>OX328268.1:33870128-36370128 GCA_946814005.1 Chamaenerion angustifolium
GAGACAAACTACATAGTCTAAAACATACACATTACTCTCAAACACAACATAATTACCTCAAACTTTGAACATACATAACACAATACGTCTAAACTTTAAACATAACTTCTAAACCGAAGAAGTTGCTCAGTCAAACCGAAGAAGTCGGTTTAAACCGAAGAAGTCGGTTTAAACCGAAGAGCACCACCCAAAACATTTAAACCACCCCAAAAAACTAGAACTGGAAATCGGTCAGTCCAACCTGGTTCAAACACTGTTCATATGCATTTCAGTATTTTAGCTAAATCAAACCGGACAAGGTTCTAGTTCCCGGTCGGACCGCCGGTCCGGTCCACTTCTGATAACACTATAAATTATAATAAGGTATAAGACGATTATTAATTAATTAATTTAATTTGTAATATAAAAATTTATTATGTGCATAATTTATATTCATAAAATATAATAATATGTATTTTAGTATTGTATAAATTCCACTACATAAAATATATTTTCAACAAAATTATAAATATACATGTGAAATAAATAAGGTTTTGTAACTTGTTTTGAGAATGAATGAGAAAGCTTGGAAGCTTTTAAAGTGATTTACATGACATGTCACTTAGGAATGAGAATTGTATGTTTAACATGGACCAATTAAAATTAATTAATTTGACATTAGGATTAAAGAAATGCATCAAAAAATTTATTTGTCATAATTGTATACAATCTAGTCAAATTAATATATAGATATAGATATGTATACTAATAAATTTCATATATATACAATTATGAATTTGATAAACATAATTATTCTTGATAGAAAATTCATCATTATGGTGCTTGCACATAATAATGTACTATAATTATGATAGTGAAAAAGCTATATATATATATTCTAAAATTTTCAACCCATTATTACTTATTCACGTTGCCTCACTTTCTTATGAAAAAAATGATAGGAAAGGAACCACTCATCCACGAATCTTTGAGGCCCACTAAAGCAGAAAAAAATTGCCCATTTATATAAAGGCAATGATTAAAAGTTTGTGGACTTTTTTCTTTATCACTGGGTAAGATCCAGAGCCCAATATAGACATCCAACCTCAATGCAATCTTGATTTTTCTCAAGAGAGACATAAGGAATGGGTTACACCAATGCAATTTTCCCTAGTTTAATTAATAAAAAATTTTAAGTTTTGATTGCAAAATGCTCATTAATATTTGAGTCAAAACCGGTTTTATAGGTTCTTAAAATATTCAAACTTTAATATTATTATAAAATTAACTTATTCGGACGTTACATGATATGTGAAGTCTCCAAAATGTTATTTTTGTCAAAACCGTTTTTACATGCTCTTAAAATATTCAAACTTTAACATTATTACCAAAATAATCTATTCGGACGTTACCTGGTTTATAAGTCAGTCCCAAAATACTTATTAATATTTTAGTCAAAATCATTTTTACACGCTTTTAAAATATTCATATTTTAATGTTATTATTAAATTAACATATTTCCCTTAAAACTTATTCATATTTTAGTCAAAACTGCGTTTACAAGCTCTCAAAATATTCAAACTTTAACGTTATTATCAGACTAACTTATTCAAAACTAATATAGATGACGGTGATCAATTTTGAATAAATTCTAGTTGATATTTTTTTTATTTGCCAAGAGAAACTGATTCCGTATATTAATGAGAAAGTTGGGGTTGATGGATACCCGGTACAATTCATAATCTATCCGCAAAATTTCCAAAAGCGGGGGTGGTTGTCGATTAAAGCAGTCATATTGACTCAACCCCGCACTAACTTGTTTCGCTAACCAATCCGCACATCGATTCGTGGTTCTTGTTATTATACTCCATGTCAGGTTCCGGATGGAACCCAGCATGATGAGACTATTTTGAACAATAATCTCAATTTGCCAAAATTTTGTATAACGTGAGATGTGGTTTATGACCACTTAGGTTTATCAACCTAAGTTGATATGTTCTCTCTAATATAGATGACGGTGGTCAATCATAGAGGCAAACTATATAGCATATTAGTATAATTATTTTTATTTCTCTTATAAAATATAAAACAAAACTCATGTATGTATAGATACTAATACCAATATACCATGCTAAGTATTTATATTCTAATTCTGGATGTTCTGAATATAATCTTGGACTTTATCGTAGTGGCAATATTTGATAGAGTTGATCACTACAAATGTTAACGTTGCATAGTCATATTTTAATTGGTGAGATATATTATTTAAATTCGATATTTGTAATATAATTTTTTTTCTACAATATATAACGTATATATAATCCCACTTTATTTTGATTAAAAGAAGTATACTTATAAAATGCATTTTATTTCATTTCATTAATCAGTGCACATTATTTCAAAACTTCCTGCAGTGATTCTCAGCAACCAACCAAGATTTGATCAATTGCTTGTTGTTTCTTCTGATCTCTTATACATTCTACTCTTCGATCCCTTTGCTTTTCCTGCAAAACCATCTAAACAAAGTCCTTAATTCAGATTTGCACCAAGAACAAAAATATTAGGTCGGGTCGGGTCGGGTTTCTACCTGCCTGAAGAGAGAGAGAGAGAGCAAACAAACCTGCATCGGGTACCATTCTTTTACTAGGAAGAGGAATGAAAACTCCAGTCCCACTACCACTCTCAATACCATACCCATTTGCAGGTAATGGCAGCTGCCACTTCGGAAAAGAGACGTTGTTCTTCATACGATCAAAGTCTCCCTGTGTCGGCCTTGTTACTATCGGAAAAGATAAGGCCGCCGGCATGCTGTAGTTCTCTCTGTAACTTCCACCAGGGTTTGGGTTTGACTCTACAAGGCTCTTATAATCTTCATCATCATCCTCTCTCATTAACTGTAACATTCGCTTCTCCAGTTCTGCATAGTAATAATCACTGTCATCGGAGGTGGCGCCACAGTTATCGTCCGGCCAACTGGTAGTAGCCCTAGAACTGTAAGAGACGTCCATTGAGAGAGAGACAGTTTCTGGTGAGATAGTTTTGTGTGGTTATATATAGGTGGGGTGGCAATGACATGCATGAGAAAGGTGCTCTGTTTATGGTCAAAGGTTTATGATAAGTTTTGTTTGGGGGCAGATTTCTGCTTCAAATGGACGGAAGTTAGGCAGGATCTGGTCTTGTCCTTGTCCACGTCCCTTGTTCCTGTAATAAATAAGTTACGCAATTATTATAAGTAATTATTAGTTTATGTATGTATATATATATAATGATATATATGCAGATATTTGGTAGTATAATAAGTAATGTATATATTTAATGAAGTTCAATTCCCTTTCCCAAACAGGGTAGAACCGTAGAATCCACGTCACTGTGTTATGGACCGATGACCCTAATATTTCTCTACTTAACATAATAGCAAGTTTAAAACGTATTAGAAGAGAATTCATATAGTTAGGTGCTATTATATACTTTTTTAACTATAATATTATATTAATAATTATGAATATACTTATATTTATTATAACACTTATATTTTTGTTAACCTAATTAGAGAATTATATATAATTTTTTATACTGTATTCTGATTTAAAAATTATATTTTTGTATAAAAATAGTATTGACATATGATATATTTTTTAAAAACATTTATGTGCATTACAGTAACAAATTAATCAAAATAAAATTTATACGTTCTTTTAATATATTAATTAAAATTAAAATTTACGTGTGCAAAACGTTAGCAAATAATTTTGTTTATTAACTAGCATATATATTAAATTTAAAACATCCATGTTCCTTATGGGGAACCCAGACCCGGCAGGAGGAGCGAGGATAATGCGAAATGAATGAGAAGGTTGGGTAAAATTTTGTCAAAGGCGTAGTGAAATCACCAATAGTCTTGTGTCGGAACTGTGAGTTTTAAAAGACGGTCTAACCATGACATCAAATTTGAGAGTGTAGAATCTACACATTGAAGCAGACGCGCATAAAACAATTAACTTGATAATTGGGGATCCAGATGCAGATAGACCATTAATGTCTCTCATATTAGATTGTAGAAAACTTATTTTAGATTTTAATACATTCAAAATCATACACGTGTTCCGAGAAGAAAATGGAGCGACATATGTTTTGGCTAAGAAAGCTGTTAATTTGGATGAACACTTTCATACTCTAACGAATCCTCCCTCAGACATTTTGAAGCTCCCGATGTTTGATAGTGAAGGAAAATTCACTACTAGAATAGTTAAAAACAATTAGTATTTAGTTTTGGTTTGTTGTAGTTTTTGTTTAAAAAAATAAAAACTAGCATATATATATGTTTATTTACTTTGCCAGATAGGGCTACCGGCTACGTACTATGTTTGTTAAACATTTTTAATGAGGTGCAAGAGAATGAGGTTTTCTTTAACTCATGCCATGCCTTACAAAAGTATTTTTCTATATATATTTGTTCTATAGAAGTTATGTTATTAACTACTATTTCCACATAATTAAGGTGCATTTCAAGGGCAGATTATACTTGATCATGATTATGTCTTGGTTGTGTACGTAGCTAGCTAGATTTGAAGTTGCTTCATGGGTATTTAAATTCTTCCAATTTATGAAACACACAAATGAATTCACACCGTAAATGATTCATATATATTGTTCACCATTTACATAAATGATTCATTTCGTTTTGTATCAAAGTTCGTAAATTTGATTAATCATCCTGTGTATCTCTCATTGAAACTTGAAGGCTGATCGTGTATCGTGATTCTTATATTCCATTTGCCTTTTCATTCTCCTACCATAATACATTCTTCCTGCATATCAGTTAACGTATATGAATTAGGCTTAAACATACTCTATATCATTTATACATACATAAACCTAAGACTAATACGTACGATCGATAGAGACTTACGTGTAACGATGATACCACATAACATATATAATGAGTAATTAATCATCAAAATTATATATATATATATAAGCAAACTCACCACTGGACCTAAGAGAAGTTTGAGAGTTGATCGTTTTGGGTATGAAAACTCCAGTTCCCTTGCTCTTCTGCCTCAGCCCCATACCTGCAGAACTTCGGTGATTACTGTAATTCTTCCACATCATAAAATCAGTTCCGACAGCCGCTATGGTATCAGACGATGCATGTCTTGTCGGACTCAAAGGCAGCGGGGTTTTGCCGCCAAGAACCGAACCGTATCGACGATCCTTGTCAGCAAGATCTTCATCGTCTGCAGTTAAAAGCAAGATCTGACGTTCAAGCTCTGCATAGTAGAGATCGTCTTCGAAACTGGGTTCTTGAAAGTTGCAGTACATGAACTCCATTAATATTCAGTAGTGTCTAAGCTTGGGGGTATCAGTATGGAAAGAGGCTTGACTTTTTCAATGGATAGTATTTGAATTGTGTGTGTGGATTATATATATATGGAGTGAGGAAGAGGAAGGAAGTTAGTGGAGTTTGAGTTTAGGGTCAACTAATTCAAAGTTAGTTGAAATACACTAACCCCACTCCAGAGAATAGAATCTTCACCCAACTTATACATCCACATATATATATATATATAATCAATAATTAAATCAATATAAGAAATAGAATTGGAAGGTTTAGGGTTTTAGCTTTTAGTGATTAGCAAATAAGACCTCAAAACTTTAATTAAGTACGACCAACTCTCTTATGTATAATGCATTTGTTAAGTATGGAGAAAGTTTGATTTTATTAAGTATTTAATTCCACTCCTCGAATGGATTGATCATGTTCGTTTTTAATTGATATATAGGATTGACTGTATATGTTATTTATGTATATATTTATTATATATGTTCAGATAGTAAGAAAATTATTTGAACCACACATTTTTTTAACTAGTATTGCTAATTAACCTTTATAGTACAAATCTTACTTATAATAAGAAATTAAAGGGGGCTGAATAATTTACTATGAATAATTAAAGGGGGCCGTTGACTACTTTATGCTTCCTACCGAATTATTTATTTATTTATTGAAGATAATTGTGTCCTGTATATATATCTAATACAAAAATTGGAATCAAGATGGCAAATAAAGTTTTGTGCTACACCCATGAATCTACAAATCAAATTAAAGAAATTGAAACACACTCGCATGGTAGTCAAATTTCGGATCAACCTTTAATATCTAATCCCTTTAATTTTATTTTTTAATTTCAGATATTAATTGCATGTTATAGTAATCTTTTTGAAGAACTTTAGTTATTTTAATTAGAGAAATCATGTAAGACTAATTTGAATTAAGTACTAGCTAGTCAACGCATAATATCATGCTAAAAAATAAAACTAATCGTACGATTAACCCGAATAAATGGCCGCAATTCCCTGAGTAAGTCAAACCCTAAAACAAATCGAAGAAACAGAAATTATCCTTGAAAATGGCGGTCAACGAGATGATTACGAGTGAAGCACCAAATTACAGCCTTGGTGCTCTCTTTCATCCTATGCATGCAATAACCCTAATTAATCGATTGTTGTTTTTCTCAATCCTTCCTGTGTTTATCGAAACGAATATCAACTGTATATACAAAAGCCCTCTAGCTAGCTTAGCCATCACTTAAATTACAATGCTCTTCAATGACCCGCGGCAAGGAAGGATGCGGACGCAAATGCATCATTTTCCGGTTCCGATGAACGAAATGCCTCACGTGGTCATTGAAAATCCATGGACCACGGGTATCTTTGGCTGCTTTGAAGATGTTCATAGTTGTAAGGAAGTTTTCACAAAACCACGGAGACTGTTTGATCTGTTGTCATTCTTCCATGGTAGGGTTAATTAGGGTTTGGTGTAATATAAATTTCAGGTTTTTTAACGTGCTGCTGTCCCTGTGTTACTTTTGGAAGGATGGCAGAAATCGTCGATCACGGTACAACTTGTAAGTTTTCTCTGGCATGGATATTGGACAAAGATAATATACGAGAGTGAACGCAGATATAAGAATATTGCAGTGTGTTTTGTGATTTAAAACACAGATATGATTATGTTTTGTGACAATAATGTTGATGTGTTTTGCATGCACAGCATGCATAGTAAGCGGAACACTCTACGCGTTGCTCCTCTCGACATGTTGGTTACATTGGTTCCACTCTTGGGCGTACCGTTCCAAATTGAGAGGCCAGATTTTCTTACAAGAGACACCCTGTCATGACTTCATCCTCCATATCTTCTGCGACCTCTGCGCCTTGTGTCAAGAGTACCGTGAGCTCCAAAATCGTGGCTTGGATATGTCCATTGGTCTCTCTCTCTCTCTCTCTCTCTATCTCTATCTGTCTCTCGATACATATATGAAGTTGTTTGAACTGCAGGGTGGCATGGGAATGTGGAGAGGACAAGAAGAGTAGCTGAAATGTGTCCTCCTCAATCGATAGGCATGGAACGTTAGGGCAAAGCGACACTGCACCATTGGAGACACTTGCATGGACAGGAACAACGTTAGTATCTGATCTCTTCCATCTACGTACATATATTATACAACAGTCGGTCGGTTTCTTCCAATGATCATATACTTGGGCGAGGTAGAAGAGACATATGATATGTAAGAAGAAGAAGAAGAAGAAGATGATGTGAGATTTAGAAATTTTTTGGTGTATATATAGGTAGTGATCAAGTTCTGTATCTATAGATATACATATATATGAATGAAAACTGATGAGCTGTATATCCATCCAATCAAAGTATCAGATTTAGCTATCGTGCCCTGCCCTAGTAATTAGCTTACTTTTTGCATGTGTTTGCTCTTTCTTCTACAACTAATAGTAGAGATTAATTTCACAAGTATCTGAAGATCTCCATCAAAAGCTTAACTGATTCACAGCAGTAAGTGGTAGAGTCTAAACTATGATTGTATAAGAAGAGAAGACAAAAGAAAATTGCAGTTAAATCTCATGAGTTTTGTCTCAGTCAAAAGAAAATTGCAGATAAAAGAAACTGGATCTCTAATTCACCTTGATTTGATTACATGTTCTATTTAATTTGTAAGTTGCACGGTATTTAATGGTATTAGATAACTGCTGTTCGTGATTTAAACTGTTCTTAGGCCTAGAGTAAAACATTTATGTATTCGCTAAACAATGGGATGGAGTGAAATCTAATTTGCAGATTTTGGTTAATGTTGTTGTTGGGATCAGGGGTCGACTTAGGTTAAGAATATAAGAATGAACGCCCAAAACTCTTAGAGTCGGCAACTGGAGTGGAGTTGAGGTCATCACTTTCACCACGACGTACTTCAAGTTAAATACTCGATCTACTTATCTTCATCTTCTTCACGTTTCTCTCAAGAGAAAACACATCATATTAAATAGAAAAATGAGGGCACAACAGATGTGCAAACAAAATGGAACGAATTGTTGTCATATTTCAAAGAAGCACTTTGGATAATGGCAAAGTCACACGACCTATCGAAGGTAGTACTTCAACCCTATCGGAAAATATAAATTATTGCAATACTAAAAAATTACTATTTACCGACTAAGTTTTTTGGTCGGTAAAGGGTTAAATTTCGTCGGTAAAACGTACTGTCGTCGACAAAATGACAATTTTGTCGGTAAAGATATCATCGTTGAATGGCCCGTCGGTAAAGATTTACCGACAAAATTCAGGTATTTTTTTCCATCGGCAAAAGCCTTATTTTTACCAACTAAGCTTCTCTCGGTAAATCCATGAATTATGTTGACTAAATTTTTTGACTTATTCAAATATCGTCGGTAAAAGTCATGTTTTGCCGACGATATTTTTGGTCGGTAACAGTTATTGCCGACGAATTGTGTTAATGTCGGTAATATCACTTTCCGACAAAGGTTTTGCGTAGGTAAATATATTTCCCGTCGGATTTTTTGTCGGTAAAATTATTTACCGAAAAAAATGAAATGGTCAGCAACATTTTTTGCTGACCAAAAGTGTTTAGTCGCCAAATGTCTTTCTTTGACTACGAAATATTTTTGGTTGGCATTGTAATTCGTCGACGAAATGTTTATTCGTCGGTAAATACTTTATGCAAGAATTTTTTGACCAACAAAATTTTGTTACGTCAGGGAAAACCATTTCCGACGGAATTATTTTCGTCAGGAATATTCTTTTTGCGATGAAATTACATTTCATTGTCATATGCAAAATTAATATATCCGGATGACAAACCTGAATAAACCAAAACATTGAATCCATTACAAGCAATTACAACTTAGTTTAAAATACATAACTTTCCAACAATATAAGACACAACTAGAAATTACAACCATTAAAAAACCACGATACACTCTCGACAACGTTTGTTTTTTAACAATAAGTTCAAGTTTTGTTAACTGGCACATAAATCCCACATCTCACAATATAACTGCCACAGAAATCCCGCATCTCACTATATTCTTAACCATATGCACTTATAAAACAAAATGTATCAGCAACCCAAACTCCAATAACATCCAAAAACGAACGAAAAAGAGACTAAAATTAAACAAGTCTAGAAATTTACCTTGTGTTTCAATCGAATCTATATCAACTCTCAGAAAGGCACTTGATTTTGTTATTGCCAACATAATTTGCTCGTACTTCTTCTTGAGGTCTTCCATCCCAATTTTGTCGGCTTGATGTTCCGCTTCAACTTCTTCTAGCTTTTGTGTTAATTCATAAATTCGGTATGCATCAACTGGGTATGCATGAGGCTTGACGTCTACTGCTTCTCTTCTTTGGCTTACCATGCAATTGCTCAAATATTGTGTCCTTGTTGACAGAAGTCAACATTCCCTCTTGTGTTCTACACACATCTATTCTTCCACTTCAGATTAAGAATGTAACAGTAATTGAGGTTAACCAAATTGTATATTATAAACGTTCTGCGTGTTGGGGAGTCAATTCCAAACATTGAATGTCTCTATGTTTTTCCATATGGTATTTTCTCTAAGTGTTGGAGTTCTTCAAAAAATTTTGTCTCCGGAGGATCTTTTAGGGCTAGGCGAATGCTCTTCGTGCCCATAAAAAACAACACTGATATATCTAAAAGGATAATCTACTGGTAGAAATCTCCTATGACCCATAAAAATTGTTTTCGACCATGTTTCAAGCGGTGATAACAAGTTTCCTTTTGACAAATAGGGGATGCTAAATAACAAGATGTCACCCACCAGACAAGTTACCATAGGCTGGAAAATCATTAACAGTCCATAACACGACAACATGCATTTGAAAGAACTCCTTTGTACTTGAATCATATGTTCGAACACCGAGTTCCCAAAAAATCTTCAATTCATAAATTAACGGTTCCAAGTATACATCGATATCATTACACAGAGAAGTTAGTCCTGGAATGATCATTGAAAGGAAGTAGTTTGGATCTTTCATACATTCAACATGTGACAAATTGTAAGGAATGAGGATTACAGGCCACATGATGTATGATCTAGGCCCGTTAAAATGATTTACTATTTAAAACACCATTTAGAAGTTTTTGTATCGTATGTTGAGTTTTTTACGTATTATATTATACAGTCAGTCTAAAATTCAAAAATTAATGCATAGTTAGCGTCATTTAATTCGTAATTAAATTATCTACGCGTAATGTTTTTGATTTTTTTTGAGTAAGTACATAATTAAATTTCTCACCTAATGCATTTAATTATTTCGGTCAAATTATAAAACAAACGAAGTTTGGTTACAAAATCACTGTATTTCTAATCAAAAAAATTACCCTAGGTAGATAATTGAATTATGACATAAATGATGTTAACCGTGGTGAGTTTGGACTTACATGGTCTAAGTTATAATTTTTTAAGTCAAATTTTCATATCTCAACTTACGACAGAGCGTACAGTCAATCCGTAAATCCAAATTTAATATTTTTTGCATCATTTGAATTGCAATTAAAATATATACTTACTATAAATTTTTTACTTTTTTTAATAGATACACAATTGTATTTTTAATTAAATATCGAGACGTCGTTATCGAACAATATTTAAAAAAGAAAAAAACAATATTGTGTTGCCAATTGAATAGGCGCCACCCTGTGTGCGCGTATACCTATTTTTCGGAAAAAAAAAATTTGTATACTTACTTTTCTAAAAAAAATACAAATGTCTATTTTAAAAAAAAAAACTCTAAAAGTGGCTCCACGTACGGGTTAGTAGGGCAATTCTTGTACATATATATAGTGCATCTTTCCAAAAGGAGATTTATATTCACACATCCATATTTACATACGCATTCCCTTAAATGTCGAACTAACTTCAATATCATAGAGAAATCCAAAGTAATACTTTCATTCTCCCTTTTTACATGTGTTGAAGCAATTCCAAGGAGTCACAATAAATCTTCAAACATACACTAACAATTGTAGTTCGATAGTCTACCATCATTAGTTGTTGGAAGGGGCGGATTCACTTCATAAAATGAAAGACTTTGATCCCTCCATTTTTTATTAGGGTTAATTGAAGTGTAAATTATTTATAGAAAAAAAATATAACTAGAATTCTAAGTTTTGTTTTAAAAAAAAAACATTCCAACATCTTTGACCTTAACTTTATATATATAGTGACTCTATTGACAAAAATTATTGATGGAACATGGTCCTTTTAAATTTTAATTCGGGAAAAGTATGAAAATGGTTCAACATGTTTGCACAAAATGGTTTTTCAACCCAAAATATTTTAAATAGTCCAACATGTTTGAAAATGATGGTAATTGGTACATTCGTTATTTTTCTGTTAATTTTTTTTTTCATATTTGCAAAATTAACCAAATATTTTTCTAAATGTTACAACTAAATCCTACAAACTTGTACTAATGTTACAAACAAGTCCTGACTCGATTTGAGCCACACCAGAAGTCCCCTAATCAGGGTTCGAACCCAGACCAGGTCACCCAACTCTGGGGACCTGGTCTGGATTCAGATCCAAACCATAGAAGCCTCAATCGTCTAAACTGAACTTGGTTGTGTTCAACCCAAATCGATTGGGGCTCCTATGGTTTGGGTTTGAACCTATGGGGACATGCTCTGGGTTCGAACCCAGATCATATGATCCCTCGATTGGGGCTCCAATTGAGTCCCAATCGGGGGTCCTATGGTCTGTCCGAGCCCAGACCAAGTCCCCAACTTGGGGACCTGGTCTGGTTTCAGACTCTGGCTAGGTGACACCCGGTGTTACTCGAATCGATTCGAGATTTTTTTGTAACATTAATATAAGTTTGTAGGGTTTAGTTGTAACATTTAGAAAAATATTTGGTTAATTTTGCAAATATGAAAAATATTTAATGAAATTTTTTAACAAAAATGTAACAGTTACCAATTACCATCATTTTTAAACATGTTGAACTATTAACCATCACAAAAAAACAAGTTGGACCAATTACCATTTTGTGTCAACATGTTAGACCATTTTTCAAACTTTTTCGTTTTAATCCAACATTCATCTCGCCATACCTGGACGTAACATTCATCTCGACTGGAGGACTTAAAGGCAATTTTAAGAAGGTGATGGCGCGTAAATAACACCGCAGGTCCGCAGTACTGAGGAAGCCCCCACACTGTACACACTACACATACCTCGCCTCGAACCGAAATCCTGAACTTCGTCTTTTTATTTCAGAGTTTCCCGCCCACTTCTCTTCGATCGATGGCTCCCAAATCCGATAGCTGCGAAGGTACGCATTTGTAACTGCTGCATAATCATTTCCATTTCAAGTCTCAATCTGTCTCGCAACTTCAATATTGTTTGATCGAAGTAGATTTGAAGTTTCCCGTTCGTCGATTACTTTCTCCTTGATGCGTTTTGATTTCTTATGCAGAAATCGTGCTCAATTTCGTGAACGAGGTTAGAATTCTACCTTTTCTACTATTGGATCGAACTTGCAGCTGAATTGCACTGCTTTATCTTCAACGGTTTAGTCGCATATAGCTATCATTTTCTCCGTGCGTATAATCCAGAAGAAACGATGGATAGTTTGTGGTGTGGCTGAAGGCTGAGAAATCGGAACTTCTGTGACCTTAAGAGTTTCTACGAAGTTGATTTATCTAAATGAGTTTAACAACATTAGATCTCGATAAATTTTAGATTTTCGTTCAGCCATGGTTGAGATGAGCAGTTGATTTGGGCACAAAATACTTAGAAAACGACGGGTATTCACCAGAAAATTCTGCTCGGATTTATTGAATGTAGCAGGTCCTTTTTCTTACTTCCCCAATAGACAAGTGTTGTTGTATTCTAATAATCGATATCTACAGCTCCTCATCTCATAGTTATTATGCTTGTTGAGAACCATCTAAGAACTTTCTAAACCCGTTTGTTTGCTGATTTATTTCTAATACCAGCAAAACAAGCCGTTGAATTCACAAATTGCAGCTGATTCTCTTCAAAAGTTTAACCTTAAGAAGACAGCCGTGCAGAAGGCACTAGATACTCTTGCTGATAGTGGAAAGATAACATTCAAGGAATATGGAAAACAGAAGATATATCTTGCTCGACAGGACCAGTTTGACATCCCAAATGCTGAGGAGCTTAATCGGATGAAAGAAGAAAACACAAATTTGCAGCAACAATTCCAAGAACAGATGAAGTTAATCAGCGAGGCTGAGTCAGGTATGCTCCTCACGATTTCTCATAGCCTACCGCATCAAAATAAGTAGCTGGAAAAGTGTGAATGAAATGAATAATTTATCCATGTATTCTCTTGCAGAGGTGAAAAGTTTGCAATCCAATCTAACCCTCCAACAGATTCGTGAACGGCAAAGCAAACTTCAATTGGAGGTCAGATAACTGTGAGCCTTCTTCAGTATGTATTCACCTTACTGTCACTCATCTGAACAACTTATTGTGTAATCATGGAGTGTCTTGTTGGATCTTCCATTACCAGGTCGAACAGATGGAGGAGAAACTAAAGAATTTACGGGGAGGAGTTACCCTTGTGAAACCAGAAGATCGGAAAGAAGTGCAAAATGGATTCAGGGAGAAGATAAATCAGTGGAGGAAGCGCAAGAGGATGTTTAAAGATCTATGGGACGCCATTACCGAGAATTCACCAAAGGATTTGAAAGAATTTAAGGTTTCTTTCTTTACCTTGTCCATTATCTTCTGTACAGAGCCTTACGGAGTTCTCAAGTCTATATGATGTTTCTCTCCTTACAGGAGGAGCTTGGGTTGGAGTACGATGAAGATCTTGGACTGAGCTTCCAGACTTTCAGTGACCTACTGCAACCAGCGAACAAGCGGCCTCGAACATGATTGCTTAGCCAAACATGTAGATTTCAGAAATCCTCTGACGGGTTATGTATTATGATCGATTGGCCAAGATACCAACCGTATATAATCCCGGAGAACAAACCATTCCGTTATCATTGCTCATGATAATGATGATGACATTACGGCATCGGTTTCTTCCTTACCTTGCGACATAAAACAATACCCATCATTGTTGAGATGGGGAGTTTAGTTTATATCCTTTATTCGACCAAGAAAAAAAAAAGTTTATATCCTTTCTTTTCTTTTTTTAATGGAAAAATCAATGAAAATGTCGGTTCTCCGAGTTTTCAAAGTACAAAAGTCGATTTCTCAGATTTGGAAGAGATAATTTTCACATTGCTTGATTTTTCAATTTTCTCATTTAGAAAATGTGACCTAAACCATCACCAAAGTTGTAATCTGTCGGAGTAGGAACGGTTTTCATACTTTTCCCCCCAATATTAGGGTTTTGGAGCTTACCATGTGCAATGACATGGTAAGACCAACCAGCGACATTGGTAAGGTAAGACAGATTAGAGTGTAACCACACCACCAGCATTGAAGGCAGACTTCACTTTCCCATTCTATCATCAGAACAAAGCTCGAAGTCCTGTGAAATTTTCGACCATGCCTATTGCCAATTCGGGTACCCTGGACATATAGCACATAAACGTCTACCGAATTTTACTGCAAACAGAAATACAAAAGGCAGATCAGCATTATAATGACATTTAAAGGAGAGTGCAATCTCTACCAAATACAGCAGGGAGGCAATTTCTACCTTTATTTAGGTATTTGTCTTGCAAAATGCACATCTTCTAGGTAACAGAACATCAACTACGAGTTAGACTTAAGAGAAAAACTGGTTGTCCTACCTCCAAATAATCAATTGAAGTTACAAAAAAAATAGTGTCTTTTTCCATAAAACCAACCACGATCTTAGTGCTAATAACCCACATTCTACCAAATGTGCCACACAACTACCTACAACTGTCACAAGCAATCCTAAGACACCAATCCTATTCGTCTAAATTTCAAGCCGGCAAATTAAAATATATATGTGAGGTTAGCTACCAAATTACTGCAAATGTTTCCCAATGCCATTCCTTGCACCTTCATTTTCCTTTTTATTTTCTCTCTTTATTAAAAAATTGCAGTAAAAAGTTAAGACATGTCATCAATATAATTATAATTCTTTATTAACTGAATGGACTTCTCATATGTGAACCTAATGCAAAGTTTGCACTAAATGTAAACATCAACTGGGAATTCAAACCCATGGCCCCATTCCTGGCACATGCTTATCATTATAAAAAAAATAACCATAGAAAAAAAATAAGTGCAGGGGCCAGAAAAATATACATGCAGCGAGTCTACTATGAATGAAGGCTACAACTTTCAGACTTAATCATACAAGTGCCCAAGGGAATCTTACAGAACCAACTTTTTGTTGAAGTATCTATTCTTTAATTTATACCACGTTAGAGTCATTCATGAAATAGAGGTACCAATTTGAAATATCTATAATCCTTAAATTTGCCATGTTGGCATACTCAGTATTTGGAGTTCTAATATCATGACAGATGTAAGGTACAATCTTCATTACTAAAGCCCAATTAAGATGTTATTCGAGTGAATGAGAACATGACAAGTTCGACAACTCCGTCTAGGATGCCTAACTTATATAACCCCCATTCAAGATTCAGGAAACATACAAGCAGTAATGTTTAGGAAAGTAACACATTCCATCTGCCCCAATTGCAATACAAGATACATATAAAATTATAAATTATTCTATCGATTATTGTATGCTGCATCACCTATGCAACAAGTTAAAAACCAACTCTGAATTGTGTTGAATAAAACAAATGAAAAAAGATATGTTCAAAATTGAAATTTTCTTATCACCCTTACATACCATCCACCAGATGGAAGGTTAAATAAATTCCTTTGATTTCTCCAAACCTCTGTTTGTGTAATACCCAATGAGAAAAGTTATATTACTCCGAAATGGAATGAATTAAGTCTCCACTATCACATATACTTTTCAGATAGAGTATGGATTGATGAAGTTAAAAAGTGAAAAGCTCAACAAATCCATGTTCAAGGTCTCAGTATTTACTTAGAGAGCTAAATTGAATTGCAGAAGACAAAGTTAATCACCCTATTTTTGCATTTATCAATCTACAATAGAACAAAAAGATATGCATGAATATGCAGCAGACATGTCAAGAGCACGTGCAAATAGAATATAAACAAGTGTACTTACCAAATGTTCGAAGAAAAGAGCTCGAAAAGATTGAGGAAATGAAAGGTGGCTATAGCAATAACTACAAGAATGCCAGCATACTTACAATGGTCAGAGTAGAAAGAAAGTTAATTCCTTCCCTAGAAAGCAAAGATCCAACATATTAGAGACGTGCTCCTTTAGGTTGCCATAAAACAAATATACAAGCAAGTATGAAGTCATCTACTCACCGAGTCATTTTTTGCTCTTATCGTCTTGGAACAGCCTCCAAATTGCAGTTCCTCCCACACTGACCAGCCCATGAACATGTAAGATAACTTTGTTAGGACTATACATTTTTAACAGAAGAGATATGAACTGATTGGAAACAAAAAGTCCTAGAACAAATAGAAAAGCTAAGTATAACTATAAGACCTAAAGTTATAAAGCTAAACGTTCTCTTTCAATTAAACTCTTGCAGATTCCATATCAAACTGGTATGACTTGATGAAAAACTTATACAAACTACAAAATTCTGTCCTAAGACTCCTAACTCCTAGAAATACTATCCAACCAACTCTGTAAATAGCCTAAAACCTAAAACATTTTATATAAATGACAACAGAAGAAGGAATATATACAACTATGTGCAGTTTCAAAGCCTATTTGAACTAACACTCCCAATTGGCAAACCAAGATACCTTCTCTCAGGTGCCTTAATAGAGCATCTAAGCACCGGAGGATTTCCTCAGAGCAATGTCAAATATCCTGAACAAAAACAATGTTAGGCTCTCCAGGACCCAAAGAATCCAAATAACTACACTCCAACAGGGCAAAAGAATGAAAAAAATATCAGTGGATTGAGTCTCAAGGCCCAGCGATGGGCCAACAAAGAACCATAATGATCAAACTGAGAAACCTACTCAGACATCTTAGAATTATTTCGCAACTGATGCAATGTTCCTGCTATGTTTAATTTCCAACACATCAAGAGCAGAACCATGCAAAACATACATGGAGATATTAGATGTATGAAACGTTTCAATGGCCATAATCAAGAACAATTACAAGGAGCAACACCTTCAGTGAGTATCTTACAATAGTAAACAGTAAATTCCACGGAAAGATCTGCCAGTAAAGAGTTACTCCAGACAACACATCATTCACATCGACCTCATCTGTCCCCAACTGCATCAGTTTTCTTCTTCCAGCGCAGGAAATGCCAACAGAGATAGTGACGGTAATTAGAAATTGAAACAAGATTAGAGCTTAGTGAATTATCATGTGCAACATCATTCGGAGAGAAAATCAGCAACATTGTTCACTTGCCCGTAATGAAAGGATGACTTAATGCTTGCTGAACAGTCATCCTCTTGTCTGGATCCAACACAAAAATTTTGTCCAGAAGCTCCTTAAAATTAGCCAACATTTTTGGATCTTCACCAGGAGAACCTTTAATAATGTTTCCAATGTCTTTTGGCTTTATGTTAAGAATCATTCTTTTAATCAACTGCAAAAAAAAAAGTTTAATAAGTTGAGAGAGAAAAACTGTGCTGCATCATCAAATAGATAATAGGAACAATAAGCGGACTCTCAAATCTCAACAAGAATACATGCCTTCTTTGTGACTGGGTCCTCCTCAGTAGCAAGAAAATTAAGATCCTCATCAAAGTGTTGGTCAATAAATCCACCCTGCGAAGAACAAATATTAAGAAACCGACACTAATCAACACAATCTTTTTCTGTCAACACAATAAACACACGTAGAGAGAGACCTTTCGTAGCATTTTCTTAGGAAAAGATCCCTTCAGTTCCATGTGAAGCCGAAGCATGTCATTATTAGAAGGGCCTGGGAAAAGAACTTTGCCAGTATAAAGCTCATATAAGGAGCAACCGACAGACCAGATATCCAATGGATGATCATAAGGCAGGCCAAGAACTGCAAATGCATAAAACTGGAGATTAGTTACAACAGATAGATACTTTAGCTGTAAGAGTAAGATAACAGACATCAAAGTTCCTAGCGAAACCAATTTACAACATTTGTATAAGAATCTTACTTATTTCTGGGGACCGATAGAAGCGGCTAACAAGGTAGGGCGTAAGCTCATTCTTCCCAGAAAACATTGCATTACCAAAATCGCACAGCTTCAAGACATTTTTTGCCTCATTTACCTGAATCATCGAATACAAAAGAAGATTCAGAGAGGAAATACTAGTTGGAAGAAACACCCTAACCAAATTACGTAACACTTACAAGCATATTATCAGGCTTTATATCGCAATGCAGAACTCCGCAGTTTCTAAGATGCTTCAGAGCAATAAAAAGTTGTTTGGCGTAAGTTCTCACAGCAGTTAATTTAAGACCGATATTTCGACCGAATTTTTTTAAGACCTCTCGAAGGTTCATGCTAAGAGATTCAAATACCAAACACAGATGATTCCTGTACTTAAAGCTTGAAAGCAATCTGACACAGTGTCGCTTATCATCTGGATCTGCACCTACTAATTTGTTCAAAATACCCAGCTCCTCAACACCAGCTTTATACCTGGCCCATATAAATGTAAAATGATTTAGCTAGTCACTGATGAAGCAGATTCATATAAGCAGCACAGGAATTAGAGAGAGGGAGATTAACATAGATACCCACATGGCCTCCTTGTTACGCAGTATCTTCACTGCCACTTCCTGTGGTTCACCAATGCCAGCCTTTAGATCCTTGGCACGAACAACAGTAGAAAAGACTCCCTTCCCATGAGCAGCAAGAATTTCATATCGACCATCAAGTATTTCACCAAAGCGATAACCTACAGAAATAAAGTTATAATAAATTATGAAGGAGGAAACTCCGAACCAGAAGCAACAGCATAAGCAACTTATGCCCAGATAAAATGCATAGTTGTGATTAAAAAAATTAATCAAACTCCAAATAGAAAATTAAAGTAGATCACTTACTGTAGTAACCCTCTGCATCATCCCAGTTGTCATGAAGACCACTCCTTTCGATCTGCAGTCCACCACTCTTGCCCTGCACAATTAAAGTCAATACTGGAAAACATAAAACCAATAATACGAAGAGTACATAGAGAAATTACACTTTAATACATTCAAGATGATATGATGAAATAATCTCTAGGCCCAGCAACAAAATTGTGAATTCATAGAACTAGTTTCCACAATAAAAAAACAGGCTGCCATTCGCCACAAATATACTATGATTTCCATTTTTATTTTTAGGGTAGATAGCTAAAGAAGACAAAATTATGGAAAGGAACATCATGTCTCTGAGAACTATAATATAAATGACATGCATAAATGAGTAGACTGTCATAATAACATGAAATATGTGATGGCTGATACATGACATACCGACTTGCGAACTCCAGTAGGTGATTCTCCAAATATGTCATCATAGAACATGTCCGCAGATCTCTCACTCTACTCAAAACAATTCAAGGAAAAACATATGAATCATTATCCATAGTAAGATAACGTTCTCCTAAAAATTACAATCTAAATTAAATGAATGCTAGAAGTATCAAGAAAATGTCATAACGCATCAGGCAAACCTTTGGTGTGCCCTCTCCAAGCCCACTAGCACCCGTGGTGGCATGAGCATCACTTCCATTAATTTCTGGTAACTTTTTAACAATAAATGATTGATCGTTATCCCCAGATTCTCTACCTCCAGAAGGTCCTGGGACAGCTTTGGCGGTAGCCATTGGTTCAGTAGGTAACCCTGCAAAGTCCTTGTCCTTTAAGTAAACTTAACTAATTTAGGAAAAGCAACAAAAATATAAGAATAGTGCAGCATGCATAAATAACACCAGCAAAGATGCAAAGAACATAAAAATCCTTCTTTCAATCTTGCTGAAGCGGTTGTGCATCAGCAATGTACTAATGAGATAATGGCTAAATTTGAAAGTACTGTAGCATAGTTTTAAATAAAGCCTAGTATCTATATATGAGCAAGTTTCACTCACTCAATTATATTGATTATTCACCCCTGAAGTGGAACGATGAATGTGTTACCATGTTATTCTGTAAAGCCAGGACATACCAAGACCAACTAATGCAGGTCAAAATGGAAGACACCAGGAATTCCTAACATACCAGTTGACATGCCACCCAACACCACTCGGGAATAAAGGAATTAGATATATTGTAACACAACAAATATAATATTGGAACTAAAATACATACCTCTGCCTGAATTATTTGGCGAGGTTTCAACGTCCTGCTGTTGCACCTTTTCCACCTGCGGCTTATTCTTGTACTTCTCCATTATGGCTTGCCTACGCCTTCTACTCTCTTCCTTAATCTTCTCAATGTCTTCCTCTTCATCCAAAGTAAGTTCAAGTAAAACATTCTCGTCCATATCTTGCTGCTCATCTTCATAACTGCCAACACATAATAAAGAGTTGTTAGAGGCCTAGGAGCATAAAGAAAGATATATTATAAATTAAAGAAGTTACTGCAAAGGAAAATAAATACCTTTTAGGTTTACTTAAGCCATCTTCTATACGGGATTTATTCACCACATAACCTTCTCTTACATCCTCTTTTCCATGAGGATCCCCTCGTTCATCATAGCCTGAATGTTTTGCATGTCTGTACTTATCAGAATACCTATACCCATCTTTTAAAGATTCGTATTTTGTTTTATAGGTCTGAACATCCCTATCACGGTCCCTGTTTCTATTATCTGAATGAGTATTCTCTAACTTCCTTTCCATACTCCTCTCTCTGTCCTTTATTTCCCTCTCAGTGTATCTTCCTCTTTTATGATCTCTGCTCCTATCTCTTTCCTTCTCCTTGCTTCTGTCCCTATCTCTATCTCTGACCTTCTCCCGGCTTCTTCGCTCCCTTTCCTTCTCTCTTTGTCTGTCCTTATCAATGTCTATGTCTCTACTGGATTCCCTTCTCTCCTCCCTCTTTCTTTCATGCGCACATGCCCTGTCCATGCTCCTTTCGCGCTTTCTCTTCTTCCGATAATTTCGGTCTGCTTCTGCATCCTTCTTTATTTCTTTTTCTTCCCTTCTTTGTTCGCCATCAATATCTCTCTCCCGGCTACGATTACGAACATCCTCCCTCAGAATGTATCTGCTGTAATTGTCACTTCCTTCCCTCCCATCACTCCTCAGAATATCTCTGCTACCATGTCTATGGTCCCTACTGTGTCGAGTCTTCCTATGATCATCAGAATCATAGTCATCCCTGCTTTTTTCAGCATAGTATGAGTCAGATGTCCCTCGGTGTGTGGCATTGTAAATAGTGTCACTTTCTTCCCTCCCATCATTCCTCAAAAAATCTCTAGTATCATGTCTATGATCCCTACTGTGTCGAGTTTTCATATGATCATCTGAATCATAGTCATCCCTGCTTTTCTCAGCATACGGCGAGTTAGATACTCCTTTATGTGTAGCTTTGGGATGTGTGTCTTCACCTATTACAATACTTTGAGACCAAGACCTCTCCCTCACAAATTCTCCAGAATCTGCCTTGTCTTCAAAATAATTACCATTCCTGTATCTTCTCCCATACGGAGACTGTTGTAGTTCTTTAGACCTCTCACCAGTGTTGTGAGATAAAAATCTGCTCCAGCCACTCAGGGCACTATCTTCGGACTCCTTCAAGCCAACTTCTTTGTGTCTCTTTTTCTTGTCATTGCCTTTTGAAGAAGAAGATCTACGCTCCTTACGCTTCACTCTACTGTCATCAGCTTCAAGACTAAAATTCACTTTTTGAATCCCATCCGCAGAATATTGATACTTACCAATTTTTTCATTTGAATCTATCTCTGCATCATTTAACTTTTCTTGCACTGCATCATCTCCCTATAAGTTAAAGAACATTGTACATAAGCTTCAAGACTATGAAAAACAAGGTCGACATAGCAAGATCGTTAGCTCTTACAAATCAATAGTAACCCATCGGTCCTTGATTCCTACAACAACCGTCAGTCTAGTCAGTCCCTCGGAAATTGACACATATTTGAATATATGATAGCCAGAACTTCACTATAGTTATTCCTGTGAGAATTCACTACCGTGTAAATGCAATGTTAATAACTTACATATCCAACACATGGGGAAACAATCAATGTGTTGGAAACTACAGTTCCACACATTTGATTAAGCAGTTGAAAGAATTTACTACTGTTTTGAAAAATATAATGCATATCCAGCTAATTGTCTATAACTTCTTGGAAACTGTCACAAATTTAAAACACATCAGAGCATTAACTGTGTTTCACTTTAAGATCCCTAAACCACACACAAAAAAAAAAAAAAAAACAGTTAGTATCCATGCTCCTAAATATACAGCTAAAATAATTACGGAAAGGAGCAAAATTTAACAAATACAAGGAGATATAGCAGCAGAGCAGACCAAATTTCGCAGATTGGATTGACCAGCGGAATTGACTTCATCAGAAGGAACTCCTTCTTCTTCGACGATCTCCCCTTCCTCTAGGTCATCATCGGGATTCGAATTAGGGGCGTTAACTGAAGGAGGAGGAGCTAGTGATGGACAAGAATTAGTATCCTCAATCGGGTCTTTAATTTCATCTTCATCTTTTTTGCCGCTGTGGCTGTGGCGATGATGACGGTGCTTATGACGTTTGGAAATCCTCTCGGACTCCTCGTCCGAGGGAGAAGAAGATCGTCGATGCCTCCGACGAGAATCGTCGCGACCGTCGCTCGCCATCGGTGAATCGCAGCAGAAATTAGGGTTAGGGTTGGGTGCTTTACTCAATTACGCGCGAGGAAGGAGAGCATAGATGCGAATCCGCAGGTGCTTGTGGATTTCCAAACGCGGCCTGTCGGACGTTCTGCTTTCAGTCATTACAGCGCGCTAGGCCTGTACGACGAAACGCACAGCTTTGGGCGTACCTGTACCTATTAATTGCGTTTTCACTTCCAATTTCGATTTATTACAATTTTCATATTGAAATTTCTATTTGAATCCTTTTAGTTCTTTATTTATAGGGTAAAATATCACATATCCCATAATGTTAGACCAAATTAAAAAAAAAAATCGTAAAGTTTAAATTGTAAAATTTTATTTTTTCACGTTTGGTTAAAGTGCAAGTTTGCCCCATTCGTTAACTTTTTCATTCAAAATTAACAGAATTAATTTTGAAAATTGTAAAATATATATATATAAAAAATGTCGCAATTTAATCCTTTCAAATGTTACAATTGATTTCTTCATTTAAGAAATCAATTCTTACAAAATGCTCTTCATCTGGGTCCCCCATTCGTGGGGGCTCAGTCTGGGTCAAGACTCAAACCCGAGTCCCCTTGATTGGAGTTTAATCGAATCTCAATTGTAATATTTGGATAAGATTGGAATGGTTAAATTGTGAACATTTTTTAAAGTTTTATGTTTTTTTTTGTATTTTTTAAAACTTATTTTGTTAAACTTAGATGAAAAAATTGACTCAATAGGCAAACTTGCACTTTGATCAAACATGGGAAACTGAAAAACCGATAAAAAAATTAGAGGTTGATACAAAATGCTCTTCATTCTTCCGAAGAGGATAAAAAATGTAATGCAAGGTTGATGATAACGATTCGATGAAATTTGTAAAACATTATTTACATATCACTAAATACTATTATATTGAACTAGTCATATAATTTAGATAGGGTTAATTGTCAATTTGCCCCCTAATGTTTGGACCGAATTTAAGAATCCCCCTTAAAGTTTAAAATTTTAAATTTTAGTCCTAATGTTTGGACGTCATCAAAAATCGCCCCATTCCGTCTAGGCCGTCTGATTCAAACGGAAATCCCGTCACGTGCCTTGCACATGTGTTTTCTTAAGATACAAAGACAAAAATGCCCTTATTTTTCAGATAAAATTGCAGTGGAAGCTGCTTTCCTCTGTCGGGGAGGAAGAGGAGGCTCACCGCGGGACAGGTTGAGCTGTTGGAGAGAAACTTCGAGAACGAAAACAAGCTCGAACCGGAGAGGAAAGTCCAGATCGCAAATTCGTTGAAAACATAACCGAACCCACCTTCTCCTAGTACACTGTCGGGTTGGAAGTTTCTGGTGGCGGTCTTCAACTCCGAGAAAGTAAAGTTTTTCAGATTTGAGGACTGCAAAATCTCACCCTCGCTTCGAGGAGTAGGAGGTGCACCTGAGGAGACATTACTGTTGTTTGAACCGCCAAGATCATTCCTATCTGTGCTAATACATTTTGTGGTTCACCCTGCATTTAACCACAAAATTCTAATTAGAACAGTTCAGTGATGAATTATAGTGCAATGTTGGACACAGGGAAAAACAACTGACTTCCAAGTTGCCAAAGTATTGATAATACCTAAGTTTGCAACAATTTAAGAGGAATCACATAAAACATAAGCAAAAATTTACAGGCTTGTCACCGTAGGACATGTAAACGTTGGTGTTGTTTTGGTATTGTATGTGTTAGGCGAAAACAGGACATGTGTTAGCTTTTGATGTGTTTGCTTTTGATACATGTTCAAACATGCAACTTCTGATGGTTTTGACGTATTTGAAGGCTTTTGGTGTTATGCAATCCAATCTGTCCAAATGATCATGGATAAAAACTGATTACTTGCTCAAACTTTAGGGGGGAATATTAAACTATTTCAATACATTAAGGGGGTAATATTAAACGATTTCAATACATTAATGGGGATAGTTGAACGACCTGGAATTTTTCAAGAACATCAAAACCGAATTGCAGAACCAAAAACCAGTTTCATACACCAACATTACATACTTCATAACCAGTTTCTTACATGATTCAGTACAAATACACTAAAAAAAAAAAACATTACATACTAAAGAACACAACTAACATGAACAACAAAGTCATCAACAGACAAAGTCGATAAATTTGTTCTCTTCAACGATAGCATTCGACCTCAATTGTTGTCTTCTCATCTACAACGTCCTTTGACGAAGATTGGGTCGACATTCCCTTGAGAATCTGGCCTATCCCGCGCCTTTCACCTCCCCTTCAAGAACCCTAGCTCGGTCACTTCTTCTCAAACTCACGCTTCAATTTCAAAATATGCAGTTACGTTCTTCTATAGACTGAAATAAGGGCATTTTTGTCTTTGTATCTTAAGAAAACACATGTGCAAGGCACGTGACGGGATTTCCGTTTGAATCAGACGGCCTGAAAACGGAATGGGGCAATTTTTGATGACGTCCAAACATTAGGACTAAAATTTAAAATTTTAAACTTTAAGGGGAATTCTTAAATTCGGTCCAAATATTAGGGGGCAAATTGACAATTAACCCATTTAGATACAAATTGAGTTTCTGCAACCCATTAAATTTATGATATTAAGTATTTAATTGTAGTTTGAATAATTTGTTAGCTGATTTTTTTAATAAAATATTAATTAAATTTATATAAAATTACAAATTGATAGCTACAATTAATATACTATTAATTTTTACTAAATTTTGCATTTATTTATTATCTTATTAGTGTTTTGTTTTTTTTATTAGCGGAACTTTTCCAATTTACTAATTGAATTTTGGGAAATTTTGTACTTTTCTAGCGGATATTTTTTAAAAAAATATAATGTATTTACTAACACGTGACATACACATAAATATATTTGTCACCATTTAACAACAAATTAAATTAATTTATTAATTTTATATAAAATTAACTTGTAATGAAGACTTCTATGGTTAGAAAAGTGAAGAAGTGTTTAGCCATTAAAATAGAAATTGCCATAACCCACGTCAAGTTACGGATCGGTTGAATATGTATGATTTGATCGTTATCCCGATATTCCGTGGCGAAGTTGAAAAATGTCATCTCTAGTGGGATATGTGGTACCAGTGGCGTGGATGGGAAATATTATCTAAGATTAATTACATATTTATTAGATAAATTTTGAAAATTGGAACAATTTACTAGTTGAATATCAATTTTTTTTTTTTTTTGCCAAACTGAAATCTTCATTAAAACTGAACCATGTCTGATTGGTCTAACAATAACAATGAAATTAGAGTAGATGCTGGTTCACACACTTAATTTACCATACACATCTCTCTTAGATTGATTAGCAATCCAATCCATACATCTATTTGCTTTACGACTTACTCAATTCCATGATATTTCCCCAATCTGTGAGGCTACCGACTTTATCGTGTTTGTGATATTTTCCAGACGTCAGTCCAATTGTTTTGATGAACCATCCAACAACTTGATAAGTTGCTCGGAGTCCGACTCTACGATGATGTCATTCCAACCGTGTTGAAACACTAGCTCTACAACTTGTAGTATGGCTCAGGCTTCCACGTTTATCGTTGATGTATCCATCATCGATGAGTGTCGTCCATCGATCAGGTTACCAGCTTTGTCCCTCACGATAATTCCAGTGTCTCCCTTCCTCGTTGTTGCATCCCACGCTCCATTACAATTGATCTTGATCTTTCCTCGGTTCGCTGGTGTCCAACTGACAGTGTTCCTTTATGTAGGTGTCGTGCGGTTCATCTCAGCCACCTCCCACGTTTCTTGTGCTAGCCTCAAACCGCGCTCAAGGGTGGTATGCGTGCGAGGTTGCTCGTTTTGGTGATACGCTCGACATCGTTCCTTCCATAGGGGGTCCCCTTGTCGGATACCTTTTGTTGGTGAGAAGCATCCCACCTTCTTTCCATTGATTATGACTTTGTACCTGACTTTTGTGGTGCACCCATCCATCCATCAGACCCATGTTTCCTCGAATCCCATCCTCCTCATGGTGTTGAGGAGGAAACTCCATTCAACCCGGTCATATGCCTTATTCATACCGATCTTCACTGCACATTCCTCCACCTTTGTCCGCTTTCTTGTCCTTAGATGGTGGAAAGCCTCGTGAGCCACTATGATATTATTGTGAATTAACCTGCCAGCCACAAATGTCTCTTGAAAAGGGGTGATTAACAGTGGAAGTATGAATTGCAATCTATTCGCTAACGTTTTGGACAAAACTTTATACATGAAATTGCATAGGCTTATAGGGCGAAAGTGGGTTGTTTTGCAAGGGTTTTGTACTTTGGGTATTAAAACTATGTATGTATCATAAAAGTAAGGGGTGAGTGTACCGTTTAACAAGTAGTTATTTATCGCATGAATGACATCAGGTCCCACCACCTCTCAATACTTGTGATAGAACAGCCCGGGAAAGCCATCGAGTTCAGGGGCCCTTGCTCCTTCTAGTTGGAACACCGCTCGTTTGATTTCTTCTTCGGAGAACGGTTTAAGGAGTGTCTGATTCATTGTTCTTGTGACCACCGGGGTCACACACCCTAAAATGTTGTCTGAGTTTATCGTACCCTCTGATTGGAACAGGTTTTTGAAGTACATTTCACAATCCTGACTAATTTCATTTTCTGATTCTGTCTAGGCCCCATCACTCCTATGTAGGCTTTTGATTTTGTTTCTACTTCTCCTCTCAATAGTGGATTTGTGGAAGAATGTAGTGTTTCTGTCCCCCTCCCCTAGCCACCGGATCCTTGCCCTCTAACTCCAATATGTCTCCTCCCTCCTCCAGTATTCTGTCAGTTATTGTGTAAGGGCTTTTTCTTCTTCGTTTACATATGTCATATTGCTCTTCCTTTGTACCCTTTCAATTTGATTCTGGAGATGTGCTATTTTTATCCTATTGTTCGAGAAACTTGCCTTGCTCCATTGTACTAGTTTATTTCGGCACCTATTGATCTTTGTGTGGAGGGCGGATCTCCTCTCGTTTGGTATGTTGGGATCCCACGATGCCTTCACTGCTTGTGCACACCCTTTATCTGCCATCCACATGGCCTCAAATCTGAACTCCTTTCTTCCCCTACTATCTCTGTGGTCGAGCATTAGTAATATTGGGCTATGGTCCGACCCTATGGCAGCTTTGTGGAAAAGGACTGTATTGGGATATGTGGTGATCCATTCACCATTCGCTATTCCCTGATTTAGGCACTCTCTTATACAATCGGCACCATTCCTGTTATTGCACCATGTGTATGGATTCCCTTTGAAGTCGATGTCACACATTGCCAAGTCTAAGATGAAAACGTTGAAGGCATCCATTTTCTTTTGGTCTTTTGGTCTCTCCCCCTGCTTCTCATTAGGGTAGCTTATGTCGTTAAAGTCCCCTATGCACATCCACGCCCCCCTTACGGTGCTTCCCATTTGGTTGATTTCATTGCACGCTTTCACTCTTTCTTCCCATATCGGATGCCCATACACCCACGTGATCTTGACCGCTCCACTACTCCCCTCAAATCGGACCATTGTGTCTATGAAGTGACACTTTTTTTGTATGATTTGGATTTGTACCTCCTTTCTCCACCAAAGTGCAAGTCCCCCGATAGGCCGATTGGTTCGACATAACACTTATTCTCCATCCTAAGCTTTCTTCTGACCCCTTCGCATAATAACTCTTTGTTTTTTGTTTCCATCATAAATATAATTGTTGGTTGATGTTTCCTTCCGAGATCGGTTAGATGGGGAACTGTCACGTCTGATCTTAACCCCTGACAATTCCACACCAGAGCACTCATTGAGCACCCGTGATTGTGAAGGGACAGCCACCAGAACCCACTTCTTCGTCCATCACTTGGTCCCTTTCCTTTGTCTTTGTCTTTGTCTTTCTGGTCATTCGACTCTTTGTGCCCTTGTCGACCCGTTTTCCCTTGCTCAGTCTAGGTGATTCTGTTTTCATCTTGTCGGATCCAGCCTCACTTGCTTCATACTCAATTCAGAGGCACTTTTTTTGAAGTTGTCCTCTTCGTCTCTTCATCTGTATCCTGTTTATCCATCCCATTTCTCTTCAACGACATCCTTCGTACTAGCGGACTTAGGACCGTAGCAAGATCTATTGTAGCCTCCCGGATGAGTGAACTCTGTTCGGCTGGGAACTCTACATATTACTCCTTATGGTTGGGGCTATTTTTGGTTAGTCGTTGAGGGACAATTTATCGTCTTGTGGGGGTTGGTGTGGGGCTTCTGCTTCAAGGTTCAGTTGTGTGGTTCATGTGCTCCACTTGGATCGTGACTAGGTTGCCCTCCTCTAACTGCATATCCTCGGCACTACCACGGGGCTTCTCCTTCCCAATGGGGTTGTCTTCACTATAATGCGGTTCCATTTGTATGATTGAGCTCACGTTGATTTTTGTTGGAACCCCCATTAGTCTTCTATCCTCATCTATTGCTACATTATCTCGGTTCGACTCTTCCAAGACCCATCTCCTTTCATTGTTTGTTTGTTCCGCCCTCCTCTGCTTGTGACTGTCCTCCCCATAAAGTGGTGATCTTCCATTGGGTCTCCACTGTTGCCGAGCCCCTCCTGATGAGGATCCTCCTCTACCTTTCCCTACCTCCGCCCAAGTTGTCTCACAGCGACGGGTAGGGATGGGTAAAATAAACTGGTTTGGTTGAACCGTACCGATTTTGAATCGGTACGGTCAAACCGGTTCACAAAACAAACAGTTTAATACGGAGCGGTTCAAAAGAGATACAAAAACTGATTCACAAATGGTAAACCGTACCACTTCTTGTACCAGTTTTAATATAATATTATATTTAATTTTTAAAATATATACTCTAAACCATTAGACCAAAGTTGGTTCGGTGATGATTTACAATCTACATTAGTATAATGAATTATATATTATGGTTTATGGATTATGGTTTATAGATTATGGATTATGGTTTATGGATTATAGATTATGGTTTATGGATTAGGATTATGGTTTATGGATTATCATAATACATAATAAATAATCCATAAACCATAATACTATTATGTATTATTGTAGTTTTTTTAAAATATATATAAAGTGGTTCGGTCGAACCAGTTTTTGAACTGATTCAGAAGAGGTACGATAATTTTGCCAAAATCTGGAGCGGTAAAAAACTGGAGCGGTACACCGTACCTCTTTAAAATGTGGTAAAGGTACGGTTCATGAATCGGTTCGACCCCTAACCGATTCATGCCCACCCCTAGCGACGAGGTCTTTCAGCCTGTGTCCAGGGGCTATAGCGTGGTTGGACTGGGTTGTCTTCGGCCATGACCACTGGTTCATTACAACCCCTTTCTGTGTGCCCCAAGCATCCACAACTGAAACAAAATTATGCAAGTTGTTCATACTTAACCGTGACCCAAATTTTCTCCCCATTCGATCTCTGATACCAGAAACCAGGCACTAACGGTTTACTACCATCAATCTCTAGCTTAATACGAATATAACTCATATCCAACCCTTTCGGCCCCCTAAGGCTATCAACTTGAATCTTTCTACCCAGGCTATTCCCAGTAATCTCGACATTTGATTCATTTAGCTTATCAAATTCTAATCCATGTATTTGAATCCAGAATTGGATGTTATGAAACTCAACATCTTCTAATCTCATACCTCCCTCCCATTGCTTGATGGACATGCAATTCCCCTGTATTGCCCAGGGACTGGAGTCGAGTGCGTCTGCCATATCCCGTGGATCATCGAATTCAAACATCGTGATTGCATTGCCCATGTCCGTTATGCTTACTCCGGCATATCGATGCCAATCACTCTTCAGGATTCCTTGGACTGCCACTGGTTTGATGATTCTGTCACTTAGAACTTTACCCACGCACCTTAGGTTGATGTGTTCTTCAGCCGACCCCTGCAGCTTCAAGGTGAGACTATCATGGTGTATTCTATCATTAATATTGGTCGGACGATTGGGTGGCTTGCGCCCCTGTATGTCACCCATGCTTAGGACTCTTGCAAACAATACACAAAATCGGAATTAGAGTTTAGGATGATTCAGGAATATGGACATCCTATGATGTTGGGAGAAGGTTGTATGGTTGGTGTGGGGGAGTCTGGTCGTGGTGCAGTGTGAGTTTGGGATGATGAGAGAACAGTGGATTGTTAGGACTTGAGGGGGTTGATCGGCAGGGCTGGCGCAATTGGGGGCTAGGGTTATTCGATTGGCATCGATTTGGGTTTGTATGGATGGGTTGTTCGATTGGTGCAATTGGGGCTACTGGACGTCGTGCCCTGAGGCCGTGAGTTGTCGTTCTACGTCCGATTGCAGCGATCTTCTTCCCGGCGAACATGGACGGGGACAGTGCGGATGGAACAACCAACGAGCCCTAGCAAGAGAGAACTTTCTCTCACTAAAAGAGGAGAGAGACGAGTCTGATCACTATTTTTGTTGGGCACTCTTTAGTTCAAATTGTTACTTTACTTTATATAAAATATACAATTTATTTACTCCATTTAAATTACGGTTAAATGATGACAGAGATTTGTATGTACTTGTCGATTGTCAGCTACCAAAGTGTACATTTTTTCAGTGTCCGGCTAGTAAATGGTATATTTTCATAAACTTCAACTAGCAATTTACACAAAAAAAAACTTAATAAAATAATAAATAAAATGCAAGTTTTCATCCCATTTTATAAATAAATTAAACTAAAGTAATGAATTGTATATTTTTTTTATAAAATAGGCTAATATTTTATTTAATAGAAAATTATAACAAACAAACAATTCAAATTTTTAAAAATCAACTTTATATATTAACACAATTATCTTTTTGTTTTTGTTTTTGTCATTCAAGAAATAATCTTAAGACATATCGAGAATCGTTATCGGGACTTCTTGCATTCAAATAAGGGCGATCTCGTTGGACCAAATATCCTGGATCATTATTGTCTATATGGTAGTGAACCAAATCATGGAAAGTTAAAAAAACGAGTCCTTGATAAGGACCAGCATCGGCACGTGGGTAGAGATGGCACCATGTCTGTGTTGATAGGATTCAATGTTTTTTAATTACTTGAAAACTTATGAGTGAAGTTTTACTTTTAAATATTTGAAAATTTTAAAATATTGCTCCGTCTTCTTAGTTTTAAATGAAATATAAAATATTAAGACAAAATTTAAATACTATATTAAAATAATAAAACAAACTATAAATAACATTTTGTAACAATAATACCAAATGTGCATACCATTTTGCAATAAAAACACAATATAAATTAGTGTAAAAAGTTTCAATACACCATATGTTTATTTATATTGTTATTTGCATAATCCATGTAGTTATTTGTAAATATAAGTTTAAACTTGTTGTTCAATGCACCATCAGTTAACTATCCAACAATCTTTTACGTTAAATATAAATGACAATTTTACCATCTTGTTAATCTTCATATCATTTTTATCACTTACTTAATATATCTCCAAAACACATATTTGAGTTCAAATTCAACTAAAAAAAGCGGAATTAGGTTAAAATTCAACCAAATAATGAAAATTTGGATTGAATTCGAACTCAAATATACATTTTGGGGTTCAAATTCAACCCAACTTTGCATTTTGGAGTTGAATTTGAATATGAAAAATGCATATTTGAATTTAAATTCAATCCCAAAATACAGTTTGAGGTAGAATTTAAATCCAAAACTGCATTTTTTAGTTTGATTTAGCATTGAATATGATATGAAGAAAAATAAGAGTGTAAAATTGTTATTTTGACATATTAATGGCAAAATTGGATGAATAGTTAATAGTTGATTCATTTAACTTCTTACAACTTACGGGTATACGAAACAACACATTCAAACATATTTGTGCATCTAACAACAATCACACGTCTGGGTGCATTGAAGTTATTTACCATACAAATTATATACCTACTTAATTCAAGGAAAACGAAGTTAGTTTATAAAAAGAATCATTGTAGCAACTCAATTCAATGTAAGATATTAGAAGGAAAATCACTGGAGTTTTCCATATGAACCGTAGCCTTTTATTGTCAATAAAATACGATTTTATCTTGAATACATTTATAATGTTTTTTTAACTTTCATTTTTAATATTTGGACAAATTTTTAAAAAATCCTTCTATTAATTTTTTCATTTAAACTTACCATAATATAATTTGAAAAACAAATAATTTTAAGAATATTACAACTAAACTCTTCAAAAAAATATATATGTTACAACTGAGTTTTTATTTGATTGGAAATCGATTGAGTCCCCATCAAATTGGAGTTCGATTGTGTAGTGATTCGATTGAGTTGCAATCACGAAGGCTAAATGCCTAGTCTTGAGCCAAACCGTACATCGATCATGAGTGAGTTAATCTAGATCAAGAAGTAGACCTTAACCCCTCAACTAGACGACACTATCAAATTAAGGTTAAACCAAACCCTAATTGATGAGAGCTAAACATAGTTACATAACCCCAATTGGAAGACTATTGTTTGAGAGTTTACTTAAACCCTAGTCCCTCTATCGGAGTTCAATTAATTTTTTTATAATTGAGACTCTATTATAATATATAGAGAGAGATAAATTTGAAAATACTAATTGTAATACTCTTAATAATGTTAACGACTGAATACTAGAAATAAAAAAACGTAGCATTATATATATATATGTGCACTTCTGCTCTCAACAGAGTCCAACGTTCATTCATTTTGAGCTGTCATTTAACTCTGTTGTCGGACTGAGTACACTACAGAATATAGCAATGTCTTGTTTCTCTCTTCCTTCTATACCTTATCTCTTCACCGTTCTGGTTCTCCTCCTCTCCATCGGCGATGTAACCTCCGACAACACAGCCCCAACCAAGATCGGCAAGGGCTACCGCCTCGTCTCCGTCGAAGAGACCTCCGATGGCGGCATTCTCGGCTACCTCCAGCTCAACCAGAAAACATCCACCTACGGCCCTGACATCCCTCTCTTGCAGCTCTTCGTCAAGTGCGTTCCTGTTCTTCACGACCTCGACATTTCCGAAAATGGTCGGCCATTGCATTATTTTACTGATTTTTCGTACATTTGTAATTCAGGCACGAGACGGATAATCGGCTCCGAGTCCACATCACAGATGCGGCGAAACAGCGGTGGGAGGTTCCGTACAACCTGCTCCCTCGCGAGCAGCCACCGCTGCCACGGTCAAAACGGGCGATCGGGCGGGCGCGAAAGAATCCGATCGAGATGTCGGAATACTCCGGATCGGAGCTGATCTTCAGCTTCATCACCGACCCGTTCAGCTTCTCCGTCCGGCGGAAGTCCACCGGAGACGTCCTCTTCGACTCCATGTCGAGCTCGTCGGATCCGTACAGCGACCTGGTGTTCAAGGACCAGTACCTCGAGCTGTCGACACGTCTGCCCAAGGCGGCGTCGCTGTACGGCCTCGGGGAGATCACGCAGCCGCACGGCATCAGGCTAAACCCTAACGAGCCGTACACGCTGTACACCACTGACGTATCCGCCATCAATCTCAACACTGATCTGTACGGGTCACATCCTGTGTACATGGACCTGAGGAACGCCGGCGATGCAGCCGCCGCGCACGCCGTGCTGCTGCTTAACAGCAACGGCATGGACGTGTTTTACAGAGGAGATTCTTTGACTTATAAGGTAATAATCATCTGAGTATACCATAATTTGGCATAATTAACGATATGATTTGGACTAATGGCGGGAAAATTGCAGGTGATTGGAGGAGTGTTGGATTTATACTTCTTTTCGGGTCCGACTCCATTGGATGTGGTGGACCAATACACTCAGCTAATTGGGAGACCAGCTCCCATGCCTTACTGGGCATTTGGTACGTACTTTTGACATTATTGTCATGACTCGGTGCAGATCATATGGAGTTCACGTGCATATTATTCACTTGCTTGAAGAAATTAATATACATATAAAAATATATTTTTTATAAAAAAAAATTATACATAGTAACATAAATGTATTATTTGAGATAAAATTGCCAGATTTTAAATTTTGGTATTCGTTAGCTCATTAATGCTATATTAATATGTTGATAACACCTACATGTATGGTACTAACTTTCATGGAGGTTTCAAGTTTCAACAACACAAAATTTAGTCCTGGTTTTATTATAAAAGGTGCCTCAATTATTATTGTAATTTCTCTTCTTGAAATGTGTAGTGTATTTATTGGCATAGGCGTCGGTGCTTGCAGGCAATATTATGTTCTGGTATAAGTATATTTATATATCATTACTTCACATATAAATCTACTCCAATCTTGTTGTTCTATTTCTAGAACACAAATTTTTCTATGGTAGAAATAGTGTGGGACACTAGGACTAGGGTTTGCAGTGAAGAGAACGACAGACTTTCTTGGGATTATTATTATGAGATATCTTAGAGATCTTTTTTTTTTTGGTCATCCAAGAATTAATCTTGGTTACATCGAGAATCGATCTCGTGACCTCTTTCTTCTAAGCAAGAGGTGATACCATTGGACCAAGTGTCCGTTGGTATATCTTAGAGATCAAAGTAAAAAATTGTTTTGGTATAATTTTTAAAATATTTCCCATGAAATGTGATTCTTCGACATAATTACGGTTAGTAGATAATATTTATGTAACACGATTATATGAGGCTAAGATATAAAAAATACGTGCTTATTATATATGATAGTGCATTATAATACAAAATATTTTTGGTGTCGTGTTCATATTTATGTATCATATAACATGTACGTGAGATATGATAATATGATGAAATTGTGTTATGTAAATCAAAATTATAAATATATTTTTAAATATGTTTTGTTTAAAAACTCTAACTAATTGTTTAACTTTTACGGCTGGTCAATTATATATTAAATACTTATGAAATTTAATGAAATTCATAAATCTTACTATACAAATTTTGTATACACGAAATGAAAATGCTTTAGAAATTGTGTATAAAGTTAGTGTTTATAAAATGACACAAAAAATTTATTATACTTATTTATATTTAGTAAGTGTAAATTGTGTAATACTATTAAGTTATTAATTTAATACACATCGTAATACATACGTATGTCTAACCAATATTGTTTTTATTGGACCCCTAAAATTCTGTAAAAAGGATATTTTTCTCCTTATTATATAGTTTGAGACTCTTGAGAAAATTAAGTGATTCGGTCAAAGATTAGTAGTCTCGAGGTCATCATTCAAAGTAACCATGTTTGTGCGTCTCTTAATCATGACCCTAAATGACAAAAAAAATAACGACAATTGCGGAGAATTCCACATCTTTATCCTTAATTTAATTTACTTGTATTATTATTTTATTATTATTATGTTTTCATATTACCCGCTCTTTCATACCATTTCACATGAAGAACCACCCAGTGTAGTACTAGTCCTCCTCCTTTCATGATCATGCTATGTTAACTACCCCAATGAAATTACTTCCCTACTTTTCTCGTCACATTATAGACGTGATGTGACGAAACGTACGATAGTTTCGTCAAGCTTTATAGTTACCTCAAAAATCATGTGTCTCGACTCCGAATAAATTGAGTGCGATCATACCAGCATTAATGCACCGGATCCCATCAGAACTCCGAAGTTAAGCGTGCTTGTGCGAGAATAGTACTAGGACGGGTAATCTCCTGAAAAGTTATCCTATTGCACCCCTAAAAAAAGCCAAAAAAAAAAAAGACTCCGAATAAATTAGGCAGGAAAATGGAAGAACGATAAGACCCGAGTGCGGAGATATTATATTATATTTTAATGATTGTTATTGAGTTGGTCCCCTTGTACTTACTACAGTAAGGGTTTGGATCTGTTTTCTTTCACAAGATCCCTTCTGGTTGTTTTTCTAATGGGTTCCATTATTAACGTCGCTTTTGTTAGGGCAAAAATAAATTATGTAGGTCCACAAAGAAAGTGATAGCTAGGATATGGAATTTCGAATTATTTAACACGACGGATGGCAATGGTCACTGTAGTAAAATATCTTGACCTTTTACCGACACTTTAGGTCATATTGCAGTGGACCCCGACAGGGATTATGATTAGGGGGTTAGTGTTTTCATCAAAAGACAGAAATCAGACACTTGCCCCTATATATGGTCTTTATGTAGAGATTAGAAAACTGATGTTATGACATCTAGTATGCCTATTTTGGGGTTATAAACATTAGAATTAAGTTTCAATCTCAAATTGTCAATCTCTAAGCAAAATTATATTTCTTTAAATTTCCATGTAAGCTATATATTATCACAATTAATTAATTACTTTTTTACAGGCTTCCACCAGTGCAGATGGGGCTACCATAACCTATCCGTGGTAGAGGACGTGGTCGAAAATTACCAAAAGGCCAAGATCCCGCTAGACGTGATATGGAACGACGACGACCACATGGACGGACACAAGGACTTCACCCTTAACCCGGTTGCCTACCCCCGCCCCAAGCTTCTTGCCTTTCTCGACAAAATTCATAATAGAGGCATGAAGTATATTGTCATTATCGACCCTGGAATCGGCATCAACTCGTCATACGGCGTCTACCAGCGAGGACTTGCAAACGACGTGTTCATCAAACACGAAGGCGAGCCTTACGTGGCCCAGGTCTGGCCCGGGGCGGTCAACTTCCCAGACTTCCTAAACCCTAAGGCTGTCGAATGGTGGGGAGACGAGATCCGTCGGTTTCACAAACTAGTCCCAGTTGACGGGCTATGGATCGACATGAATGAGGCCTCGAATTTCTGCTCGGGTAAGTGCACCATCCCAAAAGACAAGCCCTGCGGGCCCTCGGGAACGGGACCCGGTTGGATTTGTTGCTTGGACTGCAAGAATATAACCAACACTAAATGGGACGACCCTCCCTACAAGATCAATGCATCGGGGTTGACTGTTCCGATCGGGTTCAAGACCATCGCCACAAGCGCGACACACTATAATGGAGTTCTAGAATATGACGCTCATAGCCTTTACGGGTTTTCCCAGTCGATTGCGACCCACAAGGCCTTAGAAGGGCTTGAGGGGAAGCGACCGTTTATACTGTCTCGATCGACCTATGTCGGGTCAGGTAAATACGCCGCTCATTGGACCGGAGACAACAAGGGCACATGGGAAGATCTAAAGTACTCGATTTCGACAATGCTGAATTTCGGAATATTCGGGGTGCCGATGGTCGGGTCGGATATCTGCGGGTTCTACCCTGCTCCGACTGAAGAACTCTGCAACCGTTGGATCGAAGTAGGGGCGTTCTACCCCTTCTCGAGGGACCATGCAAATTTCTACTCCCCAAGGCAAGAGCTGTACCAGTGGGAGTCGGTGGCCGAGTCTGCTCGAAACGCGCTAGGGTTACGATACAAGCTTTTGCCTTACCTTTATACCTTAAACTATGAAGCTCATCAAACCGGCGCGCCGATCGCGCGTCCGATCTTCTTCTCCTTCCCTACCTTCACCAAATCGTACGGCCTCAGCACGCAGTTCTTACTCGGAAGCAGCGTCATGGTGTCGCCGGTGCTCGAGAAAGGAAAGACGAAGGTAAATGCGTTGTTTCCTCCAGGGACATGGTACAGTCTCTTTGACATGACAAACATGGTATCCTCGAAAAACGGGAAACATGTCACTCTTGACACACCCCTGCATGCAGTCAACGTCCACGTGTACCAAAACACCATACTTCCCATGCAGCAAGGAGGAATGATTTCGAAGGAAGCGAGGCAGACCCCGTTCCACCTCGTGGTTACTTTCCCGGCCGGGTTGAGCGAAGGTGAAGCCAAAGGTTCGTTATTTCTCGACAACGATGAACTGCCTGAGATGAAACTCGGGAACGGGGAGTCCTCGTACGTGGAGTTTTACGCTACTGTGAGTAAAGGAGGCGTTCGGGTTTGGTCGAAGGTGGAAGAAGGTGAGTTTGCAGTGAAGAACGGGTGGATTGTGGAGAAGGTGTCGGTTTTAGGGTTGGGTGTCGGTGCGGTATTCTCACTGGAGGTTGCAGAGGTTGATATTTCGAATGTGGAGGTGAGTTCGTTGGAGCAGAAGTTTGTGGCAGAGGAAGGTGATGATGAGTCAAATGTGAAGAGCACGACAATGGTACAGATCAGCGGGTTGAAGTTGCCGGTAGGGAAGAACTTTGCCATGGCTTGGAAGATGAGTGTTAAGGGTTAAGGAATTTAGGATGTAATAATTCTACCATCGTTGCCATTTTCATAGTTCATCTACAATTCAAGTGTTGGGCCAAGGAAAAGAGATGGTCTTTAGGGGTGTCTGATCATCCGTTGCCTTGAGATCCAAGTATAAATAAGAAAGGCTTCAATTTGACTAGGTCTTCAGTAGAAAACCCCGAAAGAACTTATTGAATTGTGGAAGCCCAATACTTAATGGGCTTCATAACTACACAAACCGATAAATAATAATGTAATTTGTAGGTCTCGCCTCGTAAATATCAGTAGCTTCGTTTGTCGAGTTGTCTCTACTCTCTAGCCCTGAAGAAGACAGCACAGAGCAAATCAGTACAGTAGTACAGTAAAATTTTACTGTAACAGTACGACGTTGTCGGATTATACGTAAATTTCTTGGTTTCCTTTCTTATTTGTTTACCAGAAATTTGGTTTTACTTTTTACCAGTAAAACCGTAGAAAAAGCACCACAATTACTACTGAAAATCTCCTTTCCCGAGAAAAATTAGTTGCAACGATAAAGCCTTAGCTTTGATTATTGTCGAGCTTTCACTCTATACTTCTTTGAGAAGAAACATTCACCCCAATAATAACTTACTTTGCCATATTTTAAATTCACTATTAATGTGTATATACTATATATATTGGCAATAAATACGTACGGGCTTACGGTGGAAACTTAGGAAATCATAAAGGGCAAAGAAAGAGCGGGAGAAACAAATTGGCGCGAAAGATGTCCGTGCTGGCAGTTTGGGCGGGAAATTGGAGTGACCCTGGCCGTCCGATTAAGCATGAGACGCATATCCCACTTGCCCACCTTCATAAATCCCTATTGTCAACGTCTGACAATAACACGACAGACGTAGTAGTTTAATATTTTATTTTTGATTCAATGATATTTTTTAAAATAAATTGTTTCATAAGATTCGAATTAATAATGATTATTTCATTAATCTAGACCTCGCTGAAATAAATATGTTTTTTTTTTCTTCATATAGATGAGATAAGCATTCCAATTTCAAGAAAATGATATAAATTAATGTTCTTGTTCGTCCATTTTACAATTTTTGAATTCATATTACATTCAATTGCATACCCAGTGTGAGACATGATCCCAACACGCGTGTTAATCATGGGCGAGTTGGGCATGTCTTGAAGGGAGTACCGATACTGAAATTTCGTTCTTGACATTTGGAGGACCGAAACATACATTGGCCAAAAAAGTCCGTCTGAATCGGTCTTGCTTGACTCAGACCGATCTCGGTCTTGAACCGAAATTTTTGGTAAAAACAAATCAACTGAATTGGCCACAAAAATCACTGAAGTTTTTGAACACGCTCGTTTCTCGTCTTCCATCGCACTTCTCTTATGGAACCGATCCAAGAGTTGTTGAATGATTCAAGGTCATGAATTATTAGTGTTTTAAGATTACATCATGAATTTTTAGAATTTTTTGCAAGGTCGGTTTAATCCTAGTCAGATCGGTCTTGTCGAAAATTCAGTTCAACCATTTCTTTTTTTATCACCCTAGTGATAGCATTGTGAGACATGATGGTCACGTGACACATTTTTTTATTGTTCAGACAACTTATGTGTGATATATTCATTTAATAAGCACTTTGCAATTTGCAAATATAGTAGCACACGGAGATAATATCTCTTATTTAGTGGACCTCTTCATTTAAAGCAGGTGCAGTATCTACCATTAGATGTTTTTTTTTCTCTCGTCCATTTCCCAGGTTGAGACGGTCACGTGCCCGGTCCCTCTCATCATTTTTGAATAAAAAATATATTTTCTACATATACACTGTTCTCCGCAACCTTAAATGCTTAAACTAATGTAGCAGTATGGAATTTAAGGTCGATAATTTGTTTTGGGTTGTGTTTAAGTTTTTACTATGTCATTAATTGTATTGTGTTATTGATTATATTGTGTGTAAGTAGAAATATTTTAAATGTTTCTCAAAATTGAAAAAACGACACAATGCTCAAATAAATCACACGCACGATTAACTTTTAGAATAAAAAATATTGTATACATATATGACATAAGTAATGTCAGACTACTTGACACGGCACAATACAAAACATTACGAAACAACATAATGTGAAATTCAATAATTCCAAAACATGTAAGATAATAAATCAGCATATTAGATATATACTTAATTATATTTATGTGTATATTAGTAGATCAAAAATGTTTAGACACAATTATTATTATTATTTAAATACTTAAAATTGTTTAGATACGAGATGTATTAAGGTGAAATACATATACAAATAAATATAAATCAGTACACATCATTTAATCATATTGTGTCAAATTTACAATCTAAATTTGCAAACAAACATTATTATTTTACGTGCATGTGTATGTTACTATTTATTATAAATTAATTATAGTTAGTAAAATTATAACTTTATATAAAAGTACTCAAAAATTTATTAAAAATAATTAGTTTACAATTTTTTCCAAATCATCAAAATTTAACTAGAAACTATTTAATAACTAATATTTGATATTATCATTTAAATAGAAATACACATGAGGAATGCTTTAATATATATTTATACTATTTATATAACAAAAAAAACGAAATGATTTTTTTAATCATCACCTATAAAATATATATAAAATTAAAACTACACAATATGCATAATGAATACCTAGCTTAGTTTGTCTATGAATTCATGTGAATCAAGAGTGTATATCAAGGCGCTAGGAGGCTCGATCAAGGATCTTGAAGTAAAGGCAATCCTAGAGGGAATTAGACATTAGACCGGCGGTGTCAATCAGGTGACATAATATTATCATAGAATTAGATTCGGTGTTGATCATCAACCATCTGCGAGGTGCCGACTCACTATGGCGGGTGGAGACTATTCTTTCAAATGCGTTGTGTTTGGCCAAGTCAATTGATAGTGTTGTCTGTAGACCCCCACTCCCTCTATCTAGTTTGTTAGAATCGGACTGTGAACTCTCTTTGAGACGTTTATCCGGATTTTCTTGAATGAAATTTTCATTTGTGGCAAAAAAAAAAAAACGTATATCAAGGTAATGAATATCACAGAGTTGGTGAGTAATTTACATCCCTAATCAGTCATCCAACATGAAACACACGTCGCATATAAATATAGTGGTTTATTGAAGTTACTATAAAGTATAAATGCATAATGAATGACAGAGAGGATGGGTCATGCACCATGAGTCGTTTCGACATGTGCAGAGAAGCCTATCCAAATTCCAGCTAATGTGTAATAATATATTTTATATTCCTCATATAGTCATATATGCATTTTTGTTCTTCCAAAATAAATATATAAGTTAATTATTAATTACTAGAAAATTGATTAATGCTTTACATAATATAACAATTATTTTATTTTATAAATTATTAATATATATATATATATATATATATATTTATTATATGATTATTTACAATTTATTAAAACATTTAATTAATATTAATTCAATTACACAACATAAAAATTAATTATTTATAAAAAAGGTTAAAATTATTTTTAATAATATTATACAATATAATAATTATTTATATTTTATAAAATTATTTAAAAATAAATGAGTAGATAATAAAAATAAATGTAAAATTATGAATATAATGCTAACTAATTATTTTGAAATTTATTTTATTACATCTATTATTTTCATATATTTTTAAATAAATACAAACTATTAGAATATATATATATATATATGTATACATATAGTAATTGTAACTTATATAAATTATTTTAAAAGTTATAATATATATTGATTATAGTAGAATATGACAATGATATTTTATAAAAATAGTTTTAAAAAAGTGTGAAAAAATTATTTATAAGTATTATTATAATTTTGTCATACACTAAATTTTATGTTGCATACATAATTATAAATATCTACATAAAATCAACATGTCATGAGTGTTATTTTCATTAAATTGATATATAATATACATAATTATCCTTAATTTTATCTTGTAATAAAGCAAATTAATATATGCATCTACTTGGTTTTCATAAAATATAAAATTTGGTAAATAAACTAATTTTAAGAAAAATCATAAATGCACATAGAAAATAAGAAAATATTAATGACATTTTGTAACTTATTTGGAGAATGAATACGATAATTTAGAAAATTTTAAACTAAGTTACATGATATAATATGTATATGAGTGAGATTTATATGTTTGACATAGACATATTATAAATTATGAAGTTGATATTAGGAATGAGAAAATGTTTTAAGAAACTTACATGTGACAATTCTACCCAACCTAACCAAATTAATATACTATGACAAAAAAAAACAAATTAATATATAGATATAGATATAGACCATCTAAACTTTAAAAGTATGAATAATTATTTATTTTTAAAAGAAATTAATAATTTACTATACATAAATTGTAATTTGCTAATTTGATTCGACTAGTTTATCGTTAAATTTTGATACAGACATACCATTATCTGTCAAGTGTTAACTAATAAATTATCCTAAAAAAGTCAGTGACAACAAAATTTATCTAACAAATAACTTTTTTTTTAAAATGTTCATTAGTAATTTGAGAAAATATAATGAAATTATAAATAAAGTGTAAATTTTAATATTCCTTTAACACTAACTTAAACAAAATAATAAATCTAATTATCCTATTATTATTTTTTTGCTGAATTAATTATTATGTTATTCAGATGCAGAGTATATATATATATATTTTTTTTGCAAAACAATAAATAAATAATTTTTTTTTGCCATTTATAAAAAAATAGTTTTTTCTTAGTCAACATAAATAAATATATTCTTTTTTGACCAAAACATAAATAAATAGTTAGCTGAGCGTTTTTCATCTGTGAAGGTAGTAAGTTGAAACGTTTTTGCCTTATTTATTCTGTCAATAAATTAATGATAGTACTTTATTTCCACCCTATTTATTAGTATTTAATGACAATTTTTGTCTGCTTGCGAAACGGTGATTGGTCTAAGACCGGAGTGTCGAGACTCGAGACTCGAGAGAGAGAAAAAAAAGAGAGGGAGGGGCGACGAGAGACAGACAAGACAACGACCGGAGGTAACATAGAATTGGTTCGGTCCGAGTTTAATAATACAAAATCTATATATTATAATATAAGGTTTAGAAATTTGGACGTTTGAGTATTCATTGGGATTTGTGTTGCTTGAATTTGTCTCTGTCAGATCCTGTGAGGGGTTTATCAATATACTGCTACTGCTGCAAAATTGATAAAACCCTTTATAAGCGACGCTTGTTATATTCTACAGAGACACCAAACCGTAGCCATAGATTCCTGATCCTTTCTTCTTCTCCTATATGTATTAGACTCCGTCGCTGACACTCTCCTTTTGCTCTCCGTTGAATCACAACTTCTCTTTCAGGGGAGAACCAGAGCGAAAAAGAGGGGGAGGAGAAGCTATATGTCTGTTGATTCTGAATCGATAGCGATTTGGACTCTTTTTCAGCTCTGTTTTTACTACATGCTCTGCTTCTCCAAGCAGAGGTCAAAACTGGTGTCATCGTCTCCTTCGATGCGTTTGAGGCCAAGAAGGTCAGATCTTGGTTGCTAAGTTTTGATTATTATGTCAAATCTGAAATGGGTTTGATTTTGGTGATGAATCTGAACTGGATTTGCTTTGCTGCTCTGATTTTTTCCTTTTGCAGGACTTGTTCTGGTGTTGAATCTTTTGGTGGTTTTCACATAGAGCGATTCTCCTATCTTTTCTTGTTCATCAGAGAGGGCCTGACTTGATTCTTATTCAGATCTGTCTTTCTTTGAAAAAAAATAGTTTTTTTCTTCTAATTCTTGCCTATATTGAGGGGGTTCTTGAGTGTTTTGACCATGGTCGGATTTCCAGAGACAGTGAGCTACCCCTCGGACCCGACCAATCTCTGCCGTAAACCAAACAAGAAACCCAGAGTCGATGACGACCCGAAAACAATGAGAAAGATCCGCGTGTTCTGCCGTGACGCAGAAGCGACTGACTCTTCGTCCGACGACGATGAGTCGGAGAGGACTCACCGAAAACGGCAGAAGTCCGACAAAAAATTCGTCAAAGTTATTACCCATCCAGTTCTCGCTGTCCGACGACAAGCGCTTGTTTCTGAGACAACTGAGGCTTCCTCTCAGGATAGCAACGACGGCATCCGTAGGAGGTTCTCCGCCGCGCGACGGCCGTCGAACTCTCCGTATAAAGGCGTCCGGCAAAGAAAGTGGGGCAAATGGGCGGCGGAGATCAGGAATCCGTTCGACAAAAATCGTGTCTGGCTCGGCACCTACAACACTCCTGAGGAGGCCGCCGTTGCCTACGAGGCCAAGCGTCTCGAGTTTGAGGCCAAGGCCAACGGAGCCGCTTCTGCCGTCATCGCGGCCCCAACCACCACCACTACTTCCGAAGACTGTGTGAGTGTGGTGTCTCATTCTCAGTCGCAGACCTCCCCTGCTCCTATCCTCGAAATGGACACATCAGCCTCTAAAACCACTAGCATCGATACCAAGGCCAACACAGACACCAATACTACCACCATCTCCGCCAACGTAGAGGAGCAAATCCCGTACGATCTTCCGGATGACTGTGACCTCGGCAAGGACTTCGATTCTCTGTTTGCAGATGATTTCGGTGTCCAAATGGATGATTTCTGCAGCATTGACGATCTGCAGCTATGCGGATTCGACGTTGATGAACCCAGTTCCTTACCTGACTTCGATTTTGACCTCGGAAACGAAGATTTCGGGCGATGGATCGACGAGCCGCCCTTCAATATAGCCTGCTCATAAGTTTTACAGCTAGGAAGATAAGTTTTGTCCGTTTCATTATGCATCTCTTAGGTACACAAGAGTCTGTGGAGAGAACTGCAGATCTTTGAGAGATTTAGAATGGTTTTGAGTTTCATTATATTTGTTTTCATTAGAGCCGACAATTGTGGATTGTTCTCCGCGTTAATGTTTGGGTTTATATGATTTTATTATTGTAATCTCCTTATTATCTTAATTTTATGCAAGTAAAAGAAATTGATGATTTTTTTATTGTTTATATATTGATATTGATACTACGGAGGAAATCTTTGACTAAATAATAAAGTGTTCTGCTTTTCGATGTTAGACAGTGACTTGTAAGGATTAGAATTTGATTTGTTGACAAATTAAGAGACTGGTGGTGTAATAACTAATAAGAAATGAGGAGTTGGTATTTATTTTTTTCTAGAAAGAAAAAGACAAAGATACCATGTTGTAGAACCAAATCTAATAGGATGCACATCGGTGGGCCCAAAGATTATTTCCTTTTTGTATTAATATTTAATATAAATATGCTCTATAGTGAATAGTCTATACAATATACATTGACTATTCTTAATTTGTTTGCTGAGCTGTCTTCCATTTCTATTTTCTACCACCGTTGACTGCATACTTTATGGGTCTTTCAGAGCAAATGTACAGTGAAATGTTATGATGACTCTCTATTAAAATGTACAGTCTATTTTCCTTTGAGACCAACTTGCATACGTTTTTTTGAAAAGTATGTCAGTTTTTTTTTTTATTTAAAAAAAGTAAGTATTAAAAAAATATTTAGAAATTTGGTCATGCTACTTCATGTGGCGTTTGGTAGTGTTGGTTACATGCGTATTTTTTTTCCTTTTCGATATTTAATTAAAATTATGTATTTATTCAAAAAATTATATTAAGTAGATATTTTAATTTTAATTAAAAAAATATTAAATTTGGACTTACAGATTAATTATAGGCTTAATCCGAAATTGAGATATAAATATTTGACTTAAAAAAACATAACTCAAACCTTGTAAGTCCAAACTCAACACAGTTAACGACATTTATGACGAAATTCAATTATCTACCTACTATAATTTTTATTTTTTTTTATTAGATATATATTTAATTTTTTAACATAACATCCTTTGTTCTATAATTTGAGCAGAATGATTAAATGCATTAGGTGAGATATTTAATTATATACTTACTCAAAAGAAATCAAAAAATTACAATACGTTGATAATTTAATTACGACATAAATACAAGTAATTAGACATTGATTTTTGACTGTCGGACTGACTGTATAATACGATACATAAAAAACTATATATACATATATATGTAAACTACTTTTATTTTGCATACAGTACTTTTACTGTACATATAGTTTTTTATGTATCGTATTATACGCGGTAGCGTTTTAGTAAAAACACCACATTGAGTTGCGTTTTGTCAAAAAAACGCTACCCGATGTATCGTATTTTGTAAAAAAAAATATAATATGCTATCTAGGATAACGCACATGCCCATTTTTTTAAATATATTTTTTTAAAAAAAAAATGACCTAATTACTTTTCAAAAAACTTCCAACTTGCATCATGAACCTTTCACGAGTAGGATTCATCATTCATGGCACCGGACAAAATATGTACAATAATGAGGAATCTTTATTTACTTTCAAATATTCACATTGCTGTGCTTTACATGTTGAAATAGATATATACTCTTATTGTTCAAACATCGATTAATAGAAATCGTGGAATTTAATTTGAAAAATATACAAAATATTTTGGATTGTAGAGATTGTTTGCTATGTTTTTCGTAAATTCATGTTTTTATATATATCGAGAACGAATTCAATTCTTGTATTTCTCTTTTTATATATATATATATAAAATAGACATTAATATTTATCATAAAATTGGTCAACGAAATTTTCAACCTTTTCCTAGCAATTTACAAGTTTTCAGAGTAAGTGATGCTCGTGAGGATTCATATTTTGGCCAAAATAACCGAAAATATAATTCACTTCCATTCATGATATGAATTGGTTGGAGGGAGTTTGGCAGATGGTGTTAGGTGAGTCGGTGATATAGTGTGGGGAATGCATGTTTATACTTTTATTCCACATCAATATACATATATATTACTCATTTATTTATTTTTAAATATTTTACGTAGAAGTCTTCTTTAAATTAATACATTACATATAAAGATATATGATTTTATTCTTAATTAATTTATTATAATAATGTATGTATATTAAAATATATAACATCTTGTGTTCTTAAAAAACTCTTTACATTTTTCACATGGGAAAAAATGTTTATAATTGGAGTAACAAAAGAATTTACGCTTTGTAAAAATGAAATTTAAAATTAGATAATATTATATTAAATAATTATACGTACAATATTATTTAATGACATTGCATTTTTTATTTTAAAGTTCAAAATTAAGAATTGTGCTCATTGGTAATATAATAATATATTATGTATTTGACCTCAAAAATTTTAAAAATTATTTTAAACTTCAGAAACACTCGATTCACCAATTATGATTATCATTATGATGAAATTAAATATAATTATATTTTTTTAAAATTTAATATGAAAATAGTTTCTCTCCCCTCAGTTATTCTTTTATCTCAGTTTTTCCTCTTAATAAAATGATGGTAATTGAAAATGAGAAAAGCTTGAAAATGATCTATGTTACAACAAAATGGTTTTTGGAGTAACTTGTTTTTTTTTTGTGATTGTTAATGGTTCAATACGTTTGAAAATGATGGTAATTGTTACCTCCGTTAATTTTCTGTTAACAAATTCTCTTAAATATTTTTCATATTTGAAAAATTAACCAAATATCTTTTTAAAAATCTTACAATTAAACTCTACAAACTTACACTAATGTTTCAAAAAAGTACCGACTCGATTCGAGTCATACCAGAGGTCCCCTAGCCAGGGTCCAAACTCATACCAGGTCCCCATGATTTTTAGGCATGGTCTGGGTTCAGACCCAGATCATAGGACCCCTGATTGTGGCTCAATTGGAGGCTCAATCGTTTCAACCGAACCAAGTCAGGTTCGGTTCAAACGATTGAAGCTCCAATTGAGCCCCAATCGGGGGTCCTATGGTCTGGGTCCGAGCTCAGACCAGGTTCCCAGGTGTCGGTGACTTGGTCTAGGTTCGAACCCTGACTAGGGGACCCCGGTGTGACTCGAATCGAACCGAAACTTGTTTGAAACATTAATGTAAGTTTGTATGGTTTAATTGTAATATTTAGAAAAATATATGGTTAATTTTGTAAATATGAAAAATATTGAACATAATTTTTTAACAGAAAAATAATGGAGGAAATAATTACCATTATTTTCAAACATGTTAGACAAAAAACAATAGTTTGAGTTAGAAAACCATTTTCTTAAAATATACCATTTTCACATTTTTTTTCTAAAATATATCCAACCTTTTGTCGTGGTCACATATCTATATATATATTCCATTAAAAAAATTGATTTTAAATTTCATAAAATAACTTTGATTTCCTTTTTTAGTTTTTCCAATCGTTCTAATTCGATCGATTAGGATTCGACTAAACCCTAACAGTGAAGTTTCGACTCTGAGCTAAGCTCTATACCCGGTGACTTAATACTTACTACAAAGTATTGGTTCCTCTGCGTTTAAGGTCTCATTATTGGGCCTTAAATTCAGGCCCATTATGGGTCTGCTACTAGGAGGTGGGCTATGTTTTCTTCCCGGGCCGCCTATCCGTGTGTTTTTACTAGTGGGTTATTGGGTCTTGTTAAGCAAATTATTGGGCCTCTTACTGACTAACGGAGTGAATCACAAATCTTGGAGCCTACAAATTTAGATTGGTTAAAGAATTTTTTTTGAGTATGAATTAATCCACATTAAGAATAATCATGTTGATTCTAGTACAATGTCATGCTTCTCAATTATACACGTGTATGGTAGATAATTCCTGCTGCTTGGAAGTGATATATAACAGGTGGCAGTAATTTTTTTTTTCAAGAAAAATTCCATGTATTTATCCGCAAAATTGGGGTCACCCGAGTTCAATACATTATCAAAACTCAAAAACTGTAAAAGGAGGGGTGGGGTCGAACAACCCAATCCCTAAGGCCCATCCCCCCAATAGCTTGTTTCGCTATCCAGTCCGCACATTGATTTGCGGATCTTGGTATCCTATTCCATGAAATTTCCCGTAAACTAGCTGCCCTAACAATAGTATTAGACACTATAGTCTCGATTTGCCAAAAATTGACTGAACCTGCAATTTGGTCGATCACAATAGTCAAGTCGGACTCTATCTCCATCAGGTGACAGTAATTGGCTCTCTCTTTTTCCTCATAGCTGTACTTTTGTTTTATTTATTCATTCTAAATGATTGTGTTATTATATACTATACTAGCCACTATAATACCCGAATTTCTCCCTGATTAGCAAGTAGGTACCTAAACTTTTTTGTTGTAGTAAATATGTTGTCTAACTTTCTTAAATAATCAAATAGGTACCTACTGTTAATTTCCGTTAAGAATAAACGAGAAATATCATGTGAGGAGAAACCATGTACCTGAATTTACACGAATGAGCAAGTATGTACCTTAACTGATTCAAAAATTAGTTCGGTCCCGGTTCGATCGAACCATTTTTTTAAGTAGGATTTATATACCAAACACATGCATGACTCAACTCCATACATTCTCGGTGCATCAAGGAACACTCCGAGAACGTCTGGAGTTGAGGCATGCATGTGTTTGGTATATAAAACCTACTTTTAAAAAAAATTAATAAAGTGGTTCGGCCGAACCATTTCTGAACTAGTTTTTGAACAGGTTCAGGTACGTACTTGCTCATTCGTGTAAGTTCAAGTACCTGTTTGCTACTCACGTGATATTTTCCGATTATTCTTAACGGAAATTAACGCTAGATACCTATATGCTTAATTTAATAAGTTCGGCTACTTCGTTGCTACAAAAAAAGTTCAGGTACCTATTTACTAATCAGTGTCAAGTTCGGGTACCAGTTTAGTAGTTTTCCCTAATATATGTCTTGCAAAGATATTTATTCTTAAATTTGAGATTATAATAAAATTAATTAAAACATACCTTATTCTTCCAATATAACATTATATAAATATAGAAATATATTTAGAGGCATATAAATATTGTAACTGATAAATTCAAGCATACTGTGTTGTTATACGATCACAATGTTATCCATAATAATCATCCTCGTGTATATGGAGTTGTTGCATTGTCAACGGTGGATTAATGGCCAACTATACTCACCGGCCCTATTAAATAGAGTCAGTTGCCACCAACTGGAGAGATTATTCATTACTGTGTATACGTTCGAATAATGGTTAAAGTCATTACATATATTTCTATATGCTTATCATTTATTATGGTACCTATAATAAGAAAACAAAAAATACATGTCTCATATCAATTTTGAAATGTCGGGTCAAAAGAAGTAAAATCATTATGTAACCTTATGTCGTGTATTTTTCTACACACATTTTTTTTTCTTCTATGACTTGTATTTCTCTAACGTCTACAAAAAATATATACGTGCCGAAACGCCAACGTCTCCCAACCCATTATATACACGCACTTCATGTGCGACACTGACACCCAACCTTTTGTCTGTTCTGAAATAGATCCCAAATTGTGAGGGGAGTGTGGACTCAATTGGACTCTCCAGCAATTGGAATTGGATCAAAAAGTAGGTAGTGCCGTAGTGGATAGCCGTCGCCGTTTGAAGTGGACTTTTCAAACATATATTTTAATAAGGGAATATTGTAGTGTAATAGTAGTAGGGTAGGGAAGAACCTAAAATTTAAATATATGGCGTTGTAGATATAAATAATTTTTTTTTTTCAAGAAGATAAATATAGGAATTGAAAATGTTAAATATATATTTGTAGGGTTCAAATTGAACATTGCAAAAAGTTTGCCCCTCCATCTCATACCAAGTTTTATAAGGTTTTAACATCATATATGGTATTATTAATCTATATCTATATCTATATCTATATCCATTCTATATCTATATCTATATCTCTATCTCTATCTCTCTCTCTATTAATTTGGTTAATTATTCTATAATTAAGACACATAAATTTTTGAACTACTTAGTTGTCCAAAAGAAACATTTTCATTGGTTGATTAAAAAAAAGTATATCCGATGATGACATGGACTCGCCACGCGTACCTCCAGAAACTCTAGAATTCTTCTGAAGTTTTTCATTGCTTCTCATGGTACGTTTTATAATTTATCTCACCTACCACATTTATGGTCTTAATTTTTTATTATTTTTTTTATCAATGTATTACTATTTTTTTTATAAGAAATTTTTTATTTTTTATTTTTATTTTTAAAATTTTATGTAATAATTAGAGAATTGTTTTAATGAAATTTATAATTTGTAATCTATTTATAATTAATATTATAATACTAAAAGACTTATGCTTTATTTTATGAAAAAATGATTGTATATTAAATTTCGTATATTAAAATGTTCAATTATAAAAGTACATATTTGTAAATATTATATACAATTTTTTAATAAGTCTCAAAATAAGTAATAATTGCTATCAAAATAATTACATATATATTATATGTATACTCAATATAATATTTATGATAAATATACGATAAAAAAATAACATATTAGCTAAGTTAAAAAAATATGCATTAATATTATATTAGTAAATATTTATATCATTTTTATCACCAACTCATATTATTACTCACGAACTCTATTAATATATATCATCAAAATTTATAATTAAAAAAAAACTACACACTCATTTACATTTACTGCTGCAATATTTATTAATTTACCTTTTAATTTTAAGAATTTTGATATTATTTCACTCTTAAGTATGGTATAATGTAATTGTTTTCATAAAAAACTCAGAATTATTTTTTATAGACAAATTAAGTTTTATAATAGTATTTTAAATCTATATTCAATTAATAAATAATGTAATAATATTTACTGTTAAGAATAAATTAAATAAAAATGAATAATTAATAAATTAAACTTATTACTTACCGTGCAAAGTACGGGTAAGATACCTAGTTCTATATTAATTTGGTTAGAATTTATACAATTGTAACAAATAATCTTTTTGAGGTATTTTCTCACTTGTGATGTCATAATAATCAAATTTAATTGGTTCATGTCAAACATACTATTCCTACTCCTAAGTGGAATGCCATGTAAATCACTTTTAAATCCTCAATTTTTTTTTTGGTCTACTCAGTTATATTATTTCACCAAATAAAGTTGTGATAAAACATCACGAGCGTTCAACACTATAATCTTTGGCTAATAAAATAATAAGAGGAAGTGGAGGTCTAGAGACCCAATCATTCAAACTCTATCCCTTTCTAGCTTGTTTGGCTATCCAGTCATCACATTTATTAACTGTCCTCGAAATTGTCTTCCATGTTATTTGCTCCACTTGATCTGCAAAAGTGGTTATGTTAACAATGTTCACTCTTATTCTCCAATATGGTTTCCTTCCATTTACTTGCTCTATGATCACCCATGAATCTAATTCAATCTCCACTTTCCTTCACCCTTTTTCGACAACCAGTTGCACACCGATTAGAATTGCCATTACTTCCATGGACTCGGGGTCGTCTTTCGCCTCGTGTTCGACGATTCACTCCACCTACTATTTCTCCGCTAGAATCACACGCTATTACACCTAAACCACCCATTCATGTTTGAGTACACCAGGATGAATCACAATTTACCTTTATCGTATCCGGCCTAGGTGTGGTCCATCTCTCATTATCCCTCTAAGTTCAATTCATGGGAGAGATCTGCGGTAAGTTCCTCAGAGAACACCTGTATCTCCATGATAATGGTTCCCGGGTTTGGCATAACCCCTTCAGACATCTCTTTGCATCGAGTCTTCCAAACGTACCAACAAGTTATCATACTTATAGCCCATTGAGCACTGCTATCCGACCTGTTGCACCCCGGTTATTCCATCCGTTCTCTTAGCCATTTCTCCATTGACTGAGATGTATCCTCACTTCCACGAATACCAAGCATAGCAAACCATATTGGCCTCGTCCAACTACATCCGAACGTCACGTGTTCTCGCGATTCAATTTCTCCACATATTGGACAATCCGGGTTTACATTGCCCATATCACGCCTAACAAGGTTGTTTTTTTATCGCAATTGCATTCGTTGCAAGCTTCCACATGTAGTTTTTAATTGTTGGGATTGCCTTGGTCTTCCATATACCCTTCCACAACTTTGATTCTCCACTGCTGTTTGTTAGTGATGTCGCTTCACCCCCTTCGTTTAGTTCCTTTAGTCTATGGTACACCGACCGGACCGTTGCCTTGCCCAACATTGCATGAGGCCACACCACCACATAAGGTTCAACACGCATGGCGAGAGGAATCTCAATACATATTCCACGTCTGGCGCCAATACATGTTGTAACACTTTTTGTTCTCCATTTCGAGACTTTTCATTCAACACCCGATGTGGGAACTCTTCTGTTATGCAGCTATCCTTCGTATTAATCCACTTATCTTTGTACATTTTCACACTTGACCCATTGCTAATCCTCCAAACCCCTTCTTTTTTAATTATCTATCGGCCAACTAGAAGACTTGACCATCACCAGGAAGCCCGACCCCCTCTGGTTGCTGATAGGAAATCACCTCTCGGGAAATACAATCCTTTTAAAACTCCGATTCACAATGAGTTCGGTTCATCCATAATTCTTGCAGCCGATTTGGTTAGGAGAGCCATGTTAAAATCACTCAACTCTCAAAAACCAAGATCATCCACATCTTTCGATTTTGTCAAATGGATTCATCGTTTCCAATGGATTTTCCTTCGTGTATCGGTTCTTCCCCCACTAGAAATCCGCTATCATGGAATTGAATTATGAACACCACGTCTTTGGTAAGTTGAAAACACTCATAGCATATGCAAGAATAACAGTTATAACTGCTTTTATCAATATCTTTTTACCAACCTGGTTCAATGTCTTAACCCTACATCCCTGTAGCTTATCCTGGATTCGAGCTCGAAGATACCCCAGTGTGATTTTTTTTACCGATCCCCAAAGGCGGGTAATCCGAGATACTTACCAGGGTTTGCCGATTGTGGGATCTTCAGTTCTTCAGCTATGGCCGACACAATGGTCTCATCTGTGCCACGTTTGAAGGTGAGTTCATTTATACGTTGCCCGGATGCCCGAAAACACTCCATAATTATCGACTTCAATGACCATGCATTCTCCACTGATCCTTCTATGAAGAATAAGGATTCGTCTGAAAAAAATATTGTGAAGTTCAGGGCACCCTCGCTGTATTCTTATTCCCTTTAGCGTACGGTTCTCAACTACTTTGCTTATTTTCCTCGATAGCACATCTGCAAACAATATGAATTGATACGGTGATAATAGATCTCCTTGCCTCAAGCCCCAACTAGGAATGATTTGCGTCGTCCGGTTCCCATTCACTAATACATGGTACGTCAGTGTATTTATGAAAGAACGAATCCACTGAATCCACTTCACCCCAAACCCTTACTTCTCGAGACTCTTAATAAAAAATTCTCATTCGACACGATCATAAGCTTTCTTTATATCTTTCTTCAATGCACACTATGTTCCTCTCGTGCCGGTTTAGTGATTCAGATGGTGAACTCCCCAAAGTGTTGTCGAACCAACTCCTCCAATATTACTTCTTCCGTTGTAATCCAATCCCCATTCTTCCCCTTTAATCGAGGAATTCTATTTGTTCTTCGCCTTGCCTCCGTTGTCAAGTGGAAATATGTTGTATTTTTGTCCCCATTTTGGAGTCAATTTGCTCTAGCTCGTTGTTTCCAATATAATTCTTCATGCTTCCATAGATCTTTGATTCGGTTCCTAACATCCTTTTCCTTTGTCTGGACCGATTCATCATGGTTTGATTGGGCTAGGAGTCTCAACCTTTCTTTTGCTTTCCTAAGCTCAACCTTATTGTTGCTGAACTTTGTGATACTCCATATTATCAGGTGGCGACCACTGTTTGTTAACTTGGGTTCCACACTCCCAACCGAATCCCTAAGTCTCCTGTCTGTCCAAGCGTTTCGAATTATTCCTTCGCAGTCGGGGTTTTCCATCTACATCTCTTCGAATTTGAAATTACGCTTCCTTTTCCGACTCTCCCCCTTCATGAGAAGAACTAGTGGTGAATGATCTGAACCTAGAGATAGTTCGTTTATGTAGACAGCATCCGAAAAAATCATCCCCCATCTCGAGTTGGTTAATACTCAATCCAGACGTTCATTCACCAGGTTCTCTCCTCTTCGGTTATTCGATCAAGTGTAATATTGTCCTTTGACTCCCAAATCCTCCATATGTTATCTTCTATCATTTAATTAAACACATCGATCAATCATTATGATTTCCGCGTTCCCCCTTCTCCTGATGAGAGCATATGTCATTAAAATCTCCTAGGCACATCCACACATTCGTGCACCCAATACTCATCTGTCGAAGATTGTTCCAGAATTGGTGTCTTCTATTCGGTTCCGGGTATGCGTAAACCCAGGTGACCCACATCGGTGCTGTCATGTTATGCATTTGTATCTCGCAGTCTATATAATTCTGATTTGCTCTAAGAATGGTCATATTTACTTCATTTGTCCAAATCTTCTCATTCACTCTCAAGATAAGTTACAAAATCTGAACATTTTTTTTTTTAATTTTTACATATAAATTTATGATTTTATCTTAAATATATTGTATATAATGGATTTTATAAAATACTAAAATACCAAATATTATATTTGATGGATAACAATTATGAACATATAAAAATTTACAATTTACAATTAAATACATTAATTAAGTATAAATTTAGATTATTAAATAATAATTTTATCGAATTGCATATCAACATTTTTTAGCTTATTAAAATTAAAATTGTAATATAAATTTAGCATATGAATGAATAATAATAATATGAAGATAATTATTTTACATTTTTATATAAGTATATAAAACTAATAGAAGTCATAAAACCATAATAGTTAAGTTAAAAGTATTGTATGACATTAATATATTAAAAATAATATGAAAAATATTTTTATATATATAGACTTAATATATTTTATAAATAGAAAATAAATAAATTTTTATTTTTAGATATTTTTACTAACATTTTCATTATCATATTAAACAAATAGAAGTGAAAAAACCACAAAAAAATAACTTAAAATTATTAATTAACATTGTCTTAATAAATGTCACTATTGTTTTTCAATAATCGATCATGTATTTTTTTAAATTAGTTTTATAAATAAATAAATTGACTTAATATTGATTTGATTTAACAAAATTATAATATTTAAATAAATACAATAATTTATATTATACAAAAATCTTCATAGGGTTAATATGATTTATAAATACACCTTATTTTTTATTGTATAATATTAAGTTAAATTTATTTTTAATTAAAAATACTTTTATAAAATAAAATTTTAATAAGTAATAAGTAAAATATATATATATGTATTTTCACTTAGAATTTAATATAAAAAATAGTTATCCAAAAAATTATTATGTATTATAATATGTGTCCTCCTTAACTATGCAATAATTTTCCTCCTTAATTAGGTGGCAAATCGCACCTGGCCCATTAATGAAGCGTCCAACTATAAAAATTATTGACCGATAGAGTGGGAGAGAGACTTCCGGGGACATTATAATACAATTTCCTATGGGCAAATTTTGTCTAAGTGCGTGTTATCGTGCGTATTAATATATTTATCGTGTAATACTTACACAACATGAACATGAACAATAAATTTATCGTGTCATGATCCTCAACACGAACACGACACACAATTTTTCATGCGTGTTCATGTCGTGTTATCGTGTTGTGTTAAATTAGTTAGATATATGTTCAAATGTGAGATTTATAAGAAAATATTAAAACTATGAATTGTTCATAGTAAAAATTATCAATTCAAATATAAAATTTCACGAGTCTTTAATGTATAATTAACAAACTCTAAAAATTAAATATTTAAGTACACTTTTAAAAACTAGTAAATGAGATTTGTTTAAAAAATTTAAAAAATAATAAATTTTCAAGTTCAAATTTATAGTTGACAAATTATAGTTTAAATGTTGTCGTGTAATCGTGCGTGTCGTGTTATGATAGCTAAACACAAACACAAAATGAAAATATTTTTGTGTTATCGTGTTCGTGTTATCGTTCCGTCATATGGTTCCACGAATACAATTTTTTTTCGTGTGTGGTCGTGTCATGTTATAGTATTTAGTAAGAAATTGTGAGCTCTACAAATTGTGTAGTGGCAAAATTAATTATTATATAAAATTAAAGTGAACCGAAATTACTTTGGGATGTTCTAGTTAACCTTTTGTAATAATCATCACTTTACATGTCCTTAAAGTTAAAATACTAACCGCACGTATCGTTTAAAACATAGAAATAGACAATAAAGTTAAAATAATGTATCAGCTGAGAAAATGATTTAGTATGTTAAATAATATAAGAAAAATAAATATGATTAATATATGAATAAAATCTAGAGAAGCAAACTTTAGTCAATTATGGCAATCCAGCTAATTTATTTAATATTCTACACATTTTATAAATATAATTATACATGAACTTAAGAAACCTCATCAAGAACATGTTCTCGTAGGTTTCAACATCAATCGATCACGAGTCATGTCGTTGCAACTTGCAAATGTGGTTGCATACATCATGGTGAATATGACAATTAACTAAAGTCAAATCTACATTATTCATGAAATTTCACCGACGGAAACAATAATCGCTTACAATAAAGTTTAGTTGATTATTTTGTTTTGTTGTAAGGAGTAGGGTGAGTTTCTCGTCACCTATCGTGTTTTATTTTTTCTTATTTATATATATATATAAAATCAATCAATCCTGCGTGTCATACTGCCATTGTCTCAGTTGATATCATTCTGGAAAATGTCGTTGTCCATCGAGCAAATGTATATAATGAAAGTTGATAAATTTAAGCAAATATGTTTAAAGTGTAAAAAATTCAGTCGAGGATATATGAGATTATGGGGAAGAGCTAATATTTGCATGGATTTGCAATTCCACACAGTTTGGAGTAGTTCTAGGTTAATTTTTGTGAAAATATAATATCTCATAAGAATTATAAGTGAAGGTATTTGATATATTTTAAAATATATTAACAGTTACATTATTCAGATAGTCACGAACTGAACCCTAATAACTAAAGACTTTGTCATCTAGCACGATCTTGGTTGCACCCAGACCATGGCTCGGTCTTTTGTTGCATCATTGATCTTAACCAAGACTAATTATGGTCTGCTAGCTAAAGTTCGATGGAGATGATGAAAACAACACTAATTATAGCCTTCTTTGCAACTGCTAACCAACCTTGGTATGAACTGAAGACTCTTCGTTTGTCCCACATAACCGAAAACACTTTTTGTTTCCCACAGTATGTGTTGATCAGAATCAGATATTCTAAGACAAACCGAAGAGAAGACTATGAAACCCTAGAACGTAGCCGGATATCAGAAGAGAGCAATTAGGGATCATAAGGAGTTGTTCCTTCATTTGGAATTTCTTCGCCCTTAAATACTAAAACCTAGGAAAATAATTGTCAATTACATCCTAAAACAATTGTAAATAAAACAACTAAGTCCAAAACATAAAAACAAATAATCGGCAAAAAGAAATAATAGAACGGGCCAGAATAACTCTTTAATTCGGATTGGGCCATCAACCAGGAGCAAGCCCAGACGAATAATTGGTCCAGGCAAACAATTCCAGCAATATCCAAAATGACCAGAAGATGCAGACTGATGGACAGAAGAACAACCAGAACTTCATCAAACTTTAACATTCCCCCCAGTCTGCAAATACTCCCCCTCAGTTTGACTCCACCCGTGCTTGAAAAATATTCATCATACCAAGCTTTCCACATAATAGTCAAGTATAGCAATTTCCCTATCAGACGTCTATATAAACTCGCATCATTTGGGGCATCATCATCTTGATTAATTTTCAGGTGTTTATCATAAGTCCGACTAGTCATCTTTAAATTCAATTCCATAGGGGTTTTATTTACTTTCCCACCTGATAATCCAACTTCAGAAATTAACTCTAAAGCATACTTTCTTTGAGATAATACAATACCTTTGTCAGACCTTGCAACTTCAATTCCCAGAAATTACTTCAACTCCCCTAGATCCTTCATTTTGAAACTGGACTGCAAAACATCTTTCAACTCATTGATTAAACACTCACCGTTCCCCGAAATAAGTAAATCATCCGTATATAAAGAGAACAACAATCTGTTTATCATCCCGTTTGGTAAAAAGAGAATAATCCAATTTAGACTGACTGTATCCTGCTCTGATCAACACATTACTCAATTTTAAATTCCACTGCATGCTTGCTTGCTTAAGCCCATAAAGGGTCTTTCACAGCTTACACACAAAACGAGTTTTATTCATCAAAACCATCAGGATTACCCATATATACATACTCATCTAAATCGCCTTGCAAAAAGGCATTATGAACATCCATTTGATAAAGATGTCATTTTTCTATCGCAGCAAGAGCTAGAACAGTTCAGACAGTATTTGTCGGACGTCAGATCCGACTTTCCCTGACCCGTTTTGGAAAATATTTTCCTTTTTTGTTTCGCTCGAAAATGTTGGGACTTGGCGAGTGATGGGTCCGGTCGAGCGGGGTTATCAACCGGACCGAAAAATGTGAAAGAGTCGCCACCGATTAATTAAAGGCTAATTGGAATCCTAAAATTGCCTAGGGTAGATGGTGTTAACATCATAGGGCTTGGAAATGTCTACGTCCAGAGAATCGAGTTCGGGGGTTTGATTACATCTTAAGGGCTTGCGAGCCCATAATCCGCCCTTTCGGTACTTTAGTTTGTTTTTGAATTTATATTTTTTTCAACTTGCTCGATTTAACCAAATTGTCCAATTTGATCATGCTTGGCTAAAGAGATGACATGCATTTTTTTTAATTAACAATATACAATCATTTTTTTTAATTTAAAATAAATAAACAAGAGAGAATAAACTTAATTGTGCTAAAAAAAAGAGTGGTTTAACTTTGGGGTCATTTTAAGTCGTGTCAAACGTATACAAATGATTTTGAAAATACGAAGCATATTTGACTAATTTGTAACACCTTGAGAAGTAATGGGATGTCCAGAAAAGTTTAGGGACCAAGATGCAATTATTTAAAATTTCGAGTTGATTTGGAAAAATCTTTTAAAAATTGCACAAATGACCCAAAACTTTTCTGGTTTGGTTTATAACACTTGGTAAAATCCCAAAATGATCTGGGAGTCCAAGGAACGAGTTATAACCTTCATCAAAGTTTGGGAATAACCTAATTCATTTTCGATTTTTGTTTACTGAAACAACCCCCATAACTTTCACAAATGACTAAAATGACCCCAAATTTATACCGAACTTAAAACTGAGCACGATTCTTATATGAAATAGAACTATTAACACATAATATCGATGAAACAAACTTCATTCACATTAAGAAAAACAAATATCGAGCACGAGAGGATATATACTTAAGTTATTCGAAGTTTAGATACCTCACGAGGAACCGAGACCGATATTCACCCATTTTTCTTCACTCAATTTCTATCTATTTTTTTTTCACTCACTATCACTCAAATCCGCACTTTGAATTTTTTTTTCTCTCTTTTCCTTTCTTCTCTTTTCCTTTCTTTCCATTGTTTTTCTTTCCATTTCTTTGAACAAGCTTATGGCAAGCTTGTTCCAAACTATCCTTTGGTTTCTTCTTTTTCTTTCAACTGTAGCTATCCTTGGCTTTTGTAGAGTTTTCTCCTCCAAATAGATGATAAACATGGACAATACATGGTGGATGGCAAAGGTGATAGCAATTGGGCAAAGGTGATTGGCAATTGGGTGGTGATTGACAATTAAGAGGAGTTTTGATGATAATTGGAGATAATTTGGCTAAGGATGAGCAAAGGTGATCAAGTGGTCAAATGGTGATGGCAATTAGGAGACTTTTGGTGCCAATTGGGAGAAATTGGGAGTGATTTGGGGCATGGTGGGAATTTGGACGAAAATGGATGCAATGGTGGCCAAAAATGGGTGCCATGGGTTTAGGGGTTTATGGTTTGGGGTTTAGGGTTTAAGGTTTGGGGTTTAGGGTTTGGGGTTTAGGGTTTGAGATATTAGGGTTTGGGGTTTAAGGTTTAGGGTTTAGAGTTTGAGATTTAAGGGTTAGGGTTTAGGGTTTGGGATTTTAGGGTTTGGGATTTAGGGTTTTAGGGTTTGGGGTTTTAGGCTTTAGGGTTTGGGGTTTAAGGTTTAGGGTTTGAGATTTTAGGGTTTGGGATTTTAGGGTTTGGGGTTTAAGGTTTAGGGTTTAGAGTTTGAGATTTAAGGGTTAGGGTTTAGGGTTTGAGAGTTTAGGGTTTGGGTCCAGAAGGGTCATTAGCCGGAGGATTATTCCCATCATCAGAGTCAATTAATGACTCATCATATGAAGGTGTAAACACCTAATTTTGGCTCATGGTCAAAATATCGTACACGAGAATCCGAGCCGAGAAAATCGAGATAGAAAAACCCAAAAAGTTAAAATATTAATAGGAAAAAAAAAATATGTTTCTTATGTTTACTAAAAAAAAAAGGGGAAATTTTGTTTTAAAAGAAAAAAATAATAATTACTAAGTTATATATATATATATATATAAACTATAGTGGTGTTTTTTTTAAAATAATTATAGTGGTATTTTAGTGGTGTTTTAGTGGTGTTTAGTAGAGTTTATAATTGTGTTTTAGTATAATATAGGGTTAATGGTCAATGTGCCCCCTAAAGTTTGGCCAAAGTTTAAGAATCCCCCTTAATGTTTAAAATTTTAAATTTTAGTCCTAATGTTTGGACGAAATCAAAAATTCCCCATTTCCGTCCCATTTCCGTTTAGTTCAGATGGAAATACATCATGTGCTTGACATGTTTTTTTTTTTTGAAATTACAAATTTACCCTTAGCACATGTTTCTCACAAAACAAAAGAAAAATAGATAGAGAATGACAACTAAACGTGCTTTAGCACCTCACCTGCCATTAATTATTATAATAATAAATATAAAAAACAAAAAGTCGGACAGCTTGCAAGAAAAAAAGGTCAAAATCTCGTCTGATGATTGTTCTGAAAAAGGTTAACGAAGTGAGAAAATTTATTTGGGTAAATATATAAGGTAAATAGTTGAATTAATTTTGGGTAAATTCATTGTCTGCCCCGATTTCAATCTGAGAGCAACCTTCTGTTCTTCATTTCCGTTCATGGCCTCCACTTTCCACCACCCACTTGTTCTTCCTTCCATATATTCACGCAGATTCCGTAGAGTCGCGTGCTGCATTCCGGCAACCCAGCAGCAGCCGTACGAGACAATCAACAACCTTCGCATTGTATTCACTGCTGGCGAGACCGAAGGTCACATCTACCCAGCAGTGGCGATCACTTAATAATAGTTAAAGGAGCAGATTAAGATACAGTTTGGATTTGAAAGTGACCTCGATTACTAACAAGCTCAGCCCACAACCCACCAGTTACAACATGGTTAATTTCCTGCAGCAAAGTTGATGTGTATATGAAACTCACTCAAATAAACATCAAGAGCAAATCTAGAATCAGAACTCAAGTTTGCCGGAGATGGAAGTCATTTCCCATTTCTAGTTAGTTTGAATCAGCATATTTGAATCTGCAAATAATAAGGGCATTTTTATCATTTTAATTTAACTCACGGTACGTGCACGACACATGTTCGGTTTACCGTCACAAATAAACGGTCTTATGACGAAAATGAGAGATTTTTGATTTCGTCCAAACATTAGGACTAAACTTTAAAATTTTAAACATTAAGGGAGATTCTTAAATTTCGGCCAAACTTTAGGGGACACATTGACCATTAACCCTATAATGTAATTATAGTGGTGCTTATATATTATTTATTTATAATAAAAAAAATTGAAAACAATTAGTATAAATAGAATAGAAAATGAGAGGGGGAAGTCGAAGAATGAGTGAATGGAAGTAAGGATAGAATAGAAGAGTGATTGAGTGAAAAAAAAAAGAGTGAAAAAAATATTGGTGATTATCAGTCTCGATTTCTTGCACGGTGTTTAAACCTCCAATGAGTTAGGTATATTTCTCTCATATTCAATATCATATTTGTATTTTCTAAACGTGAAATAAAATTGAGAGTTTATATACATATAATATATATTTATGCATTATATATTTGTTAATATATATATATATATATGTATAATATATATTTATATTATGTTTATGTAATACTATATATATCTACATGTATAATATATATATATATTATGTATATGTGATTTTTTTTTTTCAAAAAATGACTTAGGTCATTCCCAAACTTTGATGAAGGTTACAACTCGGTCCTTGGACTCTCGGGTCATTCTGGGACTTTATCGAGTGTTATAAACCAAACCCGAAAAGTTTTGGGTCATTTGTGCAATTTTTGAAATATTTTCTTTAATTCAGTTCGAATTTTTTTAAATTTGCATTTTGATTTTTTTAAACTTTTCTGGACATTCCATGACTTTTAAAAGTGTTACAAATAAGTCTAGAATATTTTCGGGTTATTTTAGAACTTTTACAAGTGTTACGAATAAGTCCAGAATAGTTTAGGGTAAGTTCTGCAATTTTCGAAATATTTTTCCATTTCAGATCAAATTTTAATACATTGCATTTTGGTTCCTAGATTTTTTTTGGACATCCTATAACTTCTAAAAATGTGACAAATTAGTTCAACGAGCTTAATACCTTCAAAAATCATTCGTGCATGTTTTGACACGTTTAGAATGGCTCAAGAGTTAAACCATTTTTTTCGAACACGATTGACTTTAGTTCTCTCTTGTTTATTTGAAATTATCTCCAAAAAAAAATGTTTGTACATGTATTGTTTAATTTAAAGAAAATGCATGTAGTCTTTTTGGGCCAAGCATGATCAAAACAGGCAATTCAGGTAAATAGATTTTTTTTTAAAAGAAAACTAAAGTATTGAAAGGGCGGATTATGAGCTTGCGATCTTTTAAGACGTAATCAAACCCCCGAACTCGATTCTCTGGACGTAGACCTTTCCAAGCCCTAGGATGTTAACTCTATGTACCCTAGGCAATTTTAGGATCCCGATTAGCCTTTAATTAATCAGTGGCGACTCTTTCAATTTTTTTGGTCCGGTTGATGACCCCGCTCGACCGGACCCGTCGATTGCCAAGAATCGACATTTCAAAATGAAATTAAATATATTTTTCAAATGGGTCGGGAAAAATCGGATCTGACGTCCGACAGAAGGGATCCCATCTGAGCCTTATTGGGGCTCATCATATGGGTTTTCTCCATATTGGACTCCATCATCCTTAGTTTCGACAACAATTTGATCGTTAACATCATCAGAATAATCTATATTGGGCTCAAATAGCACCGGCAACTGATCAAGTTTACCACTCCCAAAAGGAAAATTATCCTTATTAAAAATCACATCTCTACTAATAAAAAATGCTTTTCAGTCAGATCATACAATTTATATCCCTTTTGGGTCACAGAGTATCCCATCAAAACTGAAGGGATAACTCTGGAGGTCAACTTGTCAGTTACCATGATGTTCTTAGCATAAGCTGGACATCCAAAGACTCTTAGATGGCTCAAGGTAGGTCTATTTTCATACAACATTTCAAAATGAGATTTCCCCCTAATAATCTGGTCGACATGAGATTAATCAAATAGGAAGCAGTAAGAATACATTCTCCTCAGAAAATATTTGGGATTGAACCTTGCAATTTTAGGGCCCTTGCTATTTCAAGCAAGTGTCTGTGCTTCCTTTCAGCTCTACCATTTTGTTGAGGTGTGTAAGGGCAGCTACTCTGATGAGTGATCCCCTTATCACACATCAACCTGTTCATGTGCTCATTAAAAAACTCTTTCCCATTATCAGTTCTTAAGCACTTGACCCTCTTACCGAATTGAGTTTCTATCATAGCAAAAAACTCTTTCATAATAATGAAAACGTCAGATTTCAATTGCATGAGATGAACCCAGGTTACTCTAGAAAAGTCATCCAACAAGGTTAAAAAATATTGCTTATCACTATGTGTAGGGAAATGATAAGGTCCCCACACATCTGCATGCACAAGGTCAAATGTAGTATCTGCTCTAGAATTTGAACTTGGAAAAGAGTTCCAGACAATCTTAGCTTTGGGGCAAATATGGCAACTATTTATATCAAAGGTTTTGCTTTTGCTCACATCCAAATAATAAACATGTTCCAAAACCTTTATAAATGCATGACCAAAATGTTTATGACACCAAAAATATCATTCATGACATAACTATTTACAAGAGAACTAGTTGGTCTCCTAGCCCAAATCATGAAGTACAATCCAGATTTAGCCCCACTAGTCCCCAAGACCTTCCCATTTAAGAGGTCATGCAGGATAGCAAGGTTTGGATAAAAATATGAAGAACAGTTTAGGTCACTCGTGATTCTTGACATAGAAAGCAAGTTGTATTTGAAATCTGGCAGATATAAAACATCATGCAACCTTTTTTATTAGTCTAATAAAATGTTTCCAATAATATGCACATTTGAGGACCCTCCATTTGGTAATTGAACCTTAGTTCCAAGAACCTCCCTAACCCCACACAACAATCATTTCTGTTGGTCACGTGGTTGGTTGCTCCCGTATCTAAGATCCAATTATCATTTTCATGAAAAAAAAACGAGTTTAAAGAGATACCAGATGTTTTTGCACGCAAATCCTGAGGGACGGTAGCACTTGCTCTCGATGGAATGCTTCCTGCTCCTCCCAGGGTCTGCAAAAACTTCTCAAATTGATCCCTTGAGAAGGTAATCCCACCATGCATACCAGAACTCAAGCACGTATCATTAGTCAAACTATGCATAGTGCTAAGGTCATTGTCACCAGTCCTTGCAGAGGCAACATTTCCCTTAGCATTATTGCCTTTTGCCTTTATAAACTCCGTATAATTAAAATGGTTATCCTTGACATGTCCCTTCTTTTTACAGAAGTCACATCCCTTGGTATAACAACGATCGACTGTATGCCCACGTTTATGACAAAAAGTACATTCCAAATTTGGATTTCCTTTTGGCTTGTCAACATTCAAAGAAACATTAGCAGACTTAGTAACTAAGGATGCATTCATATTTGAGGTAATACCTCTCTGAATTTCTTCCTGCATCAACAAGTTATAACCCTGATTCATAGTAGGTAAGAGTGTCCAAAGAAGTAAATGACTTCTAACATTTGAATAATTCTCATTCAGTCCCATCAAAAAAGAAAATAACTTCTAATTTTCTTTGTGTTCTACATGCTTTTTGAAATCATCATGATCAATATGAGGAAGAATGCATGCAGAATCATATTCAGCCCAAAGCATTCTCAATTTTGAAAAGAAAACAGAAATAGAATCAAGTCTCTGTCGGGTCATAATAATATCCATATGCAATTGATAGGTCCTAGGACCACTAACTTTATCAAATCTTTATTCCAAATATTTCCATACCAAATAAGCATCCTCAGAATACATCACCCACCCACCTAAATCCTTAGAAACAAAATTTGTGATCCATCCCAATACAACGACATTACATCTATCCCACAAATGGTGGAATGCAGGTTCATATTTCTCACGAGTACAATTACCATTTATAAAACCAAGTTTGTTCCTTCCTAACAAGGTAAATCGAATATCCCTACTCCACATTGCATAATTCTCAGGACCAGTCAAAACAGTAGATATCATATTTGTTCTACGGTTATCACTCAGGTGCAAGTACAGAGGGTGATAAAAATCAACAGTAGCCATTGCATCATGATCAACTTCATCAGTTGCATATTTTCTTGCTTATTGAATAGGTTTTTCATCAGTCATTTCGAACTTAATGAATGCAAAATATAAGCAAGATATATGCAACAAGCCGAGGGTAATCAACAAAGGGACTATTAAGCCGAGGGTTATCACAAAAAGAACTATCAAGCCGAGGGTAATCACAAATACACAACAAGCCGAAGGTAATAACAATCCACAACAAGCCGAGGGTAATACCAAATTTACAACAAGCCGAGAGTAATTACAGAGGCACAACGAAACAACAGGAATATCGAAAACACAGTCAAATAATACAAAGATTTCAGTTCGAGACATAGATTATAAGAGTGAAGATATCCCAAATATAGGAACATATAAAAGAATATTCAAGATACAGAGATTACCAAAGGTTACGATGAGAGAATCACAACTAATTCTCACAAGATATCAGTGGAAGAACAAGAGATTCAGGCAACCGCAGAATACCAATGGTCGCGACTGAAAACCGAACGGTTTCCAGAGAAGAGAAACCGTCAATCACCTTGAGGAGGATGAAAACGAAGAACACCGATGATCGAAGAAAGGCAGGGTAAGCTTCATTCCATAGAATTAGAGATTCTAAGACAAACCGAAGAGAAGACTATGAAACCCTAGAACGTAGCTGAATATCATAAGAGAGCAATTGTGGATCATAAGGAGTTGTTCCTTCATTTGGAACTCTTTAACCCTTAAATACTAAAACCTAGGAAAATAATTGTCAACTACATCCTAAAACAATTGTAAATGAAACAACTAAGTCCAAAACAGAAAAACAAATAATCAGCAAAAAGAAATAATAGAACGGGCCAACAGAACTCTTTAATTCGGATTGGGCCATCAACCAGGAGCAAACCCAGATGAATAATTGGGTCAGACAAACAATTCCAGCATTATCCAAAATGACCAGAAGATGCAGACTGATGGACAGAAGAACAACCAGAACTTCATCAAACTTTGACAGTATGTTCACATCGGGGTCTATTAGAAGACTAATGGTATTATTCTTTCACATCTAAAATAACATTTACTCGCATTGTGGTCTATTGTAAAAATTGTAAATTTTTTAATGTTGACTATGAAGTTTTTTTTCTTTCATTTTCCAGTGTTCAAACTCGAAAGATTTGGTTAAACCATTACATCCAGGGACAAAGCCATGTTCCCTTTGAACTTTTGACTTTATGTAAATTTGTTCCTAACAATACAATAATTTTCAATTTAGTCATTTTTAATCATACATTTGCCCCTATTGATTTTTTTTAATTCAACTATTTACTCTTACTCTATTACTTATCCCCACTGAATAAATTTTTTAGCTTCGTCTCTGACTACGTCATATTACACATAGTTAAATATAGTCTTGTTCAAATTAACTGGTTCAGATGAATTGATCTGGTCTGGAACTGGTTTGGTTCGAACCCGGTTTGGTCGAACTAGTTCCACAACCAAACCAGTGTTTTTAGGCTTCAAATAGACCAGTTCAAAATAGTACCAAAAATCTGTTTGAATCGATTCGACTTGACTCGTTTTTTATACTGGTTTATACTTAAATTTAAATCAAACCACTTTAAACCATCTTTAATAAAACAAGACGGTCTGATGTCTCTTAACCATCAGTCTGATGAACCAAACGAGCCACCAGACTTCCAGATCAATATTCTATTCAGCTTCCACTCTTCCAGACCTCACAAGTCACACCTCTCAGTCTCAAACACTTCACACCTCAGCCTCATCCTAATTAGGTTTTCCTCGACAAACCTGCATCCCTCGACAGACCTGCCTCACCCTATAGACAATTGCTTGTAGCCTCCCTTCACTCAACTTTCATTTCTCACTCTCAGTTCAATTGAATCCCTGCCTTTCTCTGTTTCCAGCTGAAGCCTTCGTCTTCGTCGCCTCGTCGTTGTCGGTCTCCACTTCGTCTTGCTGTTCCGCCGCGGAGCCGCGTACATCCATCCCGTTGGTCCGCCGCGTCTCACCGTCCCACCATCACCATGAGTCAATAATTGAAAGTAAACCACAAACCCTAATTTCAATTGACCTAATTTCTGATTAAGGGTATTTTTCAATAATAATTCTTCTCTTGATCGTTCTGGATGTTTGCCTTTATGGTTTATCTAGATAATTAAAGAATGGCACCCTATCATAAACTTTGTAGGACCAAATTATCATACAGGGTGCGGGAGCTTTTGAAGTAGCAGCTAGCCAACATTTGATGAATGAAGAAAACTGTTAAAGGGGTAATACATAGTTGTTAAAGGGGTCTCAGAGTATGTTCCTATGTCTTTGGTTCTTAGCATATCCTTACAGAAAACCATATTACAAATGCAAATAAAAATCTTTATCTACTTCTAGATTAATTAGCTGACTTTCTTCCTTCTGCTCATATAATACTGCATGTCTAATATATTTTCTTAAATTTACTTTTTAAGTACAAATGGGAATTTGTTTGACATTATCACATGTCACTTGGAGAGCTTAAATAGCCATAAGATCAAAATTGTAAATAAATAATAAAAAGAAAACAGACCAAACCAGTTCGAACCTGTTTTGAATCGATTTGAACCAAACCAGTTCTTTTTTACCTAAACCAGACCAGTTTTTTAAAAACAGAAAAAAGTACTGTTTTTTTATAAACCAGACCAGTTCAGCTCTGAACCGGATCAGGGTCGAGACAGTTCATGAACAAGCCTAGTTAAATATAGGCTTGTTCATGAACCGATTCGACTCCGAACTGGTTCAGAACTGAATTGTTCTGGTTTGTAAAAAACCATTATTTTTTTTTGTTTCTAAAAAAGTTGGGCTGGTTTATGTAAAAAAAAAACTGATCTGGTTCGAACTGGTTTGGTATGATTTTTTTAATAACAATTTTGGTTATGAAATAATCTGGTTCAAACTGAAACTGATCTGACTGAAAATTATGTCCAACACATTGAATCGACTGAAAAAACAGTGAACCAACTGAAAAACACAATGAATCAATTGAAAAACACACTGAACCGACTGAAAATCTTGTCCACAACAAACTGAAATCCTGTCCAACATCAACATACGAGAGTCTAATACATCTCTAGATTTGGTTTATTGAATATATCTCTAGGTTTGGTTTAATTCCAGACCGGTTTAATTTATTTTGATTCAAACCGATTCTAAAATTATAGGTTTAAAGTGGTTTTATTTAAATTTAAGTGTAAACCAGTATAAAAAAAATGAGTCAATTTGAACCGATTCGAACTGAATTGAAACTACTATTTTGAATTGGTCTACTTGAAGCCTAAAAAACTGCTATGATTTTGAAACTAGTTCGGCTGAACCGGTTCAAACCAGATCAGAATCAGACCAATTTGCCCGAACCAGTTTAAATGAACAAACCTAGTTAAATATACGAAAAACACTTACTACATACCCTTCCACTTTACGAATTGTCATTGGCCTTACTCTCCTTCTGAACTATCCAACCTTCATCTCCCACACGTTATATTCTCATCCTATTTACATTTAATAGTTGATATGGCCACTTCCTTCTCTTCACCTCGAGACGTTTGTGAGACGACACATGGCAAATGCGTATTAAGGAAAGACATGGACAAAAGACCGTGCAAACACGACGAGGTTGATGAGTCTTACAATGGAATTTTTATATAGGGTTAGAATTTTTATTATTTTACCTTTGATCATTCTTACAAAATTCTATATGTATCTCAGATAATTGAAATGTCATTATAGTAAATAATGTTTTAAAATATAATCTATAAAAGATGTAACTTACATTTCATTGTTATTCTTTAATCCTAACCCTAAATATAACAGGTTAATCACAATTTTTTTCTTAATGGTTTCATTTATTCAATAATGAATTCATGGAATATTTTACTTATTCCGGTTTAGGTAAATTTTACTAAAAATATGTAACTTTTTTACTCGATTGCAAGAGAAAATCAGAATAGGCCGAATTAGTACCCGTAGCCGTATGGCGGCCTTACTGTTTTTGGTATTTTACACGTGGCACAATCTCGGGGCTGTGATTGAGTCAAGTTATTGTCGTGCCAATTAATGAGCGCCTGCATTAATGTCGGACAACCAGTATCGGTTTACAGCTCGTCCAAGGAAAATGTGTATAGTTTAACGTTGTAATATATAACCTCATTTACATTGTAATATTGTAGTTAGTTGCGTGATTTTAAAACCACATATACATATATTATAGGGTACCTGAACTTTAAACGTTTTGCAACGAGCTACCCGATCTTTGAAAATTCAAAACAGGTTACCTCAACTTAAAAAAATGTGCAAATAACTACATCTGTCCAATTTCTGACGACTTTCTAACGACTTTCCAACGACTTTGCAACGAATTTCCGACGACATTTGACGGAAAATTGGACGAATGTAGCTATTTGCACCTTATTCAAAGTTGAGGTAGATCGTTTTTAATTTTCAAAGCTCGGATAGCTCGTTGCAAAACGTTCAAAGTTCAGGTAGATAGTTGGTAATTAACCCTATATTATATATACACATATACACCGTTTGGCAAATTTCATAAACTAAGGGCATTAAATTCAACTGCCGATGTTGCAACTAAATTTAACTACTCCATTACCCCAACTCATACCTACAATGCTACAACCTCTTACCAGTTACCATTAACTCACTCATAAGAGCTTTCTCGAAACTAAGATCATTATATATATATATAATTTAATTTGTACCTTATTTTAATTTTGCCGTATATATTTTTTTAACGTTATTAAATAGTCACCTAATTATAAGATTTTTTAAAATGATCACTCGTTAACTTTCCATAATTTCGGTTAAATGCGGGTGCTGCAATAGTGACACACAAGCAAAAAAAGTGACCCGTTTGCACAAAATCAAAATAGTATAAGTAGTTAATCGTTTTGACAAACCTTTTATTTTTTTACCATAAATGTTTTGATCATCGTGGATATGCTTTCAACATCATAAACATGTTCTCCTTCTTATGGTTATATGCTTACGCGTATAGACATGGAAGAGAAGTGTATAGTGTTTGTAAGATCGGTAATTTTGTTGTTGGATGAAGTTCTATTTGCTGATGTTTGAGATTGTTACACGGGTTTATTAGGTTAGTTTTTTTTTTATTTGTTTTTTTAGAGTAAATATAAATTTATATAAGATTTCATATTTACCTAAAAACAAATATCAGAATACTACGTTACATCTTCCAGTATTACCTTAAATCTTTTTATATTAAAGAGTGAATTCTGTCATACTATTTTTTTTTACATTTAAAAATGAAAAACCCATATATTTTTATATATTTTTGGTGAATGGTCCCATTTTCCATTTTAAAAATTCTTTTAAAATGTTATTAAATATGACATGGAACATTTAGTGCGTGCCAAGTACTCCAACATATTGGGTCATCATCTGGATAGTTCTGAAGAATAGTATATATCAATTTAATTCCTAGTTGTACAAGTTTCCTTTCATATATATTTTCATATTTCTTGAATGATTTTTATTTATAAAATTCATTTTAAATCAATAATATTCAATCATGAAAATAGAAAGAAAACCCACACTAGCTAATTAACTTATACCTAACCATGACCAATAACCAACGCACACTTGGTTTAACGGTATTGCACTTCTTTGGATGCAAGAAGTTCTGAGATCGATTCTCACATGTCCCAAGATTATTTATTGGAGGACAAAAAAAACATGGCCAATAGAAGGGCAGCGTTCAAAAAAGAGAAAATATGAGAATAGTTAGGGTTTGTGTCCTTATATGTAAATAGGGTTAAGTATCAAATAGGTACCCCAACTTTACATGATTTGGCAACTAGGTACCTAAACTTTTTTTTGTCGCAAATAGGTTGCCCAACTTTGTGAAATTAGCAAATAGGTACCTACCGTTAATTTACCGTTAAAAATAAACGGACGTGAGGAGCAAACAGGTACCTGAACTTGATATGGTTTGACAAATAGGTACCTGAACTTGCACTAATTAGCAAGTAGATACCTGAATCGGTTCAAAATCTGGTTCGGTCGAACCATTTTTTTTAAGAAAAAGGTAGGGTTTATATACCAAACACATGCATGACTCAACTCTAGACGTTCTCGATGCATCTAAGTAGGGTTTATGGGGGCTGAACTAAGGAAATAACCGAACGATATCGACAACCACGTAAACGAAGTCGAGAGCGGTCTTTTTTTTTTTTTTTTTTTTTTTTTTTTAAAGTGGAGTTTATATACCAAACACATACATGACTCAACTCCAGACGTTCTCGGTGCATTAAGGAAGCGTCATGAACCCATCACTCGGGTCCATCACCATCCCGACCCCATCGATCCCTATTATCCCCGGTCGGGAAAAGACCGCTCTCGACTTCGTTTATGTGGTTGTCAATTTCGTTCGGTTATTTCCTTAGTTCAGCCACCATAAACCCTACCTTAAAAAAAAAAAGTAGTTCGACCGAACCAGATTTTGAACCGGTTCAGGTATCTACTTGCTAATTAGTGTAAGTTCAGGTAACTATTTGCCAAACCATGTCAAGTTCAGGTACCTGTTTGCTCCTCACGTTATTTTCCGTTTATTCTTAACGGTAAATTAACGGTAGGTAACTATTTGCTAATTTCACAAAGTTGGGCAACTTATTTGCGGCAAAAAAAAGTTTAGGTACCTACTTGCCAAACCATGTAAAGTTGGAGTACCTATTTGGTAATTAACCCATATAAATATAATATTACTGAAGTTTTCCAATATAAAAAATGTACAACTATATATCCTTACACTTGCAAAACTATATATTCTTACACTTATGCGTTATATAAAGTTTTCATATATATTATTGTAATTAATTTAAATCTTGTCATTTTTTTAATCAATTTTCTTATGCAACATTACTTCCGAAACACTGAAGGTTCATGATGTTTTACAACCGTCGAATCACATGCTTTGTGTTTTAAAACAATATTAAAATAAGAAAAAATGTTACTCGATGTATGTTTTGAATTAGGTTATAGTAGATATATATGGATCGTTCTTCTATTAAGAAATTGCAGAAAATGATTGCCTAGACATCATGGAAATGAAGGGATTGGGAAATACGTACAAAATTGGATGATTCAGGTCTTAACTATTTCAACTGCCTTTAGAAGAGAAGCCAATTACAGAAATGAGCAAACATAAAGAGAGACATTATCACACCAAACTTCTAACATGAATTATGATATATATATATATATATATATATATATATATATATATATATATATGCATTTCATGATTCCCTTCTTATAAGTAATAGAAGAAAATTTAACCTACAAGTAGTTATTATATATTTGGATTATAAAATAATGTTTAAACTAAATGTAAATTTTAGAGGAATTATACTGAGTAGATTGAATAAAATAGTTTGGGTGCACACACATATTTACATCATGTGCTTATAATTTGCACTAACATGTTTTTTATTATTATTTTTTTTTTTTGTAATTAGTGCACATGTTAATATTCAACATAAAATTACGAATCAAAATCCAAAAAATATATTTGGGTTTGAATTTTACCCATACCAACATTTTCGGTTTTGTTTTATTGTTGAAGACCGTAACTCATAAATGGTAACTCATAAATGATTGTAAGAACGAATGCATTAAATTACATATAATTTTATAAAAAATACATTATGTCGAAAACTACGGTGAAGTCACCAAGGAATTGATACGCATGGATGGGGATGCATTCATTTTCTTCAGTCATTTACAGTCCCCGCACCTTCTTATTGATGGGTATTTATTCAGTCTTTAAACCTGATGAGGTGTACGTACTTACTACAAACGTGTTTATTTTGGAAAAGTTATTGTTTTAAAAAATAAATTATGTTACTTAATAATAATTATAAGATTTCCAACCTTATTGGAGTTTGAGTAAGAATTCATACAACGCCATATAAATGCACCTCTTATATATATATATATATATTAATAATTTGAATATCAAACTATAATATTGAATTTTGAGCAATATGATTTAGTTTAAAAGGTTCGATATTCCATATTTAATATTCTTATGTTCTTTAATCTTCTCTATCTTTATATTTCATTAATGTTTTTCATGCCACGCTCGTAAATATGTTCGTTCGGACTCCTAACTGCAATTTGGCAAACTTCGTTACTTTCTATGTAGCGAGCTAGGGTTCCATATTATTAATTAGATTAAATATGCAAACCGTCTTGATAATTCATCTTATTTAATGATATATATATATATATATATGCATTATGGAATTCGTATATAGTTACATCAATTGTTCAATTCCATCCTCGGCTCTGATTTAATCGATTTTGTCCTCGAATTCTCTGGTTTTATTTTTTTGGCCCAAATCACCGTTTCATTTGGTTTCGTAATATCCGTTAATTCTAAGGTTAAGGCCAAATGCAGGACACATCCCTTCACATACTTAACGATGTTCAACCTTAAAACTTACAAAAAGGGTGAATTGGTTTCAAGGTGCTAAGTTGAAGGATGTGATGTCGTTGGATTAAAGTTTGAGGACTAAATCCAATTTGGATGTTAGTTTGAGGATGAAACCGAACTTACAAGTTACACCCTAATAACCAAGATTATGAACCCAAACTAATCATTTTTGCGTTGATTTCGAAAGAAAAGATTCAAACAAAGAGATAAGAAATCACAAAGCTTCCCATTATTTTAGTACGTTGTTGAGATAGAGCTTAGAGGTATAATAAAGTTAATTATCAATTTATAATTGAATTTCACACGGGTTTGTAATTTACTATTTTTAACTTTTTAAAAATGAATTATTAATTTTTATTTTTATTGTGCAAAAATTAATTCCATTCAATTTTCTCTTAACCTGGGCAAAACAAATTCTCTGCATATACTCTACTATTTTAATATGATTCTAAAATAACTTAAAATTTATACAAAATTAATTTTTCTCCTTGATTAATTTTATTTTTATAATCAAAATTCTAAAAACAAAACTTTTAACATTTTTAGTTTATGTTTTACATAGATATTTTTAAAATATTTTAATAATTTTAATTTTAGTAGTATTATGTTACCTTTTTCTGTAACATGTATTATTTGAAAAATTATGATATTTTAACAATTTTTAAGTATTTCCCATTTGAGATTATCAGAAAAATAAATGGAACGAACTACTTTCTTTCTTTTTTTCCATCAATGGAACTACTTTTTTCACCATACAAAAAGTGCCACTAATAATTTGTTGTAAACAAAAAAAAAAATCAAATTAGCAATTTCACACTAGTGCAACAGTAAAGTTTAGTTAAAAAAATGAATATTTAACCCCATATAACAATAGATTTACTGGATATAGGTATATGCCCAAATAAATGAAATTAAGATTTAGCATCTATAGCGACAAAATTGTTAACACTGTGACAGATACACCAACATCACATATGCTTGGGATGTGTATGGGTGTTTAGTTATTTCCATGTGAGGAGACTGAAGCTACGTAATATATATATATATATATATATAATATAAATTTATAAATTTAATACAAAAGTTGAGTGAGCGTTGAGTGACGTGAAGTCCTACATTTAATCCTCATCTGCCCTCCATTCAATTGCACCCCTCTCTCTCCTTTCACGGGTCCCGTATGCCTTTAAATTCTGCTCTACCTCCTATCTCCCTTCTTCATGTTCACATACTACGAACCCCCCTACAACACCTCCCTCATAGACCACGACAGAATCTTGGTCCGACCAGGATCCATCGATCTAGGTTGTCGAACTAAACATGCCTCCATTGATGCCTGATTTTTCCAACTCAGTCAAGCTCAAGTACGTGAAGCTCGGCTACCAATATCTAGTCAACCACATTATCACCCTCACCCTCATCCCAGTCATGGTGGCTATCGGTCTCGAGATACTCCGACTAGGGCCAGACGAGATGGTCAACCTATGGAAGTCCCTCCACTTTGATCTAGTCCAACTCCTATGCTCTTCCTTCTTCATCATCTTCATAGCCACGGTCTACTTCATGTCAAAGCCACGCACCATCTTCCTCGTTGACTATGCATGTTTCAAGCCCCCGGTCACGTGTCGGGTCCCGTTCTCGACCTTCATGGAGCACTCACGGCTCATATTAAAAGATAAACCTAAGAGTGTCGAATTTCAGATGAGGATCTTGGAGCGGTCAGGGCTCGGGGAAGAGACATGTCTCCCTCCGGCCATTCACTACATCCCTCCAAAGCCCACCATGGAAGCCGCACGTGGCGAGGCTGAGCTAGTCATCTTCTCCGCCATGGACGCTTTGTTCAAGAAAACAGGGCTCAAGCCGAAAGACATAGACATACTCATTGTCAACTGCAGCCTCTTCTCCCCCACACCTTCGTTGTCGGCCATGGTGATTAATAAATACAAACTGAGGAGCAACATCAAGAGCTTTAACCTCTCCGGCATGGGTTGCAGTGCAGGCGTCATCGCCATTGACCTTGCCCGTGACCTCCTTCAAGTCCACCCCAATTCTAACGCAGTAGTCGTCAGCACCGAGATCATCACCCCAAACTATTACCAAGGAAACGAACGGGCCATGCTCCTTCCAAACTGCCTCTTCCGGATGGGTGGAGCTGCGATTCTTCTATCGAACCGCAGGTCTGACCGGAGGCGAGCTAAGTATAGGCTGGTACACGTGGTTCGGACCCACAAGGGAGGCGACGACAAGGCCTACCGATGCGTGTTCGAGGAAGAAGACAGGGAAGGCAAGGTGGGTATCAACTTGTCTAAAGACCTCATGGCTATAGCCGGCGAGGCTCTCAAGTCAAACATCACGACGATCGGGCCATTAGTTCTTCCTGCTTCTGAACAGATCCTGTTCCTCGTAACCCTAATCGGTCGGAAAATCTTCAACCCTAAGTGGAAACCCTACATCCCCGACTTCAAACAAGCGTTCGAGCATTTCTGCATCCATGCAGGCGGTAGGGCAGTGATCGACGAGCTTCAGAAAAACCTCCAGCTGTCGACTGAGCACGTTGAGGCGTCGAGGATGACTCTTCACCGGTTTGGCAACACATCATCTTCATCATTATGGTACGAATTGAGCTACATTGAGGCGAAAGGGAGGATGAAGAAGGGAGATAGGGTTTGGCAGATCGCATTTGGAAGTGGATTCAAGTGCAACAGTGCGGTCTGGAAATGCAACAAGAGCATCAAGACACCGATCCTCGACGGGCCATGGACCGAGTGCATAGACAGGTATCCAGTTCATATCCCTGAGGTCAACAAGCTTTAGACGAAAGACAGGCCGACCAGACAAGACGTATGTACCTAGTTAAGGTTGTTACATTTGCATATCGAGTTGCACTTGATTGGTCCGGTAGGCTGATATTACTTGGTTGAATTGCTTCGATCTTTTAATATTTATTTGATAAACTATAAAAAAAACTTGTGTGAAACTGCTTTAATTTACTCACCTCTCTCTCTATGTTCTATCATGTATGTATGCTTCATGATTTCTCTCTGCAATACAGTTGTATTGGTTACAGTCATGATTATGGTAAATTTGCATAGATATACCATACTGATAAGTCCTTATTTTGAATTTTTATTTATTTATATTTTGAATTTTCTTTTTGGGTGTTCCAACTGTCAATTTATTGGATGGAGCAAAGGCCTACCTAAGCTAAATCCTTTGCTATATTTGTAGTTAATTAATTGTTTCCTGCAGTATGACACGTTACAATCGATAGCCGCATATATATTTTCATCAAAACATGCACATATGATCAACATGTTCATATGATGATGACTTTTCTCACTATAAATTGGAGAAAAAAAAGTGAATTCAAGTAGCACTTATTATGTGTATCTATACATATATAGAAGTTCAACCATCGTTGGTAAAAAAAATTATTAGTAGTATGTATAGAAAAAAAAAATATTTTTTGAATATGATTAATCTCATATTAACTTAAAATCTCTAAATTCTGCAAGAATTTTGTATTTTTTTTTATAGAGTACATTCATTAATAATTTTATAAATTAGTTACTACCGAACAACTATACTTGCTGAAGGTTTTGCATATTATATAAATTATATATAACGATATATAAGACAACAGGAGTCTTATTAATTACGCTCAGCTTTCTTGGTGCAAGTTATAGCTTTCAAAGAACCACCACACAGCTGTTACCACGTGCTTAAAGTCGCATTTGTATTTATTTTTCAATAGACATCGATTCATTCAAGCAATCACGATAATCGATAATCAGTTTCATGTACATCTCATAATCCAAATTAAGAAAACTAGAAATAGGGATTGTGAATCTCGAAATTCAATAATAGGACACAACCCCATTAGAGTATTTTTAACTACCCAATCTATACAATAATTACCCCATTCTCGAAATATACTACCAAGAAATTTCTTGAATTGATCTAGCCAAGCACATTGCATTCGAAAGAATGGTTTCAATCCGCTAGGATACATTGATTCCTCGAAGATGGTTTATGACCGTCGCAGCGTCTGATTCTATGACCACTCTAGGTCACTCTTTTGATACGGCTAGCTTGACACACTTTCCAATATTGCCTTCGCCTCTAGCTCCTCGTCCGAATATACTGCCATTTGTAGACTTGTGCCCCCGCACATTCATCCTTAGTATGAAATGTGTAATTCATCTGTAACGTTAGCTTTTGTTAGTCATAATTAACAAAAACGATTAATTACATATTAAAAGAGATGAAATAGGTTGAGTATTGATAGTTACATCACAATAATGGTAAGATCTCAAAGACCCAATAACTTTTCAGAGGTGGACAAAATCCAAATCATTCAGAACTGAGTCAGACCACAATAAGGGTAATCTAGCATCCATAAAGCGGTCAAGCACCAAACCCAAAACTAAAGTGGACGTCAAAACTCTATTACAGGTCGCCACCAACCAATGTCAAAACCTCCTACTGTTCGTCATGGGAGTGCTCGTCAAGAGAGTCAAACATCTCAACTTTGGTCCCACAACCGACACCGAATATATAGTCACGATATCCCGCGTATATCTGACACATATTCTATAAAGATTTCATAAGGCAATTGCAATATTACGTAATAACTGTAATATCTACTATCATTATCTTTAACGACACAATATTCTCAAAGATATTCAACTGCCTAAAATAGTTTGGTATTCCATCTCTATAAATTTACTTTACATACGTTCCTTACGTTTTGAGTTCATACAGACAGTATACACATTTAAGTATCGGAGTGAGACTCAGAGACACTCCCTCTGTTGCGCTCCCCTTCTTGCAGGTTCATCGGAGCCCCGGCGAAATCTTACGGTCATCAACCAATTGACATTCAAATCACTGTCAAGTCAGCATTCGAGAAATTCAGACCCAATAAAATATAATATACCTGATACAAATACCACTGTATATTTATATTTTAACTTAGTTACAAATAATACATTTATTTGATATATTTTATTATTTTTCCATATGCATGCATGCATGACGTTAAGAAACCTTATTGTCGTCTATCTAGCTAGCTAAGATTTGGTTCGACAGAGTATGTCTCTCTTTCTTGTACACTTCTATTTACGGAGATAAATCAACCGTCTAAAATCATCTAACTTCTTTTGGAGATAATTATGAATTTGACAATACCTAATTTCCGCCTTACACACATTTTCACTGTGGGTAAACTGTAAAATAATACATTGACAGACCCTATGGCTAGATTTGAACTAAACACACGATTAATATACATATAATTTGACGCAAATCAAGTCGTATTTGAACTTATGTCCAAAGTATGTATATCATGAGACGTTTTGATATGATCTATCTAAATAACTCATGATATAATATATATTTCAAAATATATATAATATATTCATTTCATTCATAACGTTATGTAAAACAAAGATAGCTTCACGTCTTAATGGACAAAGGATTAAACCCTCCATATTCTCTCTTTTGGAAGGAATGACAATTCAGGTTTAGGTAGTTGGAGATAGATGGGTGAGCGCAGTAGGAATTGGGGTCGTGCAAAACCTAATTAAGAAAACTATCTAACTAATCAACCACAAGGGACATCAAACATATTGATAAATAACAAAATTATTAACTGAATTTTCATCTAACCATTTAAAATAGTTTATATTCAACATAATATCAGAATTATTTATAACGGTAAGATTTTAAATTCGATTCACATGACCTTAATTATAAAAATGCCAAAGGGATGTGTTGACGTCATCTTTCTTCAATAATATTCTTGAATGTAATTTATAAACAGCATATTTAGATAAGAGTAGAAGGTGGTTAGAGAGATGTCCATAGAAAAATTGGACTCGTATAGCCGAGGGAATCAAAGGCTATTGGAAGGAGGTACTTCCAGCCAACCAAATTTGAACACGTGTCCTAAGGTTAGATGGACGACGTTTAACCAAGACACCATGCTGCCACGTAATATGATGATGATATTCAATTTCAAGTCCGCATTGAAACATGGTAGGCCGGTTTCATTTATTTTAGGGATAACATCAATATAGTCCTTGAACTTTGGTTTATAACATCAATAACATGTTCTACTTAGGTGTGACAATTTCTGACACGACACGATCTGCTTTAAAGCATATATGAGTTTGAGCTTAACGGATCTCGTGTCTAAACAACTCTTATACATTTAGACACGATTAATAATCGTGTCTAAACAACTCAGATCTGCGGATATCTGTATAAACACGATAAAACACGATTAACTAATCGTGTCTAATCGTGTCGTGCATACCTGTAACACTAATAAAGACACGGTTAACTAATCGTGTCTAATCGTGACACATTCAAAAATATATATAAAATTAATGTTTTTCGTGTTAATCGTGTCGTGTAACGTGTCATTTCGTGTTTAATCGTATAAATTCGTATCAATCAGGTCGTTCTTAATCGTGTCGTATCGTGTCGTGTCATATCGTGTCGTGTCTATCTGTTATGTTTTTCGATTTTTAATTTCCAAGAAAGTTAATCGTATTACGTGTGATCTGCTACTTAATCGTGTCGTGTTCGTGTCTGATGTTTTGAGACACGTTTAGAAATTATTCGTTTAGACACAAAACCTGTTAAGACACGACACGATTAATAACACGATACGATTATACACGACACGATTGTCACCCCTAGTTCTACTCCTATTCGACAAAATATAATATACATGACAGCACAGCACATTAAAGCCATCGTATATCTGAGCTAGACCAATTAAATTCAAAATATAGGGACGCCAGACATCTACGTAAGTGCATGGTCTGAAATGAGCAGTCTGACAGTTGTCCCTCTCGCTCTAATTCCATCCTACCACTTCCTTCGCTACCAGTGACTACTATTTATCTGATCCTTCTTTAGGTTCATAATTACGCATAAATAATTCAGTAATAAAGAGAGAATAAATTCGTTTGGACTGGCCAATCAAATTAGTGGAAGCCACACATTGAAGGATGGTTGAAGATGACGACTTTAGTTTCCCATTTTTTTAAGGATTAATTGTCAATTTGCCCATAATGTTTGGACCGAATTTAAAAATTCCCCTTAAAGTTTAAAATTTTAAATTTTAGTCATAATGTTTGGACGAAATCAAAAGTCACCACATTCCGTCTTAAGGCCGTCTAATTGAAACGGAAAATCCGACATGTGCCTTGCACATGCATTTTCTTAAGAAACAAAGACAAAAATGCCATTCCCATGAACATAGCTAAACTTCTTCGTTTTTCAGGCAAGTGTCCCCACATTTTTTCTTGTAGATTATCGGAAACTGTGATGTGATGCCTCTTAATGGAGGGCCCTTAGGTTGAGCTGTGCCTAGCAGTAGGTTCCTAGTTTGTGTAGTGCTGCTTCTGGGTAGTGATTGTAGGGATTGCGATAAGATGTTCATGTCTATGCATCATAAGTGTTTATGAAAATGCCTATGAGTTTGTTACAGTGGTGATCATGAACAGTCGATTGCTTAGCGAAGAAGATTGTAGATTTTCATTATTCTTACTTGTTTCTTCATCATAGATGCTGCTAGTGCTGCTATGCAGGATGAGTAGCTAGTGTCAAGCATGATCTTGAACGTCATCTATTTGGTCGATCAAGATGAGGAAGTTTAGCTCAAGACTGATTCCTTATTTGAGAGAGTTTTGTTCTAGCTCAAACATTCCATCAATCCAGAGGACAAAACCGTCCACTTTTGTCCCCCAAACACGCGGCTTTCTTTTCTCTACATACTTTGATGTTACTTCCTATCAAAACTCCGATCCTAGTGATGCCAAACCCAGAAAAGCCACTGACCATCAAACTCAGTTTGGCCTGGTTCACCTCCAGAAGAATCCTAGAAACTCCTCAGATGATGAAAGCCACGATGAATTTGCAGCTGATGTCAAAAAGATTTATAGGGCCTTGAAGAAGTTCCACCCCAAAGCTCCAAAGTTGGATCTTGCTTTGCAAGAATCAGGCATTATAATGCGACCAAGTTTAACCGAGCGCGTCTTGAACCGATGCGGTGATGTAGGGAAATAAGGGCATTTTTGTCTTTGTTTCTTAAGAAAATGCATGTGCAAGGCACGTGTCGGGTTTTCCGTTTCAATTAAACGGTCTTAAGACAGAATTGGGTGATTTTTGATTTCGTCCAAACATTAAGACTAAAATTTAAAATTTTAAACTTTAAGGGGGATTCTTAAATTCGGTCCAAACATTAGGGGGCAAATTGACAATTAACCCTTTTTTAAAAAATATATATATTAATAGAAAATTAATTTTATTTGTAAAAAATATGCATTTTAAAAATATTGACCCGCTTTCTTAAATTTATGTAGAACTAATAATTTAAATCTGCCACCCGGTGGAATCAAGATCTTTATTAAACGATACAATAATCCTATGTTGAGCCCAATAATTTGAAAATTAGATTACCAAATCACTATTAAACCCTAAAATGTAAGCAATATTACGTTTGGAAAATGACTGTAATTTTGAATTTCCTTCAAATCTTGTACAAAATATGATTTATTCAAGAGAAAAAGAAAGATAGGAGTTGCCAATATTATGAATGTATAAAATTTACGTAAATCAAATATTATTAGACCTATAGTACCCACTGTCGAACGTCAGATTCGACTTTCCCCGACCTTTTTTTGAAAAAATATATTATATTTCGCTCGAAAAATGTCGGGTCATAGCAAGCGATGGGTCCGGTCGAGCGGGGTCATCAACCAGACCGAAAAATGAAAGAGTCGCCACCGATTACTTAAAGGTTAATCAGAATCCTAAAATTTGCCTAGGGTACATGATATTTACATCACAGGGCTTGGAAAGGTCTACGTCCAGATAATCGAGTTCGGGGGTTTGATTACGTCTTATAAGCTCGCGAGTTCATAATCCGCCCTTTCGGTACTTTAGTTTGCTTTGAATTCATTTACCAATTTATCTGAATTGCCCGTTTCGATCATGATTGGCCAAAAAGATTACATACGTTTTTTTAAAAAAAAAAAACTAACTAAACCATATACAAGCATTTTTTATTTACGAGTTAATTTCCAATAAATAAACAAGAGATAATAAATTTAATCATGCTCGAGAAAATGGTAACTTAACTTTGGGGTCATTTTAAACATGTCAAAAATACACGAATGACAGAATTATAACACTTTGACAAGTCATGGAATGTCAAAAGAACGTTTAGGGATCAAAATGCAATTATTTAAAATTCGAGTTGAATTGGATTTTTTTCAAAAAAAATGACAGAATTGACCATACACTATTCTAGACTTATTTGTAACACTTGGTAAAGTTCCAAAATAACCCGAAAATTATTCTAGACTTATTTGTAACATTTTGAGAAGTGATGGGATGTCCAGAAAGGTTCAGTAAACAATATGTAATTTTTACAAAATTCGAGATGAATAAAAAAATAGGGAGATTCTATTTGCACACCATCGACTACTTTATACATACCACTTTTGTTGAAAGACTAAAATGCACTAATATCATTTTACATATTTGTCCTTACTAATTTTAAGGAAATTAATTATTAAATCGACCTCATATTTTCGTAGTTACTAAATTGACCCCATATTATCAAAATGGTGAAAAGTTATGCTTCTAGCAAGTTTTGAACCTAGACATCTTAAATACTAGCTATAAGTTTTACCACTATACTAGTAATTCAAATTGCTTTCTCGTATACTTCAAATATAGTTATGGAAGCAACTCTCATATTATTGTATTAAACATCTCATGTTTATTTATTGATGCTCTTTAGTAATTAACATTTGTTCAACGTTATTTGTTTAATGATAGTTTTAATTTAATTATGTATCTACTAATCAATTTTTTTAAAAATGATTGAAAAATAAGTGATTTTCTAAATTTAGTATTTATAGACTAACAGAATACTCATTTTGAAAATAGTTTTTCAACCATCTCTAAAAAACCCAGAAAGACTATAATATGTAGATAATTAAATTATAACTCTAACACATATGATGCTAAGCTTCAATTTTCCCATCAACCATAAAATTTGGTCAAATTTATAAAAATTGTCAAAAATTACCAACACTACTTTGATGAAATTTTATAATCGATAAGAAAATTGAAACTTAACAACATATATGTCGTTAGAGTTATAATTTAATTATCTACATACTGTAATATTTCTGATTTTTTTTAGAGATGTTAAAAAAATATTTTCAAAATGAATATTCTGGTAGTCTATAAATACTAAATTTAGAAAATCACTTATTTTTCAACCATTTTAAAAAATTAATCAGTAGATACATAATTAAATTAAAAATATAATTAAACTAACAACGTTGAACAAATATTAATTACTAAAGAGCATCAATAAATAAACATGAGGTGTTTAATACAATAATATGAGAGTTGCTTCGATAACTATATTTGAAGTATATAAGAAAATAATTGGAATTACTAGTATAGTGGTAAAACTTTTAGCTTGTATGTAAGAGGTCTAGGGTTCAAAACTTACTAGAATCATAATTTTTCACCATTTTGATAATATGGGGTCGATTTAGTAACTACGAAAATATGAGGTCGATTTAATAATTAATTTCCTTAAAATTAGTTCATGATGGTTTACGGAGGTCGAGCGACTAAACGCTCATTAGCTTGTGACTCCCAGAAGCTGACAGGTCCTGGTCGTCGAGGATGACTTGCGGAGGCTGAATACCTAAAGGCTCCGTTTGTCGGTTTGTGATTCGTTGGGGATGACTTGCGGAGGCTGAACACCTAAAGGCTCCGCCCTTCGGCTTGTGACTCCCAGAAGCTGGATAACTACAGGTCCTGGTCGTCGAGGATGACTTGCGGAAGCTGAACACGTAAAGGCTCCGCTCGTCGGCTTGTGACTTGTTGAGGATGACTTCCGGAGGCTGAACACCTAAAGGCTTCACTCGTTGTTGTTGTTTTTATTCCCAGAAGTTGGATAGCTACATGTCTTGGGTGTCGAGGATGACTTGCGAAGGCTGAACACCTAAAGGTTTCATTCGTGTTTTTTTTGATTCACAGAAGCTGGATAACTACAGGTCCTGATCGTGGAGGATGACTTGAGAAGGCTGAACACCTAAAGGCTCCAGTCGTCATTTGTTTTATTCCTAGAAGCTGGATAACTACAGGTTATAATCGTTGTGGATGACTTGCGAAGGTTGAGCACCTAAACTCTTCGTTCGTCAGTTTTTTAACTCTCGGAAGTTGGACATCTACAAGTCCGATTGTTGATGATGACTCATGGAGGTTGAGAACCTAAAGACCCCACTCATTAGCTTGTAATTCACTTTGGAGGTAAAAAAAAAACCTTCTCGATATGTCTGAGTGCTTGTGCGGACTTCTCGACATGTTTTCTCATTAATCGACTTTGGAGTCCTTCTTAATGGAGTTCTCTAAAGTCATTCATGGTACATCCACAAGGTGTATCCATGCAAGTTGTCGAGGCAACATCAAATTAATGTCTATCATAGCTTGGCTTTATTGTTATTGTGGGAAACACTGTCGTCCACTTTTGAGCATTTTTTTTATATCTCGATTTTCTTTCCTTTTTCTACGGCATGTTTTTTTACCGCACCTCTCGGTTCCCATAATTTTTTGGCTAGGTCGCCCTTTTGGGTTTTCAATCTAGCAGGGATTTGATTCCTCTACTTTTGCCATGATTGTCCTTTTGAAGATTTTCAATAATGCTCATCTTCCCTAAATTTGGCCTAAAACGTCTTTTCGGGTTTTCGATTTAGCGAGAATTTTTTCTCACTTTCTGGTTACGAACTCCTTAAGGATAGTATTTTCTGACTGCGTCCATATTGATTGGACTGGGGAGTTCTTGGTCATCCATATCGGTGATGATCATGGCTTCTCTGTTGAACATCTCTTTGGTGACATAAGACCCTTCATATTTTAGGCACAACCTTGCCCCAAGAGTCTGGATTGACTCGAATGATTTTCTTTCTGAGAGTTAGATCGCCCGCTTGTATTTCTCTCGGGTGCATCTTTTTGTTAAATGCATTAGCCATACGTTTCTGGTACAATTGCCCGTGGCACAGAGCGATGAGCCGCTTTTCTTCTTTGAGGTTCAATTGCTTGTATTTGCATCTCACCCACTCTGACTCGTCCATTTCTGCCTCAGTGAGGATCCTAGCTGGCGAGATTTTTACTTTAATTGGCAACACGATTTCGGTCCCGTAAACAAGGGAGAATGAGGTTGCCCTGTTGAGGTCCATTTTGAAGTCATGTATGCCTTGAGTGCCCCAAAGCAGCTTATCATGTCAGCCCTTTAATTGTTGTTTCCATTGCGCCATTCATTTATGGGCGATATGGAGATGAATTTTTATGCTTGATCGCAACCCATCGACCAATTTAGATTTATGGCCTTGCCGGTGATGATTGAATTTGGGATCCAATGATGCACGATGATGTCCTTGCTAATGAAAAATTCAATGGTTGTTGTCGTTATTGATGCGAGGGTGATAATATGAATCGATGATCATTGGGCGCCTTTGGGAGAAATTATGTTGACTACATCGATGCCCCATTTTGAGAAAGGTCATGGGGAAGTCATGGGATAGAGCTCGTGTAGTGGCGCGTGAATTTGGTTTGCGTACTCTTGATAGATGTGACACTGTTGGACGTGTCTCGCATGGTCAACCAAAAGTATCCAAGTCTCGCACACTCATGTGTGGTCTGCAACAACCTTCATGAATTTCTTCCATTATACGCTCAGCTTTTTCAACATTCACGCATCTCAAACCGGTATCATCGAATGATCATTTGTATAGAGTCGAATCCGGCAAGGGTCTCCCACTAGCGAGTGGACGGATTAAAAGGCATAAAGGGGATTCATCGAGAAAAGCTCCAATGGTGATATCGGTTGAAAATAAACCTGAAAAGCTCTCGTGAGCATCAATGTCATCGAGTTTGATCACTTGTGGCGGGCCTGAGAATGAAACAGCGAGGGGAGGAAACAACAATGTCCCTGAACTTTCGGCTAAACGTTTCCTCCGGGCAACTTCATAATCTTTGACATTAGGATGAAAACTCAGTCCTAAAAGTGCCTTTGTCCTTTAGGGTGTGGAAATGTCATTGTGGGAGGTGAACCTTGGTCAGGGTGGCCATATGTGAGAGGTGGAGCTTGGTCAGGATGGCAAAAGTGCCTGACATGGATTGATGAGGTGCCATAACAGTAATGTTGCTTGGGAAGACGAGGTCGGGGATACTGTGGTAGTCATGCATGTCTGGAGCTCAGAATAGCCAAAATTCGCTTGACCTAAGAGGTCATGCCAACGATTGACTGCACTGTGCAGGAACTCATGGCGTGCATGGTCTGTTCTAGTTTGATGATTCTCTCCTCGCGTTCTTGAGGTGCTGGAGTCGTTGAATGTCGCATGGATTTCCAAAAACCTAAATCCAAAATACCGTAGTAAGAAGGACAAATACACAATTGATCATGCATGATTGGTTTTGAAAATTTTGCATCTTCCATTCATTCCATTCGTAGACTTTGATTGCATGGATGACAAAAAAATTCAAGAATAGTTTTAAATGATTTAGACATTCGAAATCTAGTTCTTAAGACGTTTCACACGACGGTGCGGCTTGTTGAATGCATTTGTTGCTTGTTCCTTGGTTCGAATGAAGGTCGAGGTCATGCATTTTGAAGATCTTTTTACTCACCTCGTCCTTGGTTCGAATGAAGGTCTGAATTATTCACGGATGTCATTCAACTCAAACGCGTTGCCCCCACATTTTTCCAAGGTGCCCCCACATTGCTAGAATGCTGAATGACGGTGGTTGTTCAGGTCTATCCCCGATTATCTCCTTCGGGTTGAAAGACGGACTTGTAGGTGCCAAATGGAATTTGTGAATGTATTCCATTGTTGTTAATCATGCGGAGGTGTTTTCCACATTCCAAACGTTAGACAAGGCATCAAGGAGAACCTTGTTCATTTTGTAACTTGCAAGCTCGTAAATCTCGTCAATCTTCTTGTTCACGTATTTCTTATTCCCTTTTGTCACGACTTTCCATATTCGCGCATTTTTCGACCGTAGGGGGCTGTATGGACTTAATATGAGGGAAATGATTTTTTTTTGCTTCATCCTTACCAAAGATGGTGCGTAAAACGTCCTAAGGATAAGATATAGAATGAACAGAACTTTACTTTTTTTTTTTGAAAAATGCAATCCAAGTTCGTATTACATTTACAACACTTTGGAATATATAATACAAAAGACCCAATCATATACATGTCATGATCTATGGCCAAAACATAACACATTTACATAATGGGTTGAACTCTCATTTACAGTTGTTGGGCTCACTTATAATTCACAGCATTTGAGCTGAATCTTCTTCATGAATTGTGGGTCAATCTCGTATCCAAATACTTGGGTCAAATCGTCATTTACGTTAGTTGGGCCCAAAAATAGAAATACACACAAAACTGGTAAATGTTAAACACGATGTGGAGCTTTTGTTCTAAATGGATGAAATTTCTAGGTTCTCTGAACCAGCGGAACCTCACCCCCTAAAGAGTATCATGGGCCCATTGCGATCATCGAGTTGAGTTGTTTGGGTGCGTGCCCGCGGTCCAAACAGCTTCGGGCACATTCCCTTACTAAACTCCCTAAGCTCTTAATGTGCTCCAGTTCCGAGCGGGTAATGGTAACCAGTGTGGTGTGTGCAAAACAAGAATCTACATCTTTTTTTTTGAATTATTACAATTACATCGCCTTTTGGACAAAATTTGAAACTGCAAGCATGAGCAAACGATCAAACCGGATAGGACAAAAAAATATAATATGGAAAAGCAAACATGACAAAACATAAACCCTCTAAAAGAGCTCCCCAGCACAGTCGTCAAATTGTCGGACGTCGGATCCGACTTTCCCTAACCCTTTTTTGGAAAATATTTTTATATTTCGCTTGAAAAATGTCGAGTCATGGCGAGCGACGGGTCCGGTCGAGCGAGGTCATCAACCGGACCAAAAAATGAAAGAATCGCCACTGATTAATTAAAGGTTAATCGGAATCCTAAAATTTGCCTAGGGTACATGGTATTAACATCCTAGGGCTTGGAAAGGTCTACGTTCAGAGAATCGAGTTCGGGTTTTTTGATTACGTCTTATGAGCTCGCGAGCTCATAATCCGCCCTTTCGGTACTTTAGTTTGCTTTGAATTCATTTACCAATTTACCCGAATTGTCCGTTTTGATCATGCTTGGCCAAAAAGATTATATACGTTTTTTTAAAAAAAAAACTAACTAACCATATACAAGCATTTTTTATTTACGAGTTAATTTAAAATAAATAAACAAGAGATAATAAATTTAATCATGCTCGAGAAAATGGTGACTTAACTTTGGGGTCATTTTAAACATGTCAAAAATACACGAATGACAGAATTGTAACACTTTGACAAGTCATGGGATGTCCAAAAAATGTTTAGGGACCAAAATGCAATTGTTTAAAATTCGAGCTGAATTGGAAATATTATTTTTTTAAATGACAGAATTGACACTAAACTATTCTGGACTTATTTGTAACACTTGGTAAGGTTCCAAAATAACCCGAAAATTATTCTAGACTTATTTGTAACATTTTGAGAAGTGATGGGATGTCCAGAAAGGTTCAGGAAACAAAATGTAATTTTTTAAAAATTCGAATTGAATAAAAAAAATGTGCACAAATTGCACAAATGACCCAAAACTTTTATGGTTTGGTTTTTAACACTCGGTAATGTCCCAGAATGACCCGAGAGTCCAATGATTGAGTTATAACCTTCATCAAAGTTCAGGAATGACCTAAGTCAGTTTTGAACTTTTTTTTTTCACATATACATAATATATATATATATATATATATATATTATACATACACATATATACAGTATCACATAGACTTAGTATATATATATTATACATATAGATACATATAATATCACATATACATACACATATATATAGTATCACATAGACATATAATATATGTATATAAAACCTCAATTTCATTCACATTAGAAAATATGAATACAATATTGAATATGAGATAAATATACCTAACTCATTCAGAGTTTAAATACCGTATGAGAAACCGAAACCGATGATCACCGATATTTTTCACTCAATCTCACTCTTTTTTTCAATACCTCCCTTTGATTTTTTTTATTTTCTTTAACTTTTTTTATTTTATTTTCTTTCTTTCTCAATTTTTCTTCCCTTGCCGATGGCTTCGGCAAGCTCTCATCTCCTTTGGTTTCTTCTTCTTTTTCAACCGTTGCTCTCCCTTGCTTTTGTAGAGTTTTCTCCTCCAAATAGATGATAAACATGGACAATACATGGTGGATGGCAATTGTGATAGAAATTGGGCAAAAGTGATTGGCAATTGAGAGGTGATTGGCAATTGGGAGGTGATTGACAATTAGGAGAAGTTTTGATGATAATTGGAGAGAATTTGGCTAAGGATGAGAAAATGTGATCAAGTGGTCAAATGGTGATAGCAATTAGGAGACTTTTGGTGTCAATTAGAAGCAATTGGGAGTGATTTGGGGCATGGTGGGAATTTGGACGAAAATGGATGTCATTGTGGATGTTTGGCCAAAAATGGGTGCCATGGGTTTAGGGGTTTAGGGTTTGGGGTTTAAGGTTTAGGGTTTAAGGTTTGGGGTTTAAGGTTTAGGGTTTAAGATTTAGGGTTTTAGGGTTTGAGATTTTAGGGTTTGAGGTTTAATTAGGTTAAGGTTTAGGGTTTGGGATTTAAGGTTTAGGGTTTGAGGGTTAAGGTTAAGGTTTAGGGTTTAGGGTTTAAGGTTTAGGGTTTAAGATGTAAGGTTTAGGGATTTAAAGGTTTGAGGTTTAGGATTTTTTAGGGTTTTTAGGTTTAGGGTTTGGTATTAAGATTTATGGTTTATTTTATTTTATTGCTTCTTTCTTCATCTCGATTTTTCTCGGTTCGGATACTCGCATACAGTATTTTGACTCTGAGCCAAAATTATGTATTTACACCCACCTACCTACACCCACCCACCAATCCATCTTCATTTTTCATTTATATTTGTCCAAACCATGATTCCAATTCAAACACCAATGTGATCAAGTTTTCAACATCTTCTTTTACTTATTCATAGTAGAATTATGTAAGACCACCGTCTTCTTGGTTAGCTATTCTAAATACTGTTTTGTAATGACTTTTTAAATAAGTATTATATTATATGATAATAAAGATGATTAATAAAAGGTATAAATATTATTAAACTTACCAACCACCAATTTACCCACAAAAAAAAACTTACCAACCACCACCAAACTCAAAAGTGACTACTTCTGGAATTGGTTAGGCAAGACTTATACTCCACCTACACCTGGCACGCACACAAGGAAAGGATCGTCAAGTCAAATTCCGCAAATATAGCTAACCGGTTTTCACACTTAAAAAATTTGTTATATTGCACCCCAAACTGTTATGCATTGTGAAATTTACATACTATTTTTGTTATTTACGAATAATTTGTATTCTTATATTTACAACTATTGCATACATCATATATAACCAAGTTTATTTTTAACACTGCTAAGTGTATATTATTAATACTAGCAGGCATGAAGCCACAACGGATGAAGACAGAAACTTATTTAAGTAAGGGTAAGAATTAGAATAAAAGTAAACAGTTGAATTAAAAAAAAAAAAAAGTAAATATGAATTCGTCTCTCTAGACAAGTACGGGCTATACGCTTGAAATCAACAATTGTAAACCCTAACGACCTTATCTTCATATTTTTTGTATTTTTCGCAAAATATTCAATCAGAATAACAATAGCGTTATCATATTTGTTGTACACGTGAGATAATTTATTTTCTCTAGCTAATGCATCCCAATATCTACAAACTATAACTTAAGGAAGAAAATTAGAGTAAGTAGGGAGAACAGGGAATCTACTTCACTGCTAGCAGTAATAAATATGAGAAAAACACGTCAGAAAGTACAATTATTCCCTTGCAGATGAATAATGACTAAATGTCATTTATGTTTACAAAATAGTTAACTTTAAGAATTACGATGGGTCTTGACCAAAATAAAAAATTACGCATGGGTAAAAAATTATGAGGATGCTTTATAATATCATAGCCATAGGTAATCAATTCAAAAGAAAAATAAATAGAAAGAAAAAGGCTCACGCTCAGCTATCGGGTGGCAAAGTTCTCCTCCCATATTTTATTTCTTCTTAATAATAATAAATAAAATATATTTTTGTAAATGATATGTTTGTTCAATGTATCAACATAGGAGACCATGATCTTCCATTTGTTATACAGTCGGTGCAAGTTGCTCCCTTTAGCAGACTAATTCAATTTTCCATATTTTCAAACCTAAATAGTTGGTAGATTTTATTTTATTTTAGAAAAAGTAGGTGAGTTAGCAATATTATCTGAGAAGACATAAGGGTTTCACAAGTATGAAGTACTATATTTATTAAAAATTAACTAAATGTTATATCTATAATTTATTACTAACAATTTCCCATCAAACTCGATTAAAAATTCATCATTAACTACCTGGTAGCCTTGGGTGCCCGGTTTGCTCTCTGTGCGGTGGTCCTCCGAGATGGAGGCCTGTCTCCAGTCTCCGATCACCTCGACAATGCGACCAACACCGGGAAAAGAAGATGATCTAATGGACACAGAGATGGAACATGAGAAGGAAAGTCAGCAACCAAAAATTTCCTATAAAGTAAAGCTGACAGGGGATATCCCGGGAGCCTTTGAGAAGGCTTTCGAGTTCGAAAAATACCTCTACAAAGATGTCGATGAGGAAGTGGATGACCATCCAGATGATAACTGCATACAAATTTTCTTCTCTCGGGAAGAAAAACTGGCTATGAGACAGAGACACGCCTTGGACATCATCATCAAATTGTTCGGGAGATCAGTCGACTACAGATTCCTAATCAGAAGACTAAGCATTCTGTGGAAGACTTCGGCAAATTTTGAAGTTATGGACCTGTCAAATGGTTTCTATAAAGTGGCATTTCAATGCAAAGAGGATCTGGATAGAGTCCTAAAAGGGGGGCCTTGGTTCGTGAACTCGAGTTTCCTAACTATGAGAATGTGGGAGCCTAAATTCCAACCGGCCAAGGCTACCCTCTCTGCGGCTGCAATATGGATCAGGATCCCCTACCTTCCATCGGAATACTATGAGCCAAGCTCCCTAAGGAAGATCGGCAACAGCTTGGGTGTCCTTCTAAAACTGGATATGGCTACGATCAATGGCGAGAGGGGTAAATTCGCTAGACTTTGCATACAAATGGACCTCAATAATCCGTTACCGTTTTTCCTAAGAATTGACAATCTATACCTAGATTTAGTCTATGAGGGGCTGTCTTCCCTCTGTTTTGATTGTGGCATGATTGGCCACAAGCGAAACGAATGCGGGTTAAAAAAGGAAGAAGGTTACCCGGATCGTAGAAGGGAGGACGAGGTCGACGGGGAGGCAAGCAGGGAGGACAGGGCCGAGGATGGAATCCACCAGAAGGCATCAGAGGCTCAGATTAGCTCGGAGCAGGGGACGGCGGGACAGGCAGAAGGGCTGAGCAGAGGCTACGGACCTTGGATGATCGTGCGCAACCGTAGGAAGGCGCCAGCCAGGCCCGCGTCGGGACCGGAGGGTAGAGAAAGGCCCCTCGATTACAGGGAACCGACAAAGAGCAGTGGAGGACAGGGCCTGACGGGGAGAGGAGAAGTGGAGCAGTGGTGCGGTGGCAACGGGAAGATGGAGGCTGAGAGGGAAAGTAACGGGAATAAGGATGGGGGAAAGGGGAAGGCTGTCAGGAGATATCAGGAACCATGTGCGGAGGAAGAAGGGAATAGCTCGATGATTGGGCTGATGGGCGAGAGTGGGCCTGGCCCGTCAAGTCAGGCCGAGATTGGGGGACGACAGGGCGGAGGGACTAACCAGGACAAGCCCAAAGTGGTGGGCGGGGAATGGGCCATTTTCCCGCTGCTGGCCCAAGCGGGAGTAAGAAAGAAAAACGTCCAGGCAGGGGCAAGATCGGGTTTAGAGATGGTGGCCAAGGATCAACGGGGAACAGAGGAAGAAAAGGGAAAGGATAGGGGATTGGGAGGGGTGAAACCCAATCAGGGAAGATGGGACCGGGCGAGGCTGGCCATCGAGGGACCGCAGGGAGGGGAGAGCTCGGTGGCAAACCAGGTCCTGGTCAAGCAGCATATCGAACGGTTTAACCGTGCGCAGGTCGACCAAAATCAGCTGACCGAAGAGGGTGAGATCGCCGTGGTGGTAAGAGGGAGAGCATCTGACCGTAAGAGGAGCAGATCGCCGAACGGTTCGGGGCCGACTCGCCGAGGACAGGACACCGATTGAGGGAGTGCCTCTGCCTTTGTCTTTCTGTTTTTATGGTTTGGGGTTTTTTCTTTTTACATTCAGTTTTTATGATTAATACAATTAACGATAATGGGGGTGGAGCGGACCGTGCGGGGAATTTAGATAAATCTCTGAATTCGGATAGGGGAATCGAGGAGCTTAACATCTTAGCTTGGAATTGTAGGGGTTTAGGCAGTAATGTGGCGGTTAACTCGGTTAAAGACCTTATATGCAGGTATAAACCAGATATGGTTATTCTGACGGAAACAATGATCAGCGGAGGTAAGATTAGCGAACAAGCAAAGAAGCTGAAATTCGATTGCTTCGAAGGGGTGGACTCAAGAGGTCTGAGTGGTGGGATCCTCATCCTCTGGAACTCGGCAACCATGAAAGTGGATGTGTTGGGAGCCACGGAGCAGGAACTTCATGTCGCGGTTAAGGTACACCACTCTATCCAAACTTGGATGTTATCGGGGATTTATGCTAGTGTTGTTTTGGAGGAAAAACGTAAGCTGTGGGATAATCTGTTAGCCGTGTCTAATGCTTTAAGGGTCCCTTGGGTAGTTTTAGGGGACTTTAACGATGTGTCTAGCCAAGAGGAGAAGAGAGGGGGCAGACCCATTGACATGACTAGGGTAAAGAAGTTTAATGAGATGCTGGACCAGTGTGGGCTGATTGACCTGGGGTTCTCCGGACCCCAGTTCACATGGGCAAAAAGATGTAAAAACAACAGTTTTGTCCAACAAAGGCTTGATAGGGCTGTGGCGAACTCGGATTGGATTGTCCAATTCCCGAACGCCAAGGTCTCCCATCTTACTAGACTTAGATCGGACCACTGCCCGGTATTGTTGCAACTCAATAAGGGGGACCCGAAGAGGTCGGTGAGGCCGTTTAGGTGTGAGCCTATGTGGCTCGATCATCCGGACTTCAAAAATCTGGTCTCCCAAACTTGGGTTAGGGCTGCGGGTAATCATCAAGAGGCCACTAGAATTTTCCCGGATAAGGCTAGGAACTGGAATAGGCGCGTGTTTGGTAATATTTTCAAAAGGAAAGCCAATATTCTGGACCTTCTTGAGAAGATCCAGAAAAAGATCGCTATTACCGTCTCCGAGCCAGACTTGGAGAAGGAGCAGGATCTGAGGGCTGAGTACGCCTTGATCCTGAGTCAGGAGGAGCTGCTTTGGGCGGCTAAATCCAGAGCTAATTGGATTAAGGACGGGGATAGAAATACGAAGTATTACCATGTTACCACCCTTATTAAGAGGAATAGGACCCGCATTAGAGCCATCAAAGATGAGTGGGAGCAATGGGTGTATAACCCGGTCCAGATTAAGGAAACTTTCCAAAGTTTCTTCACGAAATTGTTCACTTCGGATAAGTTGGAGGCTCGGGTCAACCCGGGGATGGTTTTCAAACCACCAGGGACTCTGATGCCTCAGATGGTGGGCCGTCTGAGCCGGGCTGTGTCCGAGACCGAAATTCGGGAGGCTCTCAAGTCGTTGGGGCCTCTAAAGGCCCCGGGGCCCGATGGCCTCCACCCAACCTTCTACCAAAAAAACTGGGAGATTGTGGGCAACTCGGTTTGTCGGCTCATTAAAGGGGTGTTTGAGGGGAGTCAGCTCCCCGATGGGATGAATGACACCCTCATGTGTCTTATCCCAAAGACGGGAAAGCATGTCATGGTTAAACAGTTTAGACCCATCAGCCTTTGTAATACCTCGTATAAGCTGCTTTCGAAGGTTATTGTTAATAGAATGAGGCCGTTCATGCAACACATGATCTCCCCGTTCCAGGCTAGTTTCATTCCTGGGAGACGGGCAAGTGATAATGTTGTGATCCTTAGGGAGGCCCTGGTTTCGGTAGCTAATAAGAGAGGTCAGTCGGGCCTCATGATTCTGAAACTTGACCTTGAGAAAGCCTATGATAGACTGGAGTGGGACTTTATTCGACTAACCCTGTTATACTTTAACTTTCCGCCTAAGTTGATAGCCATGATTATGAACTGTGTGTCGTCTACTGCCATCTATATCCTGCTGAACGGGGGGAAACTGGAGCCCTTCTACCCGTCTAGGGGGCTCCGGCAAGGGGATCCCTTATCCCCCTATCTTTTTATACTTTGCATTGAGTATCTGAGTTTCCTTATTGAGGAGGAGGTGAAGAGGGGCAAGTGGGTGCCCCTTAGCCTGGGTAGACAGTCCATTCAGCTGTCACATCTTCTATTTGCGGATGACATTATACTGATGGGCACGGCCACATTGGAAAATTGTCAGTCGATTAGAAGAATCCTCCAGACTTTATGTTCGGCCTCGGGCCAGAAAATCAACTTTGACAAATCGCAGGTCGTCTTCTCTAAGAATCTGACGGCCGAGAGTACCCAACACCTTGCGAGCTGTTTGGGTCTAGTTAAAGTCGATAATCTATCGGACTACTTGGGCTTCCCGATGAAGCCGTCGAGTAACGGGGTGAAGTCTTTCGACTTCATCCTGGATAAGGTTCGGGCTAAGCTCGCGGGGTGGAGGGGGAAGTTACTCTCCATGATGGGGCGGGGGGTACTGATCAACTCTGTTATGACGTCAATCCCGGCCTATTTTATGCAATGCTCTCATTTACCATCTTACACTTGCAAAATGTTAGATAAACTGAACAGGGACTTCTTGTGGGGATCGTCGGAGGAAAAAAAGAAGTTACATAATCTGAGTTGGGAGGTGGTCACCCTCCCAAAAGAGAAGGGTGGTCTTGGCATGCAGCGTACTAGGGAGAGAAACAGGGCGATGAATGCGAATCTGGCATGGAGGATGGACAAGTCAAAAGCCCCGTGGGCTAGCATACTAAAAGATAGGTATTTCAACCCGTCAAGGAGGAAACGAAAGGGAGGCTCTGCAACATGGAAAGCTGTCTGTCAGGGTAAGGTGGGCTTACAGGAGGGGGAAGGGTGGACAACGGGTGATGGCGGTGATATTAACCTATGGCACGATAAGTGGCTGGGCCAAACATCCCTGCGGGGTTTGGTGCAGGGTCCGTTGGTTTTGGGGGAGGAAGACCTGAAACTGAATGTTATACTAGGGGAGAATGGGGATTGGAACATTTCGGGGCTCTCTTTCCAATTCCCAAGTTCCATCCAGGATCTTATCAGAGCGGTCCCGAGAAGCATGAGTCCCGGGACAAGGGACAAAAGCGTTTGGCTGGGATCGGCATCGGGTATCCCCACGGTGGGCTCGGCGCACAGGTATTTCTCTCAGCAAAGACATAACCATGTGAAGCATGACCCGGGTAAGTGGGATTGGATCTGGAAATGTGAAAACATTCCTAGAATCAAACATTTTCTTTGGTTGTGTAACCATGACAGGATTCCGACTGCGAGCATGCTTAGGAAACGTGGTATGGATATGAATCCCATATGCAAAATCTGTGGGGTGGCCGAGGAGGACTTGATACATATCTTGCGAGATTGTATGTATTCGAAACAGGTTTGGAGGGATATAGGTGGCCCTCAGGGGAGTGACAGCTAGGGGGGGCCCTTATCGTCCTGGCTCAAAGTGAACTGCTTGCAGGATCGGGAGTACAAAGAGGGGGTAAAATGGTATTTGGTTTTCTCATCCGCCATCTGGTTTATTTGGAAAAATAGAAACTCATGTGTGTTTAATAACAAATTTTTAGATGGAGATCTTGTGAGCTCAATTGTTTTGCAGGCTAAAGAGGTATCATACCAATTAGAACAGACAAAGAAGACCCGGAGCATGTCGGAGATCGTAGTCCGGTGGAGACCTCCAGAAGGGGGGTGGCTAAAATTGAATACGGATGGGTCTGCATTGGGAAACCCGGGACCAGCGGGGTGTGCGACAATTCTGAGAAACTGTCTTGGTGGTTGGGTAAGGGGGACGCAAAGGAAACTGGGAACCACCAATAGCTTAACCGCGGAGCTTTGGGGGATTAGGGACGGGCTATTGCTAGCAAGGAAGTTGGGAGTCATGGACCTACACGTGGAGTCAGACGCGAAAGAGGCCATAGGTATGATAGTAGAGGAAGATACGGAGGATAGCCCACTAACTCCAATTATTGTCGATTGCAGGCATCTGATTGCGGGATTCAGGAGAATCAAGCTGAGACACATTTTCAGGGAGGGGAACGGAGCGGCGGATAGCTTGGCCAAGGAGGCGGTGAACTTAGACGTCAATTTTGTAGAACTTCAATTCCCCCCGGTTCGGGTGAGGGCTTGTATTAGATTAGACATAATGGGTTTAGGGAACTCTAGACATGTAGACTCGGTTAATCAGGTTTGAGACGTTCTTGGTCTCCTTTCTACCAAAAAAAAAAAAAAACTACCTAATCCATTATTCATCACCCTTGAAAGAATAGTAAGAGAGACAATTGTCCATTACACAACTTTTGTTGCTTGATAAAAAATAAAACTTTTAACGTGGTGAGAATTTAATTTTAAAAAATATAATAATTTTTATTTAAAATCTTAAATTTTTACATATATTCTTTTAATTTAATTATTTATTTCTACTCTATGTTTTGATGGTGTGCACTGATTTTGTTTTCTTTTTGACTTTTTCGATAAGTGTTGGTCAGCCCTTTTACCGGCCAAACTAAGTAGATTTTGACCTAAATCTTCTCTAATCTCTACTCAGTTTTCTAGAAAGCCTCAACAATATTTCTTCATAAACAGGATAACAACTTGGTCATTGACTCATTAAAATGCTACTAGTGTAAATAATATAATTGAACGTGATTAAAATTAGTGGGTTAGGCCTCCCACAAACGTGATTAAAATTAGTTGCGATGCAGCTTGGCAATGCGACTCGGGAAGGGGAGGAGTGACAGTTGTTGCTCGTGATTCAGAGGGGAACCTAGTAGGGGGAAGGCTCGGAGCTGAAATGACAGACGCATTAGAATACCTCGAGGCTAAGGCGCTGCTTATCTGGGATCAGCTTGCGGTCGACAGCAACTGGACCTTTGTGGAAGTGGAATCCGACGCCAAGGGGGTCATAGACCAACTTTGAGGGCCGCCACGATCTTGGCGTACTGACATTATCATTTGTAATATTTTTCACCTTGCTAGTTCTGTTAGGGACATCTCTTGGAGGTATGTTCCAAGATCAGCAAACCAGTGTGCGGACTGGGTGGCGAAACAAACTCTTGTGGGGATGAGTCATCACGACTGGGTATCTACACCACCATCCCCTTTGTTATTACTTCTAAACAATGATGTATCAAACTTGGTTTGCCCCCTTACGGGCTGTTCTTAATTATGATTCATACTTTGGCCAAAATATATATATGTATATATATAATTGAACACCTCCCTAATTTATAATAAACTATAGTCAATAGTATGCAAAAAATTACAAATAATAAAAATTCTACCTAATTAAAAAAATTGATCTTCAAATAAACTACAAATTTGGTACAAATAGATAATTTTATTCTCTTGATATTTGTTTTTTACAGAACTGAGTTTGGACATTGAAATAAATCCGACCTCTTTTGAAAATGAATGTAGATGATATATCTGTGCACATTAACATAACACTATGAATCTAGTCAATAGAGTACTGAAATCCTAATCATTCATTCATTTTTTTGAGTAATTACAAATCTAGAGGGCATTAAAGTTGCAACATTTCAAGGAAACTCACCATGAAAGTCAGAAAACCGCAATATATCAACGTAAAGGGACTTCCTTTAATATAATAATGTTTTCTTACCAGTATAAATAATACTAATAACAGGAGCTGGAACGCGTTTATTATCATCTCCGACTCTATATCACGGCGCCATTACCTTTCTCTTCTCCGTCACCACATTCAAGTACAGCGCAAGAATGGGGTTTGGACAGAGGAACGGAGCAGCGGCGCTGAAGGATCTGATAGAGAAGGCAGGCGGCTGTGCTGTGATCGACGGTGGATTTGCGACGCAGCTCGAGAAGCACGGCGCTTCGATTAACGATCCCCTTTGGAGCGCTCTTTGTTTGATCAAGGAGCCTCAACTCATCAAGCGGGTACTTCTTCACCTTCTCCATCTATCTCTAAAATGTTAATGCTGATGCAAAATTTGGTGATTCATTTTCTTCCCAGAAAGAGTTTCATTATTTTTTTACCTCTCAGCATGAGTTCTTGGCTAGGTTTCGGCCACGCGCTACAGATTTTAAGCGTATCCCCTATAAAAATAAATATTTTTTTATAAAAAATGATTAATGATAGAGGCCAAAGCCTGTGTGTCGATTCAGTTTATGGGGTTAGTAGGGGTTTAGTTTCTTTACCTTTTTGGAGATGATATATTGTTCACCTTTATTCTTCGAAATGTGCAGGTTCATTTAGAATACTTGGAGGCTGGTGCAGATGTAATTGTAACATCTTCTTACCAGGTTTGACCTTTTCTTGCCTAGTTAATTATCAAATTCTGGCCCTTTTTGAAAAGAAAAACAGTTTTTGACTGAATAAAGTTGATTAATTGTGTAAGAATTTCTGGACTTTACTTGATATTAACTTCTTTCAACGTGGAAAGGAGTATGTCAAACATTGCATTACAGTTAGACGCCATACTTCGATATCTTAGATCTATTTAAAAAACAAAAGTATAATCTTTATGGAAAGATTTAAAATTGGCAAGACATTGTCAATGTAGAGGAAATGAAAAATAAATAAAATAAAATGGTGTCTTGGTGTGTTTATATGTTCAATGGTTCAATTTCAGAAGAAAATGCCTAAATCTTGTTCATAATATTCATCAAGCTGATAACATGTTTTGCAGGCAACTCTTCCTGGGTTCATATCTAGAGGATTATCCATTGAAGAAGCAGAGAAGTTATTAGAAAAGAGTGTAACTTTAGCTGTTGAAAGCCGAGATAAGTTCTGGGAGACGGTGAAGGAAACTCCAGAGCTTGGCTATAACCGAGCGTTTGTTGCAGCCTCGATTGGAAGTTACGGAGCTTATCTTGCAGATGGTTCAGAATATAGGTATGCCTTCAAAAGACCTATATTGATTAATCTAATTTCAACAATATATATACATATATATCTATATATATATCTGTATAGTTCTTATGCAAACTATGTTCTTCTTTCAGTGGATGCTACGGATCGAATGTCGATTTGGGTAAATTGAAAGATTTTCACCGCCGCAGACTGCAAGTTCTTGTGAAAGCTGGTGCAGATTTACTTGCCTTTGAGACCATTCCTAACAAACTCGAAGCTCAGGTTCATGTTTTTTTACGTAAATACCAAATATTTACGAACATTGTGCTTTGATAATGACTGTTTTACCGCAATTAGGCTTGTGCTGAGCTGCTCGAAGAAGAAGATGTTGAGATTCCAGCATGGATCTGCTTCAGCTCAGTAGACGGTGAGAAGACTCCGTCAGGAGAAAACTTCGAGGATTGCCTTGATGTTCTGAATAAGAGTGATAGAGTAACTGCAGTTGGGATCAATTGTGCTCCTCCTCATTTCATTGAAACCCTCATATGCAAATTTAAGAAGGTAAGTAGAAATTTATTGCAAATAACTTTTAATATATATATTCTTTTAGATTTTTAAACCCAAAAAATGTTTATATGAGTCCGTTTTTTAAATGAAAAAACATGAAAATGAAGAACATTATCACGTGTCAATCAATCTAATGAATACTTTTATGTATTGTGTGGTTCAGTTTACGGGGAAGCCGATCGTTGTGTACCCGAATAGTGGTGAAGTCTGGGATGGTAGAGCCAAGAGATGGTTGGTAAGTATTTCATGAGCCATCATGACACTGTTGATATCTATTTATCAATCTAGTAATTGAGAAACATCAACGACAAGAACATGTTTGTATTTTTTTTTGTCAGCCGTCGAAATGTTTTGATGACGACAAGTTTGAAGTTTTTGCAACGAGGTGGCGTGATTCTGGGGCGCAGCTCATTGGAGGGTGTTGCAGAACAACTCCTGCAACTGTCAAAGCAGTTGCCAAGGCTTTGAGTAGAAAATATCAAATCTGTAATAATCACAATATTTGATCATCAATTTATGCTGTGTCTGTCTGGTTGTATGTTCTTTGTTCATCATTCATTCCATTTTCGCAGCAGTTATGGATTATTTTCTTGGAAGCCAAGTAAAATTTCTTGCTTTCAAAGCAAAAATCAAACGAACAAGGATTGACTGGTACTACATGAGAGGATAAAATTGTCAATATGTAGTTTTTGGGCCTGAGACCATTTTCTGGAAGAGTCCCTCGATTTGGTCTTATTGGTTTCTAGAATTATTTCCAGATCTGGATTGGATTTCCCAATCCGGGCTACCAATCAAATCCTAAAGAGATAGATAATGTTGGGAGTTGGAAGGAAAATCTTACACTCCTCACAACAGTTCCTTCAGTGTCCAAAGAATTATGTCAATTGTAAAACAAAAAGAGAGATTTTTTTTAAAATAAAACACTATATAACATTTTAAGTACATACATTATATACAAATTATTGTAAAAGGAGTATCGTGATACAACTTAATCTTTTTTTTTTTGGCCAATACAATAACCATAACCTTAAGAGATTCAAACTTGGTCAACAAAATTTGAATTCATTATATATATATATATTCATTATTCATTGTGTGAGCTTCATAGTTCGTATAATAATTATTGAGAAAATATCGAGTCCTATCCTTTTCTACCAGCACAAAAGTATCTGTACTGCCGAAACGTATTTGTTTTGTCGGTAACCGTAAAAAATTCCGTTGGCAAAAATCAATAACGTCGATAAATATATAATTTTGTCAGTAAAATTTTCTTCGGTCAAGGTCTCGTCAGCAAAAAATTACGGACGAAATATGGCACAAATTTATCGTCGGTAAAAACAATTTAATTTTACCGACGAAATGAGAAATGGTCGGTCAATAACGTTTTACAGACGAAAGGCAAAATCATCAGCAAAGACATTTTTACCGACGAAAAACAAAATCGTCGGCAAAGACATTTTTACTGACGAAAAACATTTCATCGGTATATAACTATTTACCGACGGAAAAAAAATTATTTTAAACAAAATATCAAAAAAAATAAATAAATTTACAAATATATATACAATGAATTCTAGTTTGACACATTCATAAACAACAAAATCACCCATTCTCTACAAATGATATGATAGTCATTTTAAATATACATACACCATACACAATACAATAGTTTTACAAAAAGAACCACTACATAACTACCTAAGATAATACTTTGTAGTTTTCTAACATAATACTTTCTTTCATTGTGATAAGTAAATTCTCTTCAGATTGATTGTCATCGCCATCAATCTGTGGGTAGTTAAGAAATAGTAGCAATTAGGAAAGCAACTGAATAAACAAGAGTGCCATGAGAAGTCGAGATGATAGAAACTATATCATCCAACTCTATTTCAAGTTCTACATTAGCTATGTATACTTACTCTAGTCATAGGCACTGAATTCCAAAGAGTTGAAATCACAATACAACAACAGAAAGAAAGAGTTTTGCTGTCAGTAAAACTATGACATATGATGCACCGGGGGAACATTGAACATGCATTGAACACATTGTGAAGCATTCTCAAACCTAAAATGGAAAATTAAATGGACTTGTAAATATAAAGAAAACTACAAGTCGACAACACCAATTACAGTGAGGAATTATACTACTTATGTTTATAATGTCCATTAGCACCACTTTAGATCTCTTTTTAGAAGTGCATCCAGTATCATAGGAAGTTAAATTAAATGAGTCAATACTTTGCAGGCGAAATGATTTTATATATGTTCCAGATAGAAACGTAAAGATCAAGTAGGCGAAAATATTGTTATGCTTCACTCACCTCTCCGGAAATCACACAAACGATTTTAAAGTTGTTCGTCAAATTGCCTACTTCCACTGGAGCCTTTTTGATAGAATTTGTTACAAGATTTTCGAAATCTACAAATTCTCTCAATCTCTCACTCTACTTCTCTCACTCTCTCTTGATGCACCTCCCTTCTGCAGATTAGAACTCTCATATTTATAGGAGGAGTTCTCTTCATCTGCATGCAAAACGTGGAATGCTCCTTGCATGAAAGTGGGTTCTGCTTTGGAGAAAGGTGGTGGAGAAAGTGGGCGGCTGGAAAGAAGAAACGTGGGTTGCTCCTTCTTGTCCTTCTTGTGTGTCTTTCAAAAAATATAACCTCTGAATGACTTCTCCATTTATAGTATCACCTTCTTCAAATAGCCGTTAGCGGCATCCTAATATGACATTATGGAAATACAGATTAATCACTACCCCAGTGGTATCGCTCATAAATTGCTACAAAAGGGAACGAAAAAACAACAAGTAAAACAAACATCAAAAGTGAAAGAAGCAAAGTATCCACACGGTGATAGGTCATAGGTGAGACAGATAGTTACTGCAAACACAAAAAATGAAACAAGGCTAGGAGATATGGTCATGCTGTTGAAGCAAAAAAGTTGCATATGGATGCAGATATTAATTAGAACAAAAATGAAGCATAAATCGATGAACTCTTTTAAGAATGGACAACAAGTACTAGGAAATATAGAACGAGGCACTTTCAATTTTCAAGAAATTCTAAAAATACTACATTTGTCAACACCATTAAATATATAAAGGTGGAATTCAAATTTCAAAGCATAAAAGATTGTTTATCTTTTTTCTGTTTATTCCTCCATCTCCATCCAATAATTCCTCTGAATTGCAGGTAAAGGTGAGAATGTAATATCCTGATTGAAGGTCGAGGCGAGGTTGACTCTCTCGAGTTCAGGAAGAGTTGCGGTTGAGGAAGAGAATTGCAGTTGAAGAATAAGGTTGCGTTTGAAAATGCAGAAGTTTGCTGTGTTTTATGATCAAGAAGAGTGATGTTGTGAGAGGTCAGAAAAGAATAGAGAATTGACTTTTAAATAGAGGTAAAGAGTAATATATATTAAATATGTTATAAAATAGATATAAGTGCTTTCATTTGGCTTAGCGGTAGGGAGACTTGATTTTACTTCAAGGTCGGTTCGAAACAGCAGGGATACCTTGGTTTTGTAGGTAAAATTAGTTTTTTACCGATGAAAATATGGTTAGGTCAGTAAAATTATATTCATTTACCGACGAAATGTGAACTTTGTCGGTAATTGTTAAATTTTACAGACAAAATTTATTTATATTGTCAGTAAAAAATTATTATCCCGACAAAAATTAATTCGGTCGTCTAAAACTATTTGTGACGGCGAACATAATATTTTGTCAGTAAAATAATTTTGTCAACGGAATTAAAATTCCGTTGGTAAAGGGTGGATTTTGAGTAGTGATGCTTCGTAAGATATCTATGTAACGAGATATGAATGGAAGAGATATTGTGGCAAAAAAAAAATGAATGGAAGAGATATTTGTTCATTCATAGCTAGCTAGCTAGACAGGGTTTTTTCAACTGAATGTTGCCACGTTGAACCATATTACAGTTATTCATATCTAACGCTTACGAAAAGGTCGGTGCACATAATAAGTCTTAATGTAGCATTATTATGGTCGTGTTCGTATAATTATTTATTTACTCCCTGGAAGCCCAATATTAACTAAACTGAGTAAAAACTCCGACTGATTGTTTACTTTCCGCTCTTGGATGAGATGAATGACTCAACTCCCTCATCCATGCAGAATCGCAGTCTCTACCACGGAAATCCCTTGACAAGAAACTCAGCCAATAGGAAGACACTGATTCAGATAAACCCTCTGACCATGGCCAATCACAGACACGATAAGGTCTCGACGTGGGCCCAAAAGCGCATTCCATTTCACGATATTTGTGGGCAACATTTTCTAAAAAGGACCTTTCTCCTCCCCGTAGGAGTTAGGACGACTGTGAAAAGTGCACTACCATGGTCCCAGAAACCCTACATCCTCCTCATATACAGTAATTCCATCCCTTTCCTTTTTCAAACTTGTGCCACTGTGTAACAGTAACGGCGATTCGATTCTGTGAAAGGCAGTGATGATTCTCCAAAAGAAAGACGACGGAGGCGCTATGGGAGGAAAGACGGCACGAGCATGCGACAACTGTATAAGGAAGCGCGCGCGGTGGTACTGCGCGGCGGACGATGCCTTCCTATGCCAGTTCTGCGATGGTGCTGTCCACTCCGCGAACCCGCTCGCCCGACGCCATGAGAGGGTACGGATGAAAACTGCGCCGCTTAAGAAGCTAAAGGAGATGGGATTCTTATCGGAGCCCACTTGGCACCGCGGCTTTACCAAGAAGGCGAGGACCCCGCGCCAAGGAAAGGCTCCTTCCCTATCGATGCGAAACCCGGTTCGTCTTGTTCCCGAGTGTGGTGGTGACGAGAACTCCATAGAAGAAACGGAGGAGCAGCTTCTGTATCGAGTTCCTGCATACGATCCCTTTGATGCTGAGCTTTGCTCGTCGAAGGAACAAGATATCATCCGCTTCGACAGAACCGGTTCGGACGGGGGTCAGACGCAGGAAGTGGACCATTTGAAGGGATTTCTCCCATCGGAGATGGACCTAGCCGAGTTCGCTGCTGACGTGGAGAGCCTGTTGGGTAAGGGACTTGAAAATGAATCCTTTGGGATGGAGGGACTAGGATTACGGGACTGTGACGTCAGGGAGAGGGCGAACTCTTTGCTAGTGAAACTCGAAGATGACGAGCAAGAAAGACTGTTGATGACCGTGGGTGTTGGAGAAGAGGGCAACTGCCACGTGGATTCTGAGTTGGACACCTTCGAACTGAATTTCGATGACTACAATTCTGCAATGTCGTGCGGCGATGAAGATGATGAGAAAGCCGCAGAGTGTAAGGAAGGAGTGGAGACCAGGGAATTGATCAAGTTTGACGCCAAGAAGAGGAAGGGAGCTTTCTTGAAACTAGACCACGATGCAGTGATCACGGCTTGGTCGAGCCAAGGTGGCTCGCCATGGACCGGAGAACGTCCGGATCTTAGCCTCGTCGATGATTGTTGGCCTGATTGCTTGGTACGTTTTTCACCTTTCAATATTGAAAACATCCTTACTCAAAAGTGTTTTACAGAAATAAAATATCCATCAAAGTGTTATAACAAAAACTTTTACTCACAATTTATGTTAATTTTGGTTCAGGGAATCTTCGGAGAAGTTCAGAACCCTAACGGAGGTCTTATGGGAGTAGTAGGGTACGGATTACACGTGTCGACCGGAGACGTAGCAGGGAGAGAAGCGAAGGTATCGAGGTACAGAGAAAAGAGGAGGACAAGGTTGTTCTCTAAGAAAATCAGGTACGAGGTTAGGAAGCTGAATGCCGAGAAGAGACCTAGAATGAAGGGAAGGTTCGTAAAGAGGGCTTCTTTTGGAGGACCTACGTCTTTCCCTCTCCTTACTAAATGAAACCCAACACACAACCTTAAGAACATGTCTTGTGCGCAGTGTAAATTAGGTATTAAGACCTAATCAATACAGATTGCATATATATATAACTCTGTCGCAATTATTATGCACTAATTTCATTCATTTTTTTTGCCTCTCCATAGCTCTATTTAAGACTTGTTAATACAAAAAGATCAGATCCATTATCATCTCTCTTGTGGACAAAGGCAAGAATTTAGTTCATAGGGGTCAAAAATTAGTTTAATGATAAACAGTTGAACAATTTTTTTTATAAGGGGTAAATGTAAAAATTTAAAGAATTAAAATGGAATCAAATACATGTTTTAGGATTAAATTTACATAAAACTAAAAATTGAGAGGAGACATTAATTGTCCCCTCACCTCAATATAGTTTCGTCGTGAATTCTCTCTTATAATATAAAATAATTCACTCTAACAAGAAACCTCTAATATTCTTTCTATACATATATTCCTAATTTTAGAAATATATGATGGAAATATTTTATGTATAAAATTATCATATTCTTTTTGAAAATATACAAATTAGCGTCTAATTCCATTGCTATTATATGAAAAACTAAAAGTCAATAATAATATTTATAATAGTAAATGATATGGTAATAGATTGGATGAGGTCTAACGTTGAAGATGCCAATTTGGTCATGGATTGCTAGAGACAATGTTTTCTTAAAGATATGGATGTGTATTTATAATGACAGTAATTAGTGGGGATGAGAGGTTGACCTTTAATTAAATTATAGCCATGGCATTTTGTCACCAATTGGGTCATGCCTTGATGCCATTTTTTTTTTACTACCGACTCGACTTAAAACAAATATAAAACATAAGCAAGGTGGAAAATGGGAAAATAAATCTTCTTATGTTCTGGTAAATAATAAAATATACTATTATGTTATGTGGAAAATGATTATTTATTATTTTAAAAAAATTATATTTATCTCTATATTAATGTTGAAGACTTCAAATAGTTGCCCTATATAACTTAAGGGAGGGGAGGAGCCCAAGCCCAATGTCCTTTTTTTAATTATGAAAATACATTTTTAAAGCGTGAAAATTGAAGATTCCAATAAAAGCCCTTCTCACTCTTTTGTAAGGACTTATCACTTATATACATACGACCCATTAACGCTATGTTACGTTGAAGAGAGTATTAACGTTAACCCACTAAGACAGAAATTGTGGAAGAAGACTTGTACATAATAATATGTATACGTCACATAAAATGGGTCGAGTAGGGTCAAAGGTTCGGGTTGATGTAATAAAATATGCAAGGTAAGTTTGGATTGACCCACCCAATTTGTGAAGAAACAAAAACAGTATGAGTTCGGGTTATGAGTTTGGATCCAGACATACCCCGCCAAATTTGTTGTTGTTTTTCCTTGTATTTTACACTTTGTAAGGTTACAACATCTACAAGTTAAACTTATCGTGAAAGTTCGATGTGCAATGACAAACAAATATAATTAATGGTCTACCGAATTAAATAATTTAGGATTATTTTGTTAATTATGAAGAACCTAAATTTTTTAAGATTTTATTTAAATATTACGTGGACAAACGAGTTAGTGAACTAGAGTATTGGCCAATGGCCAGAATGAAGTTAATGGGCTGGAGTTTTCGGGTTCGAGTACTGAGAAGCAAACTGGGCCTACAAGCTCAACAACCCAAGACAACAACAAATAATCCATCTGAGTCCAGCTACCAGGTATAAGCAGTGTTTCTTCTTGTCTGCTGCTGATTTTCGTCGTCTTCTTCCTGCATGATTGGTGCCCTAGGAATCACGTACGGCATATGCTTGATCACCGAATCAGGCGGCCACTATATCTAGAGGGGTTAACCGATGATGATAGACTATCGTTTCTCTGGACATTCTTAGTCTCATATGAAAGCCTGAGGTCTATATCCTCGCCTCATCCTCCTATCATGTGTGTCTTGGGTTTGGTAAGTCTGCTGTTTTGATTTTCATCATGGTATCAGAGCGGGTCATATAGTGTTCGACGCTTTCTTGTTCGATTGTTGCCTTGCTGGTGTTTTGGTCTGTTTCTGGTTTCGGTTCTCCATGGCACAGATGAATCTTGATGAAATCGAAGGAGCTGAAGCAGATTCTAACGAGCGAAGTGGTCTGATGGATTCGGAAGGATATGTTGTTCGACTCTCCTCGATAATAGACCAGTAGCATCCGTTGTATCTGTACGCCAGTGATTTGCCAGGTTTGAGTCTGGTTTCTTTTCCTCTCACTGGGTCCTATAATTATACACTTTGGAGCAAATATGTTCTTATGTCTCTCTTAGTGAAAAATAAGCTTGGGTTCATTGATGGTAGTTACCCTAGTGATGTTGTTGAACCTTAATTTCGGCATGTTTGGGATAGATGTAACGCTATGGTCACATCTTGGATTATGAATAATGTGTCTAAGGATTTAATGAGTGGAGTTGTTTAATCTAACAATGCTCAGTTGGTTTGGGAAGACTTAAAACAACGATTTGATAAGATTAATGGAACTAGAATTTTTTACTTGACAAAAAAATTTGCAACTTGAGGCAGGGAAATTCTTCGGTGTCAGTGTATTATACCAAACTAAAAATGATGTTGGATGAGTATAACTCGATTGTTGAATTACCTTACTGTGAATGTGATAAATCTAAAAGGTATATTGAGATGCAGGAGATATAGAAGCTCTTTCAGTTTTTGATGGGTCTCAATGATAGTTATTCGAGTGTCAGAACTCAGATTTTGTTGTGGTCCCCTTTGCCTAGCGTGAATGAAGCTTATGTGTTGGCTCAACAGGAAGAGAGTCACAGAGATCTCATCAGCCCTGTCAGCTCCGAAAGCAGTACGAAACCTACATCCTTTCTCACGGGGAAGCCTGAAGTGTGGATGAGAAATCCAACGAACCTGGACATTATCTGCAACTATTGCAAGAAGAAAGAGCATGTGAAAGCTAACTGCTTCAAGCTGAAAAATATACATAAATAATAGGGTCAAGCACATGAAGATGCTGCTGAAATGTCACATAGCGCGCCATACCATTACTCCCCACGGTGATAATTTCGTTTTCACTAAAGAACAATTACATGATCTTTTACAGTCTCTGAAGAAGGAGCATGAAGGAAAAGGTGGACAGAATTCAGGTGCTTTGGGATCAAAGAAAACTGGAGAGGGAGCTTCTAATTCAGCCATGTCAGGTTCAGTTACTGCCTTATCTCAAATAGCATATTTTGATAAAATGTGGATTGTTGACACCGGTGCTACTGATCATATGACTCATCATATTGATTGGCAAGAAAGCATGCAAACTAGTCCAAAAGCATCATTCAAATAGCATATTTTGATAAAATGTGGATTGTTGACACTGGTGTTACTAATCATATGACTCATCATATTGATTGGCAAGAAAGCATGCAAACTAGTCCAAAAGCATCATATATTAAGTTGTCTAATGGTCAAGGATGTAAGGCCTCACATTTTGGAATGCACAAAATAAATGAGATAACTAGGTTGACTAATATCTTGTATGTTCCTGAGCTGAAATTTGACTTGTTGTCAGTATCTAAACTGACTAAAGATCTTTGTTGCGCTGATGTATTTTACCTGAATTTCATGATATTACATGACCTTTACAGTGGTAGGGTTATGGGGATTGGTAGAAAATAAAGTGGTTTATATTACATGAAGTCTGAAGTCTTAAATAAAGTCTTGCATAGTGTTTCTGAAAGTATTTCTGCTATGAAATGACATAGAAGATTAGGACATGTGTATATTAGATTGAAAACGTTTAAGACTATTAATATAAATAATGATGATGTTGGTTGTTTGTTTGAGTCATTGCATTGTGTGTCCTATGTCTAAACAAACCAGGTTTCCTTTCCAATCCAGTCAGTCTAAAACCAATGAGTTATTTGATATTGTCCATATGATATGTGGGGTCCTTATAAGCATTGCACTCATGATAAATTCAAGTACTTTTTGACTATTGTGGATGATTACTCAAGATGCACTTGGACTTACCTTATTCGAAATAAAGAGGAAATCTTTATCCATATCAAGAACTTTATCACTCTTATCCGAAATCAGTTTGATATTACCATAAAAAAAGTTCGAACTCATAATGGTTCTCAGTTTGTGAATAACATGTGTGCTGAAATTTTTGGAACGAATGGGATAGTTCACCAAAAAAGTTGTGTTTATACGCCACAACAAAATAGAATTGTTGAAAGGAAACATAAGCATTTGCTTAAGGTAGCTAGATCATTGAAGTTTCAATCAGGATTGCCATCCAAGTTTTGGGGTGAGTGCATTCTCACAGCTTGTAGCTTAATAAATCTTATGCCTACTCAGATTTTAAGATGGAAATCCCCTTTGGAAGTTTGTACAAGAAAACTCCTTCGATAGATCATTTGCATGTTTTTGGTTGCTTGTGCTATAGGACTAAAATGAACAATCATGACAAATTTGGACCACGAGGAATCCCATCTGTATTTTTGGGTTACTCTTCTGATAAGAAAGGTTATAAGCTTAGAGTTTGCAGGATCATGTCTTTCATACCAGCAGAGACGTCTCCTTCAAGAAGGACACATTTCCGTTTAAGAACAGTGAGATCATACCAGTCATAGAAGTTGTTCCCCTTAGATTAATTGATGACGAGGGGATCACCACCACACCTAGGACAATTGAACCAGTTATGGAATCCTCACCAGTTGCTGAATCTTCCAAAGATGGTGAATAGAAAAATTCCCTTGAACCATCTACAAAATACAATGTACATTTTACCTATTGATGAGTTTCAAAATGATGATAATGAATCTGAAATGGTGGAAGACCGAACTGCGATATCTGACCCTGAGGATGCCCCTAGAAGATCAGGTCGACCAAATAAACCACCCTTGTGGCATACTGACTATGTTATGAACAACCAAAGCAATGTTAAGTTTCCTATATGTGACTATGTTTATTACTCCCATTTGTCATCTAACTACCAATTTTTTGTTGGGAATATCTCTAGAGACATTGAACCCACCACTTATGTTGAAGCAGCGAAGGACCCGCGATGGGTGGCAGCGATGAAGGCAAAGATTAAAGCATTAGAGCAAAACAACACATGGGATCTCACTTCTCTCCCCATAGGTAAACATTCTATTGGGTGTAAGTGAGTTTTTAAAATTAAGTATAAAGTTGATGGTTCCATATAACGATTTAAAGCTCGTCTGGTTGCTAAGGGGTATAGTCAGCTTGAAGGATTAAACTACAATGAAACTTTTTCCCATGTTGTGTGCATGACAACTGTTCATACTGTTTTAGATGTTGCCTCCATTCAAGCTTGACTTTTATATCACATGGATGTATATAACGCTTTTTTGCAATGGGATTTAGATGAGGAGGTTTATATGATTGTTCCACACAGGTTTGGTGGAATAGGGAAGAATAGGGTCTGTAAACTTTATAAATTCTTGTATGGGCTCAAACAAGCTTCCCGACAATGGAACCTTAAACTTACCAATGCCCTTGTCCAATTTGGTTACACCGAGATCAAATTCGACTACTCCATGTTTAGTAAGAACGAAAACGGCAAAATTGTTGTGATTTTGGTGTATGTCGATGACATCGTTATCACTGGAAATGACAAGCAGATGATAGATAAGTTAAAAATAGATTTGCAAGTCAATTTTAAGCTCAATGACCTAGGTGATTTGAAATATTTTCTTGGATTTGATATCCTTAGATCTACCCATGCGATTGTTGTGAACCAAAGAAAATATGCTCTTGAACTCATATCTGAAATGGGATTGGGAGGATCCAAACCTGTCACTACACCTCTTGAACAAAATTATAAATTTACTTCATATGAATTTGATCAGTCTTTTCTAGGAGAAAAATAAGATAAATTGCTCAAGAATGTCACTCTTTACAAAAGAGTGATAGGAAAGCTCTTGTATTTAACCAATACAAGACCGGATATTGCCTTTGATGTTCAAACGCTCAGTCAGTATATGCAAAATCTCAAACACTCACACTTTGAGGTTGCCATGAAGATAATCAGGTATGTGAAAAATGAACATGGTCTTGAGATTTTCTTACCTAGCTCGAGTAGTACCAACATTATAGCGTTATGTGATGTTGATTGAGCTTCATGCATTAATAGTAAAAATATGTTAGTGGATACTGTGTGAAAGTCGAAGAATGTTTGGTGTCTTGGAACGTCAAGAAATAAAGTATTGTGTCTATATCGTCGGTCGAGGCTGAATATAGGAGCGTGGTTGCAGTTGTTGTTGAGATAATTTGGGTAAAAAGATTGTTAGAAGACTTCAATATTCAACAAACAAAGCGTGTCTTGATTTACAGTGATAGCAAATCAACCATACAAATTGCATTACATCCGATTTTTCATGAGAGAACAAAACACATTGACATAGACTGTCACTTCATTAGAGAAAAGATACAAGAAGGAATTGTCGAAACAATATACATCACCACCAAGGAACAACAAGCAGACCTCCTTACAAAATGATTGAGTAAACAACAACACTACTTGATCAACAAGTTTGGATTGAAGAACTTGTGCTCCACATTTTGCGAGGGAGTGTTGAGAGGCAAAATGGGCCTACAAGCCCAACAACCGCAAATAATTCATCTAAGTTCAGCTAGCAAGTATAAGCAGTGTTTCTTCTTGTCTGCTGCTGATTTTCGTCGTCTTCTTCCTGCAGGATTGGTGCCCTAGGAATCGTGTACGGTGATCACCAAGTCAAGCAGCCACTATATGTAAAGCGGTTAACCGATGATGATAGGTTATCGTTTCTCTGGACATTCTTAGTCTCAGATGAAAGCGTGAGGTCTATACACTTGCCCCGTCCTCCTATCATGCGTGTCTTGGGTTTGGTAAGTTTGCTATTTTTACGAAAATATTTCTTTATTTACTAGCATATTACCTAGTTTTCTCGGCTGAACCGGTGTTGATAAAAAAATTATTTTAATACAAAAATATATGCATATATATATATATATTTAATGGTGTCGCCTTCTTGATAAACCCCGTAAAGCCCTCCCGGAGTTCATCAGTATTAATAAGCTACTAAGTGTAAAGATTTTGTATATTGAAATGATCAAAACAAACCCCCTTCCATGACATCTTCAGGAAGCATCATCAACCCTATCCCACTGAATGGCAATAAGAAGTCCGACCTCGATCCACGAACTGCAATTTTGTCACGTTTTCATTTTTTTATAAACAAAAATAAAATTCACGAGAATGTCTTCGATTTTGATTCCTAGTCCAAATAACAACACGACGAGTAGTTTCCTCCGACCGCCGCATTATACGTGAAACTTTGTTACATCGGTACACATATGTCAAGAATAGAGTACTAGAATATTATAATTTACTCAGAACAATACAATGTGTAATGTAAGTTATACGTTATAAGTAATCAACTTTGTATTATTGTACACTCAAGTTAAGTCGAAAGAAGTCCACCACCACAAACAGATATGTCTTACGTATTAGGTCAGGAGTCAGGAGTTCAATATCTAACCCTAATCATCACCTATTTATTGGACCAACCTGTGTGAATGATTTATAAATACGAAAACCTCAAACAGAACACAACATTGTCGATCGGTCGGTCTTCTTATTCCACATAGTTAAATACCAAGTAGCTACCTGAACTTTGGACGTTTTGCAATAAGTTACCTGAACTTTGAAAATTCAAAACGGACTACCTCAACTTTAAAGAATATGCAAATAGCTACCTCAACTTTGAAAAAAATGCAAATAGCTACCTCAACTTTCCGACGACTTTCCGACAACAATTTACAAAAAATTGGACAGAGATAGCTATTTGCATCTTCTTCAAAGTTGAGGTAGCCTGTTTTGAATTTTCAAAATTCGAGTAGCTCGTTGCAAAACGTCCAAAGTTCACGTAATTACTTGTATTTAACCCACATATATATATATATATATTAAACCGGCACCGACTTGAGAGTGCATGTAGCTTGACTAGGATGTCCTGACTCCTGTATATATAAAATAATTATATATATATATATATATATATATATGTATGTATGTATGTATTTGTCGTGTCTGGCATCTGTAGGGGAGAGGTAAGGGATGCTGATAATTTCGTAAACTCGAGTCCATCCAACCAACATTCAACTCTTACGTCCACAAAGACGCCAAGGGATAGTCGAATCTAACCTTTAGGGTACCTTCTGGATACCCTGTCTACAAGAGGATAGCAGATATGCACTGCACACACTTTTAGCAATATACATTATTTTCATTTCACCAGACTCCCCTCTCTCTCATCTATACTTACAGATACACATACAAAGAGAGAAAAGGTGCCATAATAGAGTGAGTTGAGTTGATGAAAGGAGGAACTCGAGCTTGGAACATGTATTCTTATCACAGAGTTAATATGGAACTGTGATCAGACTTGCGCGATAGAAGACTTATTTTAGAGGAAGAAAATAATTTGTCATGTGAATGATATCGAAGAAAATATACAACTTCAAAGTCTTAGTCAGCTATTGGAATTAAATATTTTATATTGACCTACGATGAACACGCCACACACTTTAAATAAGAGTATATTGTGACACTTTAATTTGTTTCACATTTAAAATAAATTAAAATTTTATAAATAAGGATTATTCAAATTTAATATTAAATTATTTTTTTGGCCAAAAAGGAAGATAAAAGACTTTGTCGAATTGAGTTTATTTAGTAAATACAACCTAATTAAGGCTATGCTCCCATATGTCTATATATTACATTCATTTATACATATCACTGCATTAAACGAAGGGAGACCATGATATGTATTGAAGGAATATTTGTGCGGATACTGTTATCCCACATCCTGACAATACATATTCACGTAAATGCACATCATTGTCACTCTCCTTAATATTTTGTACATTTCCTAGCTAAATTAATAAGTTATTTACCAAAAAAAATTTGTTGGCCAAAAAACACACCAAAATATTAAGTTTTGATTATTTATTAAGGGAGGGTTCTCACAATGTACAATAAAAATGGACGGAGTAGATAATCGCATTAGCATGAAAAATCAATGAATATTGTTGAATGGAATGGAATAGAAAAATAAAAATACTCATTTCAGGATAATGATTTTATTATATATATGTATTACTTATAAAGTTTTTTATGGCTATTTTTATTGAAATTTTCAAATTCATACAAAAATCAAATATTACATACAATAAGAGATTTTTTTTATAAAACTAATCATGTTACTTTTTTTATTTAAAAAAATAAGTATACAATTTTTTATTTTTAGAAAAATAGGTATACGCGAACCCCGGGATCGCACCTACTGGACATAGGCGCACCCTAGGAGTGCGCCAATTGAATAGGCGCACCCAGGGTTGCGCCTATGGGGCACAGTTCTCTCTCTTTTTTTTAAAAAAAATCATTTTGTTCGAAAATGGTGACTCGATGTTTAATTAAAAATAAAATTATGTATCTATTAAAAAGATTATAGTAAGTATATATTTTAATTGTGATTCAAATGATGCAAAAAATATTAAATTTGGATTTCCGGATTGACCGTACGGCATGCCGTAAGTTGAGATATGAAAATTGTACTTAAAAAATTATAACTCGGACCATGTAAGTCCAAACTCAACACGGTTAACGTCATTTAGGTCGTAAATCAATTATCTACGTATGATAGTTTTTTTGATTATAAATACAGTGATTTTGTAACCTAACATCGTTTACACCCAAATTTGACCGAAATAAGTAAATGCATTAGGTGAGAAATTTAATTATTACTCAAAATAAATCAAAAAAATTACGGTGCGTAGATAATTTAATTACGAATTAAATGACGCTAACTATGCGTTAATTTTTTACTTTTATACTGACTGTATAATACGGTACGTAAAAAACTTTACATACGATACAAAAACTTCCAAATAGTGTTTTGCATAGTAAAATTATTGTTTACACATTAAAGTTTACTATTTAAACAGTAATTTTACTATGCAAAACACTATTTGGAAGTTTTTGTATCGTATGTAGAGTTATTTACGTACCGTATTATACAGTCAGTCTGAAAATAAAAAATTAACGCATAGTTAGCGTCATTTAATTCGTAATTAAATTATCTACGCACCGTAATTTATTTGATTTATTTTGAGTAAGTATATAATTAAATTTCTCACCTAATGCATTTACTTATTTCGGTCAAATTTGGGTGTAAACGATGTTAGGTTACAAAATCACTGTATTTTTAATCAAAAAAAATTATCATACGTAGATAATTGATTTACGACATAAATGACGTTAACCGTGTTGAGTTTGGACTTACATGGTCCGAGTTATAATTTTTTAAGTACAATTTTCATATCTCAACTTACGGCATACCGTACAGTCAATCCGGAAATCCAAATTTAATATTTTTTGCATAATTTGAATCGCAATTAAAATATATACTTACTATAATTTTTAAAAAAAAATTTAATAGATACGTAATTTTATTTTTAATTAAAAATTGAGTCATTATTTTTGAACAAAATAATTATTTTTTTAAAAAAAAAGAGAGAACTGTGCCCCGTAGGTGCGACTCAGGGTGCGCGTATACATATTTTTCTATAAAAAAAGTAACATGGTTGCTTTTTAACAAAAATCACAATAAGAAGAAGAAAAAACATAAGTACGACGTAGTATGTCTACTTAATGGTTACTTTTTAAAATGATAACATATTCTTCACAGTTCAGAAATCAGTGATTAGATTATATGAAGTTCACAACCAAACCCTAAAAGAACGATCACAATTAACGATCCGAGCATCATCTCTAGCTATAAACGTATCCAGTACAATGAAAAGATAAAGATGTAAAAATGGACTCAATTTGATCTCTGCAAATCTATACACATATGGAGTGTTTCTCTGCAAAACGAATACTGCCGCTGCAGAAATTAACAAAACATCAGATCGATGAATCAGAATTCCAAATAACCACAATTTTCTTCTTCTTGTTTTAGGTGGATGTTGAGAAAATCGCAGGTATTTTGGGATCCATGGAGAAGAACTAGGTTTAGATAATAATAAAGTAAAGAAAGAACTTTGAATTATTTAAGATACGAAGAACTGAAGGAAGTGTGTCTGTACTAATAATTAATTATGGAGGGGATCTGGGCAACTTGTGATCTTCCGTTTGCTCTCCTCGAACACTCGATCGCCTCCGGCGATCTTATGCTCCCCTCCTCCAACTCTAGCAAGGAAGTATTTCTGCAGCAGCCTCTCTCTAGCCTTCCGGTGTATTATCGACGACGGGGGTTGGGTAGTGGTCACGGGTGACGACCCAGAATCTGCGGCAAAGGCGCTTCTGCTGCAGTGGCATCGGACACATATCTGGGACAAGAGGAAGATCACCAGAACGAGAGTGGTCAAAGAAGAACAAGACAACGAAGAAGAAGAAGCCATGGATGGAAGAATTCCCCTTCTTCTGATTCTGACGCCGGAAAACGACATCAGCTCGGTACCAACATAAAGTTGGATACTGCAACAGCGTTCGGTCGTAGGTCCAGGAACAAGATAAAGAGTTGGCTTATCAGCTAGCTAGCTGTTCTTGTTTCTGTTGGGTTTCTCTCTAGGCTCTGCAACTCTCCTTTTTTTTTTTGGCCAACCTGCAACTCTCCTTCATTCACTGTTTCTGTCTAGTTGTTTTTTTGGCTAATTCTCTCTAGGGTTGAAGAAGCGTATAAAAGAGAAGTGAAGTGACGGCTGACCTGGGTAATATCAGAATGACACGACTCACGAGGCTCAGGACCCAAGCAGCTATAGCAAGTTAGCTGAGTGACAGAAGGATATAAATAGGGGGAGGTGATTTTGAACGTATTTTTTCTATAAAAAAACTTTAAATAAGATTAAGTTTCATAGATTCGTTAGATTTTTTTTTTGGTCAATAGATTCGTTAGATTAATCAGTAATCTATTGAACACATTAAAAAATCATATAAATTATTTTTTATTTGCTAATAATAAAAATAGAACGTACAAAAAAACTCTGATAAAAAATAATAGATTATGATTTAAAAAGCTACTAATATTTATTTTTAATGACATATTAGTTTCGATTTCAGTAAATTAATACTTTGTTAATAAAATCAAAATTAATTCTATAATTCAATAAATTAGAAGTATAACCCAAGTAAATCACAATAATTCAAGCTAAAAAAATAATTAATTTTAAACAATTAAGTATTCTAGAAGTTATACATGATTACATTCAATTTAACAAATAGTCTCAAAAATTATAAAATTAGGGTTTTAAATGATGTATAGTTTGGAAAAAAATAATCACATCTATACTATTCCTCACAAAGTCTCACTCCAATATGATTAGTGACTCCGAACATAGTTAGAGTTTTTACAATTAAAATCATAAAATTAGAGTTTCAAAGTTAATCAAATAAAGCATTCAAGTAAAATACATACAAAAAAACAACTCTATTGATTTAAATAATTATTAAAGTTCGTATCCATGAATGACATTGGCTAGGAATACATAATATTTGTTCACAAGAAATGTTAGGCGTGTTGTCCACACGCGCGCCTCCCTTCTCTCTCCGGGGTTACACCATGTGAGAGGCTTCGTTTGGCCCGCCTGTTTGGAGCCTCCACGGAAGTTATCAATCGAGTGTAGAGTTCTGCTGAAAACGAGTGTCCTCAACCCATTTGGAAGCTTGTTCGTGAACCATTAATTGCTGAGAAAATCACGCACGGAACTCTCAACCAAGTTTTCTGCGCGGGAATAATCGCTACCTTCAGCCAAGGGAGAGACAAACTTTCTGTTTGACCTAACCCTAATTTCCTTTCCCATTTCAGTCTCCGTTTTGTTTTCCTTTTCACTGTTTGTGCAGGTTGGTTAAGACGGTGGTGAAGGTGTCTGGGCAATGAATTTCTTTCCAAGCAACGAGGAAAGCGAGGTCCCCCGTCGAGCCAGACTGACCCTTCCTTCCTTCGGCGGAGCTTCCTTCCTTCACTGCAAGTCGAAGCTTCACCTTCAGTAGAAGGGTCCTCCTTTTACTACGGGGCAGCGGGAGTGGGAGGCATTGTGTAGTGAAAAAAAATGTAGAAGGGTGACATTGGGCAGTGGGAGGGGCAGCAGTGACATTGGACAGTGGGAGGCATTGTGCAGTGACAAATTTAACTTGGGCGGGAAAGTGAAATAAATGGATAATAATGTGATAATAATGTTTTTATCACGGCTCAACCTCAATTTGAGTCGTGATAAATGAGCAGAATAAAAAAATTAAGTATTATCACGGCTCAACCCTAATTTGAGTCGTGATAAAGGTAACGGCTCAGTGTATTGAGCCGTTAAAATAACGTAATAACGGCTCATTATCATTTGAGCTGTGATATTGAATTACGGCTCAATACACATTGAGCCGTGATGTTTAGCCGTTATTTTGCCCCTCTCCCGTAGTGGGTGTTGGATATGTCGCCATGGACTATTCACGGGCACTGCTTAAACTTGAAGGTATGTCCGCCAAACCAATGTGTTACAGAAGTAGACTTCGGGCTGCTCCAGCTATGGGTGCAGGTCCACGGGTTGAGCTTAGATATGCTTAATATAGAAAATGCCAAGCATGTTGCCAATAACATAGGAAATTGCCTGGATATGGATACCAAAACAGAAATGCAGGCAAGGGGCTACATCCGGATGAAAACAAAGGTGATGGTAAGTGAACCCCTCTCACTAGGTTTCTGGTGGTCCAATTCGGAAGGAAAAGAGAGATGGGCCTCGATAAAATTCGAGAGGCTACCCGACTTCTGCTACGGATGTGGTCGAATGGGACATACGACTCATGAATTGATGACGAGAGCTAAATCCGAGGGTGGGTTCGGGTTTAGGGAGCTTGAGGCTTTCAATGTAGCAATGTTGGGGAAGATGGTCGAACGCATGTTGAGGGAACCGAACTCCTTGTGGGCGAGAGTACTCAAGGGGCTCTATTTCCCAAGCTCGAACTTCCTCGAGCCAAACAAGGGCAGTTGGTCTTCTTGGGCATGGGGAAGTCTGCTGGAAGGCAGAGATCTGCTCAAAAGCGCAGCTGTATGGGATGTTGGTGATGGGAAGGATATCAAACCCTTCGTCGACGCCTGGATCCCGGGGAGATACGACGCAAGGCTAGGCACACACCCGATCACGGAATCTCAAGCGCAGCTCAGGTTAGAGGAGTGGATCAACCATGACACACGAGCGTGGGACGAGGAGAAGGTGCGAAAGGCTGTGTCTCAGGAAGAAGCTGATCTGATATATGCAATTCCTATCCCTTTGTTTGATATGCACAATGGGATGAGATGGCCACATGCCCAAGAAGGTGACGTTACCGTGAGGACGGCATACCACCACTTGCGAGCTCTAAGGGAGGTGGGGAGTCCAAGCGAGAGGCTCGGCGGGTGGTACTGTTACAGGAGCCCAACCTGTGGGATGCCATTTGGAAGACACACACATTTCCAAAAATCAGAGTCTTCGCCTGGAAAGTGGCCTCAAATGCATTGGCGATTAGAGACGGACTTGCGAGAAAGGGAATGCGGGTTCAATCTGGGTGCCCTTTGTGTGATCAACCAGAAATGGTTGAACACCTCATTCGTGAGTACAGGTGGGTTAAACAGGTATGGGAACAGCTGCTTGGTATTCAGGTCGACTTGGAGGGGAGTTGTTCGATGAAGGAGTGGTTGTTAACGAGGTTTGCAGAAGGTTCAGGGACGAAACAACACAGACAAGCTAGGTGCACCACAACCTTCACCACGGCTTGGTGTATCTGGAACGCTCGGTGCGATTTTGTGTTCCAAGGGAGGCAGCTTAATGCAGACTCAACGGTGGCTAGAGTCAGGAAGATGGTGAAGGAATCGGAGTCCCTGCGGCAAAACCCAACACTCTTCAAATCAGAGCTAACCAATCTATGCAGCAGGGGACATCGGGACAACAAGGAATTGACGATGGGATCAAGTGGGCTAGGCCGAACAGGGGTACGATGAAGCTGAACTGTGATGCAACGTGGACAGCCCAGACGGGGCGGGGAGGCATCAGAGTCATGGCTAGGGACCATGAAGGTCAAGTTCTGGCTGGCTTCTCCCGTGCAGAAGTGGCGTCTTCGGTCGAGCAGCTTGAAGCACGCGTCGTGTTCGAGAGGATTAGGCATGCAATCGCTCACAGGTGGGAGTCGGTGGAAGTCGAATCGGATGCGGAGGTGGTAATCAATCACATCAAGGGGATCGCCAAATTTTGGCAACTAGAGACGGTTATTAAAAACTGTGTCTACTTGGCGACCTCCTTTAGGAACGTTATATGGAATAGGATACCAAAATCTGCAAATCAATGTGCAGACTGGATAGCTAAACAGACACTAACGGGGATGAGCTATACCGATTGGGTAAACCATCCCCTACCCCCTTGCGGGAAATTTTGCACCTAGATAGTGAGTTGTATAGGGATCTCGTTTGTATCCCAAACAGTTAATCAATATACAGAGTTTTAGTTGATAAAAAAAATGACATTAGCTAGTAAGAACTTTTTAGCTACCCCTAAATATTATTTATGATTAAGAGTTCAATTTAACTCCAAGTCACAAATAACATTAGTTTACAGTTTGATAAATAATTTTTAAAATTAAATATTTTAGAATATTCTTTGGAAAATAAAAATTAGAGGAAAACAAAACTCAAAAACTTCTCTTAACTATAATCCACATGCCCTCACCCCACCCCTTTATTTAAAAAAAAAAAAATTTGTTAATCGTTAATGTCGGTGGTTAAGTCTCACGCGCAAGCAAATACTATAGCGTGAGTGACAAGAGACCCCACACTTAACAGACCATTATGAATTTGTTTTGACTGATCAACTCAACCTTTTTATTTACCCTTCAAAAGTGGGTCACTCAGCTTTCAGATGTTTACCTGAAGTCAAACGTCATACCCTCGAGAATTGATTCAATCTAGGATTTTGAGACCGGTTCCTGCGAAGATGTTCACTGCAGCTCCACGTGCTCTGGTCGTTTGTGTGATAAAAATCCTAAAGCTGCCTCTCTTTTTTTATTTAATTCCACTTGGAAACAATCCAATCTTAACTAAATGGGTCTTAAGGAAGCCGTAATGGGCACCGTCATCATAAGTTATATTACATTTGGATGTTTGGTAAGTTAAATAATATGTAATTTTAAATCTTATATTTTTTTAAACATTTGATGTCATATTATATTATTGCGAAATCAGGCATCGACATTAGGCTAGGCGGAACAACGTACGACTGAATAGATAGATAATTAGAATATATTTTTGTATTGTGTGATAACAGTTGAGGGACTCTGAGGACGTGGACATGTCTGTGGTGATGTATCCGGGAATCTCGCTTCGCTGTTGGAGACCAGACCTCAGACCACTGTCCGTAACATATGATGGGTAGGTACGATTTAGGTTGCCTACTCTTTTCACCTAATTGTGGTGATATTACTCATTATATATACTAAATATTTTTAAGAAAATGTTCCACTAATTAATGTTTTTTCTCTCTCGCTCATTTTAATGTTTTTTTTAAAAGTAATTAAAAAATAACGTGAAAAGAGAGATGGAAAAGAGTTGAAGAGAAAATAAATAATAGAGAAAAATATAAATAATTCAAAATATTTATATTAAATTAAATTTTAAGAATTTTTATGTAATTATATCACACAAACAGTTACAATAACTTTTTTTTAGTTAATTATATATATATATATCATTGATTCATAGATAGATAGGCACATACCACATAACGAATGGACCCATTTATGCTATTGCTAGGCTAGGGAGGAACATGGATGGACCATTCTCTTAAAATATAAGCCCAATCACGATAACCCGTTAATACGACGTGTAATAAAATAATTGCTTTAAATCTATTTTTGACAATACTTCTTTATGAGATTATGAGTTTTGGTATTTTTATTCATAAAATCAAATAAATTGTTAAAAAATAACTAGGAATTTGTACACAATATTCTAAACTTATTAAAAAAAAATACCTAATGATCACGAAAATTATTTCAAATATCCTCCACTTTCCAAGCATATAAGGGAATGTTAGAAGAATAAATATTTAAAAACAACATAAATGTATTAAGCATTTGTATAAGATGTTGGGCATTAGTAGGGGTGAGCTTGGGCGGGCCGGATCGGTTTTTTAGGCAAGACCGAGCCCGAGCCTGAAATTTCGGTTTTCACCTTTGGAGAACCGAGACCGACTTCGATATAAAAAGCTCGCCCGAGTCGGTCTTGCTTGACTCGGGCCGGTCTCGGCCCATTACCGAAATTTTCAATCCAAATAAAAAAAAAATATCCGAATTTTCACTAAATTTAGAATATACAAACACAATAAATCAAGTATCAAACATACAATCCAAACACACATTATAAATATAGAACATACAATCCAAACACACATGGAGACTTTGTGTGTTGCTGTATACTACTATACTTGTATAGTATATATAGTATTATGTATTAGGTTTTTAGGCAACTCGGGTCGGTCCGGTCCGAATCGGGAATTTCGGGAAAATCCCGAACCCGAGCCCGGGCCCGACTTTAGAGGAAAAAACCCGCTCGCTCGATTTCGGGCCTAATCGGGCCGGTCTCGGTCCAACCAGTATTTTTTGCTCACCCCTATGCATTAGGGGTCGTCTTGATGCTTCAAATCTGACCTTTAATGAGTAACTCGTTTAAAAAGTCCGTCTTTAATCCTGATTGAAGCTCAATTAAAATCACAATCGATTGGACCAGGTTCGGCCACAAACCGATCTCGCTAATTTCGACACCAATTGAATTTCAATATGAGGGTCTTATGGTCGAGGTACGAACTTAGACTAGATCCTCGACTTTCGGCTACCTGGTCGAGGTCCGAACATAAATCTTAAAACCCTCGATTAGAGTTCAATTGGAGATGAGATTTAATTGTTACGTTAATATAAGTTTTTAGGGTATAATTATAACGTTTGAAAAAATATTCAATTAGTTTTATAAATTTAAAAATTATTAAACATAACTTTTTAATAAAGAATTAACTACCATCGTTTTCAAACATGTTTTGACAACTATTTTCAAACATTGTTAATTTTTTTTATGTAAACACGTTACAACTATTTTCAAAATTTTCCCATATGTATATTATTAGTCCTTTGAAGTTTAAAATTGAACATTCCGTCACGTAGAAACTCAAGGACTAAACAGCCCCCGAAGAAAACTCAAAAAGGAATTGGCGCCTCAATTTAGCTTTTTAGTTTTTACCTCCTCCTTGTCCATTGCCTCATTATGCTTTCCGTTCCTTAGCTGACAAAAAGAAGAGCGTGCCTGTACATCATGATTTGCCTTCACCACCTAACCTCAACAATTCCAGTTGCACACTCAACACTCACTTTTTAGTGTGTTTTTTTTTACTTTTTAAATCTAATTGTTTAAATAAGACATTTTATTAAAGGGTTAATTTAAAAAAAAAAAAAAAAAAAAAACTTAATAAAATTACCTAAATTTACAGTTATGTTTGGACGGATTTTTTGAATTTGTCAGATTTCATATAATTTTATCTATATTGTTCTTGCATTTATAATTAGACAAATCATTTCGTTCAAATTAGAAAAATTCGTTCAAACATAATGATAATTTTAGGTAGATTTGTTGATTGATAAATTTATTAAGTTTGATTTGTAGTTTGTAAAAAAAATATACAATTTATTTATTCTTTGTATTTTCATAAAAAAAATCATTTTTTAAAATATATAATGAACCCTTTATTAAATAAATGAGCAAAATGAAATGTATTGAACAAAAACTATCTAGTGATTGGTTACATAGTGGAACATCTTTGTTGGTTGCATAATCACAGTAGAGAAGATTAGGACATTTGCTTATCTCAGCGCGTGGTGCGTAAGCCACCATGATTTACATCGAACATCTTTATGAGATTCGATTTCATAGACACTAAAAGGGAAAGAAAGATCCATTTTTTAGCATCGAGACAAATCAGATAGAGAGATATGCACAACACAAAAAGAATTATAAAAGATTAATTGAATTAAATGATTTCATAATTTAAAAGGTTAATTATCAAATAGATAACCGAACTTAACATGGTTTGACAATTAGGTACCCAAACTTTATTTTTTTCTGTAAATAGGTTGCCAAACTTTTAGAAATTAGCAAATAGGTTACTGACGTTAATTTTTTTGTTGGTTTGTGACGGAAACCGGTTCAAAAATCGGTTTGATCAATTTTTATTTTTAAAGGTAAAATGTATATACCAAACAAATGCATGACTCAACCTTAAACCATAAGTCAAATAATGCACGTGTAATAAATTAATCCTATTTTTTAAATAAAAAAAGTGATTATCGAACCGATTTTTGAATCAGTTTCCATCACAAACCAACGAAAAAATTAACGTTAAAAATCTATTTGCTAATTTTCAAAAGTTCGACAATCTATTTGCAGTAAAAACAATTTAGGTACCTACTTATCAAACCATATCAAGTTCAGCTACCTAATAATTAACTCTAATTTAAATACAACTTAAATGTTATCAGCGTTAATATTCAATGGAAATACATAAGTAAATAACCTATTAATCACAAAAATAATATATATCAACATAACTATTAAATTTCATTTTAATTGCTTAAACTTTTAACCTCGATTTCTTTACAACTTCACCATCTTTGACTTTGTTTGAGCCGCTCATTTGAAATAATAATAAAAAAAGAAGTAGATCTCCACGTCCACACGCTCCTCTCTTTCACTTGACCCTCCCTTTCTTCTTCATCTAGAAACCCTAACAAAGATCTGTCTCTCCTCTCAGAACTCAAATTATTTCTGAAAACATCCCACCCATGTCACTTATTTACAATGACTCCATACTCTACATAATCATTTACAACATATATTTACAACAAACACTTTCTCAAAATGCCTCTTCATCATAATTCTATGCCAAGGTAGGGATGCCGCAGTTCCTACGGTCCCTGTTGAGGCAGTCGAAGCCCTCGACACGAACTGCAGGTTTGTTACCAAAATTACCACGAACAACGCAGCCGCCTCCTTTCCTTGAAGATGGAGAGGAAGAGGATAAGCTCGACGATGGAGAGAGGCTAGAGAACTTCTCGTCCCCAAATCGGTCGTCCTTAATTAGTGGGTTAGAGACTCTGCTCGGCGGGGACCCGCAAAAATATGGGGGCGACGAGGCAATATGTGGTGAAGAACATTGTTCATATCCACCCTGCAGAGATATTACAGGCCAGACATGTTAGATGATCCAAGCTTGAGCTGTCGGGTGTAAAAATCAGAGCTTTAGCTTAAATTTGATTTAAAACAAAGGAGAATCTTCAGATCTGATTGTAATAAGTAAACTTGGCGACAGATCGATTGGAAGTACCTTCATAAAGATGAGATCCAAAACATCAGGTCCTGCTCTGGAATCGACAATCTCTGCTTGGTTGCTGCATATCAAGAAAAAGGAGATCTGTTAGTGCCAAATCAGACATCTTCCAAAAAATCAAAGAACTATGTTTTCTTGAGTTTTTAGAAAGAGATAGATCAAATGAAATGAAAAGTACCTAAGGTGCCATCGGAGAGGCCGCACAGGGTGGTCGGCGACAGGGGAAGCTAGGACACCAACACGGCGTGGTTTGGGGCAAATCATGGTCTCCCTCCTCAATTCTTCACGGGCGACAAACGTTGTCTGCTGGATCACACAGTGATTCATTATCTGTGGTTGATTAAGCAACTGTTGAAGAGAATCGGAGACGGGTTAGAATCGGGGTCGGTGATGGAACGAACTAAAAATCAAAACTTTTAATTGGACAAATCAGGATCGGTTGAGGTGGGGAAGTGATTGAGCAGTTTCAAATCAAGATTTGGTCACCTAATTGAACTTTAATTACGAAAACTCAATCACCCCTTGTATAAAATCAGAGAAACATAATCATCATCAACTAATTCAAACTGGAAAAACCCGGCATCATCTCAGGTCGTAGGTTTCTACTCTGGAACCGACAGGAGATTGGACACCAGGAAGCAACAGAATGAAGAACAGAGATAATTAATCGGAGAAGATAAACAGAGGGAGAGAGACGGACCTGAGCTATATAGCAACTGTAAACAGCTCCTTGCAAGGGGAAATTTTGGATTTGGAAAGGGAGAGGTTATAGATATATAGGTATAGATATAGTATGTATGTATATGTATTGACAAGCACAACGGGAAGGTTAGGGGAGGAATGGAAAGAAGGTTAATAAAGGAGAGGTGCAGTGCCATATATAGATGGAGGAAGATGAAGAAGAAGTATAATCTGGAATAATAAATTATTTTAAAAAATAATGAGAAAATCAGAGGAGAGAGAGAGAGAGAGAATAGAAATGGCGCGTATTGGCCAACAAGAGACAGAGGAGAGAGAAAGGCAGGCCAGGAAAAAGGAAGAGGAGGGCCTGCAAATAGCAAATGCAAGGCTGCAACGTCTCTCTCGAGACTCGACAACTAATGGGGCAGATCTTTAATATTATTCCACAATTATTTTTCCTTTATTAAATTAAATAAAAAAGAATTCATTTGGTAGAAAAATATTGTTGAGATCTCCGATGTGGTCCGAGATAGCGGAATTCGGCTATGAAATTTTTTTCAAAAATATATTAAGTGACAACAGTAAAGAAGAGTCTTTCAATTTGTTTTTGAATCCCCGAATGTTAGTTATATTGGACTTTCTCCCCTAAAGTTTAGCTAGAATCGTATCATTCCCATTATCATACCCAACCCTCATGTTTTGTCTTGTTTTTGTTAATTTGTGATCTCTTAACTATGATAGAATATGTTCAATTTTTGTTAAATAAAAATATTATTTTTTTATTATGTGTTTTGGGTTGATTGGTTCAATATAATAGAAAGAAGAACTCAAACTTGTTTGAATTAGTTTCGAATGATACAGGTTTTTCAGTAGGGGTAACAAATCGTGTGTAAGTGTGTGTTATCGTGTATATCAATTCATTTATTATGTGACACTTACCAAACACGAACATGCACAATAAGTTTATTGTATCATGTTTCTCAACACGAACACAACACACAATTTTTTATGCGTATTCATGTCGTGTTATCGTGTTGTGTTAAGTTAATCGGGTATATATCACATGTGAGTTGTCTGAGCAGATATCAAAATAACGAATTGTTCGTAGGAAGAATTATCAATTTAAACATCATATTTCACGAATTTTTAATGGAAAATTAACAAAGTCTAAAAAAAAAAATCTAAATAGACTTAAAAGTTATTAAACAAAATTTATTTATAAAAGTATTAAAAAATATAGAGTTTCAATTTCAACTTTATATTTGGTCCAAAATATGTTCAATATTATCGCGTATATGTGTTCTGATACATAAATAGGAACACAAGACGAAAATTAATTTATGTTATCGTGTTCGTGCTTTCAAATTATCATTCTGTCATATAAGTACAATTTTTTCTTTTTGTATATCTAGAAATTACAAGCAGCTATCCATTTAGTCTAATTAAATTTGAGCTAGTTATAATTAAGGGATAATCCGAGCACTCATAATAAATAGGGTATAATTTGAAACAAATACAATGACCTTGGATGTAATTTGTTTAAATATCGATATCATCCATTAAGAACCTACGAATTCAGTTATATAATAATATTTAAAAAAAAAAAACAATAAGTTATTTATTTATTTGATGTCTCCCTCACGAAGGCGGTGCCTCCCGAGATAAGTGAAGTCGCATCGATTTTAGCACTTCCGTCGCCAAAGACCACCACCCTTTTAATTTTTATTAATTAAATTATTATTTGGCAGAAGCAAGATATTGTATTTTATTTACTTTTTAAAAATAAAAATATTTTAAATATCTTCTTTTTTCTGGACCCACGCCTTCACCGGATCAGAACGCCATATGAATGAATGCTGGCCGACTATATCACGGGTTTGTATGTGTCAATTTTGGACAAGACCTGTGGGTAATCGGTGATTTATCCGTTCACGGGTCGTGTTAACGGGTCGTGTTTGATTTAAAAAAATGAGTCACTGGTCATTTGGATGCGATCCGTCAGACCCGCCCAAAAAAAATAATTGTATTTGGGTTGTAACTTTCGAGTCACGGATCAAGACATCGCCCCGTTGAATAATTTATAATATATTATTAAACATTATATAAAAATAAAATAAATATATTATAAACATAAAACTAGAAGGTCGGACGAGTCGTGGGTTGACCCATAAATTTGCAATGTAATATTTTGATTGCGTGAATCGACCCGTTAGTCGTGTTTGGATCACGAGAATTGACCCGTGAAAATTTATGGATCGTGTTTGGATTTAATAATTTTTGACACAACCTGTAAATGACTCTAACACGCAGTTGACCTAATACCGAGTTGACCTAATACGTCGACTTGACACCCCTAAATGTCGTCTCACGTCTTCATGGTTGGTTCGTCGTTCGTATTAAAGAAAGGATAATGGACCAAATTCCTCCTCTACAATATAGTGTTTTTTCCAATAAAATTGTATAATAAATTAGTAATCAATTTTATATGATTATTTATACCTAAAATATATATATTAATTTAAATTTTATAATAAAAATATAAAAATAAAACATGTACTAGTTCGTCCATGTATCATAGATACTCATAAATATTAAAAATAAAACACTAAACATATACGAATGAAATAAAAATAAAACATGTACTAGTTCCTAGGGCATACTACATGTGAAACAGAAATAGTATGGTATTTTGAATGAAATATGAAGCGATTTGACCAAATCATAAAAAATTAGTTTATAAGTGATAAACTGTACCTTTTTTTCACATTAAGTGAAAAACTATTTTTTCTATTTTAAAATATTTTAGTTTTAAGTTTTTTTCGTGAATATTTGTGTATTAAAATTTATAATTTTGGAATATTTTATATTATTATTTTTTATTTAAAGAAAAAAATACATACCAAACGGTTTTTAAATAGGTTAATAAGTAGTATGGTAAATTGCCCAAAAAAATAAAATGAATCAGGCAAATTAGTTGAACCATACCTTACCGCATTTTAGGTATCGTACGATACGTATCTTGAAATGGTTTGGCTTTGAACTAGCTCATACCCATCCACCCATACTAGTTTGCAAAAATAAGACAAAAGCAAATGTATTAGTTTAGCGACCAAAAAAACAAAATGTATTAGTTTGTAACAAAAGACAAAATATAAATACTTAATGTCATACACATGTTTACATTTCCTATTTTAAGAATCTCAAATATCTAAAAGTAAATATATATATATATATATATATATATTTTAGTTACTTATTTTCTAAAAACCTAATATTTTAGGTATCTAAAATATTTGTATCCCTAATTATGCATATTGTATAGACTAAAACCAAATATCATAAAAGATCAGTGTGATAAATAAATACTAATTTAATGCTTTATTCTCCAAAGTATTGACAAACATCACACAATTGTGCACGTTATTTTACACAAAAAATTAATAATACAAACTAAACTAAATAAAATATATTCTTTGTGTTACTTAGTAGAGTTTTATTGCTATGCAATGAAGTGATGCCTAATTCATAACCATTTCATGTTTATAGAGAGAACCTTATTGATCCGCTTCACTGCGACGTCGCATACAGAATAATGTAAATTTCTATTGCTATCTATAAAAATGTTTTAAAATAATAGTTGCATGTCTTTATAAATACTGCAAACTATAATCCAATCTACTGAGTAGATATGTAAACCTCACACTAAACCAGGGACGAAGTCATACAAATTATAATTATCGAGTGATGACAAATATTAGAGTAAAACAAATAATTGAAATAAAAAAAATTCAATAAGAGCAAATATATAATTCAAAATGGCTAAATTGAAAATTATTTTATTTTATTTTATCAAATTTACACATAATTAAAATTTGAGGGGTAAACACGTGACTTCCCTTGCACTACACCACGTGCACCAAGAGACCAAACTATTATAAAAAAATAATGGACGTTTTTTTAAAGGTTGTGAAATTTTTAATATATATTGATTTTTAATTCAAAATATTATATTTACTCTCGATTCATTTTCTTATTATCTTTATATTAAATTTCTGACTTTGTCATCGATTATACGGTTACATGTTTCTTTCTTCAAACCCTAATAATGCATCGTATGTTTTTGCTCGAAATTTTTTTTCCCCATCGTTTATGTCTGCATGCATAGATATGCATAGGGATGAAGTCGGAAATTTAATTTAATGGGGTAAATATTAATATAAAGACAAATAGTTGATTTTTTTTAAAAGTGGCAAATAAAAAAAAATAAAAAATAATATTTTTAGAACTAAATTTATGTAAAATCAAAAATTGAAAGGAAGTATGTTTTTTTTTATTAGGATGGATGTGGTTTGACTTTGGTAGTATACGGTACGGACCTATGGAGTATGCATGTCTAGTGGGCTACTGGGGAATAATATTGCAGCCATGCACCTCAAATTTGTCAGAAGACTGTATTTGCACCGTGAACTTTATTTTTGGAGCATTTTTAGTGTAGCATCTTCCCAACAAAATGATTTAGTTAAAATCATGACAGATTTAAAAAATTTGTATATAATTTTTACGGACAATTAATTAAAAGTTTGAGTTGAATAAGGTTTTCTAAATTAAAAATGGTAGTTTGAGATATATATTTTTCTTCAATAAATATAGGATCCTATTAAAAATACTAAAAAAATATCATTCATCTTCATTTTTTTTAATAAATCCACACTAATTGAATCATAAATCCCCTCAACTTTTAATTATGTGTAAATTTGATCCTAAAAAATACAATAATTTTCTATTTAGCCCATTTGAATCATATATTTGCCCCCACTAAAAATTTTTAGTTCAACTATTTGTCATTACTCTAATATTTGTCCTCACTCAATACTTTTTCTGGCTTCGTCCCTGGGTTCAACTCAAATAGTGGCCAAATTTAAATAAATAAATAAATATATAATATCAATATCAATATAACTAATTTAAATATGAATATGAGAAATATGTATTATGTACGTGCACCCAGTGGCGGATATGGTTCTTTAGGAGTGGGGTCCTAGGACCCCACTTGATTTTTTTATTTACTTAATTTTATTGATTCAAAATTTTTTTTTTCTTAGTTTTTATTAAATACCCACTAAATTATGAGAGAGGATCCCGCTTGAAAACTCCATTTGGAAACAGGGATCCTAGTAAACCGAGCAGCTTTGGAATGGGAACCCACTTGCTTGGGTTCCCAGATCCGCCGCTGCGTGCACCTACACTACATCACCTAAATGAAATAAAACTTCAGGATAAAAGTACTCCTATCTTCACAGTTAAGGTACTCAAATGCAGTTTCTGTATTCATCTATAAAAATATTATTATATTTTAGGGGGAAAATAAAAGAAAACGGATGGCTTGATAAGAAAGGGGATGTGAATGGGGGTGATTAGGAATTTAGGATCTCTTTAAAAAATATCCCGTCCTTTCCTTTCCCCCACTATTTTGCTGCGTTTTAACGATTTTATTTATTTATTTATTTATTGTTATTTTCCGCATTGTGTTTTAGAGCGACAATTAAGAGGGTAATAAATAATAATCAATCCGTAAGTGATAAAATGTTATTCATGAATAATTTTTTTCATTTTTAAATTTCAAATTAATAATCTTTAATTAGGAAATGTTAAATTTATACACTGTATTATTATTATTTTCCTTTGGCCAAAAAGCAATTATTATTATTTTCCGGCAATCTTTTCATCGTTCTAAAATTATATTTCAAATAAAAATCACGTGGATAGAGAAATGTCAGAGGGAACAGAGAGAGAGAAAGCCATGCCGCCATGCCTTCTTCCGCTTTCAAAGGCAGCAATTAAGTAGCCACGTTATTCCTCGACAGGTGGCTTTGGCTTTCTAAATACGGTGAATCGTACGGCTGAAAAATGAATAGTTCCTCTAGGGAAGATGAGATAGTCTGCACTTAGTGATCTGATCGTACGGCTGAAAACGGTGATTGGTAATCGATCATGTTAGGGTTCTCAGTCTTATTATTTGGTCCTCAAACTCTTGATAACTATCCTAATTGGTCCAATTACATATTTTGTTGATTTTGTCCTTTTTTCATACCATTTTTTCTTTAAGTTTTTCACGGGTATCTCATTGAAGCTATCAAGATTTGTCACTTCCATAACTCAAATCTAATATTTTTAATTAAAAGATGAAGTACTAAACTGATACATCATATTGCGTTTATTTATATCATACCAATTTCACTTTAGTTCAAATAACTTACAAGGAATCCTATAGAAAGATAGGAGAACTTAATAGATGCTTCAAGCCAAATATTAACATCACAATATAAAACATATTATCTCTAATCATGAATAAAAAAATTCAAGTACATGTAATTTTACGTTTTTATAAATAGATATTGAATATATATTTTTTTTACTATCACATATCTAATATTTGCGTGTTATTATAATATTTTTTAGATATTTGTATTAAGTAAATCAAAAGCTACTAACAAAATAATAAACAATAGAGGAATGTCTAATACAAATTATTACTATAATAATAAGCAAATCTTATGTACCTTAAAAAAAAATCTTATTTGCAAATATAGAAAATCTTATGTACCTTAATTTCATAAATACATTTATTTATCTCTATCACCAACACAGAATAGGGCATTTGGTCTAGTGGTATGATTCTTGCTTCGGGAGCAAGAGGTCCCGAGTTCGATTCTCGGAATGCCCCAAAATTACTTAATTAATTTTCATCTGTGTGTTGTTTATCTTCTGCCTTCTCTTACCTATTTCTCTGTTAAAGATATATCATTTGTCACATAACTGTAGTGTCAACTGTCAACCAATCACAGAACTTGCCAATTGTAAATATTCCATGAGATTCTATTTTAAATTTTTTAGCTAAAACATTATCAGCACTGAATAACTTGATATATAGATGTAGAACGATACACTGCATATAGAGAAATACCAAGTTAATGGCCCGTTCTTCTCATGGATTGGCCAAGGAATTGGGCTTACGGATTCCGTAAGCCCATGTTCTTCTCATGGAATGAATGGCCAATTCCATGCATATGTATTCCATGCGGTGTGGGCTTAGGTATTCCGGGTCAAAACCTCGGAATTCCTAAGCCCAGAAGGCTTGGAATCCGGATTTCAGCACAGAAGGACCATTCTGCCCTCGACTGTTTGACGAAATCCCGAGCGTGCCCCTCGACTGAGCTCCCCGATTACTCTTCTCCTTCTCCGAATCTCTTCTCGGACCGACGCCAGGTACGTCTCCTTCTCCTTCTGCTCTAGGCTGTTTTCGTCGTCGACCTGCTTGAACAGCTCCGCCGCGCCGAGTTCTGTTCACCGGAAGCGTTTGTCCGTTCGCTCAGCGCTTCTTTTCTTCCCTTCCGTCTCGGCGAGCACTCATCGCCAACTTGAATTCGAAATTCAAAGGTAATCACCAATAGATGGTTTCAGAAATAATTTCTCAGAAGTTCAGAATGATTCGTGCTGCACTAGGTATTATTTTCTTGTTGATTGATCGGTACCGGAAAAAAAATTCGAGAGTTGTAATCTGTTCCGCAACTTCAATTGATTCTTTATTTTTTGTTCTTGCATTTGCTTGGTGGTTGCTTCATATTGAGGAAAAGCATGTCAGATGAAGGAGGCCTATCTTGTTTTCTCCGCCTTGTCTGTGTATTAGTTGAAATACATTGATAAGGGGTACCAATGTTAAACTTACCATTCATGCCAGTGGATTTTCTGTGTACTAAGAAAAGATACATGTAGTCGAACTGTGTGTCGTGTAGGCTCCATAGTTAAGAAATTATTCTGTTGACTAACGCAATCGGAGCAGTGTTTATGCTATGTTTAGGAAATTGATTGGCAAGATTAAACTCTCCAAAAAGATAAGACAAAAATGTTTGTCCTCTGTGACTTTATTGGTGTCGAGGTAGCTTCAGTTTGTTTCGTTTGCAGTTTCCTGAGCATTTCCTTTGATCAGTTCTTGCAGAGGCCAGGTTAAGATGATCATATCTATTCTCATCAGAGTACTTACGTATGTTGCACTAGCTTTTTACTTTCTATTGTTAATTCAAATGGATTCAAGTATCAATTCTAAGATTAGATTATCTTTTGGCAGGTTAGTTTGTGGATATGTTTATCCAGCTTATGAGTGCTATAAGACTGTCGAAAGGAATAAACCAGAAGTAGAGCAACTTCTCTTCTGGTGCCAGTACTGGTAAATAAACAAATCCGGTGATGTTGCTTGATTCTGTGCAATTGCAACAATTGTAACGATTTGGACAATATTCTGTTGGTGCAGGATTTTAGTTGCCATTTTAACCGTCTGTAACCGAGCTTGCAGAAAAGCAAGTGGGAGGATCTTGAGCAATGGAATCGGGAGTTCGGTTCTAACTGAACGAAACCAGCATTCAATTGGACAGATCCATTTCTGGTATTAATTATAGTTGATTGCTTTGGATAGTGCTGTGAATCAATTGATTGAATGGAATCTACTTCATTGTGTTCCTCATTGTTATCTTGATAATGTAAAAAACAAAGGGCGGAATAGGCATGATCACTGGTTTCCAATATTTGGTTCATGTGGGTTTTGGACTATTGGTAATAATATAATCCATTTTGAAAAGTTATATTAATTAAGTATACATGATAATCTCGGTCAAAAAAAAAAAAGGTATACATGATAATACAAAGTAATTTTCATATGTTTGTGTTTAAGTATCATGATAATACAATAAAATGGTGGTACTAACCAGTAAGTCTGAATTTTGAATAATTTTTAAATAAGTAATTTTAGGGTTAAATACCAAGAAGCATTGTCGTAGGTTCATGAAATGTTATATTGCGAATATTGTATTTATCGATATTTCTAATCATGTTAATGTTATGTAATCAATTGATTGTTTAAGAAATTTTACATTCTTTATTTTTTAAAATAAAATTAATAAATTGGTTTTTTAAAAAAAATTAAATAAATAAAAAATTCGTTTTTTTAATTTTTTTTAAATTTAAATAAACGTTTTAAATATTTTTAAGTTTTATAATTAATTAATACAAATTATTTTTATTATATACTATACATATATAAAGAGGGGCAAATATGTCATTTTACCACATTCCATTCATTTTCCGTATACAATTCCACCAAAAAAACAACAGAATTCCTTATTCCATTCTATTCCGTTCCACCAAAAAAACAACTTCATATTCTTAATTCCTATTCCTTATTCTCAATTCCTATTACCTATTCCGTATTCCTTATTCCGAATTCCGTAAAAGAAACGCCCCGTAAGTTTTGAGTTTAAGAAAGGAACACTGCATTGCAAGGTCAAATCTATCCAGATAAAGTATGTTTTTATTAAGGTAATTTTATACAATTCATTGAATTATCAATAATAAAAGGGCATTTGGTCTAGTGGTATGATTCTCGCTTAGGGTGCGAGAGGTCCCGAGTTCAATTCTCGGAATGCCCCAATTTTTTCTCCTTCCAATGCTTCCTTTTTCTTTTCTGAGAGCTGCATGATTATCCCACCTACACAACCCTCCTCTATCCAGGGTGTGCATGAACTGATGAACCGGTTCGTTTTCAACCGATTTCTACGTACCCTCTATCCAGGGTGTGCATGAACCGGTTCGTTTCCAACCGATTTAAGAAGCGTACCTTACCTAAAATGAGGTGAGGCACCGTTCGATTCATTCTTCTGAATCACTCAACTTTTCTGTATTTACCATATCATTTCTGAATCGGTTCGGACATATCTTTTCTTTAAATAAAGTTGGCTTAACCATGCCTTTGGCTTGTCGTGCAGCTTAGTAAGTGTATCGTGTGCGGTGTATCTGATCTTTTCGGATAAGACTATATATTGGCTGTCATGTTCGGCCTACACCACTGCAATAATCTCTTTTTTACGTTAGGTATTGTGTTATGTTTAGACGTTGTGAAAAAGGTGACAAACAGGAGAAAGGTAAAGGGTAAGACTGACCCTCAATTTGGTTAGACGGAGTGATAGTATGAGGCTTTGGGGGGTTTAAGCGATTCTAAAGAACCTTTTGTTAGCTTAAATCTTAATTAGGGTTGTTCTTGCTCTTCTTAATATGAAAATAATTTTTATTACATTTTTCTGGAAGTGAACGGGGGAATGCTTAAATCATATATTGTTGGGTTAAATACCAAATAGTTACTCGAATTTTGACCGTTTTACAAATAGCTACCTCAACTTTGAATTTTAAAAAACGGTTACCTAAATTTTGACACTTGGGGCAAATAGTTACCTCGGTTAACCTTTCCGTTAAAATAAGGACGGAAAATGATGTAGCAACACATGATTGGTCCCTGATTTAAAAAACTAAATATTTTTTTAAAAAATACAAAAAAAACTGTTTTTTTAATTGAAAAATCAATAGAGAAAATAAGAGTTTTTAATATAATACTTTTATTAAAATAATGAAAAAAAATAGTTAGTTTTTTTTTTTAAATTTTGTTTCATATTTTCAATAAAAGTATTATATTAAAAACTCTTATTTTCTCTATTGAATTTCCATTTTTTTTTAAAAGATGATTTTTTGGTATTTTAAAAAAATCATTTAATTTTTAAAATCAGGGACCAATCATGTGCTGTCACGTCATTTTCCTTCCATATTGAACGATAAAGTTAACTAAGGTAACTATTTGCACATTTGTCCAAAGTTGAGGTAGTCATTTTTTAAAATTCAAAGTTGAGGTAACTATTTATAAAATGATCAAAGTCCGGGTAGCTATTTGATATTTAATCCTATATTATTTAGCATGAGTTTGTTATACAGCTGGGCTAAAAATAGAGAGTGTACACATTTTTTGGTATATAAAATTACTTTCATAATTTCGATCCAAAAGCGTAAATGTTAAAATTTTCTCCAATATAGTAGTGTTTCAATTGGATTAATCAATCTTGATTTTAATCACAGCTCAATTTGCTAGATGATCCAAATGATCTAATTAGGTGGGTGAACAAATTAATCAACATCGGTTCGCCTTACAACAAAACCTTTTGTTTGTATCCAAAGCCATTAAACTTCATTAAATATGTGTGAGGGGACAATTATTTCCATTAATTTTTGATATTATGTAATTTTAATACTAAAAATATAATTATTCTTTATTTAATCATCAAAGATGTTATATTTTCCTAATTAATTATTTTTAAAATTAGTTGTTTATTCGTACTTTAATTCTTACTAATTAGATTAAATTTGTAGTTTCATATAAAACGAACAAACTTCATTAAAATGAATAATAGTTTTAACTTAAATTGTATAATCACATCTTTAAAAAAAAAACACTGAATTATGCCCCATTTATGTGCATTTGTTTTAAATTCTTTGTTGGAGGTTCGTTGTTAGTCGTTTGGGTTTAGGGTTCAGAGAGAGCGACCTAAAACGTACAACCTCCACGAATCTGTGTTAACTGTTAAGTGACAAGTGTAGACGCCCATCTGCGGACCCCACTCTTTTCCGCCATTGACAACAGAAGGAACCATCCAGGAAGCAACTCTTTTTAACCACTCTTTAAACTATAAACCCAAACCACTACTGATTGCAGTTTTGAGTTCTCTCTAAAACAGCCAATTTCCTTTCTGTGAAGACAGAAGAACAATAGTATATATCTATACACATAGAGATACAGTGATGTTGCTGCGGATATACAGAGGGCTGCGATTCTTGGTGACGACATTGTGGAATCTGCAAGAGATAAGGTTTTCCAACGTGTTCGACGATGTGAGTTATGCGACAGTTACCATTCTCGTGGCCACTGTCTCCTTCTTAGCTGCCCGGAGTCATCTGTGATACACGCCATGGCTGCCTTTTGGTTTGGAAAGAGAGGAAAGTACGTAGTATATGATTCTTTTCTTTGCAGTTTGGCTTCCATCTTTATTGTATAATAATGCATACATTAATTTGTGTATAAATTACTGAGGAAAACAAAAGAAGAACAATAAATGAGGGTTCGGTTTGGTAGGTAGTGTAGCGTGATTAATATGTAATGTTGGTTTATGTATTAATGTACGCGTCTCGCAGTTCAATAAGTAGACTGCACTGTACTGTATTTTTTCATGTATACGTATTCTGTAACAGTACAACGTGGAGGTTACCCCTAAGGGCCGGGTGTTACCACGGAAACTCAATTCTCTCTAGATTTCTCTTTCCTGCTCTTCTAAAGCTGCGATTTCAGTGGGTGTGGAGAGAATCGATCCCAACACTGTTCTGTGTTTCGTTTTGTTGTAATGGTAAGAGATCTGTGTATGAAATATGTTTTTGCATAGAAATTTCAATTACAAACGTAATTTTTCCATAAACTAAATGTAGCAATTTAATCAACGTTTTTTGACAAATCCTTATAGAAGACAAGACATTATTATCGCAGCCGACAATTCAAACCGTAAATTTAACAACACTTTCCTCGGACCCCTCATTAGCAGCAACCTCCACGCTCTGCAACACTGAGGAATCACTCATGCTCGGATGAGCAACCGATACGTGGTACTTTCCATGGAAGAGAGAAGCCTCGACAAAGCCTTCGGCATCGGTGGTAGCTGATATGGCCTTCGCAGCGCCCCATTCCTTCAATAACTTGTCCACCACGTCACCGGTGGCCAGGTTCTTAAAGTTGTTGTCTGTCAAACACATCCTGTAACACCCCGAAGGTTTCCACGCACCCCAGATCACGATTCCTCGTACACCGTTATGTCCATGTCCTTCCCTCAAAACCTGCTCCAAGAACTGAGCTTGGTTAGGGTTGCTCTTAACGTCAACCTCAGTGAGCCAAATCGGCAGACCGGTGGCAGCTAAAGTGTCGAGGGTCGACCTCATATACGGAAGGTTTGGCACGTCAAAATGCGACTCGAGCCCGATTCCTAAATTCTTCTTCCCTTTTCCGAACGACTGAATATCGTTGATCTTCTGAATGTATTTTGCGGCAGTGACATCGGGATCGTGGCTTTGCTCAATCGTGTTGAATTCGTTCAAGAACAGAGTTGTTTGGCCATCGACCGTCCGCGCTTGCTCGTAAAATGAAGCTGAGGCAGTGGCCCCCAGCTTGGACTCGAAGAAGTTGAAGTGTAGGTTTTCGTTAACCACGTCCCATCCAATAACCTGACCCTTGTACCTGTTCATGACCGACACGAGCCGTTTCCATGTGGCCTCCCAGAGCTGTTTGGGTGCGAGGTTCTTGACCCAGTCGAGCTGGTACTGTGTGTCGTCCCAAAAGATGTTGTGGCCTCGAACACTGAGTCGGTTTTGTTGAGCGAACTTCATTAGGGCATCGGCGACTGAGTAGTCTTCTTTGCCCTGGGTTCGTTCAGTGGAGTACCACTTCATCTCGTCTTCGAAGACGGTAACCCGGCCCGCGAACCGTGAGCTGAACCAACTTTGGTAGGATGGGTTGTTTAGGATGTTACGGTTGATGGCGCAGCCGAAGGGGAACCCGTTTCCAACATGTTCAATGGTGACGTTGGCGTTGGATAGGGGCTTGTTGTCCTTGTCGACTACCTGAACTTTGACTTGGCTCTTACGCCACTGCATTTAAAAATTTAAAACTTGTTACAATGATGACATGATATCAAAAGTAATACAATTATTATATTAAATAATCGAAAATTAAAATTATTATTTTTAGTGACAAACTTGAATAACTTTAAAACGCATTAAACATAATATTATATATCAAAATTATATATCCATGACTACTTTTATGAATAGTTTCTAATGACATGATATATATCTTTAATTTACAAAATTAAATATAATTAAGATGCATACATTTTTGCTTAGATGATTAATTTAAATAATATATTTTTCTTTTTAGTAAAAACTACACTTTTAGAAGTCATTTTTTATTTAGCAAAAGTCTGTAACTAGTATGTTATGCTTTGTATATAAATACTAATTATAATTTACCTTATCAACGCTTTGATCTTGATGCGACTTCCACTCTTCGTGTGTGAATGGTTGCAAAGAGACACTATCGACCCAAATCTCGACCGACGTGTCATTTGTCTGAAAGATGTTACGCAATATAATAAATAATTTCCTATTATTTTTTCTAACCTTAAACAAACAAAAATAATAGGAAAATATTGAAAGAAATCTAAGTATGTTATTAGCACCTCAAAATAAAGCTCAGCAATGCCTGATGCATCAACCGTTAGTCCACCCTTGAGCATCGACCAGCAGTTAGGTTTTGCGATAACAGCGCCAGCATGTTTATACCCGTGTCTTGTCTTAAAAACAGCTCTTACGGGGATCTTACTCCCTTCACTCACTTGTATCCAAGCTATAGCAAAAACAAGACAAATTGATCAACATAAAAAATACGTTAATATATAATAATGTTATTATGGTACGTTTGTAGGTGAAATTAATAAAGTGTAAACCTGAAAAAGTGTAGAGCTTGTCTCTTTGCAAGAAAACCTTATGTGCGACACTGTCGTAGAAGTATTGTCTGCTATGAGCCACAATGAAGCTATTGCCATGGTGATCCGTTCTGTGATCGATTTTAGGGTTCCCAAACTTGAACCATCCTAAGGAGCCATTGTTAAGCTCTGGGTTACGGATGATTCCACCATTGTACTGAGGCTTGTGAGGTATCGGCAAACACTGTAATTTAATATGAAATTAACAAATTTATCTACTATAAACATTTGTGGATGGAAATCGACACAACAAGACGAAGATAGTGTATTATTTTAAGACATGTTCTAGGGACAAACCTCGACAGTGGCAGTGTAATCATATGGCAAAGCATCGATGCCGTGTCCTGAAAATAATGGAAGCAAAGATTTGTTTTTTATATATATATACATATTGTGATATGCATATATATTGGATAGTAAGTGTAAACGATCATCTTATCATTGTATATTCATGAAGAACACGTCTAGTATATGATAATAAGACACAAAAAGTTACCTGAGAGAAGAGTAGCACAGAGAAAGAGCAAGACAATGCATAGAATCACACTTTTCTCTCTTAAACTCGCCATTGGTGGATTCTAGAGGGAGAGGGGAAGAAGTGGCAGAGGAGGAGAAGAGAAGAAGAAGATGAGGCCTGAAAAACCACAAACCAATCCATATATATACTTATATACATACACAAGACAGAAGGAAATATGCTAATTTTACAATAAATGTACCAAATAAAATTCCTTTATTCCAAAAAAAGAACGAATTTCCTTTTAGTTTCAACCGTATATAACAAATTCAACATACTATTATTAAAGAAATATATCCATAGTTTTTTTTGTTATTATATATATGTAACCTATGTACACTATTCTAATTTTGGGAAAATTCTTGGTAACACCAAACTCAACCAAATTTATCCTTAATTATGTAGCTGGTAAATCATAAATATATGTGTTTATACATGAAGTTTCAGGAAAGTAACCGTTCAAAATTAAGATACGTCCACAAGGAATTTATGGGTATCCAATATAATCGAATACATACCTATATATTACATTATTATTATATTATGTATGATCACAGTTCCTACGTGTATATAATACAATTTTAGAATATTTATATTATAGGTAATTTATACTATATATAGTATATATTTGTTTGGCCATCATATATAGTATATAATATACATTGCTCTATAATGTTACCATATTTATTTCATAACCTTTTTATATATTACATTAAAATCTATAATCACATTACCTACATATATATAATACAATTTTAGTATCTATAATATATATTATAGTAATATATAGTATATTGTACAATACTATATGATATTTCCATATTTATTTCATAATATTCTTGCAATATTTAATACTAGAAAGCTTATATGCGTTTTGCACGATAACCTTTTTTGTTTTTTATATATATTAAGTGAATATATATAGTTTACTTATTATTTATTTGATTTTTAGTTAAGAATAAAATTAACTTAATAATATACAATAAAAAGGTATATTCATAAATATTATTAACCCTAATAGTATTTGTGCATAATATAAATTATTTTATCTATTTCAATATTATAATTATGTTAAACTCGCCATTGGTGGATTCTAGAGGGAGAGGGGAAGAAGTGGCAGAGGAGGAGAAGAGAAGAAGAAGATGATGCCTGAAAAACCACAAGTCAATCCATATATATACTTATATACATACACAAGATAGAAGGAAATATGCTAATTTTACAATAAATGTACCAAATAAAATTCATTTATTCCAAAAAAAGAACGAATTTCTTTTTAGTTTCTGTTAAGATGACTTAAGAGTATACCGGTCGTCTTCACTCATAAGTTCGGACTTTTGAGACAGTTGGTTAAGGCGTACGTCTTAAGTCTCACATGGTATCAGAGCGCGCATGTTCAAATCCTAGCGACGTTGAAAATATTGATACACTCCCATTAAAGGCCGATGTCGGGCACAAAACTCATGGGTAAACCGATGTTCATAAACATCAGTTTAAGGGAGGATCTTAAGATGACTTAAGAGTATACCGGTCGCCTTCACTCATAAGTTCGGACTTTTGAGACAGTTGGTCAATGCGTACGTCTTAAGTCTCACAGTTTCAACAATACATAATGAATTCAACATACTATTATTAAAGAAATATATCCATAGTTTTTTTTGTTATTATATATATGTAACCTATGCACACTATTCTAATTTTGGGAAAATTCTTGGTAACACCAAACTCAACCAAATTTATCCTTAATTATGTAGCTGGTAAATCATAAATATATGTGCTTATACGTGAAGTTTCAGGAAAGTAACCGTTCAAAATTAAGATACGTCCACAAGGAATTTATGGGTATCCAATATAATCGAATACATACCTATATATTACATTATTATTATATTATGTATGATCACAGTTCCTACGTGTATATAATACAATTTTAGAATATTTATATTATAGGTAATATATACTATATATAGTATATATTTGTTTGGCCATCATATATAGTATATAATATACATTGCTCTATAATGTTACCATATTTATTTCATAACATTTTTATATATTACATTAAAATCTATAAATCACATTACCTACATATATATAATACAATTTTAGTATCTATAATATATATTATAGTAATATATAGTATATTGTACAATACTATATGATATTTCCATATTTATTTCATAATATTCTTGCAATATTTAATACTAGAAAGCTTATACGCGTTTTGCGCGATAACCTTTTTTGTTTTTTATATATATTAAGTGAATATATATAGTTTACTTATTACTTATTTGATTTTTAGTTAAGAATAAAATTAACTTAATAATATACAATAAAAAAAGGTATATTTATAAATATTATTAACCCTAATAGTATTTGTGCATAATATAAATTATTTTATCTATTTCAATATTATAATTATGTTAAACTCGCCATTGGTGGATTCTAGAGGGAGAGGGGAAGAAGTGGCAGAGGAGGAGAAGAGAAGAAGAAGATGATGCCTGAAAAACCACAAGTCAATCCATATATATACTTATATACATACACAAGATAGAAGGAAATATGCTAATTTTACAATAAATGTACCAAATAAAATTCATTTATTCCAAAAAAAGAACGAATTTCTTTTTAGTTTCTGTTAAGATGACTTAAGAGTATACCGGTCGCCTTCACTCATAAGTTCGGACTTTTGAGACAGTTGGTTAAGGCGTACGTCTTAAGTCTCACATGGTATCAGAGCGCGCATGTTCAAATCCTAGCGACGTTGAAAATATTGATACACTCCCATTAAAGGCCGATGTCGGGCACAAAACTCATGGGTAAACCGATGTTCATAAACATCAGTTTAAGGGAGGATCTTAAGATGACTTAAGAGTATACCGGTCGCCTTCACTCATAAGTTCGGACTTTTGAGACAGTTGGTCAATGCGTACGTCTTAAGTCTCACAGTTTCAACAATACATAATGAATTCAACATACTATTATTAAAGAAATATATCCATAGTTTTTTTTATTATTATATATATGTAACCTATGCACACTATTCTAATTTTGGGAAAATTCTTGGTAACACCAAACTCAACCAAATTTATCCTTAATTATGTAGATGGTAAATCATAAATATATGTGTTTATATGTGAAGTTTCAGGAAAGTAACCGTTCAAAATTAAGATACGTCCACAAGGAATTTATGGGTATCCAATATAATCGAATACATACCTATATATTACATTATTATTATATTATGTATGATCACAGTTCCTACGTGTATATAATACAATTTTAGAATATTTATATTATAGGTAATATATACTATATATAGTATATATTTGTTTGGCCATCTTATATAGTATATAATATACATTGCTCTATAATGTTACCATATTTATTTCATAACCTTTTTATATATTACATTAAAATCTATAATCACATTACCTACATATATATAATACAATTTTAGTATCTATAATATATATTATAGTAATATATAGTATATTGTACAATACTATATGATATTTCCATATTTATTTCATAATATTCTTGCAATATTTAATACTAGAAAGCTTATACGTGTTTTGCGCGATAAATTTTTTTGTTTTTATATATATATATTAAGTGAATATATATAGTTTACTTATTATTTATTTGATTTTTAGTTAAGAATAAAATTAACTTAATAATATACAATAAAAAAAAGGTATATTTATAAATATTATTAACCCTAATAGTATTTGTGCATAATATAAATTATTTTATCTATTTCAATATTATAATTATGTTAAAGGAAAATCAAAATTAAGTTTATTCATTCATAAAACTAAATAAACAAAATATGTGAATGACTATTACTGAGCAATAATAACAATTATTAATACAATAATAATGAATAATTTTAAGTTATTTTTTTTGGTTTTGTCACTTCTATTTGTATAATATATTAATCAAAAATTAAAATCAATAGTAATTTTTTACTAATTATAATAATAGTAAAAACAAATCTACAAACAACATTTTATTATTTTCTATTGATAAAATATGTTATGTCTATAAATATAAAAATATTTTTCATATTGTTTAATATATTAATGTACATATAATACTTTTAACTTAACTATTATTATTTTATTACTTCTATTAGTTTTATATACTTATATAAAAATGTGAAAATTTTATCTTCATATTATTATTATTCATTGATATGTTAAATTTATATTTAATTTTTAATTATAATAAGATTAACAATGTTGACATGCAATTTGATAGAAATATTATTTAATAATTTAAATTTATACTTCATTAGTCTATTATTTAATTTATTCTTGGGCTATAGTTGTTTGAATATGGTGAAATTGCTGCAAATTGTTTTATTTTGAATTTAGGAATTTGATCTTTTCGACATACTAAGCTCTAGAAAAATAGTTTCTTGAAATCTTCTATTTTTGATTTTGCAATAGATGCATTGAAACCGAAACAAGGCGGGAAATCGGAAGAATCATGTGTGAAAAAAGAAGAAATCACTAAAGGCAACAAGTTGAATCTAGACTCTGATGAAGTTCGGGACCATTGAAGAATTGAGAGATGTGATCAATGAGCATAACATTCACAACAATTATGCTGGACAAATGACACTTTTTAACTTTAGTATGAGTTTGGTGTTTATGTAAGGGAAAACTATGATCCTGGTATGCTGATGTATAAAATGTTGTTTTTACTATATTCTGTTGAAGTTTTGAGATACTGAATTATGACATTAAAGAAAGATGATATATCTTATAGAAGCATTTTACAAACACAAGGTATCTGGAAGCAACATTTTACAAACAAAAGGTATCTGACAACAACATTAACAGAAGGATCCCACATATAACCATACCAAATACACGCAACATCCCACATAAAGACCATTCTCACATTCAATTGGTTTACATTTTTTCAGTCAAAACAACAGAAAACATATATCAAGATCATTCCAACTAATACGACAACAACTGTTTTGTACATTCTTTCTCTCCTCCGATATTTGTCAAGCTTTTAATATGCAGCATTCATCATCTTCTTCACCTTTGCAAAATACCACCCTCCTCGCTTCGTAACAGGCAAATGACGAAAAATTAGGTAAGCAATTGACCAAAATTAGCTTGGACATCAACTAATTAACGGACAGTATGACATATATTCCACAAGGGGCACCCATAGAACACCGGAAGTTCTGAATTGGGGAGGAAAGTTCTGATCTTTCCTTGCAATCTCCTAATGCGATGAGTGTAGAACACAAAATGGACAGAGAAGAGGAACATGTAATGAGGGAAAAGTTCATATCTTGTACGACGAAATCTGCGAATAAAGAAAACCTAATCTGCGAAGCTTCACAGGAAGAGGGGGGCTAATTTGCAGGAAGATGAAGATGAACAGAGAAGACAAACCTAATTGGCTAGAAGAGGGCGGCTCACTCATGAGGGGTATTGTAGTCTTCATACACTTCAATTTGTGCAATTTTCGGCCTAGGATGTCACGTGACACGCACATATGACTAATTCTATCCATTTTGGATGTCAAAATAAAGTAGCTCCACTTCAAACTTCTGAGGTACCTAAAAGTAACAAAACAATTTGGGGTACCTCGATGTAAAAATCCAACTTCTAAGGTACCTGAATGAATTTAAACCATATTCGTAATAGAAATAGCTAACCCATGTCTGGAGAACTAATTGGTCTAAACCCACATAAAGGTTTGTAAAGGCGATCATTTTGAGTCTCAAACAACCTTTTGATTATTATTATTAGCGTCTAGTGCTAACATTTAGTCTTCTCTCTCCAGGGTTCTTCCCTTTGTGAGAGATTAAGAAATTTGTCTCTTTGTAATTAATCCTGACAATCAAAGGAATCTCTAAGATTCTTAGTCCAAATTCGTCAGAGTTTGATTGGCAGAAGTCCACCCGCAGAAGTCCAAATTACATCACTTGACCTTCTAGAAGTTTAATTGGCAGAAGTCCACCCGCTATCAGACAACCCTCTAAACCCTAACTTCATTTTATCATTGTTGCCATCACCCAGTTTTTCACTTTCTTTAACCCGTGTTTCCTTTTTCATTGTTGTTGTTTAGGTTGGCCGAGAATGTTGTGAAGGTGTCTGGGTCGAGCCAGCAATGGAATCTCGCACATGTACGATGGAAGGAAGGACTCTTCAAAAACCCAGCCTGCAACTAGTCTCGACCCCCACCCTAAGAAGGAATATCAAGGATTTTTGTCTGGATCATCTCAAAAAAGAACATAAAGAATTCGGTTGTGATGAATGTATTAAAAAGAGCCTGGGAGAGGTTTGGAACGGTTAAGATGACTGAAATGGATGAGAAAACGTTGGCCTTCTAATTTGATAGTGAAAGGAACGCGACCTATCTCCATGGTCGGTGCAAGGCCACTGTTTAAATATGAGGAAATGCAGTCTAGATAGAAGCCTCGATGAGTTGAACTTAAACCATATGCTGATATGGGTTCAGATTTTCGGGCTAAGCCTTGATATGTACAACAAGGAAAACGCCCAAAGGATCGGGAACAATGTAGGAAGATGTGTAACGGTAGAACCAGAACATACGATGCAACAAAGAGGTTTCCTACACCTAAAAATTGAGATTAATATCGACGAACCTCTATTGGATGGGTTTTGGTGGTCTAACGCATCGGTGCAGGAAAAATGGAAAACCATTAAGTATGAACGGTTATTCGATTTTTGTTACAGTTGTGGAAGGCTAGGACACACGTCCCAACACTGTGAAGAAGAGATGGCCATGTCAGAAGTGAAACTGGGTTACCCTCGATACATGCCCTTGACTATCTGGCCTTAGATCATGAGGCAACACCAAGAACTTCCAAGTTGGAGGGGGAAGCAAACCAAACATTGCTGCTAGAGACTCCAGTAGGATTACAGGGATAGATGTCATGAAAGAAAGAAGGGAGGAGGGAAGATGGGAGTCCTCGAAGAGCAACATGTCAGGAACATGCAACAAAATATCTAAAATAGTTGGAAAAGAAATTCAGGATCAGGGTTAAGAGAGGAGAGCATATCTGTTAGAAATGAAGTTCATGAGCTATCGGACCGAACTGCACTCCCAACCCCAATTCTTGTCCGGCATCAAACATGTGTCCCTTCGCTAGCCATACCCCATCCCAAACCTTTCGACCTAAATGTTGACCCTGATGAGGAAGAGCAAGTGATGTTCCACCATGTAGACATGACTTGTGACCTCAATCTAAACCTAGCATATAAACCATTGCCTTTTAACCCGACCCCAAATGCTGATCAACCCTCGCCCCTCGAACTGACCCTTTTTGTTAATCAACTCATACACTATTTCCTCAATGATGATCATCCCATGTTCTTTTACCCGACCCTTATCGCAAATCAACCCGAGCCTAGTAATCCTTGCCCTTTAACCCAACCAACCTTGCTAATACTGTTGGAGAAAGAATGCGGGCATTTGAACCTTAAACTCCATGAACCCATTATTTTCTTAACATGTGAGGGGAGTGCAGTGCACTCCAGTAGAGCTCATCCAATGGGATGTTCCAGTAACAGAAGTGAGGAAATACTATCTTTGGGCAAAGAAGTAGAGTTGAACGTGGTTATTGGGGCGAGGGAGATGATGAAGGGAATATCTGAAGGAATAGAAGATTTTAACCCTCCGAGGGAGGGTCACATAAATGAAAAATCCAAACCATAAGAAGGGGAAGGACAAGCCTACCCATAAGAAAAAGGGAGAAAGTGATCGAGAAGTGAGAGTGGAAAAAACAAAAATGGGTCCAAGAAGCGTTGGACAAAGAAATGGGCATCAAAGGCAAAGAGAGGGAATTAAACACCCCTCAAGAAGGTGGCAGAAGAACAATACCAAGGAATAGAATAAGAAAGATAACCAAGGAAGGGGAGAGGCAAAAGCAAGGTCTCACAAACAAATCAACCAGTTTTGGTGGCTGTCCCCAAACAGCCACACGGTCTCAATGAGTCTCATTCGCTAGAACTATTAGGGGTTAGGGTCTCCCCTGACAGTTCGTCACCTAAAAGACATGATAAAAAGGTATCAACCTATCATAATCTTCATCATGGAAACTAAACAGGTTGATACCTATTGCAAAAAGATAAAGAGAGGAGTTGGAATGGAACATAGAGAGTATGTAAACCCGGTTGGCATAAGTAGAGGTTTAGCACTGTGGTGGAAAAGTGAGATACAAGTGAATATCATGGGAAAGGAAAGGAATTTTATAGATTGCAAGATATCGTCTCGTTTGGTGGGAATCTGTTTTTTTATCACTTGAATATATAGAGACCCAGACTTCACGAGGAGGATTCAAAACTGGGATTCCCTAAGGGGGTTGGCGCAAATAGAAGAGAAACATGAACTTGAGCCGGAGATTTTAATGATATAACACATCATAGGGAGAAAATGGAAGGATGTCGTAAGGAACACGGCAAAATAGATGGTTTCAATGAATTACTATATGATCTGCAAGTGGAGGACATTGGGTTCAAGGGTCAACGTTACACATGGTCGAATAACCGTCGAGGAGCGGACATAATCATGGAGAGATTGGATCGGGTCCTAGCCAATAGGAATTGGAGCTTGAAATTCTCGAAGTGTCAATGCATCAATGAGTTAGCGATATGGTCAGACCATTCTCCCATTATCGTTGTTCTACACCATTCCGATCATAAGGGGAGAAAACAGTTTAGATTCGAAGAAATGTGGCTTGAGAAGAAGGAATGCTACGAGGTCATAAAGAAATCATGGAGTGAGTGAGGACCGACACATCAAATGACGGACATTAAGCCGGAATTTGATGGTTGTAAGAGGCCTCTAATAGAATAGAGCAAGAAAGAGTTTAAGAACAAAATTGTAGAAATTAACAAGGTTAAAGAGAGATTGAAGAGTTCGGGGAGCCAAGCCATGACCCAGGGGGAACAATAGGAAGAATGCGCTCTCAAATCCCGCCTCCACGCCCTTTGGAAAATGGAAGAATTTTTTTGGAAACAGAGATCCTGTGTGGAAACAGAGATCCTGTGTGGAAACAGAGATCCCGTGTTTTTGGAAACAGAGATCCCGCCTCCACGCCCTTTGGATAATAATTCAAATTTCTTTCACTAAACTACCCTATCTAGAAATAGGTGAAATAAGATCTTTCGACTAAAATGGGTGAATGGACAATGGATAGAGGGTGAGGATGAGATTAAGCAGGAGCTCCATAATTTCTATGTGAATTTGTTCTTGGGAGATCGGGAGGAAGCCTGTGATGACCGTACTAGGCAGGAAATCCTAGCATGTTTGCTAGACAAGATTTCAAAGGAGGATAATATGAGACTCGTCATGTTGGCATCAATGGAGGAAATCAGACAAGCAACATTTCAGATGGGGTCTCGAGCTTCGGGACCAAACAGTTTTTCGGGAACCTTCTTCTAGAAGAACTGGAGCGTCATCGGTCCAGACATGGTCACTTTAGTCAACGCTTTCCTAATTTCAGGTATCATGCCTTCATTCCTAAATAAAACTGACATTACTTTTATTTCTAAGATTCCTAGCCTTGTATCTTCATCTGACTTCAGGACAATCAACTTATGTCATTTTGCATATAAGATTATTTCTAAGGTTCTAGCAAATAAGTTCAAAACTCATTTGCCAGAGTTGATAACCATGTACCAGAGTGCTTTCGTAGCAGGGAGGAGCATTCATGACATCATATTTGTAGCCCATGAAATGTTTTATTTCTTGAAAACGAGAAGGAAAGCGCGAGGGTGGCAGGAAGGACGGAGTATGCCCTTAAAATAGACATGCAAAAAGCGTACAATAGAGTTAATTAGAACTTCCTGCTTAATGTTTTGGAACGTAGAGGTTTTGACGAGAAATGGATTGGATTAATAAGAGCATGCATCTCTACGGTAACATATTAAATCAATGGGAAACAGACAAAGATAATCAACCCATCTCGGGGGTTACGACAGTGTGGCTCACTATCATCTTATCTGTTTATATTGGTAGCTGATGTTTTATCTAGATTGATGGATAAACACGCAAATTTGAGGAAATTCGAAGGGATACGACCTAGGAGGGGATACCCGGAGATCCATCACCTATTCTTCATCGACGACTCCCTATTCTTCATGAAGGGGTCGGTGGAGAAGGCTAGGAACCTGCGGAATACCATTGATGTGTATTGTTCAACTCAGCGACCGACGATGATTTCAAACGGGAAGTGAAAAACGTGTTCTCAGTGCCTCAAATTCTCAACCCAGTGCATTATCTATGCCTACCTACTATATGGGGTAGATCGAGGAAGGACGCATTGAGTTTCCTTAAGGAGAGGATAAGAGATAATATGCTGAGTTGGAGGAATCGTATGTTAAACAATGCAGGTAAAGAGGTGTTGATTAAATCGGTTGTTACGGTTTTGTCGGCACATGTCATGAGCGTGTTCAAACTTCCAACAACATGGTATGAGGAAGTTAACTCCATGATTCCCAAGTTCTAGTGAGGAGCAAATAATGGAGATCGGAAGATCCATTGGAAAAGATTAGAGACAATGATGGTAGCGAAGAAGGATGGTGGTTTTGGATTCAAAGAATTGAGAACGTTTAACTCAACCATGCTAGCCAACCAAGCAACCAGGTTGTTGTCGGAACCGAATGCACTGTGGACGAGAGTGTTGAAGGGTTTGTACTTTCCAAACTCAGATTTGCTTCATGCCGCGAAATGGGGTAGGGCCTCGTGGGCTTGGCCGAGCCTCTTAGTCGGGCGAGAGGTGTTGAAACTAGACGTCATCTGGTCGGTTGGGAATGGACGATCAATTCGGGTACTTGCAGATAGATGAGTGTCGACTGTGGAGGGTTTCCAAGTACAACCTAGAGAAGGGCGCGGAGCAAATGAAGGAGCAATGGTGGCAGAATGGATGGACAGTGATCATAGGGTATGAAAGGAGGATGCAGTTCGGAAGAGCCTCCAATCAAATGATGCAAATGTAGTCCTCAAGATTCAGTTACCCATGGAGGACCGATAGGATAAGCTGAGGTGGCCTCATACTAGGGGCGAAAAGGTCTCGGGCCATTCTGCATATCACTCTATAAAAAGCAGGAGAGATCTCTCTACAGGAATCCACCAGCATGCATCAACCTCATCTCTTATGTGGCAGACAATTTGGAAAAGCAACCTGTGGGGGAAAGTGCAAACATACATGTGGAAGCTTGCTACAAACTCATTAGCAGTGAGATCGAACTTGGCACGTAGAGGCATTCCAAAAACTCCGGTGTGCCCAACTTGCAATGAGGTTGAGACTGCTGGACATATGACGACCGACTGTGGATGGACAAGAAGAATTTGGCTAGGTGTGCTTGGGATAACCCTGGACGGACCGACCAGGGACCCGATTAACACATGGCTAAGCAATATGGCAGCATCTAGTACATGCAATAGATTAGATGACCAAAATAGATGGATTCTTTGTATGTTAATTTGTTGGTTCATATGGAAATATAGGTGCAAACTAGCTTTCGAAGAGAGGACGCCAGTAGCCAAATTGGTCATCCAGGATATCTTTCGAGCTTTCGACGAGATCAAGTCGACCTAGACCATACAACCTAGAATGGTGAGGCAGCAAACACCAAATCAATGGAAAAGACCAGATGAAGGTATCATTAAGATTAATTGTGATACAACTTGGACTTCAAATCTCGGTCTAGGAGGAATAGGTGTCATTACGCGAGATCATGAGAGAAGATTATATGGAGGTTCGACCCTCCAAATACATGGAGAATCAGTCGAAGAACTTGAGGCAAAAGCAATATTAGAAGGTTTCAAATTAGCCATCTTGAAGAGGTGGTCTAGAGTAGTCTTTGAATCGGATGCCCTAACGGTCATCAACCACCTTCGAGGAGTCGACTTTTCATGGAAGATCGAGACCATTCTTGCTAATGCGAAGCTTTTGACGAGATCGATTGAAGAGCTCTATTGGGAGTATGTCCCTATAACAAGTAACGTTATGCAAATTGAGACACCCCCAACCCCTCTTTCTAATTTACTTATTTTGGATGTTGAGATGTATTCAGACTGATTATCGTATTTTTCAATGAACTTCTATTCGATTAGCAAAAGAAGAAATATTATTATTAGCGAAAAATAAGAGAATTAATACCATTTATTTGGTTTATAATTCACAAAAAAAATCTTAAATTTTATAATAGAGAATTCCAATGAAGATGAAGTTCTCGTTCCAGTAATAGCAGATTTTTTTTATTAAACTTCAAAAAATCAAAATGGCCAAAGAAAAACTTCAAAAAATCAAACATATTTTTGCGAATAAATTGTTCATTTCGAATGATTCTTCAATAATTTCGGATTTGTTTCTGTTATTTTGTCCGGCTGATGACTAGAGTTGTAACCGACCACCGAAAACAAAAACACCGAAGGGCTTGGTGGAATTGGATAACGATTCTAAAAAAGTCTACCCCATAAGCTCGGCCCAATCTTCTACCATCAACGTACGTTTTTTTTAATCTAAATAGTTACTTATATAAATGTTATTTAAGAGTTGAAACTTGTAATAAATAATTATTCATATTTGACAATTACGGAAAAAAAATGAAAAATAACTAAACTAATTTTTCACTTATTTTTTCTATTTCCGTATTCTTTGATGTAATATTTTTTTATTTCATTAATTTACGATTAGACAATTGTTAGTAGAACAATGAAAAGAATAATATTTTCTTCAAATTTATTTATACAGAGAATTGCTTGAAGCAACAAGAGCCACGTGTCATAACAATCTGTAAATTTCTTGGACCTTAGATGCGGCTAAGTTTCTTTTTTCAATGCTGCCATTCGTTCTCTCTACTTCCTCTTCAAGAAAGCAGAGACAAAGATGGAGAAGCAGCTTGCGCTTCCAAGAATCCTATCAACGTCCCTGAAAGTACCTCCAGCCCTAAACTCTGAACCCAAATCTGTAAAACCCATCTCAGTCCCCACCATGGAGGACATCCTCGCATCCTCAAAATCCCAAAACCTCGACCTTCAGCTCCGGAGACTGGGACCTTTCTTCAGAATCACAGCCAAGAACTTGGAAACTCAGTCAGAGCTCGGGAGGGCCGAGGGTTTGATTAGAGTTTGGCTAGGTGGCAAAATTCTTCACTTGGATTCCATTAGGCTGAGGCGAGAGACTCTGGGGATGGAAAGGTCCATTTTTGGGATTGGGGTTTTCATTGGAGCAGTGGCGATCAGGTATGGGTATGACAGCGGGTGTAGGACTGCTGAGTTGCTCGCCATTAATGACTCGGAGCTTTACCATTCCAAGGTAAGGACTCTTTCAATGTCCGAGCTTGGTTTTTTAATTTTTGATTAGAAAAGTAGACTCTTTACTCAGAATCTCTGATCATATGAGTTTATGTAATGAAACTCTTATGGTACGCATGGCATTTGTTTAAGAATTGAATCGTTCAAGAAATGATTAAAATGGGTTTGAATTGGTGATTGTTGAGATATGTGTAGTTTCTAGATTGGTGAATGGTATTAGTTATGGCTTTATTGTTGCATGGTATCGAAGTTTAGTAAAAATTTTAGGTCCAATTAAGGATAACGAGTTCGGTCAGACTAGATTGAGGACCGTCGTTCGAGTTTTGGTCATTTCAAGTGCTGAACCAAAAGAAATATTATTGAATGAACAGCCGATAATTACTTGTATCAAAAAAGGATTTCCAATAAATAATTATCTCCAACATTAGACATGAAAAATGTAGGATTGTGAAACAGAAACCATGATGAAGTTTCTTGAATTCTCCTGTATTGGGTATTCAAGTTTTACTTATGCCTGCATAGACATTACATTTGTTACTCCTAGTTTAATAAGTGACTTCGCCGTGTTAGCTTGTTAGGTTCTATAAGAGAATAGGGTTCAAGGCTGTGCATGAAGTGACTGGTTCGACAATGGGAGACCTCGCCCACATGTTGGTCTGGGGTGGAATCGGGACTCGAATGGATGCTGATTTAGAGGACCTCCTATTAAAGTGGTGTACTCGATTTAAGGCACAGAAGAAGAACTAGTTTTCTGGTGGCTTAGGCTGTCTGAACAGGACCATGCACTTGTTGGAACTATGTTCCTTAGCAGATTGAGCTGACCGAACTACTGCTGTAATCGTTGAACAATGAAGAACAGTTCGACAGAAGAGAGACAGACAAGCTTTGGTTTTCACAATGTGGAGATAAGCGAATGTTAAAGTATAAGCAGAATACATAGATTCGGAAAGTAATAGACTGCAAGATTCAATTCTGTAAAGCAATTACACTATTGTTCATCTGGTAAAGATCGAATTTTTCAAGTTTGGATGGGGAAGATCTTGCATCTGGCTTTTGCAGTTGCAGGTACCTCAAGGATAATGATAAATGCAGAAATGACAGATTGAAATCTTTTGAGTCTGTAAACGGATTTATTTTCCATGGATTGTGTAGGGCCGGCAATGATGCGATGAAAAATCCATAACCATGGTTATAATCATTACTGTTTAATATGGTTAACCGTACCATTATGGTGCGGTGCGGTTATGGTGATGAATTTTCTACCCATAATGGTTATGGTTATGGTATTTGAGTTATACTCATGGTTATAACCATAGTTATTATATAAATATAATATTTATTTATTATTAATAAACTAGTTTATATAATATACTAAATATAAATTATATAATTAAAAATTTGAAATTGTTGAAGATTGAAGGCGCCAAAATCCAATGATGGTAATATAGATTGATGTATTTTATAAAATAACATTTTTGATCTTTTATTATATTACATGTGTGGAATGAATATGGGCATACGGGTAAAACCATGGTTAATAATCACGGTTATTTTAATGATTATGGTATTGAAAATTATACCCATAATGGTTATGGTTATGGTATGTGGTTTAAAAATATGGTATGGTTATGGTATTTGTCATATTATGACCATACCCTAACCATCGATAGCTGTAATTGTGTGCTACCTTCATGTATGAACAATCAACTGAGCTCGACTTGACAGCATTGCATTGGACTTAACGGATACTTACATAATTGATTTAAAATAAATATCCGAATGAAATTTATAAAGTTAATCATATGGATTTTCAGAACATGAACAGAAAAAGAATGAAGAGTAGAAAACATGGAATAAGAATGGGTCCAATTAAATATACGAGGTAAACTAATATGTTAAATAAAAGGATCAAGTTTCTTCTAATTCATAAAACGGATGACTTAATTTGTTAAATAGAAAACGGTTGGGGACCAGACTGCAAAGATTAAGGACAAAGATTCCATTTATTCACCGTTGGATTGCATTGGAGTATCTGAGTCGTCTCCCACTAACCGTAACCGTTTTAACGAACAAACTTTTTTCCCTCAACTACCTCCCTTTCCACACGGTGTCTGGTCACAGCAAAAGGCCATCTCATGCTTTGAAGTATTCAGAATTTTCCCCACCATCAACAAATCCAATTCAACTTTCTAAAAAATAAGAAAAAATACAACCTTTTACTTTTCTTTCCATTTTTTTGTTGCAAATCCTTGAAAACTTATCAAGATTTTGCCTGGATGCACCAAAACCATGGCTGGATTAAATTCCGGGGTCCTCCAAAAGCTTCTCAAGGACATGAACCAAGCCATAACCGACGACAGAAAGCCCACGTTGCTGCAGATTCGGAGCATCCTTCCTGTCTTGTCGGGAGGTGATCTCTGGCCAAACCAAGGATTCTACCTCAAAGTCTCCGATGCATCGCACGTGATGTTCGTCTCCCTCCCTCACGAACAAGACGAATTCATCCTCGGCAATAAGATGCATCTCGGTCAATTCATCTACGCTGAAAAGCTCGAACCCGCTTACCCTTTCCCGTTGTTGGTTGGGGTGAGACCGGTCCCTGGTCGGAACTCCTCTGTCGGGACACCGAAAGATCTCATCCCTATTGAGGATTTGGTGGAGATTGGCGCTGCCCTAGAGTCGGAGTCGGTTCGTGGAAGGGGCATGGAGAAGCAAAAGTCGAGTGAAAGGGTTCGGTCTTTGAGTGCATCGAGAGCGAGCTCAAGCTGCAGGTGCTAACGTCTATGAATTACTATTTCAAATCTAAACAAAAATTTCTCTTTCTCTCTTCCCTTTTAATGTCTTTGATAGGATTAATTTCTAATCAAAAACACATACTGTAAACTCTAATTCCATGTTAAATTCTATGCATTCAAAATGTTTGTGAAGAGGTGTTTTAATTTATGTTCAATCTTCCAAATTGCTCGATCGCCAATCGCTCGATCCAACAGATGCAGCCGCGATCGCCAATCGCTCGATCCAAATTGTCTGAGAAAAGCAGGAGGCAAGGACAAGGGCAGTGATACCGAAAGCATGGTTTCATCACATTCCGACACGCGCATCACGCAGCGGAGGAGTTGGGTCCGCATACGAAGTTCGGGACGCGATGAAGCTCTCGTGAGGCGGCGGCCGAAGCCCCTGGTACCTGGACATAGCCGGAGCTCGAGTGTCTGCATTCAGATGAGAAGTAATAATAGCGCGGCTGAGACTCCTGTGCCACGAAATGTGAAGAAGGTGACTGCTGAATCTTCGATAAAAACAAGGAAGAGTTCGAAGTCGTTGATGGCTTCGAGAAGAAGCGAAGCTTCGATGGAAACAGCAGCGGTGCCGAGCCCTAGAGCCACCACGGAAGAGAAGATCTTGTGGGGTTCCCTTCCCGCCAATTTGCTCATGCTTGGGAAGGTTAATATATTAATTACTATTTGCATTGGTACCCCAATAGTTTGATGGGAATGTTCGTGACACCCCGATAATAATTAGGAAAGGTGTCTCGTATTGCAGGAGGTTCTGAAACAGAGAGATGCGGCGTTGATTGCTTGTGTTGAGGCTCTGCAAGAGGCTTCTACTGCCGAGCGATTGCTCAATTGCTTAAGGTTCGGTTTAGAAGCAAGCACTACTCTCCTAACAAATGGGATCCTATTATATAACTTGAGTTTGGTATTGGTTGAACCTTAACTTGAGATTAGGGCTCAATGAGAGTCACCAACTAGGGCTCCGCTCGTAGCCTCCATTAGGTCGCCTCTCGGGTAGTAGAGCCCCTTTAGCACTCGCGCCCACATTGAGTCTCCATCACTATTTAGGCGTCATGCCGTCTTAGTCAACATTGCCCTATTGAAGTCGGTCATGTCCCTAAATCCCATGTCTCCCATGTCTTTGGGTTGGGTAAGCTTTCTCTATCGAACTCAATGGATTCTCCGCATCTCATCCCGTCTGTTCCACCAAAACCTAGCCACCATACTCGCAATCTCTGCACACCACGTTTTAGGCAATTTGAACAAAGATATGACATAAATAGGGATTGCAGTTATTACCGCCTTAAATAGGACCTCCTTGCCGGCATTGTTTAAGAACATGGTATTCCAACCATGGATTTTCTTCACCACCCTGTCCTTGAGGTACCTCCTTGTATGTACTGACAATGATTAATCTTTGATATGATTTCAGTACTTATTCAGAGATCCAATCAGCAAATTCAGACGAGCACCAGCCATCAGTAGATCAGTTCCTCGACCTTCAAGACGATTTGTCTGAGGGACAAAGAACCGTTCAGTCACTATCCACTAACCGATCCAAGGCAGCCGACTCCGATCTGAGCAGTCCAAGCTTCAACAAAGAAGCAACCAAGTTAGCCCTAGAGAGGAAGAAGAACGCCAAGTTCTGGATCAAAGCCGCCATGGCCTCCGATCTAACCCTACCAGTCTCTGCAGAAGGCATCGCAAAAACAAAGAATTTCTCAGAACTCCACGAGATGAAGATCAAGTGCTCGAAAGCCGACCGTAAACTAGAGTGGTCAAGAGGAAGTTCGTTCAATGCAGCTGCTGAGTTGGCTACCACGTTGCAGAACGAGTGCAGGACACTGTTTCTAGGGTTTGTGGATAAACAGATAGATGAATTAAAGGGGAGGATTTATGAGGATACAAATGAGGAGATGGTCGGGGCTATGCGTGAGATCAAGAGAGTGAGCGAGTGGATCGACTTGATGGCGAAGAAGGAAGCTAATTTCTCCAAGGTTATCGGGAAAGACTGCTCGGGAATCGAACAGTCGGAGTTTGAAAAATACGGCCGGATCAAGAACAAGATATATAGGTTGCTTCTGATGCATATTGAGAAAACAGCCATGGCATTGGAGAACAGTATGAATGAGGTCGAGGTTGATCCGTGTTAATAAGAATGTATCATGATGTTTCAATAGATTTTGATACATAATACGACTATATACAATTCATCTCGATCTCACCATGCGTATGGTTCGATCGAGTAGCATTGTCAAATAAATAAGATTAGGCGTGTCGATATAACGATTTGAACAGTGTAATAAGTATGTATTGTATCATGTTTAGCTTTTGGTTTTCTTTGAATGTAAGCAAAATTGTGTCTCTAAAGCCAATTACAAGGAGAAGGCTTTTGAGGGATATTCTCATTTTCATTACTTGGAGTGAAAGAAATAAGAAGTTTGATTAACAAGTTTCATTTACACTGCCTCTACATTGTTGCTACTTACTTGAAATTCACCTACACATATGTATTAGAAAAAGTACAAGTCATTATATGAACTTAAAATTTACACTAAGTTAAATAAAATTCAACTTTGTTATCATATCTAATCTTTAAATTGGTGAGTTCAACAGGTTGTAGAAGAAAAAAAAATCATAAAAATAATGAACACTGCATTTACTAAATTAGTATAACACTAAACTCACATTGCCTTGCTCTTCAAAGATAATATCTTCAAAGATAATATTGTAGAAACTATGATTTAAATACCCATGAAAGTGTTAGGGAAATAAGTCCAAAATTCATAGTTGGAAAATGAGCCAATTCCTAGCATGTGCCAACTATTGTAATGGGCATTAATGGATGAATGATAAATTAAATAAATATTTGAAAAAAAAAACTTTTTCCCCTTCTTTTTGGTTGAAAGATTAAAACTTAGTATATCATATTATAAATGAAAAAGTCATAGTTATACACTATATACTAAGTTTCTAGCTAAAATGTTATCTTTTTCATCCGCCATAAGTGCAAATCATCCCATAACAGCCATTATGAGTGTTAGTACCAAAAAGAATCCTATATTTACCGTCATTCATCAATCCAAGGAACCACGGAATAAACCATTAGTAGAAAAAAAATCATTTAACTCAGTAATTATTAATTTGATCTTGGGTAGTGTATTGCCCCAGATCTTGTGCCTCCTGGGGATGTAACAGAATATTTACACTATCTAAGCTTTATAGCTAATGGTCTTATAATGAATATACATGATAATAAAATTATTCATAGATTATTATCAATTATTGATTCACATGAAAATGTACATGGGTATGTGTATGGAATAATATTACAAGGAGCTAAACATCTCATCAGCAAATCAATTTCCCAGGATAGAGAGACTTGACCACTATTCAAATATACATATCACATTCTCTAGCTAGGCCGAAAATTAAACAAACAACTCTCAAATAATTCTAAATCTATAAACAGTTAATATTATTATTATTGCCAAATTAAGTTGTGTTTTGCCTACACAATTAATTAACAACCTCCCTTAGTAGCCCATCTTCTCTTCCCTTTGTCTGGGAGCTGTACTCTTTCTTTAGAAATCAATCAAAGTGATAAGATTGCTTGAAGATGTCGACAAGTTATTAATCTTTATTGGCGTTTAGAGGTCTCCAGATTGATGTCCATTCCATTGTATGCAATCGGTGCATACATCCAGAGCTCATCAGAGCTCAATAGCTGCACAAATCCAACAACAGAAGACATTCAGAAAATGAAAAAATAAAAAATAAAAAAATTTGATGACATCAATATCTAAGCATGTTTTAGTTCTTACCTTTATTTGCAACTGCAAGAACTTCACATAATGTACAGCTTCTTCAAGCATTGTGCTGATATCAACCTGCACCCCAGCATGAAAACACTTTTTAGGGTTTTCTTTCTCAGATGGAAGATGATTGAATCTATGATTACTTAAGAAACTTTGATCCTAATTACCTTGGTTCCATTTGGGACGATGCTCTGTAGGATCCTCAATCGTTCATTAATTCTCTCTCTTCTCTTCTGTAAAACACACAAGATCATGAGATGAAAAAGAATAATACATGATTCTGTATTTAAATGAAACACCATGAAATACTAACCCTTGCATAGAGACTCTGAGGATCTGTTGCAGTTCCTCGACTTGCCCTAGTTTTACCAGGGAGATTGGTTCCTTTAGGGCTTAAGCTCGAACAAGTCACTGCTCCATTCGAATCATCTTCTGAGTTACTGGGGCTTGAGCTAGATCTGCTAATATTTACAGTCTTTGCCTTCACATTCCTCCTTTTGATCTCATGATGCTACATGTAAGAAAACAGTTCATACACTCATAAGATACCAAACAGTAAACCCTATATATATATATATATATATAAGAGGAAGATATGAGTCTACTTACATTATCATCTCCATTGCTTCGATATCGCTTCTTAGGGTTTCCATCCAAGCTTGGATTATCGTCCTCGAAGGGTGATATCTCTCCCCGAATCATAGACTCTAAGCCAAATCTTGGGTGGTTTTGTTTTAGGGTATCCCTAGACTCACTAGAGTCATGGTTTAGGCAATGATCCATAGACATTGAGCTAGTATTTGTATCTAAACAGAAACCCTCATGATCTGGTGAGTTTCCAAAATAGACAAGATTTTGGCTATGAGACTCATTGTTACTCATCTTTGGAATGGAGTAAAATGAACTCTCACCCATAGCAGATTGGCTTGATGAGTCACGGCTCTGCCATGAAATGTTTTTCAGCCCATCATCCTCGATGTTCATCGGAAATGTACATTTTCCAAGTAACTGGGCCATGAAATTCGCCTCTTCTGTTATGTACATGCCACTAAGAGAGCTCCATACACCTTCAGATATCGCTCCCAAGGCCTCCATTGTTTTTACGTTCTCAAAGAAGAAGAAGAAGAGAGATTTCTTGAAGAAAAAGAACTGTTTAAGAAGAGAGAGGAAGAGAACTAGCTTCCTTCTTTGATGCTTGAAGGCAACCAAGATCTATGGTACATATATTTATATGGCTGCCTATAAAAGGAATGTTGTAAACTCTATGACTTTGGTACTTCCTTTAGCTCTGTAAATAGGAAATTCTCGAGATTCTAACCACTCCCCTCTCACAAGAATCCTGGCGATATCTATGGACAACTCATAGGGGCGGGGTTTCGCTTTATTTATTGCAATCTGAAGCCTTTGGAAATCTCTAAGCGCCTCAGACTATTCAATAAGCTACTAGAACAGAAATATAATTGGTCCATCTCCTAATTGGAGTAAAAGAATCATCAAAGAGCTAGCTTTACCCAGAAACCAAGAGCTAGTTACTGTCATATAGGAGACGAGTCATCTGATGATTAAATAAAACGAATCATTTATATATGAAGTAAACAAATAAAGTAAAAATGCAAGGGAGAAGAGAAGATAGCTAGCCCTAATAAATATATATATATGGAATTCTCCGTTCAGTGTACTTGATCTACCGCTAGCTAGGTCAAGTTTGTTTATTCACTTTGTTAGCATTATAGAATCATTAACAAGATCATGTAAAGATCAAAGGACAGCGAGAGAGTTCTATGATCTGTACTTCATTGTTCAAGTTGTCTGTAAAGACAAAAACATCGGATTATTATTACGTTGTCCTTTTGTGTTTCCTGATCTAGTTTAGCTCCCATATGCGGTCTCAATCTTTCTCTATATACCAAGTAATTAATTAATTTTAGAAACTTCATTTCTAGGGCATCATCACTGATACATGAATCTGGAAGATCCTCCTGCTGATCTTACTTCGAACCTAGCTAGCTGCTTTAATATATAATTAACCTCAGAATATTTAATTATTAGCTGCTTTAATATATACAAATGTATGGTTCCACCCCATTTTTACAGATGAAAATGGTGTCCATGAGTCCTCACCAACCAGATATATCTAAATGCTTTAGGAGTGGGATGTATAGGGTTAGGGTTAGGGTTTTCTTTCTTTCCCAAGATAAGCATGTTCATATGAATCATGCGATATTAAGCTAGAAACCTTCCCATTCTTCATGGCACATGAAATTCAATCTCTTCTTCTTAGAATATCCTTAGTAAAAACAAGCTTTTCATATATATATATATAGTTGGTTTCTTCTTCTCTTTTTATTTTCTATTTCTAACATCTTTGCCACTTCCAATTTTAAGAGTTTACGTAAGCAGGGGAATATTATAAATGTTACTAAATCTTCTAACACCCTTTATTTATTTCTGCTTCAAGATATTTGCAAATCCTCATCAAAGGTTATACAGACATGTTCTATACGCTAGCTTGCAAATCTTATAAAAAAAATCATAAAACTGTACTTAGTATATAAAACTACATAAGTTCACTGTTCTTCTTACCAAGGAAACTTAGCTTACGAAATCAAATCCAAAATTCCATGGATCTATAGACAATGACTTTAAGCATGATCCGTTTTGCATATCAAAAATAATCTTCAATTTTTCAATATATTTAATAGAATTCTATGTTTATTTTGTGAAAAAAATATATACTCTGATATCCTTATTTTGATGGTTTAGGATGTGTTAAAATCGAATCTATTTCTTAAACATTGAGTGATGGTTTACTATCTGAATTTTTTATTTTTTACCAAATACTCGTTTCATTTGATGAAATAAATCGGCGTGACACTTTAACCATGTCACGGATGTTCAGCGTTACAATCATTAGCTAATAAACATATAAAGGGAAGTGGGGGTCTAACTACTCAATCGTTTAACCGCACTCTCATTCGCGCTTGCCTTAGTATCTGAATTGAACTGTATGGTTTTGTAACATAAAAATGTGTACCTAAACTATCACTTTTATAAGAAAAATAGTAAGTAGGATGACATATAACCTAGCTAAAAAATGTAGAATACTTCTGTAAGTCATCAACTAGACCTTAATTAAGAAGTCAGAACGGCTACTTGGTTAGTGGGTAGCCGAAGTTTTCACCCTGCCATCACTAAAATAATAAGTTCAAGGTGCAAATTGGACACCGGAAAATAGCATTAAAGGCAGCTCTCCATGAATTGCAGAGACAAGGAGAGAAAGGTCCATATATGTTACTGAGTCCAACACACTTAATTGATGGATGCATTAAAATAACTAATAAAAACAAATAAAATCTGGTTATTTAATGTGATGAAGCAATTAAAATTGGGGGAACTTAATTAAATTCTGGGATCGTGTCATAATAATAATAAAATAAAAGTCAATGGAAATATTTTTCCCACATAATGATTATTAAACTCATCATATCAATTAATGGAGATGCCCATCTGCGGAAAATTAATGTCTGTTTGAAGCTTTTAATGCTGAACAGAATATGTCGTGTCTCTTCATTGAGTTCGTGATATCATAATGTCAGTAGCTTGGACATGCATATCGTACCAAACTTCAAAACCCTAAACCCTAACCCAACCAAACACGATGGGGGTAAAGTCACAGCTATTATAAGTTATACTCTCCTTATATTTTTACCAGAAAATAGTAACTGTCATTCTATTTGATAAAACATAGATAAAATTATTTCTTATCTACATAGATAAGATTGTATGTATGAAATACACAACTATATATATTTATGTATATTGTCAGTATACTACCAAAAGTGGGACGGAGTTCCGTATTAATCTTAGTTGGGATAAATATTAGAATAGAAAGAAATAATTAAAGTAATAAAGTGTAGGGGTAAATATAACAAATTTAAAAAATAAATATATTTTTTTAATAAATTGCATAACACAAAAAAAGTTCAAGGGAGTATTAATTTTCTTAAGCCGCCTTCGTCCCTGGCTGTCACTCAAGATCGATGAGAAATTACATGTTCTAAGAAGTTAATAATGTAAGACAATAAACCGATCATATTAGCTAAGCCATGCAAGAGATGAAATATGCCGTATTTGAACTTTACCGTGCAGAAAAAAACAGTGCATTTAGTAATACAGTTAGTAACTTGTTATTATTATTTATTAAAATGTAATAGCAAGATTTTATTTGAAAAAAAGATAGTATAGACAGTTAATAATAGTATATTAATATATGTAAAAATAATTTATAGATTGAATTTTTTTTTTGGATTTTATAATAGTATAGAGATATTAATGAAAAAATAATATACACATACAAATGTGCTCTATACAGGTAATAGTTAATAAATAGTATAATATACATATATATATTTAGTAATCCTATATATCTAATTGTCTTGCACCGTTTCCATGAGGGGGTTAAAATTAAATAAATTATCATTCCATATGCTATATCTGTAGAAGTTAGATGGTTTTCAGGGTGGGAATTGCTAACCCTAACACATATGTGAATCCGCCCATATATATATATATAGCATTACAACCGTATAATAAGTTGGATTAGCGGGTAAAACGAGTTGGAATTTCATGAGTTTCAAATTTTATTGAAGAAGGAAGGACTTTAATATTAACAATTCCGATCCGAAACTGCATAAGCAATCTTTAAATGTATATTATTGAAAGTTCATGCCTAGTAATACTTATCTAATTATTATCGCCCATGCTTAGTATTATATATGCTTTGTATATAAAACCCAGACAAATTATTAGAATCACGATGCTATATATATATTAAATAAAGTTGTCATTAAATGTTACTTGAAAAACTCAACCTTGTTTTACATAATTACGATTCGAAATTTAATGAGCAGATTTGAAACCGTTGTGCTTCCAAAGTAAAACATATCGTAATTATAAAACATGACATATTAATTGAAGCAAATTAAAGACAGTAGGTATTTCTTGGTCTTGAACTTCGACATATATTGTTTAAAACAAGACAAAACAGAGTCCAAGAAAAAATAACTCAAACCCTAGTTTTGTCTCTTTGGAAGTATTATGTGTGAATGGAAGTTATACTTCATTCTCATCCACGCATGCGCCACCCATCTTCCCAAGTCCTCTCTTTGCCCTAAGATTCTGCCGAGAGTTTCGCTTCATCTAACCACTTCCAGATACAGATAGCAACTACAGACAGGAAGCTTCATATTTGTATGGCTTCATTAGGGTTTTATCGGAATTTTAATTCATTAAAGTTAGCGCCGGCCTCTCGCACGATCTATACATCAGAATTCAAACTATACAAATATATGTATATACAGTATATATACCACTTGATCATGAATCTGTAATATTCTGTTGATCTATGACCAAAGTTTGTTAATGAGTGCATCTGAAAATTAACTATGATATATCATAGCACACATGTTTGAATCATGAAGGCACCATGACCGGGTTAAAACTTATAGATCGGAGTTGTATGGTGCATATATATATATATATATATCATTTGGATTCATATAATTACAATGATTTTACATTAATATGAAAGTGTTACTGAATTAGATCTGCAATGGAGTTGATCTCTAATGATTTTTGGCCACTTAAATGATCCATATGACCAACCATACATATAGATTAAAATGATTTCTTAACGATCGACAAGAACATCATGTTAAAATGGATCGGTGAGAAGCAAATAGCAGGGATGCCTTCACGTTGATAACACAATGTTGTCATCTTCATAAACTAGGGTTTGTCTGTTTAAAAAGAAAAAAAAATAGTTTCTTTTTTAAATAAAAGTTTTGGTCATAAACTAGCAGCTAGGCGGGTTTCTGCGTATATGATTTCAATATTGATGATCTCGTGGCAGGAGACACGTTAACCTCTGAATGAGAGAGACACGTGTACATCTTGAGGAATCTCTGAACTACTTCAAACCTGTTGTTTATTCCTGCAAACATTTAGTGCACGTACGTGGAGATATACATGGAAGAAATCAACAAACAGAGAAATGAATAAACCCCACAACTCTTTGCCTATTATCCCACAGACAAAGGAAGTGACCATACTAATATATATATACAAGTACATCAAAATAATCTCATGTCACCGCATCTCAAATGACCTTTTGTGTTTTCGAATGTCGATCTATCTACTTTCAACGTTATTACTTACTGCAATGTTTGTATATTGATAGTATCATATTGTGGCGATGTACCACCCAGCCTGTTGTATCATCAATAAGTGGGCATTTAATATCATTAGGGCAACAATGAGGATTATTTTAGTTCAACTTCTTCATCAATTGATTAGTCATTAACATCAAAACATGAACAAGTTGAACAAATCTCTGACCACTATGAACTTATGGTAATAGACATTTTATGGACGACAACCGATCGATATGTATAGGTATAGAGAGGAGTCATCAACAAACCTAGCTAACTGCAAGTTTGATGAATGCTTTCATATCAACAGATATCTTCATATCATCAAACTTGGAGTTAGCTAGGGTTTAGCCATGGCTTCATCTGGAAAGAGGACATTGAGTCTATAGAATATAGATATATACATATACAATAATGGAGAGAGAGAGAGAGAGAAATAGAGAGAGAGAGAGAGAGAGAAATAGCTATATATATGACTTTGACATCATAGGGCGTTCTCTAATTTGAATCAATGATCATTTGTGACTTGTGAGTAGATGCCAAAGCGATATGCTATATGTTCATCAGGAAGCTAGCACAATAATAATATCAACTTTGCACTAAAATTTGTCAGTTGAAGGTTTCGATCTGGTGCAGAAGAATGTTGAAAATTGTTCATCATGTTTATAGCTAGGGTTTCTTATTGATGATAATGATGATGATGATGATGGGAATAATAATAATAATGGAGGATGATCTTCCATAAATATGTGAAATACCTGTAAATGACTGACATGCGAGTTAATTTTGAGGGAGATTAGTTGTAGAGGTGAAACGCAATTAATGCAAGTATACTATTAGCCCTAGTTAAATAAGGATACGAATCATACCATTTCCTCTTCTTTTCTTTTTTCTCTAATTTGATTCAATGCTTATTATATAACATTTGTGGACTCCAGTTATATATACACCAAAAATTAAGGAATGCACTATATATTATGTTATAATTATCAACTTAAAACAACTTTCCCACCCTTAATTTTTGAACAAATTTTTTTAGCATTGGAGACGAAAGTCTTACTTAATTGGATTACCTCACCATATAACATTATTTAAAATATACATAAATAAAGCAATAATCTTAAGCAGAGATAAACCGGTCTAGTAAGATTATAATGAAATTATAAATATACGATTTATTCATTAAAGTATTAATAAAAATAAAAGAAAGATATCATTAATATTTTTAAAAAAATCGTTGGTGAAAACTGAGTCTATATAGTTAGAGAGGTAAGTTCAAATTCCAATGCGTGATATTTAATTTACAGATCAATAGTGCACTCACTCACTTTAATATATCACTTAGTTAAGGCAATTTTAAGAAACTTTTTTGAGATAACTCTTATATAATAAATTTATGCGATAAAATTGTACGTGCATGCATTTGCGTGTATGAATGAAGAAAAACAACAACTATATAATGCAGTTAGTCACGTGGCTTAATGTGATATTTCCTATGCTCTTTTTATTGAGTTTTGCTTTCTTATGTTACGAGTTTTTATATATAGATATATAATTACTTAACTATCTCCGACATGTTAATGCACGCATATGTATCAATATATTATACTCACTCTGTGTATGTATACGTTTACGAATGTATTTATATATACGTACATTATGTATATGCCTGTATTTATTTACGTATTCACATTCCTTTGCTCTCTATAACATGTTATATGTCTAGATTCATAATGTATATTGGAGACCTATGATGGAAATAAGATTTAGGACGTAATTTACTTCAAATAAGTTGATTTCCTAATGTTTAGACAATAAATATCTTTTTTTTTGCCAAGAGACAATAAATATCTTAGTATATAAAAATATTATGATTTTTATTTTCTCGTTTCTATTCTATCAAAATAAAATGGCGTATTCTAGATACATATTATTAGGTTAACCTCGATATCAATGCAGAGTATTAATATGAAGTTTAAAAGATGCTACGGCACTATGCTTCTATCATTAATTGTTATACCAGCATAATTAATTCTGTTGGCAGGGAAACCATATACTTTTTTATTCAAATTAATCAACACCATCGAAATAATAAACTAATAAAATTAACAAAAACAAATTGTATAACTAATTAATTTTGGTCCACCCCAGATTCTCAACATCCTTTTAAGACATTAATGTGGCCGAATTATACGGAGATAATTAATTTCGTGCTGTAACCAATGTATATACTATATATGTCATATATGTATATATATAATTGCATTGATCCAGCTAGAAATGTATATCTATATCTATATCTACATCTATATATGTAAAATATTTTCTACAAAATTTGCACAATTTTTTGACTTCATCCTTGATCGTATAACATTATCGAAAGTGGGTCAAATCTATATATACATATAGGAAGATAATATATGCAACCCTTTTGCAGTATATGCTCCATATAGTGTTGTAAAAAAAAGGATATCATATTGTGTGTATATATAAACAAAGGGTTAGATAACAATTTAACATGTTTAAAAGAATATATATAGTTCATGATCACCTCACTCTCTCACTAAAGAGCTTTAATATTGCAATAGATCCAATCTCTAGTGGATACTTAGAAATTAATGATAGATATCATCATCAAGGAAATTTTCATATTATATATATTATAGTTACTACCGGTGATTTTGCACATTCAACACGCACTATAATATGCATTCATGTATAACTACTCCCTAGCATGGCTATGGTCCATGTAAGCTATAAGGAGCAACACACTTCATGACTAAATTTTATAATATGATACAATATTAATAACTAGACTTTGCTTAACTCATATACGTTCCTAAATTTTTTTGTTTTGTATAATTTTAATTCTAAATTATATTCATTTTCGTTCCGCGCTTTAAAAATTATATTTACTCCTTAATATGTTTGTTTTTTTTAACTTTTTTTTCTTTACTTTATTTGTCATTCTCTTAAGTTAAATTTCTGATTTTGTCACTGCTCTCGAGATAAGGACACGACCAAATGTTTGTTACATACATTGTACTCTTTGTTTGCCAAATGATCAAGCTAAGTCTCCTTAAAAAAATAGCCACATTGTTGGATTAATTAGGGTTTGGATAGAAGGGAGGTTGAATGAGAGGGCAATACAAAGATATTATATAGCCAAGCTTCAACTTGCGACCTTAGGTTATAATATTCTACTTCGAGTCCCAAATTTTTCACCATACACAGGTTACTCCTATAACTTTCTGAAAGTGTAACCAGATCCCACACTTTTGAAAACGATCAACACAATACTTCTTGAAAATATTACACTGTGACATAATAAATACCACACCGGTGGAATAATACACATTTGGGCACCATATATACAATAATGATACCTCATACTATCACTAATTGGTTTTAGGATGGAACCCGAGTTATATAATGTGGTTGCTATTTGGGTGTGGCTCGGCCCCGATATTAAAAATTAACATGGTATCAGAGCCAGGTTCCATTTGACGGTGTTGAGTTGTTTTCCGTTGTGCGTGCCTGAAGTGGGTTTGTTGTGTTCCGTTTACTCCACGTACCAGAGTTCGGGTCGGTCCTGGACGTGATAGGAGATTTGTTGAGTCCCAACCCGTCTGGATTAAAATGTGTTGGTGTCGTGCATTTAAAAATACGAGTCATCACAACACGGGGGAGTTGAAAATATTACACTGTGACATAATAAATGTCACACCACTGGAGTAATACACATTTGGGCACCATATATACAATAAGGTTACCTTCTCCTATCACCAATTGGTTTTAGGATGAAACCCGAGTTATATAATGTGGTTGCTATTTGGGTATAGCTCGACCCCGATATTAAAATTTAACAATACTCACTCTCCATTAATTATGAGGGTTATGATTACTTTAAGAAAATGAAAGACCAAAACAATTAGATGTCTAAATCATTGTTGTTCCATATCCAGCTTTTAATGATTTAATTAGTTAACTTGATTCGTTTTTCAGGATCAAACTAATAATAATAATAGTAATAGGGAATTGACGTATTATAATAAGTATAATAGTTAATGAGAGGTTGTCACGAGAGAAGTATTAAAAACTGAGTTTCGTCTCAGTCAAATAATACCTGGACGATTTGCCGCGTTGAAAATTGTCTCATCTGGTTGTGTTTCAGTTTAGGCAGAAGAACTTTATAGTTTGAAAATGGTAGAAATCGACCCCCAAACTGTCCTAATTGTTCAAATTGAAATTATGATCGAGACAGATCTGGCAAGTATATTTTCTAGTAGTCAGAACTCGGACTCAAGCCTTAAAACGTAATCAATGTAGCTCGAAATAGACCGAATTTAATCACATTATGAATATTTTTATAATATATTTAAATGACATCCTAAGTGAAATATATTCAATTTAGTTGGATAGACTTTTCTATAAATAGTTAGTCGCTTGGAGAGTATTTTTTTTCAGTAAATATTTTCTTTAGTGTGATAATATTCTCAGGTTGAAAAATTATTTGCATATTTATATCTATTTGAAATTACTTTTTACTACTAAACTTGTGAAGGGCAATTCCAAGAGTTTATATTTGAAACAATGATTGTTTAATTCGTATAAATATATGAACAAAAATCAACTTGATAATATAATTGTATTAAACCTGACGTTAAAAAATTAATTATTAAATAAAATGAAAATAAAGCTGTTTCAATAAACTCAGTTCTAATCCCCTCTTCTTCTTTTTTTTTTTTGATCAATTACACGTTTTATTTCAAGTGTGATATGGTGTCACAGAAGTTCGTTATTACAATCATTCGATAATAAACAGATAAGTGGGAGTGAGGGTCGGGAGACCCAATCATTTAGACGCACTCCTATTCGGGGGCGTGTTTCGCTATACAATTCGCACATTCATTCATCGTTTTTGGAATAGCTCGTCAATGCACTTGTTCTATGTCACTCGCTAGTGCTCGGTTGTTCGAAATTATTGTCGATAACCTCCATTGTGTCACTCTTTCTCTTATTTGTTGCACTAACACCTGGGCGTTGGATTCAATGGTAATGTTGCACCATCTCTTCTCTTTCGCTAATCGTAACCCCTCGTGTATTGCCATGACCTCCATTGTTGTTATGTTGTCACTGTGAAGCTTTCTGTTGATGCCTCCCAGGAGTGTCCCGTCGTTATTCCTTACAATCACACTGATGCCTGCCATTTTGGTCATCGAATACGAACACCATGATGCATCGCAGTTGATCTTGATCATATTATGGCTCGGTTTCTCCCATTTCTGGTGCTGCCGATCTGGCCTTTCGTTGGTTGGTTCTCCATCATCCCCTTGTTCTGCAAAGGCTCGTCTTATCTCCTCCACCACCTGTGTTGGGTTTGGTTGTTGTCCTTCGAAAGCGGCTTTGCATCTCAACTTCCATATGTGCCAGCTTGTGAGCATACAAAGGGCCCATCTTGTTTCCCTTAGTTTACCTTGTACGCCTGGTTCCTGTCTTCGAGTTTCCAACCATTGTATCAAGTCTGTTTGTTGGATTCCATCGTGTCTGATTCCCAGTCTATCCAACCACACCGACTCAGTCCACTTGCATCCAAATACCATGTGTTCCCTCGACTCATCTTCCCTACACACAGGACAACCTGGATCGACTGTCATCCCTCGTCGCATCAAGTTCTGTTTAACAGCTACAACATTCGCAATAAGACGCCATCCATAATTCTTTACCTTTGGCAAATTGTTGGTTCTCCATATGTCCTTCCATAAGTCTTCATTTCGTGAACTGCTGCTTCCTTGGTCTACTATGGTTGCATGGTGCTCTCTCAGTCGGTGGTAAACATATTTTGCTTGTGGTTTCCCATCTTTCGAGTGTGGCCATATGAACTGGTTATTTGTTCGTTCTTGTGGAATCAACATGCTCAATATGAGCTCTGCATCTCCATTTGTCAAAGCTTACCAGACTTTGGATTCGTCTCACATCCTCTTTGGGCCTATTACTTCGCTAACTTGAAATTCAACATTTACAATGTATGTCGGTACCCCTTCTACTTTAAAACCGGTTTTGGAATATACCCATGGATCTGTGTATACACGAACCTTCTTGTTTAAGCCATATGCCTTCTTGTTTAAGCATGTCTCTTCCGGTAACTAGGCAGCTCCATCCCCACGATGCTCTCCCAGCCCGTCTTGCCTCTAGGAAGCTACAATTTGGAAAATACAACCCCTTCAAAATTCGAACCCACAAAGCATTTGGTTCACTTATTACTCGAGCTGCCATCTTGGTGAGTAGGGTCTTATTGAAACTCTGGAGCTCACGGAAGCTAAGTCCACCTGAACTCGTAGATGTTGTTAGGACATCCCATTTCCTCTAATGTGGCATCTTTCCTTCCGATGTTAGGCCCCACCAAAAGCACGCTATAAGTGAGTTGATTTCCGAACACCGCTTTAGGAAGGTGGAATATGCTCATTACATACGTGAGAATTGTTGTAATGATCGCTTTAATCAATACATTTTTTTCCCGTCTGATTCAATAATTTTGGTCTCCACCTTGTAAGCTTATCCTGGATCTTGTTTTTCAGGTACCCCATTGCATCCTTCCTCGACCTATCCCATATTGTTGGTAAGCCTAGGTATTTCCCGGGGTTCCTGGTGCTCTTGATGTTTAGCACTTCTTCTACTACTCTTATTTCATTTGAACCAGCTTCTTTGTTGAAAAAAAAGGATCGAATCTGCTGCATTAATGCGTTGTTCGGAGACTTGACAAGAAGCATCTAATATACATTTGAGGCGTCGAGCATTGATTGTCGTCCCCTGCAGTAAAACAAAGAGTGAATCATCCACGAAGAACATGTGGTGCAATTCATGGCATCTCATTCGTAGTGTTATTCCTCTTAGCCTTCCTTCCCGTGATTCATGTTCTATGTTCTTTGAAAGTACATCGGCTAGGAGAATAAAAACAGGTAGGGTGATAGTGGGTCACCTTGTCGGATTCCTCGAGTCGGCCATATTATTGTTTACCTTTCACCATTCACTATCACTCGATATGTTGTTGTGACAATGCACTCCTTAATCCACCTAACTCATTGTTCGTGAAAGTCCCCCTTCCTCAAGCTTGCAAATAGGAAATCTCACTCTACCCTGTCATATGCCTAGGGCTAGCTCATTGATGCACTGGCTACTCGGGTATCCTTCGGCCCATGTTGAGTTGATTAACGCCCTATCCAATCTTTCATTGATTCTAGCATCTCCACTTCGATTATTGCACCATGTATGGAGTTGTCCTTTGGACCCCATGTCTTCCAGTCGAAGGTCATTAATCAAATGGTTGAAGTCATCCATATGGCTTTGTGGTCTTTGTTTACCCCCAACTTTCTCATGTGGATGGCATATGGTGTTGAAATATTCTAACACCACCCATTTGTTTTTTTGATTGTGACCTAGTGTCCCAGTTTTTGGCTCATTTTTTCTCATATGTGCCCGCATACACCCACGTAATGAAAGTTGAGTCTGCATTTTAGTTCATGGTAACTTCAGAGTCTATGAAGTTTAGGCTCGTAAAAAGAATTCGTACTAAAGTTTTGTCATTCCACGGTGGAATTTCCACCAGAGCGCTAGACCTTCTGATATTCCCCTCAGGTTCACATATTCCTTGTTGTTCATTCCTATTCTCATTCGTATTTTCTCGCAATAGGAATTCCCGTTATTCGACTTCATGAGAAAAATAATATTCAGATGATACCTCTTATTGATGTCTTTCAGGTTTTGGATTGTCACGGGAGACCTTAAGCCCTGACAATTCCAAGATATCAAGCTCATTGGGCATGTGTGGCTCTTTCGGGACAACCTCCAGAATCCATCTCTTCTGTATATGCTTCAACTTGAGTGTTAGTGTTTGCGCTCCGTTTGTCCTCCTTCTTCCCGTTCAGCTTTGCCCTCACCACTTTCCTCTTAGGGCTTCTCATTTTCCTCTCTTTAAGCTTCAAACCTACTTCGGTCTTACCTTTCTCATCCATCCCTCCTTTTCTTCTTTTCGCTATGGGCACCTACTCAGAGTTGTCGTTCTAATTTCCTCTTTATTTTGGTAAAATCAACATGTGTCAATGATGTAATTTCACCCCATTGGTATAGAGTGACGATTTGTGATTTTATATGCGATTTAATTTATTTGGAAAGATAGAAATTCTATCATTTTTTATTCCTAATCGATGGGGCCGAATATGTTTGTAATAATAGTCTTGCGAACATTTTAGCTAATCTAGCAAAGCATTGAAGTAGAATGGGTCCTGACGGAATATGAATGGTCAAAATTGAATATAGATAGCTCTACTTTGGGAAATTTGGGTGTAAATGGTTGTACAAGTGTTCTCTGAAATCATTTTGGAGGATTGCTAAATGGATTTCAAAAAAGGCTAGGGACGACGATCAACCTTATTACGGAACTATGGATATACATGATGGACTTGCTATGGCAAGGGGCATGGGGCAATTACAACATTCTATAAAGAGCATAGTTGGAGCATATATTCTACACACATTCATAAGACGAATGAAAGAAATCGTAACGTTGACAAAATTATTGCAAATTTAGAAAAAAAATAGACGAACAAAGATTATACCATTTCTTTCTTCTAAAAAATCATTTACAATTTCTTTCTCTTATAAGAATGTAATTTTTAATTTAAAATTCTTTATTTGTTATCTTAAATTAAATCACTATTATATTTATGCTTCATTAAAATTAAAAAATAAAAATCAAACTCATTAATTTAATCATTTCATATTATATTTCTCAAACTCTAATACAATTTCAATATTAACTCTAATACAATTGCAATAATAAATTTGTCTGATGTGCAATGCATGCACACACCAAGTTCACTATTTTTTTTTAAAATAATATCACAAGACACCTTATAATTAATGTACCTATTATAAAATTTCCCCTTATATGTTTTCTGTCTTATTAATTTCACGAGTTAGGGTTCTAGGTATTAATTAATGGGTTGACTTTAAATAGGCTCCACGAATCCATGCAATTAAAGCACCAAAAGAGAACCCAAAGGGGATATTCTTAATCCTAGTTGACATCAATACTAATACTTAGTTTAACACTTTTAATTTATGGATAAAATTCTCTATTAAGGGCAAACGACGATGCATATAGAATCTAGAGGGCTTGGGCTTTCCATATATATGTATATATGGAAAACCGAAACCCTAAATATATCCTTCAATTTTGTGGGATGAAGATGAAGATTTCATAGAGCAGGATTTACTTTGGGAAAGATTTTAAGTTTAACAATTTAATATTTGTTTTTTAGGAGTGATACTTTACTAAAATAAGATGAAATATAAAAGTAAATCTATGCTACTTTATAGCACGATAGCGATACATTTAAAATAATTTATCTATATTGGAATTTGACTATATAGATATACATATAATAAAGTAATATATATTACAAATATGTATTTGAATTTCTAAACTTAAATTATATTTAATAAAATTAAAATAGTAAATTCTAACGTAACGTTTTTTAGTTAGGTGACTATTTTAAAAATATTTTTTTTTAACCTTTCCAATTTTTTGGTCGGTCGGTTGTCATTTCTTAGACCATGTTTAAAATTTTATAAATGTACACGACTTTATTGTTAGAAAAAAAAAACAAGTAATAGACGTGTACATTTCACATACGATATAAACTAAATATATCTTATAAAGAAAAGCACTTGGTACAAGTACAGGTACTTTCGTTAGTCTAGCTATACAAATTAGGTGTATCATTATTTTTGTATTATAAATGATTTAAGAGAAAAAGATGTCAATAAAATGCTTATTTTGAATTATCTCCAAGATGTATATCATGATTACTTTAGAAATTTAAAGTAATCTCGAATTATTCCTTTTAGCTAGGTGATTAATTATATTTTAAAAAAATATTAACTCTAACAAGATTCTGAAATCCTGTAAAAACAAATCATTCCCACTTTCAAATTATTATTTTTTTTTTACAAACACGATAATTTTTTAGATAATGTAAATAATCTTGAATTTTTTTCCACATACCAACATTCTGTGTTTTTTTATGTCAACTGAACTTTGATTTTATGCTGGAAAATGCGTTTTAATTAGAAATAATAATTCATGTGTGTCATGTTATTTATTGTTGTGTGTAAACAGATAGATTTTAAATATACTTTCAACATGAATATGATACGACTAATAAACACATCACCTTAGACACACGATTAACTTTTTTTTAATAAAATAAAAGTCTTCATATATACATTAGTGTATCCAACGACACACGAGATATACAAATTTTAAAATCTACATGTGAATTAAAAATAAGTTTAAGTATAAGAATAAATTTAAATATTATATATATATACTTAATTATATTTATGCGTATATTTACAAGTTCTTTTTTGGCGTCCTCCTTTTATCTCGATGTTGTATATTCAAAGTGTTTAAACACATTTAATAATCGTGTATGAACATATCAACATTGTTTAGACACAAGTTTTGTTAAGGTGAAAGTCATAAATATATATATATATATATATATATATATATATATATATCAATACAAATCATGGTAATCGTGTAGTAAAAATTTACCCAATTATCCAACTTCATTCAATACAATACGATGTCATATCCATCGAGGGAGTTTGAACATCTACAATGCAAAATTTCTAAATCTGCAACTGAAATATGTATATATATATTAATCGCATGAGTGTTAGGGTTTCCCCGCTAATAAGTATATAGGGCCCACAAAACCATGCAATTAATGCACCAAAAATGATCTTCCCAATTGACGTGAATACTCTTACCAAATATTATGTTGGGTTGCGTCCTATAAATTGGATCTCGAGATCCCCAACTCTTCTTCCTAGTTTACTTAGTAAAGATATTGAATTGTTTTCGAACTGATTATCGTCAGTTTTGAATCAATTGCAATTTGATATGCAAAAAAAAAAGACAATAATAGTTTAAAAATCTTTAAACTCCATATTACGCTAATGACGATGCTGTACAAATATAATATAGGGTTTAATTTGGGTAATTTAAAGGAGAGGATTTTAGCTAAATGAAAGGATCATCTCATTAATCTAAAGATTATTTCACTTCCATTGACACATAAAAATTAAAATATCACACGTTAATCATTCAAAAAAACAATAATTAAAAGAAACGTTGAGTATTTTTGATTATTTCTTTCTTCAAATGAGTTAAATATAGACAGAATCAGAATGGTTTTCTAAATTATTTTCTACATCTTTCTCAAAGTCTCAAGTATTCACAAAATGTGAGAATAAATTGATAAATTTTAAAAAGTGGCTATGTCAGAAAAAAAATTTGAAAAAGTATGTATGCAAATTTTTTTTTTAGCAAACTATGTATACGCGCACCCCGGGGTCGCGCCTACCGGACATAGGCGCATCCCAGGGGTGCGCCATTACCACGAAATTTTTTTTTTTTTTTTTTTTAAAAATAAATTTTTCAATAATGACGACTCGATGTTTAATTAAATATAAAATTATATATCTATTAAAAAAAATTTAAAAAAATTATAGTAAATAGATATTTTAATTGCGATTCAAATGATGCAAAAATAAATAAATTTGGATTTACGGATTGACTGTACGGCATGCCGTAAGTTGAGATATGAAAATTGTACTTAAAAAATTATAACTCGGACCATGTAAGTCCAAACTCAACACGGTTAACGTCATTTAGGTCGTAAATCAATTATCTACGTAGGATAATTTTTTGGATTAAAAATAAAGTGACTTTGTAACCCCCCATCGTTTACACCCAAATTTGACAGAAATAAGTAAATGCATTAGGTGAGAAATTTAATTATATACTTACTCAAAAAAAATCAAAAAAATTACAGTGCGTAGATAATTTAATTACGAATTAAATGACGCTAACTATGCGTTAAATTTTGACTTTTAGACTGACTGTATAATACGGTACGTAAAAAACTCTACATACGATACAAAAACTTCCAAATAGTGTTTTGTACAGTATTTAAACAGTGATTTTACTGTGCAAAACACTATTTGGAAGTTTTTGTATCGTATGTAGAGTTTTTTACGTACCGTATTATACAGTCAGTCTAAAAGTCAAAAATTAACGTATAGTTAGCGTCATTTAATTCGTAATTAAATTATCTACGCACTGTAATTTTTTTGATTTTTTTTGAGTAAGTATATAATTAAATTTCTCACCTAATGCATTTACTTATTTCGGTCAAATTTGGGTGTAAACGATGGGGGGTTACAAAATCACTTTATTTTTAATCCAAAAAATTATCCTACGTAGATAATTGATTTACGACCTAAATGACGTTAACCGTGTTGAGTTTGGACTTACATGGTCCGAGTTATAATTTTTTAAGTACAATTTTCATATCTCAACTTACGGCATGCCGTACAGTCAATCCGTAAATCCAAATTTATTTTTTTTTGCATCATTTGAATCGCAATTAAAATATCTACTTACTATAATTTTTTTAAATTTTTTTTAATAGATATATAATTTTATATTTAATTAAACATCGAGTCGTCATTATTGAAAAATTTATTTTTAAAAAAAAGAAATTCGTGGTAATGGCGCACCCCTGGGGTGCGCCTATGTCCGGTAGGCGCGACCCCGGGGTGCGCGTATACATAGTTTGCTAAATTTTTTTTTTGCATACATACTTTTTCAAATTTTTTTTCTGACATAGCCACTTTTTAAAATTTATCGAATAAATTAATACTCAAGTTTTGTGGAATCCTATTGAGTTCTTTATATATATATTATATATATAATTAGATTTGGCTATATATAGTGCAAAACCATTTAGTTATTGTTGAAGTCCATATCAAAATGTCTGAAAGAATTATTTGATTAATAATGATAGAACTAAAGAAAGATTTTATGAAAGGATTAAATTATATTTAGCGTATATTCAAATTTCTTAATATACTTTTTTATACTGCTAGCATCTATCTAATTTCTATTTAACTGTTGACATTTATCGTATAAACTGTTGAAATTATTGTGTAGACTGTTGACAATAATTTATCAACAATACTGCTTATCTTTTGACGTTCTAACACTCCCCCTAAAAAGCAGTGAGGTCTTTAATGCTCAACTTGCACAGTATTGCGTCAAACATCTTTCCTGAATGTGTGAGAATATCACCTTCCTGGAAATACTATTTGGACTGATTGGTTTGGGTTGATTTGTCACCGCCATACAATTGTAGCGGATGACGTATGTCTGAATTGGTACATGTATGAATTGGTACCACCCTATCGGAGTCAGGGCTGCTTTGAGTTTGTTGTTGTACCCTATCTGAATTAGGGTTGCTCTGAATTGATTATTGACACTCTCCCTCAAGTTGAGCAGTGGGGTTTTGAATGCTTAACTTGCACAACATTATGTGCTCAAGGAGTGCCAAGTTTTTTTCTCGTTTTTTTACAAAGCAACATATGTCGGTCCTACCAACTGACATCATCATTCACCTTTAATAAAGATGATCATACTGACATCATCATTACCGACGTCATCATCGACAGACATCATTATTACTTTTTTTGCTTTTGCTTTTTATTAATTTTTTTCTTACCTTTATTATTATCTTCTACAACTCCCCGTCGTGTCTTCCGCAGCTCCTCTCTCGATGCTTCTTCGTTTTTCGGATAATTGAAAAATCTCATTCGGCACATGGAAACTCCGTCGATCCTCTACGATTTTCGTTGTTGGTGGCCTCACGCAGCTCTCTCGTTCATTCCATGGAGAAGAGGTGGCGGTGAAGTTACCCATGTCTGCCCCACCGAAGGCTCCTCCCTCGGCCTCTCTGTTGCCTCCTCTGTCGGTGTTAGTGGCCTCTAAGTTACCCACAACTGAGGATGCCCTTCCTCTGTCTACTGTGTTTCAGTCTTCTCGCTTGTGGTCGTCGTTGCTTGTTCTTCTGCGGCGTGCGGATCAGAGGGATTACGCTTTTGGACGAAGGTTGTCAGGTAAAGGTTTGGTTCAGATATGTTGGGTTTGGGATTGATTTGGTCGAGAGAGGTATGGAACGATGATTTTTTTCTGATTTCCATAATCAAGAACACTGCTTTGATATCATGATAGAATTTCTGAAATGATTATTTGAATAACAATAACATAACCAAATAACATATTTTCTGAAAGGATTACATTGTATTTAGTTATATATTCGAATATCTTAATACATTTATTTATACCGCTATCATCTACCTAATTTCTACTTAACTGTTGATATTTATTGTATGAACTGAATATACTTTGAAATTACTTTGACACCTATAATATATTTTAAAATTAACTGAATGTAGACGAAGTTGATCATACTTTTAATTGAAAATATAGAGATCATAACTTTAAGTCTCAAACTTTATTTTTAACATTTTAAAAGTGAAAATTATAAGAAAAGTAAATGAATCGTCCGTATTAACACCATTTATAAATATACTATAGAAATAAAACTACATAGAAGTATATATATATATATAATATATATATGTTTGTGTGTGTTAAGCAATAAAGTACCAGTTTAAATTTTAAATTCTAACCTATTAGTTATAGTTCATTAATATATATTGTGTTAGTTTTTTTTTTTGGTCAGAACAATTTGTCAACAATGTTATTCATCTTTTTCCATATTGGTTGACAAAAAAAAAGTCCATATTACATTCTTGATTTTCAATATAATTAGGCATCATATATATAATTTGACTATATATTTATATTATCAATTGATTTTAAACAATAAAGTGCCAGTTTAAATTTTGAATTCTAACTTATTATGTTGTAGATCATTAATATATATTGTGTTAGCTCATTAATATATATTGTGTTAACTAAATTTAAGTATAGATTATGTGAAGACGTGTGCCAGTTGCATTAAAATATATATGGTTAAGAATTAAAACATATTATTTCCACTTCTGACATGGCAATTAATTATACGGACTAATTATTACCTATCATTAATGTTGCACGTATGGATAATTCTACGGGACCGAATTTGTCTAAAGTTGACAAATTGAGTTAATAAATTTATTATTTTAAATTTGTTAAAAATGAATATATATGAGGACTTATTGTGTTATATAATATATATAGTGAGAAATGAAAAAAAAAAATATTTATACATTTCATAAAATATAAACTACCTAGTAAGTGATGTACTTTTCCCATTAACAAGTCTTTTTTTTTTGCCAATAAAATCATTTTTAATTGAAAGTCTAATTTTTAATGCTTATAACCCAATAAAAATAATGGAAGATTTACGTATTTAAAATAAGAACCGAATATTACTATATATAAGACAATAATGATGTTATAAAAAACGTATTAAGGGGTTGTACGTATCTTAATAAAAAAAAATTGACCAAAACGTATCTTAATAATAGGTACATATATACATATTTAATACCTAAACAATTCTTTTATTTGATCTCAATCCCCTGTATGGTTAAGGGAATAAAGTGAGTATATTACCTTTGGATTCTTTTTTTATTATTATTATTCATTTTAAGATGACGATGTTAATCTGATTTAAGGATTTTTTTAGGGGGAGTGGAAGGAGTCAATTATGAGTTAGATACTAATTAACGAGCATAATTAATGATCGCTATTATTAAATACAATTAAATTATAAATGGATGACATCAGGCATGATCTGACTATAATTATTGCTATATTTTTGTTGCAGGTAACTCATTTCGAGTAAGCTAATCAACTCGAGAGCTAATTACAGACAACTTATAATCATCATCAACTTAGAAAATTTAAATTAGATAATATTTATAGAACTAAAAACATACACTTTCATCAATTATAAAAGTTCGAATTTATAAGTAAAAATATTTAGTATACTTTTAAGTGAAAATTATGACAATATTTTCACTAGAAGTGTACATATATATATAAGTTTAATTAGGTAATGACAATTACATGATTGGTAATTTTAGTGTTTAAAAATATTTTTTAGTAATTAAAGAACAATAAAACTTGAAATATTTTGATCTGCAAATAAAAATTTATACACAAAAATAGATGTATATATTTTTTTAATGATCTATAATATTATATAAATGACATCCTAAATGACATATCTTTAATTTTAATTGGATAGACTTTTCAATCATGTATGTTTTTTTGAAGGAAATGTCATAAAATCGGTTCATACTCACCCCTACTTCTATGAATAGTTAGTCGCTTTGAGTTTTTTTTTTAATTATTAGTAGATATTTTCTTGAGTGAGATAATATTCTCGGATTGAAAAAATAATTATTTGCATATTTATATCTATTTGAAATTACTTTTTACTACCAAACTTGTGAAGGGGCAATTCCAAAAGTTTATATTTGAAACAATATTTTTTAATTGGTATAAATATATGAACAAAAATCATAATTGTATTTAACCTGACGTTAACAAATTAATTATTAAATAAAATGAAAATGAAACTGTTTCAATCAAACTCATTTCTAATCCCTCTACTCCGGTAAAATCAACTTCTCTCAATGATGTATTTCACCCCATTTATATAGAGTGAGAATTATAGGTGTCAAATCGGTCATGGATCGATTCATGAGTCGTGTCAGGGACTCTGTGATCCAAATATGATTCGTGTAATAGTATGAGTCAGTTTTTCAATCCTAAACCTGATCCGCGGGTTGGTGGGTCAAGTCGCGGGTCAGAATGACCTGTCAGGAATGGTAAAGTTTGAGTCAGATTGACTCGACCTCCATGACCCGCGGGTCAGTCTGACCCGTTCGACCCACCATTTCAATAAAAACCATAAAAATACTGAAATATATACATGGAATGGGTCAAAGGTTGACTCGTGGATCAAGACTTCTAACCCAAACCTGACCTGTATTTTCACGGGTCATCCATGAGTCGTGTCAAAATAACTCATGAGTCAAAAACCCTGACCCAAACACGACCCGTGGGTGGGTCACCCACGGGTTGGGTCAGATTTTGACACCCCTAGTCAGAATAGGTACTTTTATCTACGATTTAATTTATTTTGTAAAAGAAAAACTCTTATCATTTTTTTCATTCCATTGATGAGCACTAATAATCTCGCATACAAATGACATTTTAGTTAATCTAGCAAAGCATTACAGAGGTCAAGCGTCAGAACGCCATTGAATTATAAGATGAGTCCCGTCGGATTATGAATTGTTAAAACTGAATATAGATGCCTATGCTACTTTGGGAAATTTGGGTCTAAATGGTCGTGCATGTGTTCTCATAAGCCATTTAGGAGGATAGCTAAAAGGATTTCAAAAAAGTATTGGAAGAACGAACAACCTTGTTGCGAAAATATGGGGATACAAGGCGGACTTGCTGTGGCAAGGAGTATGGGGACTACTACAACATTCTACAAAGAGCATAGTTGGAGCAACATTTATATTTTACACACACATTCATAAGACGAATGAAATAAGTCGTAACGTTGACAACATTATTGTAAATTTAGCAAAAAAAGACGAACAAAAATAATGCCAGTTTTTTTCTTTTAAAAAATCATTTACAATGTCTTTCTCTTATGTAATTTTTAATTTAATATTCTTTAATTGTTAGCTTAAATAAAATCACCATTATATTTATGCTTCATTAAAATTATAATTTTTTCAAACTCATGAATTTAATCATTTCACATTATATTTATTAGCTAATACGATTTCAGCAGTAAATTTGTCTGATGTGCAATGCATATACTAAGTTCACTATCTTAAAAAATAATAATATCACAAAGACACCTTATAATCAATGTACCTATCATAAAATTTCCCCTTATATGTTTTCTGTCTTATTAATTCCACGAGTTAGAGGGAGTTAGGCTGACCGTAACGAATAGGTGACAAAAATCATTGTGGAATCGAAAGAGATCTTCCCACGTGACATGAACACTCTACCAAATATTTAGACAATAATAGTTTAAATTTTTTTAAACTCCATATACTACGCTAATGACGATGCTATGCAATGTAATATAGGGTTTAATTTGGGTAATTTAAATAAGAGGATTTTAGCAAAATGAAAGGATCATCTCATTAATCTAAAGATTGTTTCATTTCCATTGACACAGAAAATTAAAATATCACACGTTAATCATTTAAAAAAACAATAATTAAAAGAAACATCGAGTATTTTGGGTTATTCCTTTCTTCAAATGAGATAAATATAGATAGAATCAGAATGATTTTCTAAATTATTTTCTACCTTTTTTTTTTTAATTTTTTACCATTTTTTTTACAAAACGAAAGATGTCGGTCCTACACCGACATCATCATTCACCTTTAATAAAGGAGGTCCTACCGACATCATCATCCGACATCATTATTAATTTTTTACTTTTTGCTTTTTACTTTTATTTTTCTTCAACTACTCTCACTTCGTGACTTCCGCAGCTTCTTCGGAGAATTGAAAAATCTCATTCGGTCCATGGCAGCTCCTTCGGTCCTCTGCGGTTGTCGCGATCGGTGGCCTCCCGCATCTCTCTCGTTCATACCATGGAGAAGAGGTGGCAGTGAAGTTACCCATGGCTGCCCCGTCGAAGTCTCCTCCCTCAACCTCTCTATCGGTATTGGTGGCCTCTAGGTTGTCCATGGCTGAGGCTGCCCTTCCTCTGTCTTTTGTGTTTCGGCCTCCTCGCTTGTGGTCGTCGTTGCTTGTTCTTCTGTGACGTGCGAATCAGATGGATTACGCTTTTGGACAAAGGTTTTCAGGTAAGGGCTTGGTTCAGATTTGTTGGGTCCTGGGTTGATTTGTTCGAGAGAGGTATGAAACGATGATTTTTTTTCTTCTGATTTTCAGAATCAAAAACGCTGCTATGATACCATGTTAGAATTTATCAAAATGATTATTTGAATAACAATGACAGAATCAAAGAACAGATTTTCTGAAATGATTACATTGTAGTCAGTTGTATATTCGAATCTCTAATGCACTTATTTATATTATTATCATCTACCTAATTTCTACCTAACTGTTTATATTTATGGTATGAAATGTTGAAATTATTGTTTAGATTATTTTGTTGTCAATGATGTTCATTTTTTACATTCACAATCCATATTAGTTGACAAAAAAAAGTCGATATTACATTCTTGATTTTCAATATAATTAGGCACCATATATATTTATATTAGCAATTGATTTTAAGCAATAAAGTGCCAGTTTAAATTTTAAATTCTAACCTATTAGTTATAGTTCATTAATATATATTGTGTTTACTAAATTTAAGTATAGATTATGTGAAGACGTGTGCCAGTTGCATTAAATATGATTAAGAATTAAGACATTATTTCCACTTTATGGCAATTAATTATACGGACTAATTATTAGCTATCATTAATGTTGCACGTATGGATAATTCTACGGGACCGTATTTGTCTAAAGTTGACAAATCGAGTTAATAAATTTATTGTTTTAAATTGATTAAAAATGAATATATATGATGACTTATTGTGTTATATATTATCTTTTCAAAAAGTAGCCATATCAGAAAAAAAAAAAATTGAAAAAGTATATAGGTAGAAAATATATTTAGTAAAATGTGTATCTGCGCAGGTGGTAGTAGCGATTTTGAAAATCCGTATTATGCTCCCTCCACCCACTGAAAATCCATTTACACTCTGATGTGTCTTCTCAAAGAAATCAAAATTGACTCATTTCTCTTGATCAAACCTTCCATTTTCCTTGATTGATACTTCCTTTTTGGTTGTGAATGAGGTTAAAATTCTGTATCATGCTCCTCCACCCACTGAAAATCCATTTGCACTCTGATGTGTCTTCTCAAAATAATCAAAATTGACTCATTTCTCTTGATCAAACCTTCCATTTTCATTGAACTTTTTCAAAAAGTATTTACTTTAGAATTTTTTTTTGAAAAAAATCATTTTCATTGTTTGATACTGTTGTGAATGGTTGTGTCTTCTCAAAGTAGCGATTTTTAAAATCCATTTACACTTTGATGCGTAAAAAAAAAACGAAAAAATAAATGAAAATCGCTACTGACCTACCTGCGCAGATGCACATTTTGCTAAATATTTTATATATATATATACTTTTTCAAAAAAAAAATCGAAAATAAATACTTTTCGAAAAAAGTAGAGAGAAATGAAAAAAAAAAATCTATTTATACATTTCATAAAATATAAACTACGTAGTAAGTGATATACTTTTCCCATTAAGAAATCTTTTTTTTTTTTTTGCCAATAATATCATTTTTAATTGAAAGTCTAATTTTTAATGCTTATAACCCAAAAAATAATGAAAAATTAAATATTTAAAATAAGAACCGAATATTACTATATAAGACAATAATAATTTTATAAAAACGCATTAATGAGTTGTATCTTAATAATATGTACATATATATATATATATTTAATACCTAAACAATTCTTTTATTTGATCTCAATCCCTGGTTAAGGGAATAAAGAGAGTATATTACCTTTAGATTCTTTTTTTTTTTGGTATTATTCATTTTAAGATGACAATGTTAATCTGATTTAAGGATTTGTTTAGGGGGAGTGGAAGCAGTCAACTATGACTCTGTGAGTTAGATACTAATTAACGAGCATAATTAATGATCGCTATTATTAAATACAATTAAATTATAAATGGATGACATCAGGCATGATCTGACTATAATTATTGCTATATTTTTGTTGCAGCTAACTCATTTCGAGTAGATGGCCAAAAAAAAAACTCATTTCGAGTAAGCTAATTAACTCGAGAGCTAATTACAGACAACTTATAATTATCTTCAACTTAGAAAATTTAAATTAGATCATATTTATAAAACTAAAAATATACACTTTCATCAATTATAAAAGTTCGAATTTATAAGCACTGAATATTATTTATAGACCGACAATATTTTCACTAGAAGTGTACATATATATAAGTTTATTGAGTTTAAATAGGTAATGACAATTACATGATTGGTAATTTTAGGGTTTAAAAATAATAAAAGAATTACTTTTTTAGTAATTAAAGAACAATAAAACTTAAAATATTTTGATATGCAAATAAAATTTTCTACACAAAAATAGATGTATATTTTTTTTATGATCTATAATATTATAAATTTCTAATTTACATAATACATTACTATCATGGACGAAGCTAGGATTTAGAGTCGCTGTGAGCAAAATACATAATAATTTTTCTAATTAAATTTTAAAATAGCATTAAAATATAATTAATTAAAATGTATTCAATTAATCCAATTTTATTATGTTGGGCTTGAAGTCAAAATAATTTGTGTTCGGCCTCAGAAGTCAAAATAATTGAATGCATAATGAATTAGAGTTTATAGAGCCCAAAATCAATCACAAGCTTTTAGCCTACAACCCACTTAATGACTTAAAACACAATTGTTTGTAGCCACCTTTTTTTTTTTGGTAAATTGTTTGTAGCCACCTACTGTGACACACGGGAAATTGATAATTCCGTGCTTGATTACTATAAACATAAAACACGATATGTACTATTAATTTAGTATTTTGTTTTTTTAATACATTTAACTCTGATCCACAACTAGTAGCACTACATGTCATTTTTTATAAATGCCTTTTATTTCTCAATTTCACCCTTTTTAAACAAATAAAATCACCCTTTGCTATGGAAAATAGTTGTAGATAATTTTTTAGTTTTTAATGACATATTATATTATAAATATTTTTTACACATTAATTTTTAAAAAATAAACCCATGTGCTATTTTAACATGTTTATTAGTTATTAATTCCACATGACGTACAAGTTCATAACACTATGCTACCATTAATTCAGAGTTAAGTACGCAATAGAACAATATAGATAAATTGTAAAGGGATTTGTAGTTAATCCATAATTAAGCTAAAAGCCATTAACCTTTCAAGAATTGGAAAACCAACTTTGCTATGGACGACGTGCTACAATTTTTAATGACTATGCACGTGAAAATGGATATCAATTATTTACATTTCTCCATAATTAAATACAATACAGGAGTTTATATTATATAAATAATAAATAAAATATATGTCCCTAATCGTTGTAAAGTACAATATGTTGATTCTGCGGGAATTAACTAGAGACGGGATATTTAAATGTTTGTGGACATGGTTATACTTATATTAATTAGTGTAATCTCCCTCTCTTAACTTACTCACAATTGATCATATCATAATATTTATGTAGTAAAATATAAATAAACTATTTAAATAGATTATATTTTTAAATAAATAAAATAAAATATGTATCTCTTTTTATTTTTTTCAATATATTCGTTGAAATTATAACTCATTTTACTAGTTGATCTATTTTTTTAACCTCTACCATTTTTATTCTCCAAAAACTAATTAAAGTGCAAATGGGCTTAAAAAGCCTAATTTTGTGTTTAGGCCCATACTTTATTGGGCCACTCCATTTGGTTGGTGATATAAATGCAAATTCAATTCGTTCTCAAATTTGAAAAAACTGGTCCCGCTTTCAATTTTTGAATCAAATCCAAATCACCGCAGCGGTCCGTTTCCATTTTCAAATCTTCTACCCCCTTCCTCCACTCCCATCACTAAACCCTAGTTCTCCGATCTAGGCTTAACTCACCTCCAGATGACCGCCGTCCAGACGCCGTTGGCCTCCTGGGAGCTCTCCAATCCGCCGTCCGACGGGATCTCCAACCTTCGCTTTTCCAACCACAGCGATCATTTGCTCGTCTCCTCATGGGATAAGGTATGTTACATTTTATTGACTTTTCCTGCTGCGGAAAACTCGGTTCTGCATCTGCTAGCTCGGCAGTGTGATTGGAATTAAATGCGTGTGCAGAAGGTGCGGTTGTATGATGCTAGCGCCAATGTCCTCCGCGGCGAGTTCATGCACGGTGGTCCAGTACTAGATTGCTGCTTCCACGATGACTCTTCTGGCTTCAGCGCTAGTGCCGATAATGCAGTCAGAAGGTATGTGAAGTCACTGCCTGTCTGCTTCAGCAAACAGTACATGACAGTATATTTCAGCACATCTTCCGGAAAAAAATTGCTCATGGGATATAAACTTTAAATGGATCAGAGTATATAAACTTGTTTGATATCCAAATTAGGATGCTTAAATTTATTCAATATAAGGCCTCCGTTTGGAAAGTTTAATTCTGTATCTCTCTTTCCCAAATTCTGTAGTTGCAATTCAAGTTTTGAGCAATTGTTAAGTTTACGTGTGATCGCCGGTCTCTCTTGTGCTTTATTCGTGGAAGAGATTTCTAGCTTTTGACGCTTTGCATTTTGATTATTCAGGCTTGTATTTAGTCAGGGTAAAGAAGATATCTTGGGAAGGCATGATGCACCAGTGCGATGTGTTGAATACTCTTATGCCACAGGTTTGTGTTGCTTTTAAAAAATTGGACACACTGCGTTATGAAAGATTTCCGCTGATTTGATGAAGGCAGCAATTCATTGATCCTGATTGCAGACCCAAATTAATGTATTGGTAAAACTATATAAAGTTCATTTCGTCTTCTTATGATTACTACTCTCTCTAATTTCTCGCTCTACTAAATTTCGGTGATCTTAGCAAATGTCTTCATTTCAATGTATTACATATATTAATGGCTTGTTAGAGAAGTCCAATTGTATGGTGATAAAGCACTATAGACCAGCTACAAGTTTCAGTTCCCTATGAACTTGCAGATGGCTAAGAGTTGGATCAATTGTCTCTTTCTGATTTGGAAATGGATGGATGTAAATTGGTGAATACCATTTTGTTAATGAACCTCAGGCATAGCTAAAAGCAGCTGTTACAGCCCCAACAAAATAAAATTTATGTATTTTTTTAGTTACTAAAGGTGTATATTATGATTTGTATTTTCTTTGACTTTGATCTTCCTATCCATCCATTGTGTAGGACAAGTGATCACAGGAAGTTGGGATAAAACTCTGAAATGTTGGGATCCTAGGGGCGCAAATGGCCAGGAGCGCACTCTTGTTGGAACATACTCACAACCTGAACGTGTCTACTCAGTATCCCTAGTTGGAAATCGTCTAGTAGTAGCCACTGCAGGAAGACATGTAAACATCTATGATCTACGGAATATGTCTCAACCTGAGCAGCGCAGAGAATCTTCTCTGAAATATCAAACAAGATGTGTCCGCTCTTATCCAAATGGAACTGGTATATCTTCATTATCTCACTCCATTGCTTTTAACAGACTGCTAATTGGAAATGATTTTATGTGTTTGACTGAAATATATTATGCATATCCTGTTTCTAATGTCCATTGCTACTTTATCTCATTCAGATCGTTTTTTTGGCAGGTTATGCACTCAGTTCTGTCGAGGGAAGGGTTGCAATGGAGTTCTTTGATCTTTCTGAGGCTAGTCAAGCCAAAAAGTAAGAACCTCATTTCCCATGAAGATGTCTGCTTTTAATGGATGGTCTTGCTGACATCTTTTTATCTTCGTTTATCACCTTAATGTATTCTACATTCTATCCAATTCCATTGTGATCAGCTTTACGATATTGTTCAACCTATGTGATGTTGTTAATGATTCAACTTTTATGTAGGTATGCATTCAAGTGTCATCGGAAATCAGAAGCTGGAAGGGATATCGTGTACCCAGTAAATGCCATTGCATTCCATCCAATGTAAGTGTATTAATGCGTTAAAGTTGGATGTACTGTGTCCCCCTAGATAAACTTTTATCCATCGTTTTAACCTCAGCTGCTCACCACAACATTCACTTTGTAAAATTCTTTGTAATTTGGACCAACCAACAAAACAACTTGTTCATATAATCGACTAATGATCATTAAATTGCAGCTACGGTACATTTGCAACTGGAGGGTGTGATGGTTTCGTAAATGTCTGGGACGGGAACAACAAGAAGAGGCTATACCAGGTATGTCAACCAAAACATGACAAGTAAAAGCTTCTTCCATGGGTTTCCACTGATTTCGTAAAATTAAATTTCCATTGCTTCATTAGTATTTAAAGTACCCGACAAGCATCGCAGCACTTTCATTCAGCAGAGATGGCCGCCTATTGGCAGTGGCATCGAGCTACACATACGAAGAGGGAGATAAACTGTATGCCCTTCCTCTCTCTGTTGTTTCATTTCATTTTTCTCTGCTTCTGCATTGAATTTATGTTCCAAGATTTCCATTTCTTTTGCAGCCACGAACCAGATGCCATATTCGTACGCAGCGTAAACGAGATTGAAGTGAAGCCAAAGCCAAAGGTGTATCCTAATCCACCTGCCTAAATAAACATTTCGGTTCATGAAAAAATCATTTTCTGTAGCAAATTCTTGATTTCAGTCCATCTATTAGTTGCAGTTCATTTGTTTTGATGTGTTGTTGTTACAAAGCTCTGAAGAAATTGCTTGTATTCATAAGTAAAATTAACAAACTTTCATAACTCAAAAGTTCAACTAAAAAATGATCATTTAACCATTTATAAAAATACTTGTCATCACTCCATTTCAATTGTTCAGTATAATTGCAGCTTTAAGAAACTTCCAAGTATAGTATAACTGCAGAAAACCGTGGGAAACCGAGTTTATTGAGAAGAAGCAGTGTCGACTTTCTCCAATCCAGCCATGTATGTGAGATAAATTGTCCACAGGTATGAAAAAGAGTTGCTCATCAATGGCTGCAGAGTCCAAAACAGAGATGCATTTAGTTGTAAGAAATTTGATAGTGTCAGTTACTGCCAAAATCAAAACAGTACATAATGTTGGAGAGGTAAATCAATATAACTTCTGTTAAAATACATCACATCGATGATATATGTATAATTTTTGTCACATTTCAATCGGGGGGAAAAAAAATTAACGTAATTTTTATACCTGCAGGTGTAGAGGGATAAATTTGAAAGTGATGAAATCACAGAAAGGCCAATACATAACACCGCTTGTCAAAGTCGGAACCAAGTCCCTCTTTAATCGAGCCATAACTTCATCACTATTTTCACCTAACAATGCAACATAAATGCATGTTAGAAACTTAGGAAAACACTGTATTGTGCCAGTTTGAGATAAATTTAGGAATGTTCTACAAACTGACTGTATAAATCTAGTACCTTGTAGATAAGCATTGACACAGAAGAAAGTCACAGTCATGATCGGTCCATAGATTGCTTGTCCCATGAACATTTTCTTCAAAGTGGAGGCAATGTCTCGTTTAGGAAAGCAACGAGACAAAAAACTATACCAGAAATGAAGAGCCGGTCCTAGTATGAGAATCCCGTATCCAGACATGCGAGATGTCCTCCACAGATCATATGAATCTGCTGCTGCTGCTGGTGACCTTGCAATTGTCTATCAAAATACAACCTTAAGGGAAACTAGGAACAGTTGGAATGATGATGATGAAATTAGTGATAGCAGCTTGAATAGTTCAATGCTTTATTGATCTAAACTTATGATCAATAAAGTGTTGTGAAATGAGGTCTAATTTTAAGAAGGGTTAATTACTTAATTGGTTACACATGTTTCACCATTGTGCAGAATGGTTACACATGTTTCAAAATGTGATTAATTGGTTTTGAAATGTGACTATTTATTTTTTTTACTGTTCACCGTTAGAAATCACAGTTAAGTCACTATTTAGATACGTAAAATGACGTAATTACTCTATAATCATCTTCAAAAACACATCATCATCTTCAAGAACAAGAATGGAAGTTCTTAAGAACATCGAATCGAATTTGATTCGATTCTGGTTCTTCAAAACGATTATGTGTTAATCAATACAACTAAGGGCATAATAGTTATTTCACAATTCAATAATATGTTAAAAAATTTAATTACTGTTAAAATTAACGTTTTCTTAACGGAATAACCAATTACTCACCTTGTGAAAAACATGTGTAACCAATTAATCACGTAGCAAAACCAATTAATCACATTTTGAAACATGTGTAATAATTCTGCACAATTGTGAAACATGGGTAACCAATTTTATAAAGTGTCGCGAAATGAATAAGAAGACGAAGAAGCTGACTTGAGGCGCTGTATATTCAATTTACCTGAGCGGACAAATCAGCGGCTATGTAAATAAGTCCACACGTGACGCTCTTCGTCAAAATGGGCCTCGATTTCACCATACCCAAGTACCAATCGACGAACCCAGATTTCGAAGTCTTTGTCGCCGATGACGAGTACGTTGCCGGAAAGGGCTTATTGTTGCACTGTCTTAATTTACTGGGAAATTTACTGAAGAAGGGTCTTGTCTGAGACTGATTTCCGACGAAATGAGTGATCTGCGAAATCGGGTCTTTGTGGAAATGGGTGGTCGTTTGCCGCCGTAACGAGTGGGGGATATTGAAGCTTTTCCTCCTCAGAAATCCGCTCATCTTGGTGGGTCTATGGCGCCGGTGAGAGGTTGAATCTTTTGTTCTGCAGCGTCTCCGGTGGTGCTGTTGCCGGAAAACTGGGAGCTGAAAGAAACAGTGGAGGAAAAAAACAAAGGAGAGAGGAGATGCTTTGCTTGGCCGCAAATCATACTCCACCTCCTGTTGTGCGCGCAGATGAAAATGAAAATATTGATTAATTAGTTATATATTAATTATTTTATTACTTATATTTAATAATGTCATTAAATAGTTAAAATTATTTTTTTATGAAATAAAATGTTTAAAATACGTGTCTTTTCAAATATAAATATCTATTTAACAATATCAAAAAATATAAATAATCAAAAGTTCACATTAACTAAATATTAGACTACGAATGTATAATTATTTTGACTTTTATGATAATACAGAAATTAAATATTTAATTAAAATATTATTAATGTAAAACTAAATTTAATTTACATAAAGATAAAATTCATTAAATTGTTAGCCTCAATGAAAATTGTTTCAGTTGAGATAATACACAGAGACAATTTATTATAAATTTTAGGTCCAACTACAATCTATATTACTTGACAAACCAAATAACCCATTAAGAAGATTAGTTATATTTATTTATTAATTATGTTTGTTAATATTCGTTGTAGTTAAAATGTATGATAATTAGTACTCTCTATAAATCCAAATGTTAATATTTAATCACATTCATTTTTACCTCTATAATGAGTTAACTGTTTACCTTCTTCTTCTTCTTCTCCAAATACATAGAACATCTTAACCACTGGATTGCGTATTTATGTTACATGGCAACACAGCTACATAAAAAAGTGGAACAATTCATTACAAAGAACATGAATTTCCTCAGCATCCAAAGTCATATGAAACCAAACCCTTCAGCTCAGGTCCTTTGAATCTGTTATTGTCAAAACTGGGTAAAAACAAAACAAAACAAAAAACACAGATTAAGGTAAAAGAAACTCAAAGCTTCACATTCTTCTGCAGCCATAATTCTAAGAAATGCAGACCTTGCAATTGGAAAACTCTCAAACGGGCCATCTACTGGAATTGTCCCGCACAGGTCATTGTTAGAAACATCACTGCCAAGTGTACAATGTTGAGTTTCCTGATCAAATCATATATAAATGTGCTAAACTTCCTTTGATAGAAGCTTTTTTGACTTACAGGATTTTCAAGTTAGAGAGTCGAGTGAGATCCTTTGGTAAAGGCCCCGTTAGGTTGTTGTTGTTAAGACGACTGGGTACATTGACATATACATGTAAAGAAAGATAATGAAATGAGATGAATCACGTCTGCAATGAATTCTGTTTTTTAAGGATTTGAAAAAGCTTACAGGAATCTGAGTGATTTCAAATTGGCTAATGCTTTTGGAATCTGTCCCTCCAATTTATTGTCATACAAGTCCATACTTATAAGATCTTTCAAGTTCCCCAACTCCTTTGGAATTTTTCCTCCAATGTCATTCCTATAAAGTTCTCTGCAAACAATCCAAACCAATTCAAATCAATTTGATGGATTTGAAAACTAGTTCAGATCATATTCGTAAATCATCAAATGGCAATGAGATTTTGTAAAGTGGAGTAGAAACATACAAGTACTTGAGATGTTTGAGGTTTCCGAGCTCTGGGCCCAACGTCCCCGAGATATTGGAGTTACCCAAATCCCTGTAAATGATCAAGAACATGAAATTGTCAGTTCTTAGAATTTAGAATATTTGATTTGACAAGATATCTTACAAACGAATAACATGGTTGTTGGAGTCGCATGTGACATGGAACCAGGTACAAGGATTGACCAGAGTTGGGTCCCAACTCTGCATGACATTGTTGGGGTCTGAAAGCCGTGTTCTTAGGTTATGCAGTGCATTTCCTACAAATTGAGGATCCATCCAAAGCAGAAATTTGTTTTAAAAAAAAACACTAAATTGGTGAATCAAATGAGAAACTAATCAAATATGATTCCTAGAATAGAATCACGAATATATGGAAAAGATCAAACTTTTGAGGCAAAAACAGATCAAACTTAAATCAGCTGATGGTAAAAAGAAAAGCAGTAGACTTAAGCTCAACATAGCATCAATGAAGTTAAAGCTCAATCTAATCCACCCATTTGACTTCTGCAACCAAAGAATTTCAACGGATGCTACATTCATTGTTATCACACTTACAGAAAAAGCAATTGCATGCTGAAGAGCAGGTTTAAAGCAAACAAAGATTATAATGAAGAAAGATTAAGAATTTTAGAGCAGATTTGGTGGTGGGTACCTTCAGAACTGGAAGAGACAGCAGCAGGGCAGAGAAAGACGAACATGAGAAGGCAGAAGGAGAAGAGATGGAAACGATGATCCATCGGCACAACTTCAGAGAGCTTGAAGAGACGCAGTCAAGAAAACTGAGAAAGTTTAGTTGGAGAAGAAGAAGAAGAAGAAGTGAGGAAGTTTAGTTGATGGAAGAAAGTAATAATAACTGCTTTGAAGTTTTCAGAGCCAATTCGGTCAGAAATATCGGGGCCCACACTACAGTGCAGCAGATTGCAGGACAGGGAGAGGAGTGAAGTTCACGCTTATGTCGTGAGCACAAACGCGTCAAACGGACATCGTAATCGTACCAAAGTTTTTGGCCAAAAAAAAAAATCGTACCAAAGTTGGATTTCAATTCAATTTTTTAAAAAAGTGCAGGTTAAAAACAACATTTATAAAAATGTATATTTGAAAAAAATATTTAGTCATTTATGAGTAAGCGCTACTTATTGAGCATAATTTTAATTTTATAAAAAATGCTACCTATTAGTGACGTTTGAATTGTTTTTCTTCATTTTTTGACGGCTCGATATTTAATTAAAAATAAAATTATCTATCTATTGAAAACAAATAAAAACAATCTATAGTATGAAGATATTTTAATTAAAAACGCTACCCTGAGTAGCGTTTTTTGTAAAAACAAATTAAGCGCTACGTATAGTAGTGCTTATGTATAGATTGCTAAATATTTTTTTGGAATATACAATTTTCTAAATATATTTTTTAACATGCCTACTTTTTCAAAAAAAAATCTTTCAATTCTCGAATTTTTCACCAAAATATACTATATATATAAAGCAAATACCAAAATGTCCGAATTTTGTTTTGGTAGACAAATCTATACCCACCCGCGACTCACGGGTGGAACTCCGTTAGCATCTACCTTTCCACCCGTGACTCAGCACCAGTTTCACCTGCGACTCCCAGTCGCGAGTGGATGGCAATAATTTTTTTTCTTCTTAAAAACCAAGGTTTTGTTTAAGAATATTGTTATGATATGCTAACTTAATTTTTGTTAATGGACGAAATGACATTTCTATTTTAGTTAACACGTCTATTTTACAAATATACATCTATAGATCAAACACGTTTATTTTACGAACATACATCTATAGATCAAACACGTCTATTTTACAAACATATATCTATTTTACATACACGTCTATTTTTCGACAAACACGTATATTTTACAAAAAACAAAAGTGCAATCGTTCCAGTAGCAGTTGTGTAATTATCCTGACATAAGACAATAAAATAGAGTTATTCAAGATTGATAACTTTTCCTTTCAACTTAAAAAAATGAATGTAAACATGATTTTGAAGTTTTCACCTGATTGATTGCAGGACCTTCTATTGTGTTTGACTTGTCCACACCTTCGACATTTCTATGGTTGAGAAGCAGAACTAGTGTCCATCTCATTGTGAATCCTTCTCTTTCGCCGACCACGTTTAGAGATCAACATTTGTGGATCACAATATACCATAGGTCCATTCCAAGCAGGCCACCAGTGTGGATCTGGTAAGGGTTGGAATTTAGATAGGTATGTGCGCTTATAATACCCCATGCGAAAATATCGATCAACATATGGAGTCAGCTCAGAGTTTGTGAAACAAATTGTTTCCATTCCATGGGGACATGGAATACGAAATAACGTCCACTCTCAGCAATCACAACTCATCTGTGCTAAGTTTACAACATGTGAATGTTTTAGACAAGTGTGGAGAGAAATGAGAGTTTAAGGAAATCAACAATGAAAAGATCATCTTAGATTTGCCAAAAACTTGAAGATTACAAGAGGAGTATATGACTATATATAGTGATATCTAGGAAACATTAGAACTACCTAGAATACACTAGATCATACATCCTAACATTCCCCTTACTAGTTAACCTTGTAAAGCTTTTAAAAAACAAAAAAAAACTTAAAATTCTGCTGAAGCTCCATGGTTGTACTGCTGGAGCACTGGTGCTGCACTACCTAGCTGAGGCACGACTGAAGCACTGCTGGTGCACTGGAGCTGCACTATGTTTGCACAAGAACAAGCACAGGTCTGCTCAGTTTGACATTGATTCTTCAAACCGAACACAAGCACGTAGGTATCCGAGACAGACGAACAACGGAGTAAACAAAAGCAATGCCGCCATGGTCATGTCTGTGGCGCCTTCTTGGTCATCGATCGTGATCATACCATTTTAGGCTAAACAAAAAAAACAAGAAGAAAGCGTCTGCTCGACACTCAAACTTGCGTCCAAAGGTCGAAGTAATCTCATCAAAACCTTGAGGCATGAATCAACTCATAAATCTCAACAAGCAACATGAAGCACAAGTCTGCTTCACGAATCACAACCACATAAGCACTGGTATGCTTCAAAGGATCACAGCCACACCAATGTATCAGCTCGGTAACAGCAGCATCATCGGTTTTACCAGCATCATTACAGTACCAACAAGCAAATGACCGGCTCAGCAACACACGAAATACAACCGCAATACGAACTAATCTCAGCAGTAGAATGATGACAATCAACAGAATGACCAGTGCAGCATAATGACAACAACAACTTAGCAGAATCCCAACAGCAAAGCAGAATGACAACAATCAATGCAGCAAAATCCCAACAGCAAAGCAGAATGCAACAGTATGATGATAATCAACGCAGCAACAACTTAATTATCATCCACGCAACACAACATTATCACAGACCAAAACATAGTAAACCACAGCAGCAAGATGAACGCAACGCAACAACATAATGGAATGCACCAGAACAGAGCTTATCTGCAGAACAGAATGGAATGCAACAGAACGAATCTTGCTTCAGTCTTGGAATAAATCGCTGCATCAAAGCTCTGGAACAAATTGCAGGAAGGAATCTGTTTGATTCTGCAGTCGGTTCTGCTGGAATCTGTTCGGTTCTGCATATCGCCTCGCCTGAAGGAAACGACAGATGCTATTTGGTTATGCAATTGATGAACTCGAATCTCCTATACTTGAAATCGATTGATTTCTGTTCGTGTGTGTTGAGGATCTGATCAATTATATTCGTCCAAATGAAGCTGCTGTAATGCGAATTGGAGACAGGAAGTCCTGCGCGGGAAGCTGAAATTCTGATGTTGTTCGCGTGAAATCTTTGATGCTGTTCAGATCTCGATTTTCCTGGAATCACTTGACTTATGATCATCTGAATTTGTTGAAGACGTGATCTGTTTGATTCAATAAAGTAAGCTGCTGTGATTTGTGTTAGGATTAATAGAACATGAAGACGTGAAGGAGATGAATAAGAGAAACATCTGACTCCATTATTGAGAAACTTGTTTTTTAGTACATAGAGAACTATATATATATAGTATAGAGATAACTATCTATATATATTTATTCTATCTATAAAGATACTCATACTATTTATCTAACTATATATATAATAAACTAAATCTAAAAGGATAAACTAACTAATATAGATAAACTAAAGATAAAGACTAATCTAGACTACATAATACTCTAACATTCGCCCATGTTCTTTGTTTTTCTTGAAATTTGCTGAATTGGTCCCCAAATTTCCAATGCTTCTTTGCTTGTGTCGGATCCCAAATTCAATCTCGATCAAATTCCCAATCGAATTGAGCTCGCACATCTGCATCATTGGTGAGATACTACACATTCGAATACATGTTTTTCAAGCTAAAATCCAGATGAAAACGAAAAAAAAAAAAGAAAAAAAAAAGAAAAAAAAACTTGGTCATGCCATCGCGGTGCCATCTCGGTCATCTCGTCGTGGTCATGCCGTAGTAGCTAACAAACTAATCTAAAATCTGAATTCCAGCATTCCAATCTTCTATTGAATCCATTGTAAATCATCAAAAAACTTGGTTGTGCAAACTCAATTTGATTACACATCTTCACGATACCAAACCGGGATTTCAGCACAATTAATTCAGCATTGTTGAAGAGGCATTGGATTAGCAAATCACAGATCAGCAGCAAGAATGATTCGGTCCTTGAAAAAAAGGCTCTGATACCATGTTAGGATTAATAAAACATGAAGACGTGAAGGAGATGAATAAGAGAAACATCTGACTCCATTATTGAAAAACTTGTTTTTTAGTACATAGAGAACTATATATATATAGTATAGAGATAACTATCTATATATATTTATTCTATCTATAAAGATACTCATACTATTTATCTAACTATATATATAATAAACTAAATCTAAAAGGATAAACTAACTAATATAGATAAACTAAAGATAAAGACTAATCTAGACTACATAATACTCTAACAATTTGTTGATTGAAGCTAAGATGAATCTGCACGGGACGCTGAAAACAGACTCAGAAGAACAGTGACGATTTGCAACAGAATTTGCAACTGAATTTGCAACTGATTCTCAAAATCAGTCCCTGATTGAACAGCTCTGATACCATGTGAATGTTTTAGACAAGTGTGGAGAGAAATGAGAGTTTAAGGAAATCAACAATGAGAAGATCATCTTAGATTTGCCAAAAACTTGAAGATTACAAGAGGAGTATATGACTATATATAGTGATATCTAGGAAACATTAGAACTACCTAGAATACACTAGATCATACATCCTAACACAACATACGTCTTGTTCATACGTGTACGTGAACAACCAATCAGTACATTCAAACCCATCTACCCAATCTCCATATGTAAATTCTAGAGGGAACTGTTTTACCGTCATTGGTGGATTAGACTGTTCATCCACACATGTGTCATCATCGTGCGGAGGTAGCGCACAGTCAACCAAATCTGTAGAAGATTCAATTTATGTGTCATCCCCCACAAAAGAATCTTCTCATTCCTCTTCTTCAAACATGTCATCTTCATCATCAGCAACAACATTTACTTTTGTAATTACGTATAATTCCATGTACACATACTTGAAAAACATCATACAGTGATTCGTCATCCGTTATGGGATACATGTTATTACCCAATTTCCAAATGACGACAATTTCAATTACATAAAGCCCAAAATCGCAGACTCCCGAAACAAGCTCTTTTAGGTGGGTCAAGTGGTTGTGATTTCAGTGGAACTAATGGCGGACTTACTGTCAATATAATTAACAACTTCTCCATCTACTATAATTCTACCGTCATAACGAAGGATGACAGTCACCATTTTTTGAATAATTCAAATACCTAGTTAATATAAAAATATTACATAATAATATATATTTTTCTCTACAACAAAATTATACCATATAGCATTATTATTTAATCAATAGAAGTAAATAACGTACTTGTAAAGAATAATCTATTTCCACGCCTTGGACGACCGACGAAACGCAGGGTTGAAAATTTATAGCATTTCCACCCGCGACTGAGAGTCGCGGGTGGATAGATAGATGGTACATCCACCCGCGACTAGGAGTCGCTAGTAGATGGTACATCCACCCGCGACTAGGAGTCGCTAGTAGATGTGTTAACCTTTCACGGGTGGCTGCATCTGCCTTTCCACCCGCGAATGGGTGTGTATAGATTTGTCTACCAAAATAAAATTCGGACATTTTGGTATTTGTTTTATATATATGGTATATTTTGGTGAAAAATTCTCAATCCTCACGTGAATATACTAAACATTTCAATTATTGGTCACATTATATAATAATAATATTATTAAAAAAGTATAAAAAGATATGCAATATTTAGCTCAATAAAAAAATGTTGAGTTGAAAGAATTTCGTTTATACTCAAAAATCTTTTTTTTTTAATGAATTCAAAATAACTGAGTTTTCAATTCTTTTCCTGCTTCTTACATGGAATTAAATAAATAAATAAATAAATATATATATATTGATCTAGTAAAAAAATTATAAATTTGACCTGGGATGTACAAAGTGTATATATAGTAAATAAAATAAAATTTAGAGTGGTAAATATAAATTTAAAAAGAGATTAATAAGTATTTTATAAAATAAAATCTCACAATGCCAAAAATAAATAAAATTATAGCAGTTAATAGATTCATTATATTTGTATAACTTAAATTCACCAATAAAAAAATGTATAGCTCTATCATGTGACGATCATTGTATTTTAAATTCACCTATCCATTACTTTGTGAACTTTGAGAGTTTTAGTGTGTTTATTTATTTATTGGTAAAATGGTAGTCAAAACTTTGGTCGTTGAGTGCAACTTTGACCTTCAACAATCAATACAATCAATGGCGGCTGTCACGGATCATCAGATTCAACGGGCTATCATCTCTGACCAGTCAAAACTCTGATCAATAGCGAAGCGATGATCTCTCCCACCATGAAAAAAAATTATACTTCCAACTATCTTCCATTCCTCCGCAGTCCGCACCACGTTGAATCTTGTATGGGGAACTTTTTCAAAAAGTAGATAATTTAGAAAAAATATTTGAAAAAGTGTATATTGAAAAAAAATATTTAGGAAAGTATGTATACGCGCGTCGCGCCTATTCAATAGGCGCACCCTGGGGATGCGCCTATTCAATAGGCGCATCCCTAGGGTGCCCCTATTGAAATAGGCGCATCCCCAGGGTGCGCCTATACCACATAATTTTATTTTTTTTGCGTCGGTCCAACTCTCCACTTCGTTCCATACTACTTGGCCCACCCACGTTTTTGCCTTGTCATCCCTACTTTGTGCAAGAAAGCTATATAAGTATATAGAATAGAGCATTGAGAAGACGTTGAAGAAATAATTAGATAATAATTTATGTAAGAATTAGTTATTATTAATTAATTAGTTATGGGATTATCATAAAGTTGCATGCTTTGGTCCTTTCAACCAAAACAACAAACACAAGAACGTGTCTAGGATGGTGCAAATCCACCTTTGATTGGGAAAATAAAAAGAAGATAAAATATATAATTTAAATAAATGGAGAATAATTTGGAATATGTTGTAAATATTTTTTTAAATGATAAAATTAATAGAATATATTTTAAATTCTCATAATTAAGTCTCAATATTTTACTAATTAATATTACAGTACTCTTAACTTAATACAATAAATAACTAGATTAATATATATTCCAAATTATTCTCCATTTATTTAAATCATATATTTTATTTTCCCAATCAAAGTGGATCTGCACCATCCTAGACGTTCTTGTGTCTGTTGCTTTAGTTGAAAGGACCAAAGCATGCAACTTTATGATAATCCCATAACTAATTAATTAATAATAACTAATTCTTAGAGACATAGACATGGTGGAATTTGGTGGGCCAAGTAGTATGGAACGAAGTGAAGAGTTGGGGCGACGAAAAAAAAAATTTATGTGGTATAGGCGCATCCCCAGGGTGCGCCTATTCAATAGGCGCGACGCGCGTATACATACTTTCCTAAATATTTTTTTTCGATATACACTTTTTCAAATATTTTTTCTAAAATATCTACTTTTTGAAAAAGTTCTGTATGGGGTGAATGTTGCAAGAGGTGTTTGGTTTGTGGAACGGACTAAAAATAGAAAATACGAATTCCGATGAAGTTGTGGTTTTTTTTTCGCGAGATTGAAAATTGTCATAAAACAGATTCTTTGAGAAATACGATTTTCGTCCAAAACACTCGAAATTCGTATTACTAGCTCTTTCGAAATACGAAATAGCAAGTCAAATGATCAAAATGCCCTCATCCATTCTTGCTATTGCCCAAACAACCCTAGCCTATTCTTACATGTTGCTCCTCCCCAAACCGCTTTCACTTGAACAAAGATGCTCCTTCCCCAACAACAATCGTCGTAGCTTCACTCCCCAATCAGCTAAGTACGAACAAAGAACGACACACCTCCAAACTCGAAGAACATCTTGAGGTACGCTTTGCCTAAATCGTTTTTCGATTTCTTAGGGTTTAGGGCTTCGATTGTGTATTTTCTATATTTGAACATCATGATTCTGGATTTACGGTTTCACGATTCTTTGTTCTTCCAAACCCATAATCGTGTTTCTGGGTTCGAACAGAACCTAGAATCGCGTTTCTAGGTTCAACCAGAACCCCAATTCTAGGTTCCATCCATAAGAATAACTGAATTTTTGTGACACTTCTACTCTAAATACATGAATTATTGTTAGGGGTGAAAGTAAAATCTAGTTGATCTGAAAAACCGATAAGAATCGGTTCGAACCAAAAAATCGTTCCGAAAACATATGGTTCGGTTCACAGTCGGTTTGTTTTGTTTATTTCGGATTTTTGGTCTAGTTCGGTCTTTGAGTTTAAAAAACCATGGGGTCTGGTCTGACCGAATTAACTATATATAATATATTAATTATTAAGTAATATATTAATATGAAGCATTGGTGGCAGCAATTTGCTGCATTGTGCAGTGTCCAGCACACTCACACATATACCAAGACATTGGTTTGTCTTTTTCAACTTTTAATGTCGACAATTTTTCAAAAGTAACAAATTTTCATCTCCCCCATCCAATTCTGTCTTCTTCTCCCTAACCCTATTTGCTTTCTTCAAGTTTCAACAGTAACCCTACCAGGCTCGGAGCTCCCATACGGCCACACCAATCGAAATCTCCCTGAGGCTCCCATACGGCCACACCCATCCATTTCTGTCTGAGACGATTCTTCTTGTTATTCTCCAACGGTACTATTGTAACCTTATAAATGCCGTTCTAATTTCCGAGACTCCACTTCAGTTTCAAATTCTCTCCACGACTCGACTTAGTCTTCTACCGATTTCAGATTTTCAGTACTCAGGTATAATTCGATTCTAAAACTCAAAGATCTGATTTTTAAATCAGTATTCTGTTACTCAGAATTTTGTTATACTAACCCTAATTTTGTTATATTTTGTTATACTAAATATTCACTCTTTTCTATTTTTCCTATTTGTTCCAGATTATGGCAGAGACACCTGCAGGAGCATCATCTTTACAAGATAATGCTAATGAAGTCTCACTAACACCAACGACAAGTACAATCAGTGCTACTAGTCTCAATAAGGAGAAGAAGTTAAGGTACGAGGTATGAGATCACTTTAAAAAAGATAAGAATGATAGTAAATTCGCTTGGTGCAACTATTGTGGCAAGAGGTATGCGTGTGCATTTGAAAAGGGTACAAGTTGTTACGTAATCACTTAACTAGATGCAAAAATTATATTTTTCAGAAAAACGATAAAAAACAAAAGACTTTACCATTTGTGCCTGAATCTAAAGAAGTTGATAGTTTGTCAAAATTTGACCTAACAGTTGCTCGAACTGAGCTAGCGAGAATGATTGTTGATATGGAGTTACTTTTTAGATCTGTTGATCATGCTGCATTTCATCGATTTACAAAATATTTGAATCCTAAGTTTCAATGTCCTTATCATATTACAGTAGCAAAAGATGCATATAAGTTATTTATGGATGAAAGAGATACTTTAAAGAAAATACTTTCGAAAAATTCTCAAAGAATTTGCTTAACAACATATTGTTGGACCTCTTGCCAAAACTTTAGTTATTTGTGCCTGACTGCTCATTATATCAATTATGGTTGGGTGTTTCAAAAAAAAGTTATCACCTTTTGTCAAATTTCTAGTCATTCAAGTGATGTAATAAGTAGTGTTGTTGAGATGTGTTTGATTAATTGGGGAATAAATAATGTGATGACAGTGATAGTTGATAATGCTAGTTCAAATGATGTAGCAATTGATTACTTGAAAAAGAGATTCACACTTTGGAATTCTGTTGTATCGCATGGTCAGTTTCTACACGTAAGATGTTGTGCACATATTTTGAACTTAATTGTTTGTGAAGGTTTAAAAGAGTTAGATGGTTCAATTTTTAGAATTCGCACCGCAGTTAAACATGTGAGGAGTTCTCCAGCAAGGTTGCATAATTGAGGCTGAAAACATAAATGAAAAAAGTCTACTGTGTTTAGATGTAGATACTAGGTGGAATTCAACCTCTTTGATGTTGAAATTAGCATTAAAATATCAACGTGCTTTTGCTATGATGGAGATAAAAAATAAGAAGTGCCGAGAATACCTTTCTAAGTCAAAAGCATTGCCTAATGAGAAAGATTGAGATCATGCAACTAGTGTCTTGCCATTCTTAGAGCTGTTTTATAACGCTACCAAGCGTATATTAGGTTCGTCATATGTTACTTCTAATATTTATATGATAGAAATGTGTGCAATTGCTATGAGAATGGATGAGTATTGTAGTGATAATGATATACGTATTCGACAAATAGCTAGAAATATGAAGGAGAAGTATGTGAAATACTTTGTGAATATTTGTAGTGTCAATCAACTTTTGTTTATAGCAGTTGTACTTGATCCTAGACACAAATGGAAATATGTTGAATGAATGATAAATGCATGTTATTCTGAAATGTTAGCCACAGAAGTGAAGGATAATGGTTTTCATACATTAAGTACTTTGTTTGAAGAATACCAGAGTGACATAAAGTCACCTTCAGACATTGACCACTCCAGCAAAAATGATAAAGGTGAGTCAGTCACTTTAAAATCATCATGTCAAATGCATGCTGCAGATTTTCTAACAATGAAGTTTATGAGTGAAACCAGAACTCAAACGGAGAATAAAGGTGAGTTGGAAAAATATTTGGCTGAAACAAGTGAAACTTATGTATCTGATGTTGATATTTTGAGTTGGTGGCGGTTGAATGGGGGATGATTCCCTGTTCTTGCTAGGATGGCACGAGATGTGTTAGCAGTTCCTGTTTCCACAGTAGCTTCAGAGAGTGCTTTTAGCGTCGGTGCTTGATGATTTTCGTAGCTCTCTTAGTCCACTTATGGTAGAAGTTTTAATTAGCACAAAAGATTGGTTACAGAGTCCGACAAGTTTGATTGACATTGAAGAATATCTTTCGGACATAAACAAAATTGAAGGTAATGAATTTCAGTTTTTATTATACTACTTTACATGTATGTCATTTGTATACTCTTAAGTTTTTTTAATGATTTATTAAAATGTGTATTTCTTAAAACAGGTATAACGAGTTCAGAAAATCCACCAGCATGGATGATTGTTGATGAATGATGAATGATGTTTAATCAACCACATGAATGGTTGTATGAATGCTAATAGATTAAAATGTTTTACCTAGCTGGATTGATGTTGAAAATGTGTTTTAAGTGTTTGTTTCTTGCGATAGTTGTTCAATTAGTTCAAATTTTATTCAATCAATTTAGTTTTGAATGATTTTTTTGTGAGTTTTCGGTTTAAACCGAACCGAAAAATCGTATTATGAATGGGCAATTTTTTAAAGTATTACGGACTTTTGGTCGGATACTTTTATGAAAAAATCCAATCAGGAAATATTGCAGTCCGACCGAAATAGTCAATAAACCGACTGGACCGGTTTCACCCCTAATTATTGTTGAGACTTTTGCTCTAAAAGTACAACATCATCTCATTGTTTGTTGATTTGCACCTTTTTTTGTGCTAAAATTGTTATTTATCATCTAATTGACTTAAAATGTGCTAATTATACAGGATAATCTAAAACTTGCAGAAGATGATACCAAAATTGCCGAGATAGTTTGTTCATTGACAAACCATGAGGACTGCATTGCTTGTGGAAGTTAAAGCAAGTCAGATCACCTATTTATGTAACATCATATTATGTAGATGGTTTGAACATTGTATATATAGCTTTAAGTATCCAATTCCGTGCTCGATATGTATTATGCATGTATGTTACCTTAATATTGAAGAATAATGTATGAAACTTGTTCCTGATGTTTTGCAAGGAATTTTTTGATTGGGTTCTTAATGAGATTTTCTATTAATATTAATTAATTAAATTAATTATTTTAAAAGTTTTTTTAATTATTAATTAAATATATTATAAGTTTTATTATTCTTAAATCTTAATTAATTCAAGTTATTTGTATTATATACTATACAATATATATATATATATATATATATAAATAAGTAAGAAATCTATGTTATTTTTTCATATAACATTCCTCCAAACATAAATTAAATTCTTCATTTCCATTCAAATCCATCAAACAACATCAACATCAACATCGTATTATTTTATTTTTTCAACAACGTTTTTTGTAAAAAATAAAATAAAATTGTCTTGGTTGGTTCATCCACTTTTCCCCGTTCAGCCCCCTTTCTTCTTCATCTTCGCCAGTGCCTTAGATGGTCACTTAACAAGCTCCGGCCACTTATCCGCATTCCAGAGAGCTAGATCCGACGCTCCGTGGCAAAGCTATACGTTGGCGTTGTGTTACGAGCTTTCCTTGTATGTCGAGAGCTTCAGAGTTGTTCTATAACCGGAGGTATCGTCTGAATCGAGCCGCGGTAGCAGCAGACGATGCTTCCGTAAGCGGTACAGGATTGGGTTTCGAGAACTCTGTCGATCGAAATCTCCATGATGCTCACCACCATCACCGGCAAAGCCAGAGCCATCACCGACATGATTTGGATGTCTGTAATCCTCTTCGGCGGTCGCTGCACCTTCGCCACCAACGCGTTTCCCGCCTGGTAAGCTTGGTTGACCCTCTTCTGCTGTATTTTCTTCCCAATTAGTCTTTTCTTCCCAATTAAGCTTCGTGCCTCTTAGCTCGCACTGAATTAGGGTTTTCTTGGGTGAAATATCAGCATTCTTAATTTTTTATTTCAATGTTTTGGTTGATAATTCCCTTAGGTGGATGGATTGAACTCCTTTTAATTGATTTTCTGAGTTGGGGATTTGGAAAGTAGCTGCTTTGGGGTTCTCAAGACCTAAAAATGCGTGACTGGTGACTGCTAGTTAAAATCCAGCTCTGCATTGTCTGAGCTCTGAATGTATATGAAAAGGTCCAGAAGTTGGAATTTATGAAGATTTCTCTTTCTTATTGTTGTTATCAGAAACTGAATGCAAGTTCTCACATGGACTTCATTTCCTTATGTATTGTCATTTAGCACATTTATTTGACATTCATTTTCAACAAAATGAAAATGATTCTCCGATCAAAGTGATGGCCATAGTTTCTACTTCTTTCATAAAAGGACTTTAACCCTTGGTTGTTGCATTTCAACTTCTATTGGTGGGTTGGGAGAGTTGTGCCTGGATAAAGCATCTAATTGTCCTCATAGCATAGATAGAACCACTAATCAAAGTGCTTCCTGATTATATTGCTCAGCTATGCATTTCCATTTGTCATTTGCTTCTCACTTTCTAAAAAACAATCAGATTCAAAACGTTTACTATGGCTGTCATGTTGGTTTCCCCACTGGAAGGCCTGCTGATTCTGATCTTGTATTTTGCATTTAGGAGCTTGCAACAGTTCCCCATGACCAAAGCAATCAACAGTCTGCTTCAAGCAATAGTATGAGTGTAGTAGAACCTCAAAGAAACATAAGGAGGCCACCGCCACCTGTTTTGTCTTCAAGTGATAGGCTTCCTGGATCCGTATTGCTTGCAAGGGAAAGGCTTCTTGAAAGACTCAGAGGAGTGTCTCTTTCTGGAAGCAGGTACGCAAATCATGTATATTATTTAACAATTCTGTCTTTGACACCATCCATAAAGTTTGCATTTAACAAAAAGAAAACGTATACTTGAATGAATGAACGTCATGATATTCTGCTGATCCACTCAAACCTCACAGACAAAACCCTGGAGTACTTCTAAGAACAACAGGCAACGACCATCTATTTGACGATCACTGGAGGCTAGCAGATGCAAGCGACTGGGGTGCCGAAATCTCTAACCGATCTTTCTCCTCAACTTCTCTTCGCATAGACAATCTAGATTTGCCTCCAGATAGACCAGACCCCACCAATGGGAAGAAGCCACCTGGCTTGTCTCAGAATGCAGTTGATGCCCTTCCCTTGGAAATCTTCTGCTGCATAGAAAATAGTGTCAAGGAGATCTCTAAAGACTGCAGTATCTGCTTGGAGAGCTTCATGGAAGGAGATAAACTCCTGTGCTTGCCCTGCAATCACAGGTTCCACTCCATTTGCTTGGATCCTTGGATTCAAATTTGTGGGGATTGTCCTTACTGCCGCAAAGCTATTACCGAAGCATGTTAAGTTTGAACGATAACAATGCATGGTAAGTGTTCTGTTTTTAGGGTGTATTTCGTCTCGTTTTGGTATTTTGTCTGTCTGATGGAGATTGGAGAAAATTTTGTGATGAGTGTGAATTGGGTTGAGTAGGTATATATAGATACAATACATCTAAGAATATGTTTTATATAGAGTATGTTGTGCTTGAAAGGTGGTTGATAAATCAAATATAATTTTATTACTGGATATATATTTGGATAATTTTGTGTATACTTGACTTTTTCAAAATGAATTTTTCAGTAGATATGGCAAATAACGAGTACACGATGATAGTATGTACTACTATTAGCATATTTAAGAAAAACATTTATAAATATAAAATGCAGGTAACGTAATCAATGTGACATTAATTTCTTGCATGCTAACATCAATTGAACAACCGGTTTGAAATTGTTACAATTGATTATTAAAATCTTAGTATAATGGTAATTGTGATTTATCATAATAACTTCTCTACAAATTCAACAATGATTTTTTGGTAAAATAAATACATATAATTTGTCACGAGAGCCAATTAAATGTTTTTTTTACTATTAATTTAAAACCCAAATGAACGTATTTAAACTATATTAAAAAAATTATTGGCCAAAAAAACTATATAAAATTATAAATACCCAAATCATATATTTAAAAAATGGTATTTTTTAAAAATATATTTGTATATATATAAGAAAATCATGTAATAGTCAACCCAGTGACGTCCCTTTCCAGGAGAAATCGAAAGAAGATAGATACGAGGAATGAAATGGTCTCATCCCACCTTGTATTCTGGTAACGTATCCCACTACACAGTCTGTAAACGTTTACGCTTCCCTTCCCTTTAAACGCGTCTCTTCCTCCCCAAGACTCTGATGCTTTCCTTCTCTCTCTCCCTCTTTGATCTTCTTCAACCACCGTCATCTCCACCTTAAACCCACCATCAAGTTTCCGTTTTGATTGATCGAAAGGAAGCGTTGAAGCGAATCGGCGTGACGCGATGATAAGGTCATGTTTCCGGCCACTGGAGAGGTGCTTGGGGAGGTTTAACGGAAACGGTATAGAGGGGTTGTGGCATAAGGAGTTGAAGCCTCATGCACTCGGTGATTACTCGATCGCCGTTGTGCAGGCAAATTCGAGTCTTGAAGACCAGGGCGAGGTCCTAACGACGCCGTCTGTTACCTTTGTCGGGGTTTATGACGGCCATGGCGGTCCGGAAGCTTCCAGATTCGTCAAGGAGAAGCTTTTTCCTTATATCAATAGTATGTCCATTTGAATTCCTCTTTCTTTTTCCTTCTCTGCTGCTCAATACCTTGCTTCTGGTTCACGATAAATAAAATGATGAAGCCAATGCTGCATTTTCTTAATTTTGCTGTTTACTATTAAAGGTGTGGTGGGTGTGTATTTTTTTGTCGATGTCTATACACGATGAACTTGCCTTATGAATTTGATTTTTTTTTCAACAATTTATTGTTAAGCTCCAATCCATCTTTGTTATGATTCATGAACCCTAATGAAGGATTTTGATGCGCCCAGTTTAATAAAAAAGTTTCCTTTCTGGAGATGAAATGTCCGCAAATGCAGTTTGTGTTTAAAAATTATACTAACTTGTGTTCCTAATCTTTTGAACTATCCAATAATATATAAAGATTCTCAAATGCGGATCCCTCTGTCCTGTTTTATACAGAATTTTCAAGAGAGCAAGGTGGTCTATCCTCAGATGCGATAAAGAAAGCCTTTGATTCGACCGAAGAAGACTTCTTAAACTTGGTTCGCACCTCGTTTCCATCTCGACCCAAAATTGCTTCTGTGGGTTCCTGCTGTTTGGTGGGTGCTATTACTAACGACGTTCTGTATGTGGCAAATCTTGGAGATTCAAGAGCTGTTCTTGGTCGGAGAGCTTCAGAAAAAATGAAGAGCTCAGTAGTGGCAGAGAGATTAACCACAGATCATAATGTCTCTGTTGAGGAAGTTAGAAAAGAAGTTAGGGCTCTCCACCCTGACGATTCCCATATTGTCATCTGCAATCGCGGCGTTTGGAGAATCAAAGGCATAATTCAGGTACGAAACATCCTAAATGAAAACAGTGATTACTGCATGAGAATGGAGCCTTCACAGCAATCTCCATCATTTATACATACATATATATACTTTGATTGATTACAGAATCTTGAAGATTCAATCTTTGGTAAATAAAAAGCTTAGTTAGTATATCTTGTTTGTTGGTGATGCTCTATTATCAGTTTGGTGATTTTGGATTATAGTTCTAAAACAGAACCATGTTTTGTCCAGGTATCTCGATCCATCGGTGATGCGTACTTGAAGAAACCTGAGTTCAACACAAATCCGATGTTTCAACAATTTGCACGCCCGATGGACTTAAAAAGAGCGGCATTGACAGCAGAGCCCTCCATTATTAAGCGGAAGATCAATGCCGATGACTTGTTTTTGGTGTTTGCATCAGACGGTCTCTGGGAACAGTTGAGTGATGAAACCGTGGTCGAGATCATCTTCAAAAGCCCTAGACCTGTAAGTAGTTCTAAACACACCTTTAAGGTTGTTCCTCCAACCAAATGGTTCCACCAAACACAATCTATGTCAGGTTTCGTAGGATTTATAGGTAAGGATGACGCCTGGGTTTGTTCTCTTCAAGAAAAATTAGAGTAGAATAGAAACAAATTATTATATTGTTATGGTCTATACCCGTAGCAAGGTATGAGACTTGTACCACATTGGTTGTATGGGCAACCATTGTGGTGTTTATAAGCTAAATGGGTTCACCCACCTAATAGACTAGTTTATTGGGCTGGGCTCTTCCATTTGGCTTGTAACAATTGGTATCAGAGTCAGACCTTGAAGTGGTGGCCTGGAAATAAGTCAGTCGTGACCAACAAGAGCTCGGAGTGGTGGCTCACGGAGTCGTTGCTTAGAAAAGCTAGCTGTGACCAACGTGACCGTGACCAACGAGGTCGTTTGTCTCCTTAAGGGGGGACGAATGTTATGGTCTATACCCATTGCAAGGTATGAAACTTGTACCACATTGGTTGTATGAGCAACCATTGTGGTATTTATAAGCTAAATGGGTTCTCCCACCTAATAGACTAGTTTATTATTGGGTTGGGCTCTTTCATTTGACTTGTATCACATATTAGAGTAGAAGTAGAGTAGAGACATAAAGCTTAAAGGATAAAAATGAAAATGTTCATATGTTTAGGCCTAAAACCGGTGTCTTCTAGAATTTCTAACTTCATCCCTAATGGAAATATTGTATTTTTAGGTCTGAAAACTGAGGTCGGGTTTCTTGGGTTTTAGGGAGGAAAATGTAAAACAGACACTCCAGATTTTAAGCCTAACTTCATCCTTCCAACCAAAATTGTCATAGTGAACATTTTTCAGCCTAAAAACGCCTTCTTCTAAAAGTTGAGGGTGCAATTACCATTGTAATCTCTGAGTGCATTTTATTTTGGGTTAATTACTTAATTGGTTACACATGTTTCACCATTGTGCAGAATGGTTACACATGTTTCAAAATGTGATTAATTGGTTTTGCTATGTGACTAATTGGTTACACATGTTTTTTCAAATGTGATTAATTGGTTATTCCGTTAGTAAACCGTTAATTTTAACGTTAATTCATTTTTTTAACATATTATTGAATTGTGAAATGACTATTATGCCCTTACTTGTATTGAAGAACAAATTGGAAGGATTGAAGAACAGATTGGAAGGATTGAAAATCCAAAATCGAATCAAATTCGATTTGATGTTCTTGAGAACCCAGAAATCAGATTTCTGGGTTCTTGAATAACCAGAAATCTGATTTCTGGGTTCTTGAAGAACCAGAAATCTGATTTCTGGGTTCTTGAAGAACCAGAAATCTGATTTCTGGGTTCTTGAAGAACCAGAAATCTGATTTCTGATGTTCTTGAGAACCCAGAAATCAGATTTCTGGGTTCTTGAAGACCCAGAAATTTGATTTCTGTGTTCTTGAAGAACCAGAAATCAGATTTCTGGGGATTTCTGGGTTCTTGAAGACCCAGAAATCAGATTTCTGGGTTCTTGAAGACCCAGAAATCAGATTTCTGTGTTCTTCACAATGTGGGTAACATGTCGAACCTTTTAATCACATCATTTCAAACAACAGTATTCATTTAATCACATTATAGAGAAACATGTATGACCTTTTAATCACATTATAGAGAAACATGTATGACATTTTAATCACATTATAGAGAAACATGTATGACCATTTAATCACATTTGGTGATAACATATACTGCAATACAGAACTTCAAGAACCCAGAATTGCGATTCTGGGTTCTTGAAGAACCCAGAAACAGCATTTCTGAGTTCTTGAAGAACCCAGAAACAGCATTTCTGGGTTCTTGAAGAACCCCGAAATCAGATTTGTGGGTTCTTTAAGAACCAGAAATCAGATTTCTGGGTTCTTGAAGACCCAGAAATCTGATTTCTGGTTTCTCAATAACCCAGAAATCAGATTTCTGGTTTCTTCAATTATTGTTCTTGAAGATGATGATGTGTTCTTGAAGATGATTCTAGGGGTAATTTCGTCATTTTACTTATCTAAATAGTGACTTAACTGTGATTTTAACGGTGAATAGTGAAAAAACCAAATAGTCACATTTCAAAACCAATTAATCACATTTTGAAACATGTGTAACCATTCTGAACATTGGTCAAACATGTGTAACCAATTAAGTAATTAACCCTTTTATTTTCCTCAGTTGTTGCTTATATTATTTCTGCTGCTTCTTCTTCACAGGGAATTGCAAGGCGATTAGTGTTAACCGCCATTAGAGAGGCAGCAAGGAAGAAAGAGATGGAATTTGATGAACTAGCAAAGATGGATAAAGGAACAAGACGGTACTTCCATGACGACATTACGGTGGTCGTGGTCTACTTGGACCACCACAAAGGCTCAAGAAAGAGGGACAGGTTCGTGCACCAGAAAGACAATAGAATCAGCACACCGGCAGAGATATTCTCGATCAACGGCACCAGAGATGCGTTGCATCATAATATCTCCTGAACATAATTTAATCATAGGTTAAGGTATATTTGACTTGCAATTTTTTGAGGGGATAGAGATATCTTTTTTAAAAAAATTTATCAATAATAAAGAAGGTTATGGTATACTGGGGTAAAATCAACCGATGGAAATAATAGACTGAGAGAGAAAGAAGAGATCTTGCTGAGGTGGTGATGAAGTGAAGCTGCATGAATGCATGCAATCTGCACTTGCAAACAATACATTGTCTAAATCAATAAATTAGAAGAAAAAAAAGCGAGAAATTTAGTGCACACTGAGTTTAGAATTGTCTAGAATGTTCTATAATAATATATTTTTATACAAATATATGTTGACATAAATATAATTTAGTGTGTAAATAATTTTGATACGTTTAATAAATATGTTTAACCAACTTTAAGTTCATAAATAAGATATAAATAAACTTGATTAGTTGTAGTGTACATTATTATGTCTTGTTGTGTTGTATATAGGGGTGAGCTCGGCACAGACAAAAAAAACTCAAAATTTTGGGCCTGACATTTGGAGAACCGAGACCAATTTCTTAATAAAAAACACACATAAGTCGGTCGTGACTCGGACCGGTCGCAGTATTGGATCGAATTTTTGAAGAAAAAAAATAAAGACTGCATCCAATGGCAATGCAAAGCACCACAGGAGAAGAGTAGGGCACAATTCAAAGAATAACCGCAATAACCTCCGTTCTCATTCGAAATCATCAGCAACCCAAAAGCCCAACAAATTAACACTTGCAAATGCAACTGCTCTACAATTTCCAAAAACAAGAAGAATCATATTCACCGATCACAATACCTTCATTCAGTTAGATCTGATTGAAGGTTGCATAGCAGTAGGACGATGGGTTGAAGATCCTTCAAAGGCACACCAAAAATGGGTATGGCACTCGCTGAGCTGCTGCGGAACTGAGCGCGACGAGCTGAGCTGCTGCTACGGGAGGAGGGATAAAGTGCGACGGAATGGAAGGGAGGAATGGAATGGAAGGAGGGACTGTTTCTACAAGTGTGGCGAAGTGTTGTTCTTGCTTCTACACAGAGGGGGGATAAACTTTAGGGGTTGTGACTTGTGAAGTTGTCTGAACTATGAAATGTTGTGTTTAGTTTATGGTTAAACTTCTACCATACTCGGGTCAGGTCGGGCCATTCGGGAATTTGAAAAGAAAAAACAAACTGAGACCGACTTATAGGAAGAAAAAAAAACGTATGTATTAAATCGGTCTTAAACTCGGAACGGGTTATTCCAAATGGTCTCAGGCCGTTTTTTCGAATATTCAGTCCAACAGTTTTTTCTGCTCACCCCTAGTTGTATATATGATGTGAGATAAAGTTAACATGTTTATTTAGTTATATTTATCTATATACTCATTAATTAAACTAATAATATGGTAATGTCCTTGAGTAATATTATAATGTTGCTTCAAGGTCATTAAGATATGAGATTTATTTATTCTTCGATTTATTGTAAGGGAAAATATTTGTTTAGTCACTTATGTTGACAAATGTTACTTTTTAATTTATAAAATTGTGTAAATTTAGTTACTTATATTTTGAAAATGTTAGTTTTGAGTTCAAATTATAATTTGATGTTAGTTTTGCTATGTTCATGAAGTGTGTGTCTTGTGACAAGGGCGAAGGAGGCTTCAACGATTATTCACCTTGCGACACATGACAATCCCATACCAGGGAATGTCTGAAAGGTTCCGTGCAAATATGACAATAATCAAAAGATAAATATGACAATAATCAAAAGATGTTTATATTTGACATACAAATCTAGATTCATTGTATTAACAAATATACAAGTTGTCATATATGACCCTGATGCATTGTAGACTATTAAATATAAACTTCCTTTATAGAGCTACCCTCACTTGTATATAAAGAGGTTTATCCTATCATTTGTATTCACCAGAAAATTCAGCGAATAATACAAGTATTGCTTCTCTCATATATCTAGTTTTCGCTTATAACTTTCCGTGTGAGGGAGTGAAAGACTACTTAGGAACAACCTAAGAACGCATGAGTGGAGTGGAAGGGTTAGTCTTTTTTTAAACCCATGACATGTTGTATCAGAGCCATCTTTTGTGTAATGAAGTAGAGTCATGGTCAGTGATGACAAGAACACGGTTACTATTATTAGATAGAATGTCAATCAAGAACAGGGTAGGAACAGTTCCAGGGATGTTATTGATGGATTGGAGATCCGAATGGGGAGAGTGGAGGATGACATCGCTGAAGATCAAGACATTTTGGAAGACTGTATTGCTCGCATGGGCAATGTTGAGGTCCTGATTGAATCCTATCAGAAAGCGACAATTGAGACACTCTCTAGAAAGAATGCGCGCATCGATTTGTTGCAAATTCAGATGAATGAATTGTCGAACAATGTTGAGGAGATGCATAAAGAGTTTACCAATTGTCAAGCAACTATGACAAGACGCATCATCAACCTGCAACATTCCCCACTTCTTAATGTGCAAAAGTCGTCTAAGTTCAAGGGTGGACAAAGAGGTGGACAATTTCCTCTATACGTTGAAGCAGTATCTACTCTTGTTGTGTCTTATCTTGTTGATGATGCGTTAATGTGGTTGCGAAATAGGTAATATGTTGAGGAGGATGTACCCATCACAATATGGAAAGAATTCAAGAGTGAATTCCACAAGAAATTCTACCTAGAGTATGTCGTTGAGGAAGCTTGGAGTAAGTTGTGAAATCTCGTACAGAAAGGTGACCTGCGAGAGTATGTTCGGTAGATCCAAAAGATCTGACTTTCCACCCCAAAGTTGGACTCACAAGAGAGATTTCGTCACTTCGTGGATGAGCCCGACTTGAGTTACAGAGGTGGGACATAAGGGACTTTAAGGTAACCTTACAAGTGTGTGAGTCCTTGATGGAATACATGTGGGAATCCAATACCGACTCCAATGACATGGGTAAAACAATTGGTGACGGAGACAAGTTCAAGAATTCGCAGCAACTTGAGAAGAGAAATGTCGTTCATATTGGTTATTCTAGTAGGAGGGACAAACTGAACGCCTGAAGTGTTTCCTATGTAACGGGAATCACAAAGCCGTAGCATATCCTAGGACGAACAAACTCTTTTTCATTAGTTGAGAGGAAGAGGAGAAAGCGACGGAAAAGACAAGATTTTGGGGAATCAAGATGTTGCGCTCAATCAAAAAGTCCGCCAAGAAGGCGATGATGTTCGTGGACGTGAAGATCTCAAGCACACCCATGAGAGCACTTGTGGATACAAGTGCAACAAACCTCTTCTTCTCTAAGATGGTCGCGGTGAAGATGAGACTGGAAATTAGGGATGATCATGGGTGGGCCAGGGCGATCTTGGAGGCAGGACCGAGACCGAAATTTCGGTCTTGACATCTGGAGGACTGAGACCGACTTTGGCCAAAAAAGCCCGCACAATTCGGTCTTGCTTGACTCAGGCTGGTCTCAGTCTTTGACCGATATTTTTGGTCAAAAACAAAACAAAAAACTGGATTGATCAAAAAAATCAACCGACTTTGGCCAAAAACGCCTGCCCGAGTCGGTCTTGCTTGACTCGGGCCGGTCTCGGTTTTGGACAAAAAAATTTGGTCAAAAACAAAAAATCAACTGGATTGACAAAACAAAAATCACCGAAGTTTTGGTCTTGAACCCGCTCGCTTCTCGTCTTCCGTCGCACTTCCCTTATGGAGCCGATCTAAGGGTTGTTGAATGCTTAAATGCCATGAATTACTAGTGTTTCAAGGGTTACGCCATAAATTTCTAGGATTTTCTTCAAGGTCGGGCCGGTCTAATCCTAGTCGGGCTTATGGGAAAAAAGTATGAGACCGACCTTGAAGAAAAAAAATGTATGTTCGGTCTTGGTCCTAGTGGGTCTCGGTCCTAGTCGGGCTGGTCTTGTTGAGAATTCGGTCCAGACAGTCTTTTTTATCACCCCTACTGAAAATGGAGAAGCAGTCGAGTTGATTAAAGACAACAAACTCCCAACAAGTTCCAACGGGCAACGTATCGAGGAAGGTGAAAATATAAGTTGGTTCATGGTCTGAATAGGAGGATGTCGAGATAATTCTGCTGGATGAATACGATTTAATAGTTGGGTAGGAATTCTTCAATCGTATCAATATTTTGTCGGTTCACTTTGCGAATGTTATTTGTGTATTGGATCCATCAAAACAATGTGTGGTACAGGTAAGACGTATGAGAGTTCGTAGGTCGAAAATGCTCTCGGCCATGCAATTGAACCGGGGAGTACAAAAAAGGATATGACATTCCTTGTTGTCTTAAAGGATGAGGGATTGTGTGAATAAAGAAATGTGTTGAAGGAAGTGCTATAGTTTCTTGACATGTTTGCCGACACCATGCTCTACCAACTACACCAAAAGTTGTCGCTTAACAAAGAGATGTGGCATTGGATCGAGCTAGTGTCAGGAGTTCGTCCCCCTCCAATGGCGTCATATCGCATGACACCTTAGGAGTTAAAGGAATTGAGAATGCATTTGAAGGATCTGCTTGAAGCAGGGCACATTCAATCATCAAAATTCATGTATGGGGCACCCACTCTATTCCAAAAGAAGCACAATGGTTCTCTCTGCATGTGCATCGACTATCAAGTCTAAAAAATCTGACGGTGAAGAACAAGTATCTCATTCTAGCCTTTGCGGACTTGTTCGATCAGTTAGGAGGGGTGTAGTCATTCATGAAGTTGGATTTGCATTCGGGTTTTGTGTCGAGGAGGATATCCCAAAGACGTGTTGTGTGATGCGTTATGGGAGTTACGAATTTTTGGTGATGTCGTTTGAGTTAATAAATGTGTCGAATAGGCTTTGTACTTTGATGAGCAAGGTATTACAGTCTTTTCTTGATCGATTTGTGGTTGTAGACCTAGGGGTGAGCGAGAAGACAATGAAGATCGCGGCCAAACTGAGACCGACTGCTACCGGACCGAAACGACCGGACCATTTGTGTGTTGAAACCAATTATCTTGACTTATTGGTATTTTTCGATCTTAGTCTTATTTCGGTCCTATACCATTTTCAGAATCTTGTAGATGAAAGTGTGTAGCATACAACCTAAGGAATAACTTGTCGATTTTAATAATAATAACCAATTAAGGCGAAAACATTTCATTCAAATTAAGCATGAAGTTGTATATCATTAAATAAAATTGTTAAATTCAACTTATAAATTATTATTTTTATGTCAAAGACATAATTCTACGTATTAAATTATTAAGGATATTCATGGTTATTCCGTTGGTATGGGTGATTTACATTGTTGAGCTTGCGAAAATTGAATTTTTCACCAATTTATACTTCAAAAAAAAAAAAATTACAAAAATATTCTCAATTTTTAAATAAATACGAAAATATATGTTAGTATGGGAGTTTTCTTTTTTAGCACCCGCAACTGTGAGTCGCTGGTAAACATTTAAACAGTATTACGTTAACTTAAACGTCATCCGCGGGTGGAAGTTTTCTTTTTTGTCACCCGCAACCCCCAGTCTCGGGAATCATTTAAATGTTTTTTCTAAATGTCACTCGCACATCTGTTGGTTTTTGTCTGCTTGGGCTACAGTTGGGGTTGCTTTTTTGGTGATAAATGTGTCAAGTAAAGACATTGGGACTTGGTGCTTCTTTTTTTTTCGTCAGATAAATGTGATATATGTCACATAAATATTATAATAAATAATTCGTGTGTTTTTTTATATAACTAAAGGTATTGGACCTTGGAACTACCGTAAAATATATAGTAATTTTTCTGTCTTTTTACTTTTTTCGATAAATATAAAGAAGGATAAAAAAACATTTAAATATCCACCCGCGACTAGTCGCGGGTGACATTTAAGTAAACGGAATATCGTTTTACTGTCCACCTGCGACTCACAGTTACGGGTGGCAAAAACGAAAATTATCACGTAGATTCCCAGTTGTGGGTAGATATATTTTTATATTTATTTTAAAATTGATGATATTTCCGTAAATATTTTTTATTTGAGCTATGTATGTGTGAAAAATTCGCCAAAATTCTTGGAAAGGAGGCAGGTTCCTGCGACTTGAACTGAGCCACGTGGACACTTCTGTATTCATTGCCACGATGGCAGTGGAAATAACTATTGGGCCACATTGACCCGGCCTAATGTTTTGGGCCTTAATAGACATTTATTGGGTCTTACAGGCCAGATCTTAAATCTATTTGACCCAAGGAAGCTAGGTCGAGCCGAACGGATGACTTGCCATTCATTTAATAATGTATCGTTAAATCGGATTGTGAAGCCCATTTAATTTTGGTCCAACTGTTATAGCCCATATTGGATAGAAGTTAGCCCAAAATAGTGACGTAAGGTCTGCAGAGAGACACTTATACCTAAATCATTGCATGCCAGACTTTTAATTTTCGACGACAAAACAAAAAGGATAGTACGCCACAAAAATTTAAAAATAAATATTGTGCATATCTATTATATCAATTTCGTAAGGGAATTTTCCATCTGCCAATAGTCAGATGTGGAGTAGTACGAATCTCCGTAAATTAAAACCCTTAGATGTAAGAATTTTTTACAAACTAAACCTGCATCTAAAATTAAACTAAAGAAGTTGCTTTTTTTATTTATCAAATTAAATCAATCCATAAATCCCGTAAGTTGATTTTTTTTTAATCATTTATGGGTAGAAGCTGATAGTTTTCACTCGTTAATTCCATTCACAATGTAATTTATCTTTAGCACACCATTTTTTCATTTTTTTAAAAATGGTTTCAAAAATAATATTTCTAATTATGGACTTAAGGTACTCTAAATAATTTCTTCTTTTTACTATCTCTGAAAAATACAAAATAAATAGATAAACAAATTATAAAAAAAAAATGTTGAATTTTGATTTGCATAATGATTGGATAGTCAATTCGTTATTACTATTTTTTAACCAAGTTGACTAAAATTTTAAATTGTTACTATACTTGAATTATAATATTATATATATATATGAAATGTGTATGTATATGAATATCAATTTGATCATTAATGTAAAGCAGAAATACCGGAAGTTATCAAAATCGGTATTGTCTTCCACTCCAGTAGGGCATGGCGTATTGAATATCCTCAGTAATGCGTTCACTTTAGGGTGAGCAAATAGACTATTAATGATTTTGGAATTAATGGTTATGACCGGACCGTTTGTTTGTAGATTGGAATTAATGACTGTGACATATTGAGTTTTTTTTCGGGTTAATTTGGTCTTAGGAGAGTATATCTTGAAACGTTTTGCTTAGATATTCTTTTTTTGTTTCGTATTAATTATGTGTCAAACAGATATTCTTATTTATAATTATATATATGTCTTTACTTGTCATGCCTAAAAATATATTGTTTTGATAAATATATGTGTGTTTTATTTATTTTTTATATTTATTTTATTGATTAATTTATATTTTATTTAAATTTAGTTTTGTTTATAAATAATAAATAAAAACTTTAATGATCTAAACCAAAATAATACCGAAAATACCAATACTATATAAATAATATTTTTAACTATCCCGATCTTAAAACTAGAGGACCGAATTTTGCTCATCCTTACTTCACACAGTCCAAGAAGGTGAATGATGGAAGAAATAAGAATAGAAGATGATGAATTTTCCACGGCCAACAACCATTTCTTGGGGTGATAACAAATTCTTTTATATATATATAAATAAATAAATACATTGAAACCCTACAAATATTTGATGAAAGTGAAACAACTTCTTTGCAAGATTGCGTAGATTCAACTCTCTACTGAAATAATTGAATTGGAAGCTTACTAACTAGTTGGGTAAGATTCCTCTTCCATTAGTCAAAAGAGGCAAGTAAATTATAGTGTGTTTTTTTAATAAAAATATATGGAGGAGTACAAGAATTATGCAAAAAATTATATTATTATTATTATTGTGGGGTTAAATATATATATATATATATACGTTGAAATAATTCAGTATGCAAGTCTGGAGTACGTTGTTAGCTAGGGTACCAAACTTAACATGTGAGGAGATTCCAATATTGGACCATATCGACCATTTTTTAAATCTAATTATTATTATTTTTTAAAAAAAATAACAGAATATAGAAATAAAATTATTATTATTATTGACATACATATGCATTCTACAAAATGCAGCAAGTCAACTGAAGTATCTAAACCTACCCCTTCCGTGAAAGAGCAAGGAAGATTGGTCTCTACTCTCTACACATTAAATAGCTTAAATTCCAAATTTCTTGAATAAAATAAAAAAATGTAATCTCATTTCTTTAAAGAAAATAATAATAAAAAAGATTGATTAATGTGTGTGCTTAGAATACCCAATATACTATAGAGATCAGTTAAAAAGTAAATTAACTTTAATAAAATATGTTTTAGAAGAGCAAGAAAAATCGAAAAATAAAAAATGTGAAAATTCATAATATGTTAAGTTCATCCATTTCTTTCATATATAAAGTTTGTTTTTTAAAAGTGCATAACTTCTAAATTCACAAAAAAAATGGGGTTATTAATTAATAGCTATATTTCTTGGCCAAAAAAAATTAATAGCTATATTTATATTATATATACATTACATTAAATATTCTTCATTTGTTCTTTTTCATTTGACCAAAATTAAAGTCCTAGCTCTCTCTTGATTTTATACTATAATACACCATGTTAGAGCTAGTTTCTGCATAGTATATATGAATCCTAGACTAGATTAGTGCATGACATATATATATAAATCCATTTTAAAATCCCAATACATTTACACAAAATATGTACAAGGAAGGACAAAGTTATTTAGGGCTAAGGGGACACTGATCTCCATCAACTTTTAAATTAAGCTTTAAAGATGGTATATATTTTTTTAAAAAAAAATTTGACCAATAAAATTTCCGTATATTAATTAACTGTTCGGGTCGCCGAGGCGATCCCTATACACCTCACTATCTAGGAGCAAAAATTCCCGCAAAGGGGTCGGGGGTGGTTTACCCATTCGGTAAAGCTCTCCCCCGCAAGGGCCTGATTAGCTAACCAGTCTGCACAGATCTTGGTATCCTATTCCATATAACTTTCAAAAAAGAGGTCGCCAAGAACAGACAGTTTTGAATAACCGTCTCAATTTGCCAAAATTTGGCGAGCCCCAAGAGATGTTAGATCACCACCTCCGAATCCGATTCGACTTCCACCGACTCCCACCTGTGAGCGATAGCAAGCCTAATCCACTCAAACACGGCCCGAGCTTCAAGCAGCTCAACCGAAGATTCCAGCTCCGCGCAAGAGAAAACTGCGAGAACTCTACCACAATGGTCTCGGGCAATGACGTCGATTCCCCCTCGACCTGAATGGGCTATGCAAGCTGCGTCGCAATTCAGTTTAACCGTACCTCTGGTTGGTCTAGCCCAGCACATCTCGATTCTGCTGGTACGCTGGGCGACGTTCCTCGGCTGCTGGTCGAGGGTAGCAATTTGTTGAGGCTTCGACGCCCTTGGCCTCATGGAAGCCGCTTCTTGCACCATCTTGCTGACCCGAGCCACCGAAGCGCCAACACACGGCTGCCTCCCCTGGAAAACAAAATCGCACCTAGCATTCCAAAGACACCACGCAGTGGACAGGATGGTTGTCCACTTGACTTGCCTGGATTGCCTCGAGCTACCATTCTCGGAGAGCCTGGACAGCAGCCACTCTTTGATGGAGCCGGACTCATCCAGACCAGCTTGATCGCCCAGCACCTGGTTCCAAACCTGTTTGGCCCAACTGTATTCGCGGATAAGGTGTTCCACCGTTTCCGGTTGGTCGCACAGAGGACAGCCTGCTTGCACCTGCATTCCCCGCCTCGCAAGTCCCTCTCGAACTGGCAGCGCACCTGAAGCGAGCCTCCATGCAAAGACGCGGACTTTAGGCAGAGCCTGAGACTTCCAGATGGCGTCCCACAGGTTGGGCCCCTGTGGTTGTGTGTGTGCCTCCCAGCTGGTCGCACTCCGAGAGCCTTCTCCCTCCCTAAGTGCCCTCAGGTGATGGTACGCCGTTTTAACCGAGAGACGGACTGATCGAACATGCGGACACCTCAAGTCATCCTGCACATCAAACAGAGGTAAAGGAATTGCACAAATGAGATCAGCCTCTTCCGACTCCACTGCACTTCACACCTTCTCCTCGTCCCATGACCTGGAGTCCTAGTTGATCCAGTCCGCCAACCGAATCATTGATTGAGTTGCAGTGATCGGTCGATAGCCCAGGCGCAGATTAAATCTCCCTGGGATCCAAGCGTCCATGAACGGTCGGATGTCCCTACCATTGCCAATAGCCCACACCGCAACTGGTTTGATAAGGTCTCTACCCTCCAACAAGCTCCCCCAAGCCCAAGAAGACATGCTGCCTTTCTGAGCCTACATGAAGTCTACGGTCGGGAAATAGAGCCCCTTGAGGTCTCTCGCCCACAAGGCTTCCGGTTCCCTCAACACCCGTTCAGCCATCTTCCCCAACATTGCAACATTAAACGACTTGAGCTCCCTAAACCCGAAACCACCCTCAGATTTAGCTCTCGTCATCAACCCCCAACTCTTCCAATGGATCTTCCTATCGCCATTTGCAGCCCCCACCAGAACCGAGCAATCATGTTGTTGATTTTACTACACCAGGTTTTGGTAGCTTAAGAACACTCATGGCATAGGACGGGACGGCCAAGATAACCGATTTAATAAGAACTTCCTTACCCTCGTTATTCAACAACTTCGACCTCCAACCGTGTAGCTTCTTGACGATCCTTGATGATAAAAAACTCAGAGCCTTACATCTCGATCTCCCCCAAATGGACGGGAGACCCACATATTTACCTGGATCGGAGACCACATTCATTCCAAAGACCTCATCCACTTGTCTAGTGAAGTCGTTGTCTTGGTTGACGCCACAAAATAATGACGACTTACTGAAATTCACCCTCTGTCCCGAAGCAGCACAGTATTCATCCAAAGTCGCTTTTAAGGCCTGCGCGTTCCTGACCGACCCTTTAATGAAGAAAAGAGAGTCGTCAACGAAAAGGAGATGATGAATCTCCGGGCATGTCCTCGCAGGCCTAATGCCCTCAACCTCTTTACCCCTTACTCTTTGATCCATTTGTCTAGACAAAACATCTGCGACTAAGATAAAGAGGTAAGGAGACAAATGATCACCTTGACGGATTCCGCGCTGGGGGGAAATCCGGTTAGACAGCTTCCCATTCACTAACACTTGGTACGAGACCGAGGAGATACACCCCTTAATCCAACCAATCCATTTCTCATCAAATCCTCTTCTCGCCATGCTCTGGAGGAGGAAGTCCCACTTGACCCTGTCGTAGGCCTTTTGCATGTCAATTTTGAGACCACAATCTGGGAAAGTTGTGGCCCCGCGTCTCCCTTTCAACTTGAGGTGGTGGAACATCTCATGTGCTATTATGATATTGTCCTGAATTTGCCGGCCTGCAACAAAAGCACTCTGATAGGGGGTGATCAGTTCTGTCAATCAGGTTTTAAGCCTGTTTGCCAGAACCTTGGCAATAATTTTATAGCAAAAATTACAGAGGCTAATGGGACGGAAATCAGAAGCACTTAACGGATTAGGAATTTTAGGAATCAGAGTAATATGGGTATGGTTAAGCATAGAAGGAAAGGTACCTGAGGTGAGGAAGGTCTTGACCATGGTAACAATGTCTGGACCCACGACCTTCAAAGCCTTTTGGAAAAAGGAGCCCGAGAAACCATTCGGACCCGGTGCCCTTGACCCCCCCCCCCCCAAGCTGACTCACTGCACCCCATACCTCAGATTATGTGATCTCTTTGGTGAGATCCCGGTTCATACTGTCCGAAACATCCATTGACAAGCAGTCGAGGATAGGGAAAGATTGTCTCTCATTCGGCCCATTCCGTCTCCCAGCAGCAAACAAATCAGAGAAGAAACTATGGATCTCCCTCGTGATTAGTGTTTCCTCCTCGACCCATGATCCCAAGGAGTCCTTAAGCTTGATAATCTTGTTTTGCCTCCGACGTTCCACAGTTATCAAATGGAAAAACTTGGAATTTCTATCCCCCTGTTTGAGCCATCGGATCCTTGAGCATTGCCTTCAGTAGATCTCCTCGTACTTCCAAAGCGTGTCAAGCTTTGATTTTAGAATCTTCTCTTCCAGGAGATTTTGAGCATTCAGGATGGATGCTGCCAGCTGCTGCAACCTGAACTGAGTGCGATCAATTTCCTTCTTGTTGTTCCCAAAGGACGATCTGCTCCAATTTGTGAGGTCCTCTCGGCATGCTTTCAGCTTCGGGTTTATTTGGGGCAGAACTCTTCCAGTTCCTCCCCTTCTCCAGGCCGTCTTAATAACTTCTAAACATTCTGGCTTCTCCTACCACATTTGTTCAAACTTGAACAACTTTGTACCTCTCCGATCAGCAGGAGTCAAGGTCAGGTTTAAGGGAGCGTGATCCGGGTCTATCGCGATCCCGTGGACACATTGTGCTTGAGGGAATAACCTGACCCATTCAGCATTTGCTAAGACCCTGTCCAGACGTTCAACTATTCGATCATTCCCACCTCGGTTATTTGACCAAGTGTGCACTTGGCCATTATACTCGAGGTCCCCCAGCTGCAGATCACCAATAAAACTCATAAAGCTGTCCATTTTGCATTGAGCTTTCCTCCTTCCCCCCACCTTCTCCCATGGGTGACATATGTCGTTAAGTCCCCCAACACCATCCACGGATCAGCACGGTTGTGCCCAATACCTCGCAGCCTGTCCCAGTTGTGCAGTATGTTCCTGTATACCAGGTCCCAGTAGATCCAGGTAATGTTGGTCTTGACAGCGTGCGACCCAAACTTGGCCTCACAGTCAATAATGTTTTTGCTGATGTGTGAGAAGGAGAGTTCAACCTCAGTTGTCCACCAAACAGATATTCCACCACTAGTTCCCACAGGGTTAACATATAGTGCTTTGCTCATCCCTGATTCTCTTCTGATTCTATCGCAGAATAGCTCCGGTTGTTTCGTTTCCATAAGGAAGACTATCACCGGCCTTAGTCTCCTTATTTGGTCTTTTAAATGACGAATTGTCAGGGGAGACCCCAACCCCTGACAATTCCAGCTCAAGATGTTCATTGGGTCTGTGTGGCTGTTTTGGGACAGCCACCAGAACCACTTGTCAGTTGACCCTGATTTACACCACAGGTCTCACAGTTTTTTACCAGCCTCAGCATCACCTAGCCAGACTTCCCACCCCGTTCTTGGGGCAGTCCTCTAGATCTGCCCTTCCTGCCTCCCCTATGAGTACCATTGGTCACAGAACCCTCGGCTATATTCTCACTCGGGTTCTTTCTCTTTTTAGTTGGTCTTTCCGGATCAGAAGGGTGGCTAGCAGGAACAGATATAGCCGACTCCTGGGGCTTTGCGTCTCCTTCAGAGGGCATCTCGAACAGGTACTCAGTAACCACATGAAGTGCTGGAGGGTTCACCATTTGGGAGGGTTCAGCCTGCAGGGATAGGTGGTCAAGAGGAAGCTCACATCCCTCCTTCCATAAGTTCCCCTGGATCTGCTCACCCTTGCTGGGGTTTTGGTTAAGCTGGAGCTTAGCCATCATGGACAGTTCAATATGAAACGGTTGGACTCTTCCACTGGAGCTTCATTGAGGTCCAGGGACGGGATCTTCAGGCTGGGCTGATGGACAGACAGATTAAGGTTGGTATCCACTTCCCCAGTATTACCTGGTTGAGCTTTTACCTTCCATATTGGCTCGTCAATTCTGTTACCCCCGGACTCCCTAGCCCTGTCTCCCCACCTGTTGTGATACCATGAGTCCATCTTTTTGGTGGAGGATTCACCAACGGTCTTTCCTCTCGGGTCAGCTCCTCCTTCCCGCATCATATCTTTCCAGGGCCTTCTACTAGAATCTCTGATCTGAGGGATGTGATTGGACGCACCGCCTAACTTGTGTCATCCACTTTGCCTCCTTTGTCGGGCACACGACAGCCAAGGACCATAGGCAGCCTAGGATCAACTTCAGCTACCACAATATCAGCATGGCACCCTTGAGCTGTATGCCCCACATGCCCACACCCGTAGCAAAAGTCAGGAAACCTCTCAAATTTGGTTGAGGCCCACCTATCTTGACCCTCCGCGTTTTGCCACCAGAAACCAGGGAACAAGGGTCCCGAGACCCTCACCTCAGTTTTGATTCTGATATAACCGTTGGCCTGCATATCAGATTCAGATTCCATTTCTAGGCAAGTCCCTATACTATTGGCAACATGCTTGGCATTTTCTAAATTAAGCATATCTAACTCAAACCATGGACCTGCACCCATATTTGGAGCAGCCCGAAGTCTACGTCTGTCTCACATCTATTAGGCGGACATACCTTCAAGTTCAAGCAATGCCCGTGGATGGTCCAGGGCGACATATCCAGCGCCCTCTCACGGCAGCCTCATTATCGAAGTCAAACACCATAAGCCCTGCCTCTAGGTCCTTCATTTTGATCACACCATAGGTAGCCCAGGCAGCTCTGAGAACACTGAAAACAGCTGCATTAGACACTGGTTTGCTCGAGAGCATCTTCCCAACAATCCGACCGAGAGGCTGCTTGGGGGGTTTAGCAACCAGGGTCAGTCTGGCAGGTCGGGGAACCTCATCTTCCTCGTGGCTTGGATTGGAAGACATGGTCCACGCACCGTCACCACCGTCGCAAAGAACCTACACCTACAGCGAAAAGAAAAGGACAGAAAGCAGGACAGGAAGAAGAGAAAATTAGGGTTAGGTCAAAACGGAGATTTGGGGCTTCTTGAGTTGAAGGCAACCGAGGTCAAACTGAATGGAAATCCGTTGCAATTAATTGCGCACGGAAACAGGGAGAAATCAGCTTCAACTTCAGCGAAGAATCCAAACTCTGATAGCTGATTTTCGAGGCGGCACCAGACAACACGGGCCAAGACAAACGCCTCTCACAGGGTGTAACCCTGGAGAGAGAAGGGAGGCGCGCGTGGAAACGACGCGCCTAACATTTCCTTACTTATTGATATATTTTCAATTTAGCCCTTTAAATTTTTACATTTGTCTCCTTAATTTTGTTATTTTTTCAATTGTTTGCTTTTACTCTAATTTTTATTCCTAATTTTATCCATGTGTATAAGCATCATGGTCCTCCATAGTTTATCAGTTTTAGCTGGCCTAGTTAATTCCTATACATTAGTTCAATATAGGAGGACCATTAAGTTATCTCTCTCTACATATGTTTCAAATGACAGACGGATCTTAATTAATAGAGGCTAACTAAGGGTATCCTAATTTCTATTTTTCAAATTTAAGTTGTATATATTTTATAATTATTTATAAAGAATTATAATTAAAAATCAATTCTTCATTTTTCAAGAATTATCACATATATTATCGAGTGCATCCTTATGGCTCCACCCGCGTAACCGACCGCATCATAAACTTCTCAATTTGTTCTTCTTGATGAGTCTTTACCTATATTTTTTTGCCTTTTTAGTCATGTAAAACCCTAATTTTAGCCAAACAAAAATCAATAGAGTCGATGAATGTTGCATCCTATACGTGTATATAACAACATATAATGTCATCATTATTTGACGGGGCATATCAATCCCAAGACGGTCCTGATTATAAGAGTTAATGTTACGTGTGGGGCACACACATTAAATTGAGTTCGATAGAATGAATGAATTAAATTGAAGTTGATTTTTTACCCGATGAATTGTCAATTGTCATAATAAAAGGGGTATATATATAACAACGTCTTTATTACTCAAATTTAATAAATAAATAATTTGGAAATTTTTCACCATATAGGAACTGATTTCTACATTAAGGTACAAACATGAAGTTGTCATTTTGAATGAAAAAAACGATACAAAAGAAAAAAAACACATTCAATTCACATAATGTACCCCGTCCTTGTGGAAACCCTAGTTAATGGGACCTCTGACCATTCAGGGCGTGTAATAAATGGTGAGAATTCAACTTCAACGTGGAAATGACACGTGTTGAATATCTGTTGGACTGTCATTTTCGTTACATGGTGTCGGTGCTCATTCGATGGAGAAGGGCTTAAATATACTAGACTAGCCCTAGATCGTGTTAGTTGAACTTGTTGTAGTTTTTTTGTTTGTTTTTTATGTATTTACCAAAACAAAAAGTGCTATCAAATTTAAGAATTCTATGCTCATAGTTTTGTTTGCTCTTAAAAAAATATAATTTTATTAAATAAATGGAATAATAGTTTTTGTATAGAAAATATGCAAATTTATTTTTTGCTTGTTAGGAAAAGTCTAAAGAGGGTTCAACCGTTGGGATTTAAAAAGAAATAGCAAAAGAAAGTATTAAATTTATTTTTCAGTTTTTAAGGAAATTTATAACTTTTTATGTTATCATTTTTAACAAAGTAATGCGCTATGACTTAGAGGATAAAATAATCAAATTCGTAATGTATGATGTTTTGATAGAAGTTGGTAGCCTTGATATAAAATTTATAAAATAATAAACCAATCTCAAATCTAAATTATGAAGAAAAAAATGGAGCATAAAATTGATTATAAAAAATCAATCCGAATTTTGGTAACTTTACTAAAATTTATCTATTTTTTTCTCCAAATTTGGTTAATAAGCTACCCCATTATTTTTTCATCAAATTTGAATGAAAATTAACATAATATCACATAATTGGTCCATAATATTTTAAAAATTATATAAGAAAATACATAAAATGGGGATTGAGAAAATTGAGTGGGGAATAATATAAGTTTTTAAATATATTTTTGAATTGAAAATGTGAATAAAAATATAATCTATTTATTTATTTTATATTTTAAATATATTATATTAAAAACTCAAATCCCTCCTCAATTTTCCAAAATCCCATTTTCTCCTCTTTTTTTACATTATTGATTAATTATGTGTTGCTATGTCAATTTTGGAAAAAACATAGGTAATTTATTGCCTAACTATGCAAGTTCGGGTAACAAATTTTTAAAAAACAAAATTTGTATAGTTTTTTTTTTAAAATAGGCAAAGTTTGGATGATTTTTTTTGTAATTAACCATTAAAAAATAATATGAATTTTCTTTTAATAGGAGGTTTGCGTCATTATTGGAGAGAAACTATTAAAAGATGGTTCCATTCCACCAACTAAGTTACTAAACACAATATTTACCCAATAAAAAAGTTACTAAACACAACCTTCGTAAGAAAAGAGGCAAGCCCATATCACTACATTAAGTTTCACTTTGCAGAGGATAATAAAGAAAGCAATTCATTCTATTGACCCACCAAAACAAGAACACACTTTCCAACAGCAGTAAAAAAAGTAAAAACATCCAAGGAATTACAAACTGTAATTAGTTCGATACATTGACATGTGGCCGGCGGCAGCCTCCTTCTTACCACCACCACACACACCATCTACTAAAACAAACATCAGTAAATTAATACATAGTCGAAAAAAGGTTAATGGAAGGTAAACTGAAAAACTCGACCTCCATTGCTCTATTCCGACTTGGAACAGCAAGCTTAGCTCCGACTCCATTGCCGGATCCTGACACTATAAAGAGTGTATAGAAGGATTCTTCTAATCCACCACCCCAGGTGAAATGATTATGCTCTATTTACAGATTCATAGAGGCATACCACACTCCAAAAATTCTGACACTAACTATAACAAACACTTCATTTCAGATTCTTCTTTTTCTTGGTTAGCTACTACTAATTAATTTAGAAGACTATGAACAGATTAACTATGACTTGATCACTTTACTATAGTTCCATCTTCCATGCTCTGTTTTTGAAGCTACCTTCATGTGCTTTCTCCAAGGCTGCAACTTTGGCTTTGTGGCTGGAAATTGAGTTGTTCTTCCCCCTCTCCTCGTGATGAAGCTCGTGGGTTTCACTGATCGAGACTGATTTCAGATCTGCAGGTGGAATGAAGCATTCGTCGGAGAGTCCAGGGACATTGAATGCAACTTCCTCGATAGTCCAACTTTCCTCCATCCTTGTTTTGGTGTGGCTCATTGCCATTTCACCAAACCTGAAAAGGGTTACTACTGAATGGCCTGAGTGAGCAACCATCACTCCTTCAACGGGTCTATAGTCGCCAAGGAATGAATTTATGGTTGTCTCCCAATAGACAGCGTCTCCTCCACTGGATTGGATACGGGTCAGGTGAGAATCCTCCATGTAGACAAGGAGACCTGTCTTTTGACTAAAGTAGCCAAACAAGACATGTCTTATGATCTCTGCAGGGCCCTCACTCCGAGCCTTTAGCGTCTGAGGGTCCGCACATAGCTTCAGGATGAAGCAATCTTCACCATTAAGCTTCTTCTCTCCAATGCATTTTGCATTTGCAAAAAGGCTAGCTGTTGTCCGGGGATCAAGACCCTGAAATCAAAAGTTGGTTTCAGAGATGCATTCTACTCTTGTGTCTGTTAGAGATACAGCAATGATACAAATTTGGGTAATTCTGTGAAAAAATTAGCGAGATACTCATAGATTATTTATTTTTTTCCAAAACAGTTCCTTTTCTATTATCATCTAATCCAAAAAACTTATTTTCTGGTATGTGTAGAACTCTAAAATCTCCAAGACACATAAACATTGACAATAAAAAAATCATTAATCTCGCAAATTCAGCAAAGATGGCAATCAATTGAATTTTCAAGTATTACCCATTTTCAGTTTTCATAAAGAATTAAAGAAAGAGATTCATCAGAAGAGACAGAAACCTGAAGCGCACGGCGAAGGGGACGAACGGGGCCTTTTGCAGAGTGTGCCCCGAGCCATGGAGTATGCCTCCAAACAAGTTTTCCATTGCAGCCGGCATGAACCTTGCTTCCCCCAACAGCAAGCTCCACGTACCACATATCAGGATCCATCTGCCACAGAACAAAGCCACCAGTTTGGGCAGAAGCCCTGTTCTTGATCACCTTATTGGCAGTTTCAAACTCTGATGTTGTCATCTTCACCTTCCCCATAGCGTACGAGTTCCTGATGGTGTTCTGGATCTTCTGCCCTCCTGATGCAGCCGTGTACTGCTGCAGAATATACTGTGCAGATGAAGTTTCCTGCATTTAGACAAACTAAATGATGAATACTTTGATTCTTAGTACCCTACTCAATAGTATCACATAGCTTTCAAAAAAGAATATATAGACAGGACGATTCATTAACTCAGACTCATGCATGTGTTCAACTGCTGTTTGCTATTAGGAATTTCAGCATCTAAAAATGTCATCTTTTAGCAGATTAAGAGAGTTGTTCATACAACAAGAATTCGAAAGCGTATTTGTTTTCTACACCAAAAACCCAACAGGTAGGTGGACAAGTTGAACATCACTATCTGCTCAATATGGACAAAGGACAAAATTTTCAGAGACAATTAAGCTTAAGATAAATGCTTCAAGTTATAAATTAAAACCAGCAAAAATACTTGATATCCATGCAAGAGATTTTAAATGCCTATTAGTTTCCAACTCAAATGCGCAAAACAATCCCATCAAGAAACCAAAGATATCTCAGCTTTAATTTTTTTCTTCCAAATTGAAATTACCACCCCTCTACCAACGGTTATTTCTTGATAAATGTGGAAGACACTGAATATAGTGTGTGAAAATTTAGATGAACCATTTGACCAACTGTCGAAAGCTCGAGCTACTAGCTGATTGCATGGTTTACCATCTATTAACAGAGCTACAACAGTGTCAGTAGATTGTAATTAACACTTCTAACGAAAAAGTGAAGATTCAATAGACGGAATCATTGAGAAAAGAGATGTTACAATGGGTGTGTCCTTGATGCTGAGATGAGGGAGAGGGTCCAGCGTGCTAACGTGCACTGGAGCAAGAGGTGCACCGAGCACTCCGAGCAACATCCTCAGATCGGCGCGCTGGCTACACGCGACCGCGCTATTGAGTGAGGACGGTGTTCTGTAGAGCTGTCCCTTCATCCACTGCCCCAGGCTGGAGCTGTTGGCTCTCTTTGGATCTGCAGCGTCGCATCCGTCTGGATCCGGGCCCTCCATGAGCGGCGCAAGCGCCAGGCTTCCGGATCTCCAGATCAGGGGTTCTGAGGTGGCGGCGAAGTGGCTCTGCTGAGGCTTCTTCTTTAGACTGCGGAGCAGACCGGACGACGAGCGAGCGGGGCTGGACGAACGAGACCGTGACGGAGATAGCGTTCGGACCACCTCATCCTTGAGCGACGCGAAAAATCCTTGCTTTTTCTCCATTGATTGAAAGCAAGGATGGAAACTGTAGAGATCGATGAACAGAATCAAGGGGAAAGAAGGGATCACGGATGAAAAGACTAGTGGGTTCTGATCATCTAGTGTAGATTGAGCTTAAACAGGCAGCAGTAAGCTCGGTTCATGGAGCAGAGAATCCTGGTCTTTGGAATGAGGGTGGTGGATGGGCTGCTCAAGTGGCGACTTTGGAGAGTGAACTGCTTTTCTAGTTGCAGAGAGGAAGTGTGAACAGTAGAGACAGAGAAGCACAAATTAAGGAAAGGGAGGTGTGGAAAGAGAGAAGACGCGAGGGGGAAAGAGATTCGTATCGTATTTACGAAAATAGAAATTTCATTCTTTTCGTTTTCGTCATCTTTTCCTTTTATATCATATATATATATACACACATCATGTACGTAATAATAATGTGAAAATATAACGTATTCTATACGACATTTATAGATAATGTTTTTTTTTTTTTTTTTTTTTTTTTTTTTTCCACGGAAATTACTACCTTCATTCCATATTCAAACTCGAGTTTTCAATGTCCAACATACATAATGAAAATAACGGAGGTGGATGCACAATCGCCCAGTTCTCTGGGCACATCCCCTGTCTCGATCGTCTCGCGACCCAATTGGCACACCTGTTCGCCCTTCTCCGAACATGGTTCCATTGGAGTCCTTGGATTCCTTGCGCTAGCTCGAGTATGTCGGTGATGATGTGTTGCGTTGTCCATTCCCTTGTCTCATCCGGTCTCTGTAAACTATGGATAAGCACCTGTGAATCCGATTCAATAACAACACTACTCCAATTACAAGCTAGAGCTAGTTCTACACTTTGTAAGATTGCCTTGGCTTCGGTGGAGACCGCATTGAGCCCGATCCCGCTGGAATTCCGCCCATTGATGATTCTACCTCTCCAGTCCCGAGCAATTACTCCTGTACCTGCTCGTCCCGATATAGGGTCCCACGCGCCATCACAATTGATTTTGATCTCCTGTTTCCTTGGCCTCCTCCATCGCTCTTGTCGGTTAGCTCCCGAACCTGTTCGCTCCTTTACTGCCTCTATGTGCACCTTCCAGGTTTCCTCCGTTAATGCTCGGGCAGCTTCCCTTACTCGCTCCGATCTCGGGTCGTCTCCATCATGTATCGCTCTGCACCGTTCTTTCCATATCTGCCACGTTAAGGTCTCGGCCGCGAGCCTCCTTCTCCTTCCTGCTTCTCCCGTCCCGTCTGCCATCGCGTGGATTGAATCCATCCATCTTGTCCTCTCGGTCTCGTCCCTCCAGGTCCAGGCGATCTGCATTTCTTCTCTCCAAGCTCGCCTTGCCCACGCACATTCGAGCAAGGCGTGTGGCTCGTCCTCTTCCTCCATACAGAACGGGCATCTTCTCGTTACATTGATGCCCCTCCTCGCCAGCACCGTTTGGACCGGTATCGCTCTGTGTCCCACCTGCCAAAAGAACGCCTTTACCTTGGGAATGGCCATGCTGCTCCAAATCTCCCCCCACTGCTTCTCGGCTCGGTTCTGGTTGCCCATGCCTAGGATTCGATCGTGTTCTTGGGCTTCCTCCTTGAGCTGCTTATACACATGTCTCGGCTTGACATCGCCTCCCTTATCCGTCGGCCACACCCACCGATCTTCTACCTCCCTTGATCGTAGATGGATGGCCTTGATAGCCTTGCGGTCCCTTTCCGTTATGGCCTCCGATATTAGGTCCAAATTCCATCTCTTTGGATCGCCTACTATGAGCTGACTTACCATCATCTTGTTGTTCGGCCCCCCTTGCTCAAACTGGCCGACTTGCAATGCCGTGCGCCCCGGTATCCACCTGTCTTCGAATACCCTAATCGATTTTCCATTTCCGACTTGCCATGTCCCGTACCGGTTCATTACATCCCTCCCATGGAGGATACTATTCCACGCCCACGATGGCCGTGCCCCTTTCTTAGCCTCCTTTAGATCCCCGTTCGGATAGTAAAGCCCTTTCATCACCCGAGCCCATAACGACCTCTGGTTGTTTTGTAGCCTAGCCGCTGTCTTTGTGAGCATCGCGGAATTGAAGTCCCAAAGATCTCGAAAGCCAATGCCGCCTAGGTGTTTGGGTAAGGTCATCTTTTTCCAACTTACCCAATGCATACTTCTTCTCTCGTTCTTCCCGTTCCACCAAAAACGTGCAATCATCTTGGCAATATCGTCACACCACGTTTTTGGCAGTCTAAACAATGTCATAAGATAAGTCGGTATTGCATTCACAACCGCCTTCACAAGAACCTCCTTACCCGCCTTGTTTAGAAAAATTGATTTCCATCCGTGTATCTTCTTGAGGATCCGGTCCTTAATGTAGTTGAGGGCAGCCTTTTTTGATCTTCCCCATGTCGTCGGGATCCCCAAGTAGTTGCCCGCGTCGGCCACCTCCTTAATCCCTAGAGCCCGTCGAACCCGCTCCTTGTTCTCCTCTCGGACTCTAGCTCCAAATTGTATGCAGGATTTGTCCAGGTTGACACTCTGACCCGAGGCCTTCCCATATCCCTCTAGTATCCGTCTAAGTTCTTTTGCATTCCTCTCGTTCGCCTGAATGAAGAATATTGAATCGTCCGCGAACAGTAGATGGTGAATGTCGGGGCATGTTCTCTTCATTTTGACTCCTTCGATCCTTCCTTCCTCCACTGCACGACACATCTGTCTGGATAACACGTCAGCAATTAAAATAAACAGATATGGCGATAGTGGATCGCCTTGCCTCAGGCCCCTCGTGGGCCTGAATCTCGCTGTGTGTTCTCCATTGATAACAACACTATATTGGACCGTCGTCATGCACTCCTCTATCCAGTTACACCATACCTGTGAGAATCCTAACCTTTTCAGAGTTTCAAGTACAAACCTCCATTCTACTCGGTCGTAAGCTTTGTTCATGTCAAGCTTGACCGCGCACTCCTCTCTGGTCACACTCGTGTTTGTCCTCATGTGATGAAAGACCTCGTGTGCGACAAGGATGTTGTCGTGGATGAACCTGCCAGAGACAAATGCGCTTTGGAAAGGTGTTATAATATCAGGGAGGATGCTCTTTAATCTATTAGCAAGTACTTTGGATATTATTTTGTAGCTGAAGTTGCACAAGCTAATAGGCCTAAATTGCATAGGGTTAGTAGGATTGGGTACTTTTGGGATTAAAACAATGTCAGTGTAGCAAAAGCTAGGAGGTAAAGTGTTAGTTTCAAAGAAAGAGTTTACCGCATTGAACACGTCCTCCCCCAGTATGTCCCAGAAGCGATGATAGAATAAGCCCGTGAAGCCGTCTGGTCCCGGGGCTTTATCGCCACCCAACTGAAAAGCTGCTTTTCTAACCTCCTCCCTGCTAACCCTCCTTGTAATCCTATCATTTATGCCCGCGTCTATCAGTCTAGGAATTCCCCTCAGCTGATCGTCCATCTCGCTGCACCCCTCCGTGCGAAATATGTTTTTGAAGTACCTCAGACACTCCTCTCCGATCAGTTTCTCATTCTCAGTCCATGTTCCATCTCCAAGCTGTAACCTTCTTATCTGATTTCCTCTTCTTCTTTGGATCGTAGCTTGGTGAAAGAAGTGTGTGTTTCGGTCCCCTCCCTTCAGCCATTGGACTCTTGATTTCTTTCTCCAATACTCCTCCTCCCCCTTCCATGCTTCTTCCAGCTCGCCTTTGACCCGCTTCTCCTCCTCCCTTTCCTCCGGATCCAGCCTGCCCCTACTCTGTATCCTGTTCAGTATATCCTGGAGCTCATTAATCCTCTTCCTGAAATTCACACTGTTGGTTTTGCTCCATTTTTGTAGCTCAGTCCTGCATCGGCTCAATTTGCTCGTTATATGCTGTCCTGTCTCCCCTCCTAGCCTCCTCCTCCATGTATCTGTGATCAGCTCTCCGCACTCCCTCTTCTCGAGCCACGACCCTTCAAACCGGAACCTTCGTCTTCCTCTTCCCTCCTTCGGGTCGAGTTCAATGATCAATGGGCAATGATCCGATCCTATTAGTAACTTATGTGTCACTCTTAGAGTCGGGTATCTGCCAATTAAATCTGAATTCCCTATAGCTCGATCAAGCCTCTCGCGGATCCTTTGGCTCCCTTCCCTGTTGTTACACCATGTGTACGGTTGTCCCTTGAAGCCGAGATCTACAAGATTGGTGTCTTGCATCATTTCGTTAAATGCCTCCATCATTCTATGCTGTTTCGGTCTACCACCCTCCTTCTCCGTTAGCCTCGAGATTTCATTGTAGTCCCCCATGCATACCTGTAAACACCTGATTTTGGCTCGGGATAAAAATACCGTATGAGAGGAATCGAGGTTTGAAAAATATATATAGTATATATATATATATACATATGTATATTTGAAAACTAAAAAAAAAAAAAAAAAAAAAAAAAAAAAAAAAAAAAAATTTAAAATAATAAAAAATTTTAAAAAAAAATAATAAAAAATTCCAACGGTGGAAAATTGCCTCTTTTCCACCGATTTTATTTTTTTATTATTAAAAAAAAAAACGTTTTTTTTTTATTATTAAAAAACAAAAAAAGTTTTTATTAATTAATTAAATATTTACACATTTCTTCTATAAAAGGTAGATGAATGAATTCAATGAGGGGGAGGCTTAGAAGAGAAGAGAAAGCTACGGTGGTGAGGTGAGTTTAGAGAAAAAAAATAGAAAAAAAAAGAGAGAAAAAAAAAAGAGTGAAAAATACCGATAATTATCGGACTCGGTTCCTCGTACGGTATTTTAAACCTCCCATGAGTTAGGTATATTTCTCTCATCTTCAATATCATATTTTGTAATTTCTAAATGTGAAATAAAATTGAGAGTTTATATACATATATTATCTATTTATGTATAATATACTTGTTAATATATATATATATGTGTATATTATATATTTATATATTATGTTTATGTATAATATATATTTATATTATGTTTATACTATATATATATCTATATGTATAATATATATTTATATTATGTTTATGTATTACTATATATATATCTATATGTATAATATATATTTATATTATGTTTATGTATTACTATATATATATCTATATGTATAATATATATTTATATTATGTTTATGTATTACTATATATATCTATATGTATAATATATATTTATATTATGTTTATGTTATCTATTTATCTATATGTATAATATCTATTTATATTATGTCTATGTAATACTATATATATATATTATGTATTATGTATAATATATGTATATTATGTATATGTGAAAAAAAAAAACAAATTTCAAAATTGACTTAGGTCATTCCCAAACTTTGATGAAGGTTACAACTCGGTCCTTGGACTCTCGGGTCATTTCTGGGACGTTATCGAGTGTTATAAACCAAACCGGAAAAGTTTTGGGCCATTTGTGCAAATTGTTTTTTCTTAATTCAGCTTAAAAAAAAAATACAATTTGATTTCTAAACTTTTCTAGACATTCCATGATTTCTAAAAATGTTACAAATAAGTCTAGAATAATTTTCGGGTTATTTTTAGAATTTTACCAAGTATTACAAATAAATCTAGAATAGTTTAGGGTCAATTCTGTAATTTTAAAAAATATTTTCAGTTAAGTTATATTTTTTTTTCGAAAATTACAATTTTTATTCCTAAATTTTTCTGGACATTCCATGACTTTTCAAAAATGTTACAAATAAGTCTAGAATAATTTTCGGGTTATTTTAGAACTTTACCAAGTGTTACAAATAAGTCCAGAATAGTTTAGGGTCATATCTGCAATTTTCGAAAATATTTGTCCAATTCAGCTCAAATTTTATAAATTGCATTTTGGTCCCTATATTTTTTTGGACATCCTATAACTTCTTAAAATTGGACAAATTAGTCCAACGAGCTTAATATTTTCAAAAATTATTCGTGCATGTTTTGACACGTTTAAAATGACTCGAGAGTTAAACCATTTTTTTTCGAGCACGATTAACTTTAGTTCTCTCTTTTTTTATTTGAAAATAAAAAAAAAAATTGTTTGTACATGATTTGTTTAATTTAAAGAAACTGCATGTTTTTTTTTTTGGCCAAGCATGATTAAAACGGGCAATTCAGGCAAAATTGAAAAAAATTTCAAAAGCAAATTAAAGTACCGAAAGGGCGGATTATAAGCTCGCGAGCTTTTAAAACGTAATCAAACCCCCGAACTCGATTCTCTGGACGTAGACCTTTTTAAGCCCTAGGATGTAAACTCCATGTACCCTAGGCAATTTTAGGATTCCGATTAGCCTTTAATTAATCGGTGGCGACTCTTTCAAATTTTTTCGGTCTGGTTGATGACCCCGCTCGACCGGACCCGTCGCTCGCCAAGACCCGACATTTTCAAAAACGAAAATTAAAAAAATATTTTTCCAAAACGGGTCGGGAAAGTCGGATCCGACGTCCGACAATTTGGCGACTCTGCTGGGGACCTCTTTTAGAGGGTTTAGGCTTTTTCATGTTTGCTTTGCCATATTATATTTTGCCATATCTGTTTTGACCGTTTGCTCATGCTTGCAGTTTCAAATGTTGTCCAAAAGGCGATGTAATTGTAAAAAAAAAAAAAAACATTTAAATTCTTGTTTTGCACACACCACGCTGGTTACCATTACCCGCTCGGACCTGGAGCACATTAAGAGCTTAGGGAGTTTAGTAGGGGAATGCGCCCGGAGCGGTTTGGACCGCCGGCACGCACCCAAACAACTCAACTCGATGATCGGAATGGGCCCGTGATCCTCTTTAGGAGGTGAGGTTCCGCTGGTTCAGAGGACCTAGAAATTCCATCCATTTAGAACAAAAGCTACACACCGTGTTTAGTCTTTACCAGTTTTGTGTGTACTTTCATTTTTGGGCTCAACTAATGTAAATGTGAATTCGGCCCATGTATTTGGATACGAGATTGACCCACAACCCATGAAGAAATTTGGCCCATGAAGAAGTTTGGCCCATTGATGTAAATGTGTTTTGTTTTGGCCTTAGATCATGACATGTATAGGATTGGGCCTTTTGTATTATATATTCCAGACTGTTGTAAATGTAATACGAGTCTTACTAATGAAGTTAAATTCTCGCACTTGCATTGCATTTTTCAAAAAAAAAAAAAAACAAATAATGTAAGTTCCGTTCATTCAATCTTGTATCCTTAAGACGTTTCACGCACCATCTTTGGTAAGGATGAAAAAAAAAAATCATTGCCCTCACATTAAGGTCATACAACTCTACGGTCGAAATTGCCCGAATATGGAAAGTCATGACAAAAGAGAATCAGAAATACGTGAACAAGAAGATTGACGAGGTTCACGAGCTCGTAAACTACAAAATCAATTGGATTCTCAACGACTTGTCTGAATTATGAAATATGGAAAAACGTGTCTGCGTGATTAACAACAACGGAATACGTTCACAAGTTCCATTCGACACCAGCAAGTCCGTCTTTCAACCCGAATGAGATAATCAGGGATAGACTCCAACAACCACCGTCATTCTAGCAATGTTGGGGCACTTTGGAAAAATGTGGGGGCAACGTTGCTAAGTTGAATGACACCCTTGAACAGTTCATACGAAGAACGAGGCAAATAAAAAGATTTTCAAAATACATGTCCTCGACCTTCGTTCGAACCAAGGAACAAGCAACAAATGCACTCAATGAGCTACGTCGTTGTGTGAAACGTCTTAAGAACTAGACATCGATTGGCCAAATCCTTATAAAGTATTTTTGAAAAAAACTTTTGCCATACATGCAATCAAAGTCTACGAATGGAATGAACGGAACATGCAGAATTTTTGAAATCAATCATGCATGATCAATTGTGTATTCATCCTTCTTACTATGGTATTTTGAATTTAGGTTTCCGGAAATCCATGCGACATTCGATGACTCCGGCACCTCAAAAACACGAGGAGAAATTCATCAAGCTAAAGCAAACCATGCACACCATGAGTTCCCGCACAGTGCAGTCAATCGCTGGCATGACCTCCTAGGTCGAGCGGATTTTTGCTTTTCTAAGCTCCGGGCAGCCGTGACTACCACAATATCCCTGATCTCGTCTTCCCGAGGAACACTACTGTCATGGTACTTCATCAATCCATGTAAGGCACTTTTTCCATCCTGGCGAAGCTCTACCTCCCACATATGGCCATCCTGACCAAGGTCCACTTCCCACATATGACCATCACACACCCGGAAGGAAAAAAATACTTTTAGAACTGAGTTTTCGTCCTAATTTCAAAGATTATGAATTCTCCTGGAGGAAACATTTAGCCGAAAGTTCAGGGACATTGTTGTTTCCTCTCCTTGCCGTTTCATTACCAGGCCCACACCAAGTGATCCAACTCGATGACATTGATGCTCACGGGGGCTTGTCATGCTTATTTTCAACCGGTATCACTAGTGGAGCTCTCCTCAATGAAGCTCCCAGGGGCTTTTTCGTCCGTCCACTCGCTAATGGGGGCACCCTTGCTGAATCTGACTTTATACATTACAGTGAATGATCTGTTGGCTCAGACGACATTTCAATTTGAAACACAAAATCAAGCAGATACCAAATTGTATCAATTCCTGAATGCAGTGAGTGAGGAGTATGATCAGGAAAAACGAGATCTACTCCGAGAAAAATCTGTTACCTGATGAAGAATCCACTTATGCAACTATCCGATCAAGGAAGGGACCAGAGATAAGTAATGGGTACCGTAGCAAAGAGGGACACCGAGGTTCATCATCATAATTGAACCCGTCTTCTATGTTACGCATCGCTTAGAGAAAGTGGCAATCATAGTCAAATCGACCCACGCCACCAGACCACATTCGACCACCGGAAAAGGGAAGGTTGTTTTACAAAGTAAAGGAGATGAGAAAAACAACTCCCTTTCGTTTGATCGAGCTAAAGCATAGGCGACTTAAATAGAGATGAAAATACGTCATTGTTGACACGGGGAAGACGTCATCAAGATGTCATTGTTGACACGGGACAGACACCGTTGTTGACCCCTGCAGAAGAGTCGCCATTGTTGACACGGGGAAGACACCGTTGTTGAGTCCTGCATAAGATTCACCATTGTTGACACGGGACAGACGCCGTTGTTGACTCCTGCATAAGAGATGCCATTGTTGACGCTCGTCGTTGTTCACAACAGGGGAGACGTCATTGTCGATGCATAGAGATGCCATTGTTAGCAACGTCGATCGGAAAGGCTTGAAATGTAGCCACTACGGAAAGTTCGTCACAGCAAGGCGAAGTACTTCCAACTGATCGGATTCCCTGAAGGGTGGAGAAACCCATGGAGGGACAACAACAATGACGCCAGCAGCGTCATCACCACGGGGATGAAAGCTGCGAAGAAGATAAGCAAACCAACAATCACCTTGTGTTCTTATTTGCGTCTTTGCGTTCAAAAAAATTGGCAACGCTCGCGCCCATGAGTAAAATTTCTCCGGGAAACCAAAAACTGCCAATGGAGATCAAAATCAAAGAGGTTTCAACCTATTGTTGTACAATCGAAGAATCAGACAGTCAACCATGACTCACTGATATAAAAAGATACTTGGCGTACGGAGTTCCCAGAGAACACCACAAGAAAATGTCTGAATGGTCATGCTTGAAAGGACTTGCAATTAATTACCCAGTGGCCCGACTATACCCATTTGAGATGCGTGAATGCTAAAAAGTTGAACATCTAATGGAAGAAATTCATGAAGGTTGTTGCGGCTCACACATGAACGTGCAAGACTTGGGTACTTTGGGTTCACCATGATGGCTGACTGTATAAAACATGCCCAGCAATATCACATCTGTCAAGTATACGCGGACCAAATCCATGCGTCACTGCACGAGCTCTATTCCAGGAATTCCCCACAGGCTTTCTCAATGTGGGGCATCAATGTAATCAACATGATTTTCCCAAAGGCGTCCAATGGTCATCGATTTATATTGATTACAATCGATTACTTCACCAGGAGTAGAGGTTATTACCCTGGTGTCAATAACGGCAAAGACCATTGAATTTTTCATAAGCGAGGACATCATCATGTGTCATGGGATGCCGAAGTCAATCATCATCGGCAATGCCACAAAACTAAATTGGTCGAAGAGTTGTGATCAAGCATAAAAATTCATCTCCATATCACCCACAAATGAATGGCGTAGTGGAAGCATCAATTGAAGGACTGACATGATAAGCTGCTTTGGGCACTCAAGGCATACATGAACTCAATACAGGCACCAACAGGAACAACCCCATTCTCCCTTGTTTACGGGATCGAAGTCGTGTTGCCAATTGAACTAGAATTCCCGTCATCTAGGATCCTCACCGAGGCAGAGAAGGACGAATCAGAGTAGGCGAAATGCAGATACGTGCAATTGAACCTCGCGACAAAAGGCGGCTCATCGCGCAGTGCCACAGGCAATTGTACCAGCAACGCATGACTCGTGCATTTAACAGGAAAGTCAGTCCAAGAGAATTACAAGCAGGCAATCTAATTCTCAGAAAAGAAATTCTTAGAGTCAATCCAGACTCTCGGGGCAACTTTGTGCCTAAATATGAAGAGTCTTATGTCGCCAAAGAGACTTTCAGCAGAGGAGCCATGATCGTCACCGACATGGACAATCAAGAACTCTCCAGTCCAATCAATATGGACCCAGTCAGAAAATACTATCCTTAAAGAGTTCGTAACCATAAAGCGAACCTCCAAAAGTGAGAAAATTCCCGCTAAATCGAAAACCCGAAAGGGCGTTTTAGGCAAAATTTAGGGAAGAGGGGCATGATTGAAAATCCCCAAAAGGACAATCATGGCAAAAGGAGAGGAATCAAATCCCTGCTAGGTGGAAAACCCAAAAGGGCGACCCTAGGCAAAAAAATTAAGGGAACCGAGCGGTGTGGTAAAAAAAAAAAAAAAATACCGCAGCAAAATGATAGAAAAGCGAGAGATAAAAAAAAAAAAAAAAAAATCCTTCAAGTCAATCAAGATTCTCGGGGCAAGTTTATGCCTAAATATGAAGGGGATTATATCGTCAAAAGGATTTTCAGCGGAAGAGCCATGATTATCACTGACAAGGACGAGCAAGAACTCCACAATCCAATTAATGTGGATAAAAAAAAAAAAACTCGTAACCAGAAAGAGAGCCTTCAAAAGTGAGAAAATTCCCGCTAAATCAAAAACCCAAAAGGGCGGTTTAGGCAAAATTTAGGGAAGAGGGGCATGATTGAAAATCCTCAAAAGGACAATCATGGCAAAAGGAGAGGATTCAAATCCCTGCTAGGTTGAAAACCCGAAAGGCCCACCTAGGCAAAAATGAAGGGAACCCAGAGGTGCGGTAAAAAAAATACCGTAGCAAAATGATTGAAAAACGAGAGATAAAAAAAAATATCCTTCAAGTCAATCAAGACTCCCGGGGCAAGTTTGTACCTAAATTTGAAGGGATTTATGTCATCAAGAGATTTTCAGTGGGGGAACCATGATCATCACTGACATGGACAACAGAGATCTCCCCAATCCAATCAATGTGGATGCAAGGAAAAAAACTCGTAATCAGAAAGTGAGCCTCCAAAAAATGAGAGAAATTCCCGCTAAATCGAAAACCTGAAAGGGCGGTTTAGGCAAAATTTAGGGAAGAGGGGCATGATTAAAAATCCCTAAAAAGGGCGATCATGGCAAAAGGAAAGGAATCAAATCCCGGCTAGGTTGAAAACCCAAAAGGGCGACCTAGGAAAAAAATTAAGGGAATCGAGAGGTGCGGTAAAAAAAAAAAACCGTAGCAGAAGGAAAGAAAATCAAGAGATAAAAAAAAAAAAAAAAAGCTCAAAAGTGGACGACAATGTTTCCCACAATAGCAATAAAAAGAAATTGTGATCTGCATTAATTTGAGCTGCCTCGACAACTTGCATGGATACACCTTGTGAACATAGCATGAATAGATTTAGGGAACTCCATCAAAGAGGAATCCAAAGTCGATTAATGAGAAAACAGTCTGAGAAGTCCGCACAAGCAGTCAGACATCTCGAGAAGGGTTTTTACCTCCAAAACGAATTACAAGCGGAGTCTTTAGGTGCTCAACCTCCGCAAGTCATCCCCAACGATCAGAACCTGTAGATGTCCAGCTTCTGAAAGTTACAAGCCGACGAACGGGGCCTTGAGATGCTCAACCGCCGCGAGTCATCATCAACGATCAGAACCTGTAGATGTCCAGCTTCTGAAAGTTACAAGCCGACGAACGGGGCTTTGAGATGCTCAACCTCCGTGAGTCATCATCGACGACCAGGACCTGTAGTTATCCAGCTTCTGGGAGAAAAAAAAACGATGAGCGGAGCCTTTAGGTGCTCAACCTCCGCAAGTCATCCCCAACGATCAGAACATGTAGATGTCCAGCTTCTGAAAGTTACAAGCCGACGAACGGTGCCTTGAGGTGCTCAACCCCCGTAAGTCACCCACAACAAAGCTTCTGGAAAAAAATGGCGAGCGGAGCTTTTAGGTTTCAGCCTTCGCAAGTCATCATCGACGACCAGAACCTGTAGTTATCCAGCTTCTTGGAGTCACACACAAAAAAAAAGAGCGGAGCCTTTAGGTGTTCAGCCTTCGCAAGTCATCATCGACGACCAAGACCTGTAGTTATCCAGCTTCTTGGAGTCACAAAAAAAAAAAAAAAAAAAAAAAACACGAGCGGAGCCTTTAGGTGTTCTGCCTTCGCAAAATCATCCTCGACGACCAGGACCTGTAGTTATCCAGCTTCTGGGAATCACAAAGCCGACGAGTGGAGCCTTTAGTTTCAGCCTCCGCAAGTCATCCTCGATGACCAGAACCTGTAGTTATCCAGCTTCTGGGAGTCACAAGCTGACAAGCGGAGCCTTTAGGTGTTCAGCCTCCGCAAGTCATCCCCAACGAGTCACAAGCCGACCGACGAGCGAAGTCTTTAGGTGTTCAACCTTCGCAAGTCATCATCGACGACCAAGACCTGTATGTGTCCAACGTCTGGGAATCACAAGTTGATGAGCGTTTAGACGTTCAGTCTTCACAAATCATCGTCAACAATCGGGACCTATAGGTGTCTAGCTTCCGAAAGTTGCATAATAATGTTTGTCTACTATGTAAATAATGAATAAAGAGAAGCCAAAATCAGTTGTTTGTCTTTGAACACACACTCATGAGATCACTTCCATGAGCGCGTGCTCAAAGAGGGGCAACTGTAAACACCTGATTTTGGCTCGGGATAAAAATACCGTATGAGAGGAATCGAGGTTTGAAAAATATATATAGTATATATATATATATACATATGTATATTTGAAAACTAAAAAAAAAAAAAAAAAAAAAAAAAAAAATTTAAAAAAAAAAAAATATTTTAAAAAAAAATAATAAAAAATTCCAACGGTGGAAAATTGCCTCTTTTCCACCGATTTTATTTTTTTATTATTAAAAAAAAAAACGTTTTTTTTTTATTATTAAAAAACAAAAAAAGTTTTTATTAATTAATTAAATATTTACACATTTCTTCTATAAAAGGTAGATGAATGAATTCAATGAGGGGGAGGCTTAGAAGAGAAGAGAAAGCTACGGTGGTGAGGTGAGTTTAGAGAAAAAAAATAGAAAAAAAAAAGAGAGAAAAAAAAAGAGTGAAAAATACCGATAATTATCGGACTCGGTTCCTCGTACGGTATTTTAAACCTCCCATGAGTTAGGTATATTTCTCTCATCTTCAATATCATATTTTGTAATTTCTAAATGTGAAATAAAATTGAGAGTTTATATACATATATTATCTATTTATGTATAATATACTTGTTAATATATATATATATGTGTATATTATATATTTATATATTATGTTTATGTATAATATATATTTATATTATGTTTATACTATATATATATCTATATGTATAATATATATTTATATTATGTTTATGTATTACTATATATATATCTATATGTATAATATATATTTATATTATGTTTATGTATTACTATATATATATCTATATGTATAATATATATTTATATTATGTTTATGTATTACTATATATATCTATATGTATAATATATATTTATATTATGTTTATGTTATCTATTTATCTATATGTATAATATCTATTTATATTATGTCTATGTAATACTATATATATATATTATGTATTATGTATAATATATGTATATGTGAAAAAAAAAACAAATTTCAAAATTGACTTAGGTCATTCCCAAACTTTGATGAAGGTTACAACTCGGTCCTTGGACTCTCGGGTCATTTCTGGGACGTTATCGAGTGTTATAAACCAAACCGGAAAAGTTTTGGGCCATTTGTGCAAATTGTTTTTTCTTAATTCAGCTTAAAAAAAAAATACAATTTGATTTCTAAACTTTTCTAGACATTCCATGATTTCTAAAAATGTTACAAATAAGTCTAGAATAATTTTCGGGTTATTTTTAGAATTTTACCAAGTATTACAAATAAATCTAGAATAGTTTAGGGTCAATTCTGTAATTTTAAAAAATATTTTCAGTTAAGTTATATTTTTTTTTCGAAAATTACAATTTTTATTCCTAAATTTTTCTGGACATTCCATGACTTTTCAAAAATGTTACAAATAAGTCTAGAATAATTTTCGGGTTATTTTAGAACTTTACCAAGTGTTACAAATAAGTCCAGAATAGTTTAGGGTCATATCTGCAATTTTCGAAAATATTTGTCCAATTCAGCTCAAATTTTATAAATTGCATTTTGGTCCCTATATTTTTTTGGACATCCTATAACTTCTTAAAATTGGACAAATTAGTCCAACGAGCTTAATATTTTCAAAAATTATTCGTGCATGTTTTGACACGTTTAAAATGACTCGAGAGTTAAACCATTTTTTTTCGAGCACGATTAACTTTAGTTCTCTCTTTTTTTATTTGAAAATAAAAAAAAAAATTGTTTGTACATGATTTGTTTAATTTAAAGAAACTGCATGTTTTTTTTTTTGGCCAAGCATGATTAAAACGGGCAATTCAGGCAAAATTGAAAAAAATTTCAAAAGCAAATTAAAGTACCGAAAGGGCGGATTATAAGCTCGCGAGCTTTTAAAACGTAATCAAACCCCCGAACTCGATTCTCTGGACGTAGACCTTTTTAAGCCCTAGGATGTAAACTCCATGTACCCTAGGCAATTTTAGGATTCCGATTAGCCTTTAATTAATCGGTGGCGACTCTTTCAAATTTTTTCGGTCTGGTTGATGACCCCGCTCGACCGGACCCGTCGCTCGCCAAGACCCGACATTTTCAAAAACGAAAATTAAAAAAATATTTTTCCAAAACGGGTCGGGAAAGTCGGATCCGACGTCCGACAATACCCATGCCCCCCTTCTGTTCCACGCAATTCTCCTCAGTTCCTCCCAGAGTCTCAGTCTCTCCTCCCACCTGGTGCTTCCGTACACGCATGTCATGTGTATTAGACCTACCCCATTCTTTATTTTCACAGTCGTGTCAATCATTGATGGTCCGCTACTGTGTATTGTGATCTCGACCTCGTCTGTCCACCATAGGGATAGCCCCCCTGCTATTCCATTCGGTTCCACTTGAATCCCATTCTCCATTCTCAATTTCCTTCTTACTCTATCGCAGACCTCCTTGTTGTTCTTGGTTTCCATTAGATAGATGATTGTCGGTTTGTGTCTTCTCCTTAGATCGGTTAGGTACGGAACTGTCAGGGCCGATCTAATCCCCCGACAGTTCCACAACAGGACATTCATTGAGAGGGGGGGCTGTTTGAGGACAGCCTCCTGAACCTTTGATCTCCGCTTGCTTCTCTTTGTTAAGGCTTTGTTCAATTGTTCTCTTTACCCCCAGCTTCTTTTTTCCAGCCCCTCTCTTCTCCTTTGGTTTCCCCCGTTTACCGTCGCTCTGTTTTTCCTGGATTGTCCTCTCGTCCCCAGTTTCCTGTCGTTGCCTCTTGGACCTGATGTTTTCCACTCTATCTTCTTCAGATTCGGTGTCCGCCTCATGCTTCCTTTTCAAGTTCACCTTTTGAAATAACGGACTTAAGCCCGTTTGCAGCATCAAGATCCCACTCTCCCTTCCCGGGGAGTCGTCTGGTGACTCAACCATGTAGTATCCCTTGCTCGGGCTGCCCCCCCAGCTTGTGTTTGACCCGCTGGTTCTGCTCCCCTGTTGTATGCTCCGTGCCATCTCCTTTTCACAGTCCATCTCCTGAATTCTGATCGATCGCCTCCTCCCATTCCACCCTTGTCCCTGAGATTGCTTGCTTTCCAAACTTTCCCCTTTAGTTGTGACCATCTGTTCGAGTCCCCCATCTCCTCCTTTGTATCCCTCTGCACCTTGCCTCAGAGCTTCGCGCATTGCCTGCCTTTGTGCCAATATTTTACTTAGATTAGGATGGTGTATTGTCAACCGTTGGGCGTCTGCCCCATCCTCCATATTCTGTATCCCCTTGCTGACCTCCTCCTTGCTATTTTGTGTGTAGTTCGACTCCTCCATTGTGATGGCCAACAACTTTTCCGACTGTCTGTTTTCCCATCTTGGTCTTAGTGGTAGCTGTTCTTGTCTCCCTGGGTCTTCCCATATCTCCATTGCCATACACCTCTCCTCTCCTTCCTCGGTACTACCCGTTTCAGCTTCATCCCTTTTTGGTATTTTTTTGTTCTCGCTATCACTTCCCTTCCCTTCCCTTGTCGTCATCCTTTCCTTGCTACCTCTTTCCCGATCCGGTTGGTGTTTCTCCGGGATCTTGCCATCGTCCCTTGTGCCTTCCTTGGATTGTTTAACTGCTGAGTTCTGTTCCCCGCTCCTATTTTTTATCCTTTCCTCCTTCTCTTTCATCAATTCACTCCATGTTTTCCTTCTATTGTCCACCTCTTCTTCCTTCCCCTTCCTTCCTAGCGTTCTACTGTGTTGCCCCCTCCGTTTTGGTCTGTCCGCCCTGATCCATGGACCATACATCGGTCCTCCTTCCTCCGTGTCGGCCTCCACAATTTTTGCTTTGCATCCCCTGTCACCATGACCAATTCTCCCGCACCCGAAGCAAAAATCTGGTAACCTCTCATACTTTATCTCTGCCCTCCCCCTTTCCCCGTTGTTTCTGGTGTACCATACGCTTGCTAGCAGCGGATGCATAACGTTAACTTCCACTTTGACCCGAAGAAAGTCCCTGTCCAGCCCTTTAGGCCCCAACACATCATCCACCCCTTTCACCTTTCCCACACACTCTCCAATCTTCTCTGCATTTTGGGTGCTAAACTTGTCCATCTCCAATCCATGAATTTGGATCCAGAAGTCGACTAGGTTGAAATTGACCTCAGCTATCTTACTTCCCTTATCCCATCTTTTCAACGACAAGCAGCTCCCTTGGATAGCCCAAGGGCTCCAATCTAAGGCATCAGTCATATCTTCAATTCGTTGAAATTTATAGATAATGTTAACACGTAAAATTTACAATGATAAAAATAGAAAGGAAAAAACATGCAGGGTGTGTTATCTGAAAATGAATTAGTATTGTCATAATGATTTATCTACTAAAATTATAAGGCTTAGTTGGATATTTATATAAACTTATCACCTAAGATCAAGAGATTTATCTCTTTATAACCAGAATATTTAATTATTAGAAAAATATGAAAATATTATATATTATATATTTTTTAATCTCCATGTTTATTAAATAGTGTAAATTATTGAAATCGAACTTATTTTAATCATGCATCAATAATATTAGAGAGTGACACTTTAAATAACTTTTAATATACTTCTTCTAAATTATATGGATTGCAAAAATATAATGATTAACTCTTAAATATGATGATATAACACAATTAAAATAAATTAAAAATATTCTTTTGCTTATTTTGAGGCTTTAGGGTTACTGCATGGAATAACAATTATGCAAGTGTCAGTGGATATTATGCTTATTTCAATATAATAATATATACATATTTTCAGTTTAGCTAAATGATGGTTATTGAAATATATTTTATTTTATTTATAGATTGATTAGGTGCAAATTTATGTCTTGGTAACATGCTGAGTAGCATAATATAATTATTTTCCCTTTAATAATATCAGGATCGAACATGTGCTTAGTCTCTTACACAGTTACACGTACATGGTTATATTGAGTTTTTTGAAAAATTAGGTATTGAAAAAAAAATTAGAAAAGTAAGTATATAGGAAAAATATTTCAAAATTTAGATATACACGCTACAATGAGTAACACGTTTTTTCAATAGGCGATACTCAGGGACTCAAGGTAGCTCCTATTACAAATCTATCTATCTATCTCTATTTATTTTATTTTATTTTGATATTTCGATGTATAATTAAAAATAAAATTATGTATTTATTAATTTTTTTTATAGTAAGTAGATATTTTAATTGCGATTCAAATGATACAAAAAATATTAAATTTGGATTTAGATATTAAATGTACGCTCTGCCGTAAGTTGAGATATGAAAATTTGACTTAAAAAAATATAAGTCAAACCATGTAAGTCAAAACTAACCATGGTTCATGTCATTTATGTCGTAATTCAATTATCTACATATTGTAATTTTTTTGATTAGAAATACAATGATTTTTTATCCTAACATTGTTTGTTTTATAATATGACCGGAATAATTAAATGCATTACGTGAGAAATTTAATTATGTACTTACTAAAAAAAAAATAAAAAATCACAGTGCGTAGATAATTTAATTACAAATTAAATGACGCTAACCATGCGTTAATTTTTTACTTTTAGACTGACTGTATAATATGATATGTAAAAACTCTACATACGATAATAAAAAAATTTAATAGTGAAATCGCGGTTTAAATCACTATTTAAATTTTATCGTCTGTAGAGTTTTTTACGTATTATACTATACGGTCAGTCTAAAAGTCAAAAATTAATGCATAGTTAGCGTCATTTAATTCGTAATTAAATTATCTACGCACTGTGATTTTTTTGATATTTTTTTGGTAAGTACGTAATTAAATTTTCACCTAATACACTTAATTATTTCGGTCAAATTATAAAACAAACGATTTTAGGTTAAAAATTCATTGTAATTTTAATCAAAAAATTACCCTAGGTAGATAATTGAATTACGAAATAAATGACGTTAACTGTGGTGAGTTTGGACCTAAATGGTATGAGTTATAATTTTTTAAGTCAAAATTTCATATCTCAACTTACGGCAGAGCGTACAGTCAATCTGTAAATCCAAATTTAATATTTTTTGCATCATTTGAATCGCAATTAAAATATATACTTACTATAATTTTTTTAATAGATACATAGTTTTATTTTTAATCAAACATCAAAACATTAAAATAATTATTTTTTAAAAAAAGATTTGGAATAGCAGCTACCTTGAGTAAAACATATTCTAAAGGAAACCGGCCATCTGGAACGCCCCGTTGTGGCCCAAGATTAAGGTCCTTATGTGGAAGGTGGCCTCCAAGTCACTGCCTTCTAAGGAGAACCTAAGACGGCGAGGCATCTTGCTGTCAACGCAGTGCTTGGCCTGTGCTGCGGAGGAGTCGACAGAACACCTGTTGTTCGGGTGTGCATGGGTGCAGGAACTGTGGCTTCGCTTCGTGGGAAGGGATATGATAGACTTGGGTTTACAGTCGGTGGACGAGTGGCTGAGGCAGGTGACGAAGACGCACAGAACTCACCCCAGGGTCTCCTCCCCATCGCGTTCCAACGATCGCCTGTGGCATACGTGCATGGCTGTCTGCTGGGTCGTGTGGAAGTGCAGATGCAAGATCTTGTTCGAGAACCACACGCCAGGAGGGGAGGCTCTGGTGCACGAAGTCAGGTCGATCATGGCGGAGGTGGACAGAACGGTGGCTCGGAACCTCGACGACAGACGGTTGCAGCTGCTCCGATAATGGAGGTGCCCGACTGAGTCCGTAATCAAGATAAACTGCGACGGCGCATGGTGCTCGGTGTCTAGGCGCGGGGGAGCTGGTGCAATCGCCCGGGACCATAGGGGCAGTATTGTCGGGGGCAGCCACGGGTCGTTCGTAGGAGAGTCGGCCGAGGAACTTGAGGCCTTTGCGGTCTCTCTTGCGGTACGACTGGCGGTGGACCATAGGTGGTCGAATGTGTTGGTGGAGTCGGATTCCATTATTGTTGTTAATCATCTTCTACGGAAGTTTTTTGCATGGAGAGTTGCTCCCATTTTGTCTAACGTGATTTCGCTATCCTCGTCGATAGCAAAAATTGTGTGGGAGCACATCCCTAGATCCGCCAATTATTGTGCGGATTGGATTGCTAAGCAAGCTCTTTTGGGGTTGTGTCCGTTGGATTGGGTCTTTTCGCCCCCAACCCCTTTATGTCGGCTTTTAGTTGCGGATTGTCCTTTGTATACGAACCATTTATCTTCTGATGAAGTGATATAAATGTAGTTCTTTTGGCCAAAAAAAAAATATTCTAAAGGCGCTACTCAGGATAGTGTTGGTTCGTAAACTTCTGATTGCTGATCTGGCAGTGAATTGAATGTCAGGTGACGGTTGAATAATGCTCTCGTCTTAGCTTCGGTAAACCTGCAGGTAGGGGATCGCAACAGAGGGGGTGTCTCTAGGTCCCTCTCCGATGCTTAAATGAGTATATGTGTGTGTATAACTCAAAACGTAATGAATGTATGTAAAGCAAAGGTATTTATAGAGTAGGAGAGACCAAACCGTATAAGGTAACCGTATATCTTTGTGAATATTGTGTTGTTGAAGATTTGGATAGTAGATATTGCAGTTACGGCAAGATATTGCAGTTACCATATCTAATCCTTAGTGAATATGTGCCCGAGATATGCGGGATATCGTGTCCACTTCCTTATTAACGGCTGGTGGGACCAGATGAGAGAGACAAAACTCTTTTCGGAGCGAGCAGTAAGAGGTCACGACTTTATGAAGAATGATGGCCAGTTATGGAGCATTTGACGTTCATATCAACCTGGGCTCGATATTAGGCCACTCCATGGTGGGTCAGATTGACTTTAATGTAGGCCGGTCCAGTTCGAATAACTTGGGATTACCCCCTCCATGGTTATTGGGTCTTCGATGTCTTTTCTTTATTGAGCTGTCACTATCAATACCCAACAGATAGCACCTATTTAAAAAACGTGATAACCACAATAGCGCGTGTACCTAGAATTGAAAATATTTTTTCTAGATATTTACTTTTCAAAAAAAACGCTTACAATACTAACTTTTTCAAAAAATTGGGTGATATTCTTTTACTGATACAGTAATTACTACTTTTGCTCTCTTCTTTTTTTTTGTCTATGTTCTTATTCACGGCACGTTCATTTCTATTATAATATCGACTGAGAAAAAAAAATATTGTTTTATTCTGAATAATTATTTTTCATCATTCACAACTTTATAAATTATAATTTGAAATATATACCCGTGAAGGTGCTATTTTAACTTTCAAATACATATAAAATTATGAGTGTATCAGTGTAAGTCTTTAAATAAATATAAATTAGTAACTAATAAATAAATATTGGAAACTCAAAGTCATACGAAAATATCGCCAGTCAATGGGAAGTAATGGAGTGGTCAAAATATAATTAAAGAAATGAAAAGACTGAAAAGGCAAAGCTGCTTACCTCCGCTTGTCCCCCAGGTTGGCCATATTCTGTTTTTCGGCTGAATTGCAAAATCTAGTTTTATATTATAGTAGGTATTAAGTTAAGACATCTAAATAATTTAATTTATTTTTTAGTTAGAAACCTATTAATTAAATTGTAGATGTATCTGTACACATAATAAATTACTTATATTTTTTAAAAAGGACAATATTATTAACTTAAATAATACTATATTGATAACAACAATAATACCTATTTATAAATATATAGTGTAATTAAAATATAAATAACAAATATTTATATCTAAAATTTAAAAAAGTAAGATACAAGTTTTTTTTTTCTCATGTATTAAATCAGCATGCATGAAGATGGCACTCCAAGAATAAGCTCTTTTAATTCTTACAACTTATATATAGCTAATTGAAATACAACTGAAAATTATAAAATGAAGACTAATTCATGCAATTTCCCAACTGTGTATATTACAATTTGTATAATTAACAAAATTAATTGATAAACAGCAATAATATATAGATAAAAATGAATAAAATTATCTAAAAATTGGTGTAATGAATAAATACTAAATACATAAGAAAATATATAACGGTAGTGATTTCATGGAATTTTTTCAAAAAGTATGTATTTTAGTATTTTTTTAGAAAAGTAAGTATACAACAAAATATTTTGTAAAATAGGTATACACGCACCCGGGTAGCGCGTATTGACAATATGCGGACCCTAGGGTGGCGCCTATTCACAACACTTTTTTTTAAACAATTTTGTTCAATAACGACTACTCGATGTTTAATTAAAAATAAAATTATGTCTCCATTAATAAAAAATTATAGTAAGTATATATTTTAATTGCGATTCAAATTATGCAAAAAAATATTAAATTTGGATTTACACATTGACTGTACGGCCTGCTGTAAGTTGAGATATGAAAATTTTACTTAAAAATTTATAACTCAGACCATGTAAGTCCAAACTCAACATGGTTAACGTCATTTATGTCGTAATTCAATTATCTATCTATGGTAATTTTTTTGATTGGAAATACAGAAATTTTGTAAGCTAACATCGTTCGTTTTATAATTTGATCGAAATAATTAAATGTATTATGTGATAAATTTAATTATGTACTTAATTTACTGTTCAAACCACTATTTGAAAGTTTTTGTATCGTATGTAGAGTTTTTTACATATCGTATTATACAGTCAGTCTAAAAGTCAAATATTAACGCATAGTTAGCGTCATTTAATTCGTAATTAAATTATCTATGCGCCATAATTTTTTTGATTTTTTTTGAGTAAGTACATAATTAAATTTATCACCTAATGCATTTAATTATTTCGGTCAAATTATAAAACGAACGATGTTAGGTTACAAAATCACTGTATTTCTAATCAAAAAATTACCCTAGATAAATAATTGAATTACGACATAAATGACGTTAACCGGAATGAGTTTGGTTTTACATGGTCTGAGTTATAAATTTTTAAGTAAAATTTTCATATCTCAACTTACGGCAGACCGTACAGTTAATGCGTAAATTCAAATTTAATATTTTTTGTATAATTTGAATCGCAATTAAAATATCTACTTACTATAATTTTTTACTTTTTTTTAATAGAGAGATAATTTTATTTTTAATTAAATATCGAGTCATCGTTATTATTGTTTTTTAAAAAAAACAAAAACAAAATGGGTTATGAATAGGCGCTTATTCAATAGGTGCCACCCTGGGGTGCACGTAATATAATACGCGCCCCGGGGTGCGCGTATACCTATTTTTCGAAATATTTTTTTTGTATACTTACTTTTCTAAAAAAAACTCAAATGCATACTTTTTGAAAAAAAATGATTTCATGATAAAACATTAACGGGGCGTTTCTTTCATGGAATTCGGAATAAGGAATACGGAATAGGGAATAGGAAAAGGGAATAAGGAATAGGAGATAAGAATATGAAGTTGTTTATTTGGTGGAATGAAATGGAATGTAATAAGGAATTCTGTTGTTTCTTTTGTGGAATTGTATATGGAAAGGGAATGGAATGTGGTAAAATGACATATTTGTCCCTCCTTGTATATGTATAGTATATAATATATATAATTTGTATTAATTAATTTTAAAATTAAGAATAATAAAAACTTATAATATAATTAATTAATAATAAAAAAATAAAATAACTTATTTAATTAATTATTAATTAAGATAAAATTGTTGAATTAATATAAATTTTAAAGTAAGGGCATTTCGGTCATTTCACCTCATATTCCTCATTCCTAGCGCGCTCGGCTTAGGAATTCCGAGATTTTCACACAGAATGTCTAAGTCTACCCCGCCCGGAATCCGTAAGCCAAATTTTTGCAATTCCGCGAAAAGAACAACTTCTTACGGAATCCGTAAGCCGAATTCATTTTCCATTCCGTGAAAAGAACATGCCATAAAACACGTTGGTTGCTATTATAATGACAACATGAGTTCAAATTTTAGTTGGTTCAAACATTTGTCTTGAGGCTTATGTACATAAAAATATAACAAAAAATCACAAAAAAATGTATTAGCTTGATATTTAATTTCCAAAAAATGCTAATTTAGAAAAGAAAAACTAATATCAAGGATGTATATAGGCAAATTTAAAATAGAGTGCATACTCTAAAATAACTACATATATAATATAATCATCATAATATGACAATGATAAAAGTGTTTAGCTCTTTATCTTTAACAAGATGTTTCATGTTCGAACACTATGAATAAAAAGATATTCATAACAAATATCATATCCTTTACTAATGAACCACAATACGAGTATAAATTATTATAAATATAAAGTAAATATATCAAAAATGTTACTATCGTACTATCCTCTATGGCATCCCAAAAACACAAATAAACTACCTATATAATATAATAATAACATAGTCTAACTATAAAGAGGTTAAATAGAAAAGGTTAGCATTAGCATAGGATAGTGGTATTGACAGCGGGCGTTGACGGGCGAGTCTTTGGAACCCTATTGGTTGTTTTGTTGTGTGGATTCATATATTAAGACAATTCACTAAAAGTAGAACAACTAAATGACAAAGACATCTTCCTCTAATGTGTAGTAGTTTTTGAAGCTAAAATATTTGCAGTATCAAACACTATTTCTTTAACAAAATTGAGCGATAATTCGACACTAGATTTATTACAAATTGTGTCAAAAATATCAATTTGAATGGACAATGTATTTTGGTATTGTATTGCATGACAGAAACGGATTAAAAAAAAAGAGGGATTTCTGTCTATATTTTTCAGTAGATTTAATAAAATTCTAAATTTACTTATGAAAAAATACAACATAAAACTTTATTTTTTATTTTTAAAATCATTAATCTTAAAATATTAAGTCAGTTTTCTTATCTTTATATAGTGCTTCCATTGTAACTGCTTAAATATACGCTTAATGATATATATATTTTTTAAATAGAGGAGGATTCATTTATCATGATTATGTATATGATCCGTGGATAGGAACAACACTGATGTTTATGGCGCAACAGTTGGCCTCTACCTACAGTATATTATATATTAATTCTATGTAATGCTTATACAGATCATATATATATATATATATATATATATGTGTGTGTGTACGTATAGTGTGATGATCAAGATATGAATTCTATACTATCGAAAACATAACTTAAATTATAAATAATGCAGACAATATGAATAGAAGTTAAATCGTTATAATATATAAGAACAACTTAACGACCTCTTCTATCCATCCATCCACCTTTTGTTACATCCTTAACTATGAAATGATTCAACTGTTTGAGGTAATGACGTACATTGTCGGGCATATATAATTGCCTTTCAGGCGTGGGTGATATACATATATATATATATGTATAATGTATTACTACTGTGTCTGTGGGGGAAAGCTGAGGCCAATAGTACAAAGAATTAAGGTTTCCTTACCGACAAAGGCATCTCCCATCAAAGTTTTTGTTTCCCCCCTCCCCTCCCCTCCCCTCCCTTCCCTTATATACTGCATAATAATTTACTTGCTATAATTTAAAAACTAATAATACCAATTAAACTTAACTATACACCTCCACTAATTTAACTAAACCCCTCCACTTCTAGGACATGTTGAGGTTACGTTCAATCTGCTGACACAAACTAAGTTGATGGGTTATTGCACAAATAATGTATCAGGAACTGTTTTGCACATTCAGATAAGTACAAGGGTCCTTTTGTAATTATTCTTCACTAGAACCCTTATGCAGCTTTCCGAAATTTGACGAAATGTCTTCTTTTGTTTCTATTATTTCTCTGTTAAGGTGCTAGGGTATCGAATGCTTTGCTAGGATTTCGTGTTCTTGAGAGATTTTGACAGTATCCAGCTACTTGAGTATGAGTGAGGTGATTATTTCTCTTAATTTTAAGTATTGCGTAATTTTAAACATAAAAAAAAAAAATCAAGACCGTGTACGACCAATTTGACACAAAAATTGTACGACCAATTTCGATTTTAAGCTCAGTATGAACTATTCAATATTGGATATTTCGGTCGAATTATTTTTTTTTTCCTACGCCCTAACATCAATGTAGGATTTCTAGTAATAGTATGAAGGCTTGATGGTAACATGTAGAATGTTTTTCGAAAAGTATGTATGTCATAATTTTTTTTTGAAAAAGTATATATGTAAAAAAAATATTTAGCAAAATGTGCATTTGCGCATGTGGTAGTAGCGTTTTTCAAAAACGCTACTACCACCTGCATTTTTCTGAAAAACGCAGGTACCAATAGCGTTTTTTTGAAATTCGCTACTGCTAGTAGCATTTTTCAAAAAAAAAATTTTACGTTTTTTTTTTGGAAAAAAAATAAAAAAAATCTTAATTTTTTTTTAAAAAATTACAGTAAGTAGATATTTGAAATTCGATTCAAATGATGCAAAAAACATTAAATTTAGACTTACGGATTAACTGTAGGCTCTGCTGTAAGTTGAGATATGAAAATTTGACTTAAAAAAATACAACTCATACCCTGTAAGTTCAAACTGACCACGGTGAACGTCATTTATGTCGTAATCCAATTATCTACCTAGAGTAATTTTTTTGATTTTTTTTGAGTAAGTACATAATTAAATTTCTCACCTAATGCATTTGATTATTTCGGTCAAATTTTAAGACAAGCGATGTTAGGTTACAAAATCATTGTATTTCTAATCAAAAACATTACTCTAGGTAGATAATTGAATTACGACATAAATGACGTTCACCGTGGTCAGTTTGGACTTACAGGGTATGAGTTATATTTTTTTAAGTCAAATTTTCATATCTCAACTTACGGCAGAGCGTACAGTCAATCCGTAAGTCCAAATTTAATATTTTTTTGCATCATTTGAATCGAAATTCAAATATCTACTTACTGTAATTTTTTAATTTTTTTTAAGATTTCTTTTCAAAAAAAAAACAAACGCTACTACTAGTAGCGTTTTTCATAAAATCGCTACTACTAGTAGCGTTTTTCGTAAAATCGCTACTACTAGTAGCGTTTTTCGTAAAATCGCTACTAACCTACCTGCGCAAATGCACATTTTGCTAAATATTTTTTTTATATATATACTTTTTTAAATATTTTTTCTGACACGGTTACTTTTAAAAAAAGTTCTAACACGTAGGGATAGTGACATCAAGAGGAGTATACTTTTGCATTCGATTGAAAGAGCAATATATGGTTTAGCCATACTTTTTTTTTTCAAAGGATAAAATTATAAAAATATAAATAATTTAAATGAATAAATATAAATATAAATATATTTACCTCTATTTTTTAAAAAATAATTATTTTTCCATATTTGAATTTTTATTCCTATTTGTTTTTTCAACCTTTCTGTTTCATACTTTCATTTCATGTCCTCACCATTCACCAACCTTCCCCTTTACGACTTTAATAACAGAGGCACGTGCACTTGAACCTTCTTCCCAGTCATTTTACTTTTATAGCCCTACTACAGCCATGCTCTCCACCATCATCAAGAATTGCAGATGCAGAAAAGCTTCACGGCCCCACCTTTCAAGTGTCAATGTCATCCCCTTCTGTAACTTCTTTCTATTAAGTATTAACTCTACAATTTTTCATACGATTTCTATTAAGATTTTTCATTACTATCTTATATGTATACGAATTTGTATACCAATTTAATTTTAACGAATTTTGTATTTAAATAACGTATAGGTTAATTACCTCAACCGTTACTTATGTTTGACCCATGCGATTAAAATGTTACTAATCTTTTTTGGTGTAGCTGAAATGTTATTTAAGTTTGAACATGTGACTCAAAGGTTACTCCGTGAAGTTTCCGTAAAATCTTACCGTCTAAATGTCACGTGCAAAGCACATTATCCAATTTAAACGATTTGAAGTCAATTGAAATGACGATTATACCCTCCTGTCACATTTGCACCGTTTTCCCCTTGTTTTATAGTCATCACCACACTCTAACTTCCCATCAACTCTCATTTCCCTCCAACCCAACCTTGCAGAACTCATTCCGCCTAGAGTGTGTCGATTTTCAGCACGGAACTCCCCCTTCTCAGCGATATTGCGTTTCAAAACCACATCTGGAAGTAAGTTTATGTTTTTGCTTCAATTGAACTTCGGTTTCTGTGGCTTTTCACATTCTTTCTGTGCTCTGACTTCGGTTTGTGTTCGTCTACCCTGTTTCCCTTCGTTAATGTTCGATTCACTTGAAAATTAGGGCTTTGATGTTGGTTTGCAGTACGAAACGATGAAATTGTTGCATAGTATGTTCCTATTTCTGTGTGATTGTGCGATTTGCTGCAGATTGATGTTGAAATTCGGCTTGTAGGTTAGAGTTTTCTGTTGATATGCTTCGTACGTGTTGTAGCTTGTCGATTTGGCAACAAAGTTTTAATTTTTATTGTGAAAGTTTATTTTTTTTGTTAGAATAATCTGAGTCAAGGTCAAAAAGGAGCAATTATTCAAAAGCAAGACAGAAATGTCAAAAGCAAAATAGTGATGTTTGACAAATGTGTAAAAGCTAGAGTCAAATGTAATGAGTATGCTAGTAGCTAGATAGATAGGTAAAAGATGTATAAATTACCTTGTATGTCTGAATCAAAGTAATGAAGTCTGATTTTACCAGAAATATAGCAAAAACACCTGTGTTAACATGGTATCAGAGCAGGTCCACAATCCATAGAGGATTGGATGTTTTTCTGGTTGCTCATCATATACCAGAATAACCATCAATCCAACCGAGCCAACAACCGAGCCAACAACCAATCCAACAACCGAGCCAACATTCAGTACAACCAGTCCAACAACCGAACCAACAAACAATCCAACAACCGAACCAACAACCAATCAGATCAACAATGTCCAATGAAGAAAGTCATCATTCCCACGTCCAAACGGGGCCAGGTCTTAGCGAAGACGATCTAACCCTCAAAATAGTCAACATCTTAAAAAATGATCTCAACCTCAGTTAGAAACCAGAAAAAAGCCTACCCGAAACAGTCACAGTGAGCATCAAGTTAATCAGTCAGAATTATCATTTATGGGCCAGATTAATGCAAATTGTGATTGGGGGAAGGGGACGATTACAACATATCACCTGTTCATCAAACCTCTTGTCCGCACACTCCAGAACAAAATGGTGTGGCTGAAAGAACAAAACCATATTCTTCTTGAAATGACAAGATCCCTACTCATTGAATCCAAAGTTCCAAAAACTTTCTGGACTGAGGCAGTTGCTACGACAACTTACCTTTTAAATCGTATTCCCATGAGAATTCTTAATCTCAAAACACCAATTCAAAGCTTTTATGAAATTACAAAAATACCCTCGATCCTTACCCTAACTCCTAGGATCTTTGGTTGTTCCGTGTTTGTCCACATACCAAAAAATGACTGCACCAAATTTGATATGTATGCAGTCAAGTGTGTGTTCGTAGGCTATGGAGTCAATCAAAAAGGGTATCAGTGTTATGATCCTAAAAGTCGTCATGTGTTCACCACAATGAACTGTGATTTCCTTGAAACAAAGTACTTCTATCACCAATCCAGTGTTCATGGGGGGAGTCTTGTAGATGATCCACTGGATTGGGTATGTAATTCTGATATCTCCTATGACAGGCCAAGTGTCTCTGATGAAAGACCGAAAGAGCAAGATAATCCAACTACTGAACAGTGAACTAAGAGTCACAACCAATGTTCCACCGACTGAGGTATCTGAGGTAAGCCCGGTAAGATCTCCTGAAATGGAGAATCTCGATTTTCTTGTGGAAGAATCAGGTGAACAAGAGGAGATAATAACTGGAGGATACAAATTACCTCAAAGAGAGAATCGAGGAAGGTCACCCAAGAGATACACACTGGATAGGGAGGCAAGTAAATCAAGGTATCCGGTGGCAAATACAGTAAGGGGGGGGCTAAGTGAGGAGGCAAAGGCATTCACAATGTCTATTCTCACTGAAGAAATTCCAAGTACTATCAAAGAAGCTCAACAGTCCAGGAAGTGGCGAAAAGCAATGGATGTTGAAATGGAAGCACTAGGGAAAAATGAGATGTGGGAGATGTGCAAGTTACCAGTTGGGAAGAAACCAGTGGGATGTAGGTGGGTGTATACTATCAAATACAAGCAAGACGACTCCATTAATAGATACAAGGCGAGGTTGGTGGCAAAAGGATACACGCAGACATACGGGATTGACTATTCTGAAACATTCTCTCTCGTAGCCAAAATAGACACAATCAGAGTATTGTTGTCTATAGCTGCAAATAAAGACTGTCTTTTGCACCAGTTTGATGTGAAGAACGCATTTCTTCACGGAGATCTAGAAGAAGAAGTTTACATGGAAGTCCCACTAGGCTACAAAGATGAAACCCAGGAAGGAAAAGTGTGTCGATTAAAAAAGCACTCTATGGTCTGAAGCAATCTCCTCGTGCATGGTTGGGGAGGTTCAGGATAGTCATGAAGAAATATGGATATAAGCAGAGCAACTCAGACCATACCTTGTTCTTGAAGAAAATAGGAACCCTCATAACATGTTTAATCATTTATGTTGATGATATGATTATTACATGGAATGATGAAAAAAAGATGCACAAGCTCAAGAAGAACTTGTTTGAAGAATTCAAGATGAAGGATCTCGGAAATTTGAAATACTTTCTTGGAATTGAGGTATTAAGATCAGGGGAAGAATCTTTATATCTCAAAGAAAGTATATTTTGGAATGCTGGAATGCAAACCAGCAGAAACACCAATGATAGTAAATCACGGCCTACAACTATCAGAAGGAAGAAGACTAGCAGATAAGGAACGATATCAAAGGCTAGTAGGAAAGCTGATATATCTGTCATATACTCGACCATGCATAACTTATGATGTTGGAGTAGTGATTCATTTCATGCATCAACCTCAAGTGGAGCATATGGAAGTTGTCATGAGAATTATGAGGTATTTGAAGGGAATTTCAGGGCATGGAGTTTTGTTCAGAAGAAATGGTCATTTGGAAATACAGGGATATACAGATGCTGACTGGGCAGGAAATCTGATTGATCGAAAGTCCACGTCCGAATATTTTACCTTTGTTGGTGATAATCTGGTAACATGGAGAAGTAAAAAACAGAAGGTTGTAGCTCTTTCAAGTGCAGAAGCTGAGTTCCGTGGAATAACTAGAGGATTAACTGGGATATTGTGGCTGAGGAAGTTAATGACAGAGATTGGGTTTCCACCAACCGAATCATGTGAGCTAAGGTGTAACAATAAAGTCGCAATCAGCATTTCAGAGAATCCAGTTCAGCATGACTGCACTAAACACATTGAGGTGGATAGACACTTCATAAAAGAGAATCTCGAGGAAAAATACATGAGACTGCCATTTGTTCGTTCAGAAGATCATTTAGCAGACATACTCACTAAAGCGGTGAACTCAAAGATTTTCAAAGAAGTATTGAGCAAGTTGAGTATCAGATATTCAACCACTCAACTTGAGGGGGAGTGTTATAATAATCTGAGTCAAGGTCAAAAAGTAGCAATTATTCAAAAGCAAGACAGAAATGTCCAAAGCAAAATAGTGATGTTTGACAAATGTGTAAAAGCTAGAGTCAAATGTAATGAGTATGCTAGTAGCTACATAGATAGGTAAGAGATGTATAAATTATCTTGTATGTCTGAATCAAAGTAATGAAGTCTGATTTTACCAGAAATATAGCAGAAATACATGTGTTAACATTTTTACTTTTGTATATGCTGTTTTTGGTTTGATTAGGTGGTTTTGGTGTTTGGATATGTTGTTAATTGGGTTTATGTTGTTTGAATTTGTGGTTTGTGGGTTACGTTTGTTCCGCATTATGTGATAAATATGTTATCTACGTTGACAAATATATTTATCCGCAGGAATGTCATCCAAAGACTACATTTATTCGCTATACATTAGGCATGGTGGAAAGTGGATTGACAATTGGGGAATTCATGCATACGAAGGTGAGGAGAAGTCATTTGTCATACCGTGGGAGAATATGAATTACGAGTTTCTCTCCGGATTATCGGCCATATATTACAATCTCTTAGACGATGATGGACTTCTATACCTCCCACCATATGGAAACCCGAAGACAGATTTGAGGGTAATCAGTCATGAGAAAGACATTCCATCACTTTTGGAGTTGCAAGGTACTTGTGAAAAGATTGAAGTTTTCGTGTTGGCTCCCTTAAGTCAAGATGAGTGTTTGAAGGATCCCTTTTTGATGATGATTCGCAACAAAATGGTTGAAAAGTTGAAATCAGGTAGACGGAAGGAACCCAACCTGGAAATTGGTAAGAAGCATGTTGTTGAGGATGAGAGCAAAGGTAAGAAACCGGTTAGTGACAAAGGTAAGAAACCGATTATTGAGGAAGATCACAGTGATGACTCGATATTTGAGGATGATGTAACGCTAGTCAATCTTCTAGACGACTTAAAGCACTTCAAGTTCGAGGGTGAGACGAGTGACAGTTCGGTGGAGGTTGGTCCATCATCCAAAGTAGATGCGAAAATGGCGAAAGAGGAAGGAAGTAAAAAAACGAAATCACCGATAGAAAAGGAATGGCCATGGGAAGTCCCTGGTTTTGGAGCCGACTTAAGCGATTCTAGAAGTGACACATTGTAAATGGGTGGACAAGCGGATGTACAAGATGATGCCTCGACGTGTGCGTTTTGTAAACATTACAAGGACGAAAAGAATTCGGGAGATTTCGAGGTGCAACTCAGCATGTTGTTCGGTAGTCGGTCAGCCTTCAAGCAGACCATGAGAGACCATGCAATATTTCATGGATATGACATCGTCATCCCAGTGAACACAAGATCCGAATGGAAATATACTGCACCCACTAGTGCAGATTCAGGGTGATTGCGAGGACTGTGAACAAAGAAAGCACGGTGCAGATTCGTGATTTGGTGAAGGAGCATAACTGTCCCCGTTCTCACATTAACCATAACATTGGATACAAATGAGTGTGTGATCACTTCATTGGTATGCTTAGGGACGACCCGAAGTTAAGGGTACAACTTTTTACTGAAACCTGTTTTTTACTGTCCCTTTAGTAAATGCTTTTTACTGAAGCCTGTTTTTTTATGCAGAATCGCACTATTCGTGGTGAGATTCAAAGACGATATGGATGGAAAGTAAATAGATTCAAAGGTTAATGTTGATGAAAGATTTTGAAAAACAATTAAGGGTTAATTACTTAATTGGTTACAAATGTTTCACCATTGTGCAGAATGGTTACACACGTTTCAAAATGTGATTAATTGGTTTTGTTATGTGACTAATTGGTTACACATGTTTTTCCAAATGTGATTAATTGGTTATTCTGTTAGTAAACCGTTAATTTTAACGTTAATTCATTTTTTTAACATATTATTGAATTGTGAAATGACTATTATGCCCTTAGTTGTATTGAAGAACACATGGAAAGATTGAAGAACCAAAATCGAATCAAATTCGATTTGATGTTCTTTAGAACCCAGAAATGCTGTTTCTGGGTTCTTGAGAATCCAGAATTGCAATTTCTGGGTTCTTGAAGAACCCAGAATTGCAGTTTCTGGGTTCTTGAAGAACCCAGAATTGCAGTTTCTGGGTTCTAAGAACCCAGAAATTGCTGTATCAGGGTTCTAAGAACCCAGAAAGAAATTGTTGTTTCTGGGTTCTAAGAACCCAGAAATTGCTGGGTTCTTAGAACCCTGATACAACAATTTCTGGGTTCTTGCATTTCTGCGTTCTTCACATTGTGGGTAATATGTTGAACCTTTTAATCACATTATTTCAAACAACAGTATCCATTTAATCATATTCTAGATAAACATGTATGACCTTTTAATCACATTATAGAGAAACATGTATGACCTTTTAATCACATTATAGAGAAACATGTATGACCATTTAATCACATTTGGTGAGAACATATACTGCAATACATAACTTCAGAATTGCGATTCTGGGTTCTTGAGAACCCAGAATCACAATTTCTGGGTTCTTCGATTCTTGTTCTTGAAGATGATGATGCGTTCTTGAAGATGATTCTAGGGGTAATTACGTCATTTTACGTATCTAAATAGTGACTTAAATGTGTTTTCTAACGGTGAATAGTAAAAAAAACAAATAGTCACATTTCAAAACCAATTAATCACATTTTAAACATGTGTAACCATTCTGAACATTGGTCAAACATGTGTAACCAATTAAGTAATTAACCCAAAAATTAATCACCACTCAATATGGATCGCTTGGTAAGAATATTGTTAGAAAGTTGAAGAAAATAACAGATGGCATAAGTGGTTGTGACGTGATATATGTTGCGGATGGAGAGTATGAGGTGCATGTTGCTCCACAAATCTCAAACAAGACTGATATTAACAGGCGTACATGTACATGCAGGGCATGAGATTTGAGTGTCCTCCCTTGTGTGCACGGGATAGCATGTCTGTTATATGCTCAGATATTTGAACTTGCTCCATACTGTGACCGAGTATAGCATAAGGAGGCATACAGGCAGACATACTCTGGTGTTATACATGCGTTTCCAGGGAGAGATGATTGGTGTAGTACGGAAGGATTGCCCGTAGATCCCCCAATCCTGAAAGCACGTTCTAGAAGGCCGAAAAAGAAAAGGGTGTGGTCTGCATTTGAAGAGCCTTAACAAGGTTCAACCTGGTTGACTAGGACTGGTTTAAGGCAGTACTGCTCTACATGTGGAGAGGCAGGCCATAACAAGAGGGGTTGCGATCGAAGACTAACTCACCCAAATGAAGATGTATATTTTCTGCATTAACATGTAGTTTATGACTTCCTTTTTTATGACTTCGTTGTTCATGTTCAGGATGATAAAGGACAAACCTCACAGCAAAAGTCACCACAAAAAAAAAAAAGAACAGTGCGTCACAAATTGGATGATGATGTTATCCCGACACAGTCGAGTCAAACAACAACTCGTTCAAGGCGCAAGGAAGTGGAAACATATAATGAAGCAACTCCTTCAGCTCAAACTCCCATTCCCAAGGTGAAAAAGCAGCGTCAACAGAAACTCCTAACACGCAAAAGCGACCCGAGAGAACCATCCATACAGAAGGAGTCTGTTGCTGCAGATCCGAAGGAACCATCCATACATGCAGAAGCGAAGGAACCATCCATTCTTGCAGAACCGAAGGAACCAACCGTGACACCAAAGAAGCGTGTTAAAACATTAGCAAAAAAGGGTTAGTAAATCTGTCTTTCACATGTTGTTGTCATGTTCGCATGTTTGTAATAACGATACCGGTATGATATGTAGGCCCACTCAAGCAGTCCGACAAAACTCAAGAAAATAAAAGAACAACCAACTATTATAGAATTGATGATACTGTAGATAATGAACCCGTCCTTTCAGACTCAAGAGCGTTAATGGTTCTGGATCAGCCACTCAAGACGGTCCTTCCAAAGAGAACGAGGCAATTATGGCAATCTACACAGTAGAGTAGAGTCGGGTTCATTTTTTACTTCCATATTTTGTTAGTTATGAAAGTCTGTTTTAACGGAACCTGTTTAGGGATTATATGATGGATTATGTTTTCGGATGTATTCTGGAATTTTATGGATTATTATGGATTCTATTTTCGGATGTATTCGGATTTTAGTAACGGTTGGGTAACAAAATGTCCAACTTAAGTCACATTTTAATAACAGTTTAGAAACTTAAGTCACCTTTTAATAACAGTTCAGAAAAGATAACACTTCATTTAACAACATGTCCACAAACATAAGTCACCACCTTCGAAAATACACATTGTTCTTCATCCTTCAGTTACGGAAAAAGGTACAACTAACTTCTACTAATTCTTCGCAATTGAATTTAGAACAAAAACAACAACAACAATTACCAACACTGTAACTAACTTCCGATTGGGTCGAATTTCAAGAGCTCGGGTTTTTGCAACATCCAATTGTTCTTTCTTTGTTGAAATTGCATAACTGCAATCCGACCGTAAGGGCACATAGCTGGATCTTCCCAGTCAAAAAAAACACATCCGAGTTTTTGTACAGACTACAACAGAAGAAACAACAAACAGTTACCTCAAATTTGACGATTTAACGTTCGAAAATAAGGCATTACAATTCAAATTACTGCAGCAAAACGAATTAGGGTTGCCAATTAGGGTTACCCACTATCAAATTACCTCAAAATTGGGGCATACATGGAAACGGCGAGAGAAATTCTGCCACGTACCAGCAGATTTGACGGAGGACACAAGCCCACAGTAGCACATTCTCAAACGCGAAGCTCCGTGGTTGGGATTAGGGGAAGAGATTGACCGAGATCGAACCTTTCTACGGTTGTCATAGCCCGTAGGACAACATTCATCCTCAGACTTCATAGCTTCTCTCTTCGCACCGTGGGTTCTTCAGTTCTTTGTTCTTCTCCAGAATTTTCGCGCTCAAACTTCTACAACACTGTCGGACGTCGGATCCGACTTTCCCGACCCGTTTTGGAAAAATATTTATAAATTTTCATTTTTGAAAATGTCGGGTCTTGGCGAGCGACGGGTCCGGTCGAGCGGGGTCATCAACCGGACCGAATCTTTTTGAAAGAGTCGCCACCGATTAATTGAAGGCTAATCAGAATCCTAAAATTACCTAGGGTACATGAAATTAACATCCTAGGGCTTAGAAAGGTCTACGTCCAGAGAATCGAGTTCGGGGGTTTGATTACGTCTTAAAAGCTCGCGAGCTTATAATCCGCCCTTTCGGTACTTTAATTTGCTTTTGAAATGTTTTTCAATTTTGCCCGAATTGCCCGTTTTAATCATGCTTGGCCCAAAATAAAACTACATGCATTTTCTTTCAATTAAACAAACCATGCACAAACAATTTTTTTTTTTCAAATAAACAAGAGAGAACTAAATTTAATCGTGCTCCAAAGAAAATGGTTTAACTCTCGAGCCATTTTAAACGTGTCAAAACATGCACGAATAATTTTTGAAAATATTAAGCTCGTTAGACTAATTTACCCCATTTAAGAAGTTATAGGATGTCCAAAAAAAAAAATATAGGGACCAAAATGCAATTTATAAAAATTTGAGCTGAATTGGACAAATATTTTCGAAAATTGCAGAAATGACCCTAAACTATTCTGGACTTATTTGTAACACTTGGTAAAGTTCTAAAATAACTCGAAAATTATTCTATACTTATTTGTAACATTTTGAAAAGTCATGGAATGTCCAGAAAAATCTAGGAATAAAAATTGTAATTTTCGAAAAAAAATATAACTTAACTGAAAATAGTTTTTTAAAATTACAGAATTGACCCTAAACTATTCTAGATTTATTTGTAACACTTGATAAAATTCCAAAATAACCCAAAAATTATTCTAGACTTATTTGTAACATTTTGAGAAATCATGGAATGTCTAGAAAAGTTTAGAAATTAAAATGTAATTTTTTTAAAAAACGAGCTGAATTAAAACAAAAAACAAAATTTGCACAAATGGCCCAAAACTTTTCCGGTTTGGTTTATAACACTCGATAACGTCCCAGAAATGACCCGAGAGTCCAAGGACCGAGTTGTAACCTTCATCAAAGTTTGGGAATGACCTAAGTCAATTTTGAAAATTTTTTCACATATACATAATATACATATATTATACATAATACATAATATATATATATAGTATTACATAGACATAATATAAATAGATATTATACATATAGATAAATAGATAACATAAACATAATATAAATATATATTATACATATAGATATATATAGTATTACATAAACATAATATAAATATATATTATACATATAGATATATATAGTAATTAGTAATACATAAACATAATATAAATATATATTATACGTATAGATATATATAGTAATACATAAACATAATATAAATATATATTATACATATATATATATAATAGTATAAACATAATATAAATATATATAGTAATACATAAACATAATATAAACATATATTATACATATATATATATATATATTAACAAGTATATTATACATAAATAGATAATATATGTATATAAACTCTCAATTTTATTTCACATTTAGAAAATACAAAATATGATATTGAAGATGAGAGAAATATACCTAACTCATGGGAGGATAAAACACCGTACGAGGAACCGAGTCCGATAATTATCGGTATTTTTCACTCTTTTTTTTCTATTTCTTTTTCTCTCTTTTTTTTTTCTCTCATTCTTTCTTCCTTTGAAACTCTTCACCGTAGCTTACCTTCTTGAAGCCCTCCTCATTCATTGAAGCTACCCTCATTTTATAGAGAAAATGTACACATATTTAATTAATTAATAAAAACTTTTTTTTTTTTAATAATAAAAAAATAAAATCGGTGGAAAAGAGGCAATTTTCCACCGTTGGAATTTTTTATTATTTTTTTAAAATTTTTTATTATTTAAAAAAAAATTTTTTTTTTTTTTTTTTTTTATATTTTTCAAATCTCGATTCCTCTCATACGGTATTATGATCCCGAGCCAAAATCAGGTGTTTACAGTTGCCCCTCTTTGAGCACGCGCTCATGGAAGTGATCTCATGAGTGTGTGTTCAAAGACAAACAACTGATTTTGGCTTCTCTTTATTCATTATTTACATAGTAGACAAACATTATTATGCAACTTTCGGAAGCTAGACACCTATAGGTCCCGATTGTTGACGATGATTTGTGGAGACTGAACGTCTAAACGCTCATCAACTTGTGATTCCCAGACGTTGGACACATACAGGTCTTGGTCGTCGATGATGACTTGCGAAGGTTGAACACCGAAAGACTCCGCTCGTCGGTCGGCTTGTGACTCGTTGGGGATGACTTGCGGAGGCTGAACACCTAAAGGCTCCGCTTGTCGGCTTGTGACTCCCAGAAGCTGGATAACTACAGGTTCTGGTCATCGAGGATGACTTGCGGAGGCTGAAACTAAAGGCTCCACTCGTAGTTTTTTGTGATTCCCAGAAGTTGGATAACTACAGGTCCTGGTCGTCGAGGATGATTTGCGAAGGCTGAACACCTAAAGGCTCCGCTCGTCGTTTTTTTTTTTTCGTGACTCTAAGAAGCTGGATAACTACAGGTCTTGGTCGTCGATGATTTTTTTTCCAGAAGCTTTGTTGAGGGTGACTTACAGGGGTTGAGCACCTCAAGACCCTATTCGTCGGGTTGTAACTTTCAGAAGATGGACATCTACAGGTTCTGATCGTTGGGAATGACTCGCGGAGGTTGAGCACCTAAACGCTCCGTTCGTCGGTTTGTAACTCTCGGAAGTTGGATAACTACAAGTCCCGATTGTTGATGATGACTTGCGAAGGTTGAGCACCTCAAGGCCCCATTCGTCGGCTTGTAACTTTCAGAAGCTGGACATCTACAGGTTCTGATCGTTGGGGATGACTTGCGGAGGTTGATCACCTAAACGCTCCGTTCGTCGGTTTGTAATTCTCGGAAGTTGGAAATTTACAAGTCCTGATTGTTGATGATGACTCGTGGAGATTGAGCACCTCAAGGCCCCGTTCGCCGGCTTGTAACTTTCAGAAGCTGGACATCTACACGTTCTGATCGTTGGGGATGACTTGCGGAGGTTGAGCACCTAAACGCTCCGTTCGTCGGTTTGTAACTCTCGGAAGTTGGAAATCTACAAGTCCCAATTGTTGATGATGACTCGCGGAGGTTGAGCACCTCAAGGCCCCCGCTGATTAGCTTGTAATTCACTTTGGAGGTAAAAACCCTTCTCGAGATGTCTGACTGCTTATGCGGACTTCTCAGTCTGTTTTCTCATTAATCGACTTTGGAGTCCTTCTTGATGGAGTTCCCTAAAGTCATTCATGTTTTGTTCAAAAGGTGTATCCATGCAAGTTGTCGAGGCAACTCAAATTAATGCAGATCACAACTTCTTTTATTGCTACTGTAGGAAACATTGTCGTCTACTTTTGAGCATTTTTTATTATTTTTTTTTTATCTCTTGATTTTATTTCCTTTTGCTACGGTATTTTTTGTTTTTTACCGCACCTCTCGATTCCCTTAATTTTTGCCTAGGTCGCCCTTTTGGGTTTTCAACCTAGCAGGGATTTGATTCCTTTCCTTTTGCCATGATCGCCCTTTTTAGGGATTTTTAATCATGCCCCTCTTCCCTAAATTTTGCCTAAACCGCCCTTTCAGGTTTTCGATTTAGCGGGAATTTCTCTCATTTTTTGGAGGCTCACTTTCTGATTACGAATTTTTTTCCCTGCATCCACATTGATTGGATTGGGGAGATCTCTGTTGTCCATGTCAGTGATGATCATGGCTCCCCCACTGAAAATCTCTTGATGACATAAATCCCTTCAAATTTAGGTACAAATTTGCCCCGGGAGTCTTGATTGACTTGAAGGATATTTTTTTTATCTCTCGTTTTTCAATCATTTTGCTACGGTATTTTTTTTTTACCGCACCTCTGGGTTCCCTTCATTTTTGCCTAGGTGGGCCTTTCGGGTTTTCAACCTAGCAGGGATTTGAATCCTCTCCTTTTGCCATGATTGTCCTTTTGAGGATTTTCAATCATGCCCCTCTTCCCTAAATTTTGCCTAAACCGCCCTTTTGGGTTTTTGATTTAGCGGGAATTTTCTCACTTTTGAAGGCTCTCTTTCTGGTTACGAGTTTTTTTTTTTTTTATCCACATTAATTGGATTGTGGAGTTCTTGCTCGTCCTTGTCAGTGATAATCATGGCTCTTCCGCTGAAAATCTTTTTGACGATATAATCCCCTTTCATATTTAGGCATAAACTTGCCCCGAGAATCTTGATTGACTTGAATGATTTTTTTTCTCTCACTTTTCTATCATTTTGCTACGGTATTTTTTTTTTTACCGCACCTCTCGGTTCCCTTAATTTTTTTGCCTAGATTGCCCTTTCGGGTTTTCAACCTAGCAGGGATTTGATTCCTCTCCTTTTGCCATGATTGTCCTTTTGGGGATTTTCAATCATGCCCCTCTTCCCTAAATTTTGCCTAAACCGCCCTTTCGGGTTTTCGATTTAGCGGGAATTTTCTCACTTTTGGAGGTTCGCTTTATGGTTACGAACTCTTTAAGGATAGTATTTTCTGACTGGGTCCATATTGATTGGACTGGAGAGTTCTTGATTGTCCATGTCGGTGACGATCATGGCTCCTCTGCTGAAAGTCTCTTTGGCGACATAAGACTCTTCATATTTAGGCACAAAGTTGCCCCGAGAGTCTGGATTGACTCTAAGAATTTCTTTTCTGAGAATTAGATTGCCTGCTTGTAATTCTCTTGGACTGACTTTCCTGTTAAATGCACGAGTCATGCGTTGCTGGTACAATTGCCTGTGGCACTGCGCGATGAGCCGCCTTTTGTCGCGAGGTTCAATTGCATGTATCTGCATTTCGCCTACTCTGATTCGTCCTTCTCTGCCTCGGCGAGGATCCTAGATGACGGGAATTCTAGTTCAATTGGCAACACGACTTCGATCCCGTAAACAAGGGAGAATGGGGTTGTTCCTGTTGGTGCCCGTATTGAGTTCATGTATGCCTTGAGTGCCCAAAGAGGCTTATCATGTCAGTCCTTCAATTGATGCTTCCACTACGCCATTCATTTGTGGGTGATATGGAGATGAATTTTTATGCTTGATCACAACTCTTCGACCAATTTAGTTTTGTGGCATTGCCGATGATGATTGACTTCGGCATCCCATGACACATGATGATGTCCTCGCTTATGAAAAATTCAATGGTCTTTGCCATTATTGACACCAGGGTAATAACCTCTACTCCTGGTGAAGTAATCGATTGTAATCAATATAAATCGATGACCATTGGACGCCTTTGGGAAAATCATGTTGATTACATTGATGCCCCACATTGAGAAAGCCTGTGGGGAATTCCTGGAATAGAGCTCGTGCAGTGACGCGTGGATTTGGTCCGCGTACACTTGACAGATGTGATATTGCTGGGCATGTTTTATACAGTCAGCCGTCATGGTGAACCCAAAGTACCCAAGTCTTGCACGTTCATGTGTGAGCCGCAACAACCTTATTGAATTTCTTCCATTAGATGTTCAACTTTTTAGCATTCACGCATCTCAAATGGGTATAGTCAGGCCACTGGGTAATTAATTGCAAGTCCTTCCAAGCATGACCATTCATACATTTTCTTGTGGTGTTCTCTGGGAACTCCGTACGCCAAGTATCTTTTTATATCAGTGAGTCATGGTTGACTGTCTGATTCTTCGATTGTACAACAATAGGTTGAAACCTCTTTGATTTTGATCTCCATTGGCAGTTTTTGGTTTCCCGGAGAAATTTTACTCATGGGCGCGAGCGTTGCCAATTTTTTTGAACGCAAAGACGCAAATAAGAACACAAGGTGATTGTTGGTTTGCTTCTCTTCTTCGCAGCTTTCATCCCCGTGGTGATGACGCTGCTGGCGTCATTGTTGTTGTCCCTCCATGGGTTTCTCCACCCTTCAGGGAATCCGATCAGTTGGAAGTACTTCGCCTTGCTGTGACGAACTTTCCGTAGTGGCTACATTTCAAGCCTTTCCGATCGACGTTGCTAACAATGGCATCTCTATGCATCGACAATGACGTCTCCCCTGTTGTGAACAACGACGAGCGTCAACAATGGCATCTCTTATGCAGGAGTCAACAACGGCGTCTGTCCCGTGTCAACAATGGTGACTCTTATGCAGGAGTCAACAACGGTGTCTTCCCCGTGTCAACAATGGCGACTCTTCTGTAGGGGTCAACAACGGTGTCTGTCCCGTGTCAACAATGACATCTTGATGACGTCTTCCCCGTGTCAACAATGACGTCTTTTCATCTCTATTTAAGTCGCCTATGCTTTAGCTCGATCAAACGAAAGGGAGTTGTTTTTCTCATCTCCTTTACTTTGTAAAACAACCTTCCCTTTTCCGGTGGTCGAATGTGGTCTGGTGGCGTGGGTCGATTTGACTATGATTGCCACTTTCTCTAAGCGAGGCGTAACATAGAAGACGGGTTCAATTATGATGATGAACCTCGGTGTCCCTCTTTGCTGCGGTACCCATTACTTATCTCTGGTCCCTTCCTTGATCGGATAGTTGCATAAGTGGATTCTTCATCAGGTAACAGATTTTTCTTGGAGTAGATCTCGTTTTTCCTGATCATACTCCTCACTCACTGCATTCAGGAATTGATACAATTTGGTATCTGCTTGATTTTGTGTTTCAAATTGAAATGTCGTCTGAGCCAACATATCATTCACTGTAATGTATAAAGTCAGATTCAGCAAGGGTGCCCCCATTAGCGAGTGGACGGGCGAAAAAGCCCCTGGGAGCTTCATTGAGGAGAGCTCCACTAGTGATACCGGTTGAAAATAAGCATGACAAGCCCCCGTGAGCATCAATGTCATCGAGTTGGATCACTTGGTGTGGGCCTGGTAATGAAACGGCAAGGAGAGGAAACAACAATGTTCCTGAACTTTCGGCTAAATGTTTCCTCCAGGAGAATTCATAATCTTTGAAATTAGGACGAAAACTCAGTCCTAAAAGTATTTTTTTCCTTCCGGGTGTGTGATGGTCATATGTGGGAAGTGGACCTTGGTCAGGATGGCCATATGTGGGAGGTAGAGCTTCGCCAGGATGGAAAAAGTGCCTTACATGGATTGATGAAGTACCATGACAGTAGTGTTCCTCGGGAAGACGAGATCAGGGATATTATGGTAGTCACGGCTGCTCGGAACTTAGAAAAGCAAAAATCCGCTCGACCTAGGAGGTCATGCCAGCGATTGACTGCACTGTGCGGGAACTCATGGTGTGCATGGTTTGCTTTAGCTTGATGAATTTCTCCTCGTGTTTTTGAGGTGCCGGAGTCATCGAATGTCGCATGGATTTCCGGAAACCTAAATCCAAAATACCATAGTAAGAAGGATGAATACACAATTGATCATGCATGATTGATTTCAAAAATTCTGCATGTTCCGTTCATTCCATTCGTAGACTTTGATTGCATGTATGGCAAAAGTTTTTTTCAAAAATACTTTATAAGGATTTGGCCAATCGATGTCTAGTTCTTAAGACGTTTCACACAACGACGTAGCTCATTGAGTGCATTTGTTGCTTGTTCCTTGGTTCGAACGAAGGTCGAGGACATGTATTTTGAAAATCTTTTTATTTGCCTCATTCTTCGTATGAATTGTTCAAGGGTGTCATTCAACTTAGCAATGTTGCCCCCACATTTTTCCAAAGTGCCCCCACATTGCTAGAATGACGGTGGTTGTTGGAGTCTATGCCTGATTATCTCATTCGGGTTGAAAGACGGACTTGCTGGTGTCGAATGGAACTTGTGAACGTATTCCGTTGTTGTTAATCACGCAGACACGTTTTTCCATATTTCATAATTCAGACAAGTCGTTGAGAATCCAATTGACTTTGTAGTTTACGAGCTTGTGAACCTCATCAATCTTCTTGTTCACGTATTTCTGATTCTCTTTTGTCATGACTTTCCATATTCGGGCAATTTCGACTGTAGAGTTGTATGACCTTAATGTGAGGGCAATGATTTTTTTTTTTTTCCATCCTTACCAAAGATGGTGCGTGAAACGTCGTAAGGATACAAGATTGAATGAACGGAACTTACATTATTTTTTTTTTTTTTGAAAAATGCAATGCAAGTGCGAGAATTTAACTTCATTAGTAAGACTCGTATTACATTTACAACAGTCTGGAATATATAATACAAAAGGCCCAATCCTATACATGTCATGATCTAAGGCCAAAACAAAACACATTTACATCAATGGGCCAAACTTCTTCATGGGCTAAATTTCTTCATGGGTTGTGGGCCAATCTCGTATCCAAATACATGGGCTGAATTCTCATTTACATTAGTTGAGCCCAAAAATGAAAGTACACACAAAACTGGTAAAGACTAAACACGGTGTGGAGCTTTTGTTCTAAATGGATGGAATTTCTAGGTCCTCTGAACCAGCGGAACCTCACCCCCTAAAGAGGATCACGGGCCCATTCCGATCATCGAGTTGAGTTGTTTGGGTGCGTGCCGGCGGTCCAAACCGCTCCGGGCGCATTCCCCTACTAAACTCCCTAAGCTCCTAATGTGCTCCAGGTCCGAGCGGGTAATGGTAACCAGTGTGGTGTGTGCAAAACAAGAATTTTAATTTTTTTTTTTTTTTTACTTATTACAATTACATCGCCTTTTGGACAAAATTTGAAACTGCAAGCATGAGCAAACGGTCAAAATGGATATGGCAAAATATAATATGGCAAAGCAAACATGACAAAGCCTAAACCCTCTAAAAGAGGTCCCCAGCAGAGTCGCCAAATTGTCGGACGTCAGATCCGACTTTCCCGACCCGTTTTGGAAAAATATTTATAAATTTTCATTTTTGAAAATGTCGGGTCTTGGCGAGCGACGGGTCCGGTCGAGCGGGGTCATCAACCGGACCGAATCTTTTTGAAAGAGTCGCCACCGATTAATTGAAGGCTAATCAGAATCCTAAAATTACCTAGGGTACATGAAATTAACATCCTAGGGCTTAGAAAGGTCTACGTCCAGAGAATCGAGTTCGGGGGTTTGATTACGTCTTAAAAGCTCGCGAGCTTATAATCCGCCCTTTCGGTACTTTAATTTGCTTTTGAAATGTTTTTCAATTTTGCCCGAATTGCCCGTTTTAATCATGCTTGGCCCAAAATAAAACTACATGCATTTTCTTTCAATTAAACAAACCATGCACAAACAATTTTTTTTTTTCAAATAAACAAGAGAGAACTAAATTTAATCGTGCTCCAAAGAAAATGGTTTAACTCTCGAGCCATTTTAAACGTGTCAAAACATGCACGAATAATTTTTGAAAATATTAAGCTCGTTAGACTAATTTACCCCATTTAAGAAGTTATAGGATGTCCAAAAAAAAAAATATAGGGACCAAAATGCAATTTATAAAAATTTGAGCTGAATTGGACAAATATTTTCGAAAATTGCAGAAATGACCCTAAACTATTCTGGACTTATTTGTAACACTTGGTAAAGTTCTAAAATAACTCGAAAATTATTCTATACTTATTTGTAACATTTTGAAAAGTCATGGAATGTCCAGAAAAATCTAGGAATAAAAATTGTAATTTTCGAAAAAAAATATAACTTAACTGAAAATAGTTTTTTAAAATTACAGAATTGACCCTAAACTATTCTAGATTTATTTGTAACACTTGATAAAATTCCAAAATAACCCAAAAATTATTCTAGACTTATTTGTAACATTTTGAGAAATCATGGAATGTCTAGAAAAGTTTAGAAATTAAAATGTAATTTTTTTAAAAAACGAGCTGAATTAAAACAAAAAACAAAATTTGCACAAATGGCCCAAAACTTTTCCGGTTTGGTTTATAACACTCGATAACGTCCCAGAAATGACCCGAGAGTCCAAGGACCGAGTTGTAACCTTCATCAAAGTTTGGGAATGACCTAAGTCAATTTTGAAAAAAATTTCACATATACATAATATACATATATTATACATAATACATAATATATATATATAGTATTACATAGACATAATATAAATAGATATTATACATATAGATAAATAGATAACATAAACATAATATAAATATATATTATACATATAGATATATATAGTATTACATAAACATAATATAAATATATATTATACATATAGATATATATAGTAATTAGTAATACATAAACATAATATAAATATATATTATACGTATAGATATATATAGTAATACATAAACATAATATAAATATATATTATACATATATATATATAATAGTATAAACATAATATAAATATATATAGTAATACATAAACATAATATAAACATATATTATACATATATATATATATATATTAACAAGTATATTATACATAAATAGATAATATATGTATATAAACTCTCAATTTTATTTCACATTTAGAAAATACAAAATATGATATTGAAGATGAGAGAAATATACCTAACTCATGGGAGGATAAAACACCGTACGAGGAACCGAGTCCGATAATTATCGGTATTTTTCACTCTTTTTTTTCTATTTCTTTTTCTCTCTTTTTTTTTTTCTCTCATTCTTTCTTCCTTTGAAACTCTTCACCGTAGCTTACCTTCTTGAAGCCCTCCTCATTCATTGAAGCTACCCTCATTTTATAGAGAAAATGTACACATATTTAATTAATTAATAAAAACTTTTTTTTTTTTTAATAATATAAAAAAACGTTTTTTTTTTAATAATAAAAAAATAAAATCGGTGGAAAAGAGGCAATTTTCCACCGTTGGAATTTTTTATTATTTTTTTAAAATTTTGTATTATTTAAAAAAAAAAAATTTTTTTTTTTTTTTTTTTTTTTTATATTTTTCAAATCTCGATTCCTCTCATACGGTATTATGATCCCGAGCCAAAATCAGGTGTTTACAAACACCTAAGAACAAGCTGATTATAAGTAAACAAGGTGTTTATGGTAGGCTTGTTCATGAACCGGTTCGACCCCGAACCGGTTCTGAACTGAACTGGTCTGGTTTGAAATAAACCAGTACATTTTTCTGTTTCTAAAAAAACTGGTCTGGTTTAAGGAAAAAAGAACTGGTCTGGTTCGAACCGATTCAGAACCGGTTCGAACTGTTCTGGTCTGTTTTTTTTAATATCAATTTTGGTTCGGAAATATTTCGGTTCAAATCGAACCTAAACCGGATGAAAATTCTGTCCAACACACTGAACCATCTTAAAAAATACTGAACCAACTGAAAAACACTGAACCGGCTGAAAAAACACTAAACCGACTGAAAAATACATTGAACCGACTGAAAAACACATTGAACCGATTGAAAATCTATTCCACAACCGACTAAAATCTTGTCTAACATCAACATACGAGAGTCCAATATATCTCTAGGTTTGGTTTATTGAAAACATATCTAGGTTTGGTTTAATTTCAGACCGGTTTAGTTAATTTTGCTTTAAACCGGTTCTAAAATTATATAGGTTTAAAGTGGTTTGATTGAAATTTAAGTATAAACCAGTATCAAAAACGAGTCGAGTCGAACCGGTTCAAACTGAATTTTTGGTACTATTTTGAACTGTTCTATTTGAAGGCAAAAAACACTGGTCTGGTTTTGGAACTAGTTCGGCTGAACCGGTTCGAACCAAACCAGTTCCAGACCAGACCAGTTCGCCCGAACCGGTTTATTTGGCCAAGCCTAGTTTATGGTAGTTTCAGAACTTCATAATAGAACCACCTCACGTGACAAACACATTAGACTACTTAACGGGAAGAAATAACAGCAGTTAGGTGACTGAACGGTTCGGTCACATATGGAAACATAAGTAACGGTTGAGCTCAAGTTTGAACGGTTCAGTCACATGTGCAAACATAAATAACAGTTGAGGTAATTAACCCTAAGTTTTATATATAACACTTTTGATTTACAACTATACATATAAACATAATTAAAAATGTATTTGATATTTAAATTTATTCTTATACTTATTTTTGATATTGTATAACTTGATTGAAATTATAAGTTTTATATCGTGTTGTTTCAAATTGTATGAGATACATAATTTGTATCATATTTATATGAAGTTATTTTGTTAAAAAATTAATAGTATTAATTATACGTATCACCGTGTGATAAATTTAATAATTAAGTTATATTCTTATTTTGAGTTTTAAGTTTAATGATATATTTATATTCGCTTATATAACGACATAACTAGACATGACACATAAATCATCACCAAGTGGAACTGAACTGTCTTCTTCACCGATTAGAGAGCACTTCTAACGGTGGTGCGCAGATTTAAATTCTTTAAATATTATATCAACAACGTCAACTAATTAATACTTTTGAAAAGGAATAAAAAGTATATTTGAATTGACCAAGACTAATCTAATATGAAGTGTCAATTTTTAAGTTATTGATTGATACGTTCAAATCGTAAAAAAATAAATCGGGTTTGAATTAAACATTTAATTTGTGGATTAAATCGTACAATATAATATGTATTATTTAGAAGTTTATAGATTATATAAGTTGTTTAAGTTTACGGTTTAACTCCTAAAATTCACGCTTAAAAATTAAAATGTGCACGAACTTATAAATTATGTGAGTTGATACATAAATCATGTTGGTCTAATAACAAGCTGCCAATAATCATAATTTTGATTTTGATTTAGCATATTTTAATACGATCAGTCTCTAACACTAATCCAATGTTATGTGGATCTATCTTCTATACTACGAATTCTGAATTAAATATTATTGTGTTACCTTGATGATGGATGCATCACGTGTCATGTTAGTTAGCTTTTCTACTGAAGAGAGACCCACTTGTGCAAGTGCATTCAAAGAATCAAAGTGATCTTATGTCCATTCTTTCTTTTTATCCAACTAAATTATTATTCACATTCACATTATTTTATATTATTATCTTATATATATATAATATAATATTATCTTATATATATATATATTTAGATTATTTAACTCGTCCTTTCAAACCCTTATATGTTATATTTCATATTTGGGCTAAATCAAATGCTTGAAGCCCATGGGATTACGTTTGGGCTCAAGCCAAATTAATAAAACGAGGCTTGACAGATCGAACAATATTTGGGATTGATGAATTATGGGTCGTATTATTTAAAGCTGAATAATGTTAAAATAAATCAATTGGGATTCGTGATTATTAATAAATTAATTTTCAAGATTCAAACGCAGCATGTTCAGTGTCAATCTATATGATTTGTGAACCAAGTGTTTATTTCAAATTTGTACGGTATGAATTTTGTAAGTCAACTCGTAATCACCAACATGATCCGTAAACACATCGGACACAAAGATTTATGCGACTTATTAACTAATGTGACCCATGGATCCACACAGTTCATAGGACTCGTGTTATCGTGAACTTTAATATAATATGCATTTAATTGTACGAATCTATAGTCGAGAGACAACCCAAACACTAACACTTTTCGTGCAAGTTTGGACAAATCGTATCAAAATGATTCGTAAGTTCAAAAATATATTAACTCAAATACAACTCATGCACGAATAAACCACAATTTATCCATAAATTGTCCAAAATTGACACTCATATATGTTAAACGTATGAAAAAAAAATCATATTCAATATATAATAAAACGAAAACAAGTATATTTGATTTTAAGACTAAAATCGTGTTCATTTGTTAAGTGTATCTTTTTCCTTGTTAAGAGAGTTGGACTGCTTCTGGGTGATATTCTTTCTGATGCTTCTTGCCAGTTCGACAACTTCTTCTGATGCCAGATAGAGGAGTTTTGACAGTAATGCTGATAATTTCTTACGCAACACTACACAAATACGCATGAAAAATTGTGTTTATAGAAGCATACGACAAAACGATAACATGGACATGATAAATCGTGTTCACATCATGTTCATGTGTCTAAGTGTATCTTCTTTCAAGCTTTACCAATAAACACTTGGATAAAGACGAGCATTCGGATATAAGACACCGTTTAAGATAACATCTTCAAACCCTCACCTAACTTAGCCTTAGTGCCAAAAGCAGTCAGGTCATTCTGTCGACTACGATACACGTATTATGTCCTTAGGGTAACAACATACGTATAATCCACTTATTAAAGATACATGTTACTCATAACCATATATGAAAGGTAAACTGCTCAACATTAACCGGGACGCTAGAGTTCTACAAATATATATACTCAATACTCCTTTCATACACAGTTAAATTCAATATTATGTCAATATATGTTATACTCATTTAAATATCGGAGAGAGATTTGAATGACTGCTTTCTTTTGTAGGTGCTTAGATCAAACTATGATAGCCAGGATCGTCTCTCATCAACCAGAATCAACTCCGGATGAGTTTCACATCTAATCTCATACCAATAGCATGCATTAAGTTGACTCTATATGTTCATCCCTGCCCTGTCCGTCTGTTGAATCTCCATGCAACTCAAACATCCTAAAGCTGCCAATCCCCCGAAACAGTTCACACAGAATGGGACGAAAGCATGCACCTCAGCAACATGTCTGCATAATCAATTCCACAACACCTCTTCTACATGTAATGTACGTAATAGAGATGATGAATAACAGTAATTAATGTATTGATAAGAAGATGTATGGAGATCCTTATGGACCACTTCCCTTTGTCTCTAAATCTTTTGGATTGACTCCATTTTACTACTTTAATAATCCTTCATTTCAAGTAGGGCTAAAGTTAGCGTGGTTGTGTCTGCTTTTGTGGATGAGTGGGAAGTAGAGTGTGATTAGGTAAAGTTTGATGTGACTTGGGACATCACATCTGTCTTCTTCTACGTGATATTCCCCCGTGTTTAACCTGAAGTGGTGTGTTTTAACAGCAGCATGTTCTTGCTTAATTAGTTTGTTCAAGAGCAACGTAACTTAATGAGACTACCATGCAATATGAAATGTCAAGAAAGGAGGGGAGGGGAGGCCGATGGGGGCACACGCACACACTGTGTCCCCAGAACAAACTGTTACATGTGATGATGGATGAGTATAGGGTATGGTCTATGGGAATTGGGAAGACCCATTTATTGATCAACACTGTAGCACGAGCGGTTGCTTGCCTAGGGTTGGGAAAAGAAAAGAAAAGAGAAGAAAAATAACTATTTTATGGTAACGATTATGAGGAAAGAGCCCCCTAAACAAACACCCTGTCTTGTCTCTTGCCTTTTTCCATGTGTGTTGTTATGGGGTTTATACTTCTGTTTCCGTTGTGTTTTGACATATTTGTCCATTTCCATTCTCTTTCTCTACCCACCCCCATTGCATTTTCCTTTGTTTACTGTCCAAATTGATACTTCATTCATATTTCATGGTTGCCTACTTGCCTTGCCTCTTGCATAAATAGTATATATATGTTCCACAGGCAAGTTCTAGACTGAGGGAGGGCTACTCAAGACTTGGCTGCCTGGCTAACATGATAACCGGGGTTCGGGTTTGATATCTAGCTCAGGGCTCGAACCTTGGCTAAGTAGATAGACCACTTTGGGTTAGGAAGAGATTAACCCAGTTATGCTCTAATATGGGGTGACTCGCCCATCTGGGTAGATCAAAAGTCAGAACACTGATTTGGGGCATTGTTGGTCTCCCAACATGACCACTAAGTTTAGTCTAGGTTGCCCCAGACCATGACTCATCTTTAGCTGGGTAAATCGATCACTTTGGGTCTACACTCTACAATCAAATAGCTGTGTATTCCTATAAAAGATATATTATTGGAGGAGAATTGATTCTTCTAATGGGAAAAGAAACGGCAAAAATGCAAAGCAAAGCAAAGCAAAGAGTGTCCATTTGTTCATTCATACCTTGCATTTTCATCCAAATCAGATACCACATTTCAAGATCCCTTGGATGATGCATCATGCATGCATTGACTTGATTTGAGTGGCAGCACCATATAATGAAAGCAAAAATTGGGGCGGTCGGCAACTGAACTCCGATTTGAGTGGAAGGTGCATCAAAAGTTCAACCACCAAAGCAAAAAATAGGAGCATCAATCAGAAAACCAAATTTTCTGGATCTCCTTCTTCAATCATGTTGAATAACTACAGTTGATAATAGAGAAACAACCAGATCACATCAAATTATGCAGATAAAAAGACGGGCAATTTTTATTTATTTAAAAAGAAAAGGTTGATGAGAATAGGAATGTACTTCTCTGGACATTAGAGCTTCTCCTTGTACAGGAGAGTCAGATAAAGATACATATGGACAATTATTATTATTATAATTCATAAAAGGAAAAGGATGGACCACTATCTCTCCATGCAGACACCCAAATCTGATCTGCTTCCACGTTCATATGGCCACAAACATCCAAATCAACGCATACTTCCACCATACTTCCACATCCAAATTTGATTGGGATTTTTACTTACTAGATACTTGGGTAACAAGTATTTTGAAGTGAAAACATTATGAGGACGAATCTTTTGCCATAAGCAAAGTAGTCGTGCAAATCCTACTCCATTACTTTTTAGTTAGAGAACTTGGAGTTGACACATCGGTTAGTGGATTCTTTTCAAAAGAAACAAACCCTTTTTCATATAAAATTAGTGGTTATTGTAGGGAGGTTTACTTGTAACATCCACTAATATTTACCTAATATTCCTCTCTCTAATGCCCTAACTTTTTCTCCCTTATAGGTAGAATTAATATTCTTAAATTAACAATAGACTGCCTGGCTAAACCTGTAACAAGATTAACCTGGCAGGGTTTGCCATAACTGGTAAGGACTAGGAGTGTGTCTTATAGCTAACTCTACCCAGGCATGTGCCTAACCGGTTCGGGTCTATGGGGACTTTAGGAGGGCCTGGGGAGGATGTATATATCAAAATGGAGGATTTCTGTCCCTATTTTTTTGGTATATTTAATAGAATCTTACGTTTATTTGTGAAAAACAAACAAACTTGGAACTCCTAATTTTGTTTTATAAGATCACATTCAAACTAAAATGTTGACCCATTATCCATAAATAAACATGTATAGTGAACTTCATTATAAATGTTCTAGATCAACGACTGAATGGATTTACTTAACTTACTCTAATAAACGCAAGACATTTCCAGAAAAGTCCTACAATTTTAGGGATTAATTGAAAGATTAAAGGCAACTAAATGAAGTGGAGTCTTTAATTCAAATTTGTGATTATCAGTGTTGTGTTGAATGCAGCCAAGTGCAGAACAAAGCAGCCTTTTAAATTATGGGGAACTGAGCATCTTCGTATTTGTCAACACCACTTATGAAAAAGAAAATTTTTAAAATGAAAAAAATAAATAAAATTTTACCTGCAAGTTGGCTTCTTAAGTGCAATTCTGCTGTGCACATAACTCTGCCCACTACCTGCTTAAAAGAGGAACAGAGAAAGCCCCAGCATGAAGACATCTTCATAAAGATACTCTTCTTCTTAAAGTAACCACCAAAAAGCATATAATAATACAACAGAATATATTTAACAGTTTTGGATAGATACCACAGTCTATCTCATTACGCAACTTCTATCATCATTATTGGGCTAAAGTAAGGATTTTATGGAATTAAGATCCTCCAGAATCCAGTCATAATCCTCTTTACCCATTAGAGGTGTAGATAAAGTTTCTTTGTGATAGATAGATGTGTTTCTCCTTATTTGTGTTCTTTGGTGTCAGAATTGCACTATAAGTATAAGCTCTTGTTTTAGGTGTTTGTGGGATGTTGTGATGGATCCAACATACTTTCTCTAGTTTATTTTAGCATAATTTTTACACCTGTATTTAATGGGAAAAAACCTATCAAAATATGGGAAGTTCTCTTGGACCCACTAAACATTAAATGAAAGAGCATTTTCTGAAACCTAAACTGAACCCTGCACCCACCACTCACCTCAATGAGCTTACCAGACTTGTTGAAGGGGGTGGGAACCGCCATACAGCATATCTTCACTACCATTAATTTCTCACAGCGTTGGGTTTTGTTAATCCATCATTATAACATCTTAGGATAGGAGGAGACATAATCATCATGGTAAATAATTTATAAAAAAGGCCGATTTTCGGGTTCATAATTAACTCATTGTCACTATTCACTACGCATGAAGTGAAAATTGACCAGATAGCTTTTCCAAACAGTAATCTCTTATCTCAGTTTCTCTGATTCCTACGCACAAAACTAAAAACAGCACTTAAGGTAGTCTAGTCTAGCAGTATAAAAAAAGCATGACCATTCCTTATAAAGCCTCCCAATCAAAAGATAAAACTAGAAGGGTGCCTATGAAGTGAACACTGGTTGTTTCGTTAGTCCATATCCAAATCTAGGTTTCATTTTGACTTTCTAGATACCAGCCAGTCAACACTGGTTGTTTCGTTGAAAGAGAACAACTTAAAGTTGTAGCTGAGCTGAGCTGAGAAGGAAAGTAGAGGAAGAAATTAGAGCATCCAAAGTGTAGCAAGAGAGAGGGCAACTATAGTGAAGATGACGTCCAAATTGCTCTACAGAATCACAAGCATCATCAAGATGGTCCACTAGATACAATTTATAAAGGCAGGAACCAAAAAAACATATTTCAATACCCTGCATACCTGTTTTCTCTCCATTTATTACTTTGCCTCTTTGATAAGAAGCTCTCTTTTAAAGAGTGAGACACCATCACCCTCCAAAGCACTTCTCCACCTGTTCAAAACTTCCTATCTGGCCTTTTGAGATGATCTTTCAGAGGGAAGACATGACTGCAACTACTGATCACCCTCTAGAAGAAGGATTCAACAACAGCAGCAACAATGATAACAATCATGAGGGAGCAGAAGAAGACAATCAAGAGGAGTGGCTTAGTTTAAGCTTGGGAACAAACTTAATATCAACAGATGGAGAGTGTGAATCCCAGCCAAGATCAGGTCCGAGCAAAGTCTTCTCCTGCAACTTCTGCATGAGGAAATTCTACAGTTCACAGGCCTTAGGAGGACATCAGAATGCTCACAAGAGGGAGAGAGGTGCAGCTCGGAGATACCAGAACTCGCAGAGAATGATGTCTATGATGGGTTTGAACCAGAACACTGCAATGATGCGATCACTTGGTGTTCAACCCCATTCATCGGTCCACAAATCAAGCACTAGTAGGGATGGAGCTGGTCTGGTAGCAAGATTCAACGAAGCCCAAGTAGGATATGGAGTTGGGTGGACTCCTTTCATGCTTGAGGATGCATTGGATATGATGTGGCCAGGCAGTTTTAGAATGGACCAACAATATCACCAAAACCAGCAACAACAACTACAGCAACAACAAATAGAAACAGGTCATGAGCAGCCTCAGCCACTCAAGCTTGATTTAAACCTCAGTCTGTAATCTTACACAATTACCCTCTTGTGTTTATGGAGCTCTTACCTTAGTTTCTTGCATATCGCACAGTACTTGATTTGTTCCTGTATTGTGTAAGATTCTAAAGGAAGACATCAGATGAGCAGATAGGCACCACAAGAACATCAGATTCTCTAGCAAATAATGCTCAAGATGTTGAACAACCTTCTTGTATTGTGTATGCATTTAATACTAGATCAAGATAGCTATGCACAGATATCACCTATCAATTTCCATTTTACTTCAAATGTCCAAAATTGGAGATATATCGATATAATTGCAACTGTAATGCATAACCTAGTCTGCAGACAAGTTTCTCTTACATCTTTACGAAATCAGGCTTAATCAATTCACAGGCAGAAAATCAGAACTACAAAAGGCAAACATTTTTACTTTAATGACAGATAATAATGTAAAAGCTTATCAACTCAAAACGCTAATTTTTGGCAGGGCATACCAGGGGAAGGCATGCATGTTCAAAGCTTCTAAACCCAAAGATAGGAAAACAACAATTGTGCAAGAGCGCTCTGTCGCCGCCATGCAAGATCCGGATACAAATGGCATTGAAAACACTAACTTTTATAGTATAAAAAGCAGCCCGTCCAAAGAACTCATATAAGATAAAAAGAACTTTGATGATTCAACATTCATCCCAGATTCAGAATCATCCAGTCTACAGACCTGAGCATTTGTACATCTATAGAGTCCATCTCTAAAACTTTTAGTTTCCTTTACATACTTTGCTTCAGCAACATCAGACTCCTTAACGGAAAGTAATCGCTGAAGTCATTATAATCTTTTGAAGCTTGCTATTTCAATCATGATATAGTTAATAGACATTGGAGCAGTGAAAACCTTGCACTGGAATTTGCATCAGAGATAGTACATGATTTTTCAAGCAATAATGACTTCTCGTATGTGCTATCATCATGAAGTTGTGAATATGATAAGTCAACAGGAGGTCTTATATATAACCTGAGATCTTTCTCAGCATAATAAAAGGTCGAAAAGAAAAGAACGTAGCCATTAACAAAGATGCCCGATTCAGTATAAATATAGTCTGATAAAATAGTGTACAAACTACAAATTTGGGTCCGGCAAATTCTAGTAGCAGCAGTCGATAGAGACTCTTTGAAGGAGGATCACAAATAAGTAGTACTATTGAACAGCCAAAGTTCTCCTTCAGGCTGAAGAGAATTTGCCACCCTACGAATTACCAGGCAATACAAGCTTTTGGGTCTTATGCATGACAACTGGAAGCTTTTGGCTGATGATGCTTGGATCATTATAATACGCAGGATCAGATGGATACCCTTTCTGCACAATCAAAAGTCAACCCAGGGCACTAAAATCAGAAAACATTAACCATCACGTCCAGATACAAATGTAAATATTCCACTTCAAAAGGTAGATAATAGAAATGGAATAAAAGCCAACACAATGCTATGTTCACCACAGCAAATGCAACTGTGGATGAAAGCACAGCAGAAGCTGATAGGGAATAAGTTAATTTATGCAAAAGGGAACAGACAAGCATAGTGAAGGACTTGACAATTACACATCGAGTCTATCTTTTACAATAGTTATTCAGCAGAGCCATTGAAATGATTAAGAGGGAGCAATCTAGTTGTTCCACTTACGCAACTCAAATAGCAGAGTTAAAATTAAATTAAATTAAATTAAACACGGTTTGACATGGAAGCTTCCTTCTTAAAAAGGACAAAAAAACATGATGAAACTAGATTGAAAATTTGCATCTCCCCTCCATACACACACAAAAAGAAAAAAAAAATAACCTCACAACAATAAGATGGTCGACGCATAGCTCTGAAAGTATTAACAAGTTGGTTCCACACTATGAGCAGAATAATGACTAAATATACTTACTGCAGATAAAGCTTCGTATTTTCCTTCCTTCCAGCAGATATCTCGAAGAATGACAGGGTTCTCATTCTTCTTGAATGCACAATACAGGCGTGTGTCCCGCAGTCTCATTAGAGCTCCATCAACTCTAAGCTGTATGAGGATAGTAAGTTTCTTGGTGCATCTATTTATCAGTAACCAAGTTACAGATAGTCTAATTAAAGAAGAATATTATTTGGTGATTAACTAAAATAATAGGAACGATAAGGTAAAACGCTTTTCTATGAGGTTTGGCAAGCTCTCTGTCTAAAGAGTTCAAGAACATAAAAGGATCAAAGGAAAAGTTGATCCTAACCTTTATTTTGCATTTGATATGTTCCTATGTATGATTACCAAAGCCTTCTTCAGACACTCAATCTTACTTATTCTATTTTTTGAAAGAAAAATAAATAAATAGTGGATGGTGGTATCAAGAAGTCCATCAGAATAAGTGGCTTACCCAGAAGCGCAACAGTATAAACCAGCAACTTGGCATGACTCGCTGAAAAGAGAAAGACGTATGTGAATAGGATAAGAAGTGTAATCCAAGTATAGATATGAACTATTGAATCTTAGAAGATACATCATCAACACAAAGTTTGAGAAAATGAAGTAAAAGAGATTACCACTTTGACAGACAAAAGTGACACTCCACTATCAGCCAATTCATCTTCATACAGAATTACCTGCACATTTTTTAGAACATGAACAAACATCAACGACAGGTAAAATAGAAAACAAAATGCTTATATTAGAAAAAACTGGACTTGCTACATAGTGCTAGCACCTCATCATAAAAGAGAATAGGCTCTTTTATTGCCAAAGCAACCAGATCAATTTGCTCTCTGCAATCATCCCACTGTATGTTGCTTGTAATCATGGGGACTTCGTCCTCTTTATGCTAATCACACAGAAGATTATAGAAGGCATTGAAACATTGGGTAAAAATAGTTTCAAATCTAGAGTACATATTTCTGACTCAAAATTCCTACCATGAATAACCCAAGCTCGGCTGCCACACAAAGTAGGATCTTGGGCAGAAAATATCATTTAGAAAAAGTGTGTAATCTGAACAAAAGTGAAGTACCTCTGCCACTGCCTCAATTCCTCCACTTCCAGAATAAGGTGTTGTGAATGTATAGTCATAATCTAGTATGACTTGTTGGAAAGGTTTGCTGCAGAATCAGATAATGATATAAGACCGCAGGGGTGTCATGTAATTTCTGAATTCATCTGTCCTAATCTATAAGCAATGGAAGTTTTAACGCTTGGACACACTAACCAACTCTCTACGAAGATCAATACTATATTGATCCAAGAGACGGACAAGAAGCAATAAGAAATTTCTTATTGAGTAACCAGCATATTTCATATCCCTTTCACATTGAATATAAATAACAGAGAATCCATCTGATTCTGACCTCGGGATTACAAAGGTAAAGCAGGGAAGCATAAGCACATCAAACTACCTTCTGAATTTCCATAGTGCAGCAGCAGGAACCTCAACGGGTGGCAGAGCTTCTTCCTTCCAACCAACTAGAGCGTCAAAAGCGTTGAAATGAAGCACGGTGCCACTACTTAAGTGTTTCAGAATAAGTGAACTATTCCCGAATATCATCTCTGGGAAGTGCGATGTCCCAAGCTTTTGTTCCCATCTATCATTCATGTGAAATTAGAAAACATGATAACAAGTAAACTCAGTTCGCAGCTATGCATCATTATATGTGATTATAGCTCATATATTTTTTTCTTCATATTTTAGCAAATTGGAACTAAATGTCGATCCTTTCCATCTAAAACCTCAAAGCAGCTTCTGGAGTTCAACAGTGACAGATAGAAGTTGAAAACCAGTGTAAATTTCCGTTCACACGTTTATCCAACGATTGAGATTCCATAATAAATAACACAGCAGCCAAACTTGAGCAACTGTGTGCAAACAACCAAGTGAGGATCAAGAGCAAAATTAACCTTTTTTCCAGGACATAGCAGCTCAAAAGCATCAAATTCCAGCTCTAATAATATTCTAAGGAGCTTCTCATACATGGTTAAGGCACATAATAGCTGAATATGCAGAGATACGGGGACCTAACTGTTCGAGAGAGGACGAGTTGAGAATGGAACGGTTTCGAGTTTCGACCTCCCAGCCGTGAATGCGTAGTCCCCTCCGGCCGCCACTCAACGTCTCAGCGCCGGCGGCTTTTAGCTCTTGCTGGTCCACTGTTACTTCCATCGCCAGAGATTGCATACTTCGATTGCCGGACACCGTCCCTAGTTAGCTCTTCGTGTCCGTCGTAATCAGCCTCGACACATGTTCTGTGATTGGTGCGACTTTCCCCGCCATGATATATGCGCTGACCTGAGCCGTCGGGCCTGACCTTGAACCAGGCTTATGTATTCATGCCCGTTCAGTTACTACGAATTTCAGTCCATCTTAATCAATGTTATGGCTTCACCGGCCTTTCTCGGCCCGTTTTAGTATGCATGCTAAAGTTCATATTTTCGGAAATTGATCATTTTTAAATTAGATTTTGTTAAATTTGGATCATAGTTATCCGAAGCGGATCGGACCATCGGTTGAATCTGGTCCGATCATGAACCGGTGAGATGGACAAAAAACGAAGTGCATACCGACCCCGATTAAGTTGGTGAAAACCAACCAGTGTTATCAGAACCGGTCCGAACCGATCCGAACCGATTTGCAATTGAACAGTGTTTGTATCGGTGTGAACCAATCAGTTTTTTTAAAATCGATCGGTTTTCGATTTGTTTTTTTAGTTTTTTTTTTTACAGAACAATCAGTATTTTCCAGTTTAAACCGATTGGTTTTCAGTTATTAGGTTTCCGGTTGATTAGACCAATCATCAGGGGGTTTAATAGTCAGTCGATTTTTCCAGTTATTGGTTTTATTGTGTTTGAGAGTAATGTATATGTTTGAGACTATGTAGTTTGTGTGTTTTTGAGATTATGTAGGTTGTAACTTTATATTTTCAGTTTTTTTTTTTTACTTATGAACAGTGAACCGCACATTGAACTGGGTTCGACCGGGTTGGATCGGTCGAACCGTAAACCGGTCCCTCGTCGGTTCGAGAGCCAGTTCGATTTTGATAACACTAAACCCGACTAATTCTTATTATTCGATTAATCTTCAGTTTTTTTTTACCATCTTCCTCCTCTGTCCTCACCGTGACTTATTACTTAAATATATTCTTAATTTTAAATAATAAGTCATGTGCATCGTCAGGTTCGATCGATGAACCAGTGAGGCAGTGATCGGTCTTTCTGAACCAAAAACGGGGTCCCTTACTGGTTCGAGGACCGGTTCGAAAAGCTTGACGGAATGGAAAAGCTCGAGAGATTGTCAAACATGAAAGAACCAAAACTTTCGAAACCAAACATTGGAGAGCCTCAATTTTAGTCCAGACATTATTTTAAGAATAAGTAACATGAAAAAGACCTAACATATTCTTAACAGGGGCAAAATATATGAGACAATGTTAAATACTTTTCACAAGTTAATTAATTAATGGCTCAATAAAATCTGACACTTTCACCTATTACATTTAATTAATTTACACATGCTAAGTAACCAAACCATACAGAAACAACGAAGAGAATCTAGTTGACCATCTCATTGACTAGGATAGGATGCATAGAAACCACTAAAACAGATTAGAATGAAAACAAGAGACCGACCTTAAAAATTATTGAATGTATTTAGAGTCGTGACGTATATGACAATGAGGCTATCACTCATGCACCTTATTTATTTAGGGTGTGGAATCACCGTCTCCTTTCTTGGGTCCAGTGTGGCAACGATGGGCTAAAGTGGCTCGAGACCACTCTTGAGTCGAGTAGCTCCATAATCGGTGTGAAATTTACACACCTCGGCACCTTATACTGGTTAATTGATGCGCCTCGTGAAATCGCATAGTCCATTAGTTCCTCGAACGTGCCGCTCTTCACCACTCGTATTTCGAGTGGCCCGATCGATCCACATTCAACCCGACACTGACGGTAAACTGAGTTCATTGATTTCTCCATGGCCAAACAACACTTCTCTAGCACGTCAGGGCTCGGGGTGTTTGCTGAGTCCTTCACTAGCAGCTCCCAATAGATCACATAGTGGCCTGGGATTGTCTTGGTATCAGCGTAGCTGGTGTACTCGACCACGCTGGTGCTGTATTCCTGTAGTAACTTCGAGGAATTCTCTACTGCCTTCTGAAGCTCGGCCTCGTCGGTCTTGTCGGAGTCAATGCTCAGTAACACGTTCTTCCGACGGACGAAGTGGAATTGCGGGGCGGAATTGTGGAAACCCGTCACACGGAGGATGTCCCCAACCCGGTACCGTGACAGACCCGCATACGTTGTTATGACAAGTTCGTACTCCTTGCCCACCTCCACATCCACCAAGTCCACCAACTTCGGGGTGGAACGGGGTGAGGATTCGGGTTCATGGGGCAAGAACTCGAAATAGGCCATGTGGGGCATGATAGTGTAGGAAACCTCAGCGGGCTTGCACATCGGATTAAGGTTAAGCCCGAAATAACATTCCGACGATGCGTACATGGTGCATGCCATCGGTAGGCCCCCACTATAGTATTCCAATGTCGGGATGTACTGTGCCATGGCACCCGTAACGATCACGTCTAAGTACTTCGTCTTGGGCCACATTCGGGTTATGATTCCATCCCATGAGTCCTTGGCACACTCCTGGGTCACGAAGTTTGCGAGCTTCGGATCGGGTTTCAATACCCGACTAATGTAAGCTTGGATTGCGGGGTCAGTGACCTGCGAGGTCAGGGTCCCGGTCCTGATGTCCTCAGCTAGTTGCTGCCAGTTAAGCTGGAGGAACCGGATGGCCCTGAGCAATCCCGAAGCAAATACCGCCCCGAGCCTAAGGACTTGCTCGCGCTCTAGGAGTCCGCATAGCATCTGGGTGTACATGCTTTGGAAGGAGTCGGTGCAAAGGATAGCCTCATTCGGGCTGGTGTACACATTGTACGGATCGTAAGGGCGGGTCTTAAAGTGGCTACTCTTGTAGTAACTAGTCAGAACGGGCCGTGCCACGAGCCCGCCCGGAGTTCGTGTCTCGGACTTGATGAAGAGAAAGTACAGGCCCTTGCCCTTGTTCAATCCAGGTACACATCTGCCACATCATCATAAAGAACACTAATTTAGTTATAAAAATGGAAAGAATAATCACGTCATAATATTGTATAGAAAAGGGTTATTTAAACTCTGGATTAAAAAAGGAGGACGCCATGTGCAATTAATTCGGATCGGGAAAGGTTCCTTAGCACTTACAGATTCATCACTGGCATTAGGAGGTTGTAGAGTGATTGGCGACGATCTAGCTCTTCTTGAATCGTGGGCATCAGCTTCCTCTCTCCAGCTGATGTTCCTGAGCTGCAATTTTTTATTTTATTTTAAAAAAACATTAGAAATTCAAGAACATTTCAAATTCCGATAATATATATATATATATATATATCGTCAGCGCTGATAGTACATGAACATTCCGATCACCGGAAAACGTCCATCTCTCATCATTCCAATAGCCGGGAAAATTATTACCTTGTGAGGAACTCGGAGATGGGGTGAGACGACAGGATGGGTGACCGGTCTCCGTCGGCAATGCGCTGTATTTCCGGCTGGAGGTCTTCGTACGTGATCATCGGAATCTTCGACTTGAAGGTCTTACGGTCGGAGGCGCCACCAAGGTTGTACCGCCGCAGGTACTCCGTCTCTGCGTTTCTGGTCAGAATCTCAGCGAGCACACGCTCCTGCACGGCATCGGAGTTGCGTGTCATCTCCTCGATGAACTGCAACGCCTTTGCGTCCTTCTCGCACACCGGAGGCCCCAGGGGAGATGAGAGAACGGAGTCAACGGCCATGGTGGTTTTTCTAGAGTGAGAAAGGAGAGATAGTTTTAAAGAGAGAAATAATATTTTCCGTGTAGCTGCGGTGAAGAAAGAGTCTGAGGGGTAGTGCTGGAGTTTGTTTGGATGGGGGAAGAGAGCGGGCGGGAGGCTCTTATATATAGGCGTGGGAGAGGACGTGTGCCACGTCAGTGTTTAGCAAAATTATACTAAGAGAAGTGTGTATACTGACAATTTATGACACGACACGATTAAATGAAACGACACGATCTGCTTTAAAATGTATATGAATTTGATCTTAACGGATTTCGTGTCTTCTAAACACATCAGATCTGTAGATATCTGTATACACACGATTAACTAATTGAGTCTAATCGTGTCGTGTATACATGTAGCACGTTTAGACACATTTAAGTATAATAATATTAATAAAATATTAAAATACTCACTTATATTTTAATATTGAACTTTGAAAACCTTACTTTGTATATATGGATATATGGATTTGTGTATATATCTGTTTTAAAGTGTATATGAGTTTGACCTTAACGGAACTCGTGTCTAAACAACTCTTATACGTTTAGACACGATTAATAATCGTGTCGTGTTTGTGTTTGAAGTTTTAAGACATGTTTAAGATTTATCTGTTTATACACGAGACATATTTAGACACGACACGAGTGTCACTCCTAGGCCAGTCTCAACTACCGTGTATCCATCCATGTGTAACATGGTTGGTTTTGTCTCTCGAATTTATTAGCTCAATGTAATACTATATATTATGTTTATTCTATATTTATTATCATAGTGTCGCCACACTATCTAACGACAACTAAATGTGCAGATGTATGGTATGTTGTGAGCTTATAAAACCAAATGGGTTCATGTTCATGAAAATGTTCCAATACGTGATACCTAAACATATAATGAATTTTGTATTGGAGTTTAACTCTTCTGGTTGGATACTAAGCGACGACCCGATGTTATAACTTATAACCCCTGAAGTGTATACGTGAGCACTCAGACTAAATGCGAGTATTTAGGCGTAATGGTGAGCACGTGGGGTAGCATACTCCAGCACTCGTTTAGCTTAAAGTGTTAGCGCTAGAAGCTCTAATGACTCCTCAAATATATTTTTAATTTTTTCATTAGATATGAAATTATAACTTATAAAGATATACTTTATTATTAAAAGATAAAATATTGCTTAATACGCAAATATTCAGCGAAGACATATGAAAAGTATCATGACATCAAGAGACTCAACAACAGTGCCATAGCTAAGATTTTACCAATACAAAAATATTATATTTCTTTATCTTTTACATGAAATATTTATCTCAAGATACCTAATATGTATTTAAGCATCATCACCCCCATTTTAATATTTGTTATACATATGAAACTCTAAAAAAATATTATTTTCTCAAATTTCAATTCTTATATTTATATACCTTTAAAAAATATTTTATTTACTGATTAATTTAATTTTTACGATGTGAGTCTCACTTTATATATATATATGAACATTCTGAGTGCTAAAGTAAACTCCTACCTTAAATTAATTATTAAATTTGAGGATAATAAAGTCATCACTTACCATTTCCTAGAAATAATATCTCCCCTGAAGATGCGTAATTCGAATAGTGATTGTTATCAAATTTACCAATTAAATCACATGAAAGTCGTGTAAAATTAGTTTTGGTCGAGTCGTGGGTCAACCATTTTGCATGTTGACTGCAGATTAGAAAGAGCAGACAGAGAGGATGGAAACTGACAAATGGGAAGGAAAGTGAAGGGAACAAGAGAGGATGTAGGGTGAAGAAGGGGACAAGGGTGGGACCCAAGACACATAAGCATGAAGGGAAAGAGTAACAAAGAGAGAGGGGGAAAAAATAAAAACAATTCCATGTCGTCTTACCTTGACCGACTAATAAGTGATTTTTGTTGTACATCAATTATATATATATATTTTGGCCAATATATATATATATATATAATAATAATAAGATGATGAGTGATGACACATGACTGTTTTTTTTAAGTAGTTGTGATTAGAGTTGTCAATAATAAGAGCTGGGTATTATAAATATCATAATTATATTATATTTTTTTATTACATATTATAACTATTATAAAAAAAATATGGTTTTTCGGAATTTTATGGTCACATAATTATCGTATCGGACGACCTAGGTGTGAAGTATACATATAGATTATTAGTGTGTCTTAGGATATGCTAATGATTGAAATAATGTATTGAAGACATGATCGTATAAGCTATCTAGTCGGAATTGTTTGCATAATTTTGATTGTTTTTTTTCTTCAAAATATACCTCAAAATAAAAGCAAATATCAAAATATTATCAGTTTTATAATAAAAAATACTAAAATATACTTACAAATGACATTAACGAGTATAAATCTTACCGTGAATACCATTCGCATGTATAACTTGTGATTCCACCTTTTGCATTAATATGTATCACGAAAAAAGATAAAGAGAAACATATAAATGTATAATATATATAAATTTACAAAAAAAAAAATTGGCCAATATAAATTTACAATTCGTCTAATTAATATTAATCGATCCATACAATAATACTAATTAATTATCTATAAAGAGAGAGGCAAGTGGGGTTCGGTGATGATCCGCCATGTCAGCAAAGTAGGGAGCCCGGAGGGGGGTGTCTACGAACAGGGCGGGCCATTTTCTGGTAAAGGTGTTCGTCTTCGACAGCGACGGCTTGCCGGCGAAGGGGGCAGCTTCCGCTGTTCACGACGAGTCATCTTTGTGACATCTGCCGAATTAACACCACAACCATGACATGTATTTGTAGACAGATGGATAATTAAAATATATATTATTTATTTCCTCTTAATTATATTTCAAAACTATTTTTTAACGTTAAATAGTTTTCAAAATTTATTAATAGTATCATTAAGTACGCCTACAAATTAATTTACGTTTCTATTGATTTATTTATTGCTATATAAAAATATATACTCCGAATACATTAATTTCCCAATCCGATAAATACTCTATAAATATAATTATATATTTATATATATATATGCGTAAGCTATTTTATTTCAGATAAAGAGGAACAAGATGCATGCATTCATGCAGAAAAGTAAAAACTATTCCGAATTTGTCTACTATAATTATAAATAAGAAAAAAAATGGCAAGATTTTATAAAAAGTAAAAACTATTCCGAATTTTCATTATAATAATTAATAGACACTGTTGCTTGATTTATTATATAATATATTCAAATTTTTACTGTTATAAACTAATAGTTACAATGGTTTTATAAATTTATTAAATAAAAATAAACGTTAACATCTTTCTCTATGGTTATATAATTTCAACAAACATTCATTATAAATAATATTTCAGAATTAAGTAATTATTATTTAGTAAAATTATATAATATCTACTACCTAATATTATAGAATTAGTATAGTAACTACTTAATTTCTACTAGAAAAAACTACTTAATAATATCTGCAGCAGCCAGCAACACATTAGGGATTGGAGCTGAAGATAACCGCCGCCACAAGATTCACCAAAGATTTGACAAGGTGTCGTTTAAAGGACGAATCACGTGTGGACTGGTTTCCTCTACAGTTCCTAAATTCACAATAATTAGGGTTTTAAAATTGATTTAAAGTTTGATTTTTTTCTAATATTATTTAAAGTCTACACATGCAAATTACATTTTCGAATAAAATAACTAGAATGGTGCATATATATATATTCGAAAAAAACCCTCATATTTCATTAAAAAAAATATTCATATATATATTTTTTACTTCAAAAATTATTCATAAATTAAAATTTTGTTAACAAATATAACTATTTAATTACAATACTTGAAATTAGAAATAATATAATATATACGCATCAAAATAATATAATAAATTAAAATGAAATATGTGCATTAAATTTTTATTATTCAGTACATGGATCTCTCTAATTTAATATTAAACTTTTAGATTTACTGGTTTTAGAATGTATTAGTAGTTAATTTAACCAAGTAAATTACACATAGATAATGCATCAATACAGGAAGAATAATTTACGTAAGCAATTATATTATTATAATAAAAATATCATCGAGAAAGAGACAACTTAAATTTAACTAAGTAGAAGCTGAAATAGAACTATAATTAACTAACTTATTAAATTTGTTTGGTCAAATATTAATAAACTATTATTTTGTTAAAATAAAAATATGATTATTCGACCGACAAGGCATTATCCTATGGTTAGCTAGTCTTTCCGTTTAGAATTAATATTCTGCCGCCACCCTTAAATTATATATATATTCCCACAAAATTCTCTCTTATTTGGAACATGATTGAGGTTTTTCATTAGATTTTTTTTTATTAATGATATATATATAAGCCTACAACTATATAATTATGGTTGAAGTCGGTAAAAAATATTAAAGTCAGTAACGCGATATTTATTTTTTCAAATTAAATATATGTTTTGTAATCACTGATTGTGTGTATTTAACATGATGATCCATTGACAGTGGCAAATATATATATAATTGAGAGATTAGTTTCGCCTTTATTTGTAAATATTAATAACAAAATTTAAGTTTATTTGTAACAATTATATATTTTTTTTTAAAGAATACCATTTAATCAAAAACATTAATCAATTGTCTGTGAATTTTTTTTTTTTTTTAAATGCTACCTATGATTAGGTTATTAGTTATTCTTCTTCCAAAAGTGCATTTTTTAACTATCATTATCTAGGTTAGGCAAATACGTAGCCTTATGTTAATTATAAGGGTTTAAGTCTATTATTGAGTAATTCATGTTTTTTAGGTCGTTACAACTTCGTATTTATGATTTTCTTTTGAATATTCCATATTTATTTATTGCACTGTACATGGACGAATGTAGGAATATTTTTTCTTGCGTTTGGGAAAGAATTAGAGAAAAAATAAATAATTAAACTAAAATAATTATAATTTTTTAATTCATATTCACATAATATTAAAAATTAAAATTATCCCACACAACTCTTAATGGCTTTGTGCCTAACACCATTTATTTCACTCACTTTCACTTTGTTTTGGTTAAATGTTTACATAGTAATAATTAAAGATTTTTTTTAAAAAGTAAGCATGTTATTTTTTTTTTAGAAAAATAAGTATACAAAAAAAATATTTCGAAAAATAGGTATACGCGCACCCTAGGTGACGCGTATTGAATAGTAAATTTACTGTTCAAAACACTATTTAGAAGTTTTTGTATCGTATGTAGAGTTTTTTTACGTATCGTATTATATAGTCAGTCTAAAAGTAAAAAATTAACGCATAGTTAGCGTCATTTAACTCGTAATTAAATTATCTACGCACCGTAAGTGTTTTGATTTTTTTTTGAGTATGTACATAATTAAATTTATCACCTAATACATTTAATTATTTCGGTCAAATTATAAAACGAACGATGTTAGGTTACAAAAACAATGTATTTCCAATCAAAAAAATTACCCTAGGTAGATAATTGAATTCCGACATAAATGACATTAACCATGTTGAATTTGGACTTACATGGTCTGAGTTATAATTTTTTAAGTAAAATTTTCATATCTCAACTTACGGCAGGCCGTACAGTCAATCCATAAATCCAAATTTAATATTTTTTGTATCATTTATATCACAATTAAAATATCTACTTACTATGATTTTTTATTTTTTTTAATAGAGACATAATTTTATTTTTAATTAAATATCGAGTCGTCGTTATCGAATAAAACTGTTTTTAATTAAAAAAAATAAAAATTTAATGTAATAGGCGCCACTTTGAATGACGCTTATTGAATAGGCGCTATTTGGGGTGACGCCTATTGAATAGGCACCACCCGGGGGTGCGCGTATACCTATTTTTTCGATTTTTTTTTTGTATACTTACTTTTGTAAATATATATATATATGCTTACTTTAAAAAAAAAATATAATTAAAAGACGAATATGTGGCTAAAAAGAGAGAGAGAGTTAAAACATGAACATGTTAGTGAAGTAGTAGTTTGTAGTAATAATCAAAGTCAGTTATTAAATTATAATAATAAATAAAATAAAATTAGAATATAAGAACAAACAAAAGTGTGTTAGTTAAAAGAAAAAAAAATCGAGTATCAAATTGTAACATGAAAAATCAAACTTTAGCCTAATGTCAGTAATTAATGATATAATGGCATATAAACACATAGTAAACACATATAGTGATCACCTCGAGGATTTTTTCACCAAAATATATATCATTTAATAAATATACGCCAATATGTAATCGGTTAGAAAATAAATATGAAACTATACCTACCCACAACTCTCATTCGCGGGTGGCTTTGCTACCCGCGACTCCGAGTTGCGGATATATTTTTTTGTTTGACCCAGTCCCACCCGCGAATGACATTCACGGGTGGGACTTAATTTTTTTTGCCATACAAAAGAAGTAAATATATATATATATATATATATATATATTTTGTATTGTAATTATTTCAAATATATTTTTTCTTTCGCATAATAATTTTTTAGAAAAATATAAATAATGTGAGAAAAATGAAAATAATTATTATGGTTTAGACGTATCAGCCTTAAAAGACAAAAGTCTAGACCAGATTGAAAATTCAAAATAAAAAAGTATTCAAAATCCGAATCATATATTTTCAATTCAATTCTCGACAAATTATCGTAAATACATTTTTCTTTTCACTACCTAGTTGCTTTCTTGACGATATTGTAGAATGCATTCACTAACAACTATTTTTTCTAATCAAACAAAGTAATAATAATGAAGAGAAAAAGCATGGAAAACTCGTCGTTGACTAATTAACTCCAAATTAATCATGTAATGTTTATCCAATCCGACTAAACTAATCTTATGTCTCGCAAATGAAGACCCTAAACTATTTTTTTGGATAAAATAAGGACCCTAACTATGAAACAACAAGTTTTTTAGTTACTGTCGTGTCCCATCTGCCATGATAGCTGCTAGCTAGTTAGGTTCCATGGTTGAATATAATGGAATTAAACATAAGTTAATGACGTTATTTGATTTTGATTAGTTCGGTTTGTCTATTTTTGTTGCCAACATTTTAAATTTGTGTGCTCTAATATCATACAAATTTTGGATAAAAAATGTAATTAATTATCTAAAATTCAGATTGGTAGGTAGTAATTAAAACGGTTTAATATTTATATTTAAGTTAATTAATTGGTTAAATATGTTTGTCATGTATTATATTTTAATTATTTTTTCTATTATTAAATAATTAATTTAAATTCATGTTGAACTAACATAGCAAAACTTAACGACAAATTATGATTTGAACTAAAAATTAATATTCTTAAATAAAAAATAACGTACATTTCCAACATAAGTAACTAATTAGGTAATTTAATATACAAACACGTTACTTTCATGGTTCTTGACCAAAAAAAAACGTTACTTTCATGGTTAGGTCCTTCTTCCACATTTAAATGGACCATCTATATTATATAAGACATGGATATGGACTCATTAACAACTATACAAAAGGTGCCAAAAAGGAACAAAGAAAGAGACACTTCAATATAAGTTTAGGGACCATTTGAGATTTATATATAATTAGCACTTCTCAAATGATTAGATCATAAACAAAACATATAGCAATTCAATAGTTCACTTGATAGTTGGACATTTTTGTTAATTTATATATGAAAATAATAGATGTCATAAAATGAACTTTAAAATCATTTGTTAACTTCATTTTCATAATTATTGACATTTGTTTTTATTATTCACTCATTTATTTTCAGATACTTTTAATAAATATAAATAATGTATAATATTATTTTTTTAAAAAAGTTTAACAATTTTTCATAAAGATAACTAATTTTTATGTTGTGTAATTGAATTAATATTAATTAAATGTACTTTAATAAATCGTAAATAATTAGATTATAAATACATATTTATATTTATTTCGAAAATATTATTAATTTATAAACTAAACTAATTATTATATTGCGCAAAACGCGAATAAGTATTCTAGTATATATATAGTTTCAATTAATTAGTCTCATTAAGTTAATTAATTTAGGACAACTTGAAGAAAGAAGAATGTCTCTTGTCGTTTGTTTAGTACATTGTAACAAAATGGGTACCGTAAACCACAATTAAAAACATAATTATAAGACTTAATCTAAAATTTGCAGACAAAAACCAGCCGACCTCTTGGACGGTACGAAATGTGCATATGATCACCTTACTTTGGTTTATATTTTAAAATTTATTTTTCCAACCCAGGTGGCTAAATAATTAAAATCTTATTAAATAATTATTCAACTAATCAAAAATGATTATGATTTATTATATATTATGTACTAATGTTCTTTCGTAATTATTAGTCTGTATTGACCACGATACACTACATTCCGTACAGCAAATTACACGGTGTGGAGTGTGGTGTGTACTATGTACGAACGGATGATGATGAACAGTTTGGAGTAGTGAGATACACTTAGCTTTAGCTTTTGATGAGGAAAACCTAGGTTTGTTCATGAACCGGTTCGACCCTGAACCGGTTCAGAATTGAACTGCTATGTTTTGTAAAAAATTAGTATTTTTTTCTAAACAAATTTGTCTGTTTTAGGTAAAAAAAAATAGTATGGTTCAAACCAATTCAGAACCAGTTCGAATTGGTCTGGTCTGTTTTTTTTAATAATAATTTTGGTTAGGAAATAATCCGGTTCAAATTGAAACTAAACCATCTGAAAATCCTATCCAACACACTGAACCAATTGAAAATATGTTTCATAACCAACTGAAATCCTGTCCAACATCAACATATGAAAGTCCAATACATCTCTAGGTTTGGTTTATTGAATACAACTTTAGGTTTGGTTTATTGAATACAACTTTAGGTTTGGTTTAATTTCATACCGGTTTGTTTATTTTGCTTCAAATCGGTTCTAAAATTATATTGTTTGATTTAAATTTAAGTATAAACGAGTATCACGAGTCGATTCAAACTGAATTTTTGATACTATTTTGAACTGGTCTACTTAAAACCTAAAAGTACTGATCTGATTTTAATACTAGTTCGGCTGAACTGATTCGAACCAAACCAGAACCAGACCAGTTCAGCCGAATCAGTTTAAATGACCAAGACTAGGAAAACCTATCATATCGGCTTTGTCAAATAATTTCTTAATTAAATGAAGTATTTTGTTTAATTATTTAATTTGATTGGTTGCTTACCTTTTCTATAATTATTTTATTTCACCCAATTAATATCATAATATATTTGATGTAATACCATTTAGTTTTTTTAATTTTATTTTTTATTGTTACCTTCTCAACCAATTTAATTTTTCTTTAAATTTTAACACTATTATTATTCATTAATAATGACATTTCTAAGTATTCTTGTATTATATGAAATTGCTTGAAAAATGCAGTTCGGGTAGTGCATTATCTTACTATGAATTTTGCCGAAAAGTATCGTGTTGACGGTTTCATTTAAAATTGTATTCAATATATATATATATATATACAGACTCCACCATTGCTTTATGAATTTTCTAAAGCAATAGATTTTGTTAGAAGTAAGGATGATTAACAAGCAACCTTAATGGACTCAGTCATTGATATTCAAAGAATTTTCATTCCTTAATAAATAAAAAGAGAAATAGTTTACTATGTGAAAATTATATATTAATAAAAAATTAAGTCAATAAAAAGTGGAGGAAACAGGAAAGAAACAAAGAAAAGAAAAGCAGTAAGTGATTTTAATTTGTGAATTTTCTGGTGTTACATAAGTCTTCGTCAAGAAGCTTAACACTTTTTGATATGTTTACTTCATATTTAAAATAATTATCACTTGAATTCAAGATTTTTAATTAAAGAAAGAAGCATGAAGCTGCTACATTATATTGTTACAGCTAAATGCTCATTTGCGTCTTTAATTAGTAGGGTTACGCATAAAAAACCAGTTCGGTCGAACTGAATTATACCGGTTCACAAACCAGTTTTTTTTTTTTTTTTTTGCAAAAATATGGATTGGTTCAGAAGAAGTACAAAAAATTGGTTCTCAAATGGTAAACAAAATCACTTCTTATACCAAGTTTATTCCTTCATCATCTCCTTTTCCCAGCTGGAAACTCCTACTTCAGCACTCCCATTCCCGTCTAGAGAGGCTCCCACTTCGGAATCGACTGTCCAACGACGACGATTCCGATTCTTCTTCATCTGGAGAGGCTCTCCGGGGACAACGATTCTAATTCTGATTCAAGCTTTCGATTGGAGAGACTCTCAACTCTCCATCTTCTTCGTCTGGCTCTCCATCTTCTTCCCTCGCTTTAGGGATTCGATTTGGAGGACAAGAAGCTCTCCATCTTCATCTCTCGATTATGCAGAATTCATGTTTTTTTTGTTAATAAAGTGATTCATCCGGATCGGATATGAATCAGTTCATATAAGGTTCGGTAAATCATGCAAAAATTGTAGCAGTAAATCATACATTATCTAAAATGTATGGTTTTGAACCGGTTCGGTCCCGAATCGGTTCATACCCAAGCCTATTTATTAGTGTTAGCTGTGATTTTAATTTAATTAAAAGTTAAAAGAAGGATTCCAAAATAAATTCAAACTTTATTTCACGTCCAAAAAAGTCATAAAGTTTGACTGTCTGTCCATCTGATCTGACGCACGTGAACCACAAGCTGAGAAACCCAGCCCAATTCCCGAGTGTAGATGTGATCTCCGACACTCGTTTTCAACACCATGGGCAAGGATGTTTCCTCGCGGGTTCACTCATCCTTCCTCGCTTCTAACCAACGACCATTTACTACGAATAAAATAGAGAAGAAAAATATATTCTCAATTTTGGATACAGGTAATATTTAAGTTAAATATTTTGGACATAATTTGCTCAATTTATACGAAAAATGAGTTAGATTTGAGTTGTATTTCTTAATTCATAGAATAAATTATGAACTCGTAAAATTTAGAGTTTATAATTAAATTATTACTCCAATTTTAGATATTTTTATAAATTACTTTTTAATTTTAGAGTTAATAATCAAAATATTTTTTTAAAAAATAATAATAATTTGAGTAATAATTTGTAAAATGTCTGAAAAGTTGGAGTAAGTTATTAATCCCAAAATTTAATATATATATATTATATAAAAGACAATGAATTATACTAGTTATATGATCCATATGAATTGCATATAAATTACATAAATTAATGAGCCACATGCATTTGTAAGTTACATAAGTCTATAAATTATATGAATTTAAGACATTATAATAAACACCCATAAATTTGCATAACCGACATGTTGAGTAAATAACATATAGTCTAATTAATATCATTATCATATGTCTAGTCCATGGTTAGGCATAACTCAACATCATCATAACCTCTAAAGATTGTCAACCTTCCAGACAGACAATGGAGTCTTCGTCGGTTCAGTTCATGTTTTCTTAGGGAAGGGAAGGGGGGAAGGGAAGGAAGTCTAAATTTAGCAGCCAAACCCCACATTGTTTGAATTAACTGTTTACTTATTTATTAATTATTATTATAAAACGACAACATATTCAATTCTACAATTTATCAATATAAATATATATTTATACCATTTGAATTTTATCCTAAAATTAATAATTAGTTAATTTAGAACGAAACTTAAGTTATATAAATGAATATATAGTCATATTTTACCATATATGGTTGGTTATATACAGGGTAGTTAGGGAAGAAACTGAACACTCTCCATAATAAAGAAATAATAGTCACGTTGTACTTTAGACGGAGGTCAGTAGTAGTGAAAATCTATGTCATTGTCCGTTATCCTATGATGTATATCCTCCTACCGACAGACAATGATTCCACCTTAGGCCGACTTTGAGGTGAATGTACAAAATTCTGCTCCTGATGATCTTGTTATTAGTGGGTGCAGTGTGGATCTTGTTATCAGTGGGTGCAGTGTGAATATTGTTCCCAGTGGGAGTGAGTGTGGTCCTGTTCTTAGTGAGAGTAAGATGACCGACATTAATCATGGTAGGAGTGAATTGCTGGGTCGTGAGTTAAGACGAAAGCTCCCCTCTTGAGAGAAGGTGATAATGGACTTACAACCTTACTATCTAGCGACATGGTTGAGCTGAAAAACGCTAGAGAAACTCTTGGAGGACCCTTTCAGAAAAAACGAATGAAAGTAATGAAGGTCGAAATGAGGTATATGAGGGAGAACAATGCCCCATTGGGATGAACACAATTTTTTCTTTTTAATTTAATATAATTAAATAAATAAACAGAGTAAAACATGATTTTGCTTCCTAATGTTGTTGCACAATTTAAAAATCTACATTAATCTTTGTTTTTGAAAATTTTGTTTTTAATGTTTGGTAAGTTCAACTTCCCTCTTTCGTCAAAATTTTCATCCAAATTTAACAAATAAGTTTTGAAAATTACAAAAATAACAAAATATTTTTAGGAATGTTACAATTAAATTTTTCAAAACATTTTATATGTTACGATTGAGTCCCGATTTGATCAGAACTCGATTGAAAGTCAATCAAACTGAGGTTCGGTTTAGCCTCAATCAGATTGGTATTGGTTTAACCTCAATCAAATCCTCACTCAATTATTTTTTTATATAGAAATTTTTTAAATGATTTAATTATACTATTTCTAAAAGTATTTTGTTATTTTTATAATTTTCAATACATATTATGTTAAGTTATGTATAGAAAATTTGAACGAAATCAAAACATGACTAATTTTTTAAAAATTAAATATTAATGGAGATTCTCTAATGGTAACCAAACCTAAAAGATAAAGTGTATTTACCCCAAATAGATTGTAAATTTTTTTTTTTTCCACCATAGTTAGAGTGTAGGCCTTAGGGATAACCAAATGAATATTTTTTTTTTTTGCCCAAAACATTCAAATTCATTCAATACTCAAGTCCGAACCTGAATTATCCAACATACATAATGACATAAGCGAAGGGGGATGTATGGATGTCCAGTTTACCAGACACATCCCCTGTCTAGAGTGTCTTGCAATCCAATTAGCGCATCTATTTGCACTTCTCCTAACAAATTGCCACCTTACTCTAGGTATGCTAGTAGTCATGGCCAGGATGTCCTTCAATATTCATTGGATCTCCCACTCCATACCTTCTTCCGGTCCTTTTAACCTGTTTATGACAATATGCGAATATGTTTCTATGATGACATCAGTCCATTTGTAGTGCACCGCTAGCTCTACCACATGTAGCACCGCCATCGCCTCTGTTACGATCACCTTTGTTGCCCTGCCATATGTGTTCCGACCCGCTATCAACCTGCCATTCGAGGCCCGGGCTACTACACTTGTTCCTCCTTTGCTTGTCGAACCGTCCCATGCCTCGTCATAATTAACTTTGATCATCCCGTGGGTTGGCTTGCTCCATCGGTGTTGGTTCTCATCGCCATTCCTCGTGCTTACTGTCGGGTTTACCAACCGGTTTGTCCAGCATTCTTCGGATAGAGTTCTTGTTGCCTGGATCGCATGGTTAGGTCTCAGCTGATTGTTGTCGTGCACCGCTCGACTCTGTTCTTTCCAGATTTCCCATGCCAAGGTCTCGCTTGCAGCCTCCTTTTCTTCCCATCCTCTCCGGTTCCCTCATCCAGGTGCAGTAGTCTGCCCAACCAGTTATCCCTTTCAAGATTGCGATCCATCGCCCACCTCAGTCCTATTCCTCCTAACCAAGCGGCTTGTACCCAGTCACATTGTGTTACCGCATGCACCACATCCTCCGGTTTGCTGCAGAAAGGGCAGTCGGTTGTTACTCCGATCCCTCGTCTCGCTAATGTCGCTCGTACTGGTATTGCATCGTGCCATGCCTGCCATAAAAACGATGTTACCTTTGGAGTTGCGTTACCCTTACATATTCGGGCCCACCCTTTGTCACGCACCGAGTCATTGGTAGGTGTCGTCACATTCATGCTCTCCTGTTCGAGCTCCCTGAGCCTGCGGTAGACCAGCTTTGGTTCCGGCCTTCCCGTTCTCTCCATTGGCCACACTAACCTATCCTCCATATCTTGTTTGCTAAGATATATTGATTGTATGACTTGTTTGTCGTACTCGAAGATGTCTTCTCGTATCGCCCGGAGATCCCATCTTCCTGTTTCCTTGGAAATCAGCTCGTTCACTTTCATATTACCTAGCTCCGTATCAGCAATGACCTGGTCACGTTGGTCTCACCCGGGGTTCCCAGCAACACTCCTTCTTCTGATACAGCTCGGTTGCGTGTTAGGCCTATCTGGTACCCACGCATCTCCGAATACCCGTATGCTTTTACCATTGCCAACCTGCCATACTCCTTGTTCTTTCATGACATCCCGACCAATTAGAACACTACCCCATGCCCATGATGGTCAGACTCCTTTCTTTGCCTCCAACAAGTTGTTTTTAGGGTAGTACATACCTTTCATGACTTGGGCCCAAAGGGGTGTCGAATTGTCTTGTAGTCTCCATGCCGTTTTGGTTAGCAATGTTGTGTTGAAGTCCCCCAAGTCTCTAAACCCCAATCCACCCATGTCCTTCGACATGGTCATCTTCTTCCAGCTCACCCAGTGCATGGTTCTCCTTCCGTCCCTACCATTCCACCAAAATCGCGCGCTCATCTTCGATATTTGCTCACACCAAGTGCTCGACAACTTGAAGAGGGTCATAAGGTATGTCGGGATTGCCGAGATGACTGACTTGATCAACACCTCTTTGCCGACTTTGTTTAAGAATAGTGACTTCCATCCATGTAACTTCCACATTACTCCTTCTTTAATGTAACCGAGTGCCGCTTTCTTCGATCTTCCCCAATTTGTTGGAATTCTAAGGTAGTTCCCTGCATTAGCTATCGCGTCGATACTTAATGCTCCTTTGATCACTTCCTTTGTTGTATCACTGACCGTCACACCAAATTGGATGCATGACTTGCTCAGGTTGACACTCTGTCCTGAGGCTCTACTATACCTGTCGAGTATTTGCGTAAGTGTTCTAGCATTCCGCTCAGTTGCCCTCATGAAGAAGATGGAGTCGTCCGCGAATAGCAGATGGTGGATTTCCGGACATGTTCTTTTCATTTTTATGCCCTTAAATCTCCGGTCCTCCACTGCCTTACTTATTTGTCTTGATAGGGCATCTGCAACTATGATGAATAGATACAGAGATAATGGATCTCCCTGCCTTAATCCCTGTGTCGGCCTTAATCTGGTTGTCTTCTCGCCATTTATGACCACACTGTATTGTACATTTGTTATGCACTCTTTAACCCACCTAAACCATCCCTCAGTGAACCCAGTGCTTTGAGTGACTCCAACACAAAGGTCCATTCCACTCGATCAAACGCCTTGTTCATGTCTAGTTTGATTGCACACTCCTCCCTATTTGCCTTTTTATTCGTCCTCATGTGATGGAAAACTTCATGTGCAATAAGAATGTTATCATGAATGAACCTACGAGAGACGAAAGCACTTTGATAGGGGGTTATAATTTTTGGGAGGACACACTTAAGTCTATTCGCAAGGACTTTTGATATGATTTTGTAGTTAAAGTTACACAAACTTATTGGCCTAAATTGCACGGGGTTTATAGGATTTTACACTTTGGGGATTAGCACTATGTCAGTATAACAAAACCTAGAGGCAACCTGTTCGTTTCAAAGAAAGAATGTACCGAATTGAAGATGTCGTCTCCAAGCACGTCCTAGAATCAATGATTAAATACCTCTGGAAATTCATCTGGTCCCGGCGCTTTGCTTCCTCCCAGTTGGAAGACTGTCTCCTTCACCTCCTCTTTGCATACCATTCTAGTGAGTACTCCATTGGTTCTTTCATCAATGATACACGGGTTGCTATCCAGTTGCTCCCTTGTTCCTACACTTCCTTCCGTTCGAAAGATGTTTTTGAAGTACTCTTCGCATTCAACCCTTATCTCACGCCCATCCTCTGTCTAGGTACCATCCCCTTTTTTAAGTCTCCATATGTTGTTTTCACGTCTCCTTTGTAGTGTAGATTAGTGGAAGTACTTAGTGTTTCTGTCGCCCGCCCTTTACCATTGTATTCAGGATTTATGTCTCCAGTATTCCTCTTTTTTTTTCCACGACTCTTCTAGCATCCTTTTATTTGCATTTCTGTGTGCTTATCGTAGCTCCCGGTCGCCCTGCTTTGGACCCCTGCAAGTTGTCTTTGGAGGTCCTCTATTCTCCTCTTGTTGTTGACCCCGTTAGTTCTACTCCACCTTTGTAGTTTGCTTCGGCATTGGCCCAGTTTGGTGTGTATGTTGTTCCTTCTGTTTGCATCCGACCTCGCCTTCCAGATGTTCCTAACTATCTCCCCGCACTCTCGTTGGTCGAGCCATGCTCCCTCGAAGCGGAACTATTTTTTTTACCTCTCTCGGCCTTTGGTTTCAGGTTCACCACTAACGGACAGTGGTCGGATCCCAACAACAACTTGTGTTTGATTGTTATGCTCGGGTACCGGTTTATCCATGCAGCGTTTGCAATTGCTCGGTCCAGTCTCTCTTGGATCCTCCGATCACCTTCTCTGTTATTGCTCCATGTGAATGGTTGCCCCTTGAACTTGAACCCCATGTCTACTAGGCCCGTGTCTTACATCATGGTATTGAAGGCGTCCATCATTCTTTGTTGTTTGGGTCGATCCCCTTCTACTAGACCCCATGTATCCCCTTCATGTGCAATCTCGTTAAAATCACCCATTACCATCCACGGTCCCGTCCTTCTACATGTAGTCCCCCTCAGCCTATCCCAGAGCTGTAGCCTCTCCTCTCAGTTTGTGCTCCCATATATCCATGTAACATGAACTCTACCATTCCCATTACACATATCTATTGTTGTGTCAATATGCATCGAGACCTTTGAGTTAATTGTGACCTCCAGAGTATCACTCCACCATAGCCCCCCCCCCCCCCCCCCCCCCCCCCCCCCGCAATTCCATTTGGCTCCACGTAACAACTGTGTTCAAATTTCATTCTCCTTCGGACTCTTTCACATACATCCTCTGCATTTGTAGTCTCCATCAAGTAGATAATCTGCAGTTTGTTCCTTCTATTCAGATCGAAAAGGTACGGAACTGTCAGGGCTGATCTGCTTCAGCAACATTTCCACAACATAGCATTCATTGAGGTTGTGTGGCTGTGTTGGAACAGCCACCCGAACCCCTAGTTTCTGTTTGCTTTTGTGATTCCCTCTTCCCGATCTTCCTCTTAGGTTTCGGGCTCTTCCTTCCTCCATGTTTGATAGGACCCTTCATGCTCCGACCCCTAGTCTAGGGTCCTATTGCCTTTGCCTCTTACTCCTATACTCCCCTGGATCATCCTCTGGTGCCATTTCCGCATCATGTTTCCTTTTGAGGTTGACTTTCTGCATCATAGGGCTTAAACCGGTTTGTGTCGCTATGGCCTCCCTGTCCCTTTCTGGTGATCCTTCAGGAGATTCTACCATGTAGTAGACCTTTCTATTCTTGACTGCATATCTCGGCCTTTCCAGTCTTTCATCCCTTCGTTCCGTGTAACGTGGTGGAGTCCCTCTGTCGTTTGTTACTTCTGGGATTTCCCATCCGTACTCCCTGCACCTCCACCTACATCATTCCCCATTTCTCCCACCACCGGCATTTGTATCTGTCCCCTGTCGGCTTGCCTTCGCTCCAGAATTTTGATTAGATTCGGGTGGTTGTAGGAGAATTGTCGTGATATATGCTTCTCACGTTCTTATTTATTCTCTTCATCCCGTGTATCATGTCTTCTTATGCATATATTAGTGTTCCCCCAACCCATCTCTATGTTCTTTTCTCCGCTCCATTGGCTCTTCTGTGGTGGTGTCCACCCAACTAGCTGGGTATTTTTCTGCGGCATCACTATTAGTTGGAGCTCTTCCTCCTTCCTTTCCCTTGTGGTTATGGCCACTTCCTCACTAGCATGCCACCCCTGGTTTTCTACCACGGTAATCCCTGTGTCCTGCCTTTCGTCCCCCTGTTCAGTTCCTCCCCCTACTGCATTTGTCTCCTTCCTCCCCCCGACCTTCTTTTCTGTTTCCCCTTTCCCCTCCTTTGCTTTGCTTCCATCCCCTGTGTTCCTCCAAGGTACGTTTTCTGTGTCCACCCCCATATGTGTATGCTTATCTGTCTTCTTCTCCCTTTCCCTCTCTTGTTTCTCCTTCATCACCTCCTTCCATGACTTCCTTTTCATTTATGTCGGGTTTGGACCTTGTGGTGAACCAATAATTTTGCAGTTTTGCCCTCTCTTTCTTGGTCTCTCTCTCTCCTTATCCACGACCCGTACATTGACCCTTCCTACCCCGAGTTTGTCATCGCAATCGCTGCGTTCGCTATGTCCAATTGTTCCACACTCAAAACAGAAGTCAGGGAGTCTTTCGTATTTCACTTATGCCCTACCTCTTTGACCATTCATCCTTGTGTAACTTATCCCAGCTAGTAGAGGTTTGGTAGTGTCAACCTCTACTTTGATCCTTAGCTAATCCCTATCTAGCCCCATCAGACCTAAGATATCATCCACCTCCTTTACCTCCCTTATACATTCCCCTAGTTTCCTAGCATTCTGGACGCTAAATTTGTCCACCTCTAATCCGTGTATTTGCACCCAGAATTGAACCCGATTGAATTGTACATCAGCAATCCTTATGTTCTTATTCCACCTCTTAAGCGACAAGCATTAACCCTGGATTGCCCACGGGCTCCTATCCAAGGCATCTAGTTGATCCTGCTCACTAGAGAAATCAAAGAGGATTACTTCACCTGACATATCCTGGACATGAACCCCTGCATACTGGCTCCATGCATGCTGCAAAACATTGTGCACATCTGATTTTTTTATTGGTCTGCCCCCTAAAACCTTGCCGAGGCACAGATTGTCAGTTTGGATTTCACTGCTCGCTGGGATATCGACGTATGTGCCAGGAGGTATTTTATCATCTTCTTCGTTGTGGCCGTGCTCCGGATACGACTTCTCCATGGCAAGCCCTGCGCAGAAACAAACTGATTGCCCTAGGTAGATGTTATACTTACGGTGCTAGATTGATTTCTGGTATCGATGGCTTCCTCCCGGGTGATTCACTCCTTCCCTCCCCTTTCCCCTCAATTGACTTGGTCAATTTGCTTTTGGCACCGACTCCTTACCCCTCCCCTACCCAATTGGTTTGGCTTTTCTCAGACTTTGTGGCTAGGTTTTGGTGTCTTTTACGATTGAGTCGATTGTTTGGATGCTTTCGGCTCTGGTTGTCCCGTCCTCTTCGGACTCACGATAATCTCCTTATTACCTGAAACGTTGACCACCACCGAAGACGAATGGCGTTCTGGGCGGCGACGACAATCTCCCACGGCGTTCGGGAGAGAAACGGAAAACAGTATTTACTATTTATCTTACTCTCTAGCATAGTTATCAGAATCGGACCGGCGGTCGGACCGGGTCCGACCGGGAACCGGACACCTCACCGGTTTGGTTCAGTTAAAAAACCGTTTTGCAAATGAACCGGGTCGAACCGGGTCGAACCGGGCGGTTTTTCAAAAACCGGCCGGTTTCCGGTTGATTTTTTAGTTGATTTTTTTCGGTTTCGTTTTTTTTTCCCCCCGGTTTTCGTTTTTTTTTCGGCTGTTTTTTTTTTTTTGGGTTTCCGGTTTTTGGTTATGCACAAACCAATCGGTTTAACCCAATTGGTTAGACCGGTTCACTACTATTGTGTATTGTGTTTGAGAATTGAGAGTAATGTGTGTTTGATATTGAAACTAGGTAGTTTGTGTGTGTGTGAGATCATGTAGTTTGAGGTAATTATGTTTGTGTTTGAGACTATGTATGTATTTTAAGTTTTCAAAATTTTTACTCCTTGTGAACAGTGAACCGCACACCGAACCGGGTTGGACCGGGTTAGACCGGCCGAACCGTGAACCGACCCCCTCGCCGGTTCGATGTCCGGTCCGGTTCTGATAACTATGCTCTCTAGTTATCCTGCCTACCCAGATGAATAGATATAATATATTTGTGTGAACAATAATTTTTAATACCATCATTAGGCTTTAGTCTGATTTGGTATGCGTTTGGAAAACATTATTTTTTATATATTTGACAATATTCTATCTATGGTCTATGGATGTACTAGAGCTTTACAAAACAAAATAATAAATATATATATATTTTTTATTATGGGTAAAGCCAATATCTTAAAGTCAAAAAGCTTTTCTAGTAACATAATAATGTAAAGAGCTATTTTTTTAAAATACAATAAAGGATAATAATAATAATACATGAAACAAAGTAGTAGGGTAATTCATGTATTATCCCCATTATTAGGGTTTAAAGGTGGAAACTCCACTACTTGTTTACGTGTGGGACGCACATTATGTCCCATCTTTAACGTACATCTTTTCGAAATCCATTGGATTTTCAAAAAAATTCCAGCTACGTCAGCGACATCAATTATCCTGTAATATTATTATTAATAAAAATATCTTTGAAACTTTAATCATCCTTTAAAACTTATTTTATATAAAATTATAATTTATTATCTTCATTTAATATACAGCTTTAGACCAAAAAAATAAATAATATACAGTTAAATACTGATGAAAAGATGCACGTCACGTGTTAGATAATACATTATAAATTTTCTAATAGTTCAACTAATAAAACGTATATTTTCTCAATTTTTAGTAGATTCTAAAAAAACAATTAAATGTAAATTCTCATCACAATTTAACAATATAAATTAGATGGACCATTAAGTTGTAATTTATATAAAATTAGACAATAAATTATTTAAAAAACATTGTCTAAATACTAAAAGTTTAGTTAACAAATAAGTATTTAACCTTTTTTTTAAATGCTGTTTCAATGAGATTTAAATTCCATTCACGCACCCTAATTACAGTTAATCCAACTAATCTTTGAAACTTGAATCCCTTTTCAACAACTATTTGAAAAACTCAAGTAGGGTTGATCATAGGCGGGCCGGTTCTGAAGGCAAGACCGAGACTGGACCGAAAATTCGGTCTTACCTTCTGGAGGACCGAGATCGAGACCGACATCGGCCAAAAAAGCCCGCCCGAATCGGTCTTTCTTGACTCGGGTCGGTTTCGGTATTTGACCTGAATTTATCCAAATACAAACATTGAATCAAAGTAACAAATCAACCAAATAACAAAATACAATATACATTGGTTTTTAGAGTTTGCATAGTAAATTCGATTCGGACCGATCCTAATCGGGCTTTCGAAAAAAAAAAAAAAAAACAAGACCGAGACCGACCTTGAAGAAAAAAAAACGTCCGCTCGGTCTCAATCTTAGTTGGGCCGGTCTCGGGCCAGTCTTGTCGAGAATTCGGTCCAACAGTCTTTTTTTATCACCCCTATCAAAAATCATACAAATTACAAAGTACTTCATTTAATTTCTATGCCATCATCAATTGCTCACTCTCACTCAACCCTTATTCATGAAGAATCGCTAACAACTATTGATTGATTGAATAAAGGAAAGGATAGGCTGCAAAAGAAGATACATAACAGGTTTATCAAACCACGCATTCACCACTAAACTCGAGCTCGTGCAGAGCTCGTGCTAATCAAATGTCCAGTCTAAATTTCGTAGTTTAATCAGATTCACAAGCTGCTGAGTTGCCTCAATTCCCCATCAAAAGCGTGGACTCGACCTTGCTCAATCTTTATAGGCACCATCAATCCCTTATAATGGAGTTTTCTCCCAAGAATTACAGGGGCATTGTAGTTTGACCGAAGATGAACCTGTCGAAGGTCACCTTCTTGCCATTGTATATCAACGGTGATGCCCCCACGAGCCATTAGCCCCTTTACCTGACCACTGCCCCATTTATCTACGGGTAGCGCTGGGAGCAGGTAAAGGTCTTCAAGACTACTCTGCACAAGCATTTCTGCAACAGCAGCTGAAAAACTAGCACCATAATAATAAACAGAGGCAGAGATTAATGGGATTAACATCACATTAGAGTTAACTCCACAAATTATTATCATTGCGACTTTACCCGAGATTAGCATCAATTTGGAAAGGAGGGTGTGCAGCAAATAAGTTACTGTATAGTCCACCCTTGAATGCAATTCCTTCATCTGGATCCACCAATTGGAACAAGTTCTTAATCATTCGATAAGCATGATTGCTGTTATGGAGACGTGCCCATAGCGCAGTTTTCCATGCTGTCGACCACCCGGGTCCCTCTTCTCCTGAAATTTTAGACTATACTTAGTTAATGTGCGAAATCAATGTAAAAACAGGCCGCTGAAACATAAGAACAACCGAGATGCAAACAGTTTCCTATGAAATACGTATTCTATGGTTGGGTTTTCTTAACAGAAACTTCCCTCTGTACCTCGTTTGAAGAGGGTATTCTCAGCAGCTTTACACAGCTCGGGAGTCCTCTCAATGGTTAATGTGTGTCCTGGATAGAGGCCATACAAGTTCGACATATGACGATGATGCACATCAGGATCCCCAAAATCTTGTGCCTATTTTCAACAAAAAACTCACTTTCACAAACAATGAAGTGGCACGATGTTGACATAACAGTGTCATGAATCAGGATTAATTATGTCTAACCCATTCCATAATCGAACCATCACGGGCAATTTTTGTAGGGTTTAACCTTTTATGGGCCTCTTTGACTTTATTCACTAGTACACTGTCGCTTGTACCCAGAATCTGTTAATCAAAATAGAGTGTGTTTTAAGATAAACTCATGACAGATGATTATTGCCGAAAATAATTTTCTAGACTAGATAGATACTTTACCTCAGACGCATCCTCCACAGCAGAGAAAACCTCTCGTATTATTGCCATGTCCATGGTTGATGAGTAACTTACACTAGCAAGCTTACCATCTGGTGCAATAAATTCATGTTCTGGGGAAGTTGATGGGTTGGTCTCTAGATACCCATCACTACCATCTATCAGCCAATCAACCAGAAATGATGCACACCCTTCGAATAAAGGGTATGCCTTAACTTTAAGGAATTTCTGGTCCACAAGTGAAATCCAAATTATCTATCATATACTTAGTATAAGAGCATAAGCAAGTCTTGACTTCCAAATAGTGTAATCTCTTTCTGTAGTATGTAATAGTCTATATCCGGCAAGGAGAAAAAATATTACATATAGACTTAGAGCACGGATAGTTTGGTGCTCTTAGTTACTCACATGTAGGGATTCAGATGGGAACAATGTCCTATTTGGTACGGACCACAGTGGATCCAACACGTTTGAACAATGGTTATTGGTTATGAGTAATGCTCTAAGTGCATGCAATAATCTCTCAAGGAATGTGATATCAAATACCTTGTCCATTGAATACTTGTAGTGCTCCCAGAGATGAGTACAAAGCCATGCACCTCCCATTGGCCAGAAGGCCCATACTACATCACCATCGACTGGAGATGATTTAGCCCATACATCTGTTTTATGATGCACAACCCAACCACTAGCCCCATAATTAACCTGTAATAAATATTACAGAGGAGGTCACAGAAATTAATTTTCAAGTTTGAAAAAAATAGAATTCATCTTTACTGACCCTCATTAATGAAAATACCAAAGCCAAACTTGGAATGAGAACTCTTACTTTTGCTGTTTTGGTACCATTTATAGATAGAGAGGTGACGAAGTCAAACAAAGGCTCCTGGCATTCAGAAAGATTGCAGGGGAGGGAAGGCCAGTAGTTCATTTCAAGATTGATGTTCAAGTGAGGAGTACCACTGTGATTAGAGAGGTCAGTCATTAACCAATTAATGCAATATTACCATTATCATTATCATCATGCTGGCTTCCTTAAAACGATCATGTTATTTAGCTTTGCAGTAACTAGCTACCTGGAAAAATAATATACTCAGGGATGTAGATAAGATAGAGAGACATACTCCCATGCTGGTGCAATATCCTTGTTCCATAAGCCTTGGAGGTTCGCCACCTGACTTCCAGGCCTTGAGCAAGAAATAAGCAAATATCGGCCAAACTGGAAAAGAAGCTCCACCATAGAAGGATCTTCATCATGTTCAAAAGATCTCACCCTTTCTGCAGTAGAGATTCCATCATCGAAATCCCCCTTAACACATGCTTCAGCAGTTGAAGAGAAAAGTTGCTCATTCTCTGATTTAACAATTTCTTTGAAAAGCTGAAGTGAAACACGACGAAAAAGATTCTGATAGTCATCTACATGTCGAGCGTATAGCTCAATGTATGAAAAATTTCTTACTGACTTCAATGCACATTGGCAGTCTACATTGGGGTCCTTTCTGGAATCCGAAGGCTTGGTTAGAGGCCCATCAAAAGAAGATGCAGCTGCTAAAAGTAGAACAACCCAATCTGCACCCTCAACCTTTAATTTCTTCTCATCAATGATACTTTTCACACCTTTACCTTCACTAATCTGCAAATCAATAACTGCACAGAATTGAATCCCCTTGGGCCTATCCGATTCGTTCATTTTTGGAGGAGGCCTCTCACTAGGGCAGGTTCCTTCCATTACAATCTGTCTTTCACCATTTACAAATGAATGGTGGTGTAATTTGCTGTCAAGAGATACTGTAAATGACAGTGTTCCTGATTTGCTAGCTGACAATCTTGTCACAAACACTTGATCTGGAAAAGAAGTAAAATATTCCCTTGAAAACTCAACTTCACCTGCTGAATATTTTAATCTCACCGTTGCAGTGTCCAAATCCAGTTCTCTGCGATAAGTTTCTTTATCATAACTAAGATGCCAGTCGTCAAAATCTAGTTTGAGATCGCCAAGAAGTTGGTAAACCTGCACAGTACGAGCAATTTCACTAAAATTGCAGCATTTTTTATTAGCAAAAGGATTTCACTTTCACATATTAATTCGAAAACAAGGAAAATCATAAGGCACCAATTATTGTAATTTATCCTCTAAACTCAGTCAGATTACCCATAATATACCCACAGCTGATCAAATCTTCCTGTAAACCATTAATCCGACACTTGAAATAGACGAAGTACGCAAATTATAGTATGATTACGCTTGCAAATATATCAGTATTAGCAATCAGTCTTATTTTGAATCTGATGATGAAGATAACCTGCCTCAGAGGGATTTCCAGTCAACTTCTGCGCAGCAGCTGAAGCTTCAGCAAAATCGCCACTGTCTACTAGCTTCCTGACCTTTAATAGAGCAGCTTGTGCATTAGGGTCAGTGTAATTTCCTGGAGTCCCAGTCCAAAGAGTGTCTTCTGTTAAACAATTCGAACAATCAGTTGACTTCACCAAACTCTAACTTCTTACGTGCGGTTAGAGATGATAAACTAGAAACTAGAATTGGGGAAATGCAGGAACCATTGAGTTGGACAAGTTCAGAGGCCACCCCGCCCCACACCATGGCTCCGATCCGGCCATTGCCACTCGGAGCAGCGTCAGTCCAGTGCTTCCCTGGCCTACTGAACGTCACCTTCAAAGGCGGACCATACGAAGAAGAAGAACCCTCTTCACGATGCTCCTCCATCGAATAACGCACGCCAATGTCAAAGAGATTTACACGTCTCCCTTGAACCAACCCTCTATTATCTATCTGTAGGAAAAGTAGGTAAATGCACCTAGATATATTTTTTTTTATTTGAACCCATATGTTTTTTTTCTGTATTTTATGACATCCGTATGTTTTAATTTGTTGGTAATTGGACCAAACGTTAATTATACCCGTTAAGTGTCACGTGATAATCATGTGCGAATATTTATTTTGAAATAATACAATGTAAAAAGACATGTTTACTCTTTTGACATCCCATCACCTTCATTGGAAATCGATGTTTGCTTTCTCTTCCATAGTCATATTCAGTTCGACTTCTCCCCATTTGAAAACTTCTCAAACCCTAAACCTCCTTTTGCTCTGACTGCTATTCTCTTCGACTGCTTGTCACTGCGACGAAGTGACCCAGTGACTCCGACGAAGAAACTATATTGCGTTGCGGTTCCACTTCGTCCGTCGATTGCGTCGATTTTGCAGAAAAGCTCGGTTTGTCCACGGCAGGTGAGTGTGTCAGTTCTGCAGCATGGTTCAGTTTCGAATGCTTGTATAGAGAATGTTTCGTTTGTAGAGAATGATTCGTTTGTAGAATGCTTGTAGAGAATGGTTCAGTATAAATTGTGGATGCTTATAGAATGGTTCGGTTTATACCCAAAATCTGAATTTTTAGATATTGTTGATGGTGATGGGTTTGGTTTTGAATTTGTTAGGTAACTTATGGACAATGATAGTGGGCAAACTTACATGTTGACGATTCACCACAACAAACAGTTTATTGATGGAAATTGGGTTGGACAAACCAAATTTACTGATTTAGGGAGGGATATACTCAGTTATGAGACAATGGAAACGTTCATGGAAGTGTTTATGGAAGTGTTGGAGAGGCAGGATGGAAGTTTGGATTTGGTCATGTATGTGTTGGCACCTTTTGATCCTGTTGTATGTGCGAATGATTCATTTATGGAAGTCATTCAACTAAAAGTCATTCAACAGATAGAAAAGACATTGGAGAGTCAAGTTTCGACAGATAAAGGCAAACGTCCCATGGAAGAAGAATACGCGTTATCTTCATCAGAGGAGACAGATTCACTATCGGATGCTATATTCGATCTGAATTGGAAAGCCGGTAAAGATGACGATGAGGAAGATGATTTACATTCCGATGTTAATCTTTCCGCGAATAAGAAAAGTAAAGATAAGGGCCCAGATTATGAGGCTGGTGCAAGTTCAAGTATCCACCCAACAAGATTGAATGAGTGTGGGTTTGAAGATTTACTATACGATGGAAACATTGAAGATAACTAGGCAAGTTCATGTTGTTGAACCAGTGGAGGTAGGACAATGTCAATGCCGAAGTGACACCCTAACTACACTCGTTGGTTCTGACGTTGAAGGCGACATCACAGGTGCACGGACTTACAAAATATTTGATGAGGCTCTGAACGCGGAAACGATAGGCAATCAAAGACCTAAACATGAACTGAAATTAGGGATGCGGTTTATAGATGGCCAAGCATTCAGGAAGCATGTCGTCGAACACAGTATTGAGGAGGGTCATGTATTCAGGATGTTAGGTTCGGTCATGTTTTCTGGTTTGTTAGGTTCAGTGACTTCATTTTGTTGGATATTTTGTTTGTTAAACCTTTGTGTTGGATATTATCTAAACAGGTTGGTCTCATGGTCTGTGTTGAATGTTCTGTTGGATAATGTGTAAACCTTTGTTTAGGTGGATTTTCTTTAAACACAACAGGTTGATGTCAATTTTTGCCCAAACATAAGGGTGTAATTACTCGGTCATATGTAAACTTATGCACAACTTTACTGAGTATTATACAAATTAGTGAGTCCCTCCAGTAGTCATTAAACAAACATATAGTACAACTGAATAACAAAGTACACAACGTACACTATAAAACAAACGTTTGTCACGTGGCTACATCTTCAATATAAGCCCAACAACAACAAGAAGTAAGAACACTATGACAAACAACTGTTGTTGATTTCTAATACGCAACACAGCAATTTGATTGTTCAGATCGAATTCCTTTGACACAAATTTGGCCATGGCTCTCCTTCCATACACATACATCAGTGGATCTGCCCAAGCGAAAAAATCACAACTCCTTTTCAATGGATGCATAGTGGTACAAAGAAATTAGGGTTTCCAAAAAAACTAATTTTTTCGGAATACACTAATCGACCATATCTTCGAAATTAACTCAAGGAATTGTCAGCATTACCTAGTATCTCGGACATGAAAAGAATAGACGGACAGAAGTTTTCATGGTCCAAGCTGTTCTCGCACGAGTTTGTAGACCGCAATAACACAGTGGTTCCTCATAGGTCATATTTGAGTTAGATGCGAAGGGGGAATAAGAATCGGAAGAACATTCACAGTACTTACCAAACCTCATCTTACGAACAGAGAATACGCAAACAGAGGTCGAACGAACGAAGGGAGAAGACAGATGAAAAATGGAAGAGACACACAGTCTTTATCAACAGAAAGTGCCTAGGGCAGTTTAGGTATATACATTTATGAGTCAGGCACATGACAACCACGTGAGAGTAATTTAACGGACAACAAACGAGAATGACCAACAAACGCAAACATTCGGGTGTGATAACAAACATTATGGGTGCAATTACCAACATGTGCAAACATACGGGCGCAATTTCCTACTTTTTCCTATCTATCTATCTATCTATATTATTTTGGTTATTATGATACAATTAATATTTGTAATACATTTTTCTCACTCTTAGCGGAGATTGAATGCATTAGTTAATACATGTATTATATAATATTATGTTTAGATGAGACATGTATTAAGACATACTTATACATGTATAACTTAAGACGGTGTTTGATTCGATATAAAATTATACATAAAGTGATAAAAAGACTTAGACACCCTTACATTTATTTTGCAATGTAAATAAATTGTGCACATGATTTTGTTTAAATAACAAATATTCATATTCAAACAAATTGAAGAAAACAAATCACGAACAAATAAAAAATATAGTATCCCCTTTGAATTATGACCGGTTCAATCCACTTCGATTATTTTCTTATGATATTTGCAGTTTAAGCCTTAAAATGTTACTCTCATGCATAAAACTTCAAAATTTTCACATTCTCAAGCGACTTTGTGTGATTGAAGAGAAAAGAATAAAGCACTGCATTGGTTTTACAACACATATGGAACTGCATATTTTACAAACAACATTATTTTATAAAAATAACACGATTTTACAACTCAATTTTGAAAACAAGATGACATGTGAAACAACACTTAGCAAAATATAAAGGTGAAACAATCAAATAACCATTTCTAAGTTTTTTTTCTCATGACACATGCACATAAACAGTAAAAAAATAGAGTAAATGATATATATATATATATTTAATGTTATTTTTAATATATTTTTAAAAAAAATCAAATAGACGAGCAAATATTAAAATAACATTGAGTAAATATTTCATTAACTTTTTCCCTATTCTTTTAAAATATTAATTATATGTCATATATCATTATCAAAATAAATTCATAAATTGGTTTTGAATTCGAATGATGTTTGACTTAGTGATTCATTTTTTTTAAAATAAATATATATGGAAGAATTAATAATGAAAATTTATAAATAGTATTACATCATTTTATTTTTCATTTAATATATTACTTTTTTTTAATTAATTATTATTAAATAATTTGAGTAAATAATTATTTTAAAATATTTTATATTAAAATTCACAAAGTTTGATAAAAACTAGGAAACTAACATGATAAACTTTTCTTATGTAGGATTAATAGACTTAGGGTAGTTAAGTAAATTTTTACTATGTATTAAATAATATCATGGTTAGATTATGTATTAGTTAATACATCTCATTATTTATAATCAAACATTGTATTAATTAATACTAATACATGGTTAATACCATAATCAAACACCACCTCATGTCAAATTCATAACTTCTTATTGGTCATGTCAAACATATAATTTTCGTGCATATGTGGCATGTCATGTAACTCACTTTAAAATCCCCCAAACATTCTCATTCATTCTCCACATAAGTTACAAAAATTTAATAATTTCTATCTCTTTTACATGTGCATTTATTAAATATTTTATTCACATACAAAATTTTATAATGTTATGTTTCATAAATATCAAATAATTGCATATATAAAATTTTGTTATTAGGATTTATTTCTAAGACTAAATTATAATTAATTTGATGTATTACATATATTGTTTCTAAATTAATAGTTGCATGTCTAACATTATGTACCCAATTATAATTATGCATGCAATATAAATTTTAACACATATCCTGTTATATATTTTAGTGTAATTGGATTGACTAGTTGACCAATGGGATCATAGTATCTCATTAAACAAGTTAGGAGGGTGCGGAGTGCACGCTTGTTTAAGTATATTATGATTCATTGTATTGGAGATTCATCGGTTGATTAGAGATGAGGCAATGGGGGTCAAATGGGGCAACGCCCCCTTTGCCGGGTCCAGGGGCAGCGCCCCTGGCTGGGGTCGAGCTATTCTAAAATTCATTGAAAATTTGAATTTTGGAACTAATGACTTAACTTTTTTAAACCTCAAAATTCCCGGTTTTTGGACACTTGCTTTAGAACCAAGTATTGGACCGAACCATGGCTAAGGGCCAAACCATGGCTAGGGCCGAAATGTTTCTAGAGTCTTCCTAAGGTGTCCCTTTGATTTTGGAGCCAAAATTTTGAATCAAAGGGCATGTCTTGGCCGAAATGGTATATACCTTGGCCAAGGGATGTTGTGTCTCTTCCAAGGGGCAAAGTGTCTCCTTCAAAGGGTGTGCCAAACACTATAAATTGGGCATAGTTGAGATCCAAAAATTTATCTCAAACATTCACAATCCTTCTCTCAAGTTCTAGTTCAGTATTCTGATTTTATCCGATTGAAAGTTTGGGTGCCTCCAAATAGTTTCAATCTGAAAGTGTCGTCACGACTTCAGAATAATCCAAGCCTACAATTACCACCATCCATTCGAAATTTTCCAACATATCCATCCATCCATCCATCCATCTAATTATATTAATTTGGTTATAATGTATACAATTATTAATTTTAACTTATGTACTTTTTAATTATTTTTACAAAAATACAATTAATCTTTATATTTTATATTGTTCTTGGTATAATGGAAATATAAGTGTAATTACTATTGAAAAATATTTTTACTATTTTATTAACAATTTCTAAAATGTAATTTATTTTATTCTTTATAATATATTAAATAACTAATATATGATCATTGAACTTTTTATTAATATTTTTTATTATATATATTTATACTTATTAGTAATTATATTAAATAAAAATACATACCGTGCAAAATGCGAACGAGATTTCTAGTTTGTAATTTTTTGAGGATTGCAGTGGTTTTTCTATTTATTTTGAGCATTATATAAATTATGAGATTTGTTAGAAAGTAATTATAATAAAAAATATATTTAGAAAAGTAAATATACAAAAAAATATTTCAAAGTATAGGCATGTGCACTACTCGAGGTGCGCTTAAATCACAAGTCGCACCTAAGTATGTGATGCGCTACACCAAGTGAAAATATAAGAATATAGTCAATACATATTTGTGTTTCGAATGATGCAAATGATTCGACTTACATATTAACGCTCTGTCATAAATTGAGGTCTAAAACTTTAACTTAAAAAAACCATGGTTAAAGTCGAAATTCAACACCATTAATGACATTTATAGCTAAATTAAATTATTTATAGATTGTAATTTTGTTTTTTTAATTAGGTATAAATTTTTTTTAATCTAATAACATTTAATGTTATACATTAGGATAAATGATCATATTGTCCCTAAAGTTTAAATTGTAAATTTTTCTCTTTCATGTTTGGTCACAGTGCAAATTTGATCCAATCATCAATTTTTTCATCCAATTTTAACTGAGTAAATTTTAAAAATTGCAAAAATAATATAAACTTAAAAAAATATCACAATTTATCTATTTTAAACTTTTTAAAATATTACAACTGAATTCCAATTCATTTAACTCTGGATCATGACCAAGACCCCATGAGTAAAGCTATCAATATAGGTCAAAAGTAAGTATAATTCTATCTATTTTTCTAAATATTTAAGGTGCCTTTAATTATTTATATATATTTAAGCTGCCTTTAATTCAACAATTTCAATAGAATTTCTCAATTTTCGTAAATAAAATAATTAACTTTAAAAATTAAATAAAAAAACAGTATAAGGCTGCAAAAATAAATGTAAAAAAATATATTTCTTTTGGAAAATAACGTGAGTGAATTATCTTTTGGAAAATTCTAAGCAAACTAAAGTTTTTGGGCCCATTTACCAATTTTACAAATAGAAAACTGAAAAGGACAACATCCCATTCCCCAAAGAAGGACCAGGTTCATCCATCTCCGTCCATCTTAGCGTCAGTGCCAAATTCTGCTCTCACGAGACACGAATCACGCGGTTTCTCAGTTCTTCTCACTCCAAACCCGGCTGCCACCACCGCCACCACCACCACCACTGCCGTGTAATAGATGGCGCCCTCGGAGTTCCGTCCGCTGAACGACAAGTCTCTGATGGTGGATTACATTAAGTCGACTCCATCTCTATCCTCGAAGCTCGGTGACTGTTTCGATGATCTGGAGGTTAAAGAAGTCGGCGATGGCAACCTCAACTTTGTCTACATCGTTGTTGGTCCTTCCGGTTCTATCGTCGTCAAGCAGGTGGTCCTACTTCCTTCAATCACGTTGATAAACCTTGCAGAGTAGTTGATTTGGTTGGCTATCGCGTATCCCTACGAAAAATCACCCACATCACTAGAAAATTGGAGAATCCCTTATTGTGCATAGAAAATAATGAAATTTTTATATATGGATTTTGTCTTTTTAGTAAGTAATCCATCACGAATTGGCCAAAAATGGAGGTGTTTTGATTGTTTGGGATCATACAAGTAAACTGTCAACCGTGAGGGGGTGTCTTGCAGATCAGGTAGAGATAACAAATAAATTGTCTTGGAAAGAATTTATTTGTATGTGTTTGATCATAGCAACCTCGAATAAGCTCTTCTTTCACTGTAAGAAATAAGATGCAACTCAAGGGGAATGATGTACATCAATTGTAAATGACAGATGATGATGCGTTTACTAGTGTCTGAAAAAATGAGTATGCACAGGCTCTTCCCTACATTCGTTGTATTGGGGAATCATGGCCGATGACAAAGGAGCGTGCATATTTTGAGGCACTGACGCTGAAGGAGCATGGTCGTTTGTGCTTGGATCATGTTCCAGAAGTTTATCACTTTGATCAAACTATGTCTTTGATTGGCATGCGCTACTTGGAGCCTCCACACATCATACTGAGGAAAGGGCTGATTGCTGGAGTTAAATATCCACTACTTGCACAGCACATGTCAGAATATATGGCTAGGACGCTTTTCTTCACTTCCCTCCTCTATAATACCACCACAGATCACAAAAGAGCTGGTAAGTTGAAGGTTTAGATTAGTTTAATTTTATCTAGTGGATTTGCGTATTGGTACAAGAGGCATGGCAGGGGAAATTTGGACAATCCCCAATTGATGAAAATTCAGTTTATCTGGCTAAATGAGTAGTGGATTCCTAGCTGGAGCACGACACTGCATTGCATATTTAGTGTTATTGTTAGAAAATACTCGGTTATAATATAATCGCTCAGTTAGCGGAATTAATTTAACGAAGAAAATAACAAAGATGAAACTTTGGTAAGGAAGGAGATGAAAGGGTGAACAATGAAAATGAGAAATGGAGAAATCTTTGTCAAATGCTCTCAGACACTAGAACTTCTTTTCATCCATGCATATATAAGCATACATGCAATAATAGTATAATACATAGACCCGCTCCATGTTTTTTATCATGATGGAACATACAAAGTCAAAAGGTATGAAAACTTACACAAGTAATTGACATTGTCATACTCTATCTTCTACATCATTGCTTCACAATAATTTTCTTGACAATTTAGTGAGAGTTGGTGGAGATTTTATTTCTCAAACAGTTATAACTCTCATCTATGAGAGGGAAAAAAAAATGAAGCCTGAAGAATTGCTGCTCGTGCGTAGGCTTTTGATTCTCAGTCTAGTTCATACGTTGTGATCACGGTTATGTCTACTTTATAGTTTTTCTTTCTGCAAGCACCAAAGAAAGTAACGTGTATCTGACATATTTCAATTGCTGGTGCATTGCAGTGGCAGAATTTTGTGGGAATGTGGAGTTATGTAGGCTGACTGAGCAGGTTGTATTTTCTGACCCTTATAAAGTGTCTGAATACAATCGCTGGACCTCACCATTCCTGGATGAGGATGCTGTGGCTGTTAGAGAAGATAATGAGTTAAAACTTGAAGTTGCCGAGTTGAAATCCATGTATTTTACTGACTTCTACATTTTACTCTTATATTATTATGTTACTGAGGAGCTGTTATATTTGTTTCCTGATGTTGCATACTGGAATGGCATCCCAGGTTCTGTGAAAGAGCACAGGCATTAATACATGGAGATCTACACACAGGTTCCGTCATGGTTACTGAGGAGTCAACTCAGGTCATAGATCCTGAATTTTCATTTTACGGACCAATGGGGTATGACATTGGAGCCTTCATAGGGAATTTGATTTTGGCATTCTTTTCGCAAGATGGGCATGCAAACGAAGGGAATGATAGAAAAGTAAGTAGGCCCAAACACTTATGATTCTTTTTTTTCGGTCAATAGCTAAGGTTGATATCTTTTTAGTATTATGGAAATGGTGACATCTAAATCTATGTTTTAGCCATTGATTAATGACTTTTTCAAACTGGATTTTTATACAGGCATTTAAAGAGTGGATATTATTCACTGTTGAAGAGACTTGGAATCTATTTCATAAGAAATTTGTTGCCTTGTGGGATGAAAACAAGGATGGCTCTGGGGAGGCGTACCTTCCTGAAATTTATAATAATGATGCAGTCCGACAGCTTGTGCAAAAAAGATATATGAAAGACCTCCTCCATGATACCCTTGGATTTGGCGCTGCCAAAATGATCCGGTCAGCTGCTGTACAGTTAAAATTCATTGTTTTACATAAATGATTTGTATTTGCTATTCTGATGTATTATGTACGTGTAAACTGCAGGAGAATTGTCGGGGTAGCCCATGTAGAGGATTTCGAGTCCATCTCTGATGCAAACAAACGTGCTGAATGTGAGAGGAAGGCACTTAATCTTGCAAAAACCCTTTTGAAGGGAAGGCGTAAATTCCAGTCAATTGCTGAAGTGGTGTTGGCAGTACGTCAAGTACAGTCATAAACAAACTCAAGAGGTATTGTGGGATTTTCTCAATCCTGTTGTGCTCAATTATAGTGAACATGCATTGCAAGGGTCGCTGTGGGTTAAACCTTGCTGTAAGATGAAGCCTAATAAATAGAAAGAAAACTAAAGTTTGAGAGCTTATATATGACAGTATATTTGAGCTTGATATGGTCTTCAAGGCCAACTTCTTTCTTTTTCATTTCAGCATATTTGAGCTGTTCTTCAGACATGGTGATACCAATGTACTTGCATCCTGTTTGTTTGACAGACTCAATAGCTAGGTTCCCCCCATCCCCTAAATTCACCGCTACACCCTATAATTGCTTTACAAAATCGATCCGAGAAAAGGAACTGGTGAGACCAGACATGGGATGGGACCTAATCTTCTCAATCAAAACACGCATTTTCTTTCTTGTGCAACTATTAGCTCTTCATCTGCTGTCTTTAAAAGGACTTGATCTATCAGTTTTTTTATATATCATTTTCAGCTTGGTATTGCTTGTTGTGAGGTAGATTACCTTAAAGATCTCGCATGAATATGACATTCATAACTAAAAAAAGATTAGCTATGAATGTGATGCAACTCCACTGAAGCTTTGGATGCAGCAACTGAAAGCACTGTGAGACTTGTAGACCACTTAAGCAGAGTATGGTTTTGTCTCCTGTAAGGATTTGGAGTCCCCAAAAATGGCAGTTTTATTATACCAAGATTCTGCAGGTTTGGGTCATTGAGGGGAACTGATTCAATATACGACATATTCATGCAACTCTACTACACACGTTACGTGAATAAAGTCTAGTTAAAATTGCACGGGTTGTTTGGCATGCAGCTTATGTCATTATGAAGATAAATATCACTGCCAATGATAGATCAATACACGATTATCATATTTCTAGTTTGCTGTCATTAAATTTACATGCTACTTTGCTCAAGACAATTAAATCAGTAATTAGGTTTTTACATTTTTTTTTTAGTTTTACTATATTAGGAAAAAATGATTTGGAACCCATGCTAAGTCAGACTGGGTTGAGTTAGTGATAATAGTCGCTTGGGCTTGAGACAGTTAGTAATAAAAGTCGCTTTGGCTTGAGGCAGCAGAGAAGTTCCTTAGAGTTTCGACTAATTTAGTAGGTTATACGTATTTCGTAGAGTTTCATAGGCAGCAGAGAAGTCCCTTAGAAAAGTCCAATTTGAAATTCCATTTTTGTCCTATAATAAGCTTTATTCACATTCATAATGGACATATATGATCATAATAATATTAAAATAAATTCTTTATTCGGACTCAAAATTACAATTTTTTCATGACTTACTCCAAATTTTAACCAATTTTAGAAATTTTTAATATTTCTCACTTAAAAAACTCTATTTTCGTCAAAATTAATTTTATTCTTGTACTCTGATGTATTAAGGATGGAAGATACAAGTTGGGGATAATGGTGAATAGTTACCATCACCAAGGGGTAACTAGGGGTGATCATGGGCGGGCAGGGCCGGTCTTGGATGCAAGAACAAGATCGAAATTTCGGTCTTGACTTCTAGAGGACCGAGACCGATTTCGGAGAACCCCCCGTCCAATTCAGACTTGTTTGACTCGAGTCGGTCTCGACCTTGAATCGGATTTTTTGGTCCAAAAAATAAAAAACCGAGTATGGCCAAACGTTTTCTCCATTCTTAGCCCAACTCAAACTCTTCAATACTCAAACAGTGTGACAATCGTGAAGAAAACATCATCAAAATGAATTGTAATATGGAAAAACAACTTTACACTATCTTCAATTTCACAGATAACCTAACTTGAACGAAGAACGTCCTGTGAGAGCATCATCAAAGAGAACTCACCTTGAATTGTTGGCTGAGGAATGTCACCGTTCTCATCACTCCCCCTAACAGAGACCTCCTCCAACTGCTCCTCTCTCGCCACAAGACCTCACTCCAAGCTCTCGTTCTCCCTGTCCCAACTTCTCCTTCCTCCGATGACCACCGCTTGCTCTCCATGATCACCGCCATGCATGACCACTCTCCAGAGAGTGGAGAGCGGAAGACGAGATGCATAAAATGCAAAGTGCGGAGTGTGAGTGTGACTGTGAGGACTGAAGAATGGAAGAAGTGGGAGTAAGAGAGAATTTGATTGTGCATAAGAATGGAAGGATGGGAGTGAGGACATAAAAATGACGCGGAAAAGAACTATGGTTATTTTAATTGAAGTCGGGTCGGTCAGGTCTTAGTCAGACTTTTGAAAAAATTCGAGACTGAGACCGAACCCGACCCTAAAGAAAAAATACTCGTCCGCTCAGTCTCGGTCCTAGTCTGGCCGTTTTTTTTGAGAATTCAGTTCAACTAATCTTTTTTTATCACCTATAGGGGTAACTATCAAACTGTCATTACATTATTTCACTATTTTTGCTTATTATTATTATTTTTTTGTTCAAATTTTGCTTATTATTATAAAAAAAAATCATGAAGTAGAAAAATATGTTTTCAAAAAGTACTCTTTACAAATGAATTCCCCAAATTTTTAAAATAAGTTCATGTTATATATAAAATAATATAATTCCATACCTTATTCAAATAAAAGAATAACAATGCACTTGCTTGAATAAATTGATCCGCGAGAAATTTAAAAACTGTCGTTCTAATTAGCAAAAAGAGAAAACTAAAGTATGCAACCGGTCCACGAGTGTGCCTCTCGAAAAAATGTTTTTTTGTAATTGTTTACCCATTTTGGGAGGTGTATGCGAACACCCGGCGTACCTAAAAAGGATTTACTTGTTAGTAGCCACGTTGGGCTTCATCTTCTGGGCTTACCTTATATAGGCCATGCAATGATGATTTTCAGTGGACGATAACACTACGGCCTTTTATTGGGGAATTTTTTTTTCAAAAAGTAGACATGTTGAAAAGGTTTATTTTATTTTATTGCTATTTTATTCATCTCGATTTTTCTCGGCTCGGATCCTTGCGTACAGTATTTTGACCCTGAGCCAAAATCAGGTGTTTACAGTTGCCCCTCTTTAAACACGCCCTCATGGTAGTAATCTCATGAGTGTGTGTTCAAAGACAAACAACTGGTTTTAGCTCTTATTTATTCATTATTTACATAGTAGACAAAGATCATCATGCAACTTTCGGAAACTAGGCACCTATAGGTCCCGATCGTTCATGATGATTTACGGAGGTTGAGCGCCTAAACGCTCATCAGCTTATCACTCCCAGAAGCTGATAGGTCATGGTCGTTGAGGATGACTTACGGAGGCTGAACACCTAAAGGCTCCGTTTGTCGGTTTGTGACTCGTTGAGGATGACTTGCGGAGGCTGAACACCTAAACGCTCCGCTCGTCGATTTGTGACTTCCGGAAGCTAGATAACTACAGGTCATGGTCGTCGATGATGACTTGTGGAAGCTGAACACCTAAAGGCTACGCTTGTCGATTTGTTGCAGAGTCTGAACACCTAAAGGCTCCGCTCGTTTTTCTCTTCTTCCAGAAGCTGGATAACTACAGGTCCTAGTTGTCGAGGATGACTTGTGAAAGCTGAACACCTAAAGACTCCGCTCGTCGGTTTTTTGGTGTTTTTTTTTTCCAGAAGCTGGATAACTACAGGTCCTGGTCGTCGATGATGACTCGTGAAGGCTGAAAACATAAAGGCTTCGTTCGTCGGTTTGTGACTCCCAGAAGCTAAATAACTACAGGTCTTGGTCGTCGATGTTTTTTTTTGCCATCAACGAGCTGGAAGTTGAGGATTTTTCTGGCCAGAAGCATTGTTGAGGATGACTTGCAGGGGTTGAGCACCTAAAGACTCCGCTTATCGGCTTGTAACTTTCAGAAGATGGACATCTACAAGTTCTGATCGTTGTGGATGACTTGTGACGATTGAGCACTTAAACGCTCCGTTCGTCGGTTTGTAACTCTCGGAAGTTGAACATCTACAATTCCTGATTGTTGATGATGACTCGCGGAGGTTGAACACCTAAACATTCCGTTCGTCGACTTGTAAATACCAGAAACTGAACATCTACATGTCTTGGTAGTTGAGGATGACTTGCGGAGGTTGAACACATAAAGACTCCGCTCATCAGCTTGTAATTCACTCTGGAGGTAAATACCCTTCTCAAGATGTCTTGACTGTTTTGTGCGGACTTCACAGACTATTTTCTCATTAATCGACTTTGGAGTCCTTCTTGATGGAGTTCCCTAAAGTCATTCATGCTATGTTCACAAGGTGTATCCATGCAAGTTGTCGAGACAACTCAAATTAATGTCGATCACAGTTTTTTTTATTGTTACTGTGGGAAACACTGTCGTCCACTTTTGAGCATTTTTTTGATGATTTTTTTATCTCTCGATTTTCTTTCCTTTTGCTACGGTATTTTTTTTACCGCACCTCTCGGTTCCCTTAATTATTTTTTGGCCAGGTCGCCCTTTTGGGTTTTCAACCTAGCAGGGATTTGATTCATTTCTTTTTGTCATGATCGCCCTTTTTATAAATTTTTAATCATGTCACTCTTCCCTAAATTTTGCCTAAACCGCCCTTTCGGGTTTTCGATTTAGCTGGAATTTCTTTTATTTTTGGAGGCTCGATTTCTGGCTACGAGCTCTTTAAGTTTTTTGTTTTTTTTTTCTGCATCCACGTTGATTGGATTGGGGAGTTCTTTGTTGTCCATGTCAGTAACGATTATGGCTCTTCTGCTGAAAATCTCTTTGGCGACATAAGACCCTTCATATTTTAGGCACAACCTTGCCCCAAGAGTTTGGATTGATTCGAATGATTTTTTTTCCTGAGAATTAGATCGTCCATTTGTATTTCTCTCGGGTGCATCTTTTTGTTAACTGCATGAGCCATATCACACACCTTAACGTCCTTTGTGCCGTTTCTCCTCCTTTTATTCTCATATCACACACCTTAACGTTCCATCAACTCCCATTTATCTCCAAACCATTCTTTCATCTTCCCTTTCACAACAAAGCCCTCATCCACAAGCACATACCTCCCTCTCAGCAACATTGCGGTTCAGAAACGACATCTCCATGTAAGTTCTCGTTTTGCGATTCAGTTGTACTACTTCGTGAGTGTCGTTTCACATTCTTCTATGTTCTTACCTTTCGATTTCTGTTCGTCTAGCTTTTGCGCTCTGGTAATTTCTGATTCATTTGAAGATTACAGTTTTCCTATGTGCGTGATCCGTCTGAAGGTACAAAATTTCGATTTTTTTACACTTCCTATTCCAATTTTTGTGTGATTGTTCAATTTAGGATCCTCATGGTTGTTCGGCTTGTGGGTTAGGGTTTTGTCTTCGTTTGCTTGGTACGTGTTGTAGAGTGCCGATTTTGTAACCGAGTTTTGATTTTTACTGTAAAAATTTGTTTATTTTTGCGGAAATTTGATGTATTTGGGTTTGTGATGTTTGTTTGTTGTGCGTATGTGCTTGTTAATTGAGTTGATGCTTTCTGTTTTTTTGCATTGAGGGTTACATTTGTTTCACGCGTGGGTTCTTCGTTCTTCTTCCCGGCATGAGTATCTTCGAAATTTTCGCACTTTCAGATCTCCAACTCCTTATAAGGAAGAAGCTGATTAAATAGACATGGAGTGAGATAGTTTGGGAAGTTCATAATCTAAAAAGGTCACGTGAAATGCACATTCGAAATGTTAACGGTGATAAATAACGGAAGTTAACAAAATGAATCGTTTAGTCACATTTGGAAACATGAGTAACGGTTGGGCTCAAGTTTGAACGGTTCGGTCACATTGGTCAACACAAATAACAGTTCAGTTAATTAACCCATGTTATTATTATGTAAGTACCTTAGTAGTAATCAGTTTGAACTTTGAAGATCTTAGTTTGTATATACAGATTTGTGTTTTGAAAAATATGTAAAATTACTGAATTTTGTGTTTAAATGTGTCGTGTCGTGTTTAATCGTGTTGTTTCTATTAGTTTCGGATCGTGTTTAATTGTGTCGTGTCATATCGTGTTTAATTGTGTCGTGTTGTATCATATCGTGTCTATCAGTTGTGTGTCGTGTCGTATAACTCAACATGTTTTCCATATTTTTTTTCTTCAATAAATTTAATCATGTCCTGTGTTGTGTCACGTGTGATTTGCTAGTTAATCGTGTCGTGTTCGTATATGAAGTTTTGAGACACGTTTAAGACTTATCCGTTTAGACACGGCACAATTAGTAACACGATACGATTAGACACGACACGATTACCACCCCTAGTTGCGGAGCATCAAAATTCTTGATGACCCGAATTAATGTAGTGTGATTCATACAATACATAATATTATATATTAAGGGTAATAGTTTCAATGGTCTCACATGTTTGATCCATGCGATCTGTTAACACTTTAAGATTTTTGTGTTATTGGATGCATCCTCATATTTTTGTGAATGTTGTCTTTTAGTTTATTTGTTAACTTTTCGTTAGCTTTTTATGTTAAATAATTACGTGACTTACACATGTTATGTCAAATCAGCACTATGTCAATTTTATATTATCGTCACGTCAGTATAATATTTAAATATACTTTATATAGTAAAAAATGTATAAATATTATTCAAATTGGAAAATAATTTATAAAATAATAATAATTAAATTAAAATTTAAGAAGAATAAAATATGAACATATAAAATAAAAACATATGATTTCAAAAAAATCATAAACTTAAAACCATTTAAGAGGGAAAAACATTAAGTTTATCTCCCTAAATGAACAATTAATTAGATAATTTTTATAATAAAAAATAACTTCTTCCAAATTATTTTAATTAAAAGAAAGCAGGAAGCCTAGAGTTGTCCATTATGCGATAGGAATGACGCCACAAAGACGCATAACAGATCTGTCAAGACCTACAAGAAAAGTTATCGAATAACATTAGTTGACTTAAAATATATCATTTGCATAGAAACATATATAATATAAGTAAATAATAATAATAAAAAGATGCCGTCACGGTTCGGGACTCTAATGCCGTTAAGTGCAAGAAAAAGATCCGTACACATCTGTAAGCACCGTAAGTTTCTCTTGGTCAATACGTACGACCAATCAGATTATGAAGCTAATTATATTTATACGTCAATATATTAGTTCATCCTTTCATATATATATATATTTAAAAATATTGTAAATTTTCACTTAATACCTCCATGAACCATGGGAATCTACTATTTATAATGGATCTTGTAATGGCGTTTGAGTCATGGTATGACTTACTTGCCTTTTCCAACAATCCAAGGAGTTTTTTTTTTTTCCTTTGTCACTATTTGGTACACAGTAATGTAAATTTGTTTACGGATAAATAATTTGCTTGGAGTGTTCAAACCATGTTAATATTTAGGGTTTGTAAAAAACGATTCGGTCGAACTGAATTGTACCACATGCGAATAATATTTTTTCTAAACTGAATCGGTTGAATTAATTTAGTAAACAAATAGTATTTTGAATAATATAATGGTTCGACCAAATTGTAAAAATTAAAATTGTGCTTCACAACCGGGCACGAAGCCATAGAGGGATGAGGGGGCTTTCCCCATCAACTTTTGAATTTGTGTCAATTTAGTCCTAAAAAATATACTTAGCCATTTAAATTCTTATATTTGTCCCCTCTGAATTTTTTTTTATTTGACTATTTGTCCTTAGACTAATTATTAACCTCACTGACCTTAATTCCTAGCTTCATCCATGTTCACAACCACCAAGACTTTGCTCCTCCGCCATGCTTTCTAGGCTGAGCCTAGTTGTGTTGGAGAAGGAGATCAGAATATGTTTTGACTGTTTTGGTTTGGTAAAATCATATTATTATTTGTACATGTATATTTTACAAAAGATAGGGTTCAAACCCGTTCGAAAATGATACTATATTTACTAAAAATATGGAGCGATTCATAACACTTTTAAGGTAGTTACGATTTAAAACTAATTCAATTCTGAACATGTTTATGTGAGTTAAAGTGTTTACTATATGCATGTAGGTTATGTTATCAAGTAAATGCATCGTATGAGAGGATTATGTCCGAAGTCAGAAGTTATTTAAGTGAGAGTAAAAATTATAATAAAAGTTACCAAATAAATTAATTAAGAGGGTCAAAGATTGAACAAAAATAAGGCATATTATGAATAAAATTACACATTATTATTGTTGAGAATAACCATTATTTGATTTCCCTGTATCTTGATAACAGTTGACTTTACAATGTTTTGATTCAAAAAATGTGACGATTCTTTCTGCGCAATTTATTGGATCGCTGCTTGCTTGTATTTACCTCCCATTTTTAGTTTTATTAAATTAAGTCTCCATCTAGAAACCAAAAGACAGCTTGGGGAGGAGGAGACAATGCTGAACTTCTTGTTTTGAGAAGCTGCGCAAAGGGATACGGATCATAGTTATCATCATCGGACCGACGGTCCGACCGGAAATTGGACCCCTGTCCGATTTGGTTCAACTAAAAGACCGATTTGCATTGTGAACCCGGTTGATTCAGTGTGAACCACCCGGTTTCCGTTTTTTTTTTTTTGTAATAAACCAATCATTTTTTCGGTTTAAACAGATTGGTTTTGTTATGCACAGCTTATCCGACCAATTTTTTAACTAGGTTACGTTTTTCATTTGAGACTTCAGTGTTTCATTTCACACATTTCATTATGTTCCTTGAAGCTTCAGCTGCAGCCTTCATCCAAACTGCCAAGCTTCAACCGTCCGTGAAGAAATTGAAGTTTTCACTTCGTTCTTCCAACTGCAACCTTCCAGTTTCTTCAATTCGTTCCTTGTTGTTGTCTTGCTGAATTGTTTCGGTTCTTCCTTGCTTCGGTTCCTTGCTTTCTTGTTTCAGTTGCTTCCTAACTGTGGTTCCTTGCTGAATTAGTGAAAATTAGGCGTGTTCATGAACCGATTCGGGGTCGAACCGGTTCTGAACTGAACTGGTATGGTTTGTAAAAAATCAGTACTTTTTTCTGTTTCTATAAAAACTGGTTTGGTTTATGGAAAAAAGAATTGGTCTGGTTCGAACCGATTCAGAATCGGTTCGAATTGTTCTGGTCTGTTTGTTTAAATAATAATTTTGGTTTGGAAATAATCCGGTTCAAACCGAATCTAACCGGTTGAAAATCCTGTCCAACGCACTGATCCGTCTGAAAAAATACTGAACCAACTGAAAAACACTGAACCGGCTGGAAAAACACTGAACCGACTGAAAAATACATTGAACCGTCTGAAAAACACACTGTACCGATTGAAAATATGTTCCACAACCGACTGAAATCCTGTCCAATATCAACATACGAGAGTCCAATATATCTCTAGGTTTGGTTTATTGAAGACATCTCTAGGTTTGGTTTAATTTCAGACCGATTTAGTTGATCTTGCTTTAAACCGGTTCTAAAATTATATAGGGTTAAAGTGGTTTGATTTAAATTTAAGTATAAGCCAGTATAAAAAAACAAGTCGAGTCGAACTGGACTTTTGGTACTAGTTTGAACTGGTCTATTTGAAGCCTAAAAACACTGGTTTGGTTTTGGAACTAATTCGCTCAAACCGGTTCGAACCAAACCAGTTCCAGATCAGACCAGTTCATCCGAACCGGTTAATTTGAACAAGCCTAGTAAAAAATTGCTTTAGTTCTTTGCTAAATTGGTGAAAATGACTGAATTAGGGTTTCAGTTCCTTGTTGAATTGCTTCGGTTCCTTGCTTGGGGACATTCCTTCGGTTCCTTGTTTAAAGTTCACTTTAAATTGCTGAAACTGCCGAAACTGGACGCCTTATCCCCTAGAGAGTATAACCATTAATGTTTTGTATGATCTGATTTCAACAGTTCGCCGCAAATTTCTAACAGCACTTGCTTCCAAATGTTCTTTTTTGGGAACACTTTTTTTCGTGTGGCTAAAAGATGCAAGCGCTTTATTGACCAGGATGCAAAATCTGCAGAAGATGAAGGTTCTCCCTCTAGAGTGCTTTAAATCAAAATCGTTCTAGAGAAAATGTTACGAGCCCAACTATGTTGGCTCTAGCCCACTTAATAATAAGTAGCCCATATCAATAATAAGCCTACTCCAGTAGTGATTGTCTGCTTCTGTTATAGGGTAGCAATCTGATTTAGATGAGTTTATGCAATAACAACAAAATTTTCTTCTCTCTAAACCTCTGTCTCTTTCCTCTTTATTCTGTTACGCCATTTGCGCGTAACAAACGGGTATCAGAGCCACCGGCAGCAAGGCGTAAGGAGACCTACCTAGTAGGGAAACTTCCGTAGCTGAATCATGGCGACGTCAGGTGAAACGAGGGCGCAGAAGGATGCTCGGGTGGACAGCATGCTGCAGGATCATGGTAGATTACTATCGGAGCTACAAGGGCAGATTCAAGAAGGGAATGCCAGGACTCAGGTAGTATTTGATGAACTTAAATCGATGTATGCTCATAGTCAAGCGTGTTTTGAGGAGCTTAGATTGATAATGGCATCGTTTACGGAAAAGCAGAATGAACCAGCACGAGAATCGGCCGAAATCCTTGGGTCTGGTTCTAGTGTGGGTCGCAATGTGTCGTACCATAATCAAGCTCCATCGATGACCACTGTTCAGGGCCACACGATGGAAAACCGAGAACCACATCATGCTTTTCGGGTGGGTCGAGTTGATTTTCCGCGATTCAACGGTAATGATGTGTCGAGCTGGCTTTATCAAGTAGAGCATTATTTCGAGATTAATGGGACTCTGGATGAATCTAAGCTGAAGTTGGCGACCATCCATTTGGAAGGGGAAGCTCTTCAATGACATCAGGGGTATATGAAGATTCATTATGTTCGTACATGGCCTGGATACGTAGATGTTCTCCATGCTCGATTTGGGGATGAATTATGTGGTGACCCAATACTGGAAATGAAGGGATTATCACAGACTGGTTCCTTTGCAGATTATCAACGTAGGTTCTATAATTTTCTCTATAAGGTGCAACTTATTGAACGGGTTTCGGAAAGATCTGCGATCAGTTAATTTATTGGTGGATTAACTCCATATTTGCAGGGACAAGTTCGTATTCAAAGGCCTCAATCCTTGCATGATGCATACTCTTTTGCTAAGCTAAATGATTCAGTATTTTCTCAATGTCCAATGCTTAAACCACCTGCAAGTTTTCATAGTCATTCATTTATGTCCAATGGGAACAATGCTCCAACTAGTATGTCCATATCCAATAGTGTGGGAATGCAGAGTAGTACTAAAGCAAGTGCAGGTTCGGTGATTAATAAACCGTATGCTGCAAGTAAGGGCCCGAGAATGACAACGAGCAAGGAAATGGAAGCTCGCAGGTCCAAAGGTCTTTGCTATTGGTGTCGAGAAAAGTATGGTTCGGGTCACTGTTGCAAGGAGAGATAGGTTTTTGTGATTGAAGTGGATGCAGAGGACTCTGTGTATGAAGGAGTCGAGGATACAGGGGAGGAGGAATTGGATGAAAATATGGAGATTTCAATACATGCCATCATGGGGACCTTAGGATGTTCGACTATGAAGATAGAAGGTAGAGTTAATAATTGGAAATTGCAGCTCCTAATTGATTCCGGGAGTACGCACAATTTTCTAGATATATCTATAGCAGAAAGGTTGGGTTGCATTACGGAGTCGGTGCCACCACTGTGTGTTAGAGTAGCAAATGGAAGCGAAATGACTTGTAACCGAAAATGTAAAGGATTTCAATGGTGGATGCAAGGCTAACTATTTGAAGCTGATGTGTATTTGATTGCTCTGGAAAACTATCATATGGTTTTAGGAGTTCAGTGGTTGTCAACCTTAGATGATATTCTATGGAATTTCTGTGACTTGACCATGAAATTCTTGAGGGGAACAGAGTTGTGTGTGTTGCAACGGAGTGGATCGGGTTCAGTTCAGATAAGTAGTGTCGATAGAATGGACAAACTACTAGCTAAGAAGGAGGAGTTGGCATCAATTCAATTGTGTGCAATTTCGGTTCGAGAGTGGAAAGTGATCAATCGTTCATATTTGCTGAGGGTCGTGGAAACATGAGGGTTGGAAAACTTATTGAGCAAGTTTGAGGATGTTTTTACTTTTTAGACTTCTAACTGGGTTACCGCCGCAAAGACGTGTCGATCACCACATACCATTGAAAGAAGGAGCTTCTCCCATAAGCTCGAGGCCTTACCGTTATCCAACACCACAAAAGGATGTAATTGAAGGAATGGTATTGGAAATGTTAAACAGTGGAATCATTCGTCCAAGCTCTAGCCCGTTTTCATCTCTGATTGTCTTATTAAAGAAAAATGATCATACATGGAGGATGTGTGTGGACTATCGGAGGTTGAATGATCTTACTGTCAAGGATAAATTCCCAATTCCGTTAGTTGATGAATTGCTGGATGAACTGCATGGGGCGTCCATATTCTCAAAGATTGACTTCACATACGGCTATCATCAAGTACGCATGGACACATCCGATATCCATAAAACGGTCTTCCGTACCCATGAAGGTCAATACGAGTTCTTAGTAATGCCTTTTGGGTTGACGAATGCACCGGCCACCTTTCAAGGATTGATGAATGCAATTTTCAAAGAACACTTGAGGAAATTTGTATTAGTGTTCTTTGACGACATACTCGTGTATAGCAAGGATTTTGATCAACATTTTGTGCATTTAGAGGCGGTGCTGCTTATATTGAGGAAATACTCCTTGTTCGCAAAGAAGTCGAAATGTAGTTTCAGTGGTAAGCAAGTTGAGTATTTGGGGCATATCGTGACTAAGGAGGGAGTCTCGACTGATCCGTAAAAAATTGCAGCAATCAAGGAGTGGTCAACACCAACTTCGGTGAAACAGTTGAGGGGCTTCCTGGGATTAACAGGTTATTACAGGAAATTTATAAGAGGGTATGAAATGATTAGTCATCCCTTGACTGATCTGCTAAAGAAAGATGTGTTTCAATGGTCAAGGAACTCAACGGTGGCATTCGATACACTTAAAAAAGCTATGACTTCGACACTAGTCCTCACATTTCCGAATATGACCAACCCATTTGTAGTGGAAATCTGCAGATGCTCTTTCTAGGGTGCAAGGGTCTGAGCTACTATCATTGATAATATCTTCTGTGTCGACTGATATGTTGAGTCAAATTAAAGGCAGTTGGGATGTTGATACTACATGTATTTAGTTATTGCAGCAACTTAAGGAGCCTAAAGGGACTTCCCAGTCAACCAAATTCACAGTTGAGAATGGATTATTGCTAAGAAAAGGCAAACTGGTGGTAGGTGATGACAAGGAACTCCGACAGGATATTGTATCATTATATCACTCATCGGCATTAGGGGGTCATTCAGGTGCGATGGTTACGATTAGGAGAGTCTCGACTTATGTATATTGGAAAGGGTTGCGCCGTTATGTTCGAGAATTTGTCCGGATTTGTGAAGAATGTTAGAGATTTAAATATGACAGAACAGCCACCTCGGGTCTACTTCAACCTCTACCACTCCCTAGTTCAATATTTTCATACATTTCTATGGATTTTGTCACGGGTCTACCGAAATCACAGGGTAAGAAAGTTATTTATGTGATCGTTGATAGGTTGACTAAGTATGGACATTTCATAAGCATAAGTCATCCTTACACGGCATCATCAGTAGCGGAGGTATTTGTGGATCAGATTTATAGATTGCATGGATTTCCAAATACCATTAGTAGTGATAGAGACACGGTCTTTGTGAGTGCGTTTTGGAAGGAATTATTCCGACAACTAGGAGTTTTCATATGTTTGTCTTCTTCGTATCATCCTCAAACAGATGGACAAACGGAAGTGGTTAATAGATGCTTGGAGTCATAACTCCGATGTATGGTGGGCGATCAGACGACTACATGGAGCAGGTGGTTACCTTTAGCGGAATGGTGGTACAATACTTCGTACCATTCAGCCATTGGTATGACTCCTTTCGAAGCTTTGTTTGGATTTGCGCCACCATTGCACATTCCTTACTTTCCGAATGACTCAAAGAATGAGGGAGTTGATACATTCCTTAGACAACGTGAGGAGAATATCAAAATGCTGAAGTTCTATCTTACTCGGGCGCAAAACAGGATGAAACAAATGGCGGATAGGAAAAGGACCGACATGAGTTTTGCAGCTGTATGTTCAGCACATTTTGAAGAAGACAGGGGCACATAAACTACAACCTAAGTGTTCGACCCTTTCAAGGCTCTAGAGATGGTAGAACCAGTTGCATACAAACTGGACTTGCCAAATACAGCTTGGATACACCCGACAGTACACGTGTCGCAGCTGAAGTTAGCTCGAGGGGATAACTTGCAACACACTCCACTGCCAACAGGAGCCACCCGTCCTTTCCATAGGATACCGGAGATGATTCTTGCAAGAAAAATGGTTTGTAGAGGTAATAAGGCAGCCACTAAGGTACTAATGAAGTGGAAGGAGTTGGATGAAGATAAGGCGACTTGGGAGTTTTTGGAGGATTTTCAGCAGCAATACCCCGATTTTGATCTTGAGGACAAGCTCGTTTCTTAGGGAGAGTGCATTGTTACGAGCCCAACTATGTTGGCTCTAGCCCACTTAATAATAAGTAGCCCATATCAGTAATAAGCCTGGTCCAGTAGTGATTGTCTGCTTCTGTTATAGGGTAGCAATCCGATTGAGATGAGTTTATGCAATAACAACATAATTTTCTTCTCTCTAAACCTCTGTATCTTTCCTCTCTATTCTGTTACGCCATTTGTGCATAACAGAAAACAGTCAAGATAAGGATCGAGTTCTTGAATTACCCGAAACTTCCATTCAAGACGACCAAGTTGTTGATTCTTCCAATGGGGAAGTAGACCATTCCCAAGTTTCATCAGTGTCCCAGAGTAGTGACTCCAGTGGTAATGATTCTGCAGAGTTGTTAAAACACATAGCCTTGAGAAGGTTGAAGATGGACATTGAAGAGAACATGCATGTTCATGTATTTTAAGATTTTTTTACTTATAAACAATGAACCACACATTGAATCGGTCCGACCGGATTAGACCGACCGAACTGGGAACCGACCCTCTCGTCGGTTCGAGAGTCGGTCCAGTTCTGATAACACTGATACGAACCCCTTTAATTGCTTTCTTAGCTTCTATATAAAAATTCAAATTTGAGTTGAATTCGAATTTAAATTTTAAAGTTGGATTTTGAGTAAAATTATCATTTTAACCTTGTTAAAATTATCATTTTAATATATTTAACGACAAATATAAATAATAGTTAATTGTTGATGCATTTAACAACATATTCAAGGGTTAATAACAAAAAAAACGAACTTTGAGGAAAAACGAAACAGTAAACCAGACTTTTTTTGTTGACAAACAACAAACCAAACGTTTGGAATTGAGCAATCAACAAACCTATCTCAAATTTTCATTATGTTTGAATGAATTTTTCAATGTTTGAGGGAGTTATTAAGTCAACATTAATTGAAGTATTTTAAGGAAAGATTATTACGACTTAATAACTCCCTCAAACATTGAAAAGTTTGTTCAAACATATTGAAAATTTGAGGTAAGTTTGTGTTTGCTAAATTTCTAAAGTTTGGTTTGTTGTTTGTCAACAAAAAAAATTCAGTTTGCGGTTTGGTTTTTCCTCAAAATTCGATTTGATATTTGGTTATTAACCCCATATTCAAATATATGAGTGCAAATAACAACATGAGCAAACATATGGGTAAATTTAAATATAATTTATCTTGGGTTGGATTTTATTTAAATCAAAATTTATATTAACGAAAATTATTTAAATTATGGAAAAATATTACGGTCATTTGTACGACAATTAAAGTTTAGTAATATTATAATCATTAAAAATAAATAAATAAATATATCTATATATTTTAAAATAATATTACTTAATAATATAATTTTATTTATGCAGTTTAGGATTGAGAATTATGTCACAATAAATCGTCCATTTCTCTCCATTTAATTTTCTGACCTAATAATCTAATATAACATGTCTCTGGATTAGATTGGAAATAAAGTTCACACGAGACTCGAGTTGTACTTGGACATATAATATAGATATGCCCAAACCCATTTTAATGTGTAGAAGGGATGTGTTGTACGAACATAGATGATTACGTACGTAACTATTTGCAAATCGCACATATAATTATTTTTTAAACGTACATATAATATTAAAAATATTTTTTAATAAATTAAGTCAAATTATTTCAAATATATTTTAACTACTGCTACTATATATATATATATATATATATATGGTCAGCCTCCATTGCTGCTGCTCATCACGCCATTGTCAATCTTGGTCTGTGTTTTTCTCACGAAATCCTAATCTCTTTGTTTTTCACCAAGAGAGACAACAATGGCAATGGCTAAGCAAAACATGTCCCTTACGTCAACAACTCTCGTCTTCCTCGTCTTTGTCTTGCTGTGGAGCAAGCATGTCGGAGTAGAAGCTCGAGCACTCCAACCGGTGAACCCACCTGATGAACTCAGACCAGGAAACGACGGCACATCAAAGAAGACACGGGTCGTGAGATTTGCCAAATCGGGTCCGAGCCCGAGTGGTCCAGGACACACGTACGTCAGCACCAAGTCCATCCAATGGACTACGAGGTCGGGACCTAGCCCAGGAACCGGGCACTAATCCAACAATGAGATTATTACGAATTTGCTGACGTGTCAAAAAATACTTCATTTGTTCTAGGGTTTGTCTTCTGCGCCTTCTCTTTGTAAAAAAACATGTTTTAGTAGCTAGGTTGCCTGCATGCATGTCCCGATTGATTTTTACCCGCGAGAAAACATGTTATATCAACGTAATGTCTTTAATTTGTACTATTATACTAAATGACACGTTGCAATATGTATATATATATATATGGTTAATAACCAAAAAACAAACCGAACTTTGAGAAAAAATCAAACAGCAAACTGAACTTTTTTTGTTGACAAACAACAAACCAAACTTTAAAAATTTAGCAAACAACAAACTTACCTCAAATTTTCATTATGTTTGAACGAATTTTTTAATGTCTGGGGGAGTTATTAAGTCGTAATAATCTTTTATTAAAATACTTGAACTAATGTTGACTTAATAATTCCCTCAAACATTAAAAAAAAATCATTAAAACATAATGAAAATTTGAGGCAGGTTTGTTGATTGCTCAATTCCAAAAGTTTAGTTTGTTGTTTGTCAACAAAAAAAAGTTCGATTTGCTGTTTGGTTTTTCCTCAAAATTCGGTTTGTTTTTTGGTTATTAACCTCTGTGTATATATATATATATACAAATGTGTGCCCCTCAAAGATAGCTAGGTTTACCTAATTCTGTTTACGTGTGTTTCTTTTCCAAAGTATATAGTCAACTCTGAGAAATCTATGGAGTGAGGACACTATCCACAATTACAAGCAAATTCCATGGTGTGAAGATCAATTGATAGGTCGCATCACACTGAAGAAATGAAAGTGCATCGGTTGAGTAAATGACTCTCCAACGACATTTTTTTTATTCATTTCTTAAAACATATATTTTTAAAAATGAATTAAAGTTATTCTCACTTTTAACTTTTAAGTAAATAATGGAATTATAATTTTTCGCACTTTTGAATTCAATTTTGAACTGTAATAAAGATAATAAATTAGTTGAGTAAGATAATTTTTCCGATGAAAATAAAGCTACCTTAGCTTGTTATATTTATGTAGATGAATGGTATTGTAGTTTTTGTTAGGGGTGAGTAAAAAAGACTATTTGAACCGAATTATCGACAAAACTGGTATGAGACCGTCTCGAATAGTCCGGACCGAGGTTAAGATCGAGACCGAACAAACGAGTTTTTTTCTTTTAGGTCAGGCTCATACTTTTTTTTCAAAAGCCCGAAAAGACCAGTCTGGCCCGACTTCATAAAAAACTCTAGCATTGTTAATTCACTATCACAGTGTCATGTAGTTCCTTTCTGTTGGGTCTGAAACTCTCAGGTGCTGACTTGGCAGTGGATTAAATGTCAAAGGATGAATGATCAATGCTCTCGCCTTAGCTCCGATAAACCTGCAAGAAGGGGATCGCAACAAAGGGGGTGTCTATGGGTCCCTCTCCGATGCTTAAATGAGTATACTGTGTGTATGAACTCAAAACGTCATGAACGTATTGAAAAGCAAGGGTATTTATAGAGTGAAAAGATCAAACCGTTATAGGCAATAGAATATCTTGGTGAATATTATGCCGGTAAAGATTAGGATAGCAGATATTACGGTTATGACGTAATATTGCAGTTACCGTATGTAATCTTTAGAGAATATGTGCCCGATATACACGGGATATCGTGGTCATATCTTTAGTGACGGTTGGTGGGACCAGAGTTGAGAGGTTAGACTCTCTTGGCGAGTACTTCTATGGCGAGCAGTAGGAGACTGTGACTTTGGTTAATGGCGACCTGTGATGGAGCTTTGGCGTCCACTTTGATTTGAGTTTGATACTGGACTGCTTTATGAGGGTCAGATTAACCTTAATGTGAGTCGACCCAATCTGAATGATATGAATTTTACACCTGCAAAGTTATTGGATCTATGGAGCCTTTCAAATATTGGGCCGTAATTATCCATACGAAAAACTTTCCTTTTCTTCGTCTGGTTTTCAATACAATAGACCACCATGGAGAGGAGAGAGCTCCTTCCACAAATCTGCATCTTCTCTCTCTCTCTGCAACAGGAGAAACAATTGATGGCTCTTCCTAACCACTACACGTCTTCTTCTTCTAGATTTGCGAGAAGGTGATAGTCGAAGTCCTCACTCACACTAGAGACAATGCTGGAGTTCATCGTCGTTCCAAGAGAGAGATTTTCATCGTGAGGCTCCCACATTGGTGGTCATTTTTTCGGTCGAGCTCAATTTTTTCCTCTATTGTGGTGTCGATTTCACTGCTGAGTCATACCATTTTTTCGGCCGAGCTCAATTGCTGACCCAAAATTTCGGTCCAAGACCGAGGCCGACCCGAATTAAGCAAAACCGACTCAGGCGTTTTTTTTTTTTAAAGAAATCGGTCTTGATCCTTTAGAAGTCATGATCGAATTTCTGTTTTGATCTCGATCTTGTCAAAAAGATTGATCCGCCTAGCCCGAACTCATTTTTAGTTTTTGTTATTGGTCGATTATAAGTGTCAACTCATTTTAATAAAATTAATATTATGTGATACTAGCTTTAAATCTTTCTCTCTATATGACTATATATAGAAAAGAGATACCCTCATCTTGAACAATTTATACTCATTTTTAGAACAGAGGTACCCTAATCACCTTAAAGCAGACACAAATATCAGTAAGTGTGAAAATTTAGGTCACTGTCTGTTAACCTGTAACGTGTCATCCGACTGTCAGATCATGATCGTTAAATCAGTTGTAAGAGAAGATAACTTAAATATATATATATTTATGTTGTGTAGATTGCATGTTTAGTATAATTTCAACCTAAGATGATCCAATGTTAACGCCAAACCAAAGCTTCAAGTTGTATTTAAAGATATTTAGAGTTGAATTGGGTCTCTTCTTCACCATAAATTTCATCAATCTATTAGGGCCAGTTTCCTTAGGCCCAACAAAAAAAACAGTTCGCTATTTGACTTTTGTATTCTTTGAGTTTATGTCATGCTTACGTCACTAACAGCCAATGCAAAGATGAAAAGATAAGGGTCGTTCGAGTTTTCTTGGGTTTCATACGGGTTGTTCTAAAATTTCTTTTCTTAGGTTCGAACTAAAATGTTTTGATTAATGTATGACACATTAAATTGTTACGTCAGTCAGTTTAGTATCTAATTGTGTGTTATTCTAATGTCAGAACTTTATTCTTCTAAATAAATATCAATAACGAAATTACAAGATATTTAATAGGCTTAGGGAGAAAAAAAATAGTGTTTCTTACATGATAATATATAATATAACATACTATTATTTTAGGAAAAACTATGAAAAAACACTTGGATATTTACCAATTTTGGTAATTGCACTCATATAATTTGTCTTCACACTCATATGTTTTCATTTGTTGGTAACTGCACATTTCCGTTACGATTGGTTGTTTTCCGTCTAGTAGAAATCACGTACTGTGCACGTGATGTAATATTAATAGTATATACCTTAAATACCCCTAGCATGTCTTGTTTAGCCTTCATTATTTGAGAACATTTCCTCCGTTTGCACTCCCCTTCTTAAGTCCTCCTAGTTCATCGATCACGTCGCATCTGTCTCTGTCCCGCTTGCTCAATCGCTTTTTGATAACTTACCCACTACTTCATTCGATCTCTCTTCGCTTGGAATTGTCTCATCAGAGCCTATACGAGGACCCTCAATCCCATCGACTCCGTCAAAATGTGTACTTTGCTCCAAATTGGGCTCAAAGCTGACAGGTTTTCATTTACTTTTGTGGCCAAGGCATGCAACTATTTGTTGACCGGAGAAGGTGGAGGTCTGCACTCGTTGATTTTGAGATTTGGGCTTGGCAGAGCTAAGTATATTGGAAATACACTCTTGGCTCTTGCGGATGTATGCGGCTTTCAATGCCATTGACGTTGGAATAAAAAAGTTTGCTATAATGACTCACAGAGATGTCGTTTCTTGGAGCTCCATGATTGCACCTTGTGTGGCATGGTGTGATTTCTGCTCTTAGGACCTGATCTCAACCACCGTTGCAGACTTAATAATGGGGAAATTTGGCATTCTTTAGTGTTGGATTATGTAATATACATGCAATCTATATGGTAAAACATAATCACACATAATTAAGTTACCTCTGAATTGATTGCCTAAGCGGAAGCGGATCTGCCTGAGGTTGGGATCACGGTCTGCCGGACGGGAGGACACGCCACGGGTTAACGGGCAGTGACCTAGGTTTCCATAGCTGCTGACCTCTGTCTAAACTGTGGGCGGCTATCAGTTTCTGTTCTCTCTTAATTCTAAGGAGAGCACCCCATATATATATAGATATATAGAGGAATAGGGTTTAGGGCCAGTATCACATACCGGGCTTACCTGAATGGGCTCCCACTTATGGGCGACCCATTAACCTAAATCCAACATCTCCCACTCGCACAAAGTGGGGGGCGCTCATTCATCAAGCCAGCACCAAAGAGAACGATTTCTCCTTATACAGTTAAATCACATACGAGGAGGCAGCCGTGCGACCGGCAGACACTACGAGCAAGGTACTGCGCATCTGTTAGGAGTTGCAGTGACTCGCGGATCTCACACCATCAGTGGATTTGTGCCCTGCACCCTTGGCCATGTAATCTTTCTCAAGGTTTGACCACACAATGATCTTTCAAACCTATACATATGCATTGTGCCCACAACCGCAGCCTATACCGCGATTGACGGCCGTCTAGTGGACACAATATCGAGAAGATCCCATAATGACCATCCCCTTCCCACGAAACCATCGACACAATTCAACTCGCTTTTCTAGAACCGGGTTCAAGGTACTTGTGAGCGCACCCATCGATAACGGACTAAGATAGCAAACACTAAACTGAACCTCAAGTCTCTGTTCAGAGTACTGAGGGTACGTACGTGGCTCTTATGAAAAGAGCTCTGAGTCTCACACGACTCTGAGGTAAGATCACATCTCGGGTCATACCCATGGTCGATTTAGGGTGCGCCGCGGTATGGAACGCGCGCTACAGCATATCTCCTCTCCCATGGAGCATATGTCCATATGCTGTACAGATGTCCATCAGGCACACAAAGTACCCGAACCAAAAGTCACAAAGACTCCCATCCGACCCCTGAGTGGATTGACAGACCATAATCCGTCGTAGTGCGAAAACAGATAGCTCTGGACACAAAGTCCTTTTTGGTTATCCCGACGGACTTCCAAAAACTAGAAGCTATCACCAGCCTCACCCAGCCACAAAGGCATAGAAGCTATCACCCGTGTGAGAGGGTGACCAAATCCACTTTGACATATATTAACAAACAATCACAGAAATGAACACACAAAATACTCAAACTGCGAAAACATGCATACTCAAATATAATTCAAGTCAAAGAACATTGTATGGGAAATAAAATCAATGAAGTACATCACTAAGTCTACATAGTCCTAGAGACTACACATGCCTCACTAAAGACTCCCTTTTCAAGGTCGGAGAGACGGTCCACAACCATCTCATCCGTAGACAAGTACTTCAAACTCATCACCTTGTGTCTAACCACGTCTCTAACATAGTTTTGCTTGATATCTACTTGCTATGACTTGTTATGATACTTGAGTTTCTATATCACGGAGATTGCGATTCCAATGACTCAGCAATCAATCTGGAAGTCTCTTCAGCCATACAACCAAGTGAGTGGTCCACAAAAGACCCACAAATTTGGCTTCAATGACGATCAACACAATGCGTGAATGCTTCTTGCTCATCCACGATATGGCGCCATCAGAGAGCAGAGCATATCCGAGGTGGGTTTTCTCTCATCAAAGTCACCACCATAGTCCGCAATGTTATACCTAGTCATCCATAGATTCTCAGACCTCTAGCAAGTCTCTAGCAGAGAGCATGACGATGCCCTTAAGATATCACATGATCCAATTTACTGCCTACCATTTCTTCAATCCGGGTTCAGCTTGGTACCTATATACCATGTCGACTGCATGACAAATATCAGGCCGAGTACACACTATTGCGCACATCAGGCTTCCGACTGCACTTAGCTACAGAATTTATTTATCTGGTCCATATATCCATTTTGAGAGGTTGATCAATGTAAACTGGAGTTTCAATTGGTTCGCAGTTACTCACGTTGAACATTTCCAACACTTTGTTTATGTAGCTTTCCTCTGAAAGCCACAACTGCCTCCTACGGCGATCTCTCGAGATCTAAATCCCAAGAATGTGCGCCGCCTCACCCATGTTCTTCATCCCATACAGAGAAGACAATCAGGCCTTTACCTGTGTGAGGAACTCCAAGCTATTTACGGCTATGAGTATGTCATCTACATATAGAATCATAAACACAAAGTTCGGTCCAGACCATTTTGGTGTACACACAATGATTCTCATCCATTAAGAGAAATCCATTTTCCACGAACAAATCATGAACTCTGCGGTACCACTGCATAGCGAACTGTTTCAGACCATAGATCAATTTGTGAAGTTTGCACACTAAGTACACATGGTCTTTCTGCACAAAGCATTCAGACTGCTCCATATAGATCTATTCTTCTAACTCACCATTGAGGAAGACGGTCTTAACGTCTATCTAGTGCAGTTCCAAGTCTAGACTCACTCCAATAGCCATAATCTTAAGAACCCATTTAGCTCTATTTCTCTATGTCCTCTCGAAGGTTGACCAGTGACAAACACCGTTCTTCCTTATAGATTCCACCTAGTCCAAAGTGTTCATCTCATTTTCCATTACTTTCATCCAATCTTGTTAGAAGGTTCTATTGAGAGTTTCTCTAACATTTTACGGCACAATAACCATATCGTCAGATATTAGGGTGTTCAGTTCTCCATCACCTTCGAACATATATCGTCGGGAGGGAAACTTATGTCTTAGCCCACAGCCTAACAACTCACTACTACCAGAGGTACGACCATGATCGCTCCCACTGGGAATGAGATCCCTAATGCTCCCACTGTCAACAAGATCATCAGGAGCAGAATCTGTTTCATTCGCTTCAGCAGGCGGTGAATCCAGCAAACGAAAAACTAATTCATCATCTGCGGTTTCAACTCTCCCACTCGAATTAACAGGTGTCTGCTCAACTTGATCTTGAATCTCATATAGAGATCGATCCAAATCAATCTCTCCCTTCTTAGGAAATTCATTCTCTACAAACGTTACGTCTCGTGATTCGATCTCGCTAACACTCCCACTGTACTGCTCGGTTATAAACACATAACCCTTGGAGGTATCAGAGTAACCAAAAATACTCTTCTTTCCTCTAGGTCCAATCTTTCCCAAACTTATTTGAGAAATCATGGGTGTAAGCGGCACACCCCTATGGGCGCATATGGTGAAGGTCCAGAACTTATTCCAGTCCAAAATTCATATGAAGTGGAGTTAACCGTTTTCGTCGGCACATGGTTCAGGATGTAAGCATCAGTCTCCAAAGCGTTTCCCCATAAGGAAAACAGCAATTAAGTCTGCGCCATATCGACCGAATCATTTTAATGAGCGTTCTATTGCGCATCTCTGCAAAACTATTTTGCTGAGGGGTGTAGGGGATCGTCAACTGATGAATAATCCATTTTTCATTACATAAACCATTAAATTCCGCTGAAAGGTACTCTTCTTCCACAATCAGGGTGGAGGGCATTTACCCTCCTATCTAACGGGTGTAATCATCTGTAAATGTAATGAAATTATGCGCTCTGTGCCGAACCCTAGCACTAAGAGGGTCACAGACATCAGAATGGATAAATTGCAAGGGAAATTCGGCTCTAGGTGCCTAACCAAAAGGCATTCCGATGGAAATTTCTGCTAGACAACTTACACAAGTAGACGACTCCACTTGTGGAATGTAGAACAACAAACCCCATTGGGCTAGCCGCTGCATTCTATGTTGACCTCTGTAGTCAAGTCTAGTTTGTCTTTCATTCACATCGCAAACATATCCGCGAGTAGAAGAAAAAATATGAAATTATTATTGTTGCCTGAATCCAAATCCGAAACAATAAATCCACCAGAAATAATACTAAAGCCAAACGAAGTTGAACCTAAAAACAATTGGACGGAAAATTCATGAAAAGATAATGTGAACCCAAGTTTCATTAATCCTAAAACTGAAAAAACATTCCGGCGAATCTGCGGAGCATAGAGGACATCATGTAAGACTAGGACTTGTCCATCGCGCAGACGCAGCTCACAAGTTCCAATCCCTTCGACTTCAACACGAGAGTTGTTGCCGACATAAATCCACCTAGTCTCCCGCGGAACTCTCCGGTACTCAACGAAAGCGTCTCGATCCCTGGCTATGTGGTCTGTCGGTCCTGAATCCAAAATCCACATAGGACATGATTCAACCAACATAACAGTACTAGAAACACAAAGTTCACTAGAATTGCCAAAGAGATGTACCTGTCGCGAGAGGTACTCTGCCAATGAGTTAGGGCATGCACTCGCAATGCGTCCATTTTGGCCACAATTGAAGCATTTCCTAGACTCAGGCTTCCTGGCTTTGCGCGGACGCTTCTGCGCTTCTGCTTTCGGAGCACCAGTCTTTATCTTCTTTGCCATTGGTGCACCTGCGACAGCTCGCCGTGCACCACTCCCTCGCTTACGACGGTTCTTCCTAGGTCTAGAGAATGATGCCATATGAACTTCAGCCTTAGGCCCTGTAGCCTTGAGACGTTCCTCTTCCAGCTCAATGTGCCTTCGAACGTGTTCAAAGGTGTTGAGTCCTTCAGAGTGAGTCATTTGAATCTTCATCTGTTCCCAGGAGTTAGGCAAAGAACGGATCACGGCCTGGATTTGCTGCTCATCGGTCAGGGGCTGACCGACCTCCTTGAGTTCTGCGATCATGTTAGCCATATCCTCAGATGCTGTCTCATGGAATGCTGAGGATTCATCTTGTAAGAATCAAATTTGATGTTGAGCGAACGCAGCTGAGCAGTCGTATAGACACCAAATCTATCCTGCAAAGCATCCCACAGCCCTTTAGCCGTGTCTTCCAGCTCAAATTCACACAGAATATCATCATCCATTGTACTCAGCAATGTAGCGCGCGCCTCAGCGTCCTTGGCCTCCCACTCATCATAGAAGGCCTTCTGCTGATTCGTTAATCCAGTCTCGGGTCTTTTCTTGATCTTCTTGATGTGGTCAATCGACCTTTGCTCAATCAGGACCATCTGTATACGCTTACTCCAGATTTTGTAGTTATCACCGTTAAGTCTAAGACCTTTGTTAAGCTCAGCAATGATGTTCTTCGTGGCGGCCATTTCACTAACTAAAGGAAATTTGATTAGGATCATGGAGACACAAGGAACAATGTTCTAATGCATGTAAAAAGACAAGTCTCAAATTAATAGGACAAACTCTAAAACATACTTAAATTCGGAGGACAACCCTAGCTATGCCGAAAAGCACTCCCCGTTTCTAAGCATGTCCTAAAGTCACTACTATCAATCGAAACACAGTCTAAACAGTCCTCAAAGGACCAGAGTCGAACAAATCGCACTAAGCGTTCAACTCTAACATAAGACGATTGTCCTAGTACTTTTCAAGGAAATTCAGAGAACCTCGCAGACTAACCGACCGATTCACACTTAAGAACATATCCCCAAGTGTAGTTCGAACTTATCCAAACTTCTGAAAGGCTACTAAAACAATCCTAAAGGTTTGCTACCTAGACTATGCCAAAGTTAGATCTTCCTACCAAGGTAATCTATCATATGCAAGTAAGGTAACAAACCACACAATTCAATACACACACATATATATTGAAATCTTTCAAAAATAAATTAATTTGAGGCTAATTTATAATTTCAAAACTTTGAGGACCAAAGTCACTCTAACAAAAATTAATTAACATGTTAGACCAATTTTCACACAGTATGCTGGGATCTCAACAAGTCATAACCTAGTCAATTCTACCAGTCATGGAGTCAAGAGTCAACAATATAAAGTAAGGCAAGACTATCTACCCTGCAGAAAACACAACGTAAACCAGGGAACTCAAGGAACCCACACAGCGTTCTACCTATCCAGTCATGCATCATTAAACAATATAAGGCTCTCCCAGCAATTAAATTGATCTAACAGTTAATTTAATTAGCCCAAAATATTTATTAATGAAATGGTCCAGGCACAAATACCGGATATTACAAACCACTAAGACCCACTAAGGATCCAGGATCAGAACCAAATTCGTTTCGGACCAATTCAGGTAGCCCAAAGGCCTCTGAATGAGCTCAGACCGGCTTAAACAGCTTTCAGCCATCTAAACCGGCCTGAACCGGACCAGTCAGCCTCAGCCAACCAGTCCTGACCGAACCGGCCGGTCAACCTCAGTCAACCGGTCCGAAACTGAACCGATCAGCCCAACATTTTAGACCGGACCGTGCTAAAACCGGTCCAGTCCAACGTATTGAACCAGACCGGTGCTGGACCGGTTCACTCAGACCGGTCCAGCACAGTGTCGTCTTCTTCAAACTGCTAGGGTTTGTAACCCTAGTAGTTTCCGCCGCCAAGTGGCCAGCCACGAAGGCTGGCCACGGAGGAGGTTTCGGTCGGCCACCACTGGCCGACCGAACCTTGGCCTCTGCCGACTGGTGCCGCGGCCACAAAGGTCGCGGCATCCAGTCGCATGGCCACAGCCACGAAGGTTGCGGCTAGTCGGGGCCGAGGCTGCGGACACGAAGGTTGCGGCTAGTCGGGGCCGAGGCTGCGGTCAGCCACGGTGGCTGCGACCACCAGGGGCTGAGCCGCGGCCACGAAGGCCCCGGCAGCCCCTATGTCGGCCTCGGAGTGGCTGAATCGGTGGCGGCGGGCTCGTCGCGATCACAACTGACCTCGATGGAGATTTTCCTGAAATTCGACAATTCGGAAATCAACCTAACACGACTCTGATACCAATGTTGGATTATGTAATATACAGGCAATCTATATGGTAAAACATAATCACACATAATTAAGTTACCTCTGAATTGATTGCCTAAGCGGAAGCGGATCTGCCTGAGGTTGAGATCACGGTCTGCCGGACGGGAGGACACGCCACGGGTTAACGGGCAGTGACCTAGGTTTCCACAGCTGCTGACCTCTGTCTAAACTGTGGGCGGCTATCAGTTTATGTTCTCTCTTAATTCTAAGGAGAGCACCCCATATATATATAGATATATAGAGGAATATGGTTTAGGGCCAGTATCACATACCAGGCTTACCTGAATGGGCTCCCACTTATGGGCGACCCATTAACCTAAATCCAACATTTAGGATATGTTAAAAACATATCGAGCTAAAGGAACAAATTTAATTACCAATGATCAAACAAATCTTGACTCCAGAAGCAGCTGGGATATCTTTAACAGCAAGAGGCAAGACGACCATAGATGGAACATAAAACAACGGGAGCCACCTTTGAATGAATAGAAGTGTTGGCTCAAAGAAACACATCAGGGAATTAGTTGTTGCAGGGACAACACAATCAAGAATCACCAACACAGAGAATATACAGAACATTCTGAATAAAGCACTGGGAAACCTAATTTTTACTGCAACAAATGCCTTCTTCAAGAATTTGTCCATTGCAAGGGAAACAACCAAATGCAACAGACCAAACACCTACTTAGTACGTACAAGATGCAATTGTTAGTCAAAATGAGTTAACCCGATTAGCCAAACAAAACAATCACGCATTTTGTGTCCCAAAGTCTCAGCCTTTTTAAGTTCAAATCCTATCATCAAATTTGGAACCCAACCTTTTATGGAACACGTGTTAAAGAATTCAATGATGTTTCACAACGGTTGCTGCAAAAATACATTTTTTACTGTCGAGTACACAATTTGAAGATTATCTCCTCCATCAAATGAGACTAACTGCATGGCCAACAAAAGGTCAATACAATGACATGATAGAAGAGAAAGCAGTTCGAGATGGAGTCTCCAGCATTTCGCAGAATAGTTAGGGTTTCGGGTGAAGAAAGCAGGGGATTCACATGACAATTAACAGGTGGGATGTTAGGGGTATAAAAGTCTTTTTACAAGTTTTTATTCGAAATTAACGGTGACACGTGCAATTCACATAACAATTAACAAGTCAAATTAACGAAAGGTAGTGTTACCAATAAAATGAAACATATAAGTATGATTAATTGCAGCAAAAAACATCTGGGTGCAGTTGCTAAAAAAAATTCAAATGATTTTTCATACTTTTTCCATTTTATAAAGTAGATTAAACTGATTTTTTTCAGAAAGTATACACTTTCAAATTTTTTTTTGAAAAAGTGTATATATAAAAAAATATTTAGAAAAGTATGTATACGCGCGTCGCGCCTATTCCACAGATTTTTTTTTTCTCATTCGAACCAAACGGTCTATCAGAAACCACGTTGATTTTAAGTCTGCTTACGGTTTTCCTCCTAAATAGAAATTGAGAGATAGTCTCACGCGTTGCTTTATCTCAGTATTCATAGGTCCAAATTCATCTACGCTAGTCTCACCAAATTCCTCGGCTAGTTCTCTATCAAGAGAAATCTAAACCCCCTGGCTGGTGTTGTTGGATATGCAAGTGGAAACAACGGTCTATCAGAAACCACGTTGATTTTAAGTCTGCTTATGGTTTTCCTCCTAAATAGAAATTGAGAGATAGTCTCACGCGTTGCTTTATCCCAGTATTCATAGGTCCAAATTCCTCTACGCTAGTCTCACCAAATTTCGCGAGGTCAAACATTGAAACAAAGTTGTTTATTCACAAGTTTCTGAATGAGACTTTTCTTCAAATACACTAGCTAGTTTGACACTGTTTTCCAATGCTTTTTCACACCTTCCGAGAAAAATCTGCTACGTTGCCCTACTTGTCCGTCCGGAGTCTGATAATCGAGATTCAAAAGAGTTGAAGCAATTATTATTATTTCAAATCCAACATTGACATGGTTACTTTTTAAAAAAACTCAATTAAAAAGCTATAGTCATTGGAGAAGCTTTACAAGATATTCAGAAGATGTTGAGTCAGAAAGTACGTCTCTCTAGTCTGGTTAGTGTTAATGTGTTATGCTTATACTTTAGCAATTGTAGCATGGTGAGACTAGCCTGGTGAGACTAGTCTAGAGAATGAACAAGCATCAGGTCGCTTGAAAGACCTTGGTTACCGTACCATGTTAGTATCTAAATTTCACATGTTTAGAGAATCAGCCGAGACGCAAGAGTGGAAACCCCAAAAAGCTATTTTTCAGCAGTAATTCCTGAAAATGTCAAACTAGCTAGTGTATTTGAAGAAAAGTCTCATTCAGAAACTTGTGAATAAACAACTTTGTTTCAGTGTTTTACATCGCGGATGTTGTTCAGAACAAGTTGAAAAATTTAGCTCTTGCACCTAAAAACCCCAAAGAGCTATTTTTCAGCAGTAATTCCTGAAAATGTCAAACTAGCTAGTGTATTTGAAGAAAAGTCTCATTCAGAAACTTGTGAATAAACAGTTTTGTTTCAATGTTTTACCTAGGGATGTTGTTCAGAACAAGTTGGAAAATTTAGGACAGAAAAAAAAGTATTTACCTTCTTATAACTTCCTTTCTTCTTTACTGGAGGAATTTGGTGAGACTAGCGTAGAGGAATTTGGACCTATGAATACTGAGATGAAGCAACGCGTGAGACTGTCTCTCAATTTCTATTTAGGAGGAAAATCATAAGCAGACTTAAAATCAACGTGGTTTCTGATAGACCGTTTGGTTCGGTTCGAATGGAAGAAAAAAAATCTGTGGAATAGGCGCACCCCTGGGTCGCGCCTATTGAATAAGCGCGACGCGCGTATACATACTTTTCTAAATATATTTTTTATATATACACTTTTTTAATTTTTTTTTCCAAAAGTGTATACTTTCTTTAAAAAAATCGATTAAACTGGATACAAATTATCATTTTATACACATTTCAATGAAAGGGAAATTTGGGTGACTTTGTGATATAGATTACTTCACTATAACTGTCGTCTACCAACCACGGTCCACGATACCAACTCTACACCAACTCCAAAGTTTTGACTCCTCATCCTAACGACTCATTCCTTTTTTTTTTTTTATATATTGCTACCATATATATATATATATATATTGTTAATACAACATTACAACTTATTGCTGTTTTATTATATGCAAACTGCCATATCCTATAGTGTTCGAATTTGTATCGTGCTAGCACGATGAATAATAATAACCAACTTGTAATATATAATACTTATAATGATAAAAATAGAGGTTAATAAACAAATTGCTATGTTGTGTTTTGATGATTATACCAATTATTATTCGAACTTTATTTTTTAAAATTTGACTATCTACATCTTACGAGTTTCGACAAAATGCTACACTCGTTTATTTTGTCATTAAATTTAGACAAAAATTAACGTGATAATACGTGATTGATTTATATTTTTAAAAATAATCCAAAAAATGTGAAATTTTTAAAAACAAAATGAAAAGTCTTAATTTTTACTATAATATTTTGATTAAAAATATGAAATAAAAACTCTAACTAATTATTATTATTATTTTATTATATTAAAAATTCAATTTTATTTATTAATTTTATATATTTTTTTAAAATAATATAATTTTTAAAATTATGAATCAATTATGTTTTATTATGTTATGTTCCATCTAAATTTAATAAAAAAAATAAACAAAAATAACATTTTGCTATAATTCCAAAAGTATAAATAACAAAACTTAAATGAAATTTTCTACGGGTAACATTATAGTTATCAGACCGGACCGGCGGTCCGACCGGGCACTCACCTACCACCACCATGGCCCACTCTATGTGTCGGAGACGTCGATGTTACCCAATACCCACTCAGGAAAAGCCCCCTTCATATATATAATCTTGATTCTTGACTATTATCAGCTAGCCTAGCCCTCTGCCCAGATCTCTCTCATCTCTCTCTCGTGTTTCTCTCTCGACTCTCGTGTGTAAGCATGGTTAGTCTTGAAACGGAGAGGACGACCGTAGGATGGGCAGCAACTGATGCAACTGGGGTTCTCTCTCCTTATACTTACACTCTCAGGTACTTACATATTCATTCATTCCTTGCTTACAGATAATTAAACAGATTCTTCCTGACTAATAAAAATGGTGTTTTGCAGAAACACAGGACCCAAAGATTTATACATAAAGGTTATAAGCTGCGGGGTCTGCCACACAGACATTCACCAAGCCAAGAACGATCTCGGAATGTCCCACTACCCTATGGTTCCTGGGTATATGGAATTAAATTACATATATATTTGATTTGATTCGTTATATACGTTTATATATATAAGATGAATGGAATGGATCGCTTCTGCAGACACGAGGTGGTCGGAGAGGTGCTTGAGGTGGGGGCCGAGGTGACAAAGTTTAAGGTTGGGGAGAAGGTTGGTGTCGGAATCGTGGTCGGGAGTTGCCAGAACTGCAGTCCATGTAAGTCGGAGAAGGAGCAGTACTGCAACAAGAAGATCTGGAATTACAACGATGTCTATACCGATGGGAAACCCACACAAGGTGGATTTGCACGGGAAATGGTAGTAGATTCAAAGTAAGTTCATTAGTATTTTTTTCATTAGAAACGACAGAATATTTAAGGGTAAATAGCGCACTGTTTGATTATTGTTATTAAATATATTTTTAAAAAAAAGTTGTTAAACGAACAATAGTTAAATATTCATTTATTTTTGTTAAAATGACAATTTTATATTATTTTTTCCATATCATTTTCAACTCTCTATCCATGCATATTTTGGTTGAAATTGAACTTAAATTTGCAATTTAATTGAATTGAATTCAAACTCAAATTTATTTTTATTTTTTCCTTAATTCAATCTCAAAATGCAAATTTGATTGAATTCGAACCCAAAATACAAATTTAAGTTCAAATTCAACCAAAATCTGCATTTTTTATTTAATTTAAACCAAAATATGCATTTTGGGTTTGAATTCGAACTCAATTTTTCATTTTAGAATTGAATTTAGTGTTGAAGATGATATAAAAATGTACCTGAGTGTAAAATCGTCATTTTTGATATATTTAATGACAAAAATGGATGAATAGTCCACCATAAGTGCATTTAACATGTTGAAATGTGTGAGTGACATAAGTAAACATATGTGTGTATAGAGATTATTTATCCAATATTGAATATATTTAACATGGTTGTACAATCCAATCTGTTTCCAGGTTTGTGGTGAAGATTCCCGACGGGATGGAGCCGGAGCAAGTGGCACCACTACTATGTGCAGGTGTGACAGTTTACAGCCCCCTAACCCACTTTGGTTTCACCCAGCCAGGTCTACGTGGCGGTATTCTAGGACTAGGAGGCGTGGGACACATGGGAGTGAAGATAGCCAAGGCGATGGGCCACCATGTGACAGTGATCAGCTCTTCCGACAAGAAGAAGAAGGAGTCTCTTGAGGATCTCGGCGCCGATGAATACCTGGTGAGCTCCGACGAGGAGTCCATGAAGTCTGCTGCTGATTCCTTAGATTATGTGATCGACACGGTGCCTGTGTTCCACCCTCTGGAGCCATACCTAGCTCTGTTGAAGCTCGATGGAAAGCTCATCTTGATGGGTGTTATCAACACACCTCTCCAATTTGTCAGCCCTATGGTCATGCTCGGTATGTATGATATATATTTTTATATTATATTAACCTATATATATATATATATGACTTGACTGTTGACTGTTGACTGTTTTTCAATGAAGGTAGAAAGTCGATAACTGGAAGCTTCATTGGAAGCGTGAAGGAGATGGAGGAGATGCTTGAGTTCTGCCAGGAAAAGGGTTTGAAGTCTCAAATCGAAGTGGTGAAGATGGATTACATCAATACTGCATTTGAGAGGCTTGAGAAGAATGATGTACGGTACCGTTTTGTGGTGGATGTTGCAGGAAGCAAACTCGAGTAGTTGTTGGTTGTGCACCAACCCAACCCAACCCAACCCAATACCCATATGATGAATGAATTATGATTTGGTCCTTTTTTGTTTATTTTACAAATTTAAAGACAATGTTGTTGTTTGGTGGCAACTTGGCGTTCGTGATGATGAAAGGAAATGATGTTTATGTTTGTTCTTGCTTTTAAAGGTGTTGGAAGGTTACAATATTTGTAGAAATTCACTATATTCTTACAAATGTGGATTATTTAGATATATAAAACAAACTATTTCTTAAATTAAATTCTTAGAAAGTGCGTTTCTATGTTATAATTTAATTCAATAATCGATACTAGGTAGATAAAAAAAGACTGTAGGACCGAATTTCCGACAAGACCGGCCCGAGACCGGCCCGATTAGGACTGAGACCGAACGGGCGGTTTTTTTTCTTCAAGGTCAAGGTCGGTCTTGGTCTCGGGCTTTTTCCCTGAAAGCCCGTTTAGGACCGACCCAGACCGAATGTATATGTATTTGAGATTTTCATAATACCACACCGAAAAAAATGTGAATTTTGGAGGTTTTCTCTCTATAAAATGTGCATTTTGATAAATTTACTAAAAAATATATAGAGTTCATAGTGTTTTTTTGAGAGGTGAACTATTCCTTCGCCTTTTACTAAAGAATACCGTGAACTCATAGTTATTATTATTTTTTTTTGTGTAGATTCGGTCCAGGACCGAAACCGGCCCGAGTCAAGAAAGACCGACTCGGACAGACTTTTTTGGCCGAGGTCGGTCTCGATTTCGGTCCTCAAGAAGGCAAGCGATGACTTCACTAAAGATCGAAATTTCAGTCTCGGTCTTACCTTCAGGACCGGCCCGCCCCGCCCATGATAGCCCTAATCGATACTCATTCATTTTCTGACCCGCCTCACAAAAAAAGTAGCACAAAAATTTACTTCTCGTTTCATATTAGCCTTATTTTATCTTATTCCTTAATCGAGGAATCTTCTTATTTAGATAAATGTCATAACCGTTATAGTATTATACTATTATATGAGTCACTCAAATTTCTTTTATTTATTAGGATATTAGGACTTTTACAGTTACAAATAGCGTCGTTCACGTGACACATTAAGCGTCACTAATGGCACATAAGTCGTTAAGTGTTGCCCACGTGGCACATACGTCGTCACCCACGTGGCACATACTTGTTTATTATTGAATATCAAAAACTCAAATATTAACACGAACTAATAACATTACACCAATTAGTTATTATAAAAGAAAAATTATGTACAGTTACTAAGAACAGGACTAACTTTTCACTTTTTGCAAATCGGGAGGCCATTTAACGATTATTGTTTATTAGAGACAAAATAAGGAAAATTACATAAACCCTAAGGTCTTAAGAATTAGACTCTTAACAAGGCTGTCTGCTGTATATCTTCTGACACTAGGGGAATCTCGCTTCCGTTGAGTATCCAGGAGACTGAGGGAGACAATGGCTCAATGGCAGGCGATGACTTCACATTTATCCGACAATGCTGTATCCTTTTCTTCACAGAGAGGTAATGTTCTTATCCATTGCATGTAGTTCGTCTCGAATCCGCTCCCAAAAATGAAACTTTGCCTTTATTTTGTTACATTTTTGCCAGCAAAATGATGATCTTGGAGCCAACTTGTATCTGTGTGTGTTGCAATTTTTCACCTTTAGCTGATTTTCGTTTTTCATCTCGTTCCGGATTTCAGATAGCATGCTGGGTCAGGAGAGGTTGAGCTGCTTGACGAAGCGAACCTCCATACAAATGGTAATTGATTAATAGTCTGTAAAAACTATCTGCATTTTGAGATCTATAAGGCGATTACAGAAAAGTCTCTGCATAATGTGATTCCCCAAATGAATAAATTAGATGAATTTCAAAGTGTTTATAAATGAAACTGAAATTTATTTGATCTGTGGTGGTTAATTTAATAGATTTAATTGCTTGATCACAGGCTGGTTTGAAAGCCAGTGGTTTCAATGGATGTACCATTGGTTTAAACGGCAATAGGTTCGCCGCCGGAGCGCGAAATGCTAAAGGTGTGTTCAATGAAGCCCTCCTGTTCTTTTTATGACTTGGTGATACATAAAATGGATTGTAAATTTTAATTTAATTTATTAATGAAGAATGGTGATTTATTAAATTTTTCTTTTCATGTTCTTTAGTATCTTGTGCAAATCGAATAGTAGCATCGGCTGAGAAAGAGAAGGCACAAGGTCTTCGTGGGAAGCTGAATAAAGTTGTTCTAGCCTACAGCGGTGGCTTAGACACATCTGTCATTGTTCCATGGTTGAGGTATATCCTTCTTCACTGTATTTATATCATAACTTAGAATCTGAATTGTGCTTCATATTGTCTATGTTCTTGGGAAATAAACAACCAATCATGATGCCTGCATTTATATATTATGTATATTCCTGCTAGCATAAACTTCAAGACTGTATCATTGGTTCCATTTGGCAATCCATTATGTTATTACCTTTCAAATTCTGCAAATTTTTTCCTGTAGACTTTCTCATTCTTGTATTAAATATGACATTTTCTTCCCATAATGCAGGGAAAACTATGGTTGTGAGGTTGTGTGCTTCACTGCTGATGTTGGCCAAGTATGTTAATTGCATTAAAATCCTTCAATGAAGAAACTTGCTGTGATTTTTCATTTCTATTAAGTAATATGTAGAGTCTTTTCCTTAACATCGAGCTAGCTGTTAACAATCCCAAGCTTCTACTTCCGCAGGGCATAACAGAGCTTGAAGGCTTGGAAGCGAAGGCAAAAGCAAGTGGTGCGTGCCAATTGGTGGTGAAGGACCTGAGGGAGGAATTTGTGAAGGATTATATCTACCCTTGTTTGCGAGCTGGGGCTGTTTATGAGAGGAAATATTTATTGGGTACTTCTATGGCCCGTCCTGTCATTGCAAAGGTAAATTTCATGCCAAAAAACACACAAATAAATGATGGAAGATGCTGATGAGTATGTGGTATCTATAGGCAATGGTGGATGTTGCAAATGAAGTTGGAGCAGATGCTGTATCTCATGGCTGCACTGGAAAAGGAAATGATCAGGTATCATAATCATTTGCTGTTTAGTGCCTCATGTTTGTTCATGATAAAGAATTACCCGATTACTATTCGTTCCTCAGGTTCGTTTTGAGTTGACCTTCTTTGCTTTGAATCCCGAACTCAAAGTCGTGGCGCCATGGAGGGAATGGGATATCCAAGGTAGGGAAGATGCAATTGAATATGCAAAGAAGCATAACGTGCCTGTGCCCGTGACCAAGAAATCCATCTACAGCAGAGATAGAAATCTGTGGCATCTTAGCCATGAGGTAAATCAATATTTCTTTATACATATCTTCTCATTCATTGATTTTTCGGGGTTGTTTGCTGGATATTTGCTTGCGTATGCCGATTTGTCTAGTTTAAGAAGGTAAAATTTCACTTAGTCTCATAAATTTACACTCGATTTTTTTTTCAAATGTTGCAATTAAGCTCCAACATATTAGTTCCGTGAGTTTTGAACGGAATGCTGTAAATTGACAATTTGTAGAAACAAAAGGAGGTAAAATTTGAAAAACAACACAAAACATAAATGAACTTCCTTATATTCTTTTGTAGGGAGATATTTTGGAAGACCCTGCGAATGAACCAAAGAAAGACATGTATATGATGTCGATTGACCCAGAAGACGCACCAAGCAAGCCCGAGTCAGTATCCTCTTTCAATTAAAATTTTTCATATCCAAATTTCTGCTATCCATTTTCTTCATTTAATTTTATTTCCTCAGATACGTCGAAATTGGGATTGTATCGGGCCTTCCAGTATCCCTCAATGGGAAGACCCTCTCCCCCGCTTCCCTCCTTGCAGAGCTGAACGACATTGGAGGTAAGCACGGAATAGGCCGAGTCGACCTCGTTGAAAACCGACTTGTTGGAATGAAAAGCCGTGGTGTCTACGAGACCCCAGGTGGCACGATCCTATTCGCTGCCGTCAGGGAGCTGGAGTCTCTAACCCTGGACCGTGAGACAATGCAGTTAAAAGACCAAAATGCTCTCAAGTATGCGGAGTTGGTGTATGCTGGAAGGTGGTTTGACCCTCTCAAGGAAGCCATTGACGCCTTCATGGAGAGCATAATGGCAACCACAACGGGTTCGGTGACACTTAAGCTGTACAAGGGATCGGTGAGCGTTACGAGCAGGACGAGTCCATTTAGTCTTTACAGACAGGATATTTCGTCATTTGAGAGTGGGGATATTTATGATCAGGCAGATGCTGCCGGGTTTATTCGGCTCTATGGTTTGCCTACAAGGGTTCGAGCAATGCGCGACAGGAAGAAGAATTAATCCACTCTTCTTTGTGTTTTGTGTATTCAGTTTTATGTGATGGTTATGACATTCAATAATGGGATGGTCTTAGGGTTATTGTTGCTGTATTCGTCCCTCTTACGGGGGGATATTAGATACTCCTGAGTAGAGTTTTAACAATAATCTATGCATCTTTTAGAAATTCCACCAGTGCACCCATAAGTTTCTAAAGATTTTCAACAAATCCTCAACTTTTAAAGGTAGTTGCTATCAAAGTTTATATTTGACAATTCAAAATGAATTTTGGAACCATGATTAAAGCTCAAGTCTGCTTAAACATTATAAGGCATTAATTGACGGGAATCTATAAAACCATTAGGGACTAACAAATGTAGAAGAAGAATATATCATCTGTAAGAGATGAATACTTAAGAGACTATATAATACATAATAATATATCCTTACTGAAGGAAGCAAGTAGACCTCTACTTCAGTGCAGATTCTGTCTCAACCTCATACTATAGTCCATGTTTTTTTTCCGTACAAATGAAGGACGAATATATGAGGGTCATTTAGGGGTACCCGAGAATAAAATGTGAGCAGGATCAAAATGTCAGGTTATAGTCTTTGGCTGAAGTAGATGTTCATCAAGTATCTTGAGGGGTTGAAGCCGCTTAATGTTACTGCGCAAAGAGATTCATCGGACTCCGTACTTAAAACACAGGATTCTTAAAAAAGGAACCCAAAGAAGCAGAACAATGTAAAAGTAACTTACAAATGGGAGAGAGGACGATCACAGCTCCGATTGGATAGAGGAAGAAAGTGGTTCTCTCAAGAAATGGAAGCACTGGAACAAAAATGCAAAAAATAAACATCCACAACTACCAAGGCAGAAACTACTTGGTATGAGTACGTATGTCTTGGATGAAATAGAGAGTAACCTACCATCATAGCCTAAAAAGTTGAGGTAATGGTAATATGTTGCTGCAACCATGAAGAGAAGATTTGATAGCAATACCGGGATAAAGCCATGGGCAATCAAAAGAGGGGAGAGGAAATAATGTATCACTGCCACAATAAACACAAATATAAACCAGATTATTCATGATTGATATGCAATAGAAATCCCATAGTGGACAATAGCTTAGATTACCATAAAGCAGCACGAAAACTGGGAAGAAAGAGTTGCAGTGCACATCAAATGCATACAGCCTTCAAAAAAGATTACAGGGTTAGATGTAAGGCAAAACAGTTCATAGATATAAATGAAACCGTAAGCATCAATGATGGATTATCATAAATCGATAAAATGCAGATCGCTTGACAATGTTAATTGATGAAATGCTGAATAGTTAGTAGGTACTAGTTACGAAAAGAAGAGAACAGCATTAATTGATGAAATGCTTAATAGTTAGTAGGCATTAGTCAGGAATAGAAGGGGACCATAAGGGAACCTCAAAGAGAGGTCAAGGGACATTTAGATACATAAACCACTTTAATCGAGAGCTCACTTGGTTGATGGATAAAGTGATTTTCTTTTCTTTTTTAGTTGAAAGTGCTCAAACCACTTCTACAGTGTCTTCTCTTCCAGACCATCTACCCATATTTCTCAGTGACTTTCTTAAGCGCTCACATATCTAGTTATATCAAGCTCCTAAGGATGTGCTGCTTTTATCAATGAAAATAATACAGGTCAAGTAGATAGAAAGTTGGAAGACTTGCCATTCAACACGTTGCTCAACCACATGACTATTTTGAACCTCCTCCCGAAGGTAACTGTTTGTCAGAAACCTGCAAGGAGGGCAAGGAACATATAGGTTAGGTGGTATTCAATAATAACAGATTGATTGCCAAAAAAACAACAGATTTTCTACTTAACAAGAGAGTACAGCCAATTTATATTATCTCCTCATATCTTTCCGTTCGTCAGCTATATGCTGTAAATAGATACATATATAACACATGTATTTAAAAATCATCTATGAGAAAAAATAGATTATTTACATTTATACGGTTTATTTGTTACCTCCCAAACAACTCCACTGGAATTTTTTGTGTATACAATATACAAAAGATAAATTAAACCAAATTCAATAAGAAAAACCGTACTGAGTTAGAAGAAGGCTTTTACCAACAAATTGTAGCCAATATCACCGCAGCTAGCAGGAAATGTGTAAATAACACCGAGAAGATCACAGCTGCAGCATGGGCAGCACTATGGTCGTAGCTGGTCCATGGAGAAAACAAAATGAGAAGCATAGACAAAAGAGCCAGAGGATTGAAATATGTTACATCCACACTAAACTGAGAAATAGTCCACGAAAGGTTCCCACAAAGATCCCCAGCTGCGTAGGAAAATAGGTAGCTGAAAATTACTTAACTTGCTCAACTGGATCATATTGTTTGTCAGTTTGTGCATGGAGGCAGAAAACATCTGCATCTCTTATACCATAGCCTAATGTAGTTATAAGGACAGGACACACTGCTTATTAAAGTCCTTGATAACATACATAACCTCTACTTCATTCACCAATAAATTTATTTTTTGAAGAACCTAAAAGATACAAACAAAAAGGCTGCATGTTTTAAAATTGTAAGATGGGAAAATTTGGTAGCACAGTTCCTCACAAATACAGCAACCTACCTTCTACCACCAAAGCTGTCAAAATTATGCTACGCGTGTAGTTTTAGGTCTACCAACATAAAGAATATTTATATCCTAACAAAAGAACAATTGTGAAAAGAAAACAACTTTCTTAGTACAAATTAGATAGATAACAGACAAGCAACTTACGCAGCACAATAAGCTACTGATGCAACTACCAAAAGAACGCTGCAGATTACGACAAAAGCAGGATCATCACGTGCCCATTGGTTCTTAGTTTCTGAAACCAAGAAGAAGATACAAGAGAGAATAAGTAGTAATTTCAATGTCTTCCAAGAGCAAGAAAACATATGCTTAATCAATAAATACACCTAATAAAAACTATGTTCAAAATTTTTACAACAAAATACTTGTAACAGAGGTGCAGCAAGAGGGCCACAAATGAACAAAAAATATAGAGAAAGGCTTATCCAGCATATTGGGGTTTCTCCCTCTCTGAGGGGAACCAAGGCCCTAGTAAGCACTCACATGAAAACTATGAGGAAGCAGCTTGTGAACTGAAGAAAGCTCAATAAGTCCAAGACCATTTTTGAATAGAATGTATTATAGCATCAGTCTTTTCAATCACCACAATTCCAAATGAAAGACAGCTAGAAAGTGCGGGATAGACTTACGCTTATGATACTTAGTATGCTGATAGCTGCATCCAGTGCCCAATTCCACATGCATGATGAACAGAAGTAAGCTAATTATTTAATAAAGTTATAAAGCAAAAACTCAAAGTGATTTGTAACTTAAAGTAAGATATCTATGAACATGTGCCATGATTTAAGAAACACTGGATAACAAAATCAATGATTGAAACTTTTTATACTTTTGCAAAGTGAGGTGCAAAGATGGATTATGAAATGCAAAGAGAAGCAGTAAACATAGACAGCGGTAACCAGACACACTTACACAACTTTTGGCGACGTGCAAAGATGAAACATTTGCCAAAATGAATACTCAATATCCATTTGTTGCCACTATAAAACAAAATAATGACTTTATCAGAAAAAATATATGCAGAGTTAGATGAGCGTACATAGCAATATAATCAGCAGAGAAATAGCCCCCAAACCAGAAACCTCTTTTAAAATTTTCAAGCGCAATGTGTCATGCATCAGCAAAAGTGAAAGGAAATATGATAGTTCGAATTACAATGAAATTGGCAGCAAGAACGACAAGTAACATGGGCTATCAACAACAAAAAGACCGAAGCAAGCCATTAACTTTCGAAAGTGCCTTGTCTTGAGTCTTGACAGTCTAGGCCATCAACTACTGCAGACCATTACATGCTAAGCTATATTTTTTTTCCCCTGCACATATCATCCTATAATATACCACAAATGTAATAGTTAATATGGATGATAATCAACGAAAGAAAGTGAGCTTCCTACCAATCTACATTGCTACACCTTTATTTTTTTTCAGGGTTAATATTCTCTAAGGACATAATGATGAAAGCTCTCGCTTAATTTAAGAAAATTAAACTAGAACGAAGGAAATAGAAAACACAGACCGACTAGGCTGTAGCAACGGATAATACTAACTGCCAAACAATTAAACTCTTTAAACTCCTAGAGTGGCGGGTAAAAGTTCAAACAGGTTCAATTTAGGACCATCTGAGAATTTCAGATATAGCTGCAAACGTTACCAACAAGTCACATTTGAATTACACCACATCGAGCACACTTTAAAAGAAATCGATGAGCTAGGCCACTAGTGCTTAATCAACATTCATGGCTATCGAATATCTAACTAACACCAAAACTGCTGAAGATCTATACAGACGGATCTTGAAGACCTCGAAAAGGCAAAAATCAAACGCAAAGTGTTAACCGCGAGCACATTCACCGCCATTGGCAGAGAGCTCAACGATTCTACCCAGAAAATGACCGGATCAATTAGCAACTAGATGAAAACCAAGAGAGCATACTTTGACGATTCTCCGGAGGTACTGAAGAAACATTGGGTTGTTCGCTCGAGAGCTTGAGGACGAAGTCCGTCCTCTCGACGATGTCGGTAACATCTCAGCTACTCAATCGATCGATCTCTCTACTACTCCTTTGGCTGAAATTGAACTTCAGTTACTTTACGAATCTGTTCGATTCGATTAAAGATCTGCGAAGAAATTCAGACCTCCCTCCCTCTTCCCTCTGAAATCTTGCACCCACGCGATCTCCTGCACCAGGTTGCAGAAGCAGAAGTCAGATGACGGGGCACGGATCGGGCTCGTTGCACCAATTAATCGGCTCACTTAATTAGTGGTCCTTAACGTTTACGATAAATCAATTTACCCCTGAATCGGAAAACTGAAAATATTGATAGGACTTGCAAAAGCAAAACTAAAATTACAATGACTCAAATGAACAATGTGAAATATATGAGGAGCCAAGTGATATTTTTCCACAGAAATAATAAGAGCATGACAGCTCGGATTAGCTCCTCTCCTCCATCTGAAAATCCCTGGACAATGGACATGAACTGTAGTTGATTCTAGATGGTCTCTTCTCTTTCAATTTTGCATAAGCTAGACGAACCCTAGATCGACCGCCTCCATCCGCAATTAGATTCAAGGGTTAAATACCAACTAGCTACCTGAACTTTGGACGTTTTGCAACGAGGCTACCTGAAGTTTGAAAATTCAAAACGGGTTACCTCAACTTTGAAAAATATGCAAATAACTATCTCCGTCCAATTTTCCGTCGGAAAGTCGTCGGAAAATCGTTTGAAATTCGTCAGAAATTGGACGGAGGTAGCTATTTGCACATTTTTCAAAGTTGAGGTAGCTCGTTTTAAATTTTCAAAGTTCAGGTAGCTCGTTACAAAACATTCAAAGTTCAGGTAGCTACTTGCTACAATATGACAATGTCAGCAGGAAAACCTATAGATTCAAACCTGCAGATGGTTCCGATAGCGGACCCGGGGTAACTGGCACTCCCGCCGAGTCCGTCGTCCGGAGGTTCTTCCAATGCTCTCATCAAATGAAAAGGAAAGAGCAAGACCGCCTTTCAAGAATAGATGCAGACTACAAGAAACGGAAAGAGATGGCGTAGTGTTTATCCATAGAAGAGAAGCGGACAGAAAAGCGACTCTGCGCCAAAAGTAAAAAGAGATGAAGAAGACCAAAGTGAACTCTTCTGATGATGGAAAGGGGGTGAGAATCCCAAAGTAGAGTGCTCTGATTCTTCTGGAGACAGTTCTGATGAAGGTAATGAACAATAAGTTGAGTTCATGGACTTGATTTGTAACAATGAGTACTAGGATTCATCAACTTTGTTCTATGTAATGTATTCTAGCTCAGATTTAGGAAGGTTACTGGTAAAGAATCTGTCCTAGCAGAATTACTGGTAAAGAAGTTGCCTTCTTTCTTCAGACACAAGAAACTGACTTTAATCTGAAGAGAATGCCACCCAGAATTGGGAAATCGATAAGTTTGTCCTTACATCAATTACCCTTCTTAAACTTAATAATGACATTCCAAAATCGTAATAACCCAAATTTCAAAAACTTATTAACTAATGCAAGAAGCTTGTCACCCTCATGCAGGTCGTGGAACAGGAATGCCGCCCTCTGTTGGCACAGTGGTCACTGAGCGTAACAGCTCCAATGAACAAACAAGCCCCAAGAAGTGAGAGAGGATCGTATTTGCAGATGCCTGAATAGAAATAGAAATACCGTCTATCAATAAGTATCAGATTAAAGTATGAATCAATACCACATTTTTACAATAGAACCGAGATTTTTCACCTGAACTAGGAAGACGTCCAATGCAAGAACAGGACTATTACCAGGAGAAATTCCTTGGTAGTAAGGATTTGCAGAGGTGGTGAGAGCCTTTGCAACTAATAAACCCACAGTTGCTTGCATGCCAAGAATGGCGGCACCCATTCCAAGCAGATTCAGTACAATCCCATTTTTCAAACCTTTCACCACTTCAGTACGGGGAGGGGCCTGGACCAACCATGAGATTAGAAGAAGGCTTTAGCAGATTTCACTTTACACTATAAGCGATATACCCTTTATATTCAGTCCAACCACAAAGTGCAAAATTTATCATTTACAAACAATTTGTTTATATCGTCCAAATATATCAGTCATCTTCAAGCCAGATGAGAGTTCAGTTCTTATTTTCATACTCAGTTACTGATTAAGCCAAGGAAAGTGAAAGAGGAATGGATGATTGAAGTACCTTTGAGGGATCCTTAGCAGTTCTTCGGAGAGCCTCAGATAGTTTAATATAACCATATGAATAAAAGACTGAAATGAATGCTGCCGCAATCCCACCCGCAGTGGCATAGAAAGTAGCTGGTGATGATACTTTTCCAGTTATAACGACAGAAAATGATAGAATCACAGCTGAAACAACGGTGCATACCAGCTGCCCCCAGAAGCCCAAACTACCCAACCTCTTGAAATACCTTGAAGTGCTCTCCAATCTTTTAGCTACCTGCATAATACAGTCCAACCAAAAACCCAGTATTTTTGTCTTCAGAATGGTTTAATACATACAATTACATCTTCAGAATCCAAACCGTTCTCTTCAAGCTATTATGCCCTTAATACTAATTTACAACTTGAAATTTACACAATACAGTGAATCTTCCTTAGTACATAACATTTGGTGAGGAGAACAATCAGGAGACTGACTGACTGACTACGACAATACGAGAGAACAGTGGATCAAAATTGTGAATTGTCATCATAACAGCTGTTAAAAACTTAGTCATGAAATTGGTAACCACATTTCTCAGCTCACCTTCCCTTTCCATTCTACTATCAATCAACCGATTAGCACCATAGATTCATTTTTTCTGACAACGCAGCTACACCAACACATTGATTAAGGCTAGATACCAAATGTTATCGCGGTTCCAGTTCCACTTCAGCTAGATGATGCAGTATGAAAGCGAAGATCCAACAGAAAATGAGCCCATGCATCCGAACTTCACAAATTATCAGAACTTAAGTCTTCGATGCCTCTCAAAAGAAGATATCTTTTAGCACGTGAATATATTACATGAAATCAAGCGATGTAGGGCTGTGAGCATAAACATTTCGTCGAGAAAGGGACACTGCTCCGCAATTGCAAGTCAATTTCAAAACTTTCCTTAAGCTTAAGTGACAGCAATTGTGCCTAATTACACATCATCGACACTGATTTTTTGAGTTTCTTTCAGTTTCTGGCAATTTAATCAAACAGAAGGATGAATGTTGTAGATTGTAGATGATACCTGAGCAAGTCTAGCCTCGTCATGAGTCCGAGAAGTGGAAGCATAAGAATCTGACGCGCTGGAAAGTGGCTTCAATTCTCTGGTTCTAGATGAAAGAAGGTGGAAGGGTTTGAGATTAGATTGGTGGGGTTTAAGGTTAGAACCAGGGTTTGGAAGGGGGGAGGAAGAGGAGAGCGAGTATTGATGATTGATCACACGGGGGAGATGAGTCTGTGGCCGAGAAAAGGCCTGCGCCGATGAGAATGTACCGGAGGTCGCCGCCGGCAAGAGTAGCGTCTGCATAGCTCGTGTTAGCAGTTAGTACCGGGGATAAAAGCTGAGAATGTCCACTAAAATGCAATTTAAACTTCTTCTTTTTTATTGGCCAATTTTTTTAATTATTTTTTGGCCATCAATAATTGACTAACTTAGCGAGTTTTTTTTTCCCAAGAAAACCTTCATTAAATTACTCATAACCAAAGGTCCGACAATCCAATACACATAAAGATACTAAACATGATGGTAGATTAACAACTCAATCGTTTGGATAAAGTCCCCACTTAGATTCCGTTGCAACTCAATGGGCGCACCTATTCGCCTACCGATGAACAAACCTCCAATGGATCCGTGGTATGGATCGTGTCTTCTCCAAGATGTCCGCTAGGATGTTCTGAAGCTCTCAATCTTTGTCCGCGTTCCCTTCTTGTAAATGGTTGATTACTTGTTGCGCATCCGACTCGATTGTCACTTCGGGCCATCCATTGTGACACGCCAACTCCGTTGCTTGGAGAATTGCTCTTGCCTCAAATGCCTTTGCACTCGTCCCTATCCCGGTTGAGTTCCAACCTGCGATGATCTGCCCCGTCCAGTCCCTAACCACCACCTCGTGCCACCTTTACCAGTTTGGTGGTCCCATGCCGCATGACAATTCAACTTCATTCCCCCTCCGCGGACGTTCCCATACCTGGACGACGGCCTTGCGAACTCGGGTCGGTTGGGCAACCACTCTATTCCTCGCTTCCCACATTCCCTCGGCCCTGGCCATGATGGTTCGTGTGGTGACCTCGGGCCTCGGGTTGTCCTCCGCGTAAGCGGCTCGACATCTTTCCTTCCACACCTCTCAGGCTATCGTCTCCCCTACTAGCTTCCGTTTTCCCACCTCGCCCATATCCATCCAATCACGCAGTCAAGTCGCCCAATCGCTACCCCCGCCCGGCTCCAACCTAAGCCCCATACACCCATGCCAAACCCTCCTAGCCCATTCACACTCCAACAAAGCATGGCTAACAGTTTCTAATGCATCACAAAATGGGCAAGACGGATTCAATTGCATCCCACGTCTAACTAGCTCAGTTCTAACCGGCAAGGCCTTACTCAAAGGCCTCCACAAAAAGTGTTTTACCTTTGGAATGGAGTCTCTGTGCCATAGTTTACTCCAATGTCCCTCCCCCGGTTGGGCTTGCCCCTCCGCATCCCGATCCTCCAAGATCCTCTCGGTCTCCCGTAAGCACCTATAGACCAAGCGTGACCTATAGACTAACTTAGCGAGTTAGCGAACGAGCTTGGTGGCAAAAATCAGAAAGTTAATTATTTTAACTTAATTTGTAAAAGCTCCCATCTTTAAAGTTTCATCCAATTTGATTACTAGTCTTTGTGTGTTACTTAAATTATATCCTTGGGCTAAAAGGCTTTTAAGACAGCTCTATTGGGCTCTTATATGCTATCACTTACTCGATCTGTTAGTTTCTGTTCATGAACTATTTGTCCATTTTTGTATTTTTCCAAAAGCATTTTGTTTTAGTTTTTCAAGTCATGCTGTTATTTCTTATTTCCCATCCAAAATAGATGGATTTAACTATAAATTTTGCAAAATTATCTTAAAAATATTAAAATCTCAATAATAATATATTAATAATAAAAGATAAGTAAAATACAAATTTGGTACTTCCCTATTTTTTAGTGACTTCAACTATTTTTGTAAATGATTGATATATTAACTAAGTTAAATATCAAGGAGTTACCTGAACTTTGTACGTTTTGCAATGAACTACCCGAACTTTGAAAATTCAAAATGTACTATCTCAACTTTGAATAAGGTGCAAATAGCTATCTCCGTCCAATTTTTCGTCAACTGTTGACGAAAATTCGTCAAAAATTCGTTGAAAATTGGACGGATGCAGTTATTTGCACCTTCTTCAAAGTTGAGGTAACCCGTTTTGAATTTTCAAAATTGCATAACGTCCAAAGTTCAGGTAACTTGTTAATATTTAACTGTTTTAACTATTATATGTGTTGCTGCCTTAAGTTTTTTATATCCATTTTAATAAATAAAAAAAACACTCATACACCATGCAGTAATGCACATGTTCACTAAAAATCCAACATACTAAGTCTTAATTTTCGCACATAACATCTAATCAGAATCAAACTCATAATGAAAGCAAAATCAACTCTATAGACAGCACTAGCACTAGGATTCCCATACGAAGAGCAGCAGCTTTGCCTCTGAAGAACTTCAACCGATTTCTTCACACAATCAAGACTTTATGCGCTTCTTTTCAGTATGGAGGCGGATACTGTCCGTGGTAAGAACCTGATCAATTCACAGACAAACAGCAACGCCATTGATGAGATTACGTTTGCAGATTGAGCTTAAAGTGGAGAACAAACAAGACAAGATGATACCTCCTTTCGAAAATGTTCTAAGAAAAACTAACCTATGTTTAAGAATAAGCAAAACCAATCTCATGGACCATCTTCCCTTTACTTCATTTTCTAGAAAAAATGTTTTTTTGTTTCAAAAAAATTTGTTCTTTTTTCTTGAAATGTTTCCGGACAGTAATTTATATACATCCAGGACATATTCGCATGGTCTTAGACCAGTTGTCTCAACCAATCACGACCGGTATACTTTTAAGTCATCTTACCCATGGGTTTTGTGCCCAACCTCGGCCTTTAATAGGAGTGTATCAATATTTTCAACGTCGCTAGGATTTGAACCTGCGCGCTCTGATACTATGTGAGACTTAAGACGTACGCCTTAACCAACTGTCTCAAAAGTCCGAACTTGTGAGTAAAGGCGACCGGTATACTTTTAAGTCATCTTAACAAAACCAACCAACAATTTTTCATCTAAATAAACTTGGTTGATATAGATGATCGTGTCGAGTTACCTGGTGGGCCATATGGTGCACCTGGAGGAGGGGGTCCATAAGGATTGGGTGGATATGCTGAATGAGTAGGATAATGAGATGGAGGAGGAGGATAACGTGGTTGCCCATAAGCAGAAGCATCACCAGCACCATATGGTGGTGGTGGAGGATAAGCAGATGGTGGTGGAGGGTATGCAGAATATGGAGGTTGTGCAGCAGGATAAGCTGTTGGTGGTGGAGGACCGTAAGCAGATACTGTTGGAGGAGGCGGGGTTGAATACATCGATCCATGTGTTGAATATGGGGAAGCTGATGGAGCAGAACTCATCATCGGTCTCTGCAAAACAAACAAATTTTAAAACCATTAATTTCTTGATTTTTTGGTTCTTTTTCATTGTTCTGAGCTTAAGAAATAGTACTTACAGTGGCATTTGTGTAATGCAATATGAGTCGTACCTCTCCAGCATATCTGCAAATAAGGAAGCAGATAAGATCAGACATTAAAGTAGTTCATAACATCTATTCCCTACTCTGATCCTTATAAACATCCACATGAGTAGAGGTTGAGAATGTAAAGAACAATGTCAATAAAAAAGAACTTGATATGATCTGCGAACGTAATCACTATGAACAGCAACAATTTCTGCCAATTAATACCATATTTTCATCAAATGCTAATCTTTATCAAACATTACCTGCCAGTCTTAGATTGAAGAGTCCAAGGACTGTCGTCGTAACCTTGGGAAAGAACCTTTTGCAGTTGAACCCTACAAAAACAAGATCCCCATACAAAGTTAGATTACTCCAAAATTCCAAATTCAGCAACTCTAGAATATAAATTAAAACACAAAAGTAAATTACTGTAAATTCATTACTTTCCACTCCCGATGAAGTCGTCGAAGGTTAGGGTATTGCTATTCCAAACTGAAACATTAACCTCTCTTAGGCCTTCGATGAGCGAAAACACAAACTTCTCTTGGAAAGTCGGATTTTTGCCTCCATCTACATCAATTAAGCCATGATGGATTCTCAGAATTTACCAATTAGGCTAAAAACAGCAAACCTTGTACAATGATGCAAATAGGGCCGACAATGGTGCGGTGAAAAAACCCAAAACCATGGTTATAACCGTTACTGTTTAAAATGGTTAACCGTACCATTATGGTGTGGTGCGGTTATGGTAATGAGTTTTCTACCCATAATAGTTATGGTTATGATATTTGAGCTATACTCATGGTTATAACCATGGTTATTATATAAATATAATAATTAATTATTATTAATAAACTAATATATACTAAATAATGGAAGTTAATGTACATACATTTAATAAATAACTATGATGTTAATTTTATATATTTTTATTGTTGACAATATAGATTTATGTATTTTTTTAAATAAAATTTTCGGTATTTTATTATATTACATGTGTGGAATAAATATGGGTATACGGGTAAAACCATGGTTAATAACCACGGTTATTTTAATGGTTATGGTATTGAAAATTGTACCGATTATGGTACGTGTTAAAAAATATGGCATAGTTATGCTATTTGTCATAACTGTAACATACCCTACCCATGCCAACCTAGCCTAGATGCAAACGATCAATCAATTATAACTGCAACTCGAACCCTGGTTTTGAAAAGATTAAGAGAGTTTAGGCAATCAATCACCTGTGCAAGTTCTTGTACGGAACTTAGCACTGCCGTACTCGAGGCAGACGTACGGATCTTGCCTGGAGATCCACTCGGTGTCCTTCAATTTGTTGCAACCGACAACTGCATACATCACAGAAATAGAAGAACAAGATTTCAACAAACACTGGAAACGCATCAATCAGAGATTCATCGGGGTTAATAGAGGAAGGACAGCAAATCGATTGTTCAACGGACCTGTGATCTCAAGTAGCTGACCCTGAATTCCTGGAAACGACATGAGATAAGGACGATACTGCTGTAGATGTTGATGGGTTTCGGACGAAGAAGAAGAAGACGTGGTAGAGATTTGATGCTACAAGTTGACTTCCCTGGAGATGTAAGTGGACGCATTTAAATACTAAATAATCATCATGACCACGCAATATAAAAACGCTCACAAAAAGCCAACTTTGGATGAGATCTTGTCAAATGACGGCATCAATGAAGAGAGAAAAAAATTGCGGAAGAAAACGCGGCGGAGATTCAGTGTCGTTGAATTGAAGTATCCGCGTCTCCCTTCTGAATTATCATCCGGTAGATGGTTGCCTCGAAGGTTCTCTTTCCGTCGCAGCGTTGAAGAAAATTTTGGAATGGGTAAATCTTGGTCTTAGGCTTAGCTTTCACATTGCGGATTGAATTTTTTTTCTCAAAAGGGTTAGTATAATTCAAAATATAATTTAAAAATAAATATAAAAACATATATTTAAAAAAATAATATGTATATATGTTACTCATGAGTACGAGTTGTAATAATTCAATTTTAGTGAAAGGTCATGGGCTTTTTGGGAGATATAGATTTAAATTACTACTGAAATTATAAAAATAATCTCTCTTTTTTTTATCTAAATGATTTTTATTTTTATTTTTAACTTTTTAGGCTTCGTCTGGGCCCAACTTCCTTCCGTGTGTATTTGTTGTTCCTTCCCCATTAATTAATAATAAACAATTAAAGAAAATATATGAACCGTCATAACGAATAAGGCCCGTTAATGCATATCAGGTTTTCTCATGGCCCAAATTGGGTTCAGACCGTCGAGAAAATTTCAAGCCCAACGTTTCACATGCTTAAACCAATCCAATTCAATCTAAACCAAACCGCAAAGGGCCAAATTGGGTTCAGACCGTCAAGAAAACTTCAAGCCCAACGTTTCACATGCTTAAACCAAGACGATTCAATCTAAACCAAACCGCAAAGGTTCAATCGGTCAAGTCAATTTTTGTGTTAAGTTTACAGTTAATATATATCATTAACTTTGAACTAGTTTACATCAGTTAATATGTTATTTTGGTTTAATTTATTATAGTAAAGAACGAAAAATAATATATGTATATATATGGTGTATTCTACTTAAGATATTTATTATAGGGGTGACATATTATACATATGTATGTTATCGTGTGTATATGTATAATTATCGTGTTAAACTTACCAAATCTCAATAAACACAATAAATTTATTGTATCATATTTGTCAAAACGAGCACTACACAATTTTTCGTATGTTCATGTCGTTTTGTGTTAAAGTTAGTCAGTTGTGTACCACATGCAATATTTATATATATATATATAAAACTTCATAATAACAATTATGTATTCAAATATAAATTTCATGAGTTTTAAAAATTATTAGATAAAATATCTTTAAAAAATAATCTTATCATACCAACTTTATCGTGTCATCATGTATGTTGTTAATGGAGTCAACGAGTCGCGATGCATCATACAAATTTAACATGCGAATTATGGGACAAATCTGGTAGAGAATGCAGATCCGCAAGCCAAGGTCAACCCACGGTGGTAAAGTCTATCTATAATTTTATAGAAATTAATATACATTACTAAATATTTTATGAATTATTATGCAATAAAAAAACATTTAAATATTTATAACTTCGGTCTTTCTACTTCTTAAGTTGAAAACTTAATATTCTAATATTTTTATTTATATGATTTGTATTTAATAATTTTGATTTAAGATTTAAAAAAAATGATGCATCTTGAATTTATCATTCAATTTTTGACCTACTCTATCGTACTTATACTATGGACGCATGGATCCCGGGCAGATATGAGGATCGGTTGGGGGCTCAGCCAGTTACTCAAGCTCAGGCTGTGCTTCGGGTCGAGGAGTGGATGGATCCAGAATCGAGGGAATGGAGAGAGGACAAGATCAGAGCTGCAGTCTCTGAGGAGGAAGTTGATCTTATCCTCTCTGTTCCTATCCCTATGATAGAGCAGGCAGATGGATTGTGTTGGCCTCATGAAAGGTCAGGTAACATCTCGGCTCAGTTTGCGTATCACTTCCTTAGGTCGAAGGTCGAGGAAGCGGTGTTGACTAGCTTCGGTTCCAGCTCTCAGCTCCAGGATGAACCGAATTTGTGGGCTGCGATCTGGAAGTCACCAATTATGCCTAAGGTACGCATGTTCGCTTGGAAGATGTTGTCAAAGTCGATCTCGGTTAGGGAAAGGTTTGTTAGGAAAGGGATGCAGGTCACACCTGGATGCCCGGTGTGCAACCAGACGGAGACGGTCAAGCACTTGATATGGGGTTGTGCATGGGCGGCTAAGGTGTGGGAGGAGCTTCTGGGGATCCAAGACCCAAGGGAAGGTTGTAGATCGATCCAAGAATGGATGAAGAACAGGCTGCAAGATCGGTTGGGCTCGTAGGACAGGAAATCGACAAGGTGGAACATGGTTCTTCTTGCATGTTGGAATATCTGGAAGGCCATATGTTCACAAATCTTCGAAGGGAGAAGCTCGGATCATCGATCAGTCATAGATAAGGTACGAAAACAAGTCATTGAATGTGAACATCTGCAGAATCGTCCTTCCATGCTACATAATGGGGATGAACAACTCCCTAGCCCCACGCATCAAGGAGCTGGGCCAGGGGCGCAGCATTAGAGGAGACCGCATGCAGGGACCATTAAGGTCAACTACGATGCGGCCTGGCACGGAGGGACCGGGGAAGGTGCCATTGGGGTCTTGGCTCGTGACCATGAGGGGCGGGTCGCAGGAGGCATGCTTCGTGCGGAACGGGCTGCTTCCATCGACATTTTGGAGGCGAAAGCGGTATATGCAGGTGTAAAGCTCGCCATTGAGTTCGGTTGGGACTCGGTGGAATTCGAGTCGGATTCGACGGTCGTGATCAACCACATCAAAGGGTTGGTTCATTTTTGGCAAATTGAGACTATAGTGGCAAATAGTATTCATTTGGCGGGTAGAATTAGAAATGTGTCATGGTATAGGATATCAAGATCCGCAAATCAATGTGCGGACTGGATAGCTAAACAGGCTATAGGGGGATGGGACATACGGCTTGGGTGTTACAACCCTCACCCCCCTCTTACAAATTTTGTCAATAGATAATGTGATGTACTCGGGTCACCCTCGACTCCCCTTTTTATAGTTTCAATATACGGAATTATACGGTAAAAAACAAATCATACTTATAGTACGGTTTTAGTATTAGTCCAACTCACAATAGTCCACACCATTAACATTCCTATATATTGTGCTTTGATATTAACACGAGCAAAACACAAAATTCTATTCTATTATTGTTTAATTATATATTTCATGGTTAAATATTAAGTAGCTACTTAAACTTTAAACATTTTGCAACGAGCTACACGAACTTTAAAAAATCAAAACGGGCTACCTCAACTTTGATGAAGGTGCAACGAGCTACCTTCGTCCAAATTACCATCAAGTGTTGACGGGAATTTGTCGGAACTTCGTCAGAAATTCGTTGGAAATTGGACGGATGTAACTCGTTGCACCTTCGTCTAAAGTTGATGTTACCCGTTTTAATTTTTTAAACTTCGGATAGTTCGTTGCAAAACATTCAAATTTCAGGTAGCTCCTAGATATTTATCCATATATCTTAACGAATACGAATTTTTCATATATATTTCTATTTCTATTGTATTATATTTATTACGTATAAATTCATAGCAAAATATTGCCACCGACAGATTGTGATTCACACATGTCAGCCACCACACGCATCAGTGACAGGAAATCCTTTTCCCCAAGCAATTGAAAAGATTCTGGTCTGGTTGGTGGAATGAGGTGTCTGGATTCCCCTGTGGGGCCAACACCTTCAATTAGAAGAGAGGACGACCACAATCACCGACACGACCATCCGACACCACCATGTTGCGGTGGTTATGACAAATTTCTTTTCCCCACTCTTTCTTTTTCAAAATTCGAAACAACCCTAAGTTAGGGGGTTACATTTTAACATCATTAATATCAAATTTAAAAGAAAATATGTAAAATATTATTTGTACAATCACTATAATTATAAATCAATATTTTTAATATAAAAAACGTGTTAAGTTTTAATATAAAAAGAAGTTGTCACGAAGTTTCAATCATGACCTCTTAGTAATAGAATCGTAGATTTTTCACCAGGTTAAATATACATTATTGTTCATTTATTCATACCAACGAATGTCATCCATGTTATGATTTAACAGAAATTTTAGTAGATTTCTTACCCGTGAATACCATTTGCGAGTACAATTTAATTATTTTTGTAATTATTGTTTGTAAGAAAATATTTCGGTATTTATTTTTAAAATAGAGTATATTTTTGGAAAAAAATCTCTCATTTAACACCCCTCATTTTAAATTGCAAAACGAATCCTCCCCATCCTCCGCCATTTTTTTCTACCTTTATTAAATCTCTTCATGATGTATATTTCAAATATATATTAAGAATTCAAATTCAAAATCCTAAAGTTTATTTTTTTTGTTAAATAATAATGATAGTATGATATAATTTTTATAATGTATTCATATTTACATGTAATAATACGACACTCACCATAAAATTATGGAGTTTTTTCAAAAAGTATATACTTTAGTTTTTTTATTTAGAAAAGTATGTATAGAAAAAAAAATATTTGAAAAAATAGATATACGCGCACCCCCAGAACGCGCCTTTTGACAATACGCGCACCCCCAACATGCGCCTATGCAATTGGCAGCGCGTTGGGGGTGTCTTTTTTTTTTTTTTTTTTTAGAAAAAAAAAAATTGTTCTATAATGACGACTCGATGTTTAATTAAAAATAAAATTATGTATCTATTAAACAAATTTAAAAAAATTATAGTAAGTAGATATTTTAATTGCGATTCAAATGATGGAAAAAATATTAAATTTGGATTTACGGATTGCCTGTACGGCATGCCGTAAGCTGAGATATGAAAATTTAACTTAAAAAATTATAACTCGGACCATGTAAGTCCAAACTCAACACGGTTAACGTCATTTAGGTCGTAAATCAATTATCTACGTAGGATAATTTTTTTGATTAAAAATACAGTGATTTTGTAACCCCACATCGTTTACACTCAAATTTGACCGAAATAAGTAAATGCATTAGGTGAGAAATTTAATTATATACTTACTCAAAAAAAATCAAAAACATTACGGTGCGTAGATAATTTAATTACGAATTAAATGACGCTAACTATGTGTTAATTTTTGACTTTTAGACTGACTGTATAATACGGTACGTAAAAAGCTCTACATACGATACAAAAACTTCCAAATAGTGTTTTGCACAGTAAAATGTGTAAACAGTAATTTTACTGTGTAAACAGTAATTTTACTGTGTAAACAGTAATTTTACACAGTGAAATCTACTATTTGAACAGTAATTGTACTGTGCAAAACACTATTTGGAAGTTTTTGTATCGTATGTAGAGTTTTTTTACGTACCGTATTATACAGTCAGTCTAAAAGTCAAAAATTAACACATAGTTAGCGTCATTTAATTCGTAATTAAATTATCTACGCACCGTAATGTTTTTGATTTTTTTTGAGTAAGTATATAATTAAATTTCTCACCTAATGCATTTACTTATTTCGGTCAAATTTGGGTGTAAACGATGTGGGGTTACAAAATCACTGTATTTTTAATCAAAAAAATTATCCTACGTAGATAATTGATTTACGACCTAAATGACGTTAACCGTGTTGAGTTTGGACTTACATGGTCCGAGTTATAATTTTTTAAGTCAAATTTTCATATCTCAGCTTACGGCATGCCGTACAGGCAATCCGTAAATCCAAATTTAATATTTTTTCCATCATTTGAATCGCAATTAAAATATCTACTTACTATAATTTTTTTAATTTTTTTTAATAGATACATAATTTTATTTTTAATTAAACATCGAGTCGTCATTATAGAACAATTAAAAAAAAAAAAAAAAAAAAAAAAAAAGACACCCTCAACGCTGCCAATTGCATAGGCGCATGTTGGGGGTGCGCCTATTGAATAGGCGCACCCCCAACATGCGCCTATGCATTGGCGCGTCCTGGGGGTGCGCGTATTGTCAAAAGGCGCGTTCTGGTGGTGCGCGTATATCTATTTTTTCAAATATTTTTTTTCTATACATACTTTTCTAAATAAAAAAACTAAAGTATATACTTTTTGAAAAAACTCAAAATTATGTAGTGAAGTCTGGTTGCGAGTGTGTTTTAAAAAAGTGTTGTTTGGTAATTTTTAAAACTTCTAACTAATAGCACAAATTTAAGAAATGTTAAATTATTCATTAATTTCTGTGCTAGGCTTGTACACATATTCATCGTATTTTATTAACAGAATTTAATTTTGTAATATTTATTTAAGTATTTTCAAGAATTCCACTTAGCCAGTAGCCACTGCATGTGTTTGCTTGATTGTATTCTTTTTAGCCAATAAAAATATTAAAAATCAAATAATTAGGAACCTTAATGCTTTTATATTTCATTTCATGTTAGAATGGGATTAATGGTGTCAATATGAATGCTAATTATTATTACTGAAGCTAAGTTTTCTTCATCCTAACCAATAATGTTAGTTTTTTTTTGCCAAGAAAACATTCATTCAATTACTCAAAACGGAAGGTCCGACAATCCATAAAACATAAAGAAGCTAAACAAGATGGTAAATTAACAACTCAATCGTTTGGACAAAGTCTCCGCCTAGATTCTGATGCTACCCAATGGGCGCACCGGTTCGCCTCACGACGAACAAAACACCAGTGGATCCGTGGTATGGATCGTGCCTTTTCCAAGATGTCCGCTAGAATGTTCCGAAGCTCCCAATCTTTATCCGCATTACCCTCTTGTAGATGGTTGATTACTTGCTGCGCATCCGACTCGATTGTTACTTCAGACCATCCTTTATAACATGTCAACACCGTTGCTTGGAGAATCGCTCTCGCCTCAAGTGCCTTAGCACTCGTTCCTATCCCGGTTGAGTTCCAATAATGTTAGTTAAGAGTTGGTAAACAAAATTAGTTTAGTCGAATCGGACTTCACTTTATTTTTGTACCGTACTAATTTTACTGTTTCGGTCGAACGGTTCGCAAATAAAATGATAAATTTGAAAAAATATGAGCAGTTCGAATCAACTATAAAAAATAGTTTAAAATGAAAAATCATAAATTTTCTTATATAAGTTTTAAATTCTTTATATTTAATTTAAGAATTAATTATAAAAAAACAAGCCGAACTTGGAGGAAAAATCAAACAGCAAATTGAACTTTTTTTTGACAAACAATAAACCAAACTTTTGGAATTGAGCAATCAACAAACCTACCTCAAATTTTCATTGTGTTTGAACTTTTTTTCAATGTTTGAGGGAGTCATTAAATCAGCATAAGTTGAAATATTTTAAGAAAAATGTATTACGACTTAATAACTCTCTCAAACATTGAAAAATTCATTCAAATATAATGAAAATTTGAGGTAGGTTTGTTATTTGCTAAATTCCAAAAGGTTGGTTTGGTTATTTGTATAAACAAAAAGTTCGGTTTGCTGTTTGATTTTTCATCAAAGTTCAGTGTTTTTTTTGGTAATTAACCATTAATTTAATAAGATATAGTTATTTCTAATATTATTCTCATAAAATTTCTAATAATGTGTAATATCATTTCTAATACCTTTTTTAATGTCTAATATTATTCTCATAACATTTTTTTTTATTACAAAAGGTATAGAGTTGTTCGAATCAGATTGAAAAATGTAAGACATTTGAGCAAAAATATAAAACAAATAGAAGTTATAAAATTGAACAATACTTTTATCATTTTTAAATAAAATATGACTCAAAAACGGGTTTGACCCTATACCCGACACACGTACGTCCACACTAGTGTTAGTGAGAATGAAACCGATTGCCTTTAATTTAATTTGTGACATTAAACCTGTACCTATCGTGCATGGATTTTTAACCGTTTTTTGACCTACAAATTTAATATATATATATACTGTAATAATTGCTAGCAGGGTCAGCTTCATGTCATACATAATTTAATTCCCATAAATCTGTTTGTCTGCAGACAGCTCTCTTCATACCTGCACTCTTTAATTACAACAGAGAATGGTTAACTAGACTTAAACATGCAAGAATATTATAAGGGATTAAGAGTTTTTTATATATATAATTATTATTATTATCAGAAAATATTTTTTTATATTATTTTAGAAAATGAGTGATATAATTATAAAATGTCATTTTTGGTGGGGATAAAGTTAGTATTTTATTTATCTTCCTCATTATTCTTTTTCAAGTTTATAAGAAAAAAAACTCCACATCATGTTATGGATATAGTTTATAATTTGAAGCCCTTATTCTTTTAATTATGTGGCAAAAATGTAATACATATGATTACTTAACATTTATTAACTGCGGATTCATTTTACTTTTTAGTTTAAAAAAAATCAAAAACAAATTTAAGTAACAGGTTTAAATAAAATTAGTAAAAACTAAAATATTATCAGCGAATTAATATTACTTTAAATATACATTTTAAATAATACCATTACAATTTAAAATATAAAATAAGCTTCCACTTATTAGTTAAGAGATAAAATACTTTTGCATAAAAAAATAATAGATGTGATTTATTTTTAAAATGAAATCTCAAACTTCCAATTTCCAAATGCTATACAATCATGAAACATGCAACATATGTCTGACTTAGTTAAATTTAAATAAGAGCATCATATAATCATTTCACTTTAGACGTTTAGAGAGTGTCTATATAAATATAACACCAAATATTAATATATATTTATTAAGAATATGTTCAAAATAATCAATTTATATATTCAAAGTTGTTTAAAGTTTTGTTTTAAATAAAGGTATTAAAGTGTAAATGTTTAAATTTAATTTTTAAAATATATACTCTAACCCATTAGAACAAAGTTGATTAGGTTATGATTTACAATTTATATTAGTATAATGAATTATATATTATGCTTTATGGATTATGGTTTATGGATTATGATTATTGATTATTTATTATCATAATACATAATAAATAATCCATAAACAATAATACTATTATGTATTATTATAGTTTTTTTTAATATATATAAAGTGGTTCGGTCGAACCGGTTCTGAATAGGTTCAGAAGAAGTACAATAATTTTGTCAAAATTTGAAGCGATAAACCGTATCTCTTTAAAATGTGGTAAATGTACGGTACATGAACCGGTTCGATCCCGAAATAGTTCATGCCCACCCCTACCCTTGAGTTATTGTTTATTTTTAGCATAAGGTAACTATTTATTTATTTGTTGAACTTTAAGGGTTTGACAATTTTTTTTAAAATAAATTGCTAACTGACTTTAAATAAAATTGTAATTTGTTATTTCTAGAGATACTGTTAAATTGTGACAAAAACATTTTATTTATTATATTTTATATGTAAATTGCTAACTTTTTTTTTCAATTTGCTACTTAAATTTTGTAAAATTTACACTTTGCTAGCTAAAATTTAAGGGTGAAAAAAACAATATGCTAATTATCACATGATAAACGCGATTTTTTTTTGTCCCAATTGAACATCAAATTAAACAACGTAACTTTATGTAAAGTCTAATAAGATTAAAAAAAAATTGATTGGTAAATTGTCAGTATCCATTAAATTCAAAAAGCAAATAAATAATTAACGTTTCTATGATACATATCTCATTTATCCTTTATAATTTAGCATCAACGGTGGTCTCCCTTGATTTTAGGGAAGTCTTCTGAATTTCCGGCGCGACAGCCTCACATCCACAAGCTCCGTACAGTATCTCTTCCGTAGGTTAATGTACATACATACTTTGTATGAAATAATTTTACTTACATTTTTGTATGAAATTACAAAATTAATATTGCATTTTAAAAAAATATATATTAAAAAAACGACTAAATTTTGATTGTCATAGACTCATAATAGAAGAGTACTGAATGTTTTTGAATTGTTTTCGTTTTTATTCACATTACAATTTACATAACTAACCTTTTAATCGAATTTTGTTTATGTTTTCTGTTTTAGAACTTTATAAATGCGCAATGTTATTATGTCTTCTCTTTTAATTAATTTTAACATGAACTAGAGAGTAATATAGTGATTTTTTTTGTAAATATCATCTATACATATTGTATTTCCAAAAACTAATAAAAAAAATGAATATCTCTTAGTAAACAGTTGTTGTTTTCCTTAAAAGAATAATTTTTCAGTTTTATTCAATTATTTACTAAATATATTTCCTAAAATATTCATATTCTAGTATTTAGTAAATGTAAATAGAATACTTATTAGGAAACCCTTTTATGAATAAAATAATAATTTAAATTTATTATGATATTAAGAAAGAAGGAGGAAACTCAGGAAAGAGTGTCACATAAAGAAAAAGGCAAAAATTGCTAAATAGAAAGAAATCTCACTTCAAAGTTCAAAACTTAAAATCTCTCTCTATCTCTCCCTCTCCCTCTCTCTCTCCCTCTCCCTCTCCCTCTCCCTCTCCCTCTCCCTCTCACAGCTCAGAATATGAAGATCACCAATGGCAATGCAAACCTCATCCTCTTCCACCCTTCGATCCACAAACAACCTGCAAACAACCACCGGTTATGGCTACTCTTCTTCATCACCTTCTTCACCATAGCCTCCACCCTCATTCTACTCACCTCCGCCCCCATCACCCCACCTGCCGCCGTCAGACCCGCTCTCCCGGATTCTGTCACCTCTGCACTCCTCCACTACACCACAACGACCAACGCCACCGCCCACATGACCTCTCTCGAGCTTTCCGCCATCGCCTCCGTCCTCCGTCGTGGACCGACAAACCTCCTGGTCTTCGGGATCACTCACGAGACCGTCCTCTACAGCGCGCTCAACTTCGGCGGCCGGACGGTGGTTCTCGACGAGAGCGAGTACGCTGTGTCGTGGATAGAGCAGCGACGGAAGGGAGTGGAGGCGTACGACGTTCAGTACACGACGAAGGTGAGGGAGAAGGCGGAGCTTATTAAGGAGGCGAGGGAGAAGGTCCGTGGCGAGTGCCGACCGGTGCAGAACCTGCTCTTCTCCGACTGCCGCCTTGCGCTAAACGATTTGCCCAACCATATATACGACGTCGATTGGGATGTCATTTTGATAGATGGTAATTACCGCAATCACCGACACTTTCTATCTCTAATAATTAATTAACATAAACATAATAAATATTTTTAGTTGGTATTACTAAAGAAATTATTATTACTATACGGAGTTTTATATTGCTATACAACTTTACTATTATGCTAGGAATGAAAGAATTTTTTTTTTTTTTGAAAAATACTAAAATAAAGTGAAATATGAAGTTGTCCCTAATATTTTACCAGATTTAGAGTTTCTTATTCAAGTTTAAATCTTGAATATTTTTTACTCTATTTTTCAATTATTTTTTATCTGAATAAGTTTTGAAAATGGTAAAAATATATAAAAATATCACAATTTAACTTTTTTATTTTTCAAATGTTAATAATTATCTTGATTCGATTGGGGCTCTATTGAGTCCTAATCGAGGGGGTCAAGTCTGGATTTTGACCAAAACCGATCTTAATGGGTGAGAATCAGGACTGGGTCAAGATCGAGACCCCTCAATTGTAATATTTGAAAATTTTAAAAGATTTAAATTATAACATTTTTGAATTTTTTTATTATTTTTACAATTTTTAAAACTTATTTTATTAAATTTACAGTTTAGCTAAATATGAAAGAATAAACTTTTAGAATTTAAACTTTATTAGAAAATTTAAAAACTGATCAATTTAGGAAGTAATTAATATTTTACCCGCAATTTTTTTCAGCAATAAAATATATTTTTAATTTTGAAAAAGAAAACATGACGCTAGAATAAAAGATTCTTTTTGGTACAATAATGCTACGGTTAAGAAGTACACTGTACACCTAACGAATCCATGACCAGGGAATTAGTTATGGATGTTTATATTTATTTAATTAATATGTTTAGAATTTGCTTACCTAAATTTAATATTCTATTTTTTTTTTAAAAAGTACATCAATATTCTTTTATACTTTTATTTTTTTTATTGTTCAACCATTAATTAAAAAAAATAAGACCCACCTACGAATTTGTATTGCCCATAGTATTTTTTTTTTTTTTATAATTATGGATTAAAATAATCGCTATAGGTGACAATTAATCACTCAAGTTCAAAATACACAACCAAAATTAACTAACTTTAACAATTCACGAAACAGAAAAGTCCACATCGTTTTTTCGTAGCGCAATAATACTATTGCCCATAGTATTAGTCCTTAGAAAAGTTGTTTAAAGTAAAAAAAAAATTATTGAGAAATTAAAATGATATTTAAAACACTTATTTTTTCTACAAAGAAAAAATAATTTTCTTTTTTGACTAAATATTACATTTTTTCCGTACAATCTTAATCATCCTTTTACATCTTCCTCCATGATCCCAGGCCCCCAAGGTTACTCTGCAAACTCGCCGGGGAGGATGTCAGCGATTTTCACTGCAGCGGTTTTCGCAAGGAGCAAGAAGGTCGGCGGCAGCCATGAGACTCATATCTTCCTCCACGATTACGACAGGGAAGTGGAGAGGGAGTATAGTGCGGAATTCCTCTGTGAAGAGAATTTATTGAGGAGAATAGATGGATTGGCGCATTTTGTTATAGGGAGGTCGGAGGAGAAAGGGGGTTTAGAGTTCTGCAAGAATGCTGGAAAAACCTCGTCGTCGCCATTGTTGGGGTCACTCTAATGGAGAAGAAGATGAAGGAAGAAAGGAAGAAGAGACTCTGTAATTATTGTCTTCTATTTACTATATATCTTTGTAAGTGGCAAAGATTGGTTTTGAAAGTGTGAAGGGACATTCATGCCCTCCCAATCAAAAGTGTGAACTTCTTGGTAGACTTGGGTTGGTTGGTAACATATGAATTTCTAAGGTTAGTGTGTTGGAAAAATTGCACCCTAAACTTTGGAGATTGATGCAGCTAATACAAGATTAACCATCCCAAACATGTGGATCGTAACACTGCTTATCATCCTTCACGTGACGTTTACACTGCATCAACTTTGTGATAAAATTTAGGCTTAAATACCAAGGATCTATCTTAACTTTTGGACGTTTTGTAACGAGCTACCCAAACTTTAAAAAATCAAAACGGACTACCTCAACTTTGACGAATGTGCAACGAGCTACCTCCGTCCAAATTACCGTCAACTGTTCACATAAATTTGGCGGAAGTTCGTCGAAAATTCGTCAGAAATTGGACGGAGGTAGCTCGTTGCACATTCGTCCAAAGTTGAGGTAGCCCGTTTTAATTTTTTAAAGTTCGGGTAGCTCGTTGCAAAACGTACAAAGTTCAGGTAACTCATATTTAATCCTAAAATTTATTAACTTATAAGTAGCATTTACGTATATCGGTAAGTCAAATTTAATAAAAAAATAAATAAAAATGAGGCATGTTGAAAGAGAAAGGAAGGAGGAGGGAATAAAACAAAAGAGAAGGGTCTATAAATAATGAAGATAAATATGTAAAAACATTTATAATACTTGATCATTTATTAAAATTTAAAAGTGTTCCATGTAAAGTAATAGTTGATATTTTTTATTGTCAAATAAAGTAATAGTTGAATGCAAATAGAATTTATATATATATATATATATATTTTATTATAATACCTTAATAGAAATACGAAAATTACTATCTATATCGTTTTCATATGAATGTAATTAAGTCCTTAGAAAAATTGGAAATCATGTTGTGCTTGATTTTCACTTATAAATGGTCGAAATTCTCTCTTTCAGTTTCAGCAGCTAATACAAATCTTCTACCTTACAAATTCAATTATAATTTCGAATACAAATTGACATCATTTGTAACACTACAAGTCCGAGCAACTGACCTCATAAGTTAGTCTGATTGAACCTACTCTACTCATTTAAGTAAGAAAATAAAAAATTCTTATTGGAGTTACATTTGTTCAAAACACTTTTTTTTCCATGTTAAATAAACTGGAGTGTGAAAGTTATATTATAAACTAAAAATCTCTCCCGCACTTTGCGCGGTAAAAAATAAACTTAATTTATAAGTTATTATTTTTATGATTAAATTAAATCTTAATAGTGAATGGTGTAAAATTTATTAAATTATTTGTTGAATGAATATATATTATAAAAAGATGGTAAGAAATAAACTTAATTTACAAATTATTATTTTTATGTTTAAATCTTAATAGTAAATTGTGTAAAATTTATTAAATTATTTGTTAAATGAATATATATTACAAAAAGAACAAAATTTACTATTATAAAAGATAATTTGTTTATAATAAACTATTATGAGGTGTTACAAAAAAAAGTAGTTATTATTTATATAAATAAATATATAACTACAATTAAAAAAATATGTCATTATAATAGTATTGTTTAAAAATAGAAATATTAAAATATTTATAATTTTTCTTATGATAATAAATAGTATTATATTAATAAATTAATTAAAATAATAGAAATAAATGAGAAGATGAGATAAAATGTGTAATGTATCGTGAAAATCGATGAGAAACTTCGGAGGAATTGTAGAGCTTCTCGAGGCATGCGTGACAAATCCATATCATCGGCAGTTACAAAATAAATTCAACAACCAATGAAATTATTATTTTTTGACAACTAAGCAACTCAAAATCATGTGTCTTGATTGTAAAAATTCTAACCAAATATATATATATATATATATTGTAAGAGGTACTACATACTACTATTAACTTCGAATCTTGTTAAGATTGTAGAAAGAAAGAGAACTAGAGAACTAGAGCATAATTGAGCCGAAAGACAAATTATAATCAAATAATGAATAATTTCTATAAATCGTGTAGATTATCTTAAAGTATTACATTGTGTTGTTTTACATTGAATAAGAAAACTGCAATTTATAAGAGAGATGTCTACTTAGTTGTCAACAATAGACAACTAAAGTTGTCAACAATAGTATTCTACTAAAGGTTGTAAATGTTTGCATGCTGTCAATGTTTTCATGGCGTAATTCAATATCATGATCTCATTCAATAAATCTTATGCAACTTAACCCCCAATATTACCTATAACTGTAAACTAGGCACTGAGAACTTCATGATCTCTCTATAGATTCATAACTATAAACTTTATTCAACATAGTCCAATACTTTTCTTTTACCATACAAAAGGACCTAAACATTTGATTTTGAAGCACCCTTCTTAGATTTCAACTCCTCAAGCAGTGAAGTCAAAGCCATGTTCGAAGAACCACCTTCTTCAACAGCCTTCTTCGCCATCTCAGACAGCACCTCCGCCTTTCTCCTCATCTCCTCCGCCTCCTCCCCCACCATTACTTCCTTCACCGCCTTCTCCACCATCTCACTCTTTATCACTTGATCATCCTCCGCCGTGATCGACCTCCTCCCATGTTTTCTACCTACCGGAATCCCGATCTTAAGCACTTGGGTTACCAACTTCTCATTGGAGTACTGGTCTCCCCACATTGGCCACGTCACCATGCTCACTCCGGCAGTAATCCCTTCCATTGTCGAGTTCCATCCACAGTGCGTCACAAAGCTTCCAACTGCTTGATGCTCCAGAATAAGCACTTGGGGTGCCCATCCTCTTACCATTAATCCATTCTCCTTCATTCTCTTCTCGTACCTTCAAATACAAAATTAAAATAAATACATTCTATTTAGAGTTAATTACGTACTAATTATTAGCTGAATTTTGCAGATATAGATAATAATTTTCTAGCTTAATTTGTCAAAAAATTGCAATTTTTTAGATCCATTTTATTTTATTGTTAGACGCAGAGAAATTACAACGTCTATATCTAAAGTTTATTAACAATTTATTCATAAAAAAAGTTGGGTTAGAAAATTGTGAAAACTCTAAAAGTTCAAAAAAATAATAATAATTAGGTAATTAACCCTTCTATTTAAATCTTAGCCACTTAGTGTTATAGAAGGCCAATGTTACCCTTGAGGTAGCCATTCCTCTCTTTGAACATTCTCATCCTCTCTTATCACCCAAACAAACTGCTGCTCCGAAGCTTCAAGACCCACAGCGATCTCCCGGAGCTGATGAGCATTAAAACAAACCAAACTCCCAAAACACACGTAAACCACCGAACCAGGTTCCTTTGCGTCGAGCCACTTCAAGCAATGGTGCGCATTGGCAGAAGCCATGGTTCGGTTCCCTCTTTCTGTTTTGTCTTCAATGCTCTTGTTGCAGACTGAGACAGGACCAACTGCCCATGATCTTCTCCCAAGAACCTTGTTATAGTGGTCTGCGTACATTGGCTCGAGCTCATAGAAGCTGTTCATGACAACTCCGTACGACATAAGCTCAGTCTCGTTTTCTTCTTTATGTTTACGTCGAGACTGTGAAAACGCAGTTTCATCGTCGTCCATGATGCGAATTGGTACTTCTGCTCTTGTCATTGTGACTTGCCCTATTTTATGAACACCAACATATTAAACAAGGTGTTACTGTAGGGCTGACAATTTCATTCACGACACAATAACACGATACGAACACGCACGAAAAAAGTCGTGTTCGTGTTTGCCTTTGATGGTACGATAACACGATAATACGAACACGATAACACGATTATTTTTTCGTGTCGTGTTAGTGTTTAGGTCTCAAAACACGATAACACGATTGTTTGCCTTTGAAGGACAAGTTTATGTTATTTAGGTTGTGTTATCGTGCGAACGTGAACCGTGTTATTTTCGTGAAAACATGAAATTGTGTTATCGTGTTACCGTGTTATTTTCGTGAAAACGTGAAGTCGTGTTATCGTGTTACGACTTTCCACGAATATTTTCGTGTTATCGTGTTCGTGTCGTGTTGATACAATAAATTTCGTGTCGTGTTCGTATCGTGTGTCTGTGACACGATTACATTTTCGTGTGTTTCGTGTTGGACTTTTGTGCGTGTCGTGTCGTGTCCTGGTGCACGATAGCATGCACGCACGAATTGCCAGCCCTTAAGCGCAGAACCCTATATATACTTCAATTACTAGCATTCGAGAAAACCTGGGAAATTTGGGATCAACAGAGTGTCGGAATCAGTTAAGACTTCGTCGTGCGGCCAATGAAGCGTCAAGGTGTCTGTCAGACAGCGCGCAAAGTAGCTAGTACCATGAAACATGAGCCTTGGGATGCTGTCCTTGGAAGCGACGGTGTTCGCCCACGGCATGAACACGTCAGCCACCAGACAATCCGGACGATGCTCTTCGATCAGCCTTTCAAGTGGTCCATCAAGCATCTTCAACGCTTTCCGGAACTTGTACTTATTTTCATCAGATTTCATCAGACAGTTAAGATTGTCGGAGTCTTCTGGTAAACCCACCTGTGTCCTCACCGAGATCAACAAACTTGAAAGAAAAAATCCTTAAGAATCTGAGCTATGTGGGTAATTTACCTCTTCGAATGGCATTTTGATGCTAATGATATTGATGTCAAATCCGAGCTTCTGTGTTCTCTCGATGGATCGTGTGACGGAGGGTACGTTTATGGGGGTGATGAGAAGGGTGGACTTGGCTCCTCTCATGGCGAAGAGCTTGGCCATGTCCGCCATTGGAATGACGTGGCCCATGGCCATGTATGGGAAGAGGAAGATGTGGAGCTTGTCTGACATGTTAGCATCCATGCATGGAAACCCTAGAAGGTTGAAGATGAAGATTTACTGAAAATTTGCAGACTATTTATAGCTGTTGCATGTAAAGTAAGATGAGGAGAGTAGAAAATTAATTAATTCACATAGTGGATGTACACAAAAAAAATACATATTTCTATCAATTAATGGGTTCTTGATGAGTTGTTGCATGGTCAATAAATACGTACATTATTTGTTATGATATAAGTTTTGGTACGAGGATCTGACGAGGAAAGACCAAACACGACAGATAAGGTTTCTTCTTTATGCATGTTTTTCTCTTTAGCCACTTTCGGACCTCCATTGGAGTAACTTGTCTTAATCAAGAAGCTCTATTTCAGTGACACTGCAATTGCTAGCTAAGGTTGCTAGTAATAATAATTGCCTTATGAATCCTAGTTGGGTTGGGTGGGTGCTTATCGACGTGGAGAGGCGTTTACACTTGTACTTTTTGGGAAGTTCTCCTTGCCGAAGCAAAGACAACTCTCCCATGACAATGAATCCACATGTCTCCTTCTTTCTTCCTCGTACGTACTGAGACATACAACAAAAAAACCATCGACAGTGTGGTCTAGTGGGTGAGAGCGCTGACTTCCAAATGGTTTGACTCCGGGGACACGAGTTCGAATCGCCCTGGATAAATAGGGAACGGATTACGACTTGGGCCTAACGGGCCAGCCTCTCAATCCTAGGCTGCTGGTGGGGCTACGTTGATGGGGTCAGTGCATGCGCTGATTTTCTAGTGAAAGCATGAGTACCGTGGAACGAAAGCCAGAACATTACGTAGCGGAGTGAAGCTTATCACCACTCCTAGCCCATTCATTTGAAAAAAAAAAAACATACAACAAAAGTATGTTTGAAAATGTTTTTTTTTTCTTTTTAAATAACATATTAAACGATCTCTATCAGCTCTCTCTCCTTCTTCGGTCATATCGCATTGACAATGCTATAATTATTGTCTTAAGCTATTACGGTGCGTTTGTTTGACGGAATTCGAAATTCGGAATACGGAATACGGAATAGGAATTGGGAATAAGGAATAGGAGTTAAGAATATGAAGTTGTTTTTTTGGTGGAATTGAATAGAACGGAATAAGGAATTCTGTTGTTTCTTTGGTGGAATTGTGTACGGAAAAGGAATGGAATGTGGTAAAATGACATATTTGCCCCTCTTTGTATATGTATAGTATATAATAAAAATAATTTGTATTAATTAATTATAAAACTTTAAAATATTAAAAACGTTTATTAAAAAAAAAAAATTTAAAAACGAAATTTTTTTTTTAAATTTTTTTAAAAAGACCAATTTATTAATTCTATTTAAAAAAATAAAGAATGTAAACATGACCACATACATAATACATCTTACATACATAATACAAAATGTTGTTAGTCACCACATACATTATATAGAACGTGGGTTTGTCCTTAATCAGTTTAGTAAATCATTATATAAACATTGTTAAATTGAATTGTTTTATTATTTTAATTTAATTTTAAATACTAATTTTGATTTTGGTATTTTTTTTGAATTTTCAGTTTAAATAAAAAAAAACACTCAAAAATCTATAGTACAAAGTAGGGGTGATAATAAACACAGTTGTTGATATGTCCGAGTGGTTAAGGAGACAGACTTGAAATCTGTTGGGCTATGACCGCGCAGGTTCGAACCTTGCTGTCAACGTTTGCAGAAGTTGTTTATTAGAATTAGCTGATGGCACGCTTGTAAATTCTGCAAAATGGCGAGGGCAATTTGGTCTTTTTGCAACTGATTCCGGATTCCGACCCGTGTGGGCTTAGGGAATCCGAGGTTTTTACCCGGATTCCCTAAGCCCGGACCGCCCGGATTCCCTACGCCTTAGCCACTCCAATTCTGTGAAACGAACGGGCTCATATGGATTCCTTAAGCCCAAATCCGGGCCTAATCCAGAAAACGAACGGGCCATTAGGCTTAAAGAGGGGCCTAATAATTTAGGGTTTTGCACCAATCTTCTTCGTTAGATATTATAACTTCATCCTTTGTCATTTATTGGTATACGGTATCTAAATTTGTTTGTTAATTTGTCAAGATTTGAATTCGATTACCGGAGATTGATTATAAGTTTATAACCGTTGTTAGTCGATTTTGATATATGCAAAAGTGAACGAGTGAAAATATTTCTCTGAAACTTTTTCTGGTACTTAAATAAGTATAGGTTTATAGAGATAATATTGACATAATCAAATATAATAATTAAATATAACAAATTTATAGTAGATAAATCTTAATATGTTGACAACATATGGTTCTGGTATTTTTCATAAATGTTACCTTAGAGAAGCATTAAGCGAGATTTTATCTATTGATAATATAGTGTAACTTTATGAGTCTTGCTCATCTATTTAATGAACAAATTATATGGAAAATTATTTATTTGAAAATGAAATTTGTGCATAGTAGTGAGATTTTAAGCGCGTATACTCAAATTTCGAAATATTTTTTCTATATACTTACTATCCTAAAAAAAAAAAAATACATACAGACTTTTTTAAAAAAATAAATGAGTTTTTTTTTTGTATTTGTCACTTGTACACGCAACTCCCAGTAGCGGGTAGAGCTGACGGAAAAATTCCATCCACCCGCTAATGATAATCGCGGGTGGAGCTGAAAATAATAAAAAATGCAAACCGTGACTCTCATTTGCGGGTGGAGTTTCCACCCGCGAATGCGAGTCGCGGGTAAGTATAAATTTATATTTATTTTCCCCTATGACATTTTGATATGTAATTATTAATTGGGATATATTTGGTGAAAAATTCACATCAAATAGCACAATCAACCCCTTTTTCTTTTCTAAGAAAGATAACATATGAAATATAAAATTAAATGACGAATCTAATGCTATAAGCATAGTTTAATTTTGAATTTCCGTAATAACCATAAATAATATATTAAAATTAAGATATAAAAATTAATCTACTTTTTTTTTTTAAATTTCTTTTAATTTTGATGGGATTATTTTGAAAGATAAAATTCAACATAGTTTTTTACATTAAAATCATAATTTAAATGTGTAGATATTGCTACATTGAGTCTTCCTCACTTCACTTTACTTCTCAATTCCTCCATTAATGAACTCAAAGCTAAATACGAAGAACCACCTTCTTCCACTGCCTTTCTGGCCATCTCCGACAGCTCTCTTGCCTTTCTTCTCATCTCCTCCGCCTCCTCCCCCACCATCACTCTCTTCACCGCCTTCTCCACCATTTCACTCCTCACCTCGTCTCCCACCAACCTCGCCCATTTTTTCGCTCCAACCTCCACCCCGATCTTCAGCACTTCAGTTAACAATTTCTCATTGTAAAACTGCTCTGCCGCCACTGGCCATGTCACCATGCTCACACCAGCGGAGATCCCTTCTAATGTCGAGTTCCAACCGCAATGCGTTACAAAACTTGCAGTTGCTTGGTGCTCAAGAATGGACACCTGAGGCGCCCAACCTCGGACAATCAAACCCCTATCATTAATTCGTGCTTCGTACCTGAAAGATTGCTTCAGTAGCTTTTACTTCTAGTAAAGTAACCAAATATATATAGAGTGGATTCTTTGAGTATATATAAGGGTTAAATACCACCTAGCTACCTGAATTTTGGACGATTTGCAACGAGTTACCCGAACTTTAAAAATTCAAAACGGGCTACCTCAACTTTGAAAAATGTGCAAATAGCTACCTAAGTCCAATTTTCCGTCAATTGTCGTCAGAAAGTCGTTGGAAAATCGTCAGAAATTGAACGGAGATAACTATTTACACCTTCTTCAAAGTTCAGGTAGCCCGTTTTGAATATTCAAAGTTCGGGTAGCTCGTAGCAAAACGTCCAAAGTTCATGTAGCTACGTGGTATTTAACCCTATATATAATTATATATATATATATATATATATATATGTGATGATGATGACGTACCCTTGAGGAAGCCATTCCTCTTTCCCTTGCTCTACATCTTCTTCCTTTTTCACCACCCAAACAAACTGCTGCCCTGAAGCTTCGATCCCCACCGCAATTTCATGGAGTTGCTCGGCATTGAAGTTGGTCGAGCTCCCAAAGCAAATGTAGATGACCGAGTCAGGTTCCTTTGAATCGAGCCACTCCAAGCACTGATGGCGGTTGGTGGAACCCATTTCTTGCTTCTGGCCTCTCTCCAGTTTCTCTTCAATGGATTTATTTCCTATCAAAAGTGGTCCAATCGCCCATGATTTTAACCCTAAAACCTTGCTATAGTAGTCTGCATAAACTGACTCCAGCTCGTAGAAGCTGTTGACGACAACTCCGTACGATGTCAACTCAGACTCCTTCGCCTCTTTGTAGAATTTGGTGAACTCGGTTTCTTCCCGTAAAAAGTCGGGTACCTTAGCTCTAGTCAAGGTGATGTTCCCTGTTTAGGGAAAACAATAAAAATGTTAGAAAATTTAATAATTGATTTTTTATTATTTTTAAATAAATTATTAGTTATGTTACATAATTATAATTTAATAACTTTGTTTGATTTATTATTAAAGTGTCAGACAAACTTACATTTTGTTTATTATTTTACTAATTTTTTACAAACTATTAATTAAACTATTGAAAAACTTGTAATTTATTAGTTAAATTTTGTGGTGAGGGAGAAGAGAGGAGGGGGAATTAATTTATTAAATAATATATGATAATCACGTATATGACTCCATCACTATTTAATAATAAATTAGACTGATCTAATAAATTATAAATAGATATAAACTTAGCTAGCAATTAATTTTTAAAAAATAGTTAGCAAATTATTCTTATTTCAATACTCAACAAGAAAATAATTAATTAATCATAATTTTTGTGATAGAAACATAGAAGACAAGGATGCATTGTCGTTTGTCCCATAATATTTGGTTCCCGTATTCATGTTATTCTTTAAGTTATTGTGACATTTTTAAAAAAAAAATTAGTTTTGTAAATTTTAAAACTTATTTTGTTACATTTAAATGATTTTTTTTATAAATAGAACAATATATTTTGACTAAATATAAGATTTCTTTTTATATGTAATTTAAACTTAAAAAAACTCAGAATCCAATAAAACATTAGTAGAGATATAATATTTAATCTAGGTGATATTTGAATTTTATTGATTTTTTTTTAAAAAAAAAATTATAAATGGAGAATACTGAAAATATCCAAACATTAGCGACAATTCGTACTAATTAAACAGATATCTAAGTGGAAGCACCTGGAAAGTTTGGGACCACGAACAGCTCTGAATCGTCCGACACCTTATCGAACGGTCGGTCATACACCATGATCTGTGAGATCGCCAGAGGAAAAAAGGCGGTCCCATGGAAGACGAGCCGTGGCACGCCGAACTTTGCAGCTACGGAGGTCGTCCATGGAAGGAAGATATCGGCCACCACACAATCGGGGTGGAGCTCATCGATTAGCCTCTCCAGCGGCTGGTCCAGCATCCTCACCGCCGCCATGAAGTTCTTGCGCACGTCCGGAGATTTAGCAGATTTGAGATGCTTAATCTCGAAGTCTTCCGGCAGGCCTACCTGTTAACGGCGTCCGGTAAATGAAGTGACCGGAAGAAATAAGTTTCTGTGGAGACAAGGATGTAAGTACGTACCTCTTTTACTGGCAAATGGATGGTTGCCGTTTGTATGTCGAATCCGAGTTTCTGTGTTTTTTCAATCGATCTTGATACCGCGTCTGCGTCTAAATGGGTGACAACAACGGTGGACTTTGCTCCCCTCATGGCGAAGAGCTTGGCCATGTCGGCCATAGGGATGGAGTGTCCCGGCGCCATGAATGGGAAGAAGAAGATGTGGAGCTTATCTGTTTCGCTGCCCATTTTCAAACAATGGAGGGAAATTATAAATTTCTTTTCTGGAAGTGGTGGATGGAGTTTTGCTGGTTATATACTCCTCGTCCCTCCGGCGGAGTCTGATAGAGTCAGCCATGACGATTACATATTCATTTACTTGGCTTATTATGGGAATGCGTGGATATAATCATTTTCTGAAAGTGATTTCTTGTTGGAAATTTCTTCGAGGTTGTCGCTATTTGCACTCCAAAAGGTTAGTGGGGGTTAGGTAATAGGTACAGTGCAAGTGCATACAAGCCAATTTCGATTTTGCATCTACAAAGTGTAATATATATATGAATCAATATACATATATATATATATAACTTAAAAATCAACCATTATCCATCACCATGGTATATATACGGTTTCAGCTAAGTAGTCTCGTAACAAAGCACTTTTGGGGAGTTTGATTTGGAGATTGAAGAAGGATACGGCTCCTTGGGCTGTGGTCATTAGAAACAGAACTTTTAAGCAGGATGAAACTTATCTCACTACTTCGAATAAGACGCCTTGTAATTGGAAAGCAATTAAGGAAGGTATGACCACCCTTAAATTAGGGTCTGGGTGGGTGGTGGCAAATGGTACAGATATTAAATTTTGGCACGATAACTGGGTGGGTAATCAACCTCTGCGAGCGGCAATCTATGGTCCTCTCAACTATGAGGAAGACAGACTGATGGTAGGAGATGTCTTCCAAAATGAAGAGTGGAAACTAGATAGAACGTCTTTTGATTTCCCCAAAAAATTTGTGGACATGTTTCGAGGTACTCCAGGGGCCAAGACCAATGTATCCTCGGACATGCAAATTTGGAATGGCACTCACTCGGGGAATTACTCTACAGCATCTGCATACTCTCTTTTAGCTGGTCATGACACAAATAATCAGGTAATTAACCAATGGGATTGGGTTTGGAAGATTCAGACTATCCCAAAAATTCAGTACTTTATCTGGTTATGCCTTAAAGATAGACTTGCCACCAGCAAGCTATTGAACCATAGAGGATGTAATTTGAGTCCCATGTGCCAAATTTGTTATTCTGGCGTGGAGGACATAGATCACATTTTGCGTGGGTGCAATCATGCTAAAGAGATGTGGAACTCTGCCACTGGATCGCCTAATCTGGGTCAATCTATTGACTACCCTTTGAATGAGTGGATCAAGAAGGGTTGTCAGGATTCGGTTGTCAATATTCAAGGTATTGAGTGGAAGTACTTTTTTCCTTATGCAATATGGAATATTTGGAAAAATAGGAACTCTCTTATTTTTAATGATAAACCTGTTTGTTCTTCTGTTTATTCCTTATCTTTATCTCAGGCAAAGTTTCATAAAAATGTTTATCTTGAGACTGACAGGGCTAATGAGTTTATTTCCATTGATATTAGTTGGGTTCCTCCCAAAGAGGATTGTTTTAAAATTAACACAGATGGTGCTGCTAAGGGAAATCAAGGTTTCGCAGGAGCCGGTGGGGTCATCCGAGACTTCAGGGGTCAATGGGTTGCAGGTTTCTCAAGGAATTTGGGTTGCTCAACAGTCTCACTGCAGAATGTTGGGCCATCAGAGACGGACTGCTTTTGGCAAAGACACTCGGATTAAAATCTATTCACCTTGAGACGGACGCCCTTCTAGCCCATAAGGTAATCTCTGATGAAAATATGTCAAATCAAAAACTAATGTCGATCATTGCGGATTGCAGGAAGCTATTGATGCAGTTCGAAAGAACGAAATTCAGACATATTTTTCGAGAAGCGAATGCAGTAGCGGATATCATGGCGGGTAGGGCGCTCAATCAGAGACATGTTTTTGAAATTCATAGCTCTCCTCCGAAGGAAGCTATTATCGCGCTCCGGAAAGATGTTGGGGGCTTTTCTGTTTCGCGAATTGTTAAAGTTAGTTAATTTTTGTTGTGTATTTTGAACTTGGGTGTTTAATTGTCACCTATAGCGGTTAATTTAATCCATGATTATCAAAAAAAAAAAAACTTAAACTGGAATTAAAAAAAGTGTAAAAGATGGATTCATATATGGTTTTCTCTATGAGAATGTCTTTCTCTATAAAAATGTCGAACAGAGATAATGTCTCATTCCATTTTATTATTGACAAAATAAAAAATAAACCTTCTTTCTAGGGCGGGTAGAAATGTCTTGATTAATTCTGTAATGTCCTCCATTCCTTCTTATTTCATGCAATGCACTTACCTCCCCTCGATTACTTGTAAGGAATTGGATAAACTGAATAGAGATTTTCTTTGGGGATCTACAATGAAAATAAGAAAAATGCATGCTGTGAATTGGAACACTGTTACCCTTCCCAAAAACATGGGGGTTTGAATACTCTCATTTCTAGAGAAAGAAACCTTGCTATGCTTGCTAATTGTTTCGAGAGGTGTGAGAAAAACTCTAGTCCTTGGGCTAGGATTATTAAGTTTAAGTATTCTAACCCCAATAAGAATCCTTCGAGAGCGGCCTCCCCAAATTGGAAAGCGTTGGTACATGATAAAAACTACTTTGATAAGAATATGGGATGAGCTATAGGAGATGGATCCAAAGTTAATTTTTGGAGGGATTCATGGATGGGGGAATCTACTGTTAGGGCAGAGATCAGTGGTCCTTTGAACGCCAATGATGACCAATTAACTGTTAAGAACTTGACAACCGTCTCGGGTAAGTGGAATTTTGAGGAACTATTTTTTCAATTTTCGGATAACATAAAAGAGATACTTTGGGCCACTCCGATCAGCTCGGTGGTGGACACGCCAGATAGGAAAATTTGGATGGGGGACCCGAGAGATAGGGGTGATCAAAAAAGACTGTAGGACCGAATTCCCGACAAGACCGGCCCGACTAGAACCGAGACCGACTAGGACCGAGACCGAACGAGCGAGTTTTTTTCTTCAAGGTCGGTCTCGGGCTCGAGCTCAGGCTTTTTTCCCGAAAGCCCGTTTAGGACCGGCCCATACCGAATGTATGTGGATTTGATATTTACATAATACCACACCGAAAAAAATGTGGATTTTGGAGGTTTTCTATCTCTATAAAAACTGCATCTTGATAAATTTACTAAAGAATATAGTGAGTTCATAGTATTTCTTTGAGAGGTGAACTATTCCTTCGTCTTTTACTAAAGAATACCGTGAACTCATAGTTTTTTTTTTGGTGTAAATTCGGTCAAGGACCGAGACCGGACCGAGTCAAGAAAAACCGACTCGGGTGGGCTTTTTTGGCTGAGGTCGGTCTCGGTCCTCCAGAAGGCAAGACCGAAATTTCGGTCTCGCTCTCGGTCTTGCCTTCAAGACCGAACTGGCCCGCCCATGATCAACCCTACCGAGAGGTGTCCCATCTGTGGCTTCGGTTCATCGTTTCATAAAAAACACTAGAACCAAGAATCAAGATTTTGATGAAGCTAGTTGGGATTAGATATGAAAATGTGACACGATTCTTAGAATTATGTATTTCATCTGGCTGTGTAATCATAATAAAATCGCTTCGGCTAGCATGCTTCATAAAAGAGGAATGGATATCAGTCTCCTTTGTCAGGTTTGTGGTACTCAGGAAGAGAACACCATGCATATCCTTCGTGATTGTAAAGTGGCTTCAAAATTCTGGAATGACTTAGGAATTCCTCCAAATGGTACTAATTTCTTTTTAGACAACATTTCTAGTTGGTTGTAATTTAATTGCAGGAACACTTTTGTGCACGGAAAAGGGATCGAATGGAGATTTATATTCACCTCTGCAATCTGGCTCTTGTGGAGAAATAGGAACTCTTGCATTTTCAATAATCCGCTGGTTAAAATTGATGTGACAAATTTATCATTGTGGCAGGCAAAGGATATAGCAGAGGGGTGCAAAAGGAACAATGCAAAACATCTAACAAAGATAATCCACGTGGGTTGGACTCCTCCGGTACAAGGATGGATAAAACTTAACACATATGGATCTGCGGTGGGCAACCCGGGTCGAGCAGGTGGTGCGGGAGTTCTGAGAAACGAGTGGGGGGTTGGGTCAAGGGGTTCCAAAGGAAAATTGGTATCACCAATAGTCTCGTTGCAAAACTTTGGGCTATCCTGGATGACCTAACCATAGCTGCTAACATGGGTGTGCAAGCTCTTCATATGGAATCAGACACTCAGAAAACGATAAACCTTATTATAAAGGACAACAATATAGAAAGACCACTAATGCCTCTTATTTTGGATTGTAGGAAACTTATGTTGGACTTCAAGAAAGTCAAAATTCGTCATATTTTTCGTGAAGCAAACGGAGTTGCGGACATTTAGGCTAAGGATGCAGTTGGTTTAGAAGAGCACTTCGTTATTCTTGGAAACCCTCCGCAAAATGTGTATAAGAACATCTCCTTTGATTCTGCTACGAAAACGGTTCCTAGACTTGTCCAAAAATGTTCGGCTTAAATATCTATAATATTTGTTCTATTTACCAAAAAAAACTGGAATCGCTTTAAAACAGTGTTTTTAGATATATTTTTCCCTGAACCCTACTGTAGATGTTGAGTCAGGACAGATTTTTTATCCAATAAGCCCACCCTTTTAGTTTACCCACTTGGAATATGATTCCAGCCATAGCTTCATTGCATTGAACTAGAATCACTTTTGCGCAATTGGAGTTCCTTAATCAAAGCCTCCGCATCAGTAAAAGACGATCCACCGTCTTCAACAGACCTCTTGGCCTTCTCCCCGAGCTCTCTAGCCCGTCTCCTCATCTCAGACACCTCACCATCACCACCACCCATCAACCTCCTCACAGCTGCCTCAATCTTCTCCCTCCCCACCACCTCCTTGGGCTCCGTCTCCCATGAAGACCATTCCATGTTCCCAACCTTAACCCCAATTCTCAACACTTCACTGATCAGTTTCTCATTGAAGAACTGCTCTGCAGAAACTGGGAAAGTCACCATTGGCAGACCAGAAGTCACACCTTCTAGTGTTGAGTTCCACCCACAGTGTGTCATGAATCCACCAACAGAAGGATGATCCAATATCAATAACTGTGGTGCCCACCCTTTGATAATCAATCCTTTGTTAGATTCATTAATCCTCTGTTCAAACCCATCTGGGATCCAATTTTCACCTGATTTGGCTGTTTTCTTCACAACCCAGATGAAGTTTTGGCCTGAAGATTCGAGACCTAGTGCTAACTCATGGAGTTGTTTCGGGGTTAGCCTTACCAAGCTACCAAAGCTAATGTAAATGACAGAATTGGGTTCTTTAGAGTTGAGCCAATTCAAGCAGGTTTGGTCATCAATGGATGATTTTTGGCCTCTCATGGCCCTATCCTTGAAATTTCGGTTGCAAAGAGATACTGGACCAACAATCCATGCTCTGTTGCCCAACTTGTTCCTCAAGAAATCAGCATAGACCGGCTCCAACTCGTAAAAGCTATTGACCACAACACCGTACCCGGGTGTCGGTGGGCCCACCACTTTGCCAGGAGGAGGGCTGACACCCGGGGGCTTGACCATGAAGTGTGGAAGCTGGGACTTGGTCATTTCGATCCTGCCAGGGAGGTCAGGAACTATGAAGGGCTCAAACTCGGAGGAGACACTGTCTTGAGGTCTGTGGATTCTCATAAGCTCTTGTGCACATCTTGAGAAACAGCCGTTTCCATTGAACACGATCCTTGGCACTCTAACTGCATCAATCACCTGTTGGAAGATTGATAGTGGAGAGTTAAAATTATGAACTGATGTAGATTCTAATTGAACTTGAAATTCACGATTTATTTTAAAAATAAATTCTAGCCTGACCTATTTCATGAATCAACAGCTGTACGTTTTATCAGCTGCAGCTGAAATTTCAACATGGGCACGTAAAAAGCTAATATTGTACAATCAGGTCAGTAATTTCAATCACGATGAAATCCCGAATTTACTGTGATTGAAAATGATTTCATTTTGAGTTGGAACCGGGATCAGATTATCTACAATTAGGGTTTAGGGTTCAAGAGGATAACGAAAGATATCTGAATTTTGAGTTACCTCGGCCGACCAGCGATGGAACATATCTACGACGACGCAATCGGGCCTGGCCTGCAAGAGAAGCTGCTCAAGAGGCTCCCGGAGCATCGAAGTGTCGGTGAAGGGAGACGCGGACATGTCGGCCGTCGGGGAGTCAGAGTTATCCGGAAGCTGGAGAGCGTAGACGAAGATGGGACGGACGGAATTTTGGTCGCCCTCTATGGATTTCTGTAAGGATGAGGCAGAGGACTGGGAGGCTAGGATGGTGGACTTGGCGCCGTGGGAGGCAAAGACACGAGCCATGTCAACCATCGGGATCTGGTGGCCGCCGCCGACGAAAGGGAAGAAGTACATTTCGACTGTTGGTGATGACGGAGAAGAGGCCATGGTTGTATGGGCGAGAAATTTGGTTTGTGAATTGAAAGAGCACGATCACCCTATATATATAGTTAATACTTAATACAATCCTGCGCGCGCCAATTTCATTTTTTACTGTAGTAAATTCAACTTGAAACTTAAATATGACAAAGTTTATGCTTAATTATCAAAATCGAATCACATATTTTTGGCACAAAAAAAAAATCACATATTTTAATTTTTTGCAATTAAGTAGCTTATTTTTTTAATTAAATACATACTTAAACCATTTTGAAAGAGTATTCGTTTATTTTTATTTTATTAAAAACACCGATCATAGTCTTACCTTACCTACTTTAAACATCTTTAATTCAAAAAAAGATAAATTCTATTTGTTTTTAATATTTAGTTAAATGGAAATCTGTATTTTTTATTTAAAAAAGTCTAAGTACGTATTTATTTTAAAAAACTCTTTTGATATCTTAATTGGCATTCAAAATTCATCTGCTCTTAAAAATCGCAATTTAATTTATTACTAAAGTGAATATAATTGAAGTTTAAAAATAACATGATAATCTTTCAATTTTAAATTAGCTGACAGGTGAGCATATGTCAGCCTTCTTGGAGGGACACCGGACATGAGACATGCCGTGGGCGTGCTTGATAGAATAGTATACGTTGACACTAATAATGGTAGTGACTAGTGAGAAAGGATAATTGAACATTTACTTTTACTTTTAATTAATATTAGAAAATTTATATATTTTCAATTTAAAATGTTTGAAGTCATATATTTAGCTCCTAGAAAATATTTTATTTATTTATATTTATTCTAATTTTTATTTTTATTAGACTTAATTTCTAATTTCGTTCTTTTCTTAAATATAGGTCGGATATGAAAATGCTCAACTCATATACTATCTATAAAAATGAATGAGTTAAGAATGTTATATTCATACTTGAGACTTGACATTAAGGCACATATAAGATAATTAAGACCACCAAAATGACGACGTGTCATTGGATTAGTGTATAGATCAACTTTATAAATTCATAGTTAACTCATTTTTTTTTTTTATATTCCTAATTATTTTTTACTTTAATTATTTATTTCTGTTCTAATTTTTGTCCCCAAAAAAAAGTTGCTGAATTTGTAAATAGGAACAAATCACTCAGTTTCTAATGCTGCCACCAGCTTCAACCTTTGTACGAATTACGATACAAAATTCCGACATCTATATTGCCGTTATATATATATATATATATACCCGACCCGACAAATAATATGTTATACTATATAATAGGACTCTGCCTGGGACAGAAAATATACTGCAATTAGAGACAACAAGATCTATCATGAAGAAAGAGGTCCCTTCAAAAACATTTCCATTTTCCAAGAACTTGCCACAGAATTCAGCTTCATTGACAACAATATGTTACCTGCATATAAGTAAAGTTGTCATAACAAATGAGTTGCAGAAAAACACAGGAAAAAAAAAAGTGTAAATGAGAGCGATGCAATCCCCATGTTTGTTTATAGGGTTAAACACCAATGAACTACCTGAATTTTGAACGTTTTGCAATGAGTTACCTGAACTTTAATAATTCAAAACAGGATATCTCAACTTGGACGAAAGTGCAAATATGTACCTCTATCCAATTTCTGGTCAACTGTTGACAAAATTTCGTCAGAATTTGGACGGAGGTAACTATTTGCACTTTCGTCCAAGCTGAGGTAGTCCGTTTTGAATTTTTAAAATTCAGGTAGCTCGTTGCAAAACGTCTAAAGTTCAGGTAGCTTCTTGATTATATTGTTATTTACACTAATATACTTGTAAAATATTGTTATTTGTACCAAAATTTAACATTCATTAACTAATTCTGTTAAATTAATAAGTGTTAGGTTAAATACACGTCCAATTAGTGATTTAAGATTTGAAAATGACATGTTGATGAATATAAATATAAATTTGTTGACAAAAAATGTAATATTTAATGGGAAAATTGACTATTAACCCTCCCAAATGTTTGCTGCTTCCAAATGTTATATTTACCTAAGAAGAATAAGAATCGTGTTGAGCAGCTCGCTTGATCTGCAAGGCAGCTCCAACGACATTTCCCCTTGTGAGGATTCCAGCCTATGACAAAGAAATGAATGAGCAATAAGAAACGACTCTATCCGATAATGCTGCTATACTATCAATCATAGAGAGTAAATGAAATCAGAATTATGCACCAATTTTCCATCGGAATCTACCACTGGAAGGCGGCGGAATTTTGTCTCCAGCAACAACCTAATCACAGAAACGAGAGTCCGAAAAAGATGAAGCATGACAAAATGCATCCTGTTCTTGGTGAAGAGAATCAAATAGCAAAAAGTTCATTCTTTTCTTGATCAAGAGAAGTTTTTTATTTATTATATTCTAAAGAAGAATGGAAACTAAATCAGTACCGAACAGCATCTTCAAGATTTGTTGTTTCCCGAACAGCAAGGGGTGCGGGTGTCATCAGGTCACCCACAACTTTTCCATGCGTCTTGCTCAACAACCTTTGTATCCTATTGAATGTCTGCTGGGTGTCTCAGAAAGTTAGAGTTTTGCTTCAAATATCCCGAGGAAAGATTCTATAGTATTGGCTCAGAGATGAACAAGATTATCAAGTTTGAAATGCTTTTGGTTGATCGAAATAGGGTTGGCAATCGTGTCCTGTCATAATCGTGTCGTGTTTAAACATGTCTCGTGTCTAAACGGATAAATTTTAAACGTGTCTAAACATGTCTCGTGTCTAAACGTATAAGCCGTTTAATCGTGTCTAAACGTATAGAGCTGTTTAGACACGGGATCCGTTAATGTCAAACTCATATACGCTTTAAAGCAGATATATACACAAATACATATATATACACAAATTCAAATATACAAAGTAAGGTCTTCATAGTTCAATATTAAAAAGTAAGTAAGTATTTTAATATTTTATTATTATTATTATACTTAAATGTGTCTAAACGTGTCACATGTATACACAACACGATTAGACACGAATAGTTAATCGTGTTTATACAGATATCCGCAGATCTGAGTTGTTTAGACACGATTAATAATCGTGTCTAAACGTATAAGAGTTGTTTAGACACGGGATCCATTAAGGTCAAATCCATATACGCTTTAAAGCAGATCGTGTCGTGTCGTTTAATCGTGTCGTGTCAGAAATTGCCAGCCCTAGATCGAAACACAGCAGAAGACAAATATTTGGGTAAACAAGCAACAAAACCTCTGTGTGTGTCAATTTTTATATATGGTTTGTGGGATAAGGGATGTCTTTACGTACTTTCCAGGAACTGTCCACGTCAGGGAAAATGCTCACGTCACCGTGACCATTGCCTGGTATCCACAAACAAGATAGATGAACAATATGTATCAAACAGACAGATGATAAGAATGTCTTGCTTTGTAGAACAGGAAATGTTGAGAAGATACTGAAATGCAGAAAAAAAAAATAGCACTAAGCCATGTTACCTGATATAGAGTCAAGTGCTAGCAAGTCATAATCCGAAACAACACCAACCTTCCACCGAAAAAAAATCAGGCTTTGCAGATCAATCAATCCGTCTCAAGAAAAGAATAGAATGCATTTACAAGCTAGAGATGAGAAAACAGCATAAAAAGAAGACATTTTATGAATGAATTTCTTCCAAGGTGAGATTTTTCACCAGAATATAATTTTTTTAGGTTAAATACCAAGTAACTACCTGAACTTTGGACGTTTTGCAACGAGCTACCCGAACTTTGAAAATTCAAAACGGGCTATCTCAACTTTGAAGAAGGTGCAAATAGCTACCTCCGTCCAATTTCTGACGAATTTCCGACGACAGTTGACGGAAAATTGGACAGAGGTAGCTATTTGCACCTTCTTCAAAGTTGAGGTAGCCCGTTTTGAATTTTCAAAGTTCGGATAACTCGTTGCAAAACGTCCAAAGTTCAGGTAGCCCCTTGGTATTTATCCATTTTTTTTTCATTGTTTAGATCAAGAAACAGCTGTGGTTGGGTGAAAGAAAAATGATGTTAGCTTACCAAATTCCAGTCATCGTCAATAACAGGAAGGCCAGATACTCTGTTCTCCACCAGGAGCTCTAATGCTGTCATTATCAGAACAGAATCATCAATGGGATGGACTAAACAACAAGATCATCCTTACGAGATTCGAGGAACACATGTACCTTCATCAATACTAGTGGTTGTCTTTACAACATGTAACTTCTCTTTCTTTGTCATAAAATCTCCGACTGTATAAGCTCCATGTCGTGGCTGAAAAACTAGAAGATTAAGCTACGCATTCTGGTAAAACTTTAAAATAGTAAGCATCCCGACAGTTACAGTACACATCTTCAAGATTTAATCAATGCAGCTTAGAAAACATAGTAGATACTTGTCTTTGTATTAGTTCAGATTGCTCAAATTATGCAGTAATATTAATATAGGGATGTCTGAATCTATGAGACATCACTACTTCAGTATAGCAACTGTCAACAGAATCAAGATTGCTACCTCACTACCATATATTCAAAAAATAAGAAAGGCTACGAGTTCCATATGATCTTCTGAGAAGCAAGGAAACAGAGAAAGGGGAGGGGAAATCTCTTTTAAAAAATTAAGATATTTGTGGACTTTCAAATTCCTTCATGTTTTGAAAGGTCGGAAATTTTAAGGATTTTGAAGAGAAATGAATCCATCAATTTAGCTTACTATCTCCAAGTTTCCTCATCTATTTCGAATCCAAACAAAAAATTCGGTCTCTCCCTTTTGCTTCGTTTTATTTCTTCCATTTCCCTATGAATCCCTCTACAGTTAGCTTTTAGAAAGGCCCGGAGTTTTTAACTATCCATTACCCAATAGAAAATTAGAGAGATCAGGAAAACAATAAAAAAATGGTCTATCTATCCAAAATGAAATTCCCCTAAGCTGGCAAGTCTTGGTGGCAAGGAGACAAGTTTATAGAGAGCAGAACTTTGAAGAGGATGTTAGGCCACAAGAAATTACAGGGATGGAGTTTGAGACGTTGGCTCCTGTGGCGGCAAGAGACGCGAAGCTGTACCAGCTCCTTCTGGAACCCAAACCAGCAGAAGAAACCGTCGGTCTTCTACCCAAACGGTGATTCAATCGTTGAGTGCATGGTAACTGATGGCGGCCATTAACTGACGAGTAAACCCTTGAAATCTGCATTAAGGAAAGAGAATTCGCAAAAGAGACGGAACCCATTTCCAGATTTGGCTCTCTATCTCCAGCAAATCCTATTGAAAAAAACCCAGAAAGAAGTTTCAGATTTGGCGTGAAAACTGTTCAAAAGAGCGGATATTTTAGAGGAATGGATTTGGACTGGCGATTGATGTAACTGAAAGCGGACCGAAAAGGTTGGTAAATGGCAAGTTTCACGCTGCAGGAAGGAAGAAGAAGCAACCGGGTCACCCCAAAAAGGTTGGTAAATGGCAAGTTTCACGCTGCAAGAAGGAAGAAGAAGCAACTGGGTCACTATGTGGCCCAAGTGAGGCTATGCGATAATAAAGTAGATGGTGATTTTGGGTTGAATCTCTGTTTTGGTGGTTCCCAGAATGTGAGGTGATTATGCTTCCACATCCCAGATGTAGATGTTGAAGAAGAAAAATCCCAAACGCAAAACCAATTGCTTCGACTTCGGGCACCTTTTGCTTCCGCTCCAATCCAATGCAGTTTTCGCGGCATTGAAAATGCTGGAAAAATTGTCACTTTCCCATTCGTTTTCATTGTCTACTAAAGTTCATTTTGTTTAGTTTTTCTTTTACACATATTTGATGCATTTTTTTACACAAATTGTAACTTGATCGTTATAAAGGAGAATACAGATACACAACTGACAACTCACTTTCCCTTTTCTGCTGGTGATAGCAGAGAAGGCTTCCCTATAAATGATCTTCACTCAGATCAATTCTGTTCGACATTATTTACTGTACATGATGTATTAAGCAATTATGGAAGAGTGGTATCTAACTAAACTTTTTTGTAAAGTAATAGGTTCTACAATGCTATATGTTTGAGTCATGTGATCGGATGTTACCATATATTTTTTAATGTGGTTAAATGATTCGTTATGTTTGGAGGACGTTGTCTTACGGTATTCTGTTTGTCAACCGTTAGATTTTTATGTTAAATAGTGCATGTCAGCACATATATATATATAATATAATATTTATTTTAAAAAATAAATAAATAAACTTAAAATAAATAAGAAACAAATATGAAAAAATCGGAAAAAATTAGAAAAAAGTTTTAAAAAATATTTTAAAACTTTATACATTAATAAAAAAAATTGAAAATTGCAAAAAAAAAAAATAGGGTTCGACTTGGGTCCAATTGACCCAGCCTAGAGTCGAACCCTAGGCAAGGTTGGACCCCACCAGGTTGCCTGACCTGGGCAAGCAGGTCTGGGTCAGACCGAGCCCTGAGTTTGACCCTAGGTTGGGTCAATTGGACCCAAGTTGAACCCTATTTTTTTTTTTAGTTTTCGATTTTTTGAAAATAATTTTTATTAATATATAATTTTTAAAATATTTTTTTTATATATATTTTTATTTTTCGTCTGCCACATCATCATTTTGTTAGTTAAACTTGACTATAACATTAATTTAAAGTTTAAATTACTGTTACCGTCAAGTTTAACTAACAGAATGATGACGTGACGTTGATGTGACAGAAGAAAAATAAAAATAAATAAGAAAAATCGAAAAAATATTTTTTTTTTTATTTTTTTTTTTAAATTATATATTAATAAAAATTATTTTAAATTTTAAACTAAATAATAACATTTTAAAAGCATACCAATAAACAATATAGGATACAATCCGATCACATATCCCAAACATGTGGTTAGGGTTGTCGATGGTTAGGGTATGGCCAGGGTATGACAAATAGCATAACCATACCATATTTTTAAACCACATACCATAACCATAGCCATAACCATTATGAGTATAATTTTCAATACCATAACCATTAAAATAATCGTGGTTATTAACCATGATTTTACCTGTATACCCATATTCATTCCACACATGTAATGTAATAAAAGATCGAAAATTTTATTTTAAAAATACATTGATCTATATTACCATCGTTGGACTTTGACGCCTTCAATTTTCAACAATTTCAAATTTTCAATTATGTAATTTATATTTAGTATATTATATAAATTAGTTTATTAATAATAAATAAATATTATATTTATATAATAACCACGAGTATAACTCAAATATCATAACCATAACCATTATGGGTAGAAAATCCATCACCATAACCGCACCACACCATAATGGTACGGTTAACCATATTAAACAATAACGGTTATAACCATGTTAAACAATAACGGTTATAATCATGGTTATGAGTTTTTCACCGTACCATTGCCGACCCTACATGTGGTACCATCGAATCTGTTAACCCTTACAAAAATCATAAATAGATAGATAAATAAATAAAATAGTTAGGCCTTTCTAGGCTTGTTCATGAACCGGTTTGAGTCGAGTCGGTTTTGAACTGAACTGGTCTGGTTTGAAAAAAATCAGTACTTTTTTCTGTTTCTAAAAAAACTAGTCTGGTTTAAAGAAAAAAAACTGATATGGTTTGAACCGATTCAAAACCGGTTTGAACTGTTCTGGTCTGTTTTTTTAATAACAATTTTGGTTCAGAAATAATTTGGTTCAAACCGAACCTAAACCGGCTGAATATCCTGTACAACACACTGAACCGTCTGAAAAAATACTAAACCAATTGCAAAATACTGAAATGGCTGAAAAAATACTGAACCGACTGAAAAAACACTGAGCCGACTGAAAAACACACTGAACCGATTGAAAATTTGTTCCACAACCGACTAAAATCTTATCCAACATCAACATACGAGAGTCTAATATATATTTAGGTTTGGTTTATTGAAGACATCTCTAGGTTTGGTTTAATTTCAGATCGGTTTAGTTGATTTTGCTTCAAACCGATTCTAAAATTATATAGGTTTAAAGTGGTTTGATTTAAATTTAAGTATAAACCAGTATAAAAAAACGAGTCGAGTCGAACCGATTCGAACTGGATTTTTGGTACTATTTTGAACTGGTCTATTTGAAGCCTAAAAACACTGATTTGGTTTTGGAATTAGTTCGGCCGAACCGGTTCGAACCAACCAGTTCCAGACCAGACCAGTTCATCCGAACCGGTTAATTTGAACAAGCCTAGTAGGCCTTTCCTACACATTCTCCTTCTCACGCGCCGCCGGGCATTTCCACCGTTACCGGCGCCTACCTATCGTGCCCTCCTCTCACTAACGCACCCCATCTCCTAGCCTGTATCCATTACCCAGACACTCCCCAAAAAAAATATCACATACCTTCTCCGTTGAGTTTGATTCATCGCTGTCTCCTTTTGAAAAGGTTCTGCATTTTCCATCTACTATCGTTGAGCTTCCGATGAGAGGAAGGAGGGAGGAGCTATCTAGTGAACGAAACTCAAAGAACAGAGGAACTACAGCATTCTGAAGATGGCGCAAAATCAGGTTAAGCCTCACGTTCCAGGTCAGGTTGCGGCTTGTGGGTTGAACCAGCCCATCACGACGTCGCTTTACGTCGGTGATCTGGACATCAAGTGACTGCTTCGAAGATCTATGATATGTTCGTTTAAGTTGGGGTTGTGGTCTCTGTTCGTGTTTGCAGGGACTTGTCTACTCAGCGATCGCTTGGTTATGTCTATTTAAACTACAATAATACTGCTGATGGTTAGTCTTTTTGACTCGCTTCCTCATTCCGGGTTTCAGTTTCGTTGCCATCCGTAAAAATCAATGCTTGGTCACTTAGTTGGGAAACTATGCTGCCTGACGTTGCAGAATTTTAGTAGATCATATAAACTTGTGGAAATCACCTGTTAATCTGGTCCAGCATTCAACTTTGAGCAATTAATCGTAATTGAAACTTGTGCTAATCTACAAACAAATTTTGCTGAATTTTTGCTGTGAGTATGTTTGTAACATACTTGATATGCATCATATCTGCAAGAACATTGGAGCTTCTGAACTTCACTTCTCTTATGAGAGGCTAATTAGGGTTATGTATTCTCATTGAGACCGGAGTATCTGCAGAGACAAATTGCAGGTATACATTTTCCTTCCTTAAATGAGATTTTAACTGACTGAAATAGTCGCTGAAATGATATTACATTCTGCTGGAAATCACCTCTGCTTCACATTGATCTCGATCCGTAGTAAATTCTAGATTTTCTACTAGGCTCAATTTGCACAAATGCATCCTCTTCCAATGGCACCTTCTGTTGCTCCTCGCATGCAAATGTATCTCCAAGGTGCTCTGGTTTTTGGAAACCATATATTTTATGGTCAAGGCTCCCCTGGTGTTCTTCCTCAGGCAAGTAATTTACCTTTTTATTAACTAAATATACTACGATATCCCATTATATGGACTCTATTTTGAATAATTTGTTGTGAAGTTGTAAAAAGTGACAACTTTTTCCCTTATTATCTGCCATAATGATGGTAAATATTAATTTCGCTGCTCTCACATTTTTTTCTAACATTTCTGAAAGCAAGATCTGTTACTCTTGTCGGGAAATGAAAATTATTTGCAGCCATTAATATAAAACTAATCATTTTAAGTTTAAGCAGATTGATCTTGCACACCATTAAATAGATTTCATGATTATTTTTACTAATTTAAGCAAGCTATTTGTTTTTCAGGCTGGATTTGGATATCAACACAAGTTACACAGATGCCTCATGTAGTGTCATTTGAAGGAAAAAAAAAACACTCGAATGTTGATTGAGGCTGGGTTTTCATGGTAGAACTATCAACATGCTGCATACTGAACCCTTAAGTTGTGCTTTGTTCCTCAAAGAACAGACTTTTGCTGTTGATATTTGATAGAAATCAGTTTTGGAGTATAGATTCTTACCACTGGGGTGTTCTGCACATATGTTGGGTGAAAAACTTGAACCCGATGCAGCTGCTAAAGTGTCAGGCATGCTTCTTGAAATGGATCAAACTGAAGTGCTGCACCTTCTACACTTGCCCAACTTTGGATTTGGGAGACATCTGGTTGAGTAGATTAGCCAGATAGGGATTTTTTTTGCTCATCCAATTGAAACAAAATTTCAGCAAGTTTGATTGTCAATATAGAACATGTCATTGAAGTTTTGATTTTTTTGAGTAAAAATAAAAAATTGTTTCATATTCTTCATGATTGGCGCGAATCCGTTGAAAATCAGTTACTAACTCAATTAAGGGCTTTTCAAGGAGGCCCAGAGCGATTCAAGCCCAGAGAGATTCCAAACCCTAAATTCCATGTCTAAATTGCTGACAGCAGCATGACGTCATTCCATTTCGGCGTAGTATATCTGATTTCATTCCTCTTTCTCTCGCTTGCGCTAAATCTGAAGCTCCGCCGTGTCTCTACACCGCCACCGGAGCCGAACTATCGTAGACCCTTACGCTGTCCTCTTCCCTCTCCTCCACTATCCCCTATATCCCCAAAAACACACAAAAAAACTGTATTTTACCGTTTCAGAGGATCTTGATTGACTTATTCTATCATCATCTATTCATCTTCTTCCTTTTGCTAGGTTTTTTGCTATATACCTATCGTCATCGAATTGCTAGAGGAGAGGGAAGAGGGAGAATATATCAAAAAAAGCCCAAAAAACGAGAAAAAAACTTCCAAAATACCAAAAAGTATAGTTTTTTTGGGTTTTCCTGAAGATGGCGCAAGTTCAGGTGCAGCCTCAGTCACCGGCTCATGGTGGCGCAAACGGTGGGGCCAACCAGTTTGTCACGACCTCCCTTTACGTCGGCGATCTGGATGTGAACGTCACCGATTCGCAGCTGTTCGATCTGTTTGCCCAAATCGGCGCAGTTGTTTCTGTTCGTGTCTGCAGGGACTTGTCGACTCGTCGGTCCCTTGGTTATGGTTATGTCAACTACGCCAATCCTGCTGATGGTTAGTCTTCTTTTATACCCAATTCTCAACATTTTGCCTAATTGTGGCTCCTGTTGTCTGTGAGAAATTTTTGCATTTTTCAGTAAATAAGGGTAAAAATATTTTTTCCTTGTATTCGAAATTTCGAAGCAATGAAGCTCCACTACATTGGAATGAAAGACTTTAAGCTTAATGATGGTGTTTTTCTGAGTAAGCTTCTTCAAATTTTTGGTATAACAAATATCATTTTAGTGTTTCGTGGTCCCAACATGTCTCCCCCTCCATTCATGTAATCTTTCTATCGAAATAGTTTTGAAATGGTCAATTATGGAAGAGTGAGTTCCTTTGATTTGAGTAGATCTGTTCCTATGAGAATCGAAAAGTACTTATCAAACAATACGAATGTAAGGCAACTGGATATTTAACGGTTGTTCCATAAGTGATTTTGATCGTCTTAGTTTTGGTGTATATCTGGTCTTGTGTTTTATGTTGCATGTATGGGTTTGATTATATTGTCTTCTTGCTAGGTTTCTTTGTATGTTTTATGATCGTTTGTTCTGTATTTATCTTTCTGGTTCTGCAGCTGCAAGGGCTTTGGAGCTGTTGAATTTTACACCTCTCAATGAAAGGCCAATTAGGGTAATGTATTCTCATCGTGACCCAAGTATCAGAAAGAGTGGAGCAGGCAACATATTTATTAAGGTCGGTGTAGTGTTTGCAATTTTTTTCAATGACATCTACTTTGTTGTCTATTTCTCATTTTCTCTCTCTCTATATTGTGGCTTTGACAGAATTTGGACAAAGGGATTGATCATAAGGCTCTGCACGAGACATTTTCCTCATTTGGGAATATCCTTTCTTGCAAGGTTGCCACAGATCCCTCGGGTCAGTCAAAGGGCTATGGCTTCGTACAGTATGATAACGAGGAATCTGCCCAGCTGGCTATATCAAAATTGAATGGCATGTTATTGAATGAAAAGCAAGTCTATGTTGGTCCTTTCCTGCGCAAGCAGGAACGAGATAATGTTACTGAAAAGACTACATTCAACAATGTTTATGTTAAGAACCTTGCTGAGTCAACTACAGAAGATGATTTTAAAAAGATTTTTGGTGAATTTGGACCACTCACTAGTGTTGTGATCATGAGAGATGCAGATGGAAAGTCCAGGTGTTTTGGATTCGTGAACTTTGATAATGCAGATGATGCTGCTCGCGCTGTTGAGGCTCTTAATGGCAAAAAAATTGATGACAAAGAGTGGTATGTTGGGAGAGCTCAGAAGAAATCTGAGAGGGAAGTTGAACTCAAACAGAAATTTGAGCAGAGCCTGAAGGAAGCTGCGGATAAATTTCAAGGGGCTAACTTGTATGTAAAAAATTTGGATGATACTATTGAGGATGAGAAGCTTAGAGAGCTCTTCTCACCTTATGGCACCGTTACTTCATGCAAGGTACTTGCAACAAGAATTTTTTTTTTTATTACTTCACATAACATGAAATTTAGCAGTATTTTTGTTATTATTTGAAGTGTTTAATACATCTGAATATCAAACAGGTTATGCGTGATCCGAATGGAGTTAGTCGAGGATCTGGATTTGTTGCATTCTCAACTCCAGAGGAAGCATCTAAAGCGGTAATCAGAATATCTTAGTTAAGAAATTGGTGACGATATGCTCCCTTATGCTAAAGAACTGCATTTTATGGCCGAGCTTGTAGTTGCTTTATAAGTGCTCACATAAGTTTTACCATGTCATTATGACTTCATATGTTGAACTCTCTTTATGTATTATCAGTGCGCGACTATTTTCTTCACTTTTCTTATTCTGCTGTTGACGTGAAGATCTGTGCTAGCTTTGACTTGAAATTGCTTTTAAGCAAGATCGGTGCAGCTAGAATGTGTTCACAAATATGGTGTTTATAAAAGCAAGCATTTTAAAATTATGAATTCTTGGTGTAACTTGGGATATCTACAACCCTGTATTATTTAGTTTGATATTAGACACTTGATTTTATCACCATTTCAATAGTGCTAGTTGACTAAGTGATTGCCATTTTAATAGCTTGCTGAGATGTCTGGCAAAATGGTTCTCAACAAGCCACTGTATGTAGCGCACGCTCAAAGGAAGGAAGAGAGACGGGCCAGGTTACAGGTCTGTACTAAATTTTCCTCAACTTAAATTTTTTTTTTTTTTTTAAAAATTAAGGAGTTTACTTTTTGTTAACCCTTCCATTCAAAGGCTCAATTTTCTCAAATGCGCCCACTCGTGATGCCTCCATCTGTTGCACCTCGCATGCCAATGTATCCCCCAGGGGGACCTGGTATGGGTCACCAGCTATTCTATGGTCAAGGCCCACCCGCTGTCCTTCCTCAGGTATGAACTAGTCCACTTTCACTTCAAATTCATAATCAATGGCCCAAGTTCCTCTCCAATTGACCATGCAATGCTTCCCAACCTTGGATTGTCATATGCTTACTAAAATCAATATTTCCTGCAGACTGGATTTGGATATCAGCCACAAGTAATTCCGGGGATGCGGCCTGGTGCTAGCCCAATGCCAAATTTCATGATGCCGATGGTTCAGCAGGGGCAGCAAGGTCAGAGACCAGGTGGTAGGCGGGGGTCTGTTCAGCAGAATCAGCAGCCACATCCTCTGATGCAGCAGCAGGTTAGTTCTTACATCCTTCTGTATCTGCCACTTTCAAAATTAGAGAGAAAAAGAAGGGCAAAATGTTGGATTTCCCCATTGTATTTGGGCCAAAATTAGGGTTGTCCCTCCCTTTATACTATGTGCCCTTATGTTACGGAATGAGTTGTCGTTTTCCCCTTTTTGTTAAAAAATAAATAAATTGGATGGGAGTGTTATAATTCTCAAAATGTTGAAAGTAACCTTGTTTTAATTAGGTTGGTCAAGTCAAATTTGGTCCTCAAACTCTATCCAAACATCTTATTTTATCTAGTTCCTGAAACCACTTAGTTTGTATGGATGGAAGAGCCTTATTGCTTTTGATCTTAAAAAATGCAGATGATGCCTAGAGGAGGACGTATGTACCGTTACCCTGCACCACAAGGACGTGGCATGCCTGACCTTCAGGTCCCTCCTGGAGGGATAATGTCCATGCCCTACGATGCCAATGTACTTCACTCTGGAGTCTCCCAAGCTGTTCCTATTGTTGCTCTTGCAACTGCTCTTGCCAATGCTCCTCCTGATCAGCAGCGAACGGTTAGTTACTACCAAAAATGATTTTCTTTTGCACGACATGAGCTTTTTTTTTGGCAAGCATAAATCTGATATGCTGGTTTTGGGTGTTGTGCAGATGTTGGGTGAGAATCTTTATCCATTGGTGGAACAGCTTGAGCCCGATGCAGCGGCTAAAGTGACTGGAATGCTTCTGGAAATGGATCAGACTGAGGTTCTGCACTTGCTCGAGTCACCTGAAGCACTGAAATCAAAGGTGTCTGAAGCCATGGAAGTCTTAAGGAATGTTGCAGCACAGCAGCAGCCTGGTGGTGGTGCAGCAGCGGCTGATCAGCTATCTAATCTGTCTCTTGAGTGACCAGCTGAACTTAACACAACACTGAACTCTCTTAAAAGGGCCGGTGTTGGTGTTTATTTGGTGATGTTCTTCTGTTGCTTGTTTGGGAGCTGGCTTGTAACTCTTGAAACAGCTTTGCTTACTATTATTTGTCTAGATTAGGAGAGGAGACCTCTTAGGAATTTGGATGGTTGATGTTTGGTTTGAGATATTTGCTGGAACCATGTTTCTGTCTATGCATTGGATTTGGCTGGTCTCTCAAAGCTGTTTTAATTGCTGTTTGCCTGCCTTATGTTCTGTTCTCAGTCCGATGTGGCAGGGTTCGGGTCAGGATTCAGTCTAGGTTTCGTAGTTGGGACTCAAAAAATCCCTAGGCGTGTCCAGACTCGATTAACTGTGTAGGAAAATGGATGAAATTGCACTAATATACTCTTATGTATCTGCATATTGGTAAAATGTAGTAATTAATCATCAGTTCACCTTTACATAAAAATGCCATAAAGTAATTTTCAAACAAATAAAATCTTCAAATATTTTTATAAAATGTTGGAATTAGCCCCTTGGACCTCATTCATCAGCACAAGATTTACTACTTTCTTGTATTACTATTTACTAAGCAGCAAAGCATGTCATTTATTATTATGTATGCACAAAAACCTGCCCTTAGTCCACCACCCCTACTGTTTCTTTCACCCATCCATAGACTAAACCACCTCTAATGGTGTAATACCAAAATTACAGTTCGACAACTCCATTATTAACTCGCCTCATCCTCAAACCCGAACTGTCAACATTCACTTCTCCAACCAAACACGGACCGTCATGATTCATAGTAGTTGAAGCTTCTGATTCGGCTTTCTGCTTCTTACTATGTTCTTTGAAATTATGCAGTCTCCGACCAATCAAGTACCGGTCATCACGAATGGAGTTGTGGAGGTTTGTAAACCACACGTGGAATCTTTTTCCACAGAAGCACACTAAGCTGAAGCTGAGGCAACCTAACCAAGCAAAGCGATACACTGCAGAATTGACCACTAATGGGTACCCGAGCACAGGGAATACACCTCGAGCTAGAACGTAGGGCACGCAGAGGGCTGTTAGGAGCTTCATTACAATTGGGACAACGATTTCTTGAAGAACCCAGAGGCCCTGAAGCCTTGAGAAACCATCTTCTCTTACTCTCTCGAATTTCAGCCTCCAAGTTTCGTCCACAAATGGCATCATATGATCCAACATAACCTGTTCATGGAAAGGACAGTATCAGGACCAACTCTGTATGTTTAATCTAAATTTTGGATGAGGTGCAGGAACTCATCCGTTGATCAAGGCCGAAATTTTAAATCAATAGACTGAGTCCATTGTCAAGAGTTGATCATCAACACATGCTACCAACTCATCAACTTTTGGGGTGGGTAGATATTGTATATTCTCTATTTTCTAATTAAATTTCGAAGGAGGTGACGAATTTCATCTGATGATCAAGTTCAAAATTAAATCTTAGTAAGTAATGAAATGAACAGAGTCCATTTGAGATCAAATGATGTTGAACTTACAAGTCGGGTCCATATCTTGAGGAAGATTAGACCGAGTGCCCAATCCTGATACAAAAGGAATACAGGGCTCTCATCAACTGGAACCCGCATTGGCACTATCACCAAGAGTTCAAACAGCAGCCCGATCAATACTGGAATGACAAAAATCTGCAACATACAACAACAATACGACAATGAAAAGACTAAACATTTACAGGTGGCGGCATATACAGTAGCTCAAATAAATAGGTAGATCGCTTTCTTCTGTATTTTACCCATATGGAGAGCAGAGCAGAGCTTTTTGCGACAATGCAACACCATTTGCAAATTTGGCGAAGCAAAACAGCGGCTCTCTTTGACCTTATGTGCTTGATAGTGTATCTTGCTCCAGCTAAGGCAGTCCAAATGACGTAGCTCCCAATGATGAAAGCGTAGAGATCTGTATTAAAGAAAATTGGCACATTTACAGCGAGGAAATTAGGTGATTCATATAAAAGATGGGCACTCGAGCTATTAATGTAAGCACCATACCGTTGCACTTAATGCCATGAGTTATTGGAAGAAGAGGAATTGCATTAAACAATTTACGTCCCAGTGAAACTGGAACAACTATCAAGGCCGAGTTGAAGACAAGTAAGGTCATCCATGCCACCATCAACAAGAGCACAACACGAAGGACAAAGCTGTACCTGCTGTAAGATTTAAACAAGAGATGAATAAGTGAATAATCAGTCCAAAGTGCACCAATATTCTATGTTATATATATATACAGAGGTATAACTTCTGCAACAAAGGACAGGTTGACAAAGCATCAGTGCAGCTAAACATAGAAGAGAGGTCAATTTTTTCTTTATCAGAAAAGGGCAATAGAATCATAGCCAAAGCACTAAGAGCTTCAATGTGACCAGAAGATATGAACTGATGATAATAGCTTAAATAGGTATGTTACTTACATCGCAAAAAAAATTATAATCAAAATGGCTACATAAATTACACTAATAGTCTAATATAGGGTAGTACAATTGCAAATTCATTTTAATGTTAGATGCATAATACAAAGTGTCAGAATGCAGTGGCCCAGTTGCATAGAATTGGTCACGACTGAAATTTGAAGAACACACTTTACTACCAGTAAAATCCAGAATAAATGCATTGAGTTTTAGTCAGATTGAAGGAACACACAAAATAAAGACAGGGGGACCAGATTATCTTGAGACAAAAAACACTACTAAAGATAATTACTTACTCGGAATCAGATTCCTCATCAGCTTCATAATCTTCAACAGCATCAGGACTCTGCAACAAAGCAGCTCTGTTGGGATCATCAATAGCTGCAACAACTACCATTGCTCGGTCCTGTCCACGAACTGGTGCTGCCTGCAATCTATCATGCCTACCTGGCTCACCATTCCCGTTTTCCTCCTGGGCACCATTGTTTTCATCAGGTTTAGGCAGCAAAAAATCTGTCAGACCTAAGGCCCATCCAACAGCCGTAAACCAGTAGCGGAGAAGTGATTTAATTGTAATCCGCAGCTTAAAATGCTCGACGGCAAAAGGAATACAAATTTGGAAGAGAAGCATATCAGCTGGTATTTCTGTGAATGGATCAGATACTCTGCAAAAAGGAATAAGCACAGAAGTGGTAAGAAGAATGAAAACAAAAGCTAGGTAATGTCCTGATTAGTGGCTTATTTCTGGCACATAACGGGTACTTACGATATATCCAGTGGGAAGATGGAAGGTATCATCCGCATAGCAAGTTTTACTGGTAGAAATACCAACATAACAATTAGGCTCCCATATACCGCCACTGACAACAGGACCCTTCGAGCATGCTTGTGCACTGGATCATCAATCAGATCACGCAATGGATTGTAATTTGGATCAGCAGGGTCTCGTAGAAAATAGAGAACTCCATTACGCAAAACCTGAAAGACATTCCATAGTTCCCAGAATTTAGTTCAGTAAGATACAGCATTAAGTTGGATTTGCAGGAAAGACCCAGTGGCAAGTGAGCATACCCCACGAAGAAGACTAACAAAGATGCTTATTTGTAGCATGTATACAATGCCAACAACCCAGTGAACCAATGAGCTTGCTAAAGGTGAAACTGAAAAGAACTGCACTCTATGAGTCATTGACTTCCCAAACATTCGTATTGTGCAAACATCAAGCCACCATCCACACATCAATGGGAAAACCCCGAGTTCAATTACCAAAAGGAATGCAACTTTAATCATTGTCATCAAGTGCTTCATTGCAGCCAAGAACTGCCTTAACAAAGATGGAACTGTCTCAGCTATTGATGCAATGCCATAAAGCCTTCCCATTGTCAAAGGCTCACCCCTTGTATAACGGATCAAAGAGATGATCCCAAGGTACACTACCAATCCAATGAAAATCAACGAATACCCAATGGCAAGAGTAGTGACATCAGAAAGCCTTGATGTTCCAAGAGGAGCAGATTTTAGAAGATCTGTGGAGGCTTGCACAGTTCCGTTATGGACATCATCCGCCCCACCTAAAGTTGCATTGAGTACTTCTACAACCTTGCCCATCAGGTCATTGTCTTGTCCATCAGAAAAGTTCGTAAGAGCAGTGAGTGACTCTTTCAGAGAAATGTCTGCTGATGTTAGAGCTGAATCTGCAAGTGGCATGACCTTTGACAATACACGACTATTAGCAAACAACCATGACATATAATATACTGCAAACCGTCCAAGAGAAAATGGAAGGAAAATTATAACTCCGAGGAAAATCATGTTGCTCGCCAAGACCTGCAGAAGATAACAAGTATGTCAAAAGCTATATGAATAAAATCAGGAAAACTGTTTAGAAACAATGAGCACAGAGCTGAGATACTATTGCAGCTTAAACTAAAGACAAATGAGTCATTCATGGAAATGGAAATTCTAACTCAAACTTACTGTAAATGCATTTTCAACCAAATGAAAGACAGGGCCTTGCATTCCAACCAGCTCATCAAAGGGAACGTCCTCAGCACCATCAGCATCATCCAGACCATCAAACATCTGTTCAACATGAGCCTCTAGACGAGCTGCCTGCATCTCCCACCTAGCTGCAACATTTTCAGCATTTCTTCTAATTATCATACCAGCACCACCCACATCATCACCGTTTCCTTCAGCAGCTTGATTGTGATTTGGTTGCCCCAGGGGCCTTCTCGCAGCCCGTGCACCATTTCTCTCCCCATCATGTTCTCTCTCAGCATCTTGACCTCCAATCTCTCTTAGATGTCGGAAATAGTCTCTCAGAGAAGTAGCCCCAAGAAAGATGAACACGATACTTGCAGAAAGAAGAAACCCATGGAGGCAATCCGTGAGGATGATAGTAGTAGATATGTGGCTGAGGAATAATCTCTGAGCTTCACCAAAACTCCTCACAAATGCCAAACGCCATATCCAGAACGTGATAAATGGTATGATTAGAAGCCAGACGGAAAGCACAAAACTGAGCCGTAGGAAGAATTGCAGAACATGACAAGCTTTCATTCCCATGCCTATGATAAACTCCTGAAAGGGGAGCCTGGAAGGAGCATTCTCAGCATAGACTGGAGAAAATGCAAATGCATGCTTGCACACCTGTCGCATCCCATTTTTCATTGCATCAGAAAAACAAGATGTAACATGAAAAAAGACGCAGATACATTATATTTCAAACCTCGAAGAGCATGAACCGTGATAATTAACAGTTACTTAGGAAACTGAAGCTAGTGGAACAGCAAAAATCGTAACTCCAAATAAAGACTACTCCTATGAATGCTTCACTTTTTTTAACCAAAAAAGGGCTAAATTTAAAGCACAAGGTCCTTCTATGCTCACTAAGCTGATGCTGATATAGTTCACATACAGCTCCCTGAAATGGACCTGTAAAGTGCCCTTCCACTGCTAGACCATCCATAGCAATTCAAGGAAAAAAAAAATCAGAAATGACGCCAAGTTAGAATTTTTCTTTGCCCGCCACGGTGGCTTTTCCATCGCAATTTAGGAGCAATTCCTCCTCGAACAACATCATACAGATCAAAATTCACATCCATCCTCAAACTCAGATTCGTCAAGAAATATAATATTATCACCAAGGGGTGATAAAAACAGACCTCGCACTGTCGATTGTTGCTGTGGTCAAGCCACTGGAGAAGACATTCTTGATGCACAAACTTAATACTCCCGCTGCACGCACACGGGTACCGAAGAGGATTATCAGCATCACCAGGGTTCCGGCAGATCCGGCAAACATCCTCCTCTTCGTCTTCTTCGTCGTACTTTGCCGGTCCAGGCGCATTCGTTTCCGATGTCGACGATTCAGAGCCGCCGGATGCAGAGGATGAGGCGTCCAAAGAAGGCGGCACCGCCGGTGAAATCTCCATAGAACAGACTGAGAAGGAGCACGATTCAGGCAGCAGGCCGGCGGGCCGAGTGGAAGCACAGATGGGATGATGATGATGATGAGCGAATTGATCAGCGAGGATAACTCGGGACCGGAGATTGAAGACGGAAAGTGATTGAAATTTAACTGGACGAAGGAAGAGAATAATTTTGTTCCGAAATTACCCCTGGGAGATCAGTGTGAATCTTTTTTTTTTTTTTTGTTTTAAATGCTGAAACAAAATCATACAAACTAGTCTACTCTAGAGTTACAAGTCTAGTCTTAGTCACACCCATGGTATCCAGTCTAAGAATCGCTACAACACTCCTAGGTGGTTGATCCAACTCAACAAAGGTTGATTCTATGTTGACCGCTTCCTTAGCGAACATGTCAGCTGCTCCGTTTCCTTCTCTGAACACGTGTCTTAGCTTCACTCTCCTGAATCTCAGCATCAGTCTCCTGCAATCACAGATAATAGGGGTTAGCGGTTTGTCTTCCAAGTTCTCTTCTAGGATCATACCTATCGCCTCTTTAGCATCCGACTCCACATGGAGGTCCTGAATTCCCATCTTCCTTGCCAATATAAGCCCGTCCCTTATCCCGCATAACTCTGCGGCCAAGCTATTCGTTATGCCCAGTCTTCTTTGAGCCCCTTTCACCCAACCACCTAGGTGGTTTCTTACGATTGCTGCGCATCCTGCTGGTCCCGGATTTCCTATCGTTGATCCATCTGTGTTCAGTTTGGTCCAACCAAACTTTGGAGTAGTCCATCTAACTTCGAGCTCCGTCCCACTCCGTGCGTGTTGTGACTTCTCCAGTGCAATTGAGATTTCTCTTACCTGCGAAAGTGTTAGACTCACAATATCTCTATCCAGAAATTTGTTAGTGAAAATAAACGAATTTCTATTTTTCCAGATAAACCACACAGTAGAGGAAAAAATCAAACCCCATTTCATCCCCTCGTGATGCTTCCCATCATCATGACTGTTAGCTTTCAACCAAACCGCTAACTGGTTATCATGAAAATCTATGTCACCCGGAATACCAATATCCGACCAAACCTGCCTAGCATACTGACATTAACCATATTTATAACATTAACCGTAATTACTCCAAATAATATATTACACCCTCTATTTTATTAAAACTTAGATGAATTAAATAGAGCATTAAAAAGTCCAAATCTATATGAATTATAGAATATTATACATGGAAAATGTTTTTACTGTTTTAGTAAAAAATAAAATTATCCCTTTCATAAGGGGTTGGTATGCAAATAGTTAGCAATTGTTCCTAATGTTTGAAATAGACTTCTAAATGTATTATCCCGTCTAGTAATCTTTTCTTTTACTGGTGTTTATTTATGGAGCAATAAAAGACAATATTCAATCTTTAATTTTATTTTCATGTAATTTCACCACTGAACTTGTGAATCTTGGTCAACTTTGTCATCTTAATAAATCTTAATAAAGTTAATCCTCGATTGAATTATTTCGATGGCTAATCAAGTACGTGAATGTTAATCCGTGGAAGTATACGGAGAAAAATGTAGATATCAAAATTTCATTAGTATGTTTTATTTTATATGTAGATATTTTATTTGGAGACCATTGGTTACTAAATAAAAACAACTTTTGTTGAAAAACTAAACCGGCACAATAGTTTTTTACATATTTATCCTTACCTATTTTAAAAATAAAATAAAATTACTAAACAAATACCACATATTTTTTCACCTCGTATTTAAAATTATTTTATCACCTCATTCAAAATTATTTTCTTTCATATTTCCTTTTTACCACAGTCGGTCAGCATCAGGGACGAAGAACTGAAGAAGCCGCAGCTGATTTGCTCCTATCATCTCTGATTCCTTTCTTCGATCAGGGACGAAGCCACAACCGATTGAAGATCGAACACTAGCCACAGCAGCACCAGTACCAGCAGACCTTAAACCGCGTCGATTCTTCAGCCAACCAGACGCAAATTGGTACACTCACTTAAATTAGTATAAGGTTTTGAAGTAATAATCGACGTTCATGGTGGAATCGGCAATGGCGTGCCGATTGAAGAAGCAATAATCGACACGCATCTTCTGATTCTTCATCCAAAAATTGATCTGAAGTACCCGTTTTCTCTTCTCAAAATCGGCAATGTGTTTCCGATTTTTCCACCCACAATTGTCAACATAAATCTGATTTGTTCTACAAGAATAGGTAACATTCAACCGATGTTACCTATGTTATTACTCCAAACTAATATCATAAAAAATTTAGGTATTATATGTCGAGGAAAATGTAACAAAAATATTTTACTACAAAATTAAAATAACACCGATGATGTGTTGAAATAATATTTTACGAATTACTGAAATATAAACATCAATATTAATTTTCAGTGTTTATTATTTATTATCTTTACAAAATATTTTTAGGATTTGTCAAATTTAGGTTCTATGAGTATTTCTTCACTTAACTCTACATTTCAAATATATCTAAAATTAAAATATGAATTGAATTAACTCTCAACATTACTTTATGAATTCTGAAAATATTAAAATAAAATAACTATGAAAATATCAAAATAAAAAAATAAGGAAAAAATTAATCAAATATCTAATTATATTTTTCTGGTAATTTCTTGAAGTTGTCACAGTATATTTTTTATAATTGTCGTTTTATAGACATGCTAATGAGTTTGTTAAGAGGTTTTAAGAGTATATTAAATATGTCTTCACTGACATGTTCGGACTTATGAGACAGTTGGTTAAGGCGTGCATCTTAAATTATAAATAGTGACAGCGCCTAGGTTCAAATCGAGGGGATGTGAGGCTGTCAGTAGTATAATAATCAAAGAAAGGTTGGATGTTGACAGTATAATACTCAAAGAAAGGTCGGATATCGGAAGTATAATACTCAAAGAAACGTTGGATGTCAGGAGAAAAATACTCAAAGAAAGGTCGATCGGATGTCGGGAGTAAAATACTCAAAGAAAAGTCAGTTGGATATCGGATGTAAAATACTTAATTTTGTCCAAATATTGACATATATATTTTTTGATCATATTCTTAGAAACAAATATGATAAATATTTATCGTGCTTGAGGTATTGATATGAGAATTAAACATTTGATAAATATATCTGAAATTAAAATATAATTAAACTTAACTTACCCATATTTTATAAACTGTGAAAATATCAAAGTAAAAAAACAAGAAATAAATTGATCAAATATATAATTTAATTTTTTTGTGCAAATTAGTGGGAATTTCTTGATGTTGTCATGGTAGGTCAGTTGGATATCGGAAGTAAAATACTTAATTTTGTCCAAATATTGACATATATATTTTCTTAGAAACAAATATGATAAATAGTTACCGTGCTTGAGGTGTTGATATGAGAATTAAACATTTGATAAATATATCTGAAATTAAAATATAATTAAACTTAACTTACCCATATTTTATAAACTCTGAAAATATCAAAATAAAAAAACAAGAAATAAATTGATCAAATATATAATTTTATTTTTTTGTGCAAATTAGTGGGAATTTATTGATGTTGTCATGGTAGATTTGTAATATTCGTTATTTTATAGACATGATAGTGAACGTGTTAAGATACCTTAAGAGTATATTGAATGTATTCATTGACGAGTTCTGACTTATGAGCATACGTCTTAAATCTTAAATAGTATGAGTGCATAGAACCGAATCCTACCAATGTTGTCGGAGTGAAAATACTCATAGAAAGTTCGAGGTTGGTATGAATACTCATAGAAAGTTCGAGGTCGGGCATTAACGATAGTTGGTATGAGATGAGATAATATGACATGGTATATGAGTGAAAATTATTCATAGAAAGTTCGAGATCGAGCATTAAACAATAGTTAATGTTATCATGATAGATTTGTAACAGTTGTTGTAATAGTCGGTATGAATACTCATAGAAATTAGTTCGAGGTCGGGCATTAAGCGATAGTTGATATGAGATGAGATATTATGACATGGTATGTGAGTGAAAATACTCACAGTATGACTATAAGCGACTATAAACAATGCGCAATGTCAACTTTATCAAATACCGACATATATGTTTCTGATCATATTCTTAGTAACAAATATTTTTAAAAAATTGCTCGAGCAACCGGGAGCAAGAACCACTACTAAAGAGGCTCCCGGTTGCTCGAGTAATTTTTTTAAAATTATTTAAAACAAAATTAATTTTATTTAATTATATTAGGTAATTTAAGTTTAGTTTTACAATTCAAATAATATTTTTAATTAAGTGTTTAAAGTAAAATTGGAATAAACTCAACGATGTACCTTCATAATATGTAGATATGCGATGCGTATATATATATATATATATATATATATATATCTAATTAACTACTAAACTATACTGAAATTTTGCATAATCCACGTAAGTGTATTTTCCTAATGGTTATACTATATTCCGGCACGCGCTACGCGTGCGCACGTTGTCATCGTTGGTCGTGCGTGATGTCTTACGAGAACATGTTCAACCCTACTCTTAGGATAATACAAGAATAGTACAAGCATTGAGCACTTCATACAAATATTATTAATGTAAAACTAAACTTAATTTGCATAAGATAATGAAATAATAAAATTTAAAAACTCTTAAATATTTTTAAAAAATTGCTCAAGCGACTGGGATTTCTTTTGATAGTGTTATATGCTCCTGGTCGCTTAAGCAATTTTTTAAAAATATTTAAGAGTTTTTAGATTTTATTATTTCATTATCTTATGCAAATTAAGTTTAGTTTTACATTAATAATATTTGTATGAAGTGATCAATGTTTGTACTATTATTGTATTATCCTAAATTCCTAGGAGTAGGGTTGATCATGTTCTCGTAAGACATCACGCACGATCAACGACGACAACGTGCGCGCGCAAAAAACATTTTTTTTAATGCAAAAAACAATACATAATAATATGATGATTTTTTTATTCTATTTTATACGTCAATTTTTTAGTGATTTAGTTAAATAACTATTGCATCATAATATTAATTAGTAATATTTTAATCAAATATCATACACTAAATTTTATATTTCTACAATTAAGCATGATCAATAATATAAATAAGTGTTACAAGTTTAAAGTTTAACAAATATATCACAAGATAAAAACATTTATTTAATAAAGTGTTAAATCAATTATCAATTTAAATAATATCTATTCAAATTTAACAATTAATATATATATATATATATATATATAATTAGTTTATGCATTTTTTTCAATTTTAATATTATTTTCATCATAAGAAATTTAATAGTAAAATTATTTTTTAGAAACTTATTGTAGTATATATTCATTTTTATATATTTATATTATTTGTTATAAAGAATAACTAAAAAAATATAAATTAACGTACTACTTTCTGCTCAAAGTGCGTATCAGCTACCTAATTCATTTTAATCCTCATTAGCTATAGAGAAAAGGAAACCATCAATTCATTCATCTCCCTCTTATTTATACTAAATTTTATATTCCTGCAATTAAGCATGATCAATAATAGTAAATAAGTGTTAGAAAATTCAAGTTTAACAACTCTATCAGGACAAAAATAAAAACATTTATTTAATAGAGTGCTAAATCAATTATCAAATTAAATAATATCTATTCAAATTTAACAATTAATATATATATATATATATATATATATATAATTAGTTTATTCATTTTTTTTTCAATTTTAATATTCTTTTCATCATAAGCAATTTAATAGTAAGCTTATTTTTTAGAAAATTATTCTAGTATATATTCATTTTAATATATTTTATATTATTTATTATAAAGAATAACTAAAAACAATATAAATTAACGTACTACTTACTGCTCAAAGTGCGGATCGGCTACCTAATTCATTTTAATCCTCATTAGCTATAGAGAAAAGGAAACCATCAATTCATTCATTCATTCATCTCCCTCTTCCTCTTCCTCTTAATTAGGAGGTGACTTGGCAATATATACACTTCTTCTTCCTCCAAATGAATCGATGAATGCATATAGTACGATGTCCCACACCATATTGATTTCCATACATATCTCATCATACTCTGCGTAACAGAATTTGTTATTGGAGGACTAACAGGAACATGTACAAAACTGATGGGCGCTATTAAAAAAATTGATTTTCTCACTCTTACTGTTAAATTAATCCATTTTAATATATCAATGTAAAGTATACAATTCTCATTGACATGTCACATAAGTCACTTTAAAAACCTCTAAATATACTCATTCATTTTAAAGATAAGTTACAAAACTTTAATCATTTTTATTTATTTCACATGTATGTTTATGATTTTAGCTTATTATAAACAATTTCAACTCTATAATAGTTTAAAAAAAAAATTATAACTTATATTTATTTAAAAATTAAATTAAAATTACTTTTATACATGTTTGTGTTGTAATATCTGAATATGAACATTACACAAAAATTATATTGTGTTGTCATTATGTCATATATCTTTAAATATACAACTTTTTCATATGTATTTGTATTGTGTAATCATTAAAATTATTAACTCTAGCCCAACTATTTATTTTTAATGCATATAAACGGTTATTATTAACCCCCAAGCGCCCACTCAAGATTATTATTATTTTGTAACTTTAAGGTGATACCAAAAGTCAAGGTCAAAATGAGCAGGTGACTGTCTATTTTCAGTGCATGCTAATCAATTTTGTGTATTTATTATGATTGTGATAAGTTGATAACAAAACACCCACCCACCACTTCATTTTAATCCTCATTAACGATCCATGCATATAGTACGATGTCCCACACCATATTGATTTCCATACATATCTCATCATACTCTGCGTAACATAATTTGTTACCGGAACAGAAATGATGGGCGCTATCAAACATAATTTGTGTAGTTTGAAATAAATAAGTATGTTGAATTCAAAACAACGGGACAATTCTATATGGGAAAATAAGTGTGTATTTCCTGTTTTTTTTTTTAAAAAGCAAACATATATTTATAATTAAAAACAATGAGAAAAAAATATTTTTATACATTTTGTTAAAAATAATAATAAACGAAAATCCGAACCCTATTAGTTGGGTCTGAATTTCCCGGATGCTGACTTGACAGTGAATTGAATGTCAATTGTTTGATGACCGCAGTCAATTGAATGTCAATTGTTTTAAAATGAGAATATTTCGATATTTACTTTTATTTTAAGGTATATTTTTGAAAAAAACAATCGAAAACTATATTGAAAATGACAAACGAGGGGCGGCTGGTAGAGGTTGTAAAGAGTGATGACCTGTTCTTCCATTCTATTTAACCAACCTATCGGTCATCAAGTTGGAAAACAGAAGTAGCCACAACTCCAACAAAGAGAGAAGCTGCACGATGGAGAATTGCATAATTGATGATGCAAATGTCTCATCTTCATCGAAGATCAATTCATAATAGATGTTGCAAAGGTAGCCTCATTTAGCTTAATTACAATACTTTTTACGAATGCTCTTTTTACAAGACTTTCTCTGTGTACTTTGAAAATCTATCGTATTTCACTCTTCCGTCAACTACCCCGCTTAGTCTTTGTTTATTTGCTCACCAAGAAAATGAGTTTTCCCCATTCACGTGTTTGGCTTTGTAGAGTTCTTTCCAAATCTGCATGTAAGGATATCGTTAGAAATTCGAATAACAATTCTCACTAACAACTTATACTTTTTGTATAAAAAATATGATCATGTGTAAGTCTACATATTATACTTTTTGTATAAATTATTTTATCAGACGCCATTTTCCTTTTCTTTTTTTTTTTTTTCTTTTGAGTAGTTATCATGTATAATAAATTAATAATATCAAGTCTACGCATTGACTTGGACTATTATGCGATACTTACGCATATCCAATATATGAAGTACTTGGCCAAAAATATATATATATATATATATGAAGTACTGTGAAGTGTGAACGATGTGACATCTACGTCAACTGCCCGCTTAGTCTTTTCTTTTCTTTTTTGGCCTAGTCTTTGCTTGTTTGCTCACCAAGAAAATGCGTTTTCCCCTTTTTTTTTTTTTGCTTTGTAGAGTTCTTTCCAAATCTACGTGTTAAGGATATATTTTGATAATATGATAAAAAAAAAGTTTGATCTAAACTAAATCCTTTCCAGTCAAACACAACTGTTTCAGTTTTTTTTAATAGTAAACTCAATTCAATCTTTAAAATAATTGAACTTTTAAAATATATATATATATATATATATGTTTAGACTTTTCCGAGTTGGCATATTCAATAACAAGCAACTAACTTTGAGTTTTTTTTTCCTGAATATATCTCAAAATAAAAGTAAATATTGAAATATCGGGAATGTCGGAAAAAATCATCATCATGGAAGGTGATAGCAACGCACCGAATGATTCCATAATCAATGTCGCAGAAACAGTGGCGTCTTCAATCGAGATGAATCCTCTCTGGTCTCATGGTTTCCGAGCGTCACCACAAAGCTGTATCTTTACAGTACCTGAATCTCTGTCGAGGCACAATGTAGCAGCTTACAAACCTAAGACGTTCTCTATAGGGCCACTGCATCACTCCGACGAGCACCTGAAACACACCCAGACGATCAAGTTCCAGTACTTGAGAGATCTTGTCTCTAGACTCGGCGTTCAGGTGCAGGAGTTGACGACCGCCGTAGCGAATATGGAACCCCAAGCTCGTGAACATTACGGGGAGCAAATAAACTTCAGCCCGACGGAGTTGATAGAGATTATGGTTATTGATGGTTGCTTCATCATTGAGTACTTCCAAAAGGTAGCACACAGTGTCTACAGAGTACCCGGTGACCTTCTTTTCAGCATGAGCAGCTTACAACTAGAGCTTTATCACGATATCATGTTGCTGGAGAACCAGATACCATGGATGATTCTTGATCGGTTGTTTACCATGACAATCGGTGAAGAACAACGACTCTATCCAAAATCCTTCCTTCTTGTGTATCACGCCCTCAACTTCCTCTGCAGAAAGTTCTCATTTTTTTGTCGTAAACTTTGAACAAGAATTTTTTCACAATCTGAAATCGAAGAATCATCGGCACCTCCTCGAGTTGGCAAGGTATGCCTTGTTTCAGACCACTTCTGGTCTTCAAACTGAAACTGATCAAGATTGGGAAACCATTCCTACAGCAGCTGAGCTCGAAAATGTTGGAGTCACTCTGAAGAAGAGCGAATCCAGTGGATTGACCATTTCTTTTAGGGATGGTGTCCTGGAGATGTCACCCTTACACATCTATGATGGCACAGAATCTCTATTTAGAAACATCATTGCGTTGGAACAATGTTCTACAAACTACCCTACTTTCCTTACTTCATACGTCTATATCTTGGATGACCTCATCAAAACAACAAAAGATATCAATTGTCTGAGTAGCAAGGACATCATCAAGGTCAATATTAATCCAGATGATGCATTAGGATTCTTCAATAAGGTTGGCAATGGTGTTATTACACGTGAGTTCTACTACAATAACATCAGTCCTCCCCTTAATGCTTACCCACGGCGAAGATTGCCGAAATGGCGAGCAATGCTCTATCGCAACTATTTCAGCAATCCATGGGTTATTATCTCCACGCTCGCAGCATTTGCTTTGTTGGTTTTCACATGCTTACAGACAATATACGCCATGAAGAGATGAATGGAGTGATGCAATTTCAAAGATATTATTTGAATTATATAATATTGTACACAATATAGAACATGTTAATCTATATTGAAGATTGTTATCTTATTGTAATCTATAAATGGAGTGGGTATTGTATTGTATTGTATTTCATGTCATACAAAATGTTGAATTCAATTTTTTTTTTTGACGACTTGGCAAGCCTAAGGGGCGGTTGGTATAGAGGTTGTAATAGGGGGGAGGAAAGACTCACGACCTGTTCTTCCATTCTATTTAACCAATCATTCAGTCATCAAGTTGGAATGCAGAAGTAGACACAGCTCCGACAAAGACAAAACTTGTACGATGGAGAATGGCATAATCGATGGTGCTAAGGTGTCATCTCCAATGAATATAAATTCTTCCCGGTCTCATTCTTCCCGAATGTCTCCAAAACACTGCATCTTCACCGTACCCAGAATTCTGTTCAGGCACAACGAACGAGCTTATTGTTGTAATGTTAAGCTAGTTGTTTACATAAATTGTAGTTGTTTAGACAATTAATTACAGTAGTGGTAGTTACATGACAGTTATACTTGGTTTTGAGTTTTATATGAAAAATCAGAAAACGATGCTGTGGTTTTGAGGCATCACAAAATTGTTGTTCCTTTGCTAATTTTTCTTCACGACAACAATCAATTGAGTGATCAATTGAGTGAGTGATTGTGAGGGTGATTATCCAAGTGATTAAGGCAAGTGATCCAACAATTGGTATCAGAGCCAGGTTGGAAGAAGATGGATGATCCCGAAGGAAGAAATGCAGCACCGAAATCACAAACCTCCATCCCGATCCAATACCCGATGCTAAATGAAACGAATTACGGCATAAGGGCTGTCAATATGAAGATTATCTTGCGATCACTTGGTTTGTGGTCAGTGATTGATGGAGGAGACACGAGCGAAGACAAGGATCAAAGCGCCATGGTAGCCATTTCCTAAGCCGTGTCGGACGACGTGATGATGACGATCGCCGAGAAGGAGACGGCCAAGGAAGCTTGGGACGCATTAAGGGAAATGCGGGTTGGCGAGGATCGTGTCAAGAAGGCTCGTGTACAAGTATTGAAACAACAATTGAACAAGTTACGAATGGATTATTCGGAGACGATCAATGAGTTTTCCATGAAGCTCACTACGTTGGTGGGCGAAATTCGTTCTCTAGGCACGAAGCTTGACGACAGTGAGGTTGTTGAGAAGTTGTTTAGTGAAGTCCCGGACAGATTTATTCACATAATTGGAATGATTGAGCAGTTTGGGGATATTGAGAACATGTCGATTTCGGAGGTGATCGGTTGTCTTCGAACCTTTGAAGAAGGCCTTAAAGGCCGAATGCATTCAAAGGGTGGTGGAGATCACTTACTCCTCACCCAAGCCGAATGGGAGACAAGGTGTTCGAAGAACAAGTCGCATGAAGGTTCTTCGAGTAGTAACAAAATAGGAGGCTTTTATGGTAGAGAACGTGGTCGTGGAAATGGTGGAAGTCGAGGAAATTGTGACCGAAATGGTGATGACCGAAAGACACGTACATTCGACAAGTCCAAGGTTAAGTGTTACAATTGTAATGAGTATGGTCATTTTGCCAAGGAATGTTCTAAGCCAAACCGAAGGAGAGAAAGAGTGAATTTGATTGAAGCACAAGTTGATGAGGAACCAACATTGTTGATGGCCGAATTATGTATCTTGAATCATGCAATACAAAATGAAGATAGGGTGTTGCTACATGATGATAAGGGAGTACCAAATGATACTCACAATCGGGATAAAGCGTGGTATTTGGATACCGGGGCGAGTAATCATATGACGGGGTGCATCAATCATTTTGCTGAAATTGATACAACCGTTAAAGGATCCGTCAAGTTTGGGGATGGATTGCTTGTGAATATTCAAGGGAGAGGTTCGGTTCTACTTGAGTGCCTCAGGGGTGAGCATTGTGTGCTCACTAGTGTGTACTATATACCGAGCTTGAAGAGCAATATCATTAGCCTTGGTCAGTTAGATGAGAACGGATGCAAGGTCAAGATTGAAGGTGGAGTTATGTCTATTGTGGACCGATCGAAACGACTACTAGTGAAGGTGGGTAGGTCAGGGAATCGGTTATATGTGTTGAACATAGCACAAACTTCACCCGAGTGCCTCCTAACAAGAAGTAAATGTGAAGGTTGGAGATGTCATGCAAGGTATGGACATGTGAATTTTCATGCGTTGAAGTTGTTAAATCAGAAACAAATGGTTCATGGCTTGCCAATCATTGAACACGAGGATCGTATTTGCGATGGTTGTTTGGTAAGGAAACAGCATCGAACACCCTTCCCGGCAATGGCACAATTTCAAGCAACTTCACCTCTCAAATTGTGGCATGGTGACTTGTGTGGGCCGATCACTCCCGCCACAAACGAAGGCAAGAGATACTTCCTATTGATAGTCGATGACTACACTAGGTATATGTGGATTGTACTTATCCAAAGCAAGGATGAGGCTTTTGAGGCATTCAAGAAGATCAAAGCCTTGGCCGAGATGGAGAGTAATAGTAAGTTGAAGGCGTTCCGGACAGATAGTGGGGGCGAATTCACTTCAAACGAGTTCAAGACGCATTGTGAGTTGTGGGGAATTAGGCATTATCTCACGACGCCTTATTCACCGCAGCAAAATGTGGTTGTTGAACGACGAAATTAGACGATAGTTGGTATGGCAAGGAGCTTGATGAAGAGTATGGGAGTCCTGTTATATATTTTAGTGTAATTGGATTGACTAGTTGACCAATGGGATCATAGTATCTCATTAAACAAGTTAGGAGGGTGCGGAGTGCACGCTTGTTTAAGTATATTATGATTCATTGTATTGGAGATTCGTCGGTTGATTAAGAGATGAGGCAATGGGGGTCAAAGGGGGCAACGCCCCCTTTATCGGGTCCAGGGGCAGCGCCCCTGGCGGGGTCCAAGGGGCAGCGCCCCTGGCTGGGGTCGAAATTTTTTATTATACATAAAGTCACTATTCTATAATTCATTGAAAAATTGAATTTTGGAACTAATGACTTAACTTTTTAAAACCTCAAAATTCCCGGTTTTTGGACACTTGATATAGAACCAAGTATTGGACCGAACCATTGGCTAAGGGTTGAACCATGGCTAAGGGCCGAAATGGTTCTAGAGTCTTCCTAAGGTGTCCATTTGATTTTGGAGCCAAAATTTGAACCAAATGGTGTGTTATGGCCGAAATGGTGCATGCCTCTTCTAAGGGACATGGTGTCTTCTCCTAAGGGTGTGAATAACACTATAAATTGGTCATAGGGGGGGTCATAATTCTTCATCCAAAACATTCACAATCCTTCTCTCAAGTTCTAGTTCAGTATTCTGATTTTATCCGATTGAAAGTTTGGGTGCCTCCAAATAGTTTCAATCTGAAAGTGTCGTCACGACTTCAGAATAATCCAAGCATACAATTACCACCATCCATTCGAAATTTTCCAACAAAGATTGAAACTAATTTCTCTGAAGATGACGAACGGAGAATCTGCTAGAGACATGACTAGCAAATTTGCTAAGTTAGACAAGTTCGAAGGTAGTGACTTTCGACGATGGCAAAAGAAGATGCACTTCCTTTTGACGACCCTAAAGGTGGTGTATGTGCTAAGTACTCCCATGCCTGAACTACTCGACAATGAAACCGTGGAACAAACCAGGCGCCGCTGCAAATGGGAGAATGATGACTACATTTGTCGTGGTCACATCCTCAATGGTATGTCTGATTCCCTATTTGATATATATCAGAATGTCGAGTCTGCAAAAGAATTGTGGGATTCCCTTGAATCCAAGTACATGGCCGAAGATGCTTCAAGTAAGAAGTTTCTTGTTAGTAATTTTAATAATTACAAGATGGTTGATACTAGACCGGTCATGGAACAGTATAATGAACTGTTAAGGATTCTGGGACAGTTTGCTCAACATAACATGAAGATGGATGAATCCATCTCGGTTTCTAGTGTTATTGACAAACTGCCACCATCATGGAAAGTTTTCAAACATACCCTAAAGCACAATAAGGAAGAGATGTCTCTTGTTCAACTTGGAAGTCACTTCAGGATTGAAGAGTCTTTAAGGGCTCAAGAAGTGGACAGTAACCCTAAGGGTAAGAACCAAGTTGGTCACTCTTCTGTAAACATGGTTGAAGAGGGTCGATTTCCAAACTCGAACAAGGGGAACAAACGCAAGTTTAAAGGGGATGACAACAAGTCTTTCAACAAAAAGCCAAAGGTGGCATGTTGGAAGTGTGGCAAACCCGGTCATTTCAAGAAGGATTGTCGGGTTGGAAAAGGCAAGCATAATGCTGGTCCAAGAGGATCTAAGGATCCTGAAAAGCAACAAGGTCAGATTTTAATACAAAATAATAATTCGGGTCAGAATTATGTATCTGTAATATCTGAGGCATTTTATGTGCAGGATGATCATGTTGCATGGTGGATTGATTCAGGAGCAACAACTCATGTGTGCAAAGATCTTCGTTGGTTCAAAGACTTTCAACCAATTGAAGATGGATCTGTCTTAAAGATGGGAAATGTTGCAACTGAACCAATCAAGGGACTAGGAAATGTCAAGCTTGTTTTTACTTCAGGAAATTGTCTGTCTTTAAATAATGTATTGTATGTTCCCGGGATTCGAAAGAATCTTTTATCGGGTGTTGTTTTGAACAATTGTGGTTATAAACAAGTGTATGAAAGTGACAAATATATTTTGTCAAAACATGGTTCTTTTGTAGGATTTGGTTATTTAAGTAATGGTATGTTTATGTTAAATGTTAAGGTTTCATTTGTTAATGAATCTGCTTGCATGACTTCTTTTAGTACTAGTAATAATAAATCAGATTTATGGCATGCTAGACTAGGACATGTTCATTATAAAAGAATGAAAGATATGTCTAAAATGAGTCTTATACCTGCTATTGATATAATCAATGAGAAATGTAAAACTTGCATGTTAACTAAGATAACTAGAAAACCTTTCAAGGATGTAAATAGAGTTTCCAATGTATTGGAACTAATACATAGCGATTTATGTGATTTTCATGCTACTCCTTCATTAGGAAATAAAAAGTATGTTATTACTTTCATTGATGATGCTTCTAGATATTGCTATGTTTACTTGTTGCATGCTAAGGATGAAGCTCTTGATAAATTTAAAATTTATAAAAAGGAAGTTGAGCTTCATCAAAGTAAATTGATTAAAAATTTACGGACTGATAGAGGAGGTGAGTATTATGATCCAGTATATTTTCAATCTACTGGTATAATACATCAAACTACAGCTCCTTATACACCACAACAAAATGGTGTGTCTGAAAGGAAGAATAGGACTTTGAAAGAGATGGTTAATTCCATGTTATCCTATTCAGGTCTAAGTGAAGGTTTTTGGGGTGAGGCTATGTTAACAGCCTGTTATTTATTGAATAGAATTCCTAATAAAAGGAATAAGATTACCCCATATGAATTGTGGTATAAAAAGCCACCAAAATTAAGTTTTCTGAGAGTTTGGGGATGTAGAGCAGTGGTAAGGCTCACTGAACCCAAAAGAAGAAACTTGGGAGAAAGAGGTATAGATTGTATCTTCATTGGGTATGCTGAGCATTCATATGCATATAGATTCTATGTATTAGAATCTAATGACTATGTGTCTGTTAACACAGTCATAGAATCAAGAGATGCTACCTTTGATGAAGATAGGTTTACATCTATACCTAGACCAAAAGACATGATTAGGAATTCTTTAAGTTCAGATACTTCTGGTGGTACTGTTTCTGTACCTGGACCGACTGAACCAAGGAGAAGTACTAGAACTAGAAAAGCCAAATCTTTTGGATCTGATTTTCAACTTTATTTAGTTGAAGGGTCAAGGGATGATGTTGAGTATCAGTATCAATACTGCTTCATGATTGAAGAAGATCCAAGAACATTTAGTGAAGCTATGACTTCAAGAGATGTTGCATTCTGGAAAGAAGCTATCCAGGATGAAATGGATTCAATCATGAATAATAATACATGGGAATTGACTGATCTACCTCCTGGTTGTAAAGCTTTGGGAAACAGATGGATTTTCAAAAGGAAAATCAAAGTGGATGGTAGCATAGATAAGTATAAAGCAAGATTGGTTATCCAAGGCTTCAGACAGAAGGAAGGGATAGATTATTTTGATACTTATGCTCCTGTTGCTAGGACCTCCACTATTAGGTTATTAATAGCACTTGCAGCTATTCATAATCTTGTAATTCATCAAATGGATGTGAAAACTGCATTCTTGAATGGTGATTTGGATGAGGAGATATATATGAAACAACCTGAAGGGTTTGTTATGCCTGGAAATGAAAATAAGGTGTGCAAGTTGAAGAAATCATTGTATGGTCTTAAACAAGCACCAAAACAATGGCATCAAAAATTTGATGATGTGGTATTGTCTAATGGTTTTCTTCTTAACCAAGCAGACAAGTGTGTATATAGCAAATTTGATACTTCTGGTAAAGGAGTCATTATTTGTCTATATGTAGATGACATGTTGATTTTTGGTACTGACCAAAATCAAGTTGATAAAACCAAGAAATTTCTGTCATCCAATTTTGACATGAAGGATTTGGGGGAGGCTGAGGTGATTCTTGGTATAAAGATCATACGAAAGAACAATGGTATTTCAATCTCTCAATCTCATTATATTGAGAAGATTGTGAATAAATTTAATTTTAAAGATTGTTCTCCAGTTAGCACTCCCATAGATCCTTGTCTTAAGCTTCTACCTAATAAAGGTGTGGCGGTATCTCAACTTGAATACTCAAGGGCTATTGGTTGTCTTATGTATGCCATGATTAGCACTAGGCCTGATATTGCTTATGCTGTTGGAAAGCTTAGTAGATATACTAGCAATCCAAGTTCACATCATTGGCAAGCATTAAATCGAGTATTCAAGTACTTGAAAGGAACCATGGATTATGGTTTGACTTATACTGGATTTCCTTCTGTTCTTGAAGGATATTCAGATGCAAGTTGGATTTCCAATGTAGAAGATCATTCTTCTACAAGTGGATGGGTATTCCTTCTTGGGGGAGGTGCCATCTCTTGGGCCTCTAAGAAACAAAGTTGCATCACTCACTCAACAATGGAGTCTGAGTTTGTTGCATTAGCATCGGCTGGTAAAGAAGCTGAGTGGCTAAGAAATCTGATTTATGAAATTCCATTGTGGCCTAAACCGATATCTTCTATATCTATCAGATGTGATAGTGAATCTGCCTTGGCTAATGCATATAGGCAAGTATACAAAGGCAAGTCTAGACACTTAGGTGTTAGACACAGCATGATTCGTGAACTCATCATGCATGGTGTTATATCAGTGGAGTTTATAAAAACTCAACATAATTTAGCCGATCATTTAACCAAAGGGTTAAGAAGGGATCTTGTGCACAAATCGGCTGTGGGGATAGGATTAAAGTCCATTTGAAATCTCTCATGTTGAGATACCCAATTCCCACCTAATATGACTTTAGGTGTTGAATTCAATGTGGAAAGCTTGACATCTGGAGATTGGAACACATTGGTTATATTATCCCAAGGTATGTGTTCAGACCTGTAAGTAAAGGAGGTTGAAGTTTAACTTCTTAATAGTTCTTTTGAAAAATTGCATATGCAGGTGCAAGAGTAAAAGAGCTACCTATGTAAACATGAAGTTTAGCCGCTTCAAGAAGCTAGGACTTGGCTTTGATATGTTTATGAAGGATTAGGACACAAGGCTAGTAAAAGACAGTGTCAAGAAAGGACATTTGAGAATGTTAACTTATGTGTATGTTATCTTCATGTATTCACAATGAATAGCAAAGGTTCAATCCATAGTGACACCTTGATATTCGAATATTTGAAAAGTGTAATATACTAAGATGAAATTCAATCGTCATGATATTTCATTTATGCATAAGTTTGTTGTGTTGTTTGATTGTGATCTTATGTTTAGTTAATCAAGGATTACACTAAAATGGGGGAGGATTGTTATATATTTTAGTGTAATTGGATTGACTAGTTGACCAATGGGATCATAGTATCTCATTAAACAAGTTAGGAGGGTGCGGAGTGCACGCTTGTTTAAGTATATTATGATTCATTGTATTGGAGATTCGTCGGTTGATTAAGAGATGAGGCAATGGGGGTCAAAGGGGGCAACGCCCCCTTTATCGGGTCCAGGGGCAGCGCCCCTGGCGGGGTCCAAGGGGCAGCGCCCCTGGCTGGGGTCGAAATTTTTTATTATACATAAAGTCACTATTCTATAATTCATTGAAAAATTGAATTTTGGAACTAATGACTTAACTTTTTAAAACCTCAAAATTCCCGGTTTTTGGACACTTGATATAGAACCAAGTATTGGACCGAACCATTGGCTAAGGGTTGAACCATGGCTAAGGGCCGAAATGGTTCTAGAGTCTTCCTAAGGTGTCCATTTGATTTTGGAGCCAAAATTTGAACCAAATGGTGTGTTATGGCCGAAATGGTGCATGCCTCTTCTAAGGGACATGGTGTCTTCTCCTAAGGGTGTGAATAACACTATAAATTGGTCATAGGGGGGGTCATAATTCTTCATCCAAAACATTCACAATCCTTCTCTCAAGTTCTAGTTCAGTATTCTGATTTTATCCGATTGAAAGTTTGGGTGCCTCCAAATAGTTTCAATCTGAAAGTGTCGTCACGACTTCAGAATAATCCAAGCATACAATTACCACCATCCATTCGAAATTTTCCAACAAGTCCCAGGTGAGTTTTGGGGAGAAGTGATATCAACGGTCGTGTATCTCCTAAACCGAGCACCGACGAAGAGTGTCATAGACATGACACCTTATGAAGCATACTATAATCAAAAGTCATCGGTTCGTCATTTTCGTGTTTTTGGATGTGTAGGTCATGTGAAGGATGTGGCACCTCATTTATCAAAGCTTGTCGACCGAAGTAGTCCTATGGTGTTTATTGGGTATGAGTCGAATACAAAAGGTTATCAGATGTTTAATCCGAAGTCGAGACGAGTTGTGGTGACACGTGATGCTGTGTTCGAAGAGGAAAAGAAGTGGGATTGGACCGAAACAAGTATGGGATCCGCAAGGAATACTAGTGTATCAAGGCATTTAAGCTATATATTAATCAAAATACGCACGACCAACGCAAGGAAAATATACTAGATATATTTTGATATAGAATATATAGATATATTACCATGTTGAAGGCGCGTTGTCGTCGTTGGTCGTGCGTGATGTCTTACGAGAACATAATCAACCCTACTCCTAGGCGTGAGGTCTATATAAAGTAAAGCCTAATACTTTATTTTATCAAATATCGACATATATTTGTTTGATCATATTCTTCGTAACAAATATTTTTAAAAACATTATATTGGATATTTTCACAAACTACATGTTTACCTGAAATTCAATATCCAATACTACTTGCCTTTCCAGATGACACGTAAACAGTTTACAGTGCGTCTTAGTTTTGCGATGACTATAAATAAGGCACAAGGTCAAACATTGACTAACGTTGCCATATATTTGTCTGATCATGTATTCAGTCATGGTCAATTATATGTTGCTTTATCACGCGGTACGACTCAGTCGACAACAAATGTTTTGGTTAAAAAGGGAGAACTCAAAGGACTTACTGGTATACATACTCGAAATGTGGTATACAAAAATGTTTGGTTACTTTGATCATTTGAGTCTTACCATGTTTATGTTAAGAGCGTAGTTGTGCATCTTAATTTCTTTGTTTTGTATTTTATATTTTGAGTCAATTGTTTTCATATAAAGTTCATGTTATTCTAACTCAATATATATACTTATTTCATATGTTTAGTACCGCTTTTCAATCAACTTTCTTTTATAGCGAAAATATTTTGAACGCAACGATCTATTTTCATAACATGTATATAGTTAACTAATAAATTATACCGCAAATTTTTGTAATCCACTAAATTGTATTTCCCTAATGGTTATACTAGACCCTAGCACGCGCTACGCGCGTTGTCGTCGTTGGTCGTGCGTGAAGTGTTACGAGGACATGATCGACCTGACTCCTAGGTTAATACAAGAATATTAGAAGCAAAATAGTCATTATATAAATTTTACTAATATAAAACTAAGATTAATTTGAATAAGATAGTGGAATAATAAAATTAAAAAATTCGATAATATTCTTAAAAAATTGCTCGAGCGACCGGGATCATATAACACCATAAAAAAGGGCTCCTGGTCGCTCGAGCAATTTTTTAAGAATATTATCAAATTTTTTAATTTTATTATTCCACTATCTTATTCAAATTAATCTTAGTTTTACATTAGTAAAATTTATATAATTACTATTTTGCTTCTAATGTTCTTGTATTAACCTAGGAGTCGGGGTGATCATGTCCTCGTAACACATCACGCACGACCAACGACGACAACGCGCACACGCGTGTCGGGGTCTAGTATATATTAATTATGAAATATCCAATATAGATTTTTTAAATATGATATTTTTTAGGGAAAAGTCTGAAAATAGTTCAAAATGTTTTTTTGTGATAGTTAATGATTCAATATGTTTGAAAACTTTGTTACTTTTCTGTTAAAAACTTCCATTAAATATTTTTCATATTTGCAAAATTAACCAAATATTTTTTAAAATATTACAATTAAACCCTACAAACTTACATTAATGTTTCAAACAAGTCATGATTTGAGTTAAACCGGGGGTCCCTAGCCAGAGTTCGAACCAAGACCAGGTCACACAACCCTGGGGACCTTGTATGGATTCAGATCCAGACCATAGGACCCCCGATTAGGGCTCAATTGGAGCATCAATCGTTTGAACCGAACCCATTCAGGTTTGGTACATTGATTGAGGTTCCAATTGAGCCCCAATCGGGGGTCTTATGGTCTGAGTCCAAACCCAAACCAGGTCGCCCAACCATGGGGACCTGGTCTGAGTTCAGACCCAGACCATAGGACCCCCGATTATGGCTCAATTGGAGTCTCAATCATTTGAACCGAACTCAACCCAGGTTCAATCCAAACCGATTGAAGCTCCAATTGAGCCCCAATCAAGGATCCTATGGTCTGGGTACGAACTAATACCAGGTCACCCAATCATAATTAGTATATTAAATATAGTTTAAATAACACCGTTTATATCCTGAAAATTCAGTTAGCAAATTATATTTTAATTCTATAAAATATTAATGTTGAAAATATGAATTAGTTAAGAATACCCTTTTTTGGGGGGTAAATTGTTAAAAATACCCTTAATGGATCAAGACTTGAACTTCATCCAAACACCAAGCAAACAAAAATCTAATATTCAGTTATAGAGTTAAAAAAAAAAATAGAGCAATAATATAAATATAACTGAGATAAGTAAAGAGACTAAAAAAGTAAAATAAAAGTATTAAAAAAATGCAATATATTTATTAAATTATTAATATAATTTATTTTAGGTCCTTTATTTATAATTTACCATATTTATTGTGTTGATTTTAAATGAAATTATTATATTTTTTTCAAAAATAATATGCTGGAAATCAAAACAACAAAATAAAAAATTGAGTGTGTTATTACTTATTATTGCCCAAAAAGTAAAATAATTATTAAAGTGTGCAAAGACCGGGACGAGCTAATCCCCCTCCCCCCTTAATCTCCTCTCCCCCACACATAATCTCTCAAACACAGCATTCGCTACTGCCTCCTTGTCTTGTCCCTCCCGATTATTTATACTAATAGAAAATTTAGAAGGAAAAGGACAGAAGAGAACACAGAGAGTTACTCAAGAAAAGCCCAACCTCATGGTTCCCATTCCAGCTACTTACCTGACCTTACCCACAATTTATCTTTGCCTATTTTTTATTCCTTGCGAAACATCACCTGATCCATCCCCAGAGCGATGATTTGGGGTGGTATTGATCTTGATTCTTCCCGTCCTGCTGTCTCGAAACGGTGATCATTTATTCGATTGTGATCTCTTCAGCTTAATTTCTATTACTTGATGATTTATGATTATGGGTTTCGAAATTTGGTTCAACTGCTGAGATCTGGAGACCAAAGTCCAATTTTTGGGGGAATTTTTCTCTTACGGATGTGGATTTCTTCAATTGGGTTGGTGTTAGAGGAGATGATGGGTATGGCCTTCGGGGACCTGGTTAGGAAGTAGCTTGGGTGATTGTTAATAGTGCGTTCTGTTGTTTATACTGAATTAGTGTCGATTTATTAATCTGATCGTGAAATTGAACGGCATTCTTCAACTGCTGTTATCTTGTAACGTTGCGCTGGATCTGTAACTGTTGGAATTCATCCTTATGAAATGGGTAATTAAACAGAAGTAGGTTGAATTGATTAGAAAATGCTTATAGGAGCCTGACTTACTGGCTGTGGATGCGTTGTTTGGACAAGAAGAAGCGATACTATTAAAGGAAAGCTTCTCTGGGGCCATCTCAATGCCTGAGCATCTGACCTTGATTGTCATGTTGGTGATCAGTATACTTGAGTACCATGCATTGTAATCATATTATACACGATGCAGATGTAATATGAAAAACATATCACTTAAAGCTGTAGTTGATGCAAATTTAATGAGTAATGGATAGCTTACTCATGATCAAAGGCTTAGCACTCAGTTAGTGATGATAAAGTAAGCTGTCATCTTTAAGGGATAAATATGGAATGCTCAATGCATATATTGCTTTTTAACTCAATGAAGTTGTCATCTCTATTTCCTTGTAGATGTGTTATAGTTAGTTGAAAATTCATTTGTAATTTTGTTATGTATATTCTCATGCTAATGGGTTCGACTGATTTAATTTTACTGTCTTATAAATGGCTTCCATTTTTCAGTTCGGATAAGATTCATTTCTCTATGATTCTGTGTGGTGCCTAGGAGCGTTCCCTGTATATGACCTTTCTGAAATAAGATACCTGTTGGAGGAAGACAATTGCCCAATGCAAGGGCAGAGGAGCACTATCGATACAATTCCGGAAAATGGTGATATTAGTTTGGGATCTTTCCCGAATAATGATACCATGAGTGAGCAGGCTTATCTAAGCAACAGGTCAAATCCAGATGGGAACTGCTTCCCGAATTACATGGACTCAACTGATGGAGCAGCATCGTCTGCTTCAGGTCATGGTAGTGGGCTTGGTGGCTGGAACTTGGGTCAATCCAGTTCTCCACCAAGCTCAGAATGTGATGAGATGAAAATGGAGGTTGGTTGGTCTCCTCCTAGAAGTTTTTGTACTGGAGCAGATTCGAGTTCAGCAGGAAGGGAGTTGGAGCCCCATAACACCTTTTTTCCTGGGATGCCTGGCAATCCGGTGACATCAAGGCACATAGGATATGTGGGGAATGGTGGAAGTATTGATCAAGAATACAGAACTTCGGAGTTAGATACACGGTCTTCCTTTGGTGCCTCATTGAGGAATTCAGATAATTCTTCAGGGAGCTCTGTTCATATGGAGGAGAGAACCGGTGGCTCAAGCTCTTCCTTGGCTTCTTGGGGCACGTCTTGTAAGAGAAAGGCTTTTGAAGGTACTTCTGGACAGTCTCAACCTTCTACAAGCTCAGGTTGTGCTCCTGAAGATGATATCTTTTCATGGTCAGGTGAACCTTCTAGCAGTAATAACAATATTAACAATCCTCCTGATATCATGAACTTATCATCTCCACCGTTGTCCTGGAATACTCATAGAGTCAACTTCTTTGAGCCGATGAGTCAAAGCTTTGCAATTGGTACAAGTACAAGAGAAGTTTTTAATGAATCCTTTCCTCTAAGCATTACTGGTACTGCAGTTACCTCCAGAGGTATCAGCAGAGGGGGAAATTCAGGGCACCACCAGGAACCGACTCCATATAACTTATCACCTGCAGGAACTGGACTTGTGAGGCATCTTAATGCTTTTCCTCTGAATCATTTGCAAAGGCCAGAGCCATCTGGTGATTCACTTGACTTGAGATCATCAAGAGGAGTTTCAGCTAATACATGTCCTTCACAGACCCAGTTAAACTCAGTGCATGCTCCTCAGTTGTCGAGAAATATGCATGTGTTTCCCTGGAATGGAGCCTCTCATTCAAGAAACAGTAATTTTCTTAATAATTCTTCTGTTTCTGGAGGGATCGATCTGGGATCACGTGATGAGCCAAATCTCAGAGGTATTCCAAGATACAGCCCAGAAACTGTTGCAGCTGATTCAAGAAATATGACACAAGATTCGACAATCTGGAACATAGCAGCTAGCAGCACAGGCAGGGCAAGTGATCATCCTTCTTCTAGTCGTGCAGGTCCAAGCTCAAGTTCCTGGTCATCGAACCCTTCTTGGGCTTCTCACCGAAGGGTTGCATCAAATAGGCAACGACCAGTGGAATCAGCACCCTGGTCCTTGTTTCCATCTGTTGAATCTGACTCTGGAGGACAGAGTAGTCATTTCCCTTTACCATCATTAGGTAATACAACTACTCAGGAGCATGCAGTGGGATCTAGTAGTACCTCACAGAGCCACCGTCAACAGTTTCACAGATCTGCATTCTATACAGATCGAGGTAATGACATGTCTCGCATGTCTGAATCTTTGCGAGTTCTATCTGCAAATTTTGAAGGGAGACACCGGATATTAGCTGAGGTTTGTATTTCATAACACATTGTTTTCCCTTTGAATTTTATATAATATATTGATCTGTTAAACTTTCTCATCATTCATAAGTGGGGTTATAATGGGATTTAACGGTTTAAACAAGATTTTGAACTATAAAATGGTCAAACTGCACAGTCATAGTTGTGAAGATGTATATTGAGCAATTATAAAGTTTGAGGTTATAGTTAAGCAATCGAAAATGTGAACTGGACTTTGAGTAATGTAAAACAATGTTGGACTTTTACTTTATCATTATTATTCTGAATATACTTATCAGAAGTCTCATTAAGTTGGCCGTTGGGTGACCTTTTCCCCTCTATTTCTCAAGATTTACTACCTAACAAAGTGAGCTAATATTTTGCCTTTTTGTGTCATGTTAGATTCGTCAAGTCTTAAATGCTGTCAGAAGAGGTGAAAATGTACGAGCTGAGGTTTTGTTCCATCTTTCTATTCAATCCTTTATGCTACTCCGTGGATTATATGATTATTGTTATATGCAATTTTCTTGATTGATTAGAATAGTTGATGGATATCCTCTCCAATAGTGCCTTATAGCTCCCCGTACCTTCTGGTTAGTGGTAAATCGAGGGAAGGCAGAAAATTAGGACGTTTTTCTCAATTTTGCTGGTGCTGTGAATGAAAACACATTCATATCCAGTAATTCAATCCATTCTTCTTCATCGGCAGTAGAAATATTGGATAAGTTTTGTTCTTCCGTGAAACTAGCTGTGGATTACCTTTTGCTGCATCTGTATATTGAGTAGTGGCTATAGCTTGTACTTAGCAGATCATCAAGAAAGTGAAAAACACTTTCATTCGTTGAGCATATATTGAAGATACCAGCGGTTGTTGCAACTTTCCCATTTCCAGTCTTTGACATTTAAGTTTTCATGTCTTCCACTTTATCAGGATTACATGTTTTTTGAGCCAGTCATGTTTCAAAGTTTGGCGGAGATGCATGACAGGCACAGAGACATGCGGCTTGATGTTGATAACATGTCGTACGAGGTAAAATTCCCGATTATCTAAATTTTGAATAAGCCTTGTTTTTGGTCACATCCCATTTGTGGTTGGATTATCAGGAGCTGTTGGCGTTGGGAGAACGCATCGGAGATGTGAACACCGGACTGAAGGAGGAAACCATAATGAAGCACATGAAGCAGCAGCAGAAAGAAATCTCTAACCGAACCATGATGCAGCAGGATCCCGAACCTTGCTGTGTTTGCCAGGTCAGATTTGTCTCTAATCTCTGTCCTTTCCAACATTTCTCTTTTCAAGGGACGATTTTTTCGTGTTATCGAGTGATATATATGAATTATGTTTATGATTGTTTCTGGGTATGTTGTGAAAACTGATAATGGCAGGAGGAATATGGTGAAGGAGAGGATGTGGGTTTGCTGGATTGTGGACATGATTTCCATGTGGAGTGCATCAAACAGTGGCTGATGCAAAAGAATCTGTGTCCTATTTGTAAGACAACTGGTTTGTCTGAGGGCAAATTAAATTAATAGTAGAACCAAAGGACTTGAGAAGAAATAAGTTCATCCAACAAATGTTTTTGAAGGCTATATTATTCATATAGACTCACTCAATCTATATGCAACATTTGTAGACGCTATACCTATAAAGTTGTGCGAGATTATGACAAATATAATATATGTATATATATATATATATATATATATATTTTAATCACATATCATAAATATAACTATTGTGGGTACTATTATTAATAAGGGTTAAATACTATTGAATTACTTGATCTTTGAAAGTTTTGCAACGAGCTATCCGAATTTTGAAAATTCAAAATGGGCTACCTCAACTTTGAAGAAGATGCAAATAGCTATCTCCGTTCAACTTCCGACGAAGGTAGCTATTTGCACTTTCTTCAAAGTTGAGGTAACCCGTTTTGAATTTTCAAAGTTCGGATTGGACGGATGTAGCTATTTGCACCTTCTTCAAAGTTGAGGTAGCTCGTTTTGAATTTTCAAAGTTCGGGTAGCTTGTTGCAAAACGTCTAAAGTTCAGGTAGTTTTTTGGTATTTAACCCTATTAATAATACTGACCTAAACATTGAAAAATGATTCAAATTAAATCTACCATTTAAGCTATATATATAATAATAATAATAATAATAAAAACATTCTACTGAAATATAAGCTAATGTGTGGTTTCTTATAGTAATTTTATGAACTTTTTTTAAAATTCTAATCCACATTTTTCAGTCTAATTTAAATTATATGAATTTCTATAAGAACCACTGTATTATATATAGCAACATTCTATATGTATATATAAGAACCATATACCGATTCTCTCAATATACCTAAAATATATTTACTTCAGTAAAATAGTATATATTTATGTATATATGCATATATAGTATATATTTACATGTATACAATGAAAATAATAACCTTTTATAAGACATAATATATATATTATAAACCCAGTACATATATATAATAATACTATACATAGAAACCTTAATTCTTTCCAACTCTCGTAAATACTTCCATGAATTCTTTTATATTCACTTGAATATATATATATGGTTATGACTCCAACATAAATCAATCGTTTTAACTCTAATAATCACGTGTTTTAATTCAAAGTTTGTTTGTTTTTTCCCGTCGTCTCTCTGTTGCTATGAACCGTTGTGTCACTATTTCTCCGTGGGTGAAACTGAAGGTGTGGCCAAATTACGCCGAAGTATGGATAGCTGGTGAATTCGATGGTCCATCGTTAGAGTCCGTGTTGATGGAGTACCGACACATTATTCGACCCAAGTCAAATTGTAGTCAACCGATTCAGTCGCGATACTGTAATACAAACACCATTCTTCAAATTGTACGGTCATAATAATGAACACGTTTTAAATGATTTATTATTATTATTATTTTAATTTAGGTAATAATAATATTATTGGGTGCAGGAAACCGACAGTAGCAATGCGCTGGAGGCATACAGAGATTTCGCTAGAAGTATAAACGACGCTGTTTTTGGATGAAAAACGGTGTCGGAAGGTGGAACATCTGTTTGATGGATTAATATTTAACTACCAATAAAAGTTTAAGAGAGGATGGTTTTTATGGTATTGTATTTTATTTGTTATATTCAATAATAAAAATTATGTTTTTTTTTTTTTTTAATTTTGACAATAACGATTGTAGGAAGTAAGATAAATGATTTGGACAACTTGAAAGTTCTCTATTAAACGAACTAATGTTTAAATATCGATCGATTTATACTGTAATTTTTTCTCAAATTCCTATCGTGAGAAGTTAATTTATTCATCTCAGTTTTTAACGATAGTTTCTTTCACTTAACGCCGTTTAGGGTTTAGGGTTTAGCGTTTAGATTTTAGGATTTAGGATTTAGGATTTAGTGTTTAGGGATTTAGAGTTTAGGGGTTTAGGGTTTATTGTTATAAAATAATTAATTTTTAATTATAAGTCCAAAACATACCTAAAAGTTACCAATAATAAAAATAATTAATTTAATTATAATTAAAAGTTTGGCAGACGATCGTTTTTATGGTACTGTCTTTTCTTTGTTATATTCAATAATAAAAATTATGTTTTTTTGTTATAATGCCGATTGCTAGGAAGTAAGATAAATGATTTGGACAACTTGAAAAATCTCTATTTAACTAATGTTTAAAAATATTGATTTATAATGTGAACTTTTACTCATATTCGTATCAAGAGAAATTAATTTATTCATCTTAATTTTTAATGATATTTTCTTTCACTTAACGCCATTTAGGGTTTAAGATTTTAGCGTTTAGCATTTAGGGTTTTAGCATTTAGGATTTAGGGTTTAAGATTTACGGTTTTAGCGCTTAGGGTTTAGGGATTTAGCATTTAGGGTTTATAGTTTTATCGTTTAGGGTTTTAAGGTTTATGATTTAGGGTTTAGCATATAGGATTTAAGGGGTTTAGGGGGTCGGGTTTGGGGGGGGGGGGGGGTTGAGTATAAGATTTTAGGGTTTATACTTTTATGGTTTAGAGTTTTTGGGGCTCATGGTTTAGAGTTTAGGGATTATGGGTTTAGAATTTAAGGTTTGGGTTTATAGTTTAGGGTGAAGGGTTTATGATTCATGGTTTTAGGGGTTTATAGTTTAGGATTTAGAATTTAGAGTGAAGGGTTTAGGGTTCATGGTTTAGAGGTTTAGAGTTTAGGGTTTAGGAGTTTAGAGTTTAGGTTTGGGGTTTTTAGGGTTTTAAGGTTTAGGATTTAAGATTTTAGGGTTTAGGGGATTAGGGTTAAAGTTTAGGGTTTAGGGTTTAGAATTTAGGGATTAGGGTTTAGATTTTAGAGTTTTACGGTTTAGGGGTTTAGGGTGTAGGATTTAGGGGTTTAATGTTTAGGGTTTAGGGTTTATATGGTGTAGGGGTTAGGGTTTAAGGTTTGGGGTTTGGGATTTAGGGTTTGGGTTTTTTGAGGTTGGGATTTTAGGGGTTAGGGTTTTAGGGTTTTAGGTTTTATTAGGGTATAGGATTTAGAGTTTTAGGGTTTAGGATTAGGGGTTTAGGGTTTTAGGATTTAACACTTTGAGGTTTAGAGTTTTGGGGTTTAGGCCTAAATAACGCGAGGAAGGTAATTGTCACCCCTTAATTGCTGATATTGTGAAATTTTAATTTTTTTTTAAAAATATAATTATTTTCTATATTTAGCCTTTAAAGTAATACATTTTATTACTATTATTATTATTTTTAAATTTAACCGGTTGTCCGTACTCTTTATTTTACCCCATTTAACAATAATGATATATATATGTTTGTGGGGTTTTATTGTCGAATGCGAAATAATATAATATGCTATATATGCATGACCTAAAAATTAGAAAAAAAATAATAATATAGTATATACTTTTAAAAAGATAAACAAATTTTTCTTTAAAAAGATAAAAAAAAATTCTTAAGAAAGATATGTATTTTATTTTATTTTTGCAAATATTTTTTCGTATAAATAATATATTAAAAAATTCTTGAAATTTTTGTTTCTTTTTATAATAAAATAGAATAATATAGCTTAAGAGTAAAATGGAAATATTCATAAATTGTGGTCCTAAGGATTGATATGCAAATATAATTTTATTTAGATTTTAGAGAATGAGCATGACAGCGAAGAACAACCATTGTAACTCGAGTCGCCAGCCACCGCCCGAGCCCGACATTCGTGCGTTGACCTCGTGTTCTGTACAGCTTCCAAAAGTCATATTCCACTGCAAAATAATAATTATACTAGGATTAAAAATATTTTCGTCATTAATATTTTCTTTGTAATATAATATTAATGAGATTTATAAAATCCAGTCCCCACCCCCCACCTTGCATCGTTGAATGCTGCCGCACCCACACAGCATGTTTCCATTCGCAAAATCTGTCGCAGCTGCAGCTCCACCACCATCACTTCTCTAATATATATATATATAATTATATGGTAATTAAGATATGATTTAGGAGTGACAATTTCTGACACGACACGATTAAACGACATGTAACGAACTGCATTTAGGAGTGTCAATTTTTGGGAGTGTATTCTTTAAAACAAAAGTTATGAACAAATCATAAATTAGTTAATATAATAAAATAATTTATCATTTAATTAAAATTTTATACATCTCACGGATCAACGACTAATTATAGACAACTATCGTAATATTGAATTTTGAAAACTGTACTTTGTATATATGAATTTGTGTATATATCTGCTTTAAAGCGTATATGAGTTTGAACTTAACGTATCCCGTGTCTAAACAACTCTTATACATTTAGACACGATTAATGACTTATCCGTTTAGACACGAGACATGTTTAGACATATTTAAGACTTATCCGTTTAGACACATTTAAGACTTATCCGTTTAGACACGAAACATGTTTAGACACGGCATGATTAATGACACGACACGATTAGACACGACATGATTGTCACCCCTAATATGATTTAGCAAGTGAAGTGAATATTATGTTACCAGGTAAAAATCGACTGCGATGAAGTTTGGCCACCTCTTCCCGGCGGCTTCATGGCAGGTGCTTAACATGGTCATCAAGGGAGACGAATTGTCTGCGCAAGCACGGCCGAAGTTCGGGTTGTCCGGGAAGTAGTTCATCAGAACTAAGGATCGCTCCAGCGAGTTCATTGGGAGGGACTGAGCACGGTTGGGACATGAACCTTCATGCATCCCTGCATCGCCATCTGCAAAATCAAGATAAAATTTAGGATAATATATATTTTTTTTCAATAAAATAAAATAAATAGAGCATTTTCAATGAATATTTATCTATTAATTTAGTTAAATTAATTAATTATAATAAGTATTAATATTTTGTCTTAAATCTCTTTATGGGTGAATGTTGACTATCTACACATATTAATTTTTATTATTAAAAATTAATTAAATAAATATTTAGTATATTACATATTACTTTCATAAAAATAGTAGTCGCATGTTAAAATGATGTACCTTACTATAATTATATATACATTATAATGTTTTACTTAAACTAATAATAAGAATATTTTAAGATATTTTTTTTACAATTTTATGAAAAATAGTTATTATATATTATTTATAGACTCAACATATTTCACAAATTAAAGTAAAAATAATATCACTTATATAATTTTCATTTTCTTATAAATATCCTATTCTAAGACACAAATAATTGCACAAATATGTTTAAACTTTAAAGTACGTTGTGATTGCACATTTTGCCCACGTGTATTTCAAATATATTATTAAATAGTTATCAATTAGCAAAATTATTCGAAAATTTTCTTTAGTACTCCTACTCCATTCTAATTAATATTAAACTGGAACATCATTAAAAGATTCTAAAAATATTCAATTAAGTTTTTTCAAAATTTAAACCTGATTTACATCATATTTGTACAATATCCAAATAAAATGTATAATTACCACATTTTAAAAACAACTATATATATATATGTGTGTAATTAGTTCATTTAAAAAATCATTATAATTGTTATAATTATTTCTTACATTGGTTTTCCACCATATACGCCCATTGGTATGCAATTCCTTCCGTTGCCTCCTTGATTGCTTTCGATGTAAAGACTATCAACCTTTGATTCTTCCGGATCATGCTATCCACGGTCGGCCAATCCCCACCGTTCTTCGGCATCTCCGACACCGGAAACCAGAAATTTCTCAACCCGGCTCGATCGAACACTCTCCCAATCCCATTTGGGGTCGTCACATAGTCTTCAATGATAATTGTCACCATCTCATTCGGATTGTTCGATAGAAACTCTCGGACTTGGATCAACGTATCAACGGCAGGTTCCTGAGTAACCAATTTATGTATATTTGATAATGTTAATTATCTATTTTATCACTCGTATTAGTACTTAAATAACCATTTGACGACGTTAAAAAAGAGATTATCAAAATTGAACATATATTAAAGGGTAAATTACATCAATAATCACTTATATTGACACATGTGACTGAACATTTGAAATGGTGAACAATTTTCAAAATGTGATTGAACGGTTAAAAAAATTATACAAAAGTAGAACTAAAATACCATTCCTCTTATCTTCTTCATCTTTATGCTATTCTTCCTCGATTCAAACCCGAAATCTCAGTGATATGGGTTCGAACTGAACCCAAAAATGCAACTCTGAGTTTAAGTCGACAGATCAAACCAGATTTGTGTTCTTGGGTTCAGTTTGAACCCAGATTCACGTTTCTGAGTTCGATTCAAACCCAGATTTGCATAAATTTGAGTTTAAAATTATATTTCGAATATGAACATGAAGAACAAAATAAAAAGAAAGGGTCGTCAATTTAGTGACTATTTAATTAAATTTGTCAAACATAAGTGACTGAATATGACAAGTTTAAAAAAAAAAGTTACATTTTTTAAACGTAAGTGACTATTTAGTCACGTAGTGCCAACATATTGTTGATGTGATTAAAAGTATATTAAATATACGTGACTAAATAAACAATTATTAACAGTAGAAAAGAATGTTTTTTTTTCCTCATAATTCTACTGCACTTACGAAAGCTGTATAGTTGTAGCAGTTACCGCGGTAGGAGTGGCACAACCATATGTCATTTTGGAAGTCGTACATGTCCAGCATTAACCCTCGAACTCCATCCTGCACCGGGTAACATCAAAATGTAATCTTGACCCGCAAGTAACAGATTGGATGCAGTCGTTGGATCCCTTGCCCAACAAGAAATATGAACATCAAGACATTGAAGAAATGACTCACTGCGAGTTGATCTTTAATGGGATACTGCTGATTCCGTGGCGATAGAATGACATCTCCAGTGTCTGATTTCACCGACGTAATCAATGAGAAAGAATTGTGCGTCGTCAGCCATGAATAGTGATTAAACGGCAAGTTCATCAGCTGTTCAATTCCAGAAGAACAACAAGAAGAAAAAACATCCTTAATTTTAGCAAAAAACACAAGAATTGAATCAACCTGCTAAGAAAAGTAAAAACCCAGAACATCAAAGTGGAAGACTGTACCCTTTTGAAGGGACTAAAGGGCTGGTATTTACTGCATCGTGGCCGTACATTTCCGTTCGCCAGACATGTTTCGCAGTGAAAACCCTCATTGCAATTGTTGTTTGTAATGCATGTTCTTCCCTCCTGGAGATTCTCCAACAATGAACGATAAAGCATCATAAAGTGTTTTCTTCTTCTGATTTTGGGACAATATGTTAGGTATTGTAGTCTGATTAATATGTAATGGTAGATTATGTATTAATGTACACGTCTCTCATAGACTGTACTGTATTTCTCTATGTATACGTATTTTTGTAACAGTAACCATCATCAATACGTATTTTATAACAGTAACCATCATCAATACAAATGAGTCAAACCACGTGGAGGTTAACCTGTTGGGTGTTACCACGGAAATCAACTCTCTCCCTCTCTCTCCCTCTCTCTACCTCTCTCTCTCTAATCTCTCTAGAATTGTTTCTTCTACTTCATCCATTGGTGTTAATCGATCCTAACACAATAAGCCGAAACGCATTACCTTAAGAGCAGAAGAGATGCAGAAGAGGGAAGCAAGAGTCACAATGAGGGTTGCAATGGAAACGATTCTCTGCAAATCGATTTTATCAGATGAATGTTATGAACAGAAAAATGAAGGAACAGAGAGAGAGAGAGGGGTGACCTGACCTCCATGGAAAAGCGCATGGTGGATTACTGAGGCAGAGTCCCTGTCCTGTCCCTCGATTCCAACAAGAGCAGCACTAAGATTTATCCATCTATATAAAGTATGATGCAATTGGGTGCTGCGTATATTGTTATACTTAATAAAGGGTGTAGGGTGGATTGTGATTTTCAGGGAAGGAGGAACGTAAAGCGAGAGATCGAGTGTCGGAAAAGAACATCAAATCAAAAGGGAAGAAGATGAAGAACACATATAGGGAGTGTGTGTGTTTTATAAATAAATAAAAAAAAATGCAATATTTGCAGGAAAGTAACGTCATCATCTTGCCTTCCATGATATCCAAGACAAGAAATGTTATTGCTTTTGCCCCAAGCAGTAGTTTTCACTTTTCAATCTCCATAAAGAAACCATTCCACTACTCTTTCTCCTCATCTGAACACAACTTTATTAATTTAGAACAACAGTTATCTTCATGACAGCACAACCTCATACATGAACAACACAGGGAAGAAAAAAGAAACCCTAGAGAATCCATGGATTGCAGGATACAGTAAAAACAAAAAACATGTGTAACTCGAGCTCCAAGCGTCGATTAATCTTACTGCAACTTTTCGGGTTAAAATGTAGAAAGTTGCAGAACACTACCACCACCATACTCAAAGCAGTCAAGAAAGATAGTTCTAACCACTGTAAGCTCCTTTTTACCCAATGACTGCAGCAATGAACTTCCTCTTGTTTACCGGTTCTTCGTGCAAGGTCACAACATCCTTCATCTTCCCAAACAGCTCCTCCAAACCGTCCACACCCAAGCTTTGTAGATTCAATCGCCTTTTATACCTCTGTTCATAAATGTCCTCGAAGTAGCTCAAGAAAATCCGACAGGAATAGCTCACAAGAATTTCCTGCAGCTCAAACTTGAACTCCAAGATTCTCTGCTCAGTATCACTATCATCCTTCCGATCGATACTATTCCTCTGATCTTGATGTTCTTCATCTGAAAACTCGTCTGAGGACTCTTCTTGAACCCCTTTTCCTTTGTTGATGCTGCTATTTTGTGGAGGGATTAGTGAAGGAGGTGAATTCTGGGTCGGGATTGGCCTAAAGCTGTTCTTGAGGTAGACAGATCTCCTCTGTCCTTTTCCGTCCACAGAAAGAACGTCACCCATTCTCTTGAAAAGATTCACGAGCTTTACTGACCCATATTCTGAAATATATAAAGGACGGCCGAAAAGCTTCTGATACTCAGCAGGGACACGAATCAGAGGTAAGCACCCACCTGAAAGTTCAAGCAGCTTCACCAGTTGCATCTTCAGGCCATTGAAATCCCCAGGCTGGACCCAAAAAGCAGGATCATTTTGATCAGGAACAGCTTCGTTTAGGGCAGAGGAAGGAAGAGAATGGGACCTTGCTGTTGATGAGCTGCATCGGTACTCTGTAATAGATTCTGATATGCCAAAGCTCTGAGACATGCCTCGGTACACAATTGCTTCTTCTTCATTCTGAATCTGGTTCTGATTTTGTATTTGAATTTGCGCACCTGGGTTTTCATTCATATGGTAGCTGCCATAGCCAGAAATGTATAAATAATTAGGAAGAGAGCGAGGAGGCATCAGGGACTTGGGAGGGACGAAGCCTTCACCTCTAGCCACGCTCTGCCAATCCCAGACAAATTTTCCAGCATTGCAGAGAGCAGATGAGACTCCAACACCAGATGGGATCACAAGTATAATGGTGTAACCACGTTGACCGAGGATATGAAGTGCGGGGGAAAAGTCAACATCTCCAGAAATCAACATTATTGAAGAGGGAGGTGGGTTGTCGAGAGCAAAGAGGAACATGTCTACTAGGATTGCCTTGTCAGCAGCATCTTTTCTCCCATTTGGGACATCGACGAGTTTGACCCCTGTTCTTTGGCAGCCTTCCCTCAAACGCCTCGGGAAGGCATTGAAATCTCCGAATGCAGAGAATGACGTGACTGCGCCTTTGATTATGGGATGGACTCTTAATGCCATTCTGATGTTGCCTGCTACATCTTCAGGGCGGACATCGCTAGGGATAGGACAGTTCTCAATGTCCCAAAGGATGGCCATGGGACCATCTGGGTCGTTCCGGATTTGCCTGCTCAAAGATGGCTGTGGTAAGTCCAAGGTGGTGTCTGCCACATATGATCCTCTATGTTCTGAAGATTCTAACGAGACTAATGCCATTGAGTGACATGGATAAGCCATCAAAATGTTTCTTACAAAAGTTGAGAACTTCCTGTAGGTAGAAACACGTGATATTAACAGACAATCACAACATCTAACAACTAAAGCAAATTATCAACAATTATGAGGAGTTTAAACTAATTGATAGAGAGCTTGCAGGTCAATAGACCACCAAAAGCTCCTAAACTAAATTATAATGACTTTCCCACAACTTGTTCTAAGAATCTCACTAATCAATTAAGTATTTTTGCAACACAGACCTAACCACAACTTGTTCTAAGAATATTTTATCTTGGATTTAGAGAACTATGACAATCGCAATCCATCATGCTCAGCATCAAATCAATATACTAGTAACTGCACTGTCACTATTATTAGACAACAGTTCAATATCCTAAAAGCTCTTTAGACAGGGTACCTCGACTGGACTCCTGAGATCTTAGTACAACCTCCTAAACTGCAGAAAAAACAGATTCAGTATATTGGCAATGAATCACATACCAGATATCCAGTAACTGAATGAAGAACCCTATTTCTAAAATCAATTACAACCATCAAGATTTCCTAGCTTCGAAAAAACATAAGCATAAAACAAACCAACATACTAAACAATTGAGAATGGAATATATTCAATTTCATGGACAGAATATTTAAGAGAATAATAGCCATCAAGATTCAAGAAATGTTGAAAAGGGAAACTGCAAATTCAAAGTATGGATGCACAGCACCCAAAATTTGAAAATCATAAGTCCTTATCTTCAATCTGCATAGTAATCACCTATAACCGAAGAGCTCAAATGACAGATTAGGGCAGAACTTACTGAAGAGAGTAGCTCGAATTTGGATTTCCGCTGTTCCGATGGTAACGGCTTCAAGGAAACACAAAACCCAGAAGGGGAGAGGCACTGATGAAGATGCTGAATTAGATAGCACGGGCTCCGATCAGCTAGAGAATTTACACCGCGGGAGACCGACAATGGAGTCCACAATATGAGACAGAGGGCAAGGGTAACCTGAACATAAAGAAAGGTTTGGTGAACCGTGGAAGGAAGGATCTTTATGACAGTAGAAAAGCCAAGAGACGCCAAAGCTGAATTCTTTACCAGGGAGAGAGGAAGATGTGTAGACGGTAATCACCACCATCTGGCTTGTCGGTCTCATGGAACAAGGCTTTAATTTAAACTGAAGTAAATTTATAAGGCATTATATTTATGCTCCGACGGAGTTTTAGAAAAAAAATGCAGTCTTTACTTTTAAAATTGGGTTAATAACCAAATAACAAACCGAATTTTGAGAAAAAAACAAACAGTAAACTGAATTTTTTTTATTGACAAACAACAAACCAAACTTTAGAAATATAGCAAACAATAAACTTACCTCAAATTTTCATTATGCTTGAACAAATTTTTCAATGTTTGAGTGAGTTATTAAGTCGTACTAATCTTTCCTTAAAATACTTCAACTAATGATGACTTAATAACTTCCTCAAACATTGAAAAATTCATTCAAAAATAATGAAAATTTGAGGTAGGATTGTTGATTGCTCAATTCCAAAAGTTTGGTTTGTTGTTTGTGAACAAAAAAAGTTTGGTTTGCTGTTTGGTTTTTCCTCAAAGTTCGTTTTGTTTTTTTGGTTATTAACCCTTTAAAATTGTCATAAATAATAAATCCAAATTAAATATAGAAATTTATGTAGTGCAATGTTATTAATCTAACATTCTTATGCTAAAAATACACTCGAATTAAATAATTTTTTATTAATTAATAATATTTACTTGGGACAAAAAAATTACAAATCATCATCTAATTTAAATTAATTAATTATATAATTCCCAATAAATTTTCATTGTTGTATTGGAAGGCCCATGTAGATCGTCTTGGACCATTTAAGAGACCTCTTTTCTTCTCTTTTCTTGTCTCTGCTTATAGTTTTGAATGATTTGTATTTTTAGGTGATTTCATTTTTTTTTTTCTTAAACATTTTTACTTGACTTGAAAAATAACAGATTGATGATAGAGCATTTTTTTTTTTAAATTTGAAAACATAACCAAATCGATACCCGAATTCGGTATCTATTTATCAGATTTTTTTCTTCTATATGTTGATGCATCGAACTGCAAAATCATAACAATCATACAAATACATGCAGCATTCCACAGAAACCTAGTCTTTCTTCATTAACAATACTACAATAGATAAAAGGTTGTCACTTGTCAGCCAAGTTAATACTCCCGACTTATTCGACCGGTACCAAACATCACCCACCCCCAAAACCACACGACCAAGGCTCTACTACCACGAGAACAACACAACAGAACATCCTAAACCAAGGAGTTGTTCGATCCACATCCATAACTAATCAGACATTGTCTGTCAAAAATTTACACATATTCACAAAGATGGATAGCCAATCGATTCTTGCACTTTGAGTTTGTCAAATGATTAATACTAATCTACCATGGTCCAGTCAGTGTCCTGCGTAAGCGCAGCCTCTTGCTTCCCCAATGCCAGTTTACTGTCTGCTGGACCTATAAAGTTAAATAAGGATTTGGTGTTCATCATCAGAATCGTCAAAATCATGATGTTCTGCAGATCACTAAACATGGAGGAGGAAGGTTATTACCTGATTCTTCTGCATGTCCTCGTACTCATCCTGCACAAAACAATTGAGTAAATCATCAGCCAATCTTCATTTAAGGCTTTGCTTGGGAATTAAGCAATCAATTCATTCTTAATAAAGGTAACAAATAACAGACCTGCTTTCTCTGTAATTCCTGGTTCAGTTCTTTGAGTTTTGCCACTTCTGCTTCCAGTTCCAGTGTGTATGCCTGCAAAAATCATTTTTTTTCCTTACAATGATGGTAAATAAGTAGAAACAACATCAAGTGAATGTGAGAAACAGATTATAAATTCACAGACTGTAAAAAGTTACATATCTTTTTACCTGTTTACGAGCTCTTGACCTGGCGGCGGATTCTCTGTTCTTGATCATTCTTCTCTGCCTTCTCTCTACTACTTTCTCCAGAGTGCCGTTTGGTTTCCTTCCACGCCCAAACGAGTAAGGAGCTGGTGAAGCAGAAGAAGATTGCTGCATACTGCTACTCTTGGGAACTATCATCTGATTTCCTTGTGGCCCGGTTGGAACAACCACCTTGCAACCACCTCCCCCCAAGCTAGCCACAGTTAGACCACCATTCTGCAACCCGACACATTGAGTCATGGAAAAGTTAATCGATTGATCAAGAACTCCTACTTTGCCCTTTCCTGGGGAAGTCACCGATGGTGCAGAAAAAGGCATAGTTGTCACCGGCTTGCTAAACTGCTGCTGCTGAGATTTTGGCTTAATTACGCTAACATCCATTGCTAAACTAGGACTCTGACTTGAGCTAAACTTACTGCTATCTGCAAATTGACTACCACCACCAAGAACACCATTGTTTTGATTCATCTGCTGAAACCCAATAGCTAAAGCAGCCGCTGCATTGCTGTTGTTATTGTTTGATAAGTCCCCGTAAACTGAACCATCAAGCTTTTGGGCATCTTCTCTCACAACTCCAGCTCTTAACAAGAACTCCTCAAGTGTCATCTCTCCCAAAGTTCTCTGCCTCTGCGGCATAATCTGTACGGCTTCTTCTTTGACACCAGTGATCTCTTTAAACAAGTCTTTCCACACTTCATCAACCGTTTTTTGACTAAGTGTTCGAGGCAGAGTCAGAGACCCTTGCCTCTGCAAATTCCCTTCACCAGCAGCAGCAGCAGCACTGGCAGATGTCATTGCATGGCTCTCCTCAGCCGTCCAAATGCTCTTCAGAAGCTCATCCATGTTCATCGATCCGAAATCCTTCCCAAGGCTACCACCCCAGGTGTTCTGGAACTCATCAAAGGTGAGGGCGTACACTGAGGATTGTCGAGATAACGAGTAGTTTGGGTCTGCATTTGATTTCCGAGAATTGAGATTCCCATCCCCAGAGAATGCATCCCCAATGTTTCTGAAGTTCATAGTAAACCCAATTTCTGCAAAAATAGATGTGTAATTGATGATGACAAGTGACCGGCTCAGGTTTCGAATTTATAATTCAAGGAATGGAGAGCAGATCAGTAATCTTATCCTCAAATTTGGTAGAGGTGATGAAACATTCATTAGGAAACCAACCCAGAAATTGGGAAACATGGTGCATATAACACGGCACCCACTATCTTCCACTTTTTCAATCAACTCTATTCCTAGACCTGAGAAATGACAACTTATAAAAAAATTCTAGGTAAAAGCAAAATCAGAGCACAAAAGTTTCAGATATGTCCAAGAATCTAGATGGTACATGAAACAAATTATTGAAAACCATTCAAGGTGTCCTCCTGACCCAATTCAGAAGATGCAGATCAAGTTTGAGCATAGCGACTGTACTATTGTGTTATTATTATTCTTCTCATACAGAATACAAATTATAGTACGAGAGAACAGTGTGGAAGATATAAGACTGTAGTCGGCCATAAGTTTGAACAACATGGAACAAAATTCTCATTGACTTGACAACAACTTCGATTCGTTGCAGTCAGTATGATTTCAACGACTGCGAAAATCAAATCCAGCTTGATTCAGAGCCAAACTCGTCACAAATATCAAATTAGACCGTATCTGAGACCAACCCATCTGCTCCAAAAACCTTAGATTCTTCAGCAAATGTATAACTTCAAATCGAGATTCAAGAAACATCCGGAACGAGGACTGAATCCCTACTGAGACCATTTTTTCACCCTGATCTACTCCAATCAAAATAAAACAAACCCCGAAAGTAGAGCTTTGGATCTTGAATCCATAGATCAAATCTCCACAAAAAGTTTTATTTTTTTAAAGAATGGCACCAAATCGGAGCTGCAGAGGGAGAAAAATGTCGACTTTATGATTTACTTACCTTTAATTATAGTCTTTTTGTTGGGGAAATTACGGAAGGCTGCGGGAGAGCTGTCGTTTCTTCAGCGCAGGAGTCTCTGTGGATTATGTGGAGTCGACAGGTGTCTTGAGAAGCCTTGACACGAGTCGCGTTTTAAGGAGTTGGGTCGTGGAAATTTTTTACCTTTATTATTATTTTACTCATTGTACTGTTGGAGGCTGACCACTTAGGTAACGCAACGTGGCCCAATTAGTAGAGGGTTTGAACTAGTGATGTGACATCTTCCAATGACGTACTGAAAAGTGGAGAAATCTGAACCGTTGATTAGGCTTTTCCGACACTTGATGTAGATGGTGATGTATTATTCTATAAGAGATATTATGGTTAGAGAATAATGGCTTGATGTCCTTATGGACTATCTGATTGAATTTGGACCAATTTTTAGAACTAGAATCTTATCGATCCGGAAAAATCATCGGTTCAACCGTAAAGGTGAAAAATACGGTCTCAAAATCTAAACTCGACCGGACGATTTTTTTTCAAACTCGGAGTGGGTCTCCATCCTCCCAAAATCTTTTAAGATGATGGTCAAGGAAAACTATGAAAAAATGTAACATGTTTGTCCGAATTTGTAAGTGATGTAACATATTTTGTAAGTGATAAAATATGTTTATTTTTTGTAATTTTAGATTAATTAAGTTTTTTCATCCAAATCAGCCATTAGCTGCAAATGAGTCGTCCAAAATACATTTATTGGGTGTGAAATTCCTAAACTGCCTTTGTCTTCTCCACTCATGTATATAGCCGTTGTTATGCTCTAAATTTGTTGCGTCTCCACTCCTCCTTGTATGTTCTACCAATCACGATGGGAACAAATTTCGTAAGAAGGTCTTCACAAAGCTTCAAACCCCAATTTGAGAACCCACCGGTGCTTTGCTATTGTGGGTTCACCAGTCATGCTAAATTAGCCTCAACATGGAATAATTTCGGTCGAATGTTCTATGGTTGTCCCGATTATAAGGTATGTTTGCTGAATTCTTTGGTTTTTAATCCTAATGTTAGGGATTATGGTTTAGACTAATCATGATTTAGTTCAAATGTTTAGGATAATTAGATTCAAGTCCACATGTTTAGGACTTTTGCATTCAAATTCCTAGATTCACTTATAAATAGATCACTACCCCTATTGTATATTCAAGCTTAAGCAATACAAGATGCATTTCTCTCTAATTGTTGCCTTAAGCTCTTCTTTTAGTCCTCATTCTCTCTAAATTCCTAAGATGGTATCAGAGCTAGATGATTAGGGACCAATTTCTGATTCAGTTTCAAAATTCCGTTGCAAATTCTGTTGCAACCTTGCTCCAGTAGAAATCAAGCTTCTTGCACGCTCTGTCATTCTGTTCTCTAGCAATCCAGCTTTCCAGCTTTTGTCTTCATCTTCAGCAGCTTCATCAGGTTCAGCTACTCCACGAAGCAGCCTCATGCTGGTTGCTTCATCGATCAGATCTGATCCGATCCGATCTGATCTGATCGCCATACATGATCCAAATCAACATTCTCCAAGATTCCACTGCATGAGAGTTATACATTCATGATCGGATTACAACATATGCAGCAGATTCGATTACAGGAATGGATTTAATCACTTGCAGCAAATCAGTGGATCAATTGCTGAATCGTCATCAATTGCTGAATCGCCATCAATTGCTGAATCATCATCAAATCTATAAGCCATCGATTCACTGATTCATTACCAATTCAGCTACTGGTGAGTTGAATCGTCATTTTCTTCATTACTGATTCAATCAGATTGTTCAGATCTGCAACCGAATCAGATTGTGCACATCATCTGCAACCGAAGCTAGCAACAACTCCTATGTTCATCGAAATCTATCACCTCTGTTCAGCTCTGTTTCAGCATTAGCATCAGCATCACTTGTGCAATCGAAATACAGATTCTGATCCATATGTATGTGTTTGTGTGATTCTTCTACTGTTTCATGATCTTCTTCTTCATGCCTCAATAGGTATGATCAGACCTGTGATCATACTGAGGTAAGGTTTCTGGATCTCCAACTCTGTTTAAGAAAATTTGTTGGTTCTGATGCTGAGTAGAAAATCTGCTGGTTCTGATGCTGAATTGCATGCTGCGACTATGCTGAGTTGCTTGTTGCTACTTATGCTGTTTAATTCGAACTGATTTCTCAAGTATTATGTTGATTAATTGTTGCTGAACTGATTATCGAGTTGCCGGTGCATATGGAGCTGATTAGTGCTCTGTTTGAGGATGATTTTGAGGTTGATTCTTCTTCAGTTTGATGTTGATCTTGAGCTACTGATTGCCTCAATTTGCTGCTGCTCTTCAAGTACAAAGCTGTTCTGATTTCTATTTGTTTTTTCTCCTCGAAGATATTGTGTTTTGCTGCATGCTTACAAGCACGTTTACTGCTTCGTTATGTTTTTCTACGTGATTACAAACACAGTTTTAGCAATCTCGAGGTTTCTTCTTCTTCCTCTAGTATTACAGCTGTTGTTCGACAGTAGTATTGCAACAAAGGCTCTCGGTATTCTCCTCATCATCATTCATTTGTCAAGCTTTAACTCACTAAAGTTAGAGCAGACCTGTGCTCAATAGTTCAACAGACCTGTGCTGAATTCTCTTGATTAAAATCAGCTCAGTAGTGGAATGACAGTCAGATCAATCAATCGGTGAGTTGTGCTCGATGCGCTTGGTATTCATCAAGATAATGGAGCTGCTCTTATTCAGCAAGATCATGGAGTTGTGTTTGTTATTCAGCAGGATTATGATACTTGAAGATTGCAATCAAAGAAGTAAACAACATGGATGAATGTTAGGTGTTCTTCATTTTCTATTTTTTTGTCTTGTTTTACATTAGGAAGTGAATCTTCAAAGGGGAATGTTAGGGATTATGGTTTGGACTAATCATGATTTAGTTCAAATGTTTAGGATAATTAGATTCAAGTCCACATGTTTAGGACTTTTGCATCCAAATCCCTAGATTCACCTATAAATAGACCACTACCCCTATTGTATATTCAATTTGCGGAGCGGTGGTAGATTAACGATGTTTGTTTATGTGTTTGTATTGGAGGAATGATGTTTTGTAATGGTAGGTATTTGATGAAAAACGTTTAGTTGAAATTTGAAGTTAGATGTAATATGTTTGCACTGACTGGGGAAAAATTCATCCAAGAGAACTGAATGGAATCCAACCTGCTACATTCAAACGTATGTCACAAAACACAAAGAACCTATGCAACTTCAACCGAACAACACATTTCTTACGTTAACTGTTTTTTTACCTTCACAAAATAGTTAAGTACAATACCAAGTTCAACCTAAATCCACTCTGCAAACCCTAAACCGTCAAAATAACAACATATAATACCCTTTCTCAAAATGAGATCCATCAAACACCAAAACACATCCTAATGACATAATCAAGCTGCTGTTAAATCTTTACTGAGTCGAGAATTTATAGTACTTGCTTGACTTGAAACGAGGTGAACTGCGTGACCCTACCGACTTCTTAAATATTTGTTTATTCTTTGGGGTGATTTTTTGCAAAGGCATATCCACTTCCACGAGAGCTCTGCAGTCAGACAGTTGTGATGCACTTGAGGTCACTCGAACACCTTCAACATCCCTTTCAAGATCAACAAATCTCTTAGGTGAACACGCAACCTAATTATAAAATACATAACAGTTAGCACATAGATCCAACCACTTTTCGAAATTTTGATAACTCATAAAATATATAACCTTTTTTGTCTCCTTGTGTGCAATTTAGCCCTTTTTGTTCTTGGATTTCTTTGGGGTTCTTGTGGTACTTGTGCCTGCAAACAATGAAAAGAGTAGTTAATAATTGTACAATTAAAGACATTCTATAGTAAACCCGTTTTCACCACCTGTGGTTGGGAATCATGAACAAACTTCGGAACATACGTATCTGAATCTTCAGCCACTTGACTTGTTTCTTCGTGAACTGGACGAGCCTTCCTTTTTCTTTGGTATCTCTACTTTTGGAAGGAGCCTTCGGTTCTTCTTGTGAAGACCTTACTCTCGGTACTCTTTTGGGTAGTGGATGAGGTGCTTCAACGTGAGGCTGAAGTGTGTTCAGTTTCCTCCTAACTGATCGTGCTTCAACGTGAGACTAAGGTGGTTCCTCAGGTGCTACCTCTTTACCTCGTTTTGAACGAGACGAACGTTGAGATGGATGACTAGGCTACAACAACTCATTTGTCTGGGATGGCTGGGACCCCTGACCTCTCTTGCTACAAAGCCGCTTGTTATGACCACTTAAACCACAGAGTGAGCAGTACCGTGGAAGACCATGTTTGGTCAATTTATCACCTGACTTGTTAACACTTTTGGTTTGCTCCCTCGTCCTTTTCTTTTTAGGCATGCCCCCATGTTTTCTCACGTCCGGAGGATCAATAGGTAATGCATCGACCCTCATCCAGTCGTCTACACCGAGAATGGGATGTATGACATGTGTGAATATATGTTGCATAGTCCTTTTATGGTATACCTCATCTACATAATTTGGAACCTCTAGCCTTACTTTGAGCAAACAAGCGGTAACATGTGAACAAAGAATACCTGTCAATTTTCTGTTATTGAACCGTCAATTTCGCATGTGCGTAACACGTGACCCCTTTTAACTAATTTATACATTTGAAAATACCCTTCTACCCTTAAACATGAGTCTCTCACCTATTTCCCCCCATTTGCGGTTGAGCGCTCCGAACTTGGAATTCCCACAATCGCAACAGAAGTTTCTCTTGATCCAAAGCTCCACAATCTGGTTCAATTAGACAATCAAAAAGCTGTCACAAATGCTAAAGGATGAGGAATTCAAACCGTTTGATCTCAAAATTGTTTACCGCAAAAATAGGACTTTTTATCTCAACAAATTCTTTTTGTTTTAGTTACTCTCTATCTTGGTTTACCTTCTTACTGAACTCTTTTTTATTTTTCAGGACAAGATTTGAGGAAGACAAGAACTTTCACATGGTATCATATTACAGAATATCTGGGTTCTGCAAGGATATACAAGCACATGATCTGCAAACGGACATGGATGTATGTGTGAAGATAATAAAGAACAAAAAGGATTTCTTCTATCAGAGCCTTGATGAGATCAAACTACTCAAGTATGTCAATAAGCACGATCCTACTGATAAGTATCACTTACTTCGATTATACAACTACTTTTACTATCGAGTAAGTAATCCCCTGTAAAGACAATATATTTCCTTGAAGGGAACATGTGATAGTGAGTACTACCAAGTGACAGGGTAGTAGGTACTTTGCTAAATCTTTATTTTTTGATATAATTAGAATTTTTACTGCGGTATTATTAATGATGTTTGTAATACTAGCTTCTTAGGAAGACATCCGTTGATATTCATCCATGGAAGGACGTAAACATCAGCTCTTCTAGAAAGTAACAACAATTCCTCCTCTTCATTCTCCAGGTTTGTTCATCTGAGGCAAAATTTTACTTTTTGTTCAATCCTTTTATTGATGTTGGTAGCTCAGTTGTACAAAACCTTGAACCTTGTATTTTGGTCCACCTCATGTTGTCGTTGTGAGTCAGTATTCAATAACTACTATAAGTTCATCTATTATGTGAAGGAATGATATTAAAAAAAATCTTAATGTTCTTTCATTAATGGAAAAATCTTGGCTTAGTTTCTGCAACATTTTCTTAATTATATCACTCTCTTATTTCATAGGCTGAAACTACTTGGGCACTTACTGTTCTTTTGTATTTGGCGAAATTGGTGTTCGGAACAATAGGGTAAGTGCTACATCTAAACATCCTATATATTTGTTTATTCTTGTCACGTTGTTGTTCTTATTCAAACCAGATTCATTTTTTTTTTTTAAAAATTGGTAGTGACAGTTTGATGCTTGTTTTGCTCCATGCTTGTTAAGGTTAATCGTTTTAGTGTCTTGGATCGCACACATTGTCATATATCTATTGATCAATCCACCTCTTTCGCCTTTCCTAAACGAGATTTTCATCAAATTTAACCGACACAAATTTAGTTCTGCTTGATTTGTGTTCTTGTTAAGCGGGATGAATAATTGATGATTTGTTTGTTGTATACATGATTTGCAGTTCTAAACTTGCTTTGATTGTCTGTTGCCTCAAAGATTAATCAAAGAGTAAACATGTTGTAAAAGATTCAATTTAAATAAACCTTATCAAAAGCAGGTACAGGAAGAAAGTTGAAATTTTCTCCAAAGTCGATATATGTGGATGTCGAAGACGATGTCGTATCTTCAGCACCAGTCCTTGATGCTGAACTTGTTCTGCATGTTTTATTGTAAATGGATGTTTCTGTGAACCTTGTTGTTCTGGATGTTTTGTTGTAAATGAATGTTTTTGTGAACCTTGGAATGAAATGAGTTTGTTCATATTGTTACGACACTATAGTCATTTAATCACATTTATATTAAACTTGCTTAACTATTTAATCACATACTACACTTACAAGTTCACCTATTAATCACATTTTAGGAAAACATACGTGTTGGGTATCGATAGTGACGGCCCAGTAAGAAAAGGCCTCGAAGGCCCAATAACTATAGAGGGGGTAAACCCATGACATCCGAACCGGATCGGCCCAAGTACAAGCCAAACTTGGCCCACCATCGAGTAATCCAGAATCGAGCCCAAAGTCTATAGAGACGCCAAAGGCTCTCAGACTGCTCGCCATTCTCTACTAAGTCGCGACCTTCCACTGCTCGACATGGGAGTGCTCGCCCCGAAGAGAGCCTTGCCTCTCTCCTCTGGTCCCACTAAACCGTTAATAACAGAGTGGCCAAGATATCCCGCATATCTCGGTCACATATTCACTAAAGATTAGATTTGGTAACTGCAATATCTCGCAGTAACCGCCATATCCCACGATCCGAATCTTCAGCAACTCAATATACATTAAGATATTCAGTTGCCTTTATACGGTTCTATCTCTCTTACCCTATAAATACCCTTGCTTTACATACGTTCTTTACGTTTTGAGTTTTATACACACATATACTCATTTAAGCATCGGAGAGGGACCCAGAGGCACCCCCTCTGTTGCGCTCCCCTACTTGCAGGTTCACCGGAGTTGGAACTGAAGCGTCATCCCAACCTTGTCTGGCATTCAATTCACTGCCAGGTCAGCATTCAGGATTTCACGATCCAACAATACGTAACTATTTAATCACTTTACAAGGAAACATATATAACCATTTAATCACATTATATGCATACATATGTAACCATTTAATCAAATTTCAATTTAGAATGAACACTTTAATTAAGTTATTATTCAATGAAACTCAGGATCTGAACAACCGAAACCTAGATTCTGAAGAACATTAGTACATAATACATCTTCTTGCTTCCATTTCAACAAAATATTCAACAACAAATGAAAATACAACTACGTCATCAGTACATTGATCAAAAGTAAAGAACACACAACGATATTAATGCATCACACGACTTTCAAAGACTTTAATTTGCAGCAGTTGCAACACCTCTTGCACTGAAAATTAACTCTAATTGTGCCAAAATTAGGGTTGATAACAAAAGAAAGTCAAATTTGGACAATATACTCAATATATTATAGTGAGACAATATACTAGAGTGGGAACGAACATACCCAGACTATTCTTGGTGCTTTTCTTCTTCATGGGCATCTTCGAAGTATGCGGGACTTTATATGTCCATATGGGTTCAACTGCTATTCAATTATAATAAAGGAGTCAAGGGTATTTTCGTAACTTACATATGAGTTTAGGGTCACGTGCTAGGCACATGGCTGAGTTAACGGTGATTTCTGACGATGAACAGTTAAAAAACCAATTAGTCACATAGCAAAACCAACTAATCACATTTTGAAACATGTGTAACTATTCTGAATAATGGTCAAATATCTGTAACCAATTAAGTAATTAATCCAAAATTTTATTTCTAACTGTGACTTTAAGTTATCACGTGACTCTCACGTCACTGAACTTAACGGTACAACAAACATAATGTGTAATGTTTTATCTAAAATCAACAAAATAAAACATATTACATCAAATACCTACATCCGAAAACATGTTTCATCAATTACAACTTTCGATAAACATATTACATCTTTTTCAAACTTAACCCAATTAAAAAGGAAATGCACACAAAATTAATTATATCATGACATACAATATAAATACAAAATATTTTTTTATGGTAACACAATATGTTATAACGTGACAAAACACTTGTACAATAATATAAAAAATATTGTTATGTTATAACACGAAAATATGATTCCAAGATAATATGAACATGATAACCTAACACGATTTAAATTATTTAAAAGGGTTAATAGTCAAAGTGCCCCCTAATGTTTGGGCGAAATTTAAGATTGCCCCTTAAAGTCTAAAATTTTAAATATTAGTCCTAAAATTTGGACGATTTCAAAAATCGCCCCTTTCCGTCCTCTGTCTGTTAATTTGGGACGGAAAACACAACATGTGCCTTGCACGTGACTTTACTTAAGATTAAAAGACCAAATTGCCCTACCCTCTTCTTCTTCATCATTCAAAGGTTCCATTGTCTTCTCTGGAGCAGTTCCAGGATGGTCCAACGATTGCAAAATCTCTCGCTCGGTTTGGGCACGAAGTAGCTTCTCTCTCGTATCTTTCAACGTAGACATATCCTTTTCAACCCCTTCCTCTCCAGGAGTCTTTCTTTATAAGCTCTTCAAACTCCTTTTCTCCTTCAACTGTGCTGAAAAGCCTGAAATCCACACACAACATAATCATCGTCCTCTGTTTCTTGATCATTCAATTTTGACTCTGCTATCTGTTTGTCTGCGTTTCCAATGATGCGTCAAAAGCTACTGCACGAGCTCCTCGATGAAGACCAAGAGCCTTTCTTCATAAGCGCCATTATTAAGAAGAACCAGAACCAGTTACAGATCAAGAAGCCCAAACCCATCTCGCAGCCGACAAGGCTCGCCGGAAACTTCTGTCGCCGGAGAGGAAGGTCACGGTGACTTGGTCGTAGAAGTGGGAGCGTTTGCGTAATGCCGCGGGAGCTAATGGCGGCGAAGTAGAAGCCGCGGTGGCCATGGAGGTTTAGGATTGTGTCTTCGACTGTGCTTCGACTGCGTTCAATAATTTGCGTCTTGGCTTCGAATTCAAAGAAATCAGTCTGAGTCTGCTCGATCGGAACAGAGCTGAACTCGAAGAAATCGAAGTTCGACACAGAGAATTGAGACCCGGAGCTCGAAGTCTGTGAAGGTAATGAATTCGTAGAGGAGAGAAAAGGTCTTCGTAACAGAGCTCTTATTGTTGATCTGGTCTATGTGTAGAGGAGAGAAACAAGAAACCAAGAAGGATCCGCAACCAAGAAACAGAGAAGGATCCGAATTTGGGAGAGGTCAACGCGAGTTTGAGAAGAGGCCGGAGGGAGAGAGGTCGAGCGATCCGACTGTAATCAGACTGGGCGGACCAGGAGGATACTGTCCCAGGTGCTGGACTGCAACATGGCCCGCCCCTTTCCATTCATTGAGCTTCTTCACCCATTTGTGTAATCAGAAATCAGCCAAACTTCTATCTAGAATGTTATAGGCCATTTTTTTACTAATAAATAATTGATAATCACAGTATTCAAGCGTTTGGGGGTTTGTTACGGTATCACAGTATTGATAATCACAGTATTCAAGTATTGAAATAATGAAGGTTTGTTCTGCTGATTGGTATCACCATTCCATGGATACAATTGCTCAACCTTGAACGAAACGATGAAGAAGAAGAGGGTAGGGCAATTTGGTCTTTCAATCTTAAGTGAAGTCACGTGCAGGGCACATGTTGTGTTTTCCGTTCCAAATTAACGGACCTACGGAAATGGACGATTTTTGAAATCGTCCAAACTTTAGGACTAATATTTAAAATTTTAGACTTTAAGGGGCAATCCTAAATTTCGCTCAAACTTTAGGGGGCACTTTGACTATTAACCCTTATTTAAAATGAAGAGTGAGCTAAAGTTATTAGCTTCGTATATGTCAGGGTCAGGGTCCATTAATGAGAATGAGTTGGGGAAAGCTTGAACCCAATTCCGACGGTGAAAAGTTAATAACTATAAAATAAATTACTTCATGAGTATTTATATTTTTTTAACATATTTAAATAGTTATTTTATATTATTATTTACGCACTCTAATTTTTTTTTTTTTTATAAAATAGAAAATACAATAAATCAAAACTAAATACTAATTATTTTTAACTATTACGTAATAACCTAACCTAGTGGTTTAGGTTCATAATATCCGAAGCCCACTACACTTAACTACTCGAGAAGAACACTTTAATTCTCTGTCAAGCTATGCGTTGTAGCCAATTTGTTACGACAATAAGGGAGTCGTTTTCCATGTCATGCCAGATAAGGCAACCCCCAACGCACCCTGGGCTGGTCTGGCCTGGACGAAACCTTACAAATCAGGCAAGGACCAGGTTGTCCTTCTGACTTGGACAAACATTAATGATTTGTCCGTTGCTAAATCCTGCCTGCCTGCGTAACTTATTCACCTCCGCCGCAGTTTCAGCCACCCTCTCATTCCCCACCACTGCTCACAACCTCCACACTCGTATAAACACCCTTCTTCTGGGATCTCACAACCCTAGGAAAATCCATCTCTGCTGATCTCTTCGCCATCACCATAAAGGCGGCGGACTCTATGCCCAGACGCACTGTGCCGACGCCGCCACATCCGGGGCAGCTATGCAAGCAGCATTCTTGGTCGCCTGATGTGATTAGGGACGAGGCATGGCAGCGCAGGAAAACCGTGGCTGCTGGAAGCCGCGGAAGCCCGACCAAGAGCGTCACGGAGGACGATCTAACGGAGCTCAAGGCGTGTATGGAGCTTGGGTTCCGATTCGACTCCCCGGAGATCGATCCGAAGCTATCCGACACTTTCCCGGCGCTGGAGCTCTACCAAGCCGTCAACAGGCAGTACCAACGCTCCCTGTCTAGATCGTCGTCGACCTCCTCCGTGGCGTCCTCCATCTCCGACAACGATCCAGACTCCATATATGATTCCGGTACGTGCAATTCAATGAAGGATCCGAATCTATATATTCCGTAAAAATAAAAACTTTGTATTGTTAAAGAACGGACGAAGTTGAGAAACGATGGGGTTCTGATTCACTGTCTTTGTTTGTTGTGGACGAAGGTGATGCACCGGAGAAAGTGAAGGCAAGGTTGAAGCAGTGGGCGCAAGTAGTGGCTTGTTCTGTGCGGCACCCTTGAACTCGTGATCTTTCTACTCAATTGAAATTAGAAGGTTATGTACATAGAATCAATTCATCAATCGTCTGTACTAAAAATTATGTAATTAAGAAGATTTCCTACATTTCAGGTATGTATATGTATATACAAATTCATATTTTATATGTAAGACAACTTGTAGCATCGCTAGAAAATCTGTGCTTAACAGCAATAGTGGTCACTGCCTAAGATGAAAAAACAGATCAAATTGAATATTCACATCTCCCCTCCATTGACTTCCACGAGGGAAAAAAAAATTATCTGCTTTCTTCTTTGAGTTTTGTCTTACTTTCTCCAGACATTTCTCCCCTTGTCTTCGAAGCAATATCTTGATTCATGGGGTTGTCAGAAATATTGACAAGCATCCCAAACCACATGTCTTCCTAGCTCACTGTTTCTAACTTCGCGCGTTCTTGTTCCTTCTCTTTCTGCAAAATCGGTTCTTTTCTTCCATATAGCCATGGATAAGCAGCTGGTCGGTTAATTCAAATCGTTGATCTCCGCCTTCTTCAAATGGTCAGAAATCTTTTAGTTGAATTTGTCCCGAACCTGCTATTGTGTTTTGAAGAAGTGGGAAACCTGTGCAGTTGGTTGTAAGTCTGGACACAGTCGATATAGAGAAGCCAGATGCTGAATTTGGTACACCTCAACCTGCTGTAATAGCTTCTGTGATTCCGTTTCTAATTAGACTTACCTGCATTTCAAATTTACTTAGCAATATGCATTTAAAAGTAGCTAAGCATTCATAACATTGCATTTAAAAGAACTTAAAGATTAGTAACAAGCAGTTGGCGTTGAATGGAATTTCCCGTGAATGTGATTATAGAGTGATTTGGATACAGAATACTACCTTTCTGTGGTTAGCCTTTTATCGGGTCGGAAACATCTCTTTGCACAATGGAATGGATCATCATTGTAGGTACATTTTTGCTTAGATTTATGTTTGCAGTTGTGGTAATTGTAACTCGCCCCATGTTTGCTTGGAATCGGTATTGCTTGACTCGGGTTGATTCGGTCCTGGATCGACTTTTACTCTAAAAAACAAAAATATTCAAAACTTTTAAATACAAAATACAATGCAAACATTATAAAAGTATTCAATACAAAATAAAATACAAATATCATACCAAATAGGCAAATATTCAATATAAAAAAAATTCAAACACATCCCTAAACCCACAATAAATTAATTAAAAAAACACAATGAATGTTGATTTCATCTGTACTCGGACCGAGTCAGTTTATTCGGTGTTTTGGATAAAAAAATTAATTCAAACCCAAGTTTGAGATTAAAAAAAAAAACTGTTTTGACTCGGTCTTAAATTCGAAACAGACTATTCGTGACGATTTTTTGACCCAGCTGATCTTTTTTTCTCATTTCTGCAGACAAGGCGCTCTCGCGGCTGCTTTTGTGTCTAAATGCAGAGCCCGTAACATTCGGTTGCAAGCTCTCAAAGCCCTTGAGAAATCAAACCCTAATCTTGTTTCACAACATGGGGAAATTTTTTTGTTTTTCTTCTTCTCCTGCAGGTGGAAAGTAGGAAGGGCCATCCGCCATCGGATTCTTTCACGGCGCTAGTGGACATGGCAGCAGTCCAACTTCAATCCGAGCCAAAAAGGAAAAGATCAACCGCCTCTGCAAGTACAATCGAGTCCCGACACTGTTCATCATTTATGATGGGGTTTATAAGGGACGCCTTATTTTAATAAACCATTATATCACTGACCTAAATAAAATCAATAAACCATTAATGTAAGGCGTCGCCCATATGAATATAAGAGGCGTCGCCTCCATGTGTCAAGATAAGGTCGCATTAATTGGGACCAGACAACATTAAATGGGATCAGACATCTCTGAGATTTGAAGATAAGGACTTCGTCCCATCTGAAGGTCAGTTTGACCTAAGTTAAAAAGACTAATCAAGGTAAAAAGGAAACACTGTTCATCAGGTTAAGCAAAACCTATAAATACCAGCATTCATTATCATTTATTACATTCTGATTTTCACCACATCCACATAAAAGCTCTTCAACTGACTTAAGATTCAGAGATGAATAAACGGGTCAACACGAAATTGTCAATTTTGTGCAGGTCCGAACCGAGAGAAGCAGCGCATATAGAGAAGAAGATTTTCAGATGGAATCGGTGTTCTTGAGGCAAGAAAGATTCTCTTTGTCGATTATGCTTACACGTATTTTCCATTATTTTTTTTGTTCTTTTCATGAATGAATTTAACGATGAAGGTACAGGAGACAGCGGTGATGAACAAGTTCGAATCTTTGAAGCACACGTTCCGATCTGGAAAGAAGAATGACCGAGAAGCATCAGAGGAGTGGATAATCTGAAAGTGAATAGAATATACCCAGTTGGGTTGACGCAGAGATAGCTTTAGATTCAACAGCGATGGTATTTTGTTTTCTGAACCCATGTGGAGAAGAATCCATGTGCGAAGTTTGAGGTTATCTTTGTCTGAACACGGAGATTACGGAAGTAGCCTCCTCTTTGATGTTCATCGGCGAAAGGGTTACCGGAGAAGATAAGTGAGTATTTTCCGGCAGCATCAACGGTAACCCAATTGGTGTGGGGCGCTGTGACTTTATGTTGTTGGTAGAGAAAGAAACCATGGGCGCCACGTGGCGGTGGTGGGTACCCTAAAAAGGCAGTTTGCAGCGACAAAAGACGTCGTGGCTCTTAGCAGATAGGAAAGGACTAGGGTTTAGTTTAGGGAGGGAGGGACGAATTCCTTGCAATAATTAACCACGTGATTTTTTCTACCAAAATCAAAAATATGTAATTAACCACGTGATTTATGATAGGGAAAAAAAATTAAAATTTAAAAAACGTACACAAGGTCTCAATTTGTTATAGGATACAAATTTTGTGATTTTTTTAGTTTTTTTTGCCTTTCTTTTTGTTAGTATTTATCAGAAAGCTGAAAATTAAGTTTTCCATGAAATTTTATTTAGTATATTTTTTTAGATTCGGATTTTCATATCTGAATAGAAAATTATTTAGGGTCAACGTTTAATATTCAATTAATCAATGAATGATATCATCCTTTTTCTTACAAATTTAAATTACAAAAAGAATATAGATGTAGTTTTGAAATAAAAACTAAAATTATATAGATACATAATGATTGATAATAATAAAACATCGTGTAGTTTATTAATTTATATATTTTTTACGTATCTGAAAACATATATTTTTATAAATAAGTACTTAAAATTTTATTTTTTAACTTTTAGATATCAGTTTTCTTTTCGTGTTAGCTCCATTTCTTGATCCATCAATTTTGAATGGAATGTAAAAAAAAATAATTGTTGCAATCTGGTATATATAGACATATAGTTTGTTTATCATTTTAATATAGTATCTATATTTTGTTTTAAGATGAATTAAAAGAGGGAGCAAAACTTTGAAAATTTAAGGTATTTAAAATAAAAATCTTACATATTTATAAAAACGTTAAAAAAAATAGATACTTACAAAAAAAAATATCCCTATAGATTATTAATAATAATAGTTTGTATTATGTTGTTATTCTCTAACGCGCAATTAATTTTGGATTTGATTGGTCGAAATTGATCCACTTGTCTACTTGGTTATGGATAAAATACGAGTTTTTCCCCTAAAGTTTAAGTCGAATTTAAGATTCTCCCTTAATATTTGAAATTTCAGTTCTAATGCTTGGACCGGATGAAAAATCTCTCATTTCCATCCATTTGTCGTTTACTCTAACAGATTGAAGATCATGTGTACACATGTTTGTTTAATATTTTGAAGTGACCAAATTGCCCTCCATACCGATCTTCTTCATGCCAACCATACCCATAGAGGTACACCGTACATAGGGGTGGCAAAAACTGACCCAACCCGTGGATGACCCGTGGGTGACCCGCTCACGGGTCGTGTATGGGTCAGAGTTTTTGACCCATGGGTCATTTTGACCCAACTCGTACATGACCCGTGATACCACGGGTCAGGTTTGGGTATGAAGATTTGACCCACGGGTCAACCCGTGACCCGTGATATTTGTATATTATATTAAAATAATAAGGTTTTTGGTATGTATGGGTCGAACGGGTCAGACTGACCCACAGGTCATAGGGGTCCAATGGGTCAGTCTGACCCAACCCTTTCATTTCTGACGGGTCATTCTGACCCGCGGGTTGACCCACCAACCCGCGGGTCAGGTTTGGGTTTGAAAAATTGACCCATACTATTACACGGGTCAGGTTTGGGTCAGGGATCTCTAACACGACCCATGGGTCGACCCATGACCCGTTTTCCCACCCCTAACCGTACATGCCCCTCCCTTTCCTCCCTCATCCATCTCTGCCGAAACGGGCGGCCTTACCTCCAACGACGACCTTGAGAGCATGGGATTGCAGAACCTTGAGAGCTATGGTGGGTGATAAGGTTAGAGTGGCCATGGGGTTGCAGAAGTCTCCAAAGAATGATACTCCTCCCAAGCCGCCGTTATCATCTCTGGCAGCCTCTGGAAAGAGCGGGTCCTATAAAACTGCATTCTCCTGTTCCTTCGACAGCGAGAACAGAAAGAGTGAGAACAAAATCAAGGCAATGAAAAAGAGGTGCTGCAACTTAAGGAAACGATATCAGAACGGATCAACGGCGGATGGGCGGAAAGTGGCAAATTAGAGTGTACAAACTCAAAGAGATAGGATTCCGTAGGGGTAATGGTGGACGTTGTCGACGTGCTGATGCACTATAGGTGCCGACGAAGCCATGTGTCACATAACCTTGTTAACAGAGGAGTGCTTGAACGGAGAGAATGAATGACAATTTTGTCCATTAAAAATGTATAAAATTCACGTGTTTGGCACGTGACTAAGTTTCCATCATAAATAAATGGGTTTTGGACAACAAGGAGAATTTTTAATTGTGTCCAAACATTAGGATTAAATTTTCAAATTTCAAACATTAAGGGGGAATTTTAAATTCGGCTCAAACTTCAGGGGGGAAACTCATATTTTACCCAATCGGTTATATATATATACTAGATAACTGAAGCGTGCTTTGCGCAGATTATAAAAATTATTTAAGTTATCGTTATATTAGTTTAAATTATTATATGAATAAAAATAAATAAATTTTAATTATATTATTATATTGATAAGATTAACTAAAATTTAAAAATTAAAGTGTTTTTATTTTCAATATAATTTTACTTAATATTAAAATTGAGTTAATTAGAATTTGATATGTGTCATTTTAGTAATTTATTAATATTATTATTTATTAGTTTATCTATTCAATAAAATGTAAAATTAAATGTGATGTAAGCATCGAGCTTAAATTAAATTTGACATAAAAAATAAATTGAATTTTCTTAATTATTATTTTTTAATTTTCGGGTTATATTTGAATATTTAGTCCACCGTCGTTAAATATCCGAAATCCAACTCGGCACGGTCACACGGCCAATAGATAGTGACTGGAGAGAGAGCCCTTCACCTTTCGCAAAAGTCACATTTTCCTTTGATCGATTAATATTATTCTTACAAAGAATGTTATAGAATTCTGTAAAGTCGATTAAATATTATCAACCATCGTTGAAATTAAATTATGTATATAGATAATACGTGATTTAAAATAATATATAATAATAATAATAATAAGTAAAAAATTAAATGAAGATGCAATCATCTAGAATAAAGTAAAAAAAAGCTTGTCAAACTGAAATTTTGAAGAAAAAACACAATAATAGATTGTTCTAAATGAATTATTTTGAAGTTAAGATCGAGTCTAAGCAAACGAGATTAAATTTTTTAATTAGATTATAACTTAGTTTTTTTTAACACCATTATCAATTAGGCTGAGTTTAACCCGATTTACTAACTCAATATTTACTATATTATGTGATTTTATGTTATAAAGAGAACTTGATATCATTAAATTGTATTTGTATAAATAATTATTGAGTTAATTACCTTAACCGTTACTTATGTTTGACCCATGTGATTAAAATGTTACTCATTTTTTTTGGTGTAGCTGAAACGTTACTTAAGTTTGAAGATGTGACTGAATGGTTACTCCGTGAAGTTTCCGTCACATATTTCCGTTAAACTGTCACGTGCAAGTCACGTGACCTAATTTAAAAACGATTTTACCCCCTTTTATATTTATGGATTATGAAGTAGTAACGGTTAGGTAAAAAAATGTCCAAACTAAAGTAACCGTTTAATAACATTTAGAATAAGATAAAACGACATTTAACAACTTCTCCACAAACATAAGTCACCACATTTGCAACCATTTCATTTTATTTTCTTCTTGAATATCTGATTCTGTTTGATGAAAATCCAGCTAAATAAACATCAAGTAGCATCAAACAAATTCATAATACATACAACAATTTTCTATTTTCTATATTTTCTCACTATCACTATTCCTATTCGTATCTGTCAAGACAATATTTTCCTACTCGGTTGACACCTCAACTTGATCATTCTTCTCTTCTGTTTCTGGGGAAGACTCATGTTTCTCTTCAGATGTGTGCACTTCAATATCACGTTCAAACACCAATGTTGTCAGTCAGTTAATTGCAACATAAAACCTGTTCCTCTAGCTTATCACACACGTCAAATAGGTCGACCGCCAAATGAACCAACTCACAAATCCTCCCATTGACACACCTTTCGTCTCCTGCATCCCAAGGTTGAGTTGTCAACCAACAAAACAAAACCTCCAATCACAAACAAAAACACAAACACTCACCTTGCTCTGTCTTAGATCCACAGAACTTTATACATTCCCACTGTTGCCATGCTTCCCAGATGTGTATACACAAATGGAGCTCCATAGTCAGCATCCACTCATTAACCCTTATATCATGTTCACTGCAATTCAAAGAACAAGGATCCAACATAGAGTCTAGACTTGCCTAAATATATAATAAATAAATATCAGCATCAGGAAGGAAAATTCATTACTTGAGCCTAAATAAAAGAAAGAAAGAAGTCATTCATCAATACCAATCTTGCACATAAAAATCAAGCACACTGACATTTGTAAAGGACGGGGATCACCAATTCAGCAAAATATGAAAATCTATCATTTTCATTCAAAATTGCTTTGTATCTTCAGCTTATTCTCATAAAAGTTACTTTTTGTTCAAAAAGGGAAAGCTTATTCTCAGCTTATTCTTTAGCGTATTCTCAAAATTGTTTTTCGTTCAAAAAGGGAAAGCTACATTGCAAATCAATTCAGAAGATAATAAATATATAATTGCTAAGAATGTGTTGTACCAGAGCAGCAGTTCAATACTCAAGCCTAATTGCACATGATGCAGATACCTCTTCTGTTTGACAGCAAATTGCGTCTCAACCCTTCTGTTCGATTATTATCTGAAATGCCGCAAGAAACAACAACAAACAACAACAAACAGTATCTAACACAGACACAACTATAGCAACATCAATCTTGGAAGCTCAAAACGAAAAATTCTGAGATGGTTGTCTACAATCTTGAGAACAACAGCGTCAGAATTCAAGAATTCAATGCACCCATCAAAAGCCCCAGAATCAACAAATATGTATTAGGAGAAGAAGATAGAGGATGGAAGATCAAAAACCTTATGGACAGAGCGCCAAGCGCTTCTTTGGATCGTTGAGGATGGAAAGTTCGTGCTTGAGGACCTTGTTAAAGCGGCGAACCTTGAGCTTACGGACCGAGGTACTCCCAAGCTCCGCCACCGCCATTTCCTGTCCAGACCTAGAAACGGAGTCAGTCGATTGTCCAAAAATCAAACTCATATTATTCGAGATCAAACTTCTCCAGACCTAAGAACCAACTGCTCTTAAGTAGGGGTGATCAAAAAAGACTGTAGGACCGAATTCCCGACAAGACCGGCCCGAGACCGGCCCGATTAGGACCGAGACCGACTAGGACCGAGACCGAACGGGCGGGTTTTTTCCCTCAAGGTCGGTCTCGGTCTCGGGCTTTTTTCCCGAAAGCCCGTTTAGGACCGGCCCAGACCGAATGTATGTGTATTTGAGATTTTCATAATACCACACCGAAAATAATGTGGATTTTGGAGGTTTTCTATCTCTATAAAAGGTGCATCTTGATAAATTTACTAAAGAATATAGAGAGTTCATAGTGTTTCTTTGAGAGGTGAACTATTCCTTCGCCTTTTACTAAAGAATACCGTGAACTCATAGTTTTTTTTTTGGTATAGATTCGGTCCAGGACCGAGACCGGCCCGAGTCAAGAAAGACCGACTCGGACGGGCTTTTTTGGCCGAGGTCGGTCTTGGTCTCGGTTTCGGTCCTCCAGAAGGCAAGACCGAAATTTCGGTCTCGGTCTCGGTCTTGCCTTCAGGACCGGCCCGGCCCGCCCATGATCAGCCCTACTCTTAAGTAGAGAATCTGTTTATGGTAGTTTCAGAACTTCAAATTACAACTACATCACGTGACAAGCACATGTGCCTACTTAACAGAAAGAAATAACGGCAGTTAGGTGATAGTAACAGTTCAGTCACATGTGTCAACATAAGTAACGGTTGAGCTCAAGTTTGAACGGTTCAGTCACATTGTCAAACATAAGTAACGGTTCAGGTAATTAACCCATAATTATTTGAAGTTTTATGTTTTGAGATTGTGTTGTTTTAAGTGTACTACAATGTGTAAGTATCGATTCACAAATCAACGTATGAACTCAGATAATAATTATATTTTCTGAAAACTTATAAGTCGTACAAGTTATAAATTTTAAACCCTGAGTTTATATAATTTTACAAGTCGCGTGGAATAGGGGTAATTAGGACAATTCACATGCACATTTTAATAGAGGAGAATAAAGAGCGAACGGGCAACAGATACAAATGAGAACTGCAGCAGTCTGTAGTGTCTCTTGGAATCAGCCAAGCGACCTTCAAACGCTAACCTCTCCTTCTCTCCTAAGGGCCCTCTCTATCCCCTTCACCGATTCTCTACAAAATGCCCCTCCACTCCGTCATTCTCTTCCAGCATTCCACCGCTACCTCCGCCGCAAATACGAGCTACGATCGAAGAAATCACCGCCATGGCAACCGCTTCATTCCCATCAGTCAGGTTCCAGAGCCCAGTTTCATTTACAAAAACAAGCTCCAACTTCCGTCAGCTCCCTGCGACGCGGCTACGTGCCACACCGACCGTAGCGCCGGGAGAGGCCGTGGACGAGGCGAGGCTGGAGCCGAGGGTCGAGGAAAGAGGAGGGTACTGGATTCTGAAGGAGAAATTCCGGCAGGGGATCAATCCCCAGGAGAAGGTGAAAATCGAGAAGGAACCGATGAAGCTGTTCACTGAGAACGGGATCGAAGACCTTGCGAAACTGGCCATGGATGATATCGACAAGGAGAAGACGACGAAGGAAGACATCGATGTTCGGCTCAAATGGCTCGGCCTATTCCATCGGAGGAAGCAGCAATGTAAGTTGATCTCTCTAGTCTCTTCTACGTCCTATTCGCATGTGTCATTTTCACTGTAGTGTAGCTAAAATTAGCATGTTGACCTCAGTAATACTCTGTGTAGATAGGCTAAATTTTGGGTGAGTTTCGTGTTTATGCTATATATCAATCTGGGTGGAGCAATTTTCTGATTTGATCTACAAACACATTTAAAATGAAATTTCTGTAGACAGATCAAGATGTATGATAGGAATAGTTTCATCATATAGTGTCATTTAATTATCAATGATTTGGTTAAGTATTGATCTTGCCCAATTTGAACAGTTTCTTGACATTTTATTTTCGTAACCCTAGATGGTAGGTTTATGATGAGGTTGAAGCTACCGAATGGCATAACAACGAGTGAGCAAACACGGTACCTAGCCAGTGTCATAAGGAAGTATGGAGAAGAGGGTTGTGCAGACGTGACCACCCGTCAAAATTGGCAAATTCGGGGAGTGGTATTACCCGATGTCCCGGAGATATTGAAAGGTCTAGAGGAAGTTGGGTTGACGAGTCTGCAAAGTGGGATGGACAATGTGCGAAACCCTGTTGGGAATCCCTTGGCAGGGATCGACCCTCATGAGATCGTCGACACTCGACCCTACAATAACTTGCTTTCGCAATTCATAACCGGGAACTTTCGTGGCAATCTAGCCGTTACTAACTTGTGAGTTCCATATGCAATCTCTTGCTCATAGCTCAACATTTGAAATTTTTAGTGAAATTTAGTGGAAAAGTACAAGTTTTTCTTTTAGGATATAGTTGCTCGCCAAGCAAAAAAGTGAAGGGGTAAAAGATTGGTTGAGATAATGAACACTTTTTCGGTGATTCGCTCTAAATTGGATATGAATTTGATGTTCATTTCAGTCAGGTTTTTGTGATGAACTAATGCTTTTATGAAATGATGATTTGTAGACCCAGGAAATGGAACGTATGTGTGATCGGGTCGCATGATTTGTACGAGCACCCTCACATCAATGACCTCGCCTACATGCCGGCAACCAAGGACGGGCAGTTCGGATTCAATCTATTAGTGGGAGGATTCTTCAGCCCCAAGCGATGCGAGGAGGCAATACCGCTCGATGCGTGGGTCCCAGGGGATGATATCGTTCCTGTTTGTAAGGCGATCCTGGAGGCATTTCGCGACCTTGGAGCCCGAGGCAACCGCCAAAGGACCAGAATGATGTGGTTGATCGACGAGTTGGTGAGTCCCGATCATGTCTCAAATCAAACCGTCACTTTGTCTAAACCAGTTGTGTATGAACTGAACCACTAGATTTTCTAACTCACAAAAAATGTAAAAAATTGCAGGGTGTTGAAGGATTTAGGGCAGAGGTGGTGAAGCGAATGCCCCACAATGCATTAGACAGGGCCTCTTCTGAAGACCTTGTCCAGAAACAATGGGAGAGGAGGGACTACTTAGGTGTCCACCCACAAAAGCAGGAAGGGCTCAGCTTTGTGGGCCTCCACATCCCTGTGGGCCGGGTTCAAGCCGATGACATGGACGAGCTCGCCCGCATCGCCGAAGACTATGGTTCCGGAGAGCTCCGGCTCACGGTCGAGCAAAACATCATAATCCCGAACATCGATAACTCAAAGATCAGTTCATTGCTCGAAGAACCACTTTTAAAGAACCGATTCTCACCCGAACCACCAATTTTGATGAAAGGTCTGGTGGCATGCACAGGGAACCAGTTCTGCGGTCAGGCGATTATTGAGACGAAGGCTAGAGCCTTGAAAGTGACCGAGGAGGTCAGTCGTCTCGTGTCAGTAACCCGCCCAGTGAGGATGCACTGGACGGGCTGCCCGAACACGTGCGGGCAGGTCCAGGTTGCGGATATTGGTTTCATGGGTTGCATGGCTCGGGATGAGAATGGTAAGATGTGTGAGGGTGCGGATGTGTTTGTAGGTGGTCGAATCGGTAGCGACTCTCACTTGGGTAAGATTTACAAGAAAAGTGTCCCTTGCAAGGACTTGGTGCCCTTAGTCGCCGACATATTGGTGGAACACTTTGGGGCTGTCCTAAGGGACAGAGAGGAGTCCGAGGAGTGATGACCTTAAAAAAAATGCGTTGTTAAAAATGAGAATGATTTTGTGTTATCATTAATAATAAAAGTCTATTTTTATTTTATATTATATAGAGAGAAAGCAGAAAAGGTTGTGTACTATATCTATATTTTGGATTTATATATATCGATATTATTAAAAAAATATATACTTATCGAAATTCGTTCCAATGATTGTAATTTTTGTATGTATATTGGAACGTGCCTTGAGGGACCCTTCATTTGTAAGGATCCTTAAAAAAAATAGTGATTTAATTGCTTCGCTTCCTGGGAAAATGCACCACCTTCCGCTCCTTGCCTCCTTCCTCGCCAATCCCGTCTCTGCTCTCTCTCTCTCTCTCTCTCTCTGGAGAGATTGCAGTTCTCTACACAGTGCAGTCTACGGCATTCATTGCCTTGCTGCTCTGTTGCGTTTCTTCAGACAATGCGAGTAGAAGCAGAACGGACTGAGGTGGTAGAAGCTTGATTGATACCTCCTCGCTCTCGATTCTCCAGATGGATAGATCGAGCTCTATCGCCTTTGACGCGCCTAGTGTGTGGAATTTTCTCATTGCTGTCTACTTTGCAGTCCTCTGCGTTGCTGCTCGCTCCTTCTTGGACAGATTCATCTTCCGTGTAAGCTTTCTACTACTAGCTCACAGTTTTCACTACTTTGCCATTGAACATTCCTAAGCATAGCTGATTTGACATGTTCATTTCTCGTCTATTCTGAAGTTTCAAACGAAGCGGTTCGATATGCTTAAGCTGTTAAACTATAGTTGTGCACTTGCTGGTAATTGTATGATGAAAGTTAGCAGTGCCTTTTTGGTGAATGAGAGATCTGATTAAAAAAAAAAGGATCTAATCACAGTGTGTAATTCTTTTCCACATTACCTGCTGAAGACAAGCTATAGTAGTTGCCCCAATTCGATCATAATAGATCTCCTGCTTAAATTTTTGACTTGTAATATTTCAGAGACTTGCAGCCTGGTTACTGCATAATGGAGCTTCTCCTCTTAAGATCAATGAGGCTACACAAGCAAAGATTATTAAGTGCTCAGAGTCTATGTGGAAGCTATTCTTCTATGTGTCTGTTGAAATATGGATTCTTAGAGTTGCCTATGAGGAGCCCTGGTTCACTGATTCAAAAGTGCTTTACAGAGACTGGCCTAATCAGGAGCTAAAGTAAGTGATTCATCTTCTGTACTGCTGCTACACAAAATCTATTAATGATTTCATATAGTAAAGTTACTCTTTGCACCTACTTATCAAAATTGTTAAACCTTCTCGATTCATCCCGTCGATACGATAGGAAAGTATCATTACTAGTAGACTTAACTCTCCATTTCCTTCTTCCCGAGTGATTTATTTTGCAGATTTCTTTCTGTGATTTTCTTTTAGTTCTCTCTTCAAGTAATTTCGTGAACAGGTCAGTCTCGATTGACTGATTGATCAATCAGTGCTTAATTCAATAACTGGTACTCCAACTTTAGAAAAGAATGTACTGCGTTGTTTCTCCAATGGTTATGGAGTTTCTTAGTTTGTATCTTTAACTGGAGAATAGACTGTCCTAAAACATTGTCATTTGGTGTTTGTATCCTTATCTGTTACCAAAAAAATAAAAATGTGTTAATCTCAACTTCCTATAATGTAGGCTTCCACCTGTGACAATGAAGAAATTGTCTTTTCTCATTTTCTATAAAATTGATCCTCACAAACTGCAAGTATGATTAGTTTAAAAGGTATTGGTTTTAGTAACGCGTCCTCAATTTTCTAAACGCTGCTTGTTTCTCTTTGCAGACTTTCCTTAAAGCTCTACTATATGTGCCAATGCGGGTTCTACCTCTTCAGCATCGCTGCTCTTCTCACATGGGAAACCCGACGAAAGGATTTTGCTGTAATGATGTCTCATCATGTCGTCACTGTCATCCTGATCAGTTATTCCTACTTGACTAGGTGATTTACCATTTCCCCCTTTCCTTTACATGTCAATATTTATATGGTTTCACTGTTCTCCGTGTTAAAAAGAAGTAACTAATACCCCACTACTACTACATCTTGCTCAGTTTCTTCCGACCTGGTGCGATTATTCTTTCCCTACATGATGCAAGTGATGTATTTATGGAAGGTGCAAAAGTTTTCAAGTACTCCGAGAACGAATTTGGAGCCAGTTTCTGCTTTGGATTATTTGCCCTCTCATGGCTCATTCTCCGACTCATAGTCTTTCCTTTCTGGGTTATCAAATCATCAAGGTTCCCTTACCCTCACCCTTATCATCGTTCCTGCCTTCCGTTTTCCATTTTCCATTTTATTCATCTTTGTTATTTCTTATTATCCTTTGTTCGGACATTACAGCTACGATGTTCAGTTCTTCGTGGCACTTCACGAGGCAAAGATTACCCTAATGTATTACATTTTGAACACGATGTTATTGACATTGCTTGTGTTCCACGTATACTGGTGGCTTCTCATTTGCTCCATGATCACAAAGCAGCTTAAGAACAGTGGCCAAGTCGGAGAAGATATAAGATCAGGTAATTAACTTTGTTATCAAGTTTCGCCGAGATTGGTTGTATTTGATTCGTGTCGAGTATCTGATGACAAATATGTTGATTGTAACTTGCAGACTCGGAAGATGATGAGTAGATGAAATATGATGACTGGAAAAGCAAAGGTGTGACATTTTTTATGGACATGATCTGATTTTGCTGTGCTTTTTGGTATATAGGTGTGATGGGTGAGTCCAGTATAAATCTTGTGCTCTATAGTTTATAGGGTAACAAGAGTAGTGTATTGTCATTTTACACAGATGAAAGGAGTTTGAATGTAAAATTACTATTCTAACCCTGCAAAGTTGGGTTTGCTAATTAATCAACTTATCTTAGTTAAATATAGTATAAAAACTAGTGTAAATAGTCTCAATGTACTCATATGTTTGCCCATGTTGTTATTTGCACTACTCATGTAGTAATTTGCACCTACACGTTTGGATATGTTATTAAATGCACTAACTGTAAACTATCCGTCCATTTTACCGTTAAATATGTCAAAATAACAAATTTACCCTCTTGTTCCTCGTCAACACTAAATTCAATTCCAAAAGACAGATTTGGGTTCAAGTCCAACCCCAAAATGTACATTTAGTTCAAATTCAACCAAAAAATGCAATTTTTGGTTGAATTCGAACTCAAATTTGCATTTTCAGGTTCAAATCCAACTTAAATTTGCATTTTGGGGTTGAATTCGAATAAAAAATGTAGATTTTAGTTTGAATTTCAACCCAAAAATGCAAATTTGGATTCAATTGGATATAGTGTTTAAAATAATATTAAGAAAAACAAAATGACGAAATTGTCATTTTGACATATTTAACGGTAAAAATGAATGATATTTCACGATTGGTGCATTTAACAATTTTTTTAATAACTTAAGGGTGTACGAAACAACACTTTCAAACATCTTGATGCATTTAACAACAGTCAAACATCTAGGTGTATTGGAGTTATTTACCTAAAAACTATGTAAGACAACATATAAAATAGTATAATAATCTAAATACATTTTAATTGATGTTATATTTATATAAAATATTTTAATATTTTAAATTATATAATTTAATTCTAAAATATATATTTACTTTCGGTTCAATTTTTAAAGTCATTGCATATTTTTCATTCATTTATTTGTCTTTACCATGATTTTTATCATCTAAATCAAATTCCTAACTCAATCTCTCTTTATAAGATAGGTATAAAGCTTCTAAAAAATATCACATATTCTAAACTTGAATTTACCTAACAATTTTATCCTGATGCTTAGTCTTTTTTATATATAAAAATAATCAATTACATTAATTTAGTATTAATGCATTTCAATTTCAAGAAAAACACAAATTATTTTATATTAAAATAGTTATTTATTTGTAGAATTAATAACCAAAACGTTACCTAAACCTTAATTGTTTTAAAAATTCTATCTGATTTTTTTTTTTGTTACTTATACTTTTAGAGTTAGGATAAAATACTATATTTATATTTGTTTTAAAAAAATACAAAAAATAACGTAACAATATATAATTGATCTATAAAATAATTTATATAGTAATTTGTAAATTTACTAAATATATTTTTTAAAGGGTTAAATACCAAGTAGTTACCTAAACTTTGGACGTTTTGCAACGAGCTACCCGAACTTTGTAAATTCTAAACGAGCTACCTCAACTTTGAAGAAGGTGCAAATAGCTACCTCCGTCCAATTTTCCGTCAACTGTTGTCGGAAAGTCATTGGAAAGTTGTTGGAAATTCGTCAGAATTGGATAGAGGTAGCTATTTGCACCTTCTTCAAAGTTGAGGTAGCCCGTTTTGAATTTTCAAAGTTTGGGTAGCTCGTTGCAAAACATACAAAGTTCAGGTAGCTACTTGGTATTTAACTCTTTTTTAAATTAAAATAGGGAGATTCTATTTGCATACCATCGACTACTTTATACAGACCACTTTTGTTGAAAGACTAAAATGCCCTAATAGCTTTTTACATATTTATCCTTACTAATTTTAAGGAAATTAATTATCAAATCGACCTCATATTTTCGTAGTTACTAAATTGACCCCATATTATCAAAATGGTGAAAAATTATGATTCTAGCAAGTTTTAAACCTTAGACATCTTACATACTAACTAAAATTTTTACCACTATACTAGTAATTCCAATTGATATTTTATATACTTGAAATATAGTTATCGAATAAATTCTAATATTATTGTATTAAACACCTCATGTTTATTTATTGATGCTCTTTAGTAATTAACATTTGTTCAACGTTGTTTGTTTAATTATAGTTTTAATTTAATTATGTATCTACTGTTTATTTTTTTTAAAATGGTTGAAAAATAAGTAATTTTCTAAATTTAGTATTTATAGACTACCAGAATATTCATTTTGATAATATTTTTTCAAACATCTCTAAAAAATATCAGAAAGATTATAGTATTTAGATAATTAAATTAGAACTCTAACGACGACAAATAAGGTGTTAAGTTTCAATTTTCTTATCGATTATAAAATTTGATCAAAGTAGTGTTGGTAATTTTTATAAATTTGACCAAATTTTATGGTTGATGGGAAAATTGAAACTTAGCATCATATGTGTTAGAGTTCTAATTTAATTATCTACATATTATAGTTTTTCTGATATTTTTAGAGATGGTTGAAAAAATATTTTCAAAATGAGTATTCTAGTAGTCTATAAATACTAAATTTAGAAAATTACTTATTTTTCAACCATTTAAAAAAAACAGTAGATGCATAATTACATTAAAACTATAATTAAACAAACAACGTTGAACAAATGTTAATTACTAAAGAGCATCAATAAATAAACATGAGGTGTTTAATACAATAATATTAGAATTACTTCGATAACTATATTTTAAGTATATAAGAAATTAGTTGGTATTACTAGTATAGTGGTAAAACTTTTACGGTGCGTTTCTTTCATGAAATTCGGAAAAATGAATACGGAATAGGGAATAGGGAAAGGGAATAATGAATAAAAGATAAGAATATAAAGTTGTTTCTTTGGTGGAATAAAATAGAATGGAATAAGGAATTCTGTTGTTTTTTTGATGAAATTGTATGTGGAAAGGGAATTGAATGTGGTAAAATGACATATTTGCCCCTCCTTATATATGTATAGTATATAATACATATATTTTGTATTAATTAATTTATAAAATAAAAAACACTTAAATATAATTAAGGGTTAACAGGTCCAATGGTACCATAAGTTTGGGTCATGTGATCGGATGGTACCCCTATGTTGTTTTATGGTACCATATGTTTCGGCAATGTTGTTATTTGGTCTAAATTACTGTTGTCGTCAATGTTAACTAACGGAATACTGACGTGGCACTGACGTGGCGGCTGACGTGGCACTGATGTGGCAATTGGAAAATACAAATAAATAGGAAATATAATAAAAATAGAGAAAAATTGGGAAAAATCGGAAAAAATCGAAAATAAATTATAAAAATATTTTAAAACTTTGTACATTAATGAAATGTATTTTTTATAAATTGTTTTTCAAAAAATCGAAAATTGAAAAAAAGAAGAGAAAAATATGAAAAAAAATCGGAAAAATTATAAAAATATTCAAAAAATATTTTAAACTTTATATATTAATAAAATGTATTTTTTATAAATGTATTTTAAAAAAAAAATCGGAAATTGAAAAAAAAAACAAAAAAAAACAAAACTAGGTTGGACCCGGGTCCAACCTAGTTTTTTTTTTTTTTCAATTTTCGATTTGTTTTTAAAAAATACATTTTATTAATATATAAAGTTTTAAAATATTTTTTATAATTTCTCCGATTTTTTTCATATTTTTTCCATATTCTTTTAAATTTCCCTATTTATTTTTATTTTTTAAATTAAATATTATATTATATATCTACGTGGCGCTGATGTGGTGCTGACGTTGACCATTTAACAGAAAAATCTAACAGTTGACTAATAGAGTACCATATGACAACATGCTCCAAACATAACAGGCCATTTAACCACATCAAAAAACATATGGTACCATCCGATCACATAGCCCAAACTTATGGTACTATTGGAACTATTAACCCTATAATTAATTAATAATAATAAAACATTTTTAAATAATAAATTTAATTAATTTTAAAGGACAATCCCTTGCCTTTTTTAAGTAAATTTTTTAATTAATATAAATTATAATCTAAATTCATTCCTTTTTACACGATCTATGGAGATCATATTTATTCGAACCGTAAAATCCTTAATTACACTATCTGCAATACAACATTTCATTACTACACGAAAACATCCGACTAAGTTACAAACGAAACTAAAACAGGGTTCTTGACAATTGCAGATAAATCACAACACAACTTTGACAGAGGAAACCTACCACATAACCTTCTTCCACATTCACTGCTTCATGATCAAATACTGGATCTTATCAATAGACGAGCAAACTGAAAACTCAATTGCTTACTTTACATTGAGGACCTTCCAACAGAATGTTCAAAACAGACGCTACGATTCCTACAGTCTGAGTAGTTCTTGAAAATGGTGAGTACGTAGCAAATGCGGACATTCTCGTCTGGTACGTTTTTATGCAGATATGATATAGTAAGCATCAAACGGGAGTTCTTCTACACTATATATGGAGGCCAACATTACTAGTAAATCATCTAATGACAAACAACTTTAGAACTCCTATAGCCTTGTTTCTTGAAGAGCACAAAATGAATACATATTAAAGTCGATGTAGAAAACATATTCCAGCCGTAGGAAGCTGAGTTCAAGCTAGAGTATGCTAAAACTGAATGGAAAACTGAGTTCTTCGAAAATAAGTAAATAACAACTCAAGAGCATCTACAAGCACATCATACTCTAATTTAATTACTTGCATAAAATAAAGGGATCAAAGTTGATTAGAATGTAATCAGAAGTATAATTATTGAAAATAATCAATAACACGCTGTTAAGTCTAACAGAAAATCGATCATTGGCCTTGGGCTACTATTACTTGATTGAAAGGCATGATGCTATCGAAACATGTTCAGAATTTTTGGACTCTACTCTGTACAAGTAGCTTTCCAATTTTCACACTCAAACTCCACCTTCCTTAAAGGGAATCTGAAACCTTCGTGAAACCCTATTAATAAATGTATAATGATAAAACATAAAATTAACCTTAAACAATTAAAAACAAATGGCAAGCAAAATGAGAGCCACGACAATGGCTTAGAATGCATAGTCCTTAAGCAAGCACATGATCTGGGTATGAATCATTTGATAGAATAGGAAGAATTTCTGGGATACTCCGGACTTATGTTTCAAAAAATATATCCAGGTCATGCGAGAGAAATCATCCACAAATAATACGAAATATCAAAATTGGCTATTACTCGAATGTGGAGTTGGACCCCATACATCAGAATGTATTAATGTTAAAACAGACTCAACCCTGGTATTATTTAGAGAATACGAAACTCTATGACTCTTTGCTTGAATGCAAGTTTCACACGTCATATCAATAGACGTATTTGCGAAAAGACTAGGAAATAACAGTTTCAAGTACCCAAATTAAGGATGACTGAGACGCCTGTGCCATAGCCAAAGTTGCCTATTGACCGTTCTGTGAGCAAGCATGGAATGTCCCTAGCGAATCACCTCATCAACATAGTAAAGGCCTCCTCGCTCAGTACCACGCTCAATGATCTCCTTCGTAAGAATGTCCTGCAAGAGACAAAAACGAGGATACATCAGCACTGCACAGTTAAGTTCTCGGGTTACTTGACTAAGTGATAATAACTTCGAGGATAATGTTGGAACATAGGGGCAATTATTCAGTTTTATCCGGTCTGCCAATATAATCGAGCCTCCCCCTGTCACTTTTACAAGTTCTCCACTGGCGGTCTCAATGTGAGATTTTGATGGCGATGCTAGATCTGAAAAATCCTTTGGGTCATAAGACATAGTGTTCGTTGCCCCGCAGTCAAAAATCCAGTCACCTCCTTTCCTGTTTGCAGACTGGGTCTAATTACACGAACCAGTCACCAGACCAGTCATTTCTGTCTCGGACCGGTTCTGTTTACTCCCGCCGGTCCAGGAGCCGGTTCTCTTCTCCTTTAAATCGCCGGTCCAGGAGCCTCCACTTAAACCTAGCAGCTGCTCATTATCTCTAAAGTTGGAAAGAAAATTAGGGTTACCCATTGTGCCTCCTTTGGCCGAGCTCCCCATGGCTGAGCCTCCGAACGTCGCCTCGCCTCCTTGCGTCCCTGAAGGCGACGACTCTGTGTTGTTGCCCGGGTGAGCGACTGCTTGCTTCACGGTGGCCTTCTGTCCCGCCGATTTGTGGTTGTTCTCCCACCACTCTGGGTAACCCACGATCCTAAAACACGATTCTTTAGTGTGTTTCTTCATGCTGCAATGTGTGCAGGTGAGCTTCGATTTGTCTTCCTTGTCTTTATTCTGATATGAATCAGATCTGCCCTTGTTCTTCATGGTCGGCTTGCTGCGATCGGTTCGGGTCATTGGACTCGCTCCCACCCCCGATGATGAGTCATCCTCGGAGGTTGCCGCCTGCAAAATGTGGAGCATGGCGACCTCCCGCCGTACGGTGGAATACGCGGCTTCGACTGAGGGGAGGGGATCCCTCTTGAGGATGTCTCGTTTAATCAGTTCTAACTGATCGTCGATTGCGGTAAGAAATTGGTACAGCCTTTGTTCCTGAATCTTCCTTCATCGGATTTGGATCCCTTCGGTCGATTGTCATCAAGATATGTTGTAGTCGGTTCCAACATTCCTCCAAGGTACCTCCTCCCTGTTTTAACGAATTGGCCTTCTTGTGAAGGTCAAATATTTGCAACGAATTTGTGCCAGATCCGTAGGTAATGGCTAGCCCGTCCCATAGTGCCTTTGTCGTAGGGTACTGCGAGACGCTATTTACCAGTGTTGCATCAATATTCTGGATTAGCCAGGTAAAGACACACTGGTCGTTTTGTTCCCATCGATTGTATGCTGGATCGGTTTTTGGTGGAGGTGAAGGTTCTCTCATAATGTGTGAACCCTTCCCTCTGCCTCTGATTGCCTTATTCATCAAGGTTGCCCATAGTGAATAATTGTCTCCACTAAACTTGATTCCAATTGACAGGTTCTCCAAGGCTGCAGTAGATTGTGCTCCCATGCGCAGGAATGCTGCAAATTGCAGCATCAGGTCTTCTGGAATAGATTGGTTTCAGCTGGTATTATTGTCCAATGTTTCACTGTATTCTGACATAGTTTGTGCAGGGATCTGCTGGTTTTGGTTGATTGGCTGGGTAAGGCATAAGGAACGATGATGAATCCTTTCTGAGTTCCTAGGATCGATTACACTGCTCTGATACCATATTGATTTGAGATTGTTTGAAGCTTGTCAACTTATGTTTTATTCATTCATAAGCATTACATATAGTGTACAAACTGTAAGAATAGGAAACTATGAGAAAAGAAAAGTAACTAATACAAAGATTACATTCCTATTATGGTGTTTCCTAATATGTTGTTTCTATATTCTAACAACAACCGGGATGATGGATGGATAAATGATATCATATTCAGGGAAAGAGCATTGCTTTCCATAGAAGAAGCAATGGAGACTGACAAAGAAGCAATTGTGGCATTAAGGAGGTAGAGAAAGAGAGAGCTAACGTTTGTAATGGCGTAGTTCTTGTTACTCTTCGTCAACGCATACAATACAGAACTTCATTTATTGAGTACAAGGATACAATATAATAATATTTCATGGGAAACATACCTTGACAATTTTCCAGAAGATCAACACATATGTAGATACTGTTCGGTTGGCAATCAATCATATTCAAATAACACACGAATATCTTAGAGATACTTATACCTCACAAAGCATAACAACAACAATACATACAAATATCTCTCTCTTTACATTTCATTACTCCCATTCATTTGGAACCTTTCATTGCATATACAGTCTGTAGTAGGGTCAGAACCAACAAAGCGATTGCGGCAAATGTCGAGGCAGTGACCCATGGATTGCTGAAGTAATTCTGAACGAGCATTGCTCGGTATCGAGGCCATTTTTGTTGACAATAAGCATTAATGTTTCTGCAAACTTTGTGGTAGGGGTAGTAAAACGTGTTGTACGAAGTGTCGATGTAAAGCCTGTTGAAGAAATTCAACGCATCCTCTGGATTCAACAGAAATGTTATGATTCCTTCCCTACGGAGTTCCTCCAGATCTTCTGTGGTGTTGATGAGATTATCCAAAAGTATAGCATATGAAGTAAAGATGGGAGGGCACCAAGGAGAACATTGCTCGAAGGCAATGATATTTCGAAATAGAGCTTCTGTTGTATCATCGATACGTATAGGTGATACCTGGAGGACTCCTTTCTCGAATTTAATGGTTAATCGTCTGTTGGGTTCGCACTTTTTCAGATGGATTCCTCGGTTCTTCAGCTCCATGACTGAAGGAATGGGAGGCAGCCCGTCATATCTGTTATTGCTGCAGGTCTCCGTTTCAAGAAACTCCAAACTCATATCCGAGGGCGGTGTATAATCAATTAACGCATTCCTCAACAGACCCAGAATGTGATTACCTCTAATTGATTCCACAACCTGGAACATATCTTCAGTTTCCATCAAAAAAATCGGCAGCATAATGGGGAGTGTATCTTGATAGGTTTTTAAGATGAGTACGGCAAGGGGATACTCTGAATTGACACCTCTAGTTAAGTTAAACAAAAGCTCCAGAACCATCCAGGGTATCTGGTTCTCGAGCAACATCAAGTCATGAAGAAGATACTTGCTCATGCACGACATGCTAAACACAGGGTCATCAGATTCTCCCCCGAATAAAGGATCAGCCCACTTACGAAATAGCTCGATGATGAAGCACCCATCAAGAACCAAGATCTCCACCAGCTTCGACGGGCTCAAGTTTAAAGCTTCACCATAATGGTCACGAGCCTTAGTCTCGATTTTCGCCACTGCTTCAATCAAGTCCTCCACGTTGATGCCGACTCTCGTGACAAGACCATTCAGGTAATGGATCTTGATGTTGTGGGTGTGTTTCTGGAGGCTTTCGTTGTGGTGCAGGGGTCCTATAGAGAATGCTGTAGGTATGTAAGCTCGTTTGTTGTGCCTTGACAGAATTCTGGGTACAGTGAAGATGCAGCGTTTTGGAGACATTCGGGAAGCATGAGACCAGGAAGAATTGATCTTCATTGAAGATGCCACCTGTGCAACATCGATTATGCAATCCTCCATCGTGCAGCTTCTCTCTTTGTTGGAGGCGAATGAACAAATTATTGAGGAATACTTGTCCATAAGAGCTGTGGCTACTTTTGCATTCTAATCTGTTGACTGATAGAATGGAAAAAGCAATCTCTCTCTTCAATCTTTTTTTTTTGGTCGACTCTCTCTCTTCAATCAGTCCTCTCACTCTCTCCATTTCACTTTATCTCCATGTTATATTACTATTCCCCTTATAATACTTTTTCAAAAAGTAACTATAACTATAATAATAAAATTAAAATATATATATATATATATATATATATATGGCATACGCACTAATCGGACACGAGTTGAATAACTTTCTAACGAAGTGGCGTCAGGCGTGTTAGGTTTTATTAGTTTTTTTTAACGATGTTTTAATTAAAAATTAAATTATGTAAATATTAAAAAAATAGAATATGTAAATATTTTAATTGCGATTCAATTGATACAAAAATATTGTAAACTTATGGATTGACCAATGACCATATGCTCTGCTTTAAGTTGAGATATAAAAATGGGTTAATTACTTAAATGGTTACACATGTTTGATCATTGTGCAGAATGATTACACATGTTTCAAAATGTGACTAATTAATTTTGTTAATGTTCATCGTTAAAAATCACTGTATTATTAAGGAGTTGTACGTATGAGATATAATAACAAATGCCCTCTTCAGTTTCAGCTACCTTTCCCTCCTTTTATTTGTCTTTCTTTTCCAGTTGATTCTTTTTTATTCATATGGAAGCTTAGCAAGATTATTGCTGTCTGTATGTGGTAATTTCTCTAATCAATAAAACATAGCCTTTCTAACTTGAGTCTTTCTAGTTCACACTTTGTCAAATTAAGGTGCAGGTGTAATTTACGTCTTTAACATCAATGGGTATTGTCAAACCATGTTCATGATTCAATGAAATTCGAATTCAAACACTAAGTTCTTGAAGAATTTTGAATTGGTTAAATGTTGTGCTGAAATTTATAAAGTTATTATTATTTTTTTAAATGATTTCTTTTTTTGCTGGCGGAATTTATCGTCGGTATAAGACTTATAACGACCAAACTGTTTTTGTCGGCATAAGGTATTTACCGACGAAATTAACGTTCGTTGGTAAAAATATCTATACCGACGAAAGTTGATTTTGTCGGTAAACATTTATTTACCGACAAAAAATCCATCGACAAATAAATTGTTTTTAACGACGAAATATTTATGACATATTTCGTTGGTAAACTTTCGCCGACGAGATATTCACCGACAAAAATTTATATTTACCGACGAAATATTTTCTTTTGCCGACGATCAATATCGTCGGCAAAAGAGAATTTCTAGTAGTGACATCATCTTATACGTAATATATACTATATAAGATAATTCAAGAGTATATTGAATGACTTCACTCATAAGTTCGGACTTTTGAGACAGTTCGTTAAGGCGTACGTCTTAAGTCTCACATGGTATGAGAGTGCAAATTCAAATTATGTGGATGTCGAATATAATAAAGATACACCCATTAAAAAGGCCAAGGTCGGGCACTATATATATAAAGCACTGACAATATGATAAAAATATGATACTATGATATTTTCATCGTTCGTTAGGATGATGAAATATAGTTTTTGATGTTTATTTTAGGTTTGTCAAGTCATCACGAAAAAAAAAAATCATTATTTTGTATGACATGAAATACAATACAAAACTCACTCAATTTATAGATTACAATAAGATAACATTCTTCAATATAGATTAACACATGATCTTATAATTCAAATAATATCTTTGAAATTGCATCACTCCATTCATTTCTTCATGGTGTATATTGTCTGTAAGCATGTGAAAACCAACAAAGCAAATGATGCGAGCGTGGAGATAATGACCCATGGATTGCTGAAGTAGTTGCGATAGAGCATTGCTCGCCATTTCGGCAATCTTCGTTGTCGGTAAGCATTAAGAGGAGGATCAATGTTGTTGTAGTAGAACTCACGTGGAGTAGCACCATTGCCGACCTTATTGAAGAATCCTTATGCATCATCTGGATTAATATTGACCTTCATGATGTCGTTGCTACTCAAACAATCGATATCTTTTGTTGTTTTGATGAGGTCATTCATGATAATGACGTATGAAGAAAGGAAAGTAGTGTAGTTTTTTGAAGAACATTGTTCCAACGCAATGATGTTTCTAAATAGAGATTCTGTACGATCATAGATGTGTAAGGATGACATCTCCAGGACACCATCCTTAAACAAAATGGTTAATCCATTGGCTTCGCTCTTCTTCAGAGTGACTCCGAAATTTTCGAGCTCAACTGCTGTAGGAATGGTTTCCCATTTTTGACCAGTTTCAGTTTGAAAATCAGTTGTCTGAATCAAGACATACCTTGCCAACTCGAGGAGGTGCCGATAATTCTCTGATTCCAGATTGTGAAAAACTTCTTGTTTAAAGTTTACTACAAAAATTGAGAAATTTCTGTAGAGGAAGTTGAGGGTGTGAAGCACAAGGGAGGATTCTGGATTGAGTCGTCCTTGTTCACCGATTGTCATGGTAAACAACCGATCAAGAATCATCCATGGTATCGTGATAAAGCTCTAGTCTTAAGTTGGTCATGCTGAAAAGACGATCGTTGGGTTCTGTGTAGACTGTACCTGCTAACTTTCGGAAGAACTCAATGAGGAAGCAACCATCAATAACCATAATCTCTACAAACTCCGCCGAGCTGAAGTTTATCTGCTCCCCGTAATGTTCACGAGCCTGGGGTTCCAGATTCGCTACAGCGGTCGTCAACTCCTGCACCTGAACGCCGACTCTTGAGACAAGATCTCTCAAGTACTGGAACTTGATCGTCTGGGAGTGTTTCAGGTGCTTGTCGGAGTGATGCAGTGGCCCTATAGAGAACGTCGTAGGTTTGTAAGCTGCTTCATTGTGCCTCGACAGAGATTCAGGTACGGTAAAGATACAGCTTTGTGGTGACGCCCGGAAACCATGAGACCAGAGAGGATTCATCTCGATTGAAGACACCACTGTTTTTGCGACATTGATTATGATGGAATCATCCGATGCACTGCCACCACCTTTCATGGTGATGATTTTTTCCGGCATTACAGCTTCTCTCTTTGTCGGGCTGTGGTGAGTTATGCCTTCTAACTTGATGAATGGTCGGTTAAATAGAAGGGAAGAAGAGTTCGTTAGTCTTAGATTCCTCAGTTACCAACTATCACCTAATTCATCAGTTACCACCTACCTACCACCCCTTGTTTGTCCTTTTCGTTTTTTCAACTTTCCTTTGATATATTTTAAAAATTATAAACATGACCGGCAAACCATTTGACATGTTCTATGCCAACTGTATTAATATATACGAGCATGAATTAATTGGCCAGACTAATTATTAATCGCATGGATGGATGAAAATGAAGTTTGTCTCGACTGTGACTTGATGTTCCAACAAATGGTTAACATATTTTTCAGCTGTTTAATTCTTGTTATTAAAAAATGACTCTCAAGTCTATTACATATATATATATATATATATCCTTTCGTGTCATCACATCTATATATACATCAACAATATGTAATAGACTCTATATAATTATATGATTAAAATATCACAACATGATATTCATCGTTCGGTAGGAGGGATGGTGGCTTGCCAAGTCGTCATACTGGATGGAAAACCGATCCCTCAACCCGACAATACCACCTGTATTAATGACTACAATAGTGAATAAGCTGCAGATTATCTTCCACCATCTTAAAAATATAGTTTGTCTATGATGGAATCTGAGTGATTTCATACAAGAATCACAAGAACGTATGAAGAACGAAGCAAACCCTAGCAGAGCAGAAAACCAGACGTGGGAATCATTGGAATCGGTTCCTTCATTTGGCGATTCCTCATCCTGATAAATACAACCCTAATAGCTATTTATAGAAGGAACTGAAGGAATCCGGAAATAACAAAAAGACCCACAAACAATTTGTCCGAAAATAACAACAATTGCAAAAGGTATCAGAAAGAGAAATAATTGCAAATAAGGACCAAACAATTAAAGAATGACAAATAAACCACAAAAGAATGAATGACCAGCTTGATATTCCAATACTCCCCCTCAAGCTGGAAGGACATTTTTCTTTGAATCTTCATGAGTTAGGCTCCCCCTGTCCTGCATATATGTTTCTCATTCCTAACTTACTGCACAACAATTGATGTTGATGTGTCCCCAAGGCCTTGGTGAATATGTCTGCCAATTGTTCACTTGTTCTAATATGATGAAGCTGCAAAATTTTGTCAAGAAGTTTCTCTCTAATATAGTGACAGTCAATCTCAATATGCTTAGTCCTTTCATGAAAGACGGGATTGTTTGCAATCTGAATTGCTGCCTTATTATCACAGAATAAGGTAACAGGTTCAGATTGTTCACAATCTAGCTCTTTCAACAAATTCCTAAGCCATATTATTTCAGAGAGAGCTGATCCCATGCTTCTATACTCAGACTCAGCAGAGGACCTAGAAACAGTAGTTTGTTTCTTGACTTTCCATGAAATTAATGACTTACCCAGCATAATACCAAAGCCAGTAACAGACTTCCTAGTTTCTATACACCCTGCCCAGTCCGAATCACAATAGCCAACCAACTTAGGATCAGATCCACTAGACAATAAAATACCCTTACCAGGTTCTTTCTTAACATATTTCACAATTCTCATTGCAGCTTCATAGTGAGACTCCTTGGGATCCTGCATAAATTGGCTCAAGTGTTGCACAGCAAAAGATATGTCTGGTCTGGTTATAGTCAAGTAAAGCAACTTCCCTATCAGCCTCCTATAAAGGCTGACATCATATAGGGCTTTATCATCTCTATTAACATTCAGATGCTCATCATATTTTCTGCTAGTTAACTTCAGATTCATTTCCATGGGAGTCTTAGTAATCTTACTGCCAGATAAACCAACAGAAGAAATCAATTCCAGAACATACTTTCTTTGACTGAGAATAAGGCCCAATTTTGATCTAGCAATTTCAATACCAAGGAAATATCTCAATTCACCCAAATCTTTCATTTTGAAGCTAGATTTCAGCACGCATTTCAATACATCAACAAGTTTGCTACTATTACCAGAAATCAGTAAATCGTCAACATAAACTAACAGAACAACTAACTGATTTCCATCATGCTTCGTGAAAAGAGAATAGTCTAATCTAGACTGATTGTACCCAGCTTTTATCAATGCATCAGTCAATTTCACATTCCACTGTCTACTTGCCTGTTTCAAACCATATAAGGATTTCTTTAATTTGCAAACCAAGGTTTTATCCTTTTCATCATAAAACCCTTCCGGGACAGACATGTAAACCTCTTCATCTAAATCCCCTTGTAAAAAAGCATTATGCACGTCCATTTGATATAAAGGTCAGTCATAAACAGATGCTAAAGCAAGGACAGTACGAACAGTATTCATTTTTGCAACAGGGGAGAACGTCTCAAAATAATCAACACCATGTTTCTGCTTATAGCCTTTTGCAACTAATCTTGCCTTATATCGGCTTAAGATACCATCAGATTTAAACTTAAGTTTATAAACCCATTTGCATCCAATAACAGACTTACCTTGTGGAAGAGGAACCAGATCCCAGGTTTATTTTCCTCCAGTGCTTCTATCTCTTCTTGCATGGCCTGAACCCAAGAATTATTCTGGACAGCATCTGAAAACCTTTCTGGTTCAACCAGTTCAGAGATAGAAGTAACACAACTTCGATAATGGTCAGATAGATTATCATATGAAATATATTTCCCAATAGAATGGACATGTGAAGAATTAGACATATCATAATCACTTGTCCAAATCGGAGGTCTAATAGATCTACCAGACCTGCTCGTGTTTGGTCTAGCAGAATCTATAGCAGGAACATTTTGAACGAGGGATCCATCAGAGTCTATATTAGACTCATCATTTGGTACTGTTCCATCAGAGATTTCATGAAACTCATCACTTGGAACATCCATAGCATCGAAGGTGTCATCCTCCTCAGTCAAGTCAATCTGTTTATTGACATCACAGGAGTCAACCTCAGTATAGTGCTCAAAAAATATGGGCATCTGATCAAGTTCGCCATTCTCAAAGGGAAAGACATTCTCATAAAACTGAACATCTCTACTTACAAAAAAACCTTTTTTCAGCAATATCATAGAGTGTATAACCCTTTTGAGTCTCAGAGTATCCCATCATTACTGATGGGATGGCTCTGGAGGCAAACTTATCAGTCACAACCAGATTTTTTTGCATAGCACAAGCATCCAAAAACCCTTAAGTGGTTAACTTTGGGTTTTCTTTTACTCAATATTTCTAAGGGACTCTTACCATTCAGCAATTTGGAGGGCATCAGATTAATCAGGTAACATGCAGTAAGAATACAATTTCCCCAGAAAATATTCGGAATGAAACCTTGCAATTTCAAGGCTCTTGCTATTTCTAGCAAGTGCCTGTGCTTTTTTCTACCCTACCATTTTGCTGCGGGGTATAGGCACAACTACTTTGATGAACAATCCCTTTATCATGTAATAAGGAACTAACATGCTCATTAAAGAACTCACCACCATTATCTGTTCTAAAGCACTTAATTTTCTTGCCAAATTGAGTCTCAATCATCACAACAAATCTTTTCAATACCACAACAACATCAGATTTGAACTGCATCAAATAGACCCATGTCACTCTAGAAAAATCATCGACAAGAGTAAGAAAAAAACGTTTATTATCATAAGTTGAAGTATGAAAAGGACCCCATACATCTGCATGAACAAGATCGAATGCAGCATCTGCTCTAGAATAGGACACAGGAAAAGGGTTTCTAACAATCTTTGCTTTAGGGCAAACAGAACAATGACCTATTTCCAAACCCTTATTTCTACACAGATTCAAAGTATCAACATTTTCTAATGCCTTTAACGATGCATGCCCAAAACGCATATGCCATAACATGATATTATTGACCGAGGGACAAGGAACAGCAGATCCAACAGATTTACAGGGCAATCTAATGAAATACAATCCAGATTCTTCCTTACCAGTCCCCAAGACCTTCCCACTTGAGAGGTCCTGCAGGATTGCAAGGTTAGGATAAAACCTAACACAACAATTTAAGTCTCTAGAAAGTTTTGCAACAGATAACAGATTGTACTTGAAATCAGGAAGATACAGAACATTATTCAATTTTCTGTCCAACTCCATCAAAACATTTCCAGTTCCACAAACTTCTGAATAACCACCATTAGGTAATTGAACTTTAGTTCCCGGGACAGCCTTTTTTCCATCTAACCAATCATATCTGTTGGTCATATGGTTGGTTGCCCCAGTATCTAAAATCCAATAGTCACTATGTATTAAGGAAGTTGAGTTCAGAAGAATACCAGCAGTATTTGCATGATGATCCACAGAAGCGGTAGCACCTGCACCTGAAGCAGTGCTGCCAGCATACCCTACTGTGGCAAGGAACTGATCGAATTGTTCTTTGGTAAATGTTATCCCACCTTGCACAGCACAACTCACAGAAGGATCAGAGATAGTTTGCATAGAAGAAGTGTCAATGTCGCCAGTCCCAGAGGAGGCAACATTGACTTTGGAAATATTTCCTTTAGCCTTCAATTGCTCCTTGTATTTAAAACAGTTATCTTTGGCATGCCCCTTCTTTTTACAGAAGTCGCATCCCCTAGAATAACACCGCTCAATAGTATGTCCCTTTTTGTGGCAATGTGAACATTCCAAATTTTGGTTTCCCTTTGGCTTGTTTGAAATAACAGAGTTCCCAAAATTTGCGTTCACAGTAGCATTTAAAACAGAAGTTATACCCCTTTGACTCTCATCCTGAGTCAAAAGGTTATAAGCTTGGTTAACCGAAGGTAAGGGACTCCAAAGAAGCAAGTGACTTCTAACATTGGCATAATTCTCATTTAACCCCATGAGAAACTGAAATAATCTTTGATGTTCTTTGTGCTCAATATGTTTTTTAAAATCTTCTCCCTCAATATGAGGGAGAGCACAAGCTGCATCATATTCGGCCCAAAGAACTTTCAATTTTGAAAAAAACGTTGAAATAGAATCAAGCCCCTGTCTAGTCATGACAATTTCCATATGCAATTGATAGGCCCTTGGACCACTAACCTTATCAAAACGTTCCTTTAACTCCTTCCAGACGAGAAATGCACTATCAGTGTACATCATCCCGTCTGAAAGATCTTTGACAATTGAAATAGTAATCCAACCAAGGACCACGACATTGCATCTATCCCAAAGATGATGATATGCCGAGTCAAACTTTTCACGCACACAGGTTCCAGTCACAAATCCCAACTTATTTCTCCCTAATAACATGAATCTAATAGATCTACTCCATTTCACATAATTTTCAGGTCCAGTCAATATGATCGGAATCATATTAACATTAGGGTTATCACTCGGATGAAGATACAAAGGATGGTGGAAGTCTACCTTGGCCATGGCCTCATGATTTACCTCATCTATGTCATATTTGTCCACTTTCTCAGCAGGCTTTGTCTCTGCCATGATATATCCACCAAAAAACAACCAGAATAATCGAAGGAACAGAAAAACTGAGGAACAAGATATACCTCACAAGATAAAGACAAGCCGGTTCACGTATCAAGAATCCGCAAACTAAGGCTATGTCTTAAGATTTTATCGGAAGCAAAGAGTCGCAAGGAAGACCAAGAGTCACAACCGAAGAATCGGAAGAACAACCGATTCAATCGGAACCACAAATACCACTACCAAAGGATCTGAACCAAATCGTTTTCTTTTCCTTTCGATTCAGAAGCCACTACACAGAACTTTCAGTTCCAAGATCGAAAAGCAACAGACGGTTCCAAGCGACGCAACAATATCAAATCAAAACAACAGAACCGAAACAAAAGAGGCGAGTTACCTCAGGGCTCTGATACCATGATGGAATCTGAGTGATTTCATACAAGAATCACAAGAACGTATGAAGAACAAAGCAAACCCTAGCAGAGCAGAAAACCAGACGTGGGAATCATTGGAATCGGTTCCTTCATTTGGCGATTCCTCATCCTGATAAATACAACCCTAATAGTTATTTACAGAAGGAACTGAAGGAATCCGGAAATAACAAAAAGACCCACAAACAATTTGTCCGAAAATAACAACAATTGCAAAAGGTATCAGAAAGAGAAATAATTGCAAATAAGGACCAAACAACTAAAGAATGACAAATAAACCACAAAAGAATGAATGACCAGCTTGATATTCCAATAGTCTATAATGTGATTGTCCTAAAATACCCCCAATTTCCTCGATAGGTTGTTTATCGAAATGTGATCTTCCTAAAATACCCTCAATCAGTCACTACTCTCTTTCGCAGTGCGCATTCAATTCTGTCTCCATGTACAACTTTCTTGGTCGTGAATAAGCTGCAGATTATCTTATAGGCACCAGCTGCAAGATCAAGTCCTAGAAGGAAGGTTGGCCAAAAATGTAACTTTTGTTACTTAACCATTTATGTTATTTTCTTATCTTTGATATGGTGTGTTTTCTCCAATTAAAGGGACTTAGTTCAAATTAACATGTATGATAGCTCCTAAAGCACCAGCAGAGGGGAAGAAGAGGCGTAACAAACCAGGCACAGTTGCTCATCGGGAGATTCGGAAGTTCCAAAAATCTGTGAACCTGCTCATCCCTGCTGCTCCTTTCATCCGAACTGTAAGTTGGAACCTGTATTAGAGCGTCCAGATTCGAATCCTGTCGATGCCGAGTATAATAAACTTACTCCCATTAAAAATGTCAAGATTGGGCACTATATATAAAGCACTGACAATATGATAAAGTCGTCACAATATAAAAAGGAATTCATTATTTAGTATGAGTCATACTGTATGACATGAAATACAATACAATACAAAACCCACTCATTTTATAGATTACAATAAGTTAACAATCTTCAATTAATATAGATTAACATGTTGTTATAATTCAAATAATATCTTGGAAATTGCATCACTCCATTCATTTCTTCATGGCGTATATTGTCGGTATATTGTCTGTAAGCATGTAAAAACCAATAAAGCAAATGCTGCGAGCATGGAGATAATGACCCATGCATGGATTGCTGAAGTAGTGGCTACAGAGCACTGCTCGCCATTTAGGCCATCTTCGCTGGCGGTAAGCATTAACGGGAGGACCGATGTTTGGGTAGTAGTACTCACATACAGTAACACCATTGCCGAGCTTATTGAAGAATCCTAACGCATCATCTGGATTAGTATTGTCCTTGATGATGTCGTTGCTCCTCAGACAATTGATATCTTTTGTTGTTTTGATGAGGTCTTCCAAAATAATGACGTATGAAGAAAGGAAAGTAGTGTAGTCTCTAGAACATTGTTCCAACGCAATGATGTTTCTAAATAGAGATTCTGTGTCATCATATATGTGTAAGGGTGATGTAAACACCTGATTTTGGCTCGGGGTCAAAATTCCGTACGCGAGGAATCGATATAAAAATAAATAAATTAAAAAAAAAATATTTAAAAATATCTATAAAAAAATCTGAAAAACAAATATCTTAAAAAAAAAAAATATTAAAAAAAAAATATCTAAACAAATATCTACATATATTTGTATATAAATAGAAGGTAGGGGTTGTCGTGAGAAGAAGGAGGACAAGGAGAGAAAGAAGAAGGAAGTTTGAGAAAAAAAAATAGAGAGAGTGAAAAAAAAAAGAGTGAAAAAAAAATTTCGATAATTATCGGTCTCGATTTCTCGTACGGTGTTTTATCCTCCCATGAGTTAGGTATATTTCTCTCATCTTCAATATCATATTTTGTATTTTCCAAATGTGAAATAAAATTGAGAGTTTATATACATATATTATCTATTTATGTATAATATACTTGTTAATATATATATATATATATATATATATGTATAATATATATTTATATTATGTTTATGTAATATTATTATATCTATATGTATAATATATATTTATATTATGTTTATGTATTACTATATATATTTATATTATGTTATTACTATATCTATATATATCTATATGTATAATATATATTTATATTATGTTTATGTATTACTCTATATATATTTATATTATGTTTTTACTATATATATCTATATGTATAATATATATTTATATTATGTCTATGTTATCTATCTATCTATATGTTTAATATATATTTATATTATGTCTATGTTATCTATCTATCTATATGTTTAATATATATATATATATATATTATGTATATGCATATTATGTATATGTAAAAAAAAAAAAAGATTGTTTTTCAAAAATGACTTAGGTCATTCCCAAACTTTGATGAAGGTTACAACTCGGTCCTTGGACTCTCGGGTCATTTCTGGGACGTTATCGAGTGTTATAAACCAAACCGAAAAAGTTTTGGGTCATTTGTGCAAATTGTTTTTTCTTAATTCAGCTCTTTTTTAAAAAAATACATTTTGATTTCTAAACTTTTCTAGACATTCCATGATTTCTAAAAATGTTACAAATAAGTCTAGAATAATTTTTGGGTTATTTTTGGAATTTTATCAAGTGTTACAAATAAATCTAGAAAAGTTTAGGGTCAATTCTGTAATTTTAAAAAAATGTTTTCAGTTTAATTATAATATTTTTAAAAAAAATTACATTTTTGATTCCTAATTTTTTCTGGACATTCCATGACTTTTAAAAATGTTACAAATAAGTCTAGAATAATTTCCGGGTTATTTTAGAACTTTACCAAGTGTTACAAATAAGTCCAGAATAGTTTAGGGTCATTTCTGCAATTTTCGAAAATATTTGTTCAATTCAGCCCAAATTTTAATAAATTGCATTTTGGTCCCTAGATTTATTTTGGAAATTCTTTAACTTATAAAAATGGGACAAATTAGTCCAACGAGCTTAAAATCTTCAAAAATCATTCGTGCATGTTTTGACACGTTTAAAATGGCTCGAGAGTTAAACTATTTTTTTTCGAGTACAACTAACTTTAGTTCTCTTTTGTTTATTTAAAATTAACTCAAAAAAAAATGTTTATACATGGTTTAAGGAAAATGCATAGTCTTCTTTTGTGCCAAGCATGATCGAAACAAGCAATTCGGGTAAATAAAAAAAATTTCAAAAGCAAACTAAAGTACCGAAAGGGCGGATTATGAGCTTGCGAGCTTTTAAGATGTAATCAAACCCCCGAACTCGATTCTCTGGACGTAGATCTTTCTAAGCCCTAAGATGTTAATTTCATGTACCCTAGGCAATTTTAGGATTCCGATTAGCCTTTAATTAATCGGTGGCGACTCTTTCAAATTTTCCGATCCGGTTGATGACCCCGCTCGACCGGACCCTTCTCTCGCCAAGACCCGACATTTTCAAAAACAAATTTAAAAATATTTTAAAAACGGGTCGGGGAAAGTCGGATCCGACGTCCGACAATTTGGCGACTCTGCTGGGGATCTCTTTTAGAGGGTTTAAGCTTTGTCATGTTTGCTTTGCCATATTATATTTTGCTATATCCGTTTTGACCGTTTGCTCATGCTTGCAGTTTCAAATTTTGTCGAAAAGGCGATGTAATTGTAATAAGTCAAAAAAAAAATGTAAATTTTTGTTTTGCACACACCACGCTGGTTACCATTACCCGCTCGGATCTGGAGCACATTAAGAGCTTAGGGAGTTTAGTAGGGGAATGCGCCCGGAGCGGTTTGGACCGCCGGCACGCACCCAAACAACTTAACTCGATGATCGGAATGGGCCCGTGATCCTCTTTAGGGGGTGAGGTTCCGCTGGTTCAGAGGACCTAGAAATTCCATCCATTTAGAACAAAAGCTCCACACCGTGTTTAGTCTTTACCAGTTTTGTGTATATTTCCATTTTTGGGCCCAACTGATGTAAATGAGAATTCAGCCCCAAGTATTTGGATATGAGATTGGCCCACGGCCCATGAAGAAATTTGGCCCATGAAGAAGTTTGGCCCATTGATGTAAATGTGTTTTGTTTTGGCCTTAGATCATGACATGTATAGGATTGAGCCTTTTGTATTATATATTCCAGACTGTTGTAAATGTAATACGCGTCTTACTAATGAAGTTAAATTCTCGCACTTGCATTGCATTTTTCAAAAAAAAAAAAATTGTAAGTTCCGTTCATTCAATCTTGTATCCTTAAGACGTTTCACGCACCATCTTTGGTAAGGATGAAAAAAAAAATCATTGCCCTCACATTAAGGCCATACAACCCCCTACAGTCGAAATTTCCCGAATATGGAAAGCCATGACAAAAAGGGAATCAGAAATACATGAACAAGAAGATTGACAAGGTTCACGGGCTCGTAAACTACAAAGTCAATTGGATTCTCAACGCCTTGTCTGAATTATGAAATATGGAAAACGCATCTGCGTGATTAACAACAACATAATTCGTTCACAAGTTCCATTCGACACCAGCAAATCCGTTCTATCAACCCGGATGAGATAATCAGGGATAGATCCGAACAACCACCGTCATTCTAGCAATGTGGGAGCACCTTGGAAAAATGTGGGGGCAACATTTCTAAGTTGAATGACACCCTTGAACAATTCATACGAAGAACGAGAAAAAAAAAATTCAAAATACATGTCCTCGATCTTCGTTCGAACCAAGGAACAATCAACAAATGCACTCAACGAGCTGCACCATTGTGTGAAACGTCTTAAGGACTAGACTTCGATTGGCCAAATCCTTATAAAGTATTTTTGAAAAAAAAAAACTTTTGTCATACATGCAATCAAAGTCTACGAATGGAATGAACGGAACATACAGAATTTTTGAAATCAATCATGCATGATCAATTGTGTATTCATCCTTCTTACTACGGTATTTTGGATTTAGGTTTCCGAAAACCCATGCGACATTCGAAGACTCCAGCACCTCAAGAACACGATGAGAGAATCATCCTACTAGAACAAATCATGCACACCATGAGTTCCCACACGGTGCAGTCAATCATTGACATGACCTCCCAGGCCGAGCAGATTTTGCTCTTTTGAATTCCAGGCAGTCGTAACTACCACAGTATCCCCGACCTCGTCTTCCCGAGGAACACTGCTGTTATGGCACCTCATCAATCCATGTCATGCAGTTTTGCCATCCTGACGAAGCTCCACCTCCCACATATGTCCATCCTGACCAAGGTCCACCTCCCACATATGACCATCACATACCCAGAAGGAAAAAGACACTTTTAGGACTCTGTTTTCGTCCTAATTTCAAAGATTATGAAGTCGTCTGGAGGAAACGTTTAGACAAAAATTCAAGGACATTGTTGTTTCCTCTCCTCGCCGTTTCATTACCAGGCCCACCACAAGTGATCCAACCCGATGACATTGATGCTCACAAGGGTTTGTCGGTTTATTTTCAACTGGTATCACTAGTGGAGCTCTCCTCAATGAAGCTCCCTCATGCCTTTTCGTCTGTCCACTCGCTAATGGGGGCACCCTTGCCGAATCTGATACCGCAGCAAGAAGGGACACCGATGTTCATCATCAGAATTGAGCCCGTCTTCTATGTTACACCTCGCTTAGAGAAAGTGGCAATCATAGTCAAACCGATCCACGCCACCAGACCACATTCGACCACCGGGAAAAGAAATGTTGTTTTACAAAGTAAAGGATATGAGAAAAACAAACTTCCTGTCGTTTGATCGAGCTAACGCAGAGGCAATTTAAATAGAGATGAGGAGACGTCATTATTAACACAGGGGAGACGCCATCAAGATGTCATTGTTGTCACGGGACAGACGCCGTTGTTGACCCCTGCAGAAGAGTCGCCATTGTTGATACATGGAAGACGCCGTTATTGACTCTTGCATAAGAGTCGTCATTGTTGACACGGGACACGTCATTATTGACTCCTGCAGAAGAGTCGCCATTGTTGACATGGGACAGACCCCGTTGTTAACTCTTGAAGAGGAGACGCCATTGTTGGCGGCGTCGATTGAAAAGGCATGAAATGTAGCCACTAAAGAAAGTTTCGTCACAGCAAGGCGGGGTACTTCCAACTAATTGGATTCCCCGAAGGGTAGAGAAACCCATGGAGGGACAACAACAGTGACGCCAGCAACGTCGTCACCACGGGGATGAAAGCTGCGAAGAAGAGAAGCAGTCCAGAGATCACTTTGTGTTCTTATTTGCGTCCTTACGTACAAAAAAATAGACAACACTCGCACCCATGAGTAAAATTTCTCCGGGAAACCAAAAATTTCCAATGAAGATGAAGATCAAAGAGATTCCAGCCTATTGTTGTGCAGTCGAAGAGTCTGGCGATCAGTCGTGGTTCACTAACATAAAAAATATATATATATATATACATGTAGTCCGAAGAGTTCCCAGAAGGTGCCACAAGAAATGACCGGAAGGTCGTACGAAGAAGGGTTTTCAATTATTTCTCAGTGGCCCGACCTTATACATAAGATCACTGGATGATACCCTCTTGAGATGCGTGAATTCCAAAGAAGTTAAGCGCTTAATGGAAGAAATTCACGAAGGTTGTTGCAGCCCACACATGAACGTGTAATAATTGGGTACTTTTGGTTCACCATGACTGCTGACTGTATAAACCATGCCCAATATCACATTTGTCAAGTGTATGTGGACCAAATCCACGTGCCACTGCAAGATCTCTATTCTAGAACTTCCCCACAGGTTTTCTCAATGTGGGGCATCAATGTAATCAACATGATTTTCCCCAAGGCGTCCAATGGTCGTCGATTCATATTGCATTGATTACAATCGATTACTTCATCAGGAGTAGAGGTTATTACCCTGACGTCAATAACGACAAATGCCATTGAATTTTTCATCAGCAAGGACATCATCGTGTGTCATGGGATGCCAAAGTCAATCATCACTGGCAATGCCAGAAATCTAAATTGGTCGATGAGTTGTGGTGAAGTATAAAAATGCATCTCCATATCATCCATAAATGAATGACGCAGTGGAAGCAACAATTAAAGGACTGGCATGATAAGATGTCATGGGCACTCAAGGCATACATGAACTCAATACAGGCACCAACAGGAGCAACCCCATTCTCCCTTGTTTACGGGATTGAAGTCGTGTTGCCAATTGAAGTAGAATTCCCGTCAGCTAGGATCCTCGCCGAGGCAGAGAAGGACGAGTCAGAGTAGGCGAAATGCAGATACGTGCAATTGAACCTCATGACAAAAGGTGGCTCATCGCGCAGTGCCACAGACATTTGTACCAGCAACGCATGGCTCGTGCATTTAACAGGAAAGTCAGTCCAAGAGGATTACAAGCAGACAATCTAATTCTCAGAAAAGAAATTCTTAGAGTCAATCCAGACTCTCGGGGCAACTTTGTGCCTAAATATGAAGGGTCTTATGTTGCCAAAGAGACTTTCAGCAGAGGAGACATGATCGTCACCGACATAAACAACCAAGAACTCCCCAGTCCAATCAAAATGGACGCAGTTAGAACATCCTATCCTTAAGGAGTTCGTAACCATAAAGCGAACCTCCAAAAGTGAGAGAAAATTCCCGCTAAATCGAAAACCCGAAAGGGCGGTTTAGGCAAAATTTAGGGAAGAGGGGCATGATTGAAAATCCCCAAAAGGACAATCATGGCAAAAGGAGAGGAATCAAATCCATGCTAGGTGGAAAACCCAAAAGGACGACCCTAAAAAAAAATAAAAAAATTTAAGGGAACCGAGAGGTGCGGTAAAAAAAAAAAATTACCGTAGCAAAATGATAGAAAAGTGAGAGATTAAAAAAAAAAATCATTCAAGTCAATCAAGATTCTCGGGGCAAGTTTATGCCTAAATATGAAGGGGATTATATCGTCAAAAAGATTTTCAGCGGAAGAGCCATGATCATCACTGACATGGACAATAGAGATCTCCCCAATCCAATCAATGTGGATGCAGGAAAAAAACTCGTAATCAGAAAGCGAGCCTCCAAAAAATGAGAGTAATTTCCCGCTAAATCGAAAACCTGAAAGGGCGGTTTAGGCAAAATTTAGGGAAGAGGGGCATGATTAAAAATCCCTAAAAAGGGCGATCATGGCAAAAGGAAAGGAATCAAATCCCTGCTAGGTTGAAAACCCAAAAGGGCAACCTAGGCAAAAATTAAGGGAATCGAGAGGTGCGGTAAAAAAAAAAAATTTATCGTAGCAAAAGGAAAGAAAATCAAGAGATAAAAAAAAATGCTCAAAAGTGGACGACAATGTTTCCCACAGTAGCAATAAAAAGAAGTTGTGATCTGCATTGAGTTTCCTTGACAACTTGCATGGATACACATTTTGAACAAAACATGAATGACTGTAGGGAACTCCATCAAGAAGGACTCCAAAGACGATTAATGAGAAAACAGACGGAGAAGTCCGCACAAGCAGTCAGACATCTCGAGAAGGTTTTTACCTTCAAAGTGAATTACAAGTTAATGAGCGGGGGCCTTGAGGTGCTCAACCTCCGCGAGTCATCATCAACAATCGGGACTTGTAGATTTCCAACTTCCGAGAGTTACAAACCGACGAACGGAGCGTTTAGGTGCTCAACCTCCGCGAGTCATCCCCAACGATCAGAACCTGTAGATGTCCAGCTTCTGAAAGTTACAAGCCGACGAACGAGGCCTTGAGGTGCTCAACTCCCATAAGTCACCCACAACAAAGCTTCTGAAAAAAAAAAAAGGCGAGCGGAGCCTTTAGGTGTTCAGCCTTCGCAAGTCATCATCGACGACCAGAACCTGTAGTTATCCAGCTTCTGAAAAAAGAAAAAAAAAAAGTGGAGCCTTTAAGTGTTCAGCCTTCGCAAGTCATCATCGACGACCAGAAACTGTAGTTATCCAGCTTTTGAAAAAAAAAAAAAAAAAAAGAGCGGAGCCTTTAGGTGTTCAGCCTCCACAAGTCATCCTCGATGACCAGAACCTGTAGTTATCCAGCTTCTGGGAGTCACAAGCCGACAAGCAGAGCCTTTAGGTGTTCAACCTCCGCAAGTCATCCTCGATGACCAGAACCTGTAGTTATCCAGCTTCTGGGAGTCACAAGCCGACAAACGGACCCTTTAGGTGTTCAGCCTCCGCAAGTCATCCTCGATGACCAGAACCTGTAGTTATCCAGCTTCTGGAAGTCACAAGCGACAACCGGAGCCTTTAGGTGTTCAGCCTCCACAAGTCATCCTCGACAAACAGGACCTGTAGTTATCCAGCTTCTGGGAGTCACAAGCCGACAAGTGGAGTCTTTAGGTGCTCAGCCTCCGCAAGTCAACCCCAACGAGTCACAAGTCGACGAGCGGACTCTTTAGGTGTTCAGCCTCCGCAAGTCATCCTCGATGACCAGGACCTGTAGTTATCCAGCTTCTGGGAGTCACATGTCGATAAGCGGAGCCTTTAGGTGTTCAGCCTCCGCAAGCCATCCTCAACGAGTCACAAGCCGACGAGCGGATCCTTTAGGTTTTCAACCTCCGCAAGTCATCCTCGAAAACCAGGACCTGTAGGTGTCCAACGTCTGGGAATCACCAGTTGATGAAAGTTTAGACGCTCAGTCTCCACAAATCATCGTCAACGATCGGGACCTATAGGTGTCTAGCTTCCGAAAGTTGCGTGATGATGTTGTCTACTATGTAAATAATGAATAAAGAGGAGCCAAAATCAGTTGTTTATCTTTGAACACACACTCATGAGATCACTTCCATGAGCGCATGTCCAAAGAGGGGCAACTGTAAACACCTGATTTTGGCTCGGGGTCAAAATACCGTACGCGAGGAATCGATATAAAAATAAATAAATAAATAAATTAAAAAAATATATTTAAAAACAAATATTTAAAAATATCTAAAAAAAATCTGAAAAACAAATATCTAAAAAAAATATATATATATTAAAAAAAAATATCTAAACAAATATCTACATATATTTGTATATAAATAGAAGGTAGGGGTTGTCGTGAGAAGAAGGAGGACAAGGAGAGAAAGAAGAAGGAAGATTGAGAGAAAAAAATAGAGAGAGTGAAAAAAAAAAAGTGAAAAAAAAAATATCGATAATTATCGGTCTCGATTTCTCGTACGGTGTTTTATCCTCCCATGAGTTAGGTATATTTTTCTCATCTTCAATATCATATTTTGTATTTTCCAAATGTGAAATAAAATTGAGAGTTTATATACATATATTATCTATTTATGTATAATATACTTGTTAATATATATATATATGTATAATATATATTTATATTATGTTTACGTAATATTATTATATCTATATGTATAATATATATTTATATTATGTTTACGTAATATTATTATATCTATATGTATAATATATATTTATATTATGTTTACGTAATATTATTATATCTATATGTATAATATATATTTATATTATGTTTATGTATTACTCTATATCTATATATATCTATATGTATAATATATATTTATATTATGTTTATGTATTACTCTATATATATTTATATTATGTTTATGTATTATTATATATATTTATATTATGTTTATGTATTACTATATATATTTATATTATGTTTTTACTATATATATCTATATGTATAATATATATTTATATTATGTCTATGTTATCTATCTATCTATATATTTAATATATATTTATATTATGTCTATGTTATCTATCTATCTATATGTTTAATATATATATATATATATATATATTATGTATATGTAAAAAAAAAAAAAAAAATGACTTAGGTCATTCCCAAACTTTGATGAAGGTTACAACTCGGTCCTTGGACTCTCGGGTCATTTCTAGGACGTTATCGAGTGTTATAAACCAAACCGGAAAAGTTTTGGGCCATTTGTGCAAATTGTTTTTTCTTAATTCAGCTCTTTTTTAAAAAAATACATTTTGATTTCTAAACTTTTCTAGACATTCCATGATTTCTAAAAATGTTACAAATAAGTCTAGAATAATTTTTGGGTTATTTTTGGAATTTTATCAAGTGTTACAAATAAATCTAGAAAAGTTTAGGGTCAATTCTGTAATTTTAAAAAAATGTTTTCAGTTTAATTATAATATTTTAAAAAAAATTACATTTTTGATTCCTAAATTTTTCTGGACATTACATGACTTTTAAAAATGTTACAAATAAGTCTAGAATAATTTTCGAGTTATTTTAGAACTTTACCAAGTGTTACAAATAAGTCTAGAATAGTTTAGGGTCATTTCTGCAATTTTCGAAAATATTTGTTCAATTCAGCCCAAATTTTAATAAATTGCATTTTGGTCCCTATATTTATTTTGGACATTCTTTAACTTATCAAAATGGGACAAATTAGTCCAACGAGCTTAAAATCTTCAAAAATCATTCGTGCATGTTTTGACACGTTTAAAATGGCTCGAGAGTTAAACTATTTTTTTTCGAGTACAACTAACTTTAGTTCTCTTTTGTTTATTTAAAATTAACTCAAAAAAAAATGTTTATACATGGTTTAAGGAAAATGCATAGTCTTCTTTTGTGCCAAGCATGATCGAAACGAGCAATTCGGGTAAATAAAAAAAAATTCAAAAGCAAACTAAAGTACCAAAAGGGCGGATTATGAGCTTGCGAGCTTTTAAGATGTAATCAAACCCCCGAACTCGATTCTCTGGACGTAGATCTTTCTAAGCCCTAGGATGTTAATTTCATGTACCCTAGGCAATTTTAGGATTCCGATTAGCCTTTAATTAATCGGTGGCGACTCTTTCAAATTTTCCGGTCCGGTTGATGACCCCGCTCGACCGGACCCTTCTCTAGCCAAGACCCGACATTTTCAAAAACAAATTTAAAAATATTTTAAAAACGGGTCGGGGAAAGTCGGATCCGACGTCCGACAGGTGACATCTCCACGACACCATCCTTAAACAAAACGGTTAATCCACTGGCTTTTCTCTTCTTCAGAGTGACTCCAACATTTTCGAGCTCAGCTGCTGTAGGAATGGTTTCCCAACGTTGATAAGATTTTTCAAGACCAGAAGTGTTCTAAATCAAGACATACCTTGCCAACTCGAGGAGGTGCCGATAATTCTCCGATTCCATATTGTGAAAAACTTCTTGTTTAATGTTTACGACAAAAATTGAGAAACTTCCTTCGAGGAAGTAGAGAGTGTGACGCAAAAGGGAGGAGGGAGGATTCTGTTGGGATATTGACGCGAAAGGGAGGAGGGAGTATTCGAAAGGGAGGACGGAGCATTGTGTAATTGGTGGGATATTAGCCGCTGCTAATATCAATTCATAGTCAATAGATTCTGGATTGAGTTGTTCTTCACTGATTGTCATGGTAAACAACCGATCAAGAATCATCCAAGGTATCTGGTTCTCCAGCAACATGATATCCTGAACAAGCTCTAGTTGTAAGTTGTTCATGCTGAAAAGAGGGTCGTTGAGTTCTCTGTCGACTGTATCTGTTAACTTTCGGAAGAACTCAATGAGGAAGCTGTTGGATCGAACTCACGATTTCTCTCAATTTCACTCTTGTGATCGGTGGAAATAAACCCTAGGGACGGCAGTTTCTTCCATCACGATCGGTCATTCTCTTCTCCTTATCGTGATCAACAAAGCTCTGATACCAATTGTATCCCACGCCTCCTTTGCGTGTTCCTTACCCGCAATCACCATCATAACATCATCCGGCACGGCTTGTGAAATTACCGCCATTGCTCCTCGTTCCCGTTCACCGACATCTCCATCTGTGATAGCCGACCATAACCCTAACGTTTGAAGAATAATCTTCATCTTCACTACCCCAATACCATAATTTGACTCGGTGAGCATGGGGTATTGGATCGGTACCGCCGAAGCTCTCATCGGTGGTAGGGGCAGTGCCGGTCTCCTTGCTACGGCAGGATTAGAGAAAAAACCTTGTCAAAGGCGGTGGCAGCGTTTGCTTTGGAGTTCAACTCGTCTCTGCTCTTCCGATTCTTCTCGAGAGAGACGGCTCTGTTGAACCTCTCCAGCTGCTCGTCGATGCTTTTCAGATCGATCTTATCTGCCCTCACGAAGCCATCATCTGCCACGTCCTTCATCTTTGACCACTATCAGCCGCCTCTGTCGCTTCAACTCCCAATTCCCAACTCCCAGTATCAGAGAGAAGTCAAGAAGGGAATTTGGTAATCTAAATAAGAAGAGGAGGAGGAGAAAGCTTCAGCGTTAGACTGAGCGGAAGATTGCCGGACGGGTGGAAATCCAATCAAGCAGGTGTAAACAGGGAGAACAGACACTGTTCTCTCTTCCCTTCCCTCTCCTCCTTTGTGGGTGAATGTTATGCGATAAGTGTTGACATACTTCCGGACATCATCATCCTTGGAGAGATTCAAGAGCTTGCGGATATTTGAAGCCCTCTTGGGACTGTTGGATTTCTTGCCATAATTACTTGGAATATCAACCACACTAACACTCACACACAATTGCAATTGAAAAACTTGAAGACACAACAAATGAACAACTTTTTTTGTGATGCTTCAACTTCTTGCATCATTTTCTGATTTTTTTTTCATTATATTACTAAACCAAAACCATAACTTACATAACTATTTGTCTTATAATTTTGTAACTCTACTATTTTTTCATAATTGTAACTCTACTTTCTTAACTATTTGTAACTCTACTTTCTTAACTATTTGTCATAAGTTTTGTAACTCTACTTTCTTAACTATTTGTCTAAAATAATGACAAAACAAAACAACTAAAAACTTAGGTAAACAACTAGCTTAACATTACAACAATCTCCTCCTTAAGCTTGTTGTCTTACACGATCTGTGCACCAGCTTTCTCTCGCATCTCCAAGAATTTTAATCCAGCTAGTGCCTTCGTCAATATATCGACACGTTGTTCTCCCGTACAAACGTGCTGAACTTCAATCATTCCCGAATCCACACAATCTCTAATGTAATGAAACTGGGTGTCAATATGCTTACTTCTATCATGATAAACCGAATTCTTACTCAACGCAATTGTCGATAGATTATCGATCTTTAGGAGCACTTTCTTCATTTCAGACCACATCATATCCGCTAGAAGTCGAGCTAACCAAACTCCTTGCTTAATATCAATCTTGCCTACTAGCTCGTCCATCTCCACATCACTACGGACCTGATCTATATCCTCAGACATGATCTCTACAGTAGCTCCTCCGAGTTTCTGCTGTTCGAAGGCTAAGCAAAGCCTCTTCACCTCATCCTCGTCTTCGCTACCATCCCCGCCAGGAGAATCTTCAGTAACATCCTTTGAATCCTCAATGGCTAGATCCATCTCTTTCCACATATCACCCAGACTGTCATCTTCTTCCCCTGATTCATCTTCTTCATTCTTACTTCTTGTTAGAAGACATTCAGGTAAAGTTTGTGCTATATTAAATAGATATAACCGATTTCCTGACCTACCCACTTTCATTAGTAGTCGTTTCGATCGATCCATAATAGACATAACTCCACCTTCAATCTTAACCTTGCACCCGTTCTCATCCAACTGACCAAGGCTAATGATATTGCTCTTCAAGCTCGGTATATAGTACACATCAGTGAGCACACGATGCTCACCCGTGAGGCACTCAAGTAGAACCGAACCTTTCCCTTGAATATCCACAGCCGATCCATCCCCAAACTAGACGGATCCTTTAACGGTTGTATCAATTTCATCAAAATGATCGATGCAACCAGTCATGTGGTTACTCGCGCCGGTATCCAAATACCAAGCCTTCTCCGGAGTGCTGTCAACCTTCGGCACTACCTTGTCTTCGTGGAGTAACACCTTGTTTTCATTCGTGTGACAGAGGACACACACTTCAGCCATCAACAGTGATGGTTCATCATCAACTTCCACTTCAACCAGGTTTTCCCTTTCTCTTCGATCTGGCTTAGGGCATTCCTTGGCAAAATGACCATACTCATTACAGTTGTAACACTTAACCTTGGACTTGTCAAAGGTACGTGACTTTCGGTCACCATTTCCTCGACCTCCGCCATTTCCACGATCACGTCCTTTCCCGTGAAATCCTCCTCTTTCGTTACTACTCGAACCTTCATGCGACTTGTTCTTCACATACCTTGCCTCCCATTCGGCTTGGGTAAGGAGCAACTGATCTCCACTATCCTTGGAATGCATTCGGCCTTTGAGTCCTTCCTCAAAAGTTCGAAGACGACCAATCGCCTCTGAAATCGACATGTTCTCAATATCCCCAAACTGTTCAATCGTTCTGATAATGTGGAGAAATCTGTTTGGGACTGCACTAAACAACTTCTCAACAACCTCACCGTCTTCAAGCTTCGTGCCTAGAAAACGAATTTCGCCCACCAACGTAGTGGGCTTCATGGAAAACTCATTGATCGTCTCTGAATCCTCCATTCGTAACTTGTTCAATTGCCGTTTCAATACTTGTACACGAGCATTCTTGACACGATCCTCGCCAACCCGCATCTCCCTTAATGCGTCCCAAGCTTCCTTGGCCATCTCCTTCTCCGCGATCGCCATCATTACGTCGTCCGGCACGGTTTGGGAAATGGCTACCATGGCGCCTTGATCCTTGTCTTCACTCGTGTCTTCACCTTCGATCATTGACCATACCCCTAGTGAACGCAAGATTATATTCATCTTGACAACCCATATGCCGTAATTCGTTTCACTTAACATGGGATATTGGACCGAGATGGAAGCTCTCGTCGTCAGTTTCATGGTTGCGTTTCTTCCTTCGTGATCGGCCATCTTCTTCCAACCTTGCTCTGATACCAATTGTTGGATTTCTATTGTTGGATTTCTTGCCACAATTACTTGGAATATCAACCACAATAACACTCACACACAATTGCAATTGAAAAACTTGAAGACACAACAAATGAACAACTTTTTTTGTGATGCTTCAACTTATTGCATCATTTTCTGATTTTTTTTCATTATATTACTAAACCAAAACCATAACTTACATAACTATTTGTCTTATAATTTTGTAACTCTACTATTTTTTCATAATTGTAACTCTACTTTCTTAACTATTTGTAACTCTACTTTCTTAACTATTTGTCATAAGTTTTGTAACTCTACTTTCTTAACTATTTGTCTAAAATAATGACAAAGCAAAACAACTAAAAACTTAGGTAAACAACTAGTTTAACATTACAACAGGGACCCCTCTGTTGGTATATATAAATATGAGTGTGAGAGAGGTGGAGTGAGAGACTTGTTGTTTGTCTACTCAACTTGATGACTTATCATTCATTCCATCACATATTTATAGGTACATATAGAAGAGCCTAGAGACTTGAGGTTCTAGTGATTTCATGTTCTAGTAGCTTCATATTCTAGTGACTTCTTCAAACTCCTAATTACTTAAGAGACTTCTAGACACTTAGAGACTTTTACACATAGAGACTTCTACACATAGAGACTTCTAGAGTACTCTTGAATATTACAAGTTTATTTCCTAACATTTCCCCCCCTTAAACTTGTTTCTCCTATTACGGTGATGCCGAGCATTTTCCGCAAGTGTTGAAAGATATCGGTCTTCAGGGCCTTTGTAAATATATCTGCAACTTGATCATTGGTCTTCACATGTATGAGCTCAACATCCTTGGCCTTAACATGTTCAGCATAATCTAATTGCAAATGTGTGGAAACAACTTCAACGAAATTTCTGACTTACCTGCTCAACAAGAACAAACACGACATAGCAAGAAATGGTGAGAGTTTCTCTAATCTTCAAATCCGAAGCTCGAAATCAGTCTGGAAATGGAAACGGCAGCTGAGGGCGCAAATGGCAGAGATAAAATGGTTGATTACGATCTCAAAGAGGAGGAAGGTTTGATAAAATGGTTTGATGATGACGGAGCATCAACGCCTTCGTGGTGGCACTGAACCAGCATGAATCCGTTGATTCTGGGCAAGGTTTGCTTAGTGATTTGTTTAGACTTGAGAGGCTTCAATGAGGGTAGTTAGGGAATTAAAGAAATGTAATGGGGGCAAAACCGACTTTGGCACATGGAATCCGGATTCCTTGCCTTCCCTTCTTAGACATTCTTTGGTTTTGAGAAGGATTATGTAAGCCTACACCGCTCGGAATTCCTAAGCCGAATTTGGTCAATTCCGCGAAAAAAACAACTTCTTACGGAATTCGTAAGCCGAATTCTTTTTCCATTCCGTGAAAAAAACATGTCATTAGTTAGTATGTAAGAGGTCTAAGGTTCACAACTTGCTAGAATCATAATTTTTCACAATTTTGATAATATGAGGTCAATTTAGTAACTACAAAAATATCAGGTCGATTTAATAATTAATTTTCTTAAAATTAGTAAGGATAAATATGTAAAATGCTATTAGGACATTTTAGTATTTCAACAAAAATGATATATATAAAGTAGTCAATGATCTGCCAATAGAATTTCTCATTAAAATATGATAAAAATGTATTAACGAACGCATACTATTAATTCAACCAAAACCAGATATATTATGGCAACCAGAAACTCCATCCGTCGATCAGACAGACGCAAGGCAATCGTGTTCACACGTGTTCCCTACACAATGGACAGGTCACTCACTCCACGTCAACACTATCAGAGTTTGGGGAGTCAACCAGAGTCAAGTCAAACTCCGCGTATCTTTGACTACATTAACCATTACGTCACCGTGTATGTAAGCCGAGAGGATGAAGGATAATCCCGTGTCCCTACTTAAAAGAATATCTGAAAATTTACTTATTTTTAAATGTAAGGCGTTTCTCCTGATTTGGTAACTTTTAGATGCGACATGATGAAAATCTACCGTAAATTTTTTTTTAAAATTAACAATAATATCATATCATACATGTTCAAATTCTATCAAAATATATACTTTAAAAGGTCAAGATTATTGGGTCATTCATAGTATGAACACGAGTTTGTGATTTAAATTCTGAAAATGTTGAGAAAAAAAAAGTATCCTTAAAATTGATGTAATTAGTTGCAATTCATGATATAAACTCAAGGATACGAACTCGATTAAAATCCTAAAAAGGCTGAGATGGACACCAAAAATAAATAAATTTTGGAGTGTAACCCACAGTATGCACTCAATTAAAATATTTAAATTCTAAACCCGTCAAAAAAACTTTTAAAAAATTCAGATTAAATTACGGAATAAAAATCTCTTAAAAACAACTGTGATTGGGTTATAAGATTAAGTTTACAGTAATGTTTAAGGAAGATCGAGTACGAGGTAGAGGTGAGAATACAGGTAATGGGTCGACCCATGAGTCGTGTTGGCATTGGGTCGTGTCAGGGACCCTCTGACCCAAACACGACTCGTGTATTAGTATGAGTCAATTTTTCAAACTCAAACATGACATGTTGGGTCAGACTGGCCCGTTGGACCCCTATGACCCGCGGGTCAGTATGATCCATTCTATCCACGCATATCAAAAAAACCTATTATGAATTGAGTCGGTTTTGCTGGTACGAGGGAAACGATTTGTCACTCTTATTTTATTTCAGTAATTTTAAATAAAAATGTAATTATTTTTAATATAATTTTTTAAAATCATATATCCGAAACTAAATTCCGCACGTGCAGACAAAAGAAATTGATTACAGCTGGCCCTCTCTCTCTGGCCTTTGCGTGTGAAAACGGCGTTCGTCTCTCACCTTGTCCTGCCACGTGTCCCTCCCAAACCTATATAAGACTGAAGTTCGTCTGTTTGACTCCCAAAACAGAACCAGCATCTACACTGATCACCCAAAACTCACAGAGCAGATCGCCGCATGAATCAGAACTTCCGAGAGAAAGACAAATCTTCCGCCGCCGCAGCACCACTGCAACGCCGCCACCTAACTCCAGAACGAGAATTCTCCGTCATGGTCGCAGCCCTCACTCACGTCGTCTCTGGTGATAACTCTTCCACATCCACCTTCCTGATGCCCTGCTTCAGAGATTCCGATTTATGCCAGTCCTGCAAGATCGAGGGATGCCTGGGATGCGAGTACTTCCCGCCGGCAACGGCCGGCGGAGAAGAGAAGAAAACAGACTCTAGTAAGAAGAGGAAGAGAGTGAAGAAGAACTTCAGAGGAGTGAGGCAGCGGCCATGGGGGAAGTGGGCTTCCGAAATACGGGACCCACGTAGGGCCGCAAGGGTTTGGCTCGGGACGTTCAACACCGCAGAGGAGGCAGCTCGAGCCTACGATAGGGCTGCCATTGAGTTCCGTGGGTCCCGCGCTAAGCTCAATTTCCCAAACTCAGACTACTACACGACACCATCCGAGGTTAAGTCCGACCAGACTGAGAAATCGAGAGACAGTGAAAAATTAAGCCAAGAGTCTACCTCCATTGATGTAGTAAAGTCGGAGCAGATTGGAGAAGAAGGTGATGATTTCTGGAAGTTGTGGAGGAATGATGAGGAAATGGAACAGCTACTGATGTTGATGGACTTTGGAGTTCCTGATGGATCCATTAATGACCATTCATGGAGAAATTAATATATATGATTGTATTGTTTTTTCATTCTTTCTGGATTATTTTTAGAATCCAGATTGAGATTCTTTTATGAAGGTTAAATGTATTTATTTGCATCTTAGTTAGAGAGTTGATTAGTAGCATGTATACTTGGTTGAGTGTGGTTTTGAAATTCAATCGGATTACTTATATAATACAGAGAATTATATGTGTATTATGATTTGTGGTACGAATTAATATGTTTATCTAGTTATATTTAACCCACCGACTATATCAAATTTACAATTAAAGTGCTATTTTTTTTTAATCATATTAGGGTTAATAACTTAATACTATAATAAATTAATTACCAAAAATCAAAATGAACTTTGAGGAAAAACCAAACAGCAAACCAAACTTTTTTTGTTGACAAAAAATAAACTAAATTTTTGGAATTGAGCAAACAACAAACTATCTCAAATTTTCATCATGTTTGAACATATTTTTCAATGTTTGAGAGAGTTATTAAGTCAACATTAGTTAAAGTATTCTAAGGAAATGGTATTACGACTTAATAGCTCTCTCAAACATTGAAAAATCTGTTCAAACATAATGAAAATTTGAGGTACGTTTGTTGTTTATTCAATTCCAAAAATTGGACTTGGTCAAAAAAAAAAATTCCAAAAATTGGGATTGTTGTTTATCAACAAAAGAAGTTCAATTTGTTGTTTGGTTTTTCTTTAAAGGTCGGTTCGTTTTTGATAATTAACCCTACTATAAATAGACTACCATATATAGATCAAATATTATACAACATTTTTTTTAATCATTGATATTGAACTATTTCTTTAAAGATTTGTTATCGTCCTCGATGTTCAATTTGGAGTCACAAACCATATGTTAGGGTTAGCAGATAAAACACAAGGCTCAACAACAGTATATAATTTATATATGCTGATGTTTCAATCTGCAGACTTTCTAGAAAGAACAGCACAATTTCGTTTACTACAAGAAAACAAGGAAAAACAGTGCAAGATTACAGAGAACAAAGACAGTGCAATCCTCTACAAGGCATCCCTTGATGCGATCCGGCAAGTAATAGCATCTGCAAGTGAAGATATTCCTAATTCCGGGCCAGAGATCTTGTAATGCTGCACAACATCATAACTCAATCAGCGTTGCTCTTCATTGTTTATCATCCACATAATGTACCGGATTTCATCAAGTTTTAGATTTCAAAATCTGTTAAAATGCATCAACAACCAAACCATTTTAGGTAAAAGTTACCGAATTACCTTCTGTATCCGGGCTTTATCTGCTTTTGCATCCAACTGGTCCAAGTCGATTTCTGTTCCCTTTATGAGAGTTTTCATGGCTTGAACCTGACAGCATAAGAAATAAACATGAATGGAATTTTCCAATGAAGCATTAATTTAAGATATCAAGAAAATACCTCAGCTGCTGAGGCATTGAAACGAGCAGCAAGGACATAGGTTGAGGTTTCAGAGATACCACATCTCTTTAATGATTCAGTAATCTATCAAGATTAAAAAGCCGGGAATTCAACTTTAGTAACTGAAAAGATAAGGTAAAGTGGCGAAGCAATAGTTGCTGTTTAATAAAATACTACATGCTTGGATCCTGAGTAGTTGTAGACAAGTTCAGAGTGGAGAGTGCGGGTTGTAAGTGAACCCCGTGTTTTTGTCAACAGCGCTTTATTGGCAGCAGCAAGAACGGGGAAGACATCTGGGATCTGGGCCAAGAACAAGCAAAATTTTAGTAATTCCAGAAATAAAGTTTGGATAAAATAAATTAGCCAAGTGTGTTGTAGAAGAAAGAATCATACAAGTGATGCATTGAGAAAGGCGACTTCTGGTTCCAAAGTTCCAGCTTGCATAGAATCTAGAAGTTCCCTGCACAAGAGAAAGGTTTATTACAGTAGGAAACAAAATCATGAAGTTTCTATGCAGATTGAATAAAGAAAAAGATGAACAATTAAACAAAGAATGTAACGTAAAGTGCATTGATTTGTCTTTTCATTTCAACATCTTTGGCAAATTATATTCAACAATAGATAAGAAAACAAGTACAACGGATACTGAACTGAACTATGGCAAATTTCGTGTTACAATCACAGTATGTAGCTAGGTGACCAACATGTAGGGTATTCTCAATTAGGGTGACACCTCCTACATGATACAGTCAGTTTCATCTTCACTCCCACCAAAATCACAGAACCAAGTGGTTCTCAAGCAATCGATAATCAAGGTGGGACACATAGAGGTTGGGACTATGAATGGGAAGCTTCAAGCAGGGTTGGACATGAGCTGAAAATTAAACCTTAGAGAAACCCAGTTCTAGCAGAAGCTCATGGAAGGGAAATCAAGAATTTTGGTCTATCTAGTACAAATTACTTAAGAAGAGAGAGACCTAGAATTGGAAACATCAATGAAGAGCGCGAACGAGATGGAATTCCCACTGCAAACATCGAAGGTCGTCATGGTTGCTGCTCTGTTCTCTGCCGTCTTCAAGAATACAGAGGTAAGCGACTGGTTTAGGGTTTTTAATTTTTGTCCTTCCTTTGACCGTTGGGCCAGGAAAGGAGGAATGCACAAAGGAGCCCAGCCAAAAAATATACAGGCAACTGCTGCAACGGTTCATTTGACGGTTGTTATTCAACTCTGTTAGGATCGAACGACCAGAAACTAGCCACGTCATAATTTCAACGCTTGAGAAAATAAGGAAGATTGGTTTCTCTTGTCTCTTCTGCAGAGCCAATGCCGCGTCCAGCATCAGTATCCAAGTTCCTTCCATGGCTATGGCTATCACCCTCGTTCTCTCTCCTCCTGAATTTCTCTTTGTCTCTCTGTCTAAAATCAATGCTTCCCCAAAAATTCATTTTTTCTTTCTGGGTGATACCTTTCCAGAAAGATGCTGCTCCTTGTCTTCCTCCTTTGGCTTGTTAGCATCCCTCTCCCTGTCCATTCCGATCCAGCGCCTCGAGGTAACTTTTCAAAGAATTTCTCTATTTTATTTTTTGTTGCGAAATTTGTAAGCTGGAGCTCAAAAGGATGGAGGACCATGTAGGAGATCAAAGACTGCCCTTTACCGATTCGACGAAATGCACCAATGAGTATGATCTGCAAGTCTTGGTGAATTTATGTTAATGATATGGATGCCAAACCCAACTGCAGGTTTTCTCCTAACTTGTGGATCATCAAACGAGACAACCTCAGGCAGCATTACTTTCATACCAGATGATGGCTTCATTTCAGTAGGAAACAAGACAGTCATAAAATCATCGAATGTCTCCCCTGAACTATCAACACTGAGATACTTCCCGGATAAAAGTGCTAAAAAATACTGCCATGAGTTTCCAGTCATCAAAGGAGGGAAGTACCTTATCAGGACTTCATATTTCTATGGAAGCTTTGATGGCGGGAAGGAGACACCTATTTTCGATCAGATTATTGAAGGCACGATGTGGGGGACTGTTAATACCAAAGAGGATTACGCAATTCCTGAAATATTAATCACATAATTTCGAACAAATCCCCTATGGGGTCCAGGCCCGACCCGAACTCTGGTACGTGGAGTAAACGGGACACAACAAACCCACATCGGGTACCCACAACGGGAAACACCCAACACCGTCAATCGGAACCGAGCTCTGATACCATGTTAAATTTTAATATCGGGGTCGAGCCACACCCAAATAGCAATCACATTATACAACTCGGGTTCCATCCTAAAACCAATTGGTTTTAGGATAGAACCCGAGTTGTATAATGTTGTTGCTATTTGGGTGTGGCTCGGCCCCGATATTAAAATTTAACAGTTCCTGCTATTTTTTATATAAAAAAGTTATCTTCTCATTTATTGAATTTTATTGTGAAAGCAGCATATTAAATTAAACATTTTTTTGTGACGTCTAATGGGGCTAACTAAGATTTAAAGGAAGGATGAAGTTGTCTGAAATAGTTGAATAGGAGGACTGAGTCGAAAACAACTAAAATATCAGGATATACTCATTCAGTTTGTTATTCTGGATCTTGTTATTATTTTATTTTTATATTCTGCATATCGTCGTCTCTATAAAACTGAAGCCTTAACTCTTTCTCTCGCTCGTTTGCTCGGAGTTCCCTCCACATGATACAGAACCAGCATCATCATCTCTCCATCGCGTCCCTCAAATCGTAAGCAAATTCGTCTTCTGTCAACGGAGGTACCTCAGTTCTCTTCTGCGTTCATCGGATCGCGGTGGTAGCTGGATCTCTGAGGCTCATAAGCACCGAATCAGCACCGATCTCGATCCACCATGGTACTTGCTTCTACTTACATGATTACAAATATTAATTACTTTTTATGTCCTAGTACATCTAAGATCTGGCTCAATTTGACCTTGATTTGCCGTGGATGCTTCGTTATGCTCGAAATGCTGCTAGTCTTGGTCTATACTGAATTGGATGGTAATGTGGGGGTTGGATCCGTGTCCGTATTATTGTTGGGAACCAACAGATTTAACTGGAGCTTGTATTACTGAGATTCAGTCTTAGTAGAATGTAGTTTATTCCATCAGTATATTGGATAGTTATAAGATTACTGCTGAGCTTGTTCAATTGACCATAATCCATGCATCTGCTGACGATTTTCTGCATTTTACTGTTGATTATTGTTAATGCTACTAATTCGGCAAGAAAGGTAAATTTTTGCAAGAGTTCTTGAGCTCCATCTCGAAGCGTTCAGCTTGTAGAATTTTTTCTTGTTCTTCAGAGCTTGATTGATTCGTAGGATGAAGCTAAATCATTCAATTTGAAGGCTATGATGCCGAAAAAAAAATTCTCTAATTCTGGAATTTGAGCAAGTTTTTGTGCTATACACTGCACTTGCATTATCCTAGTTGATGTTTGTTATGTATCAATTGTAATAAAGTAGATGGATGGAGAAGCTCATCACCAACCCAAGCAAGAAAGATCAAGAACAAGGTGGACTCCAACCCTCGATAAGATATTCGCCGACTTGATTGTCAAGCAAATTCAGCTCGGAAATAGACCGAACAATTACTTCGACAAGAAAACATGGAATAATATTCGTGATGACTTCAATCGTCAAACGGATCTCAACTTCAACAACAATCAGTTGAGGAAGCATCTCGATGTTCTTAGGACCCGGTTCCGTAATTTGAAGTCCACAGTCGATGAAAGTGAGTTCTCCATTGACGATTCTTGCTGCATCGGGTTTTATTCGTGGGAAGATATCGGGGTACTCTCTAACCCATCAATTTTAATCAGCTTTGATGTTTTTGGTTGCTAATCTGTTTGTATTGCATGATTTTTGTTCAATTGGAATTGTAAATATGGATTCATGATCATGGGCTCTATGAATTTTATCAGAATTGGTGGATGCTCTGTTTGGCTTGAGATGGATTTTAGTTTATTTCACGCTAAATTCAGTTATCGCCTTGATGAATGGATCAGAGTCCGCTAGGGCAATATGCATCAACAAAAAATGATATCTGGCAGAATCTCATCCATTCATCAAGCTCAGAATTGAATATTGGTCGTGAAATGGACCGAGTCCTAGTCCTACGTTACAATAATGTGACAGATTCTCATCCTCGTTTTTGCTTTCAGGCTCAGCCAAGGAGTGAGAGTAACAAACCGACAAAAGACTGTCCCATATACGATCAACTATGCACGATATTCAATGATGTGGCAACCGAGGGCAAGTATGCCCAATCGAGCCACTACGAGGAGTTTGGAAAATCAACTGAACCTGCTCCTATACCTTCAAGTCCTTACCCTGAGGAGAAGGTCCCCAAAGCAAACCTTGACAAGAAGAGGAAGCGGTCGTTGGAGACCCAACCCTCTTCCGAGCAAGCCTTAAGGGACCAAGAAACGCTTGATAAGATGGCGGAAGCCATGTCCGCTCTTCTTAAAGCTTCAAAGTCAAGGCAAGCAGCAGAGGAGTTGAAGTCTAGTGAGAAGTTATACTCCATTGGGAGTTGCATAAAGGTGCTTGATGAGATCGAAGGGGTTGAAGAAGGGGTTTATTTTGCGGCATTGGATCTATTCGAGGAGCCTGACCTGAGGGAGACCTTTGTCTCTCTAAAGGGTCCTGAGGTTAGGTTGAGTTGGTTATATGGGAAGTGTGGTAAGGTTGTAGCTATTACTGATATTCAGTCTTAGAATGGAATGTAGTTTATTCCATCAGTATATTGGATAGTTATAAGATAATTGACGGTGTCCAAGTTTAATTCAGTTGAATTTGATATGGTAACTGATTAATTTTTGTTTTGGTATTTTTTTGCAGCCTCTCAGACTCAAATCAAGGTTAAGATGATTTAGATCTTGTCAGTTCCAGGTCTTTCTATCTTAAGTTTGTATGGATTTGTTGACGATGCTTGTTATTATTCTTTGTTGTAACAGAGAAAACTAGCCCAACGATCAGAAAGAGTCAAGTCTGTAGATCTACATCCATCCGAACCATGGTATGCAACAGATTTATATGTTTTTAAATAAATATAAATTATTTTAAAAAATGTTTTGTAGTTATAAATATGTCACTTATATAAATTGTTTTTTTAATTCCATTGTTGATTTTAGTAGAATATAACAGTAATATTTTATATATAAAAAAAGGTATGAGAAAATTATATTAACAATATGATTAATTATTTTGTATATATCTAAATTTATGTTACATATATAATTTATATGAAATTAATAAGCAATTATTACTTTTATAAAATGTATAAATGATATACATAGTTATATATATATATATATCTCGTTATGTCTCGTGGTCTATTTTCTGTTTTGATGCTTACATATTTTCTTATGTTTTTGTTGATGGTTCAGATTATTAGCATGCAATTTTAATAGGTATTCAGAGGTCACAGTTATTGAAGTGTCTCTAACTACTTCTGTATTAGCAGTCATTAGAATTTTCCTTCCCGATATATACTAGGTCTTCCATGTGACTTCTTGTTTTCAGTACAATGCTTCTAATTGACTTGAGATTTCTCATCAATGAATTGTATAAGGCAGTTTATTTTCTTCTTCGGACCATTACCAATTTCTGTCATTTAACACGATTTCTTTTGTTTCATCTGCAATAATTCTTAAGGTTAAATCGTTAATATATATTTTACCTCCAGTTTGGTTTTCTGCTCTTCTAGTAATGTAGGTTTTTATTAAGTTTAGCTAAAAGATCTAGTTCTAAGCTTGCTCTGTGGATGAGATTCTGCCGCCTCAGTCAAAACGTCAAAGAATAAGCTACGTACTCATAAAACAAAGGAGATATGCAAGAACATCTTCCATGGATTACTATCCATTATTAAATTCTTACGGTGAAATAAACTAAGTCGATTCTGCACCAATTTGAGAGGATCGAAGTACTTCAGTTTACTCTTTAAGGCATAACTAAATAAAAAAATATCAAATATAATTATTTTCTGTTGAATTGTGTCTTTTTCTTATGCAGAGCTTTCTACATACTTTACTTGATCGAAAGGGCAAGAAAGTTCCTTGATTTTTCAGCAACCGTGATCATTATCCATCTCGTCTTGTGTATCCTTTATGGAGGTTGGCCTTCCTCAATAACATGGTGGATTGTGAATGGGACTGGATTGGCAGTAATGGATTTACTGAGTGAATATTTGTGCATCAGGCGAGAACTTCAGGAAATTCCAATTACGCGGTATCATCGTGCAAGTAAGTAACGTATACTAGTGATAATAACTTTGTAGATTTTTCATAAATAGTCTGTCTATTGCAAAATTTTACATTAAAATGCAGAAATGGAGCAACTAATTACCAGTACATATGCTTTCCCTTGTAGCATAAACTGTTTTCTCCTAAAAATGGTAAAACAATGCTGGAAAAGACAACTTGCTACTAACAGATAAAGTAAAGTAGGTAGCTTTGATTTTTTGGGCATATGATGTTGCTATATTTGGTACCTAACTATGTCCTGGAAACAAGATTAATGTCTAGCTAAGAATGTTTTTACTAGGTTCATTCAATTCCTTTCTAATTAATGTCTCCTAGTGCGGCTAAAATTAAGTGTAAGGATATCATATGAGATGGCTATGAAGATCTGTGAATGTGTTGGTAGTGGTAGTAGTGGCACAGTTCCTGGGTTTGAACACACTTATCCTCTTGCAGATGTTTGAAGAACACGAAGAACCGAGGAAGAATTTGGTTGGTTCCAGATAAGAGATATAGAGGAGTATCTGCTCCAAGTTACAAAGTGAATGGATTGCAAGAGATTGAGGCAATTCATGCTTCTTAGGGGAGATTGAGGCAATTCATGCTTCTTAGGGAGAGTTAAGGAGTTGCTGACTGGATTTGGCTTAAATTGTTTTACAAGATTCTAGGATTTGTTAACAATGAAATATTATGATTATGATTTTTATTCAAGTTTGGTCTCTTCCACTGCCACACGGTTCTTGTTGTTCGACAAGTTGCCATTCTCTTTACATCATAGATTGGGTCTATGCTCACCATGTAACTCCCTAAACTTGAACAACTGTCATATGTTAAATCGTCAAACACGGCAACAAATAATAATTTATTATCTTTGGAACCTTGACAAGAAGAGGAAGCGGCTGTTGGAGATCCAACCCTCTTCCGCGCAAGTCTTAAGAGACCAAGAAACGCTTGATAAGATGGCAGAAGCCATGTCCGCTCTTCTTAAAGCTTCAAAGTCAAGGCAAGCAGCAGAGGATTTGAAGTCTAGTGAGAAGTTATACTCCATTGGGAGTTGCATAAAGGTGCTTGATGAGACATCGAAGGGGTTGAAGAAGGGGTTTATTTTGCGGCATTGAATCTATTCGAGGAGCCGGACCTGAGGGAGACCTTTGTCTCTCTAAAGTGTCCTGAGGTTAGGTTGAGTTGGTTATATGGGAAGTGTGGTAAGGTTGTAGCTATTTAGTGGTGGCTTGAAATTTGGCCATTTTGGAAGTCGAGGGAAGTTTTGTTCATTTGATGTATAAATTTCCAACGACCTTTCTAACGTGAGACCAATAGTGCAGTAGAAATGAGCCCAATGGTTTGAATTTTGTCGATTTTCTCCTTGAACTTTAAGTCCATGTAATTTTCATCCATTATCTAAGTAGATTTAAAAAAAAAAAAAAAACTACATGAAACTTGTTTATAAAACAATTAAAAAATAGATTTTCAAGTCCAAATTTATAGTTGGCAAAAAAAAGTTCAATTTTATCGTATTATCGTGTGTGTCGTGTTCTGATATCTAAATACGAACAACACAAAAATATTTTCATGTTATCATGTTATCGTTCTGTCATATGATTACACGGACACAATGTTTTTCATGCGTGTCGTATTATCGTGTTTGGTAAAAAATTGTCAGTCCTACACTAATCCAATGGATTCACCCAGTTTCTTCTTTAATAAACACCATTATTAGGTTGCACCCTTTATCGTTTCGAGTTTAAAACCGAGACCGATCGAGCATTGTTTTTACTACTAGTTTGGACCCAAGTTTTCAATTCCTGAAATACTAATCCCACAATTTCGAAAATGAATTCTTAAAAATCGGACATAATTGACCCAAACACACCATTAATCCTTTTTACGAAGGTGTTTAGGTTCCTGCTACTTTTTTATATAAAAAATTTGTCTTCTCATTTTTTGAATTTTATTGTGAAAGCATCATATTAAACATTCTTTTTGTGACGTCTAATTAGGCTAACTTAGATTAAAAGGAGGGATGAAATTGTCTTAAATAGTTGAATAGGAGGACTGAGTTGAAAACAACCAAAATCTCAAGATATACTTATTCATTCAGTTAATCTGGATCTTGTTATTATTTTACGTCCCTCAAATCGTAAGCAAAATCGTCTTCTGTCAACGGAGGTACCTCAGTTCTCTTCTGCGTTCATCGGATCGCGGTGGTAGCTGGATCTCTGAGGCTCATAAGCACCGAATCAGCACCGATCTCGATCCACCATGGTACTTGCTTCTACTTACATGATTACGAATCTTAATTGCTTTTTATGTTCTAGTACATCTAAGATGATTGATCAGTTTTTTGGATCATTTTATACAGGCATTTGGAGAACAACCAGTTTCAAGGATCAATTCCTGAATCATTTGCAAATCTACCGCGTCTGACAGAAATGTAAGATTAAAGGGAAAAGAAAAGAAAAAAACACTTTTCCTGATAGTTGTCTTTATCGCGTCATTCTGTGTCCTGTGACCGGAGCAGCCATGGCTCTCTGCTGCCTATCCATATTCGCTTCCCATCCGATTCCCATGTCAAATCCTCGGTGGTTGATCTCCCGATACTCTTGGCAGAGAGCGCATGTCTCACAGCAGAAGTGGACGAGGCAATCGGCGCAAGGCGCCTCTACGAGATCAAACTGTCCTCTCAGCTTGGAGCGGTAGAAGCAAGAGTAGAGGCAGGCAAATCCGGTTAGGGCCAATAATCCGTAGACCGCACCCTGACCCACACATCCACAATACTTCCCTGCAGTATATGGAACTCGGGTGATAAAAAAGACTGGTTGGACCAAATTTTCGACAAGACCGGATCAAGATCAATTAGGACCAAGACCGAGCGGACGGTTTTTTTCTTCAAGGTCGGTCTCGGTTTCAGACTTTTTTTTTTCTCCAAAAGCCCGACTAGGACCGACCCGACCTTGAAGAAAACCATAGAAATACATGGTGTAACCCTCGAAACACTAATAATTCATGACCTTGAAGCATTCAACAACTCTTGAATAGGTTCCATAAAGGAAGTTCGATGGAAGACGAGAAGCTGGTTCAAGACCAAAAGTTCAGTGATTTTTTTGGCCAATTCAGTTGATTTTTTTTCTTTTTACCAAATATTTTGATCCAAGACCGAGACCGGCCCGAGTCAAGCAAGACCGACTCGAACGGACTTTTTTAGCCAAAGTTAGTCTCGGTCTTGGTTCTTCAAATGTCAAGACCGAATTTTCGGTCTCGGTCCTATCTTCAAGACCGACCCGCCCATGATCAACCCGTGTTAGATGGTTCATTTAGAGTTTAGATTGACCATGAGTCTGGATTGAATCCAAGACAAAGCGAGCCCACTGGCTTTGTCTATCGAGCCACGCCACGCCTATTGGTCATGTATAATATAATAAGAGGGTGATGATGGCTTACCCAAGGCACCCCGATCGACTATCTCTGCAATCTGCCCGAACGTGATGCAAGGGCAAAAGCAAGTGGCCACACCTGATCATCACACAAAACACATACGATTTATTTCATTTCAAAATATTACAAAAATAATCTATATCTTGAAAATTACAAAAATAACAAAATATTTTTAAGAATACTTTAAAATTTTACTACGTGTTATAATTGATTTTTGATTCGATCGTAACTCAATTAAGATAAAAGAGGAAGCCGTTCCCCAATTGAGTTCCGATCGAATGAAAATTTAATTATAACTTATAGTAAAAAATTTACAGTGTTAAATTTTGATGTTTTTAAAATGATTCTATTACTTTTGTAAATATATTAAGTTATGTTTTTGATAAAAAAATTTAATGGAATAGAGAAACTCAATAAATACAAACATTAATTAATAATTTTTTTTAAGGGTAAAACAAATATTAAATGAAAATTTGTATTGTGTATTGGATTATTCCTACGTACTTACAGTTGGCGGGATCATCGCAGCAGTGACAAAGATTTGTGGACCACTGCTCCGCCACCACGATGCCATGCGAGTTGTGGTAGCCACGGCCGGTATTGGCCATGTATGGAGCAGAAGGCGGCTGAGGAGGAGCTGTTGCCGTCGGGAATCCTGAAGCCGGTGAGTGATTCTCCGGCTCGGCCTTGGTTGTGTACCAATTATTGTCGTGATCTTGCATTGAATTAAGCTTTAAGGATGGGACAGTGTGGAGATCTTAGAAGACAAAACAAAAGGGTTCATATCTATATACTATATCTATATCTATATATACAAACAAACACCATTTGTTTGTGGAAACTGTTGGGGTGTTTAAAGTCAACGGCGATATCACATCTTAGTTGGGACCACACTGAAAAGAGTTTATGAAAAATAACAACAGGGCGTTTCTGTCATAATAAGTAATACTAAATAGGAATATGAAATAAAATATAAGAATATCAAGTTGTTTCATTTTGTTATTTTTTTTGTGAACTTGTATATAAAAATGAAGAATGGGGACGAAGGAAGAACCGAACAACTTCGTCACATTGATTGGGACAACATGTATTTTTAATGTAGTTGACTGGATTTATATATTTGTTTGGTGTGGTCAGATATATGGATAATATTATTATTTTCTATTAAAATAATGATTTTATTATATTGTTTGTTATTTTATTTTTTTTTAAATTAAATTACCAATCAAATATTTGATTTAGGTACTAATCGAATTTAGAAGTACGTTTAAGAGTTCAATTTGTTTTTTCTTCAATAAAAGATTAAGATTAATGAAGATGCACGATAGCGTAAAATTATTATTTTGATAGAAAATAATAATATTTGACATAAAAAATGAACGAAATATTAATAACAAAATAAATAAAACATGTTCAAATACATGAGTACAAATAAACTCAACAATTTGTGACATGACACGATTAAACAGTCTCAATGATAAATAATCACAATAGAAAAAATAGTCAAAATACTCATAAATTCAAGATATTATTCATTTCTAGACCTATAAAAGAATTTTCAGTATAATTTAATAAAGAATAATTAAAATTTGTGCACTTGTGCATAACATAAGACCAAACATAACATTTCATTGCATATATTTATTTTAAATGGCTAAGTATTGACTATATGATATTGATGGATAACCTCGCGCGGTAGTTGATGTGGTGCCATATCAGCTTCACACATTCAAACTATAGGATGTAATTGCTCCAAACTAAAGTTAGGGGATCATATTTCCTATTTTATATAAGTTAGGGTGTACAGTGCAATTTCCACATGTGAGCCCAGGAAGAAGCCCAATGAATCTGAAGCCGATTAAGTTAACTAACAACTTCTCTGAAGCGTCCAATCTCCGCCTCCTCTCTTCATCTCCATCCTTAATCGACATTCTCCTTCTACAGCAAGACCCATCTATCTCCTCAATCTCATCTTCACCTCCACAATCGATACCCTCCACCTGCGTGTTCAAGCTTACTGCTCTCCGTCTCTCTGTGTGTTGTGTATTTGTTAGTTCATCACTGATTTGGATGTAGCTGTGCTAATTCATGAAGTTGATTCGTTTTCCTATGTATTATCTAAAAAAGCATTGATATTGTGTCTCGATAATTTCTAGCCAATGCTAATTCAGTAAAAGCTGTTTTAAAAAAATAAAAATCTGTACAGCATTGAAGTTGCATTCTTTGAAGCTTCACGTAGTGTTTGAAGTTACTGAGTGTTTCTACTGTAAATATCTTGATCATTTTGTGATAATGAAATGCTTTTATTTAAGTTCATCTGTCAGATATTTTTTGATAAATATAACCAGTTTTGTGCCACCTTTATCGATTTAATCTATCAATAAGTTTATGCTGCGAGCTCTAAATTCAAAATTGACCCAGATGAAGTACGGTTCTTATTAAGCATCTAGCTTTACTTGTGGAGTGTGGACTGATGATGAATGACACTGTGGAATCTATTCTATTTTTTGAATAATTCTGGTCATGTGGCATAACTTAAGTGCTAGAAAAGTAAAACAAATTGGTGTCACTGCCTTATTTTCTGTGTTCATCATTCTGATTGACAGCTTCAAATTCATTTACATTCTGCTGCAACTTTTTCTATGCAGAAAGTTTTAATGAAATTGGGGTTAATTGAACAACCTTTGTTCGCAGGAGAAGTATATATATATCATCTGAAAGGGATCGGAAAATGCCTTTGGGGCTGATAATGGGACTCGGAAGAGCCTTTAGGAGAAAGCGTACTTCATCACTAGACATTCTTTCTTCTAAACGTGCTCCACGGAATTATTACAAGGGAAAGAACTGCAAGCCTACTGGGTTTCACACCCGCAAAGGTTTGGCCTCCTCTTCTGCTTAGTAGTATTTGCATCAATACTTGCTTTATCCCTTGCTTGTGGGCTACTGCTTACTGACTCCCCAGTAAAACCAAAAATTACCGACTAGTGGATAGATTATCGATTTTCCATGTTGTGTTGTATTGGGGTAATAATGATTAATGCTATTGAAGAAAATAGTGCCTTCTGAAGTATGCTCACATAGTTGGCAAATCTGCAGACTTTGTAGCTTCACCTAGTAGAAAGTAACCAAATTATTATCTGAAAAGGATTGAAGCATGCAGTTATAGTTGCTTAATTACTAAGAGAAGCAATGAAATTGAAATGAAGGTGGATATGTGGTGGTGCAAGAGAAGCTGCCAAATTATGTTGTCCCTGACTTAACTGGATTCAAGGTACTTCACAATATATTTCCAATCTATTGCTTACCAATGGTTTATTTGTGTGTGGAAATCATTCTTCATTTACCCTTTAGCAAAAGATAATTTCTTGCTGAATTATGTCTTGGTCTAAGTAAGTTTCATTTCATCTTTTTTTTTTACCCCAGCTCAAACCATATGTATCCCAATGCCCAATTCAAGCTACCACTGCTGAGGCTGCTGATCGATCCAACTGATCAAATGTGACACAAATTTGCAGATTTAGATTGGTTTGATCGTTTACAGCATTGCACAAGGATCGCCTCTATCAATACTTATCAGCATAATAGTTGATCTGATTATGTTTTGGAATGAACATCAGGGGATGCTGGTTAGCGTTGCTGAGTATAACAAGCCTTGTTTTTAGCAGTAAAAACTAATATTGAGCATTGATATTTCAGAATTCAAATCACTACATATCCTCACAAACAGTGAAATCATTACTCTATAGAATTATACACGATCTGACTAAAAGACCTACGAATCTGGCATCCCTATACTGCAAATGAACCAAAGATCCAATCTTTGCTTCATATTCATCATCAGGAACAGCTTTAAGAGCTCGTGAACTTGGTGACGGACTTAGTACCCTCAGAAACAGCGTGCTTCGCAAGCTCACCAGGCAGCACAAGCCTTACCGCAGTCTGAATCTCCCGAGAAGTGATCGTGGGCTTCTTGTTGTACCGAGCAAGCTTAGACGACTCTTGAGCGAGCTTCTCGAAAATATCGTTGATGAAGCTGTTCATGATCCCCATAGCCTTGCTGGAGATTCCGACGTCGGGGTGGACCTGCTTCAGCACCTTGAAGATGTAAATCTTGTAAGTCTCGGTCGACTTCTTCACTCTCTTCTTCTTCTTGTCACCGGCGGTGGCTCCGACGTCCTTCGGCAGCTTCTTCCCAGCTTTGAGTTTCTTCTCGGCCGGAGCTTTCTCCGCCACCGCAGATTTCTTTTCCTCAACGGGCTTCTTCTCCGCGGGTTTCTTCTCGGCCTTGGGCGCCATTGAGAGTTTCGAAGATTGCAGAGAAATTTCAATTTCTGAGAGAGAATGAAAGTGATTTGACTGATTGATCAATAACAGAACGGTAGGCGAAGAATATTTATAAACGAAAGAGAACGAATCTAATTGGTTGCAGTAAGTCTCACGGATCGGTGACTTGTCTTTTCAGAAGACGTTCGAGTTAATTGGAAACGATTCTAGATTAACGGATGTGATTGGTTTAGCTTTTGCAACCTGGATTGCTGACGTGTATAACCTTTAAGGCTTTATTACTTTTGGACCTTCGCGGAGCGTTTCTTTCACGGAATAAGGAATAGTAAATAATAATTGGGAATAAGAAATAGGAGTTAAGAATATAAAGTTATTTTTTTGGTGGAATAGAATTGAATTGAATAAGGAAATCTGTTGTTTTTTTGGTGGAATTGTATACTGAAAAGGAATGGAATGTGGTAAAATAATATATTTGCCCCTCTTTGTATATGTATAGTATATAATAAAAATAATTTATATTAATTAATTATAAAACTTAAAAATATTAAAAACGTTTATTTAAATTTTAAAAAAAAAATTAAAAACGAAATTTTTAATTATTTAATTTTTTTAAAAAGACCAATTTATTAATTTTATTTTTAAAAAATAAAGAATGTAAAATTTCTTAAACAATCAATTGATTACATAACATTAACATGATTATAAATATCGATAAATACAATATTCGCAATATAACATTTCATGAACCTACGACAATAGTCGTTCCGAATAAGTGTGTTGTCATTTGCTTGAAACCTAACAAAAATGACCACATACATAATACAAAATGTTGTTAGTCACCACATACATTATACAAAACGTGGATTTGTCCTTAATCAAAATTATACATATATGCCGATCAGGAGAATTAACACTACATTCCTGCAAAGGTATACTTGGATAAATATTCTAGAAATAGTCAGCCCAAGGGTAGCATATGCCAGAGATTGCTGAAGTGAACCTTTGTTCTTCTGTACACTGGATGTTGATAGAGATGTGTTTGACCAAGAAGATACCGATCAATGAAACCAACAGCATTACAAGGAGGTTCAAGACTTCCCCTCACATCACAGTAAACCTTGAAAGTATCAAATACATTATAACCATAAGTGGTTAATCCACAAACACATGCTTGTTTTCCAAAAGAAACAACAACATATTGTGGGAGAATCTTGGATATAAGGCCATATGGCTTGGCTCACAAACATCCTGAAAGTACATCATGAAAGTAGATGTGAAAAGCTTTTGAGTGCTATACGATATCATGCATCTCTAACTTACGTAGATGTAACAGATTAATAAAAATGTAACAGATTAATAAAAAAATAAGATGCACATGTTCTTCTAATATATTAATTTAAAAACATTTTTTTGCGCAAAGAACGAGTCAGTAACTGTTATAACATAAGTTTTCATTCAGGTAAAATTCTATGCAATGCGCGAGGCAGTGACTAGTATGAAATAAGCCAAATGCCAAAAAGTAAAGTGAGAAGATAGAGAATACATACGAGTTTTTTCAAAAAGTATTTATTTTCGTAAAAAAATTTGAAAAAGTGTATATGTAAAAACAATATTTAAAAAAATAGCTATACGCGCACCCCGAGGTCGCGCCTATTGGACATAGGCGCATCCCCGGGGTGCGCCAATTGTATAGGCGCACCCAGGTGAATAGGCGCAACTTCAGCCTGGGGCAAAGCAGCCATCCCTTTTTTTTTTTTTTTTTTTAAATTATTTTTTTTCGAAAATGATGACTCGATGTTTAATTAAAAATAAAATTATGTATTTATTAAAAAAAATTTAATAAATAGTAATATACAGTCAAAACACTATTTGGAAGTTTTTGTATTGTATGTAGAGTTTTTTACGTACCGTATTATACAGTCAGTCTAAAAGTCAAAAATTAACGCATAGATAGCGTCATTAAATTCGTAATTAAATTATCTACGCACTGTAATTTTTTTGATTTTTTTTGAGTAAGTATATAATTAAATTTCTCACCTAATGCATTTACTTATTTTAGTCAAATTTGGGTGTAAACGATGGGGGGTTACAAAATCACTGTATTTTTAATCCAAAAAATTATCCTACGTAGATAATTGATTTACGACCTAAATGGCGTTAGCCGTGTTGAGTTTGGAGTTACATGGTCCGAGTTATAATTTTTTAAGTACAATTTTCATATCCCAACTTACGGCATGCCGTATAGTCAATCCGTAAATCCAAATTTAATATTTTTTGCATCATTTGAATCGCAATTAAAATATCTACTTACTATATTTTTTTTAAATTTTTTTTAATAAATACATAATTTTATTTTTAATTAAACATCGAGTCATCATTTTCGAAAAAAAAATGATTTAAAAAAAAAAAAAAAAAAGGATGGCTGCTTTGCCCCAGGCGCAACTTCAAAGTTGCGCCTATTCACCTGGGGTGCGCCTATACAACTGGCGCACCCCGGGGATGCGCCTATGTCCAATAGGCGCGACCCCGAGTGCGCGTATAGCTATTTTTTTAAATATTTTTTTTACATATACACTTTTTCAAATTTTTTTACGAAAATAAATACTTTTTGAAAAAACTCAATACATACAAGTAGAAGTTAGAGATGGCAACTTGGGAACCCGATTGGTTTAGAAATATTTTTATGGACTGGGCTTCAAATTCCCAGTCTGGAACAAACAGGCCATACAACACAACGCACACAGCAAAACGGCAATTATCCTACAAAAGAGAGCAAACACTTGAAGTCAAATTGTTGAATTCCCCACAAAAATTCTATCCAATCATAATCCTATAATAGTCAAGTCATTTGAGTATTACCCGTAATCCTATAGCACATAGGATATGCAGTGCAATGTGGACTATAGCACATGAGCTTAGTTTTCATCCAAGAATTTACAGAAACCATATTTGAATACATAAGCCGAACAAATGGTCACATTCTGATCCCACCAGTCTTCTTGCAGAAAATGGCATATTTTGATAATTTCATTCCATGATAATCAATATGAATAGTGTGATACAATAAAAACATAACTGAGGATCTATACTGAATTATTGATCACATCATATACAAGTATTTGATATATCTTCATTTTTCAGTTTAAGAACTAACGGAGCACTAAGGAAATATTCAGAAATGAATATTTCTGATAACTACCTGTAACACCCCCATCCAACGTATGTCACCCACATCAACTCCAAAAGTTAAATGTTTGCGCCCATGGAAGTACCCACCTAAAGTCTAATTATGGGTTGAACGGAACCCAGAACCGAAATTCTGGGTTCATTTCAACCCAGAAATCCGCAATTCTGGGTTCATTTCAACCCAGAATCTGTAGATTTTTGGGTTCAACTAAAACAAACCATAGAATCATTGATGATTCTAACCCTAACTAACAGAATCATTGTCACAGAATCAGTTTAACCTAACTAACAGCATAAGGTAATTAACAATCATAACGAAATAAAAAATCAGAAACACGAAACTGAGACTAACCTGATTTCAATTCCGATCGATGTGGAGTTGTGAAGGAGATGAAGGATCGAACGAAGCTTGCTAACAGGGAGAGGATAACGCGGATTCAAGAAGGAGGAAACAAGAACGGAGTTGGTGCGCTTAAATTGAAGAAGGAGAGGACAAGGAAGCTGTGGAATTGATGTAGACAGATGGAGAATTCAATGGGAAGACAGAAATCGCAGAGACTTGAATACAAACCAGAGAAGAATCGATGGAGTTGTTGCTGTGAATTGAAGACGCACCAACCTTCAAGAAGACGCAGACAGTTCTGGGCAGCTGCAGAGGAAACGCAGAGGAATAGGCCAGGGGCACGCTCAGGATTTTCAAATAAAGTGGAGGGCATAATCGTCAATCGAAAGCCAATTCCGATTTCCAAGCCTTCCTGGCTTAGAAATTCCGAGGTTTTGACCCGGAATTCCTAAGTCCAGACCGCCCAAAAAGCCTAAGCAAGTAAGCCTCAATTCCATGAAAAGAACATGGGCTTACGGAATTCGTAAGCCCAAATCCTTAGGAATTTCATGAGAAGAACGGGCCGTCAATATGGGCTTATGGGCCCAAACCACAATACTAGCGGAACACCAATTCCATATCTTAAGTATATCTGACCTTCAATATGGGCTTATTGGACTTATGGTTTGATTGCAATTATTTGAAAGATATGGACGCAAGTTGCAAAAATGGAAACTTTGAGGTAAATATATCAAACGTTGGAGTCCACGAAAGCAATATTTTTTGTTTTTTCCCTCCGGAAGAGTAGCCGCTGACAAAATAGACAGATCCTCCATTCCGCCGTTTCACCGCTCCCCTCCGCCGTGGCCATCACCACCACCACCACCACCACCATGATGAGCCCTTTTCTCTTACTTCTTCCTCATCTTGTCTGCAAACCCTAATTCCTCCATTAGCAGAGCAGATTTCGATAGCTCCGATGGACCAATCGCTTCTGCTAATGCTCTCCAATCTCCTCCACCTCCACAATCACCTGGACCCTACAACCTCCTCTGTCTCCTCCCCCTCTGACGCTTCATCCGCCGCCTCCCCCATCTCTCCGACCTCTCTCCTCACCTCCTCCGCCGCCGCCCCTATCCTCTTCCTCACCCTAGCCTCCGTTCTCACCTTCGTCTCCTCCGATCCCAAAGCCAAAACCAACTCCCGCCGCTCCAAACCCAAATCGCCTACCTCTCCGGCCCCTGACTTCTCCGTTGCCGCCTTCCGAGCCCTTTCCACCGAGCATATCTGGTCCCTAGAGCCACCCATGCGTGACTCCCAGTGGCGATCCCTCTATGGCCTCTCCTACCCTGTTTTCATGACCGTAGTCGACAAGCTCCGACCTCTCATCGCCGCCTCCAACCTCTCCCTCCCTTCCGACTACGCCGTCGCCATGGTCCTCTCCCGCCTTGCCCACGGCTACTCTTCCAAAACCCTAGCCGCTCGCTACTCCCTCGACCCCTTCCTGGTCTCCAAAATCACCAACATGGTCACCAGGCTACTCTCCACCAAGCTCTACCCGGAGTTCATCAAGATCCCTGTCAGCCGCCGCCGTTTAATCGAGGCTACCCAGGCCTTCGAGGAGCTCACCTCTCTCCCCAACATATGTGGAGCCATTGACGGCAGCCCAGTGAAGCTCCATCGTGGCCCATCAAGTTCCTACAGATGCAGATACGGGTACGACTCGATATTGCTCCAAGTTGTAGCAGACCACAAGAAAATCTTCTGGGACGTCTGTGTAAAAGCTCCAGGAGGCACAGACGACGCCACCCACTTCAGGGGCAGTTTACTATATAACCGTCTTATCTCCGGCGATGTTGTCTGGGACAAAGCCATCAATGTCCGAGGCAACCACGTCAGACCCTACATAGTCGGGGACTGGGGCTACCCATTGATGCCCTTTCTGATGACACCCTTCAACTCGAAAGGCACAGGGACACCTGCACAGAATCTGTTTGACGGAATGCTTATGAAAGGCCGGTTCATGGTTGTGGACGCCATTGGACTGCTAAAATCAAGGTGGAAGATCCTCCAGGATTTGAATGTGGGACTGAATCACGCACCGCAGACGATCGTGGCTTGCTGTGTTTTGCATAACTTGTGTCAGATAGCAAGGGAACCGGAACCAGAGCTGTGCAAGGACCCCAATGAAGGTGGACCACCTGCCCGAATTCTCGAAGAGGAGAAGTCTTTCTTCTATCATGGGCAAACTTTGAGACAGGCATTGGCTGAAGACTTGCATCACCGCCTAACGCCGGCGAGATAGGTAATAGATAGAAGTCTGATGATTGCTAATGAAGGAATAAAGATTCTTTCTAGTTCTGATGATTGTGGTAGAAGATTTTAATCTCTCTTTATAATCCTCAAACTCTTTGTAACGATTATATTCAGTTCTCAAACTTGAAATTTATTTTAAATCTCCTCCTTACGGTTTGGGTAGAGAGGTTGCAATTTATCATACAACACGATAACATAACACGAATACGCACGAAAAAAATTGGATTCGTGAATGGATATGACAGAACGATAACACGATATAATAAACATAATAATACGAAATTATTTTCGTTGTGTTTGTGTTCAGGTAACAAAATACAACCTGCACTATAAAATTAAACTTAAAACTCTATTTTTTTGAATAATTTTTTAAATAAATCAGTTTAATAGCTGTTAAAGAGTTAAAGTATAGGGTTAATTACTTAATTGATTGCACATGTTTGACCAATGTTCAGAATGGTTACACATGTTTCAAAATGTGATTAATTCGTTTTGAAATGTGACTATTTGGTTTTTTTACTGTTCACTGTTAGAAATCACAGTTAAGTCACTATTTAGATACGTAAATGACGTAATTATCCTAGAATCATCTTCAAGAACACATCATCATCTTCAAGAACAAGAATCGAAAAACCCAGAAATTGCGATTCTGGGTTCTCAAGAATCCAGAAACAACATTTCTGGGTCTTGAAGTTTTGTATTGCAGTATATGTTATCACCAAATGTGATTAAATGGTCATACATGTTTCTCTATAATGTGATTAAAAGGTCATACATGTTTCTCTATAATGTGATTAAATGGATACTGTTGTTTGAAATGATGTGATTAAAACGTTCAACATGTTACCCACAATGTGAAGAACTCAGAAGAACCCAGAAACAGCATTTCTGGGTTCTCAAGAACATCGAATTTGATTCGATTCTGGTTATTCAATCCTTCCATGTGTTCTTCAATACAACTAAGGGCATAATAGTCATTTCACAATTCAATAATATGTTAAAAAAATGAATTAACGTTAAAATTAACGGTTTACTAACGGAATAACCAATTAATCACATTGGAAAAAATATGTGTAACCAATTAGTCATATAGCAAAACCAATTAATCACATTTTGAAACATGTGTAACCATTCTAAACATTGGTCAAACATATGTAACCAATTAAGTAATTAACCATAAAGTATATTTATATATTTTTAATTATTAGAGTTTATTAATTCTAGACTATAAATTCATTAAATTTAATATTTAAATTAATAATTCTTATTATTAATAATTCATTGTTTTAATATTTTTTCATAAATTTCACATGTAAGTGACTAATTTATTATAACATAATAAAACATAAACATGCATGCAAACTTGCATGACGTGTTCATGTTTGTATTTGATAAGTATCACAATTAACACGCACGAATTACTACCCATCATTTTAAATCTCTTCCTTGGTTTCTTTTTTATAATCAACTAATTACATCTACCCCCCTCAATTTAGAACTTAAGCATAAACAAACCCGTAAGTATTAGAAAAGTGCATACAGTAGTCATGGGGCTATTGTATCGATACACGATCGATTGCCTTGCCCTATAATGCACACCAAATATCGAAATAAGTGATTACACTCCAAACTGCAAAACGCAGGTGTTTAATCGAAGTTCTGAATGCGAAGAGGAGTGATATCATCTGCTACACTGAAGCCCCCAACAGTGCGAGCGAAGAACACCATCTGCTGCTCCAAAGTGGATTTGATGTTCTCAGCCTAAGTAAAAACATCAAGATCGAGTCAATCCTGATATCAAGAATAGAGAACAATCAAAGTTGAGGGATCAAATATCATACCTTGCGAAATCCGTGAGACTCTCCTTCGTATTCTATAAGAGCAACTGCTATCCCCTTCTTCAGCAATGCGTTGTAGATTTTACGAGCTTGCTCTGGATTTACCACCTGCAATGCAGTAAAGATAAAAAATCACATCAACATCATAACTAGGGGTGTCAAAACGGATCATGGGGTCGTGTCGGTCTTGGGTCGTGTCAATTACCCTCTGACCCAAACGCGACCCGTGTAATAGTACGAGTCAGTTTTTGAAACTCAAACCTGACCCGCGAGTTGGTGGGTCAACACGTTGGTCAGAATGACCCGTCAGGAATGACAAGAGTTGAGTCAGACTGACTCGTTCGACCTCCATGACCCGTGGGTCAGTCTGACCCGTTCGATCCACCATTTCAATAAAAACCAAAAATAGACTGAAATGTATAAATGGGACGGGTCACGAGTTGACCCGTGGGTTTCTGGCCCAAACATGACCCGTGTTTTCACGAGTCATCCATGGCCATGGGTCGTGTCAAAATGACTCATGGGTCAAAAACCATGATCCAAACACAACCCAAGTAATTTTACTTTATTTTATGTTGCTTATCTCTAAGTTGTTTTATTATATCAATCATATATATTTACTGTCTTTATTAATTTATTTATTTTTGTTACATTTATAACTTTTGAGGTACCCGAAAAAAGTAACAAATTTTGCTGAAGTACGTATTTGTAAAAACATGACTTTTGAGGCACCTAACATCATTAGTTGAAATCGACACCTTAAAGAACAAACATTATCCTGGGTACTACCTTGTCTTCCAATCCTTGGAACAAGATGATGGGACAAGAGAATTTTTCCACGAAATTGATTGGCGATCTCTCGTACATTGCACGTTCACTTCCTACACAAACGAATAAACCATACTAGTGATGAACACGAGCAGCAGAATCAGAAAATGAAATCTCTCTTTTTTGGGTATAGAAATAGAATTTACCAACAAGATTAGTGATATAGTGGAATTCAAACTTGTGCATATCTGCTTGCAAAGACGCCAGGTCGGCTATCTACTCATCATTCAAAAAATGTATAAACCTTGTCAACATCCATACATCTACTGTAAATCAAAAGAGAAGGAATAACTTCAATACCAGAAAAACAGAATGCTTACCCCAAACAGAGAAGCACCTGCTTTAAATGTTTGTCTGAAAGCAAGAGCTGCAAGAGTTGTGTAGCCTCCTGCAGAGCAACCCGTGATGCAGATTCGTTCTCCATCTACTTCTCCGTTGGCCACCTTTTAACAACATTCCTAATTATGATTTACTGAAACAAGACACCAAAAAGGAAAAGAGCAACATTTTTATACTTACTAAAAAATCTGCACAGCTGCAGCAGTCGTTGACATCAACTATGCCCCAGGAACCAATGAGTCGTTCACGATATTTCCGACCATAACCTTCAAAATGAGAGGAAAGTTTAGATTTTTATCATACCCAATTGCTAAAAACTAAGAAATCTCATGAAAGTTATGGGGGGTAGTAGGGAGATTTGGTGAATTGTAAAGAGAAAGAGATATTTCCGACCATAACCTTCAAAATGAGAGGAAAGTTTAGATTTTTATCATACCCAATTGCTAAAAACTAAGAAATCTCATGAAAGTTATGGGGGTAGTAGGGAGATTTGGTGAATTGTAAAGAGAAAGAGATTGACAAACCAGTGCTTCCTCCATAATTGACATCCACGAATGCCCAGCCTCGACTAGTCCAGTACTGGATACTCATATTTAAGATTCCCCGGGCTTCAGCTGTAGGCCCTCCTGCAGTATTATTTTTAAAAAAAATTGTAAAAACATAGAGTTAAATATCAAGGAGCTATCTGAATTTTAGACGTTTTGCAACGGGCGACCCGAACTTTAAAAAATTAAAACGGGCTACCTCAACTTTGGCGAAGGTGCAATGAGCTACCTTCGTCCAAATTACCGTCAAATGTTGACGGAAATTCGTCAGAAATTGGACGGAGTAGCTCGTTGCACCTTCGTACAAAGTTGAGGTAACCCGTTTTGATTTTTTTACCCAAAAAAACGTCCAAAGTTCAGGTAGCTCCTTGATATTTAACCCAAAAACATATTGTGTTGGAACAAAAGGAGGATGCTTTATGGAACTGGGGGATAATATACCATGGCTTTCCAACACTAGCGGAGGCCTTTCATCCTGACTAGCTTGATAATTGGGATTATGTGGCGGATAAAAGTACGCATAGGCCTTTTCGCCATCAACTTTAGTTGAAAATTCGATTAATTTAGGCGAACTGAAGTAAGACTTGTATGCATCACTTCCTGAAGATGAAGACCAGATGATCTCAAAATGAGTAGCTTTTGATTTGTCTTGGTCTAACAAAACCTGTCCACACAAACAGGAGTTACAAGTGTTATTTGGCAACATAATTTTATTACGAAAAGACATAAGCTCGACTGACCTTAGCTAACCCAACTGGATGGACGGCAGAAGCTCCCTCAACATAAAGACAGTCACCACCTGCAATCTTCATTACCATATGCAGATCTTACTGTCTATTCAGAATTAATTACTGTGCAGTGGAAGTGCAATGTTCTGGCCAAGAGAAGGAAAAGATTGACATACGATGTTGGTTATGTAAGTGAAAGGAAGATCTATTGCTGAGGGCGAGCTTTTAGCTTCATCTATAAGCGCAAGATATGACCTCCCATTTTGTCTGCATGACCAAAATGTAGCATATTACTGTAACGATCAGTGAATTAGCAATATAGTGAAGGTAAATTCAACTATATAATGGAAAGATAAATCAAGTTGTTAAATTAGCAACCTGTAGCTGCAAGCAATCAAACTTCTGTTCTCTATTGTCTGAAGAAAATCATAAGAATTGATTCCGAAGATCCATAATGGCGAAGTACATTCAGCATCCACACTATAAACTTCCAAGACTTCGCCTTTCTCTTCAACCTGTTCATATAAAAATTTATCACTCCGGAAAAATAACATCAATTTGCTGAAGCAGATTAACATTTAACAGGGATATTATGCATACATTATAGGGTTAAATACCAAGTAGCTACCTGAACTTTGGACGTTTTGCAACGAGCTACCCGAACTTTGAAAATTCAAAACGGGCTACCTCAACTTTAAAGAAGGTGCGAATAGCTACCTCCGTCCAATTTTCCGTCAACTGTCGTTGGAAAGTCGTCGGAAATTCGTCAGAAATTGGACAGAGGTAGCTATTTGCACCTTCTTCAAAGTTGAGGTAGCCCGTTTTGAATTTTCAAAGTTCGGGTAGCTCGTTGCAAAATATCCAAAGTTCAGGTAGCTACTTGGTATTTAACCCTACATTATAAGAATAACTTTTTATTTCCATCATAGTAAAGATTAAAAAATAAATGCCCTTTAACACTGATCCAACCAACAACTAAAAGTGACCCTTAATGTCATGGCATTTACCCATTTATAAATGTTCCAGAATCCTGTATTTCTGTCCGTGATAAAATACAAGTCCCCTGCATATAGTTAAACCCATAAAAACTTAGACTCAAAAGTTTCTCATATATAGATTATCCCGTCAACGGTTGGGTAAAATGAAAATTATCTGTAGTCACCCACCTTTAGATGACCATTTGGGCTCAGATGGAGATTCAACTATTGAAGGGTCATTTCCAGCTATACAGATGCGGTTTTCAATATACCTGCAATCACCCTTTTCCTTATCTTAATTTCAAACACAACCAAACCAAATGTATTGAGGTGGTAAGAGAAAAGAACTTACCCTTTGTCTGATATATACCCAACCCAAAGCTGAGCTTTATCCCAGTGCATGTTTGGATTATTCCATTCAATCCATGCTAGTTGTTTCCCTTCTGGGTCGATTCTTGGGAAGGCATAGAAGTCACTCCCAGTAACCAGCACTTTCGGTTCTGTAAAAATGGATTCTCATGTGTAAGGATAAATTTATCAGTCATCACTATAAATCAACCTCTTCAGAATTTTACCCTGAATGGTCTCCTCATGAACGCCAATGCTTACGATTTCTGTCACTGGATGGACTGAACCGCCTCGATGATCTGTTGTTAAAATTGTAGAATAGCATCCCGGATTACAAATATGTTCATACCCTTCATGGATGTATCTATTGAGAAGCAGATAAAATACTCTGTTTTTAGATAAACAGATTAACAAAAAATAGACAAAAACCATTACCTTCCCTTACTGCAATATATCTATTGAAACGAGAATCAAACACCCCATCTGCATATCGAACAGCTGAGCCTCCATAATCTGGAGTAAATGGAACCGGAATGGAATCTGCCAAGTACCATCCATCGTAAAACGCATTAATCGGAATAAATCTGATATACTATGTCAAATTTCAGCATAACCTTTATGTTTTTTTCTACTTAATGTACCAACTGAACTTAAGGCTATACATTAAAATTTTCAAAAAGAACTCTTCAAATGGGATTATTCTGTCACCAATGCCTACAGCTGCAATACTAGTTAAGAACCACCATAGCAACCACTGGCAGATCTAAAACGTTGGTAATGAGATTTACTACATAAGTTTATGGATAACTATGAACAATAAGTCAGTGTCTAAGGTTGAATGTGGTTCTTTTTAAACAAAATAGAGATTCATAGTATATGTTTCTTCAAAAATAAACCTAAATTCCTATTAAAAATCGGTAAGAAAGTCGTCATTTTTTGTTAGTATGGCCGCCACTGGCAACATGAAATCAAACTATCCTTCCAGACAGTGTTCATCCCATAAAAATTCTCTGTTCTTATAGAATAAGTGGATAGGAGATCAACCTTTGTCCTTTAATAACCGCTTGTACAACCTCTGGTCGTCTGAGTTAGAAAATATGAGAAGGTCCCCTGAGATATGAAAAGCGCCACCACCATATTCTTGAACTGTGTTTCGCACAGAAAATCCACTGGGTATAATATCTACAGGTTCGCATCCCGGTTTCTCCGGTTCGAGGACAAGAACAGATCGCCTGAAGAGTGATTGATGAGGAGATGCAACATTTAATTACAGCTAGTTAGAACCGAACTAAAATTCATATCAAGGCACAAAACGTAACGTCGTTCTTGATTGATCATGTGGTGCAGTGGTGAGATTTACTTTCTTGAATACCCAGTGGAATTAATTTCTCCAATCACAATCCCAGAAGAGCATAAGGATCAACCTTAGGTCTTGAACCATCTTATCGAGCTTCAGTAGTATAACTAGATGCTCAAATCAAATGAAGAAGACAGAACAGAGTGGACTGACCCAGATTCAGAGGGGCGGGTTTCGAGCCAGACAAGGCGGCTACTGCCATCGGAGTAGAGGGAAAGACCCTCTAAACGCTTCTCCGAACCGGCGACTATGTCCGCGGTTATGGGTGATCTCCATGAACCATAAGGTGCAACTATCTTCTCCATTTTGCGTGTTTCTTTTGTCTTCCTTTCTGCCAAGCCAATTGCCGCGGTGAGTGCTACTGATATGTGTGCTTAAAATGAAGAGCAACTATAGATTTCTCTGATTGGCGGACTCGGGGCACATGCCGGAGATGCCGTATCATCCGAAGTTCCGTATTTTAGATGACTGTCTTTATTGCCCAATTGCTCTACCTCAAAAAAGGGGACACGTTTGTGGGATGTCGCACTAAATGTTAGAATTTACTCTAATTTGAACAAGAAGAAAGAAGACATTTTTGTTATAGTTAGGTGTGTTTCATCATAAGAATGCCCACAATTCTGACATTACCTTTACACTTCGTGAGATCTCTTACTTATAAACGATTCAGTCTCTTTTCTTTGATAAGGTTCAACTGACCAGGGTATTAGGTTGATTACTTAATTGGTTATACATGTTTGTACATTGTAAGGAATGGTTACACATGTTTCAAAATGTGATTAATTGGTTTTCCTAGGTGACTAATTGGTTTTTCTACGGTTCATCGTCAAAAATCATTGTTAAGTCATTTTCTGCCATATAAAATGGCAATATTACCCTTCTATAATTAACTTATTAATCCTAAAACCTATGATTCACTAAAAAAACAGAAGAGTTATGCGAATCAAATCTTATGCAGGTCAAATCTTCCCGGATCAAATGAAGGGAGCTCACACTTCTGCGACTTCCATCTCCAGTACAGATGCCTTGAATCTGGGAGGTCATTCTTCATACAATTATGATGCTCTTCAATAAAAGGGCAACTCTCATTTGTATAAACTGGGTCTGAAGGGTTCTGGATCCAATCTCCGGTGAAAATATTACATTTTTCTACAGAATACGAAGAAAGAACATAAATCTCCAAATGGGTTCAGATTATACTACTGAACCCTTGCCGAAAAGAACAGAGCTTCTGGGGTAATCTTGTAGCAATGAATTAAGATAGAGGTGTTAAGTCCACAAATCTTGCTCGGAAACTATCTTTGGGTCGACCACATCATCGTCACATGTCAGCATCCACAGATCCGCCGACTTCACCCTCTTCAAGCTGCCACGACAAAATGGACACCACTCTGATTTCAAGTTCATGTATAAGCCAAATTGGATATCAATATTAAGAATGGTTAGTCCCATTTTAAAGAAATTTTTGAAAATGATTTTTTTTTTTCAATCACCAATTGTGGTAACATTTTATACACATTTCGTGGTAGCAATTCGACAAAACCATCTTGGTGCAGGACTCTAAGTAGATACTGCACTCATCTTCTTTCTCGAAATCGATAATGAATTTCCCATTTGCATTCTTCTTGGCAGGAGATGCTTGATTCCAATATTCTCCAATTCTTTCAAATCGTCGTGAAACCTTTCCAGTGATGGCAGTATAACAACTTCAACAACAGATAAATCCAATTTATTTATCAGTATTACGAAAAATGAAAACTTTTTTTCTTCTTAATTTGGAAGAAAAAAACATGAACACCATAGAAGTGGGAAGCGTTGTTCTCTTGCTAGGGTGAGTATGTGGAACATGTTCATAAATCTTCTTAATTTTGAGAGGGAAAATGTGTTTTTGAAGCTGAAATGTGGTTTGGGCAAAAAAAGAAAAAGCTGAAATGTGGTGTTTTTGATTCAAGTTGATGACGATGATGCAGAAGTAGTTTATACACCCAACCCAGATCATACAGTGAGTCATGGAGAAGCTCCGAACTCGGAGATCTCATAAGGGGATGAATATTGAGTGCTGCTGGAGGAGAGAATTGAGTGTTGCCGGAGAGGATGAAGAACAACAAGAAGAACAACGCATAATACATATTGATGGTATAATAATCATTTGATAAAAGCAAAAATATGTTAAAAAATTAATTAACGAAAAAGAGTAACGACTAATAACGGAGTAATCAATTTATCACACTGGAAAAAAAGATGTATAAGCATTCAGTCACGCAGCAAAACCAATTAGTCACATTTTGAAACATGTATAATCATTCTGCACAATGGTCAAACATGAGTAACCATTTAAGTAATTAACCCTACAATTAAAGAACATTGACCTTGGAGAGATGTTCTATACTACAACAGCATACTGAACCATCATAGTACAGAAGTGGACACAGATTGGTGTTAAAAAGGTTCTCTAACTTTGCAGCTCGTGATTGGTAGAAGAATAACAAGACTTGGGAGTCTACATGCGATACCAAAAAATCAATCGAATAGCAGGCTGAAATCGGAAACCAAATCAACAGCAAATTACAGGTGCCACTGGCAAAATTTTCAACAGGGTAGAGGACCCTGCTGTGCTGCGGTTCAGGAAACTATTCCTTGAAGAAGGTCAGAACAGAGAAGATAATTAACTTAAGAACAGAGCAAGCCGTCTATGTACAAGGCAGCAACCTAGCTAGGGCATCACTTCTAATTATAGTCACGGAGGAAGCTCTCGTACTTTGTCCCTTTCAGGGTTTTCTCAACATCTTCCCAATTGGCAATGTTATCGGATAACACGCCCTTGTGTATCTTCACCTGCCGACTCCTCAGTTCCCGATAGGGAACCTTGAGAAATTCTTGCACATCAACTAGTTTCTGCATTATATGCAACAAAAATCAAATCTTTAAGCATCAACAATGAAAAGCTCAACTACATTACACTATTGCTTATCGAACATCTATGCTTTTTTAGTTTATTACATATGAAGCACCTTTATTTAAGCTTTGGCATCTCAAATTGGGTGGAACAAAACAATCCCAACAAAAATTTTGGAAAAAAATTAAAGAGTTATAGTTTCAAGTAGGAGTGGGAAAATGGGTCATGGGTTGTGTTAGCCTTGGGTTGTGTCAAGGACTCTCTGACCCAAACCTGCCCCGTGTAATAGTATGGGTCAATTTTTCAAACTCAAACCTGACCCGCGGGACATGGTTAACTGAAAGGAGTTGTTTTGTCTTACTGTGAGGTTTTTGACTACGTCCTCATAGTAGAGAACAATGTGCCTTGTGCTCTTGAAGTACTCCAGTGCTTTCGTGCTCATGTCTTCGACTTGCTTCAGGTCTTTCAACATCAAAGTTGAATTTATCAAGGGTTTGTAACTCGCTAGTATCTCCGCCTGAAACCCATGAAACAACATTAAAATATATTTTTAGAAATGTCAACTTTACCCCCACCCGGGCACGGGCCACACCCACCCACCCCACACAATATATATAGAGAGCAAACCTCGTGAGGTGAATGAACATGAGACTTGTGAGTCCCATTCAGCAGCTTGTTTTCTCGATCATAAGAGTTTGCAAGGACGGATATCATCCTCCCCAAGAGGTTCCTTCTGAAAAGGAAGATTAATGAGACTCCATTAGTCTTGAAGTAATTGAGTATCTCTTCATGGTTCTTCATTAGTCCCTGCAGCCATTAACCAACCCAAAAAATGTAAACTTTCCACCATCATCATTTAATGAGAGATTGAGAAATTGTATCATTGGAATGAAAAATAGATCATGAAAGGACGTGAAGGAGAGTTCTATTTCACCAGATTGAGAAAACAATGAGTGAATTTAATATGCTCCTGCTATAAGGGACATGAAAGTTGTAACCTTTCTATAATTGCCTCAACTAAGTTCAGTTTTAAGCAGGAATTTGTACTCAAAAGGAAGTAGTGAATCCAGACTCTGCTTTGATCAAGAAACGTATTACTTAGATTCTGACTACTTTTACTGAATGCAAGATGTGCTATTAGTTCTAGCTATGCAGTCTCAAACACGTAACTACATTATTATAAGGTTTTATCTCCTAAACACTAAAAAGGTCAATTTGTTGATACTTAACCTATCACAGATCAACCAAAAAAAGTTATATAACCAACCTAGCACACAAATTACACTCTGAATCTGAAATCAATTAGTAAATATTGAAAAATAAAAATAGAAAACAGCATGAAATAAAATCACACCTGATTGAGCATCCACTTTAAGCCAACAGCAGCTGTGCACTCATTCTTCGATGCACTGGTAAGCATGTCCAGGTTATAAAGTTTGTCCAAAGTTGCAAAGATGGTAGAAACATTAGCCCTTCTAACCTTAACAGAGAAAATCTCTCCATTTGAGCTTATGTTTGTATGATTATTTAGCAAAGTTTCAAACCACCCACTACCAGATCTCTGCATTGACAAGATGGCAAAGTATCGAACAGGATTGCAAGCACATTCAGCTCTGCATATGAATCAAAATGAAATCTTTCAACAACATTTGACAACGATGAATCTACAAATGTTCATGAATACACAATGGCACCACCTGCTAAAGGTCTTCGGGCTAGGATAATGTAAATAAGGAATTTCCCATGGTTCAGTGGTAGGTTCAGGGCATGGCTTCTTAACCATTTCCACATTGAACAACTCATCCTTGGTTTGGGATCCAATCTGCTTTGCACATATAGAGAAAATATAGACCCCGCACACCATTACAAACATCAGAACAACCATCCGGAGCACCAAAGGAGACTTCTTTGTCGACTTTATGTTTATAGAATCCTGTATTTGCAGTAAAAAACCGGCGTTAATAGCATTAACGTGACAATGTACATGCCCATTATAACGTTTCCATCAACTTAAGCCACCGCATTGGTTCACCAAAGTTCATTGTGCGTAAATGCTGAACTAAATTAGGTCAAATGTACAGAAAATCGAAACCGAATCAAGGTTCTCTGTCCATCAGCGGATCTTGAAATCAACAAGCGAATCGGCAATCATACCCTAAAAATCTAACTAAAAACATCAAACCGACAACCCAGATGGTGGAAATAAAAGTATATACTGTGGATTAATCCAGGAGGAAAAAAGGAATCACATTGTTGAAGAAACAAAGATCGTCCGCCATGCCCGCAGCAGAAAGAAACTCAAAAAGAAAAACAAGGGAAAGGCGAAAGCATCCGCCAGCTCAAAACTTTTCCTCCATCTTCTCGAACATCCGACAGACAGAGAGAAAAAGTAGATCTTTTCTACTGTGGAGGAGGGATGATTGCTGTTGAAGGTGCATGGATCGGTGCACGCTTGTTTTCCCACCTTCGGATATATTTATGAAACCAATACTTAATTCAAAGGCAGACAGCAGGGCCTTGACCTATATCTATGTCTCGGTCTGCGACTCTTGTTTGTCAAAGTGGAACAGAGATTCGGATTAAAGTGACGTCGTTTCAAAGATTCCTGTGCTACCGGCACCATGATAATTTGTTGCATCCGCTCCATTAGAATCGGACACGTAAGAGAGGAGTTTTGTGCGGTAAATGTGGGATCCACGTAAATTAGTTCCCGCAAAAATCGACTATACAAGTTTTAAATTCACCACTATATTTTGGGACTTAACCGAGTTAGTGAGTTAGATCGGGAATTTACTGATTTCCCTTGCAATTTGAAAATCTCATTTTGAGTATTTTTAAAGCTTTATTTCTATTTAATTTTCTGCCTAAATAACAAAATAAATTTTGAATTAATTCACAATTGAAAAAGTAGAGTATATGTTGTGACTCATACCAATCTTGATAACTTAGTTTAGGATTGAATCGAGTTTAGATTGAATCAAGAATCAATTATAACGTATAAAACAATTTAGTTGTGATATTTATAAATTAAAATATATCTTGTTAAGTTTAGATATTAAAAATGGGATGATAACTCAAAATTTTAAATATGGAAAATTGAAGAAAAAACTATTTTAAGAAATATTTTCAAAATGCATTGGAAAAAATAACCACTTTATATTTTATACTACCTTACCTAAAAGGGTTGTCCACTCTATGACCCCAAATGATAAACTTGGAATAAAAAAAACACTACTATTATATGAAGTGGGATTTTATATGTTTTTTCAACATTAAAGTCTATTATAAGAGACGGTCTAACCATGAAAACGAATTTGGATGTGTACGATATGCACGTCGAAGCTGACGCCCAGGAAGCAATTAACTTGATAATTGAGATGTAGATAGACCACTAATGCCTCTTATTTTGGATTGCAGGAAGCTTATTTTGAATTTTAACAAATTCAAAATTAGGCACGTGTTCCGTGAAGCAAATGGGGTGGCAGATGCTTTGGCTAAAGAATTTGTTAATCTGTATGAGACTTTTCATATGCTAACGAATCTTCCATCAGACATTTTGAAGCTCTTGATGTTTGATGGTCAAGGGAAATTCACGAACAGAATAGTTAAAGACAATTAGTTTTGCTTTTAGTTTGTTTTTTTTGTAATTTACCAAAAAAAAACATTAAAGTCTATAGTCTTTCATTAAAAGTAAATGATGAATTTTCATTGGGCCTCATGAGTTTGGGTCTCATAAGTTTGGGCCTCATAAGTTTGGGCCTGGCCACATACGAGACCTCTAAGCGGATCAATTGTGTTTGCTTTGGGCTCTGCAGCTTAGTGAAGAGCAGAAGCTTCGTGATGACACGACCTTTCTCGAAGATCATAGGGAAGGAGTTGATGGTTTCCAATTTGATTCCATTCCATTGAATTGTAGTTAACAGCTTCAGATTACGCAATTCGCACAGACCATCAATCGACACAGTCCGATCGACGGAAATGGCGTTGATTGAACAGGAACCTGAAGAGATTCAACCGAAGAATGAAGCGGCTGCGGCGTCGACGAAAGGAAGAGATGCTGATGCAGCTTCCGATGGCTTTGAAACCGCTAGTGATGCCGATTTAGACTCAGATAAGGAAGAGAATAGTGATCCCTTAGCGGAGACGCCTGCGCCTCAGTCCGAGCTTCCCGCTGCTGAGTCTCAGACTGGCCCATCTGAAGACGATGCTTCAGTTCAGGTCACTTGATTTCTTTAAAGTGATATTTACGTTTCTTTGCCTTGCTTATACTACAGCTGCTCATCAAAATGCTTTGATTTCGTTTTTAAAAATAAAATAAAAAAATCTTGTATATTTGTCACTTCTGAATTTCCAGTGTTTGTCTCTAAGCAGGAAGCATTGGCGAAATCTAATGAGGCAAAATTGGAAGGAAATAAGCTGTATGGAGATGGTCAATTTGAAGAGGCATTGTCAAAGTATGAGCTTGCCCTGCAGCTTGTGCCGGAGATGCCGTCCACAGTGGAAATACGATCAATATGCTATTCAAATCGTGGAATATGCTTCCTGAAAATGGTAATGTGAAGTGTGAACCTTCTCTCTAAATGTATGCAAAGGATTTGCTGGAAAACGTATTTGTGTATCTTGAAGATTAATCGTATGATGGTCCGGTAATGGAATACCTGATGCAGTGAACAGAAAACTAATATTCTCTATGATCATGTTAAAGGGTGAATTGTGATTTCTTCAATAATAAGATCCTCACCCATATTAGGAATTGAATTTCTTAGGTTTCGTGAAGGTTGCTACTTTCTCCTGGCCAAAAAAAGAAAGAAAGAGAAGAGTCGATACTTCTCTGAATTTATTCCACACTGAATGAATCCTTGTCAGATTGGTCGCTTCATTCCGGTGCACCAGAACTTGCATTCTGTTGAGTGCCCTGAAGTGAATAAATAGAAAATAACATCTCTAGAAAGTATTCTAACAGAAGCCTATTATGATCCATTCTCTTGTATCTCTGCTCATAACCACTGCCAATCTAGAGCTCCTGGTTACTTTCTCGACTCTTACCATGATATTGCTAAATATAGGGAAAATATGAGGAGACAGTGAAGGAATGCAAGAAAGCGTTGGAACTGAATCCTACGTATGTCAAAGCTCTGACCAGAAGAGCTGAGGCTCATGAAAAGCTTGAGAACTTTGAAGAAGCAATAGCTGGTACTAATATATTATGTTTTAGGGTTGCTGCATATAGTCCCATACCATGTCATCATACTAATAGGACAACTGGAAGTGAGCAGCTATTTATCCTCCATATGGTTAACTTGTAGCATTTATGCTGTCTTGTAACTGTTACAGATAGGAAAAAGATCTTGGAATTGGATCCTTCAAATGACCAATCAAGGAAAATCATTCTACGCTTGGAACCACTCGCTGCGGAAAAGCGAGAGAAGATGAAGGAAGAGATGATAGGTAAGCTCATATAATGCCCTTTTAGTTTTGGTATCTTTTGTAGGGTACCGATACCTGCCATACAAGCATGATCAAAGATTCAAAAGCCATAACTAGCTTCTGCACTTCCATTTCATGCAGGAAAGCTAAAAGAGATGGGAAACTCCGTGTTAGGTCGTTTTGGGATGAGTATCGATAATTTTAAAGCTGTCAAAGATCCAAACACGGGCTCGTACTCCATTCAGTTCCAAAAATAGGTTGCCTACTTGGTTTTGAGTGGAGGATGCAATGACCAAATCAAAGAGTTCAGGTTTTTATAAATGAATATTGTGGTGGCTCTATTGTTAATGGTTACTATTCGGTTCGGTCGGATTTGGTGAGCTTTAGGTAATTCATTAGTAAATGGTTGATGCTTCACCTTGTTGACATAGAACTGAACTGGGAAGTTCCATTGATCTATATCTATGTGACCGTTTCGATGTTATTGTTACTGATCCGATAACCAAAGCAGAAACATAACATTCGATACAAAACAGATTCTAGGTACCTGCCCTCTTCAACATAGCTGCCAAGATGTACAAAATTGCTGCAGAGGATTCCTAAACTCTACATCCAAAATAAAAACAAATTGAACTTTAAAGTCTGAAGCTGCCGTAGCCTCCTCCTAGATGAGATGAATCGTATCCACCGTATCGTGACATATACGATGATGAAGTGTACGCTGTATCTTCCAACTGAGGATAGGACGACCTCAGATCCCTGTCCTGCATATTGCTGTAGCTGGCCATGGTTGGTGTCTCCTTGTGACCATTTATACAGTCCTGCAAATGCATGGACATGCCGTAAATGATAACCGAATCTAAAAAAAAAAAAACAATAATGAAGTCATGAAGCAAGAACTGACCTGAATTAGTTGTTGGGCTGATTGAACCTGTGAGGAAGATCCTTTTATCTCAACTGTTATTTCATCAGGAAGTCCTCTGGTCTCCTGCACGGTTAAGACAGCCCCACTGGTGCGGCGAATGAAGCTGATTTTAGCTCCGCCCACACCAATAATGTCCTCAGCATAAGCCATTGGTATTTGCATAGTTTGTGTGACTGTAGTTACAAACGGAACACCCACACGGCCAATTCTTGGAGAAAGGATGATAGGATCTTGCCCATAGAGTGAAAGACCATGACCATTTGTGATTTGCGATTCAAGTCGACTTTCCAGGTCACGAAGCAGTGGTTGTTCCCTCTTGCCTGGGAATTGATAGTCACTACCATATCGATGTTGAATAGATGGGTTGGGTAAATATCTGTCAACTGAGGTATTGATTACTTGATCTTGTCGGGCAGTTACATTAGGCTATTAGGAAGAAAAGTTATTCTTTGTTCATAATTCAATGGTCGAAATCTAAGTGAAACAAGTGAAGAACAAAGGGCTTACATTTATTGGCTTTTCAAAAAGAGGAAGAACGCTTTGATCGACCAAAAACTTTCTTAGGTGTCCCACTACTGCCTCAACCGCTTTAAGAACCTTCGAAGCTTCACCTTGCAGATCCACAATCCTCTCATCAGCAGATGCATAAACTGGCAGTTCACCTTGCAAAAGAAGGAAATTTCAGAATCATTGTCTAACACAATTGAATTAAATCGTTGCAGTAATTTAAATGCATCTGGAACAAAGATTGAAATCTGATGTGGATGCCAGTACCGTCAGGAAGAACTCGAACTGAGGCCCCAGTGCTCTCCTGCATAGATTTGATGATTGATCCTTGTTTTCCAATTAGGTTTATGGCCTGCATCGATGCGACCAAGAACTGAATCGAACATGAAGTTCCAGCTTTAATTGAGTCACCCTCACTCGAAGATAAATCACAGACTCGCTTAAACACTCTAATGGCAGCATCCATTGCAGGGGAAAGAGGCGCTTCTGGCTCCTCCTTCCCAGTTATCAGTACCTACGAATCAAATCGACTTCATCAATCACCATTTAGGAATCAAACACTAATTACGCATTTAAATTCGCATTCCTTTAAGATCAGTTCTCAAGATTTGATTAATCACGATGATCACAGCGAAATTCAGAAAGAAATAGAGAAAGGAACTCACAACTCGGTCCGGAGTGCCGAGGGGGGCGTCGAGGACGCGAACGCGAGCCCTAGTCTCCTCGCAAATCTTCTTGATCAGCTCTCCCTTGCGCCCAATAATACTACCGACCTTGAGAACGGGGACAATCAGTCTGAAGACACAGTACCCTGGCCATCCAGGCCACTTGTTCTCGGAGACGTTACTCTTCACTGATGATGGAAGAGCACTAGCAGCATCCGTCGCAGATGGCTCGGTTACGGTGGAAGGTTCCGTAGCGGCGGCGGTAGTGTCAGTCATTTCTACTGGGTTGGCTATGGCCGTGTAGATGGTAGGAGAGTGTCCTAATGCGTCGCCGGAGTCGTGAACGGTGTCGCCCTTAGTGGCCATTTAGGAAAACGATCGAGAGACTAGAAACCAGAAAGTTAGGGCTTCGAAGTTTCACGTAGGGTTTCCGTTTAGATTTTACAAATGGAGGCGCGTGTATCGCGCGTTGATTTTCCCGCTCTAATTTGTCATGTGTAGCCAGTTTCATCCTCAAACTATTAAAATATACCATGTTTACCCCGAATAATCGGAATTTATTTTCACCCTCGAACTCATTCCGTCATTCGTGTCAATTTGAAAACACTTCTGCTTCTCCATTCCAGATCGAAGTTCCAGAAAGCAATAGCGGGCACCGAGCACTAGAGGCTAGAGCAGATCAATGGGGCCACCAGCGAAGGCCGTCCGTGCGATCTCGCAGCAAGCGTTCGACGATCTGGTTAAGGAGAACATGGAGGACCTCGGAATGGATCCCGCTGAGGCTCTCCAAGACGCCATGGACACTCTCTCTCTTCAAGGCGTCGATCTCTCTGGTTCATTTCTCTTTCTCTATCATCGCAGCTAATTTTTATGTTTTAGTTTCTCTAATCTAAAGAAACTGATAGATGAAAGTTGGTGGAGGGTGAATTCTTTCACCGACAAAGACCTCCTAATCCATAGAGAGAGCTTGGGAAAAAAAATCCATGGAGAGAGCTCATGAACAAATGATAACCTAAACAGTTGAATAGTCGCAGTTTGAAATGCTCATAAATTGAATGAAACTCAAATCTTGGTATCTAGGTGTTGTTGCAAAGACAAGCATAATGTAGCTTAGAGAGATCTCTTCTACTGCAGCAGATTGAGTTAGGCTGATTTAAGAACAGTACATTATTTTCATAGCAAACTAGATACGGTAATTGTGAGATGGAGCTGGAATTTACAAGAATTAAATTTGGTTAGTTTGGTTGATGGATGTTTCATACAACATTCGGAATTTAATAGTTAGGATTGAAGCAAGTTCTTCTTTTGTTGTGATATGAGAGTTCCTTGGAGCTTCAAGTTGCTATGTTGTACGATGGATCATTAGGGAGAGTAGTTAATGAAAATTATACTACTATTGAGATGTAAGCTTGCTGAAGCAAAGCCTGGTAACAGTAAATATCTCCAAATCGTAATTTGCATTTGGTTGATCTCTTTCTTAGAAATCCCAAAATCATTGTTTCCATGTTCAGGGATTGTGACATGTGTTCCAGGAGAGGGTGATGTTAAAGATAACCCAGTAATACGGTGTTTGGATAGAATGAAGCAACTTGATTGTGATTCGATGAATCAATTTAATGACAAAGACTCCTGTAATGAGTTGGTTGAAGTGCTTGAACTGCTGGTTGAGCTGAGCTGTGTCACTGAATCGGGAAATGCAGCAATTGCAACAAGAAATGGTGCTGTTGAGTTGGTTTGTTCCGTTTGTTCCAAGATCCAAATAGAACACGAGAGGCCTCTTGTTTCATCTTTGAAAGCGTTGGCATTGCTACTTCATGGTATTTTGTTGACATACTCTAATCTGCCAAGTGCAGCTTGTGTCTTGGTCACTTTTTAGTACCTTTTTTGGATGCAATTTCTTGCTTGATTAATTTATATGGATATTTTAATTGGATAAATGGTTATAAGCAAGATACAGCATATATTAGGTACCATCTTGATCTTGTTCATTTCAAGTTAAATTGCATTTCTTCAGTGGTTCACCCCTTAATAACATCATTGCTGGGTTTATTCCTACTATGTTTGGGTTGCTATGTTTGTTTGACTCTTACAGATATCCCGAGTCAAGAGATTTTTAAAAACTGTTGTGGACCTAAGCTCGTGATGAATATTCTGGATGGAAGTCAAAGTTCTAGCATCCTCAATAGTGGTTTCGCAGCAGTTGCTGCAGCTGCCGCGGGTAATGAGGTTCTAAAACAGTCCTTCATGGAACTTAAAATCGATGAGCTTATGATGCGTATTCTGACCAAGCAAAGCAAGCTCGTTATCCCAAGTTTATACGATGCCATTCGTATCTTGTTAACTGCTGATGATAATCGTGTTATTGCTTCACAAGTAAGTCAAGGATTTAGACATCTTTTTTTTCTTCATGCGCTGGACCTTACATTGTCTCAGTTTCAGTATTCTTTGAATCAGCGTAACTCTTCAATATGATCCCTACTGTTTTGGCATTTCTGGGATAATTGTTAAATTGTTTTGCTAATTAATTGCCTCGTTATGTGTTCCATTGATTTTAAATGGATCTTTGATGTCAAAAAGCTGAAACGCAAGTATTGTTTCTTTAACTAACTCTGCAATGACCTTAACTTTCAGGTATATGGTTATGCCCGAGGATTTGCAAAAATCGGAATAGCTGAAGCTCTTGTGGCGTCCCTCCATGATGGCCTTAACTCTCCCACGCTAATTTCAGCAAGCACTGCCTTGAAATCTATTGCTGTAAATGTTAGTAACCTGCTACTACTCTTCTAATTTCATTCATCATTTATGTTTTGCTAATTCTAGATTGTGTGCAAATGCGTAGAAATTTTATTCGGCTTATCAGAAACATGAATACCTTGATATCTTTTAGTTGGTTCTTGTGTAGAAGTTCCGTTCATGATTTTTCATATTGGGTATTCATTGTAAGAACTTCCTAGGATTCGTAAAATTGCGACAATATCTGTGTATTCATGGTTCTATAGAAGCTTTATGGCCTTTTATAGTCTATTGGAGTTGCCGATAGCTAGTAATTGTCAATCTTAAAGATTGCACCATTTATTAGTTTCAAGATTCCTGAATCGATTGTCAAGCTCAGGTAGAGTTCTAAGATACGCATAGCAAAGGATTTAATCATTTTAAAATAAATCTCTGCACTCATGATATCACCATGTCTTCTTGGTCTTTGTTAATGAATGAACTCAAACCGCAGGATGAAATTTGTAAAACCATAGCAGAAAATGGTGGTATCGATGCCATCCTTCAGTGCATCGACCACAGTGGTGAACAAAGCAACAAAGATGCCGCCAAAGTCTGTTGTTCTTTACTGGGAAAGGTATGAACAGATAGTCATTTTTGTTTAAGTTTCATAATTTATATAGTCATCATAAAGGTTCTTTATTTATTTTTTTATTTTTGGTAAAGTCCTTACTTTTATAGTTAGAGACAGTTGATGGTATAAGTAATGCGCATACCATCAATCTCCTTTTGAGAATGACTTGTATGCCTTTGTTGAACAAGTTGGCAGGAAGTGATGCAAATAAGAATGCAATTGTCGAAAAGCGTGGATTAGATAGACTTATGAATCTCTCAGCTCGATTTTCCGACGACCCTTCAATTTTGCAAGAGGTGAGAAACCTGCAATAACCAGAATACAACTTATCCAAGTTTCTTTTCTACCCTCATTCGTTTTTTGTAAAATTTTGCACTTCCATCAGTATTCACTCTTAATCCCTTTTGTACCCTCACTTTCTTATCTATATTTTTCAAAATTTTCAGGTAATGTTGATCATCTCTATAATCTGCTTGAGATCTCCTGAAAATGCAGCACGAGCAATGGAAGCAGGAGCAGGAGATGCAGCCATTCAAGCGATGAAGAAGTTCCCTGCTGCACAGCAGATGCAGAGGAGTGCTTGCATTATGATCCGTAATCTTGCAGTAAGGAATACCGAGAACAGGTAATTCTATATAGTTCCCCCCAAAATTGTTATTTTTTATGATAAAACTTGGCAATTGGTATTTTCTTCAGATCGCTTTTGCTCGGTAATGGCATCGAGAAATACATAAGGATGGCTAAGCAAAACCATCCAGTCTGCAAGGATGTTGCAACTGATGCTTTGAGAGATTTGGGACTCGACAACTACAACGTGTAGAAAGTAAAAATCCGCATTTTGTATGACCTCGACTTCAATGTTGTGTCAGGGATAAGTTTCTCATTTGTGGACGGATTGAAATAAAAAGAGTTATGAGTGCAAGGTTCTATTCAAGAGAATGATTTATTTATAATTGTTCTGTATCGATGTGCATCCTTTTCTATTGGCAAGAGCTTCTCCAAAAAAATACTGTAAAAGTATGCAACTTTGTGTCATCTCCTTACCAGATCAGAACCTGAAATTCAAGAGGTATATGAGTTGAATCATTAAAGAACCTAAAATGGGTTGCAATAACAAATATGGTTTATCTATGACAATATAATCATAAAACGAAGTTGTGTAAACAATTTGCTAGTTATTTAAAGTTACAATTTGTCAATTATGTTTAGTTTATTATTAAATGGTATCAAAAATTTGTATTTTGTTTGAAATGTACCTTGTTTTTGTGCAAATTACTAGTAACTTTTGTAAAAATTTGCAATTGGCTAATTAAATCCTCATGACACGTGTAAGCATGTCTCCATTATCATTTAACAATAAATTAGACGAATCTAGTAAATCGCAATTGCAACTTTATGTAAACTAAATTAACAATTTTTTTTTTTAAATCAACTAGCAAATTATCTAGATCATCATAATTCAGCTAGTAAATACATAATTAACCCCAAAATGGATACTTACTGAACAATGTTTATTGAAACATCCTGCGGAATGCCTTTTTCTCCCGATCATCCCGGTCGGAAATCTGCGTGTAAAAACGACTCCTCAACCGTCAGTATACCTAAACTAACTCAACCATATCGTGCTTGTAACTAACCATGATGAATTGTCTTGTACATCAAACTAACCTTCTTTTTAGCAGCAGCAAGCTCTTTCTTGATTCCACCTGCAAATCCAAAGACAAGTTCCATTAGACAACTTCTTAACATGTTTTGTAACGGCATTGCTTGTGTGTTAAGGTATCTTTAGCAAGGTTCGGTTCCAACCATCGTTCGGTTCCAACTCTAGTGCCTTCGCCAAGCTCTCCGCTGCAGCATCAATTTCATTCAGTGCCATATAAGCCTGCATAAGAAAAGAGTGACAAAGCAATTTTCAGTACAAATTAACACCAAAAAAAAGAAGAAAAATGTAATCAAAATTGTGTTGTTATATAATAATAATAATGATAAATAGTTACAATTTGATCATATTATTAAATGCACCGCCTATATTGTTTTGTGCACCTGAATATTTGAAAGTGTTTATTTGGACCACCGTTATTATTCCGTCATTTTTTCTGTTAAATTCGTCAAAATGACAATTTTGTCCTCCTGTTCATCTTCAACACTAAATCAAATTCAAAATATCGATTAAATTTTGAAATTCTCAATTTCAATCCCAGAACAACATTTCTTAGTTTGAAATCAACCCAAAACAACATTTCTGGATTCAGAATCACCCCAGAAATGTTGTTCTAGGTTATTTTTTTAACTCCAAACAACATTTCTGGATTAATTTCAAGCCTAAAAATGTTCTTATATATTGATTTTGAATCCGAAAATGCATTTTGTGATTCGAATTCATACTCAAATCTGTTTTCTTGCACTTGATTCGTCATTTTGTGTTAAAGACGAGATGAACATAAACATGAGAGAAAAATCGTCATTTCTTATAGATAGTAATGTAACGAAAAAATTTAACAGAATACTAAAGGCAGTGCATTTAACAAAAAATAGGCAAACGTCCTGGTGCACAGAATAATACTTTCAAATATGTTGATGCAATTATCAACAACAGACAAACATCTTCATGTATTGAAGCTATTTACCCTAATAATAATAATAATAATCTCGGGTACTCGCCTGTCCTTGACGGAACAATGCTTTGGCACTGTTGCCATCGCGCATTGCAAATTCTGCATCCATAAGGGCTCCTCGAGGATCCCCTTGTTTCAACTTACATGCCTATACACACACACACATATATATATATATATATGACTATTTCAATTAATCCACAATATAATCAATATGAAGAACTTACTGCGCTGTTGGTGAATATCTGGGATTTCGTTTTTCTCAAGGATGAACTCTTTTCTGCAAAATGATTAGACCAATAAATACATCAACAATGCAAGGAATCTCATTCTAAACTCATCATAATGAGATAACCAAAGCTAAGTAGTGCTAACCTTCATCAATCCCTTCTTTCTCCCAACAGATATCGAGATACCGCAGAGCCTTCCGGTACTTTCTCTGGGCCATTTTGTAATCTTGCTTCTGAAATTAAAGTTCATTGCTTTCTTTCAGTCCAAGAAACATCCAAAACAAGGAAATGATAGTAACTGTGAAGGTTAGTGTAAAAATGAAATACTTTCCATTCTGGAAACTGTTATTGTTCCACTCAATAGCGAATTTCCTAAAAAAGAGGTAATTTTTTTCGTTTTTATTGAAGAGTAACTGTGAAAGTAGTGAAATTGACTGTAAAAATGCAATCTTTTCGACTTCGGAAAACTGTTTACTGTCTCACTCAATCACATTTTTCCTAAAAAATGACATTTTTTTCACCTTCAGCCTAAGTAAGTTTCAAAATATGGTTTATAAGATTACCTTGAAATAATCATTTCCGAAATTCTTAATACTATCCACAGCATCCATCCACCAAGAGAGCACACTAGGACTCTCATCAAGATCAGCAGGCCAATCCGGAAATTTATCCCCATCCTTGAAAAAATCCAATACCCCTAAATCCTGGCCCTCTGCAATCTCTCCACAATCAGCAATCACAACATCAACTGTCGGGCAATCACCTGATATTGGAACATGTTCCATTGATCGAATTACGCCCATTCCTTTGATGACTTTCCCGAAAACAACGTGTTTTCCATCTAGATGGGAAGTTCGGGTAGTCGTTATGAAGAACTGGGACCCATTCGTGTTGGGGCCAGAGTTAGCCATTGATAACATTCCTTTCCTTTCATGCTTCAGCTCGAAATTCTCGTCCTCAAATTTTGGACCATAGATTGATTCTCCTCCAGTTCCATCTCCAGCTGAAGTATCTCCTCCTTGGACCATGAAGTTTCTAATAATGCGATGAAATCGGACTCCCTGAAATGGAATCCGAAGGCAATAAGAATTGATTTGAAGCTGAAATTGGATAAAAAGCTATACTGGTTCAATCTAACTCTTAAGAACAACCTTGAACTTGATAACTTGCATATATTCAATCAAAACAGAAATGCTGAAGAATATAATCCTATCAACTGTTAATCCAAGGAGCGCGAAATAGTTGAAATAAAGAATCAGTAAATTTTTCAAACCCTTTAACTTGAATCATTCATTAAATATCATAAGCATTTTTTTAGGATCGTCTAACCAATGAACCAACTGTCCCATAGGCTTGAACTTGTGGGGTGAAGAAATGGTTCAACTTTATAACTTTAAACTGCTGGCACTGGCAGTCCACAACTCAAATCCAACTAGAAGCTCAGGTTGTATGATTACAAAAACTAGAGAATCAACATTCGGCAGACAATGAATTTACAAGAAACCCTGATGAATGCAGTAGAATCAACCCTTCCCAATAAAAATTGCATCTTTGATGAAGGATACCTTGTAGTGGAGGGGGACCCCAGTATGAGGGCCGATACCCTTCTCACCAGTGCAGAGAGCTCTGAAATTATCGGCGGTTTTGGGAACGACATCGTTGAAAAGCTCCACCACAATCCTCCCTTCCATCTCTCCTCCGATGCTTATATCCATGAAGCACTTGGATTTCCCCATCTACACCTCTCTCTCTCAAAAATCAAATCTTTGTCGAAGAAATTAAACCTCTATTACCAGTAGATGAAGAGCAAATCAGCAATTCAGAAGTCAAATCTCTCTCTGCAAAATTATGGAGATGACAAATTGACAACTCCTATGAGCTAAATTTGTTTGTGTTCTTAATGGTTGGGTTGGTACTTGGTTGTCTTGTTTGGACTTGCATTGTTTTTATATTTTATTGGAGGTGTTGGCAGTTTTATACTTGATCTAGAACATTCTGTTTTCGAGGCAACCCATAAAGTCTTCTGGTGGAGAATGGAGATGATGAATGGAAGGAAGAAAAGTTAATGGAAACAAAACTGTGCTGTGCAGATAGAAAGTATGAAACTTCTGTTTGCATATATATATATATATATATGGAAGTGGGGATGTAGATGGTTTATTACTATTTGTAATTAAAAATAATCCGTATATAGTAAAATATAGAAATTTCTACCAATATTATTTTTTAAATATATTAATTAATTTTTTTACTTCAAAACTAGATTATCTCACATTGTCATGCATATAAATTATGCAAATTTTGCAGTACATTTTATTTTGCATATCATATAATTACTAAGGTTAATTACTTAAATGGTTACACATGTTTGCTAATTGTTCAGAATCGTTACACATGTTTTAGAATGTGACTAATTGGTTTTTGTACTATTCATCGTCAAAAATCACTGTTAAGTCAGTATTCTAACATATGAAATTACAATATTACCCCTATTTAATTAGCTTATTAACCTTAAACCCTATTATTCACTCAAAGAACAGGAAGAACACTAAGAGAACACTGAAGTCTGCAGAATCAACCGAAGAACACCAAATGATGATTATCACTTTTCAATTTCTTCAAATGTAATTACAGATTTGTGATTTCAAGTCAAGGGAAAATCAAAATCGATTATTGCGCAACACACTAATTTTGTGTACAACAATTCTGTGTTCAAATCAAGGGTAACCCAACCAATTTCGTGTTCAAATCAAGCGATTTGCGTTTACGCCACGACTGTGGACGTGGATCTGATCGTGGAGCAACAATTTTGGGTGTTAGTGGATCCGAATGCACAGAATGAAGCGTTTAACTGCAGCAACGGAGACGTATTCAAGTGGAAGCAGTTCTGGAAGGTTATTGCGGAACCGTTTGGGATCGATGAGTACGGATTCTACGAGGATGAGGATGAGTTGAGTTTGGAGTTGATGATGAAGGCGAAGGAGAAGGTGTAGGAGGATATAGTGTTGGAGAACCAGTTGCAGGAGATGAAATTGAAGGAGTTAGGAGTGTGGTGGTATGCAGATCAAATGCTTCGAAAGGAGAATCGTAGGAACTCTTGCTCACACCTTCCTTTTGTTCTAATTTTGGTAAACCACTTTCTCTGGTTTCTCTCCATTAATTTCAGAGGAGATCTAACTAAAAGTAGCAATCCTTGGACTGAACTCCCCCTTCTCTCTCGATCTATCTCTTTCTACTTCGCCTTGCTCTTCATCTTCATCTTCCTAATGTGTCATTCCCGCTGCCTCCTGCGATTCTCATGAACAACCAGAGGAGCAGAAGAAACCCAAGCACAAGAGTTCTCCGGGAACTCTTTTATTTCATGGATCGACAAGATGAATAGTTACAAGATTGTTCCTTGAACAATCTCATATTCATATACATACATTCTTTGTAATGGCAACATATGAATTTCTTGTTGTTGGTATTTCAACAAGAACATTGCTTTGGTTTGTTTGTGTTTGGTCCTGTGAATTGCAGACAAGTAGAACGAAATTGGAGCTGCTGTGAATTTGGAACGACACTGGAGCTGCTCCTTGTCTACAATATGAAGGATCACAATAGATTGTGAACTGGGTCTGTGAAGAATCACAATTTCTATGCAGGAGAAGATGAAAAACAATTTCAATGGTTGAAGAACAACAAGTAAGGGTATAATAGTCATTTAATAATTCAAAAATATGTTAAAAATATTAACTGACGAAAAAAAATTAACGGTTCACTAACGGAGTAACTAATTAATCACATTGGGAAAAAGATGTGTAACATGTTTGCACATTCTGAAACATATGTAACTATTCTGCACATTAAACAAATATATGTAACCATTTAAGTAATTAACCATAATTACTATCTACTCTAGAATGAGGATTTTAGCATACCAAAAATATATTAATAGTAATACTAAAAAAAGACATATTAATATTTAAAAAAATGGCCTAGATGAATTCTCAGTCTTTATTTGGTCAAAGTTACCCATATATAGTAATATTAAATCTCTTAGAAATGATCGGGATATGATTGATTACAGAAAAGAGAAAACTAATCCTATGTATTAACATTTTTCTAAAATATATTAATTAAATTCTCAAATATATTTATTTACTTTTTCACATCAAAAAAGTTTTTTTTATTATTATTTATATTTTCACTAAATAAGTATTTCTTTTTCATTTATATATTTTAACATTTATTAAGAGAAATTATATATCTAGAATATACGTATACAATCTAAATATCGTGTTTAATAAGGGAAAAAAATAACCACGACCGCTCCATGTGTGTAATAAGGCAACTGCCGACCCAACCCGACATTCACGGGTCACTCAGCAGTCCAAACTCCAAACCTAATTCCTTGCCCGAACCTCCACTGCTCTCCTCGCTGACAGCTCCCTCTTTCCTCTTCACATCATCCACCTTCTGAACATGATCTTGTAAACCAATAATCGAAGACAAAACTTAATCCTTGAATTTCTATGGCGGAACTCGGATTCAATCAATTCAGCTGTATTTGCATGATTTGGCGAGGGATATGACCGCATTGAGCTTCTTGGAGTCGTACGTGATGGTGCAATCTATGTTCCTGTGGAACTTCGGCTTCACCAGCTTACCCAGCACGTACGCCCTCGACTTCACCGTAAAGCTCAGCTTCAGCGACACCGGCGTCGCCGTGTTGCTGTTGGAGGTCAGGCCGGAGCCGCTGCCGTACAGCGGGATCTTGTCTCCGGTCACTTGAAACGACACCGTACTCCGACTCTTCCTTGACTGGTAGAACTTTTTAATCTGCAATCGCAATAGGTCGAAATCAGTCAATGAATCGATCAAATATGAGAAATTAGGGTTTCGATTGCTTACAGCTCCGGACCTAATCGTGAGCTGCGAGTAGGTCAGATCCACCGGCGACGAGGTGACGTGAACGCCGAAGAAGGTTCCGGTGTTGCGGTAGGTTAGTTTCACGGTGGAATTGACGGAGAGCATATCGGTGGCTACTCCGGTGCTGTCGGATCCTGCCTGAACCTTCAATTGGTCGAAAGTAATGCTCTGAAGATGATGAAACAGATGCGAATCAAGCTAATGGATTGGAGAATCAGAATCCATACAAAATGAGAAGGCGTGGTATAGTAAACCTTGACTTCAATCTTGAGTTTCTGTGGTTTACTGGCGCCATAGAGGATCAGCGCGAAAAAGGAGAAGAGAACGAAGAATCCGATCACGAATGCTAGCACATGGCACTTCCGAGGAATGCCCTTCCGTCAGTGTTCTTCGTCCAGGAGTCCTTCCTCGATGATGGCGCAGTCCTTCCACTGCTTCTCTCCCTTGCGGTGTGCCCGTGAGGCGTCGTTGGGAGAGATCTTGCGGGATCCGGGCTTCAGAGAACCGGAGAACCGTGTGGAGGAGGACTCGCGGGAGTGGTGCCCGATGGAGGAGTGGGAGTGCGGCGGAGAAGCCGTGGGGCTGAATGCCGGAGTGGAGTGGAAGGAGGTAGCAGTCTTCTCACCGTCATGGGAGTCTCTGGACGGGCTCTGGACGTAGTAGGCAGGAAGTCGCGGTGATCTGGTGGGAGACGAGGGGGCGATGCTGGTCACCTCGGAGTCTGTCTTTGCATGCATCGTTGAAAACTGAGAATCTCTGCTTGAATGTCGATCTGTCTTCTTCTTCCTGAGGAGAGTGTTGAGAACTTATTTTTTTTGGCCAAAAGTGTTGAGAACTTGAGATGGTGGGGAAGAAGATGATAATGGAGAGAGAGACTGGTGAAGCAATTGACAGAAACAAAAAATAGAAGGCGGAGAAAATAATAAACAGAATAAAGCAAGTATATTATTAAAAACGATAAAGTGAATAACTGTTTTTTTTGGCCAACATAAAGTGAATAATTGAAGTAGGAGAAAACAAATTATCTTTCATTTAAAAACAAAATATAGTAACGTTTTGCAAATTAGTCTGAATAATTAATAAAAAATGTTACGCACGTAATTTTTCCTTCTTTGTGTGTGGGTAAAATTGGTTAATTATCAAATAAGTGATTTTTTTTCAAATAGTAGGTAGGTTTTAAAAAAATTAGAAAAGTGTATATTCTAAAAATATATTTAGCAAACTAATCATAAACGCTAGTACAAGTAGTATTTAATTTTTATCTTTTTACAAAAAACGCTACTCGGGGTAAATACCCTATTTTACCAAAAATGCTATGAATAAGCAAATATAAATTTCATTTAATGTCCTATTAAAAATAAATAGAATTAGTCGTGTAATTTTCTGAAATTAAAGAAGTTTAAGTTATAAAATAAAGATGATCAAAAGATTTAAAACAATCAATTTTTATTTATTTTTCATAAAAATTAAACGAAAGTTTATATTTGAGTAAAATACGAGTTTTCCCCCTAAAGTTTGGGCCAAAATTAAGATTCCCCCTTAGTGTTTTAAATTTTAGTCCTAATGTTTGGAATTGATAAAAAATCTCTACATTCCGTGAGCTAACCGTTTATTACTAACAGAATGGGGATCATGTGCGAGACACATACTATTTTAATTTTTGTAAGTGACCAAACTACCCTCGTCCTCTTTCATTGTTACTTGAAGATATTTTGATTCGACTTCTTCTGTTCTTCACATGCTATCAAAATCTTCAACAATGATCAAAATCTTCACATAGCTGGAATTGAGGGGAGCCACCACAGTCGCACGCTGCTAGAGCAATTCGAAACTCCGCCCGCGTGGAGGACGAGAGGATGCTGATGTTGCAATTTTGGTGGTGAACGCGGTAAATAAAATATATGGAGCCACCACATTCTCTTGCTCAAACTGTCATAAAAAATTGCAAAATAAACACAGCCCTATTCAATTAGAAACCCAAACGTTCTTCCATGATATGTCTCGAAGTACCATGAGTGAAACAGAGGGGTCTTGTCTATGCACACGTCAGTCAAATCCTCGATTTCACGGTTTCCTCCACTGTATGAGTATAGAACTTGATTCCCCCTCCATACAGAGCAGTAATGCACAGTTTTCTGGATCAATATCATGATCGAAACAGTGAAATTCTTCCAGTCTGCAACTCTTACAAAGAAAAAATCGATTTCTATACCTATGTTACTATCCTCATATACTATTCTTGCATTAGAAGACCTACTGCAGTTGCCACACCACAAATCTAGAGACAATTGTTGATCTTTCTCCCTCAATTCAACCAAGTCGTAATGGATTTGCTTCCAATCAACTCAAATCAAGAACCATATCAACTCAATAACAAGATAAATCTGGTTTTAGAACAGGAAATTTCACGATTTAATAGAAATTCAATAAGTATCAGCAAAAATCGGAGCAAACGTTGAGCATAATAATTTCGAAGTGAATCTCGAAGAAAGAGCTCAAGCTTGATACGAGTATCGGAAGGAATACGTGAGAGATGGATTTGATTGCAGACCTTTCATGCAGATATGTAGACGATAGACGAAAAGAGTTGTAAGGTCAAATTCATCACAAACAAGACGAAAACCACACTCTTCCAAAATTGCAATATCTTCACCAGAATTCCAGCATCCTCTCGTCCTCCACGCAGGCGGAGTTTCGAATTGCTCTAGCGGCGTGCGACTTTGGTGGCTCCCCTCAATCCTTCGCCGGTGAAGAACATAAGATGTGAATAACATAAGATGTGGGACGACGCGTGAGGAAATGTGAAGAACAGAAGATGTGAAGAGGACGAGAGCATTTTGGTCACTTATAAAAATTAAAACAGCACGTGTGTGACACATGATCTTCATTCTGTCAGTAATAAACATTGAGCTGACAGAAATGATGGATTTTTTATCTAGTTCAAACATTATGACTAAAATTTAAAATATTAATGAGAAATCTTAAATTCGGCTCAAACTTTAGGGGGCAAACTCGTATTTTATCATTTATATTTACTCATTTAAGACTTAAGAGAGTACGATTACTTATTTGCTTCAAAGTAAAATTTAACTACATAATTGTTAAACTGTGTAAAATTTAACTAATTGTTTGATAATTCTAACAAAAAAATAAATAATTAGACCTTTTTTGGGTACGAAATTAGGCCAACTCGAACGCACTTCATGGAGTCCACATTTCTTCTTTAAACTTTATTAAGAAAGTGTTTTTTTCCCGCCTTGAGTTGATAAAGTAGAAATCGAGATGTGCTTTCCGTGAGTCTTTTATTATTATTATTATTATCATATTTTGTTTAATTTTGAGTACATTAATGTTATTAAATGGGATCATAATTAAAAGGTATAAATACGAATTAGTTATCTGAACTTTAGACGTTTTGCAATGAGTTATCCGAATTTTAAAAATCTAAAACGGGCTAGCTCAACTTTGAAGAATAATGTGTCCAATTTTCTGTCAATTCTCGTTGGAAAATCGTTCAAAATTCGTTCGAAATTGGACGGAGGTAGCTATTTGTACATTCTTCAAAGTTGAGGTATTTCATTTTGAATTTTCAAAGTTCAGGTAGCTCGTTACAAAACGTTCAAAGTTCATGTAGCTATTTGGTATTTAACCTTAATTGAAATGTGTATTGAACATCATTAGCCTTTTATTATAATCTCTAATTATATATATATATATAGTTAATATTATCTGTTAGAGACGTAAAAGGTAAAACTAACTTTTTAAAATTTTAAAGTATATATACAAATATATGAAGGTAATCTAATAGTGTTAAAAATATTTTTACGCAAATGCTTGTTAAAACGTAAATATATTGACTCTTTATAATATGTGCTTATTAATATTGAATAATTGTGGACTGCTAAACTTAAAATTGATATCTACATACATTCTATTGCTACTGCAAGAAATCAACTATATAAAAATTTAAATAGATATTCAATTAATAATTTTATTATTTAAAAAAATAAAACATGGTATGCTACAATAGTATAAAGACAGTGGTTACTGGTTAGACTTAGACCGTTAGAGTATATGTACTATGTAGTATGTACAATTAAATAGTATAGGAGTGTCTCAGTACAAAGATAAGAGTATTTTTTTTAATATTATTATTTTTGAAGATATACTTGAAATATTTTAAGAAAAGTGGTTAAACACTTGATGTTAAACAAATTTGTTATAAAATAAAAAAAAAAAGTTCGAACCGGTTCTGAATCGGTTCGAACCATACCAGATTTTTTAGAAACATAAAAAAATACTGTTTTTTTACAAATCAGACAAGTTCAGTTCTGAACCGGTTCGGGATCGAACTGGTTCATGAACAAGCCTAATGTAATGAATATACTATAAATAATAAACGTTATACAAAAATGTAAATTGAATAATATTATATTAATAACAAAAATACAAATATTTTTAATTTGTAAGTTGAGTTAATCATATCAATATAATTATAAATAATTTGATTTGATTTATTTTTGTTAATTAATATAATAATTTAAATTTTATATTAAACTATATTTATATAATAATAACTTAAATATATTTTTATACTATGCACAAAGTGCATGTTAGTTATATAGTAAGTATATAATTAAACAAGAGAGTTTCTATTTGCAGACCATTATGCATACCACTTTTGCTAAAAGACTATAATACTCTCAATAATTTTTTTACATATTTGATCTTATTAATTTTAAGGAAACTAATTATCAATCGACCCATATTTTCGTAGTTACCAAACTATAGTTCAAAATTGTGAAAAATCTATATTTCTAGCAAGTTTTGAATCATACACCCCTTACATACTAGCTAAATTTTTTATCTATACACTATTAATTCCACTTATTTTTTTTATATGTTTCAAATATAATTATTAAAATAACTCTCATATTATTGTATTAAATAACTGTGTTTATTTATTGATGTTATTTAGTAATTAATTAATGGTCAACGTTATTTGTTTCTTAATTTTAATTATGTATCTACTCTATTATTTTTTTGAAATGGTTAAAAAATAAATAATATTCTAAATTTTGTATTTTTTCAATAATTATTTTTTTGGTCGAGTAATTTGTGTGTTGAAAAAAATAAAAATAAAACGGAGAAGAAGACGACGTTAAAAAGAAAAGATTTGATTCGATATGCTGAACTGGAGAAATGTTTGCCCGACAACAATTAATCAGCTGTCCAAAGAAGCTGTTAAAGCTACCATTCATAAGGCATAACCAAATCAAGACTCTTGATTCCTCTCACCATCTGGTGGCTTCTGCTCCCTCCGAGGCTGCCGCTCTTCCACATCCCCTCCGGCAGCCGCCGCCTCCAATGGAACCTGCCTCCGCGGCTGTGGAGGACCTAGCCGTCCGTCGATGCAGGTGGCACATTTACGCTCAACCCACCCCTCGAAGTCGTAGTGGCCGACACCCATGACCGCCCTGCCGGAGCAGAGCCTCCCTACCACGGCGGCAATGACTCCGAGTACTGTGATCACGGCGAGAACCGCAATGAGTGGACCCACCGACGCGTTTCCGTAGTGGGTAGTGTAGTCTTGTTGTGTCACCTCCGGCGGTGGCAGCTGTTGGTATACCAGTGGAGTAGACGACATTATTCTCCTTGGAGGAGGAATAAGAATCTGCACTGTCTGAGTCGTGAAAATGGTGGAGGCAGGGTTTGGTTTGAAAACAGAATCTGGAATTGTTGAATAGAGCTTTACAGAGGGGGAGAGACAGGGGAAAGAGACAAGGAGAGGAGCAAGGGAGGAGCTCATAGATTTCGTGTTCTGCTGGAGGAGGTTTTTGAAATGGGAATTATCTCTACTTTTTCTTTATTTTTTGGCAATTCTTTATTTTATTTGAAGAAAGGAAAATCATTATAAAAAAAAAAGGACACTATTGATATTGAATATTGATGATACATACGGGACAAAAAGTATTTCCTTTTTCTTTTAAATGTTAATTAATTATTTCATTTCTACATTTTTTTAAATTAAGAATAAACAAACTCTATAGTAATTAATGATACATTACAATATTACGTACTCTAATTACTCCATATGAAGCGTGATGATGAGACAGTTGTTCTCTCTTAACTTTTTATATTAAGTATTTTTTATTCTAAAAAATGTATATATTTTATAATTAACCATTTGAAGTTTTATATGTACTTAATGATTTTTTTTTATATTTATTACTCTTATTATTTAAATTTTGAAAGAGGTGATAAAAGGGGTTCATTTTCGTGTCAATTTCTTCCTACTTACGTTTGTATTGAGTGTTGGTAGTATCTATCATGGAAGCATGGCATATATAGATATTTTTTTTTCTCAAAATAAAAAACCATTAGACTTTAAAATTTAAATATTATATTGAATGTAGGACCCACAATCATCCGATTAAAAGTCGAAAACAATGGGTTTTCACTTTTTCTAGAGTTATTTTTATGCGGTTAACTCAAAAACTTCAGCTTTGCGTGAGGACTTATAAAGTGTTGCACGTAAGGGATAAAATTCATTTGCTTAGGTTAAAAGTCACGTTTTTTAAAATAGGTATCTTATAAAAAAAATTGTTACTTTCGGATATTTCATAAATTATAAATGTGTCTATTTTAATATTTCGATCATGTATCCGTCATGTTTATAGTATTTTGTTTCATTAAGCTAACTCTATATTCTAATTTATTTTATTGTAGCAATTAAACATATTTAATTTGTCTTTATTGAATTATTATATTTTTTTGTTAAAAGTAACCAATTAAATTAGATACATTTATGACTTTTGATATATCCAAAAGTAATAATTTTTTTTAAAGGCATGTATTTGTAAAAAAACACAACTTCTTATGTATCTAAATGATTTTTATCCCTATATGTAATAGTAATACCACATCAAAACTCGTTGGATTTTGAAGTGTGTATAATACTTCAATTAGCAATCGTGTGAATCGAACCTAAAACTCATTAATATACTAATTACTATGATACCATAACATGTTACTAACTATACTAAAAAATTTAAGTGTTAAACAAATATTTATTTAATCATTTTATTATTTAACACTTTCACCTCATTCATACAATACGTAACATCTCATGGATTACGTACGTTGCATATTTTTAATTACTTAACGTTCCATAATACATTTCACTAATGATCTAGCTAGTAATTCACAGACCAACACCTCTCCCTGACCTGACCGCGTTGCCCGGTCAAGACTCCCACCGTCGTCAGCCTAGTGAAGGCAACCGCAAAATCCGAGTAAAACAACTTACGATCGTTGTAATAGGAGTTCACGAGCGGTGCAGTCCTGGGGTCGGTCGCCAGGGCCTGATCGGATTCGAGCAGACCCTTGTTGTTTAAGAGGTTGTAATAGTAGGCATTGTCGAACTGGTATATGGTGGTGTAGTCAAGTGGTGCAACGTTGGATGAGTTCTGACTAGGGCACCTTTTCTGGAGTCTCGAGCCAAGGGACGAGTCCAGGGTCGGGTCGGGTCGGGCTTCCCCGTTCCTTGGTAGTCGAAGAGCCTTCTTCGGAAAGTGAAGCACTGCGCAAACCCAATGGTGTGTGCTCCTGCAGTAATATATATATATATATATATATATCACAACAATCATATATATATATATATCTATTTTAGGCCGGTAAATTACCTCAAAAATTACTTATATAGACACATATAACTTAACCATTGAAACGAACAACTACTTATATTTCAATATGTAATTGTACGGTTACACAAAAATTTTATGCGAAAAAGAGACTAAAATACTCTTTTCTATGATCTTTTTTCTTCTTTATCTTCAAACTCTTATTTCTCGATTCGAACCAAAAATCTAATTTTGAATAAAAATTTGTAAATTTTGGTTCAACTTGAACTCATATTTGCAAATCTGGGTTCATTATAACCCAGATTTGTGCTTTTGGGTTTAATTCGAACTTATTTACACATTTTTGGGTTCAATTCAATCTCATATATATTTGTGCAAAATTGAGTTTAAAATTATATTTTGGACATGAACATTAATAACAAAATAAAAAGGTAAGGTAAAATCAACATTTATTAAACATAAATGACTTAATATGATAAGTTTAATAAAAAAATTATATTTTTAAAACGTAAGTGAGCGTAAAATATAAGCAATCATTTATGTTAAGGTACTGGTTTACCCTCTTTTTATTTTCTAGTTTATCTTAAAAATATAATTATTTAAATAGTCTAAACCCATATATATATATATATATATATATATATATATATATATATATATGAACCTAAAATTATATAAAATCTATCGATCTAGATACCAGATAGTGCCACAACATCTCTAAGATCATCCAGCCCCTTGGAAGTGAACTTGGCCAGTATGTCATCAAGTGATTCGAATGGGGACGGTATCTGTTGGTTAGCAGATTCATCACTTGCAGTCATGCCGTCCCTCCTTCCTAACAGAACCGAAAAATAAGGGGATCCTGACTGAAACACATAAACCCTAAATAAATACATATAAAAGTAAATGATACATACATATATATTGTACGTAGAGGTTAATTACCAAGTAGACGGCGTCTCTTGCCGCCAAGGTCAATATATCAGTGCAAGAAACAGTAAAAGGACAGGATCTTTCAAGGTCGGATTTAATGTTGTCGATGACTTGGAATCCTCGGAGAGAGTTTTTGTTGGGGAGAGTATTCTTCTCACCTTTCATGTCTTCAGTGTCATCAAGCAGCACAGACCCTTCACACCCCTGCAGGCAGGCACTTCATTATACATATCATATATGTTGGAAATCTCGAATGGATATGGTGGTTGAACTATCGAATTGTATGCTTGGATTATTCTGAAGTCGTGACGACACTTTCAGATTGAAACTATTTGGAGACACCCAAAATTTCAATCGGATAAAATCAGAATACTGAACTAGAACTTGAGAAGAATTGTGAATGTTTGAGATGAATTTTTGGACCTCACCTATGATCAATTTATAGTGTTTGCCACACCCTTTGGAAGAGACACTTTGCCCCTTGAAAGAGACACAACATCCATTGGCCAATGTATGCAACATTTCGGCCATGACATACCCATTTGATTCAAATTTTGGCTCCAAAATCAAAGGGACACCTTAGGAAGACACTAGCAATGGTTCGGCCCCTAGCAATGGTTCGGCCCCTAGCAATGGTTCGACCCCTAGCAATGGTTCGACCCCTAGCAATGGTTCGGCCCCTAGCAATGGTTTGGTCTAATACTTGGTTTTAAACTAAGTGTCCAAAGACCGGGAATTTTGAGGTTTAAAAAGTTAAGTCATTAGTTCCAAAATTCAAATTTTCAATGAATTTTAGAATAGTGACCCCAGCCAGGGGCGCTGCCCCTGGACCCGGCAAAGTGCCCCCTTTAACCTCCATTGCCTTATCTCTAATCAACTGATGAATTTCCGATACAATGAATCATAATATACTTAAACAAGCGTGCACTCCACACCCTTCTAACTTGTTTAATGAGATACTATGATCCCATTGGTCAACTAGTCAATCAAATTACACTAAAATATATAACAATATATGTGTATATATATATATATATGTATATGTATATGTTATCTGCAGTTTCTTACATCGACGATGCAGTCATGGAAATGCAATCGAAGGATCGAAGCAGCAAGTGAGGTATCGTTCCTTAGAGCTGCTACCATGTTGTCCCTCACAATCCTCATCAATGGCGGGCATGATCTACTGTAGTAATTGGGAGAGAGACCGTAGGACGACGTCGTAATGAACAAAAACAACATTTGCAGTAAGTAGTAGTGCTGTCTCTTCAAAGACATAGCCGCCATTGTTTAGTTTGTAAATTATCAGCTGAGCTAGATAACTAGCAGTGCAATGAAAGGCCAATTTCTCCACGTTTAATATAGGAAAAATGAAGAAAAGCAGAGGTTATATATATATACATATATTATTGCGTTGTTGATGATAAATATACATAAATTTGAAGAGTGGTGAGTCCACTTATAGAGATGATATGAAACCTAGTGGCCATTAATTCATGCAACTATACAATACTAAATTAATGAACATTAAAAAAGAAAAATATATGTGCAATTCAGACTGGATATAAAATTTTAGCAAAGAGTATGTGGAAAATGAAAAAAAAAATCTTAAAAATAGTATGTGGGAAGATTTGTTGAGATAATACATCATTATATATGGCATGTGTAATGATGAGTCATCGATATGTTTTTATCTATTTCCATTATAATGTATTGTAATAATATATATTAAAATAAATTATTATACGTACTATATCCATTATAATTTATTAATAATGTAATAATATACAATAGATCAAAACAGTTTTTGTTATAATTTACGATTGAAATATATTTATTTATTTTTTGAATTTTTTCTAAAAATTACTTTGTAGTTAATTCTATTTGAAAATTATTACCTCTCTAGCTCAAAATATCACATAAGTAATAAATAAATCATTAAAAATAGTTAATATTCGATAATATTTCCTACGGTCTAAAATCGAAATAAGGACTAAAACTGAAAATACTTATAAGATAAAATCTAAATGTAATAAACCTAATTGATCACCCCTACATTGCTTTATGCAGTTCTAAGTTCTAACCATTGTGTACAGTAACGTCAGAATCCACCCGTAATACACCATTGATGGAAATTAATAAATAACTCATAAATTATTTCTATGGTGGACAACATTAATTAGTAAAATCATATCCATGCTAAATGGACACTAAAAAAACACATATTTTTAGTCCCTAATTTTTTCAAATCATAAGTTAAAAAAAGACCTAAATTTGGTCACTAGTAGGACATAGGGGTGTCAAAATCTTACTCAACCCGTGGGTGGTCACCCACGGGTCGTGTTTGAGTCATATTTTTTGATCCATATGTCATTTTAACACGATCTATGGATGACCCGTGAAAACACGGGTTAAATTTGGGTCAGAACCCTTAACCAACGAGTCAACTAGTGGCCCGCCCTATTTATATACTATATTAAATCATATACATGTGTTAAACATCAAGAAGCTGAAGGTAACCCTTGCAATTGAAGTTGCTCACTTGATCTCCTCTGCACGGGTCGAACGGGTCAGACTGACCCGCGGGTCATGGAGGTCGAACGAGTCAGTCTGACCCAACCCTTACCATTCCTGACAGGTCAGGTTTGGGTTTCAAAAACTGACTCATACTATTACACGTGTCGTGCTTTGGTCAGAGGGTCCCTGACACGACTCATGGGTCAACCCATGACCCGTTTTGACACCCCTAGTTGAAGTTGTTCACTTGGTGGGTCATGGTGTTGAACGGGTCAAGCTGACCAGTGGGTCATGGAGGTCGAACGGGTCAGCCTGACCCAACCCTTATTATTTCTGACGGGTCATTCTGACCCGCGGGTCATGTTTGAGTTTCAAAACTGACTCATACTATTACACAGGTCGTGTTAGTCCTTGACACGACCCATGACTTGTTTTGACACCCCTAGTATGACCATCAGTCGATCAAGTCAGAACTCAAACATTAGGTTTAGGGTTCAAAATTAAAAGTTTACACACACAAAAAAGTTTTAACCGAACTAAAAAGTTACTATTCGATCTGATCAATTATTTTGCAATTTAGATTATTTGTTTAATGATGGTAAATAAAATAATTAAGCCATTATCTATGAATTTGGTCCATTTTTCATTTTATTGATATATGTCATACTCATACATCACCTTGGAACCTGACTTCCTTAATTATAATGTCAACATTCACCTCATGGTCAGACCCATAAGCTAATTACCTTATTATATATATATTAATACACAACATTTTCTACTCTCAGTAGTTTTTCAAGTTCACAGAACCACACTTCTTTCTAATTTGACCGTTCCTACCACTAATGACCCCCACACTTCCAAGCTTGACCATAGACACCCCAAACTCCTTGTAAAACAACATAGGATCACTGTTGTAGGAGTTAACGAGCCCAGCGGTCCTCGAATCGCTCATCAAGGCTTGATCGGATTCGAGTAAACCCTTCTTGTTGATGAGGTTGGAGTAGTAGTTGTTGTCGAACCGGTATGTGGACATGGAATCGAGTGGTGCGAGGTTGGTGTTTGATGTGTCTGGATTAGGGCAAATGGTCTGGAGGTTCGAGAGAAGGGACGAGTCAAGGGTCGGGTCAGAGGTCCCGGTTCCTTGGTAGTTGAAGAGCCTTCTCTTGAAGGTGAAGCACTGTGCTAGACCTATGGTGTGCCCTCCTGCAATACCATCCATATATGTCACTTTAGGGTTAACTATGGTTTCAAAATACTTAAAATTACATAATATTATAGTAAATAATAATAGTAATAATATATCTATAGAGAGTAAATTAAATACAACCCTACCTCTTATGATTAAGTTAAAATTGAGTTTTTTCCTTATAATTTGTTTTCAAAGATTTCGTTATTTTATTTGTTGTCATCAGTCAAATTTACCACTTTCGTCAAATTTTCATTCCAAATTTAACTGAGCATGTTTTGAAAATTATAAAAATAATAAAATAATTGTACAAATGATACAATTCAATCATTCAAAACTTTATTACACGTTACAATTGAGTCTCAATCGAATTAAGGTTATGCCAAAATCAAATTTGACGGATACTCGATTGAGCTCTGATCGAATAGGTTTGGGTCTGAGTTGTGACCTAAGTGTAACATATAGAAAAGTTATGAAATGTTAAATTTTGACTTTTTTACTAGTATGCTGTGAAATATTATTTAAAAATGCTTGAATAATTTAGTGTGTTTTGAAATTTAAAATTCTTTATTATGTTATATACAACTAAATATTAGAGTTTCGGATCCAAAAGTTTTGTAATCAATTTTAAAGTTTTTTATTTCTCCACGTATTATTATTTGATTAGTTAAATAAAATCATAATATATATATATATATATATATACCTGATAGACTGACAACGTCTTTTATATCCATCCCCTTGGAAGTGAACTTGTTAATGATGTTGTCAAGAGGTTCGATCGGTGACGGTATCTGGTCGTTGGCCGCCTTTTCACTCGCCGTGACCCCGTCTCTCCTCCCTAACGGGACTGGCCAAAACGGTCCTCCGGCCTGAACAACCGATCGACTTGGGATTGATCAGTACAAGCAAAACATATATATATACAGTTGCAGTTGCAGTAATCTGAAATAATGGATTAGGGTTCGACGATGGATTACCATAAACACTGCATCTCTTGCCGCCAAGGCCAAGATATCAGAGCAAGAAACAGTGGAAGGACAGAACCTCTCAACATCGGATTTAATGTTGTCGATGACTTCGAAACCTCGGAGAGAATTTTTGTTGGGGAGAGCGTTCTTTTCACCTTTCATGTCTTCAGTGTCATCAAGCAGCACCGATCCTTCACACCCCTGCAGACATGCATGCACTCCATTATATATATACATGGACGAAGCCAGAAATTTATGTCAGTGAGGGCAATAATTAGTAATAATTAATATAAGGGTAAATAGTTAAAATTAAAAAATTTCAGAGGGATAAATGTAAAAAATTTTAGGGCTAAATTGACACAAAACCAAAAGTTCAGGAGGGAATTGACACAAATTCAAAAGTTGAGGGGCTGCCCCCCTCACCCCTACGTGGCTCCGTCCCTGCATATATACATATATACATACATACATATATATACATACTGATGTAATAACTATGAATTTAGAGATGTTTGTTATAGAGTTGACAAATTAAATAGTTAAGAGTTTTTGAAAAAGTTATTAAATAAGAGTTTGTTCATAAAAATATACTTATCCACACAAAAAACTTATCGTGTTTGTCGTGTTTTGTTATATCTAAATACGAATAAACACAAATCATTTTGTATTATCGTTTTTTTTATGTCGTGTTGTATAAGGAATTATCAAGTGACCCTACTTACATCGACAATACAGTCATGGAAATGCAATCGAAGTAGAGAAGCAGCGAGTCGCGTATCGTTCCTTAGAGCGACTGCAACATTGTATCGCACCATCATCGGCAACCGAGGGCATGATCTTGCGTAGTAGTCGGGGTAGAGCTGACTGTGGGTAGAGGAGAAGAAGATGAGAAGAAGGAAGAGAAGAGATTGGAAGGAGAAGATGGAGTTTTGATGAAGAGACATTGTAACCAAGTTCAAGTGAGGAGGGAAACCCTAAACCCTAAACAATTTATAGAGAGTAGAAAATAGGGTTATTGTGTAAATAATATATATTATATTATATAAACTTCAACAGTGGTGAGTCCACTATATAGCAGCCTAGCAGGGTTGAGCAACTTAGTGGACAACTAGAATAAAAATTAAATAAAGTATGTGACAAAACTAATGCAGGCTTACTTTGTAAATTAGTAGGGATTTATCAAATTTTTGAATATATTCAATTTAGAATTTTCAATGAGGACAAAGTTGGGAATTAAGTTTAAAAAGGAAAAAATACAGTTATATTATTAATTAAGTGGGCAAATTAATTATGAATTCTAATGGAGCTAATTTTAAATTTTACACTTTTAATGTACTCTAATATTTAAATTTGCTATTATTTATGGAAAATACATTTTGTTTTAGCACGTTCTTGCAAGTCTGCTTTATTATTTGCATGGTTCATATAAATATATGATTAGTGGAAAAATTCCTCGTCTAATTAAATCTTTAATGAAATGAATGTCATAATCCACTATGGATGAATGATGATGAAAATTGATAAAACATATCATGCTGTCCAAACGTGCTTATTGATATATATTGTATATATATAGTTAAATTTAAATTTGACTTAGGCAACTGGGTTACGAAACCATGGAGTTATTTTTATAAGTGCTCGATTTACATAATTTATTTATTTTCCATATAGTTTTTCGATGTTTAAAGAGAGTGGATTAATTCGAACAGGCTCATAATTAAGGGCAATAATGCTAGTGGAGTAAAAACTAAAAAATTATAGCTTTTATATCGTTTTTTTTTTAAATATAGTTAACTCCATTACTACACTGCAAAGGTGTGAAAGTAAAAACCGAGTTGTCCGAAAATCGATGAAAACTTAACCGAAAAACTCGGTCCGGAAATGTATGGTTCAGATTATGGTCGGATTTTTTTGTTTGAAACAGTTTTTTAGACCGTTCGGTCTACAAATCTAAAAGACAGTGGAGTCCGGTCTGACCGTTAATACGTATATAATTTTATATATTATATTAATTAATATAATTAATCAATGAATATAAAAAAATAATAATTTCGTTATTTATTAGTTATTTTAGTTGTTTAATCGGTTTAGTAGAAAAATATGTAAACATCATTAAATCGAGTTATTTTGTTGTTTAGTTTGATTTTGAATACTTATTTTGGTTTTGAATGTGTATTTTTTTCCGGTTTAAACCGAAAATCCAAATGGACGGTTTATTTTTCCTTATACGGTCTTTTGGTTGGACTTTTTATTGAAGAAAATCTGGTCTGAAATAGTAAAAAATTGGTCTGACAGGTCCGGTTTCACCCACTACGGGGAGATGATTATGTTAACGACTCAAAGTATGTTAATTAACGACTCAATAAAAAATGAGCCGTCATATTAAGTGACGTTCTATTTATGACGGCTCAAATAGGTAGGAGTGCAAAAGGAACAACTCAAAATAATGAGTCGTCAAAAGGACGGCTCAATAAGAAAGTACCGGCGAAAATACAAATATATTTAATATTATGTATTTTTCGCGGCTCAATGAAATGAGCCATCAAAATTAATTATATATCAATAATTTATTTTTGACGACTCATTTTCTATTTTTGCATTTACTGCAATGACAATTCATCAATATATCAAGTGACTTTTTACTTCTTCTGTCATATGATATTTCTATTTTTGCATTTACGGCAATGACAATTCATTTTTCCATTAACCAAACAATTTCTATTAGCAAATTCAATGAAGTTTTTGACACCGAATTGATACTCATTATTAATTCTTGGTTTTTTTATTCAACTTCTATCCATGTCGAATTTTAAAGTTCCTAACAGAAACATGTCAATATAGTTAAAATACATGTTATCAAATCAGTATTCAAAACATACATCGCGAAAAATACTTTGAATGTTCAACAGTGATCAATGTACAAATGCATGTACATTGAGCGGTCAATTATTTGTACAAGTTATGTATCATGTGCGTACATTGTAACTAAGATGCACAAACTTTGAATTGATTATGATTCATATTCTTTTTTCCTATGACATTTCTAGAGTTTGCAACTAAAAACTTTTCTAATACTATATTCTGATTATTATGGAACCCATTTAATCAAGTTCACTTTATTATTAGCAATAAAGTTAGTTCTAGATCTGAATTGTAGTCAATGTATATCTAATTATCTATCTATACAAGCACAAGTTCAATATATATATATATATATCAGTTTATGAAGTCTTTTTTTTTTTTTGGTCAAAACAAGTCTATGTCCAATGCAACTTAAGTGCCTATATTATTTTATACTAAAAAAAAGTATATATATTTTATGCGGTAAACTCATATAGGCTAAGTCATCTATTCCAATCCTCATTAAAGAAGATAGACTTCTTTTTTTCCACGAAAGTCCTGTCTTAGTCTTCATTTTTCAGCAAAGTAAAGTGGAATGTTTATTATGATGAGTTGTAGTCGATTAGGAGAACTGCTATGCCACTACTACAGGTATACTCTTCCTCATGCTTCATTATTCATATTTTATGTCGTGAGGCATAGGTATTCTAGATATCCCATTATGAATAAATCGCCAAAGTCGTCCCTGCTCGTTTTAAGCTTAGTAGTAATTCAACACAGTGCTAACTATACTGCAATTAAAGTGCAACTCCAATTTCTTTCACATTGCATTGCAAGTGCAGAGAAAGTATAATACAATTCACATATATTTCAAGCGAGGAACTTAAGGCAGCAAAAGGAAGTGAGGAAGACCCTCAATTGTCAACACGAGACAATAAAACCCCCCAAAGAATACAACCGAGACTTGATACCTGGAAATCGAAGCTTGATGGAGAAAATAGGGTTTGCACAATTGATGATTTTTGACGGTTTCTCTGATAAAACGAAGAAAGAGAGACATATATTAGACTCAAGAAGGTCGAATCGTTGAAGGAATTAAAAAAATTTATCGATACTTACCAATTTGGAGCGGTGGCGCGGCACAGCAGAGGGGAGGGCAGACTTCCTTCGACAGATGAGAACTTCATTTACAGAGGAGAAGAAGTTAGGTCGACAGAGGAGGACTTATATTTTGACGGACGACTCAATATTATTCGAGCCGTCAAAAAGAATTTTGATTACAAATAATTGTTTTTAAATGACGGCTCAATACTATTGAGCCGTCATAAATAAATTTGATTAAAGAAATTTATTTTGAAGGAGCCGTTAAAAAGAATTTTGATTTAAAAAATGAGTTTTAGCGTCTCTTTCAATATTGAGCCGCAAATAAAGATGACGACTCTTAAAATTGAATCGGTAATTCAATAATCGACGGCTCAACATCCATTGACCCGTTAATAATTGTAAAAGTAAATTTGTCACGGCTCAATAATGCTTAATCTACAGTGACCCACTATAGTTATGATATTGTTTTTTCTTACTTGTAATAGGTATGATTACAGTATTACAGTGCAGGTATGATATTGATTTTCTTATATGTAATATGTGTGATTATGCATTTTATCTATACTTGTGTGTATATTAGCAGTATATATATATATATCAAAGTTGAATTAATGTAAATGTATTTAAATTAGTATATTTTAACCAAACACCGTACCCAAAAATTCATAACTTAATGGAAAATAAAGTATAGTTGACTAAAAAAAACAACACAATTCTTTGCATAATTAAAAACTTAATTAATTTAAAGAGAGGATTAGATAATGGTTACTTAACTAAGTTATCTTGGTCAAAAAAAAAAACTTAACTAAGTTATAATATTTTGAAAAATCCTGCTCAAGACATTTTGAAAGGTATCTACTCTGATGGGTTAGAAAATCTACTACTTGATTAATTAAAGAGCATGTTTAATAAATATATATATATATATGTAAACTTACTATCTATTTACAAAAAAAAAAAAAGTTATAATATTAGAAATTAGGTTTATTGAGGTAGAGAATGTCAATTCAGAACGGGCTCAAATATTCTAAATTGATTTTTAAATCTAAAAATAAAATAACAACCAATTAAAATATAACTCAAGCCGACTCTTTCAAAATAATTTCATAATATTTCTGAATAATTCAATTATAATTTTTATTTGGTATTACTTTTAATAATTACTTCTTTGTATATAGTTGTCTAAGTTAGCACTTATATATATATATATAAACGATGGTATTTTTTAAGTTTGAATTATAAGTTTTGGATTAATATCACCACCATTAGTCTTGATCAAATTATTGTCTTTCCTCTTAGAGAGGAGAGAAAAAGTTTGCTACACCGAAATATTTCGATCCTAAATTGTTTTGAATTAGTAAATAAGAAATAACAACTACAAAAGATTAATTTACACGACCATGTATTAGTTGTGCGTCCAGATCCATCAAATACAAGAAATTGTTTTGAATTTAAGATTGAAATTGTTTTGAGTTTAAGATTGAAATTGATTATACGTTTATTTTTTGTCAATCCCAGTTTATTCAGGTTAATTACCAATTGGATCGTGTTCGTCCACGTTTTAACAACTTTAGTTAGAATATACATAAATTATATTTTGTTGATCCATCGATTACATATATTCAAATTAACATGATAGATTATATAACTTCTATATAGGGGTGTCAAAATCTGAACCAAACCGTTGGTGAGTCGTCCACGGGTCAGGTTTGGGTCAGGTCTTTTGACCCATGAGTCATTTGACACGAACCATGGATGACCCGTAAAAACACGGATTAGATTTGGGTCAGAAGTCTTGACTCACGGGTCAATTCGTGACCCGTCTCATTTATATATTATATTAAATCATATACATGTGTCAAGTATCAAGAAGTCGAACGTAACCATAGCAATTGAAGTTGCTCACTTGATGTCCTCTGCGTGGGTCGAATGAGTCAGATTGACCCGCGAGTCATGGAGGTCGAACGAGTCTGTCTGACCCAACCCTTACCATTTCTGACGGGTTATTCTGAACTGCAGGTTAACTCACCAACCGACGGGTCAGGTTTGGATTTCAAAAACGGACCCATACTATTACACGAGTCGTGTTTGGGTCAGAGGGTCTTGATACGATCCAAGGTCAACACGACTCATGGGTTGACCCATGATCCGTTTTGACACCCCTACTTCTATATGGTAATTCAGTAGTTTAATTAACTAATCTTATCATGTTTATATTTTTTTTTTGTCATATACTTTGTTTTAGTAAAATTGTTTCTTTCAAATTTCTGTATATTTTATGTTATTACTCTAATAATATAAAAAATGGTATAAATCGAGTCCATCCCAAGTTAGACAAACTCTCTGCATGGGTCGAACGAGTCAGATTGACCCGCGGGTCATGGAGGTCGAACGAGTCTGTCTGACCCAACCCTTACCATTTCTGACGGGTTATTCTGAACTGCAGGTTAACTCACCAACCGACGGGTCAGGTTTGGATTTCAAAAACGGACCCATACTATTACACGAGTCGTGTTTGGGTCAGAGGGTCTTGACACGATCCAAGGTCAACACGACTCATGGGTTGACCCATGATCCGTTTTGACACCCCTACTTCTATATGGTAATTCAGTAGTTTAATTAACTAATCTTATCATGTTTATATTTTTTTTTTGTCATATACTTTGTTTTAGTAAAATTGTTTCTTTCAAATTTCTGTATATTTTATGTTATTACTCTAATAATATAAAAAATGGTATAAATCGAGTCCATCCCAAGTTAGACAAGCCCTCACAAACTCGATTTCGCTCCAAAAATACTAAATTCGGAAATTTTGATGTTTTTTAGGAAGTCGACCAAGCAAGAAAGGGTGTGCATCTAAATGATTAGGTTACCCGACTCTCACTCCCTCTTTTATTATTATTAATAAAATATTATAATGTTTGAACTCACATCCCGTGAGTTTTTATCACGACTTACTTTGATTTCCAGTAAAATAAATTACTGAGTTGATAAAAAAAAAAAGACCAAGCCCAAACTCACCTCTCACCTCAGTTTTCTCCATGTAATTCCTCCATTTGTAAAAATATTTAATCACTTACCTCATATTTTGCTTTATTATTATGATTTAAATCGAAATATCTTTATATTTGTCTCTTAAATGTAAAATTATAAGCTTTTGATATTGTAAACAATTTTTGAAAAACATACCTAAATAATTATTTAAAAACTATTATTAATATTTTTTATTTATAACAAAGTCGATTTAACATCAATTAAACTTAAAATATGAAACTTCTAGCACTTAGATCCACGTTAACCAATTAAATCAATATATTTTGGGTTAATAAAATTATTTATTTTTGAATAAATTATAACTATCAATAACCTTATGCCAAATTCAATATAAGATAAATGAGTCTATACATGCATGTGAAGTGGAAACCAATTATATTTCTTCCAAGGCATGTCTTTACTCATTCAATGTGAAAAGCAATTGATGAATCATTCCCTCCTCAATTCATCATTTTCATTCTTCCACGCTCTTCAATTTACATATATTAAAATTGATATTTCGTTTGGCTTATCAGAAGAAAAGGTAAATACTTAGACATTATCAATAGATAAAAAAAAATAGTTATTTTATTAATTTACAAAAAGTAGAATCATAATATGAGATATAAATAATACAATTTACTACTATTATTTAATTTGTTATTAAATAGCAATGAATGAATATATCTACCTATTAAATGTTGGGTTAAATATTAATGAGCTACCTGAACTTTGAGCGTTTTGCAACAAGCTACCCGAACTTTAAAAATTCAAAACAGACTACCTCAACTTGGACGAAGGTGCAAACAGTTACCTCCGTTTAATTTCTGACAAATTCCTGTTGAATTTTAGACAAATTTCTGTTAACAGTTGACGGTAAATTAGACGAATGTAACTATTTGCACCTTCATCCAAGTTGAGGTAGTCCGTTTTGAATTTTTAAAGTTTGAATAGCTTGTTACAAAACGTCCAAAGTTCAGTAGTTTATTGGTATTTAACCCTTAAATGTTAGCTACCAAATTATAAATTAATTCAAAGTTTAGTTTAGTTTTTTTTTTGCCAAGAAGTTTACTTCTATTAATCATAATAAGAGTTCTCCAAATCCGAAACATACAAAGCAAACAAAGGTCTCGAGTTACACAAGATCCAATCAAGAGGACATATCCCCCGTTTCGCCTCCAAAACTACCTAATTAGCGCACTTGTTCGCCGACCGTCGCACGAACCACCAATGGACTTGAGAAATGTGCGTGGATAATCCAAGGATCTCCGATAAGATGTCCCGAAGTTCCCAATCATTCCCCGTGTGACCTCCAAAACGTCCCAATCATTCAAAGTTTAGTTAGCAAAGTGTGTTTTTTTGCAAAATTTAGTCAATAAATTGCAAATATGTCACAAATTTTAACTAGCAAGTTTAACAAAAAAAATAAAATGTAAATTTCTATCATAATTTAATAGTAAAATAAACGGGAGCTAACAAATTATAACTATAATCAGGTATAAATTTGTTCAATAAAAAATATCTTACCAATCAAGTTACTCTTTAATAGCGACATATAATATTTCCTTTATCCAAAAAACAAAATAAGAAAATCCATAGATGATCATTACGAAAGTCAGCCTTCCAACAGAAACAAATTCTATCTCTGCAAAAATTACGAAACTTCTCAGCCAAGCAACTGTGCTTCCCTTATGTATACACTAAATATACACATAACTCTTTATCTTCTACTTATTTATATGATGATGATCATCTCCTCCAATGTATAGTATCTGCAGAATTTGATGTATCTGGATGACAATTGCAATTCGCATCTGCAATTCTGCATTGAGTTTACAATTTGATTGAGAAATCCTTCCATTGTCCACTATTTCGCAATATAGGAGTGTCTTTCTTCCAGCTATGACTCTCAGATTTCTCATCATCTTCTTCCAGGCAGTCTCCTCCAGTTGTGGAAGTGGTTACACCACTGTTACGAGCTAAGTGAAGAGGTCCTTTCGGCGACCTCGACTGTGAATTGCTAGCTCTAGAGGATTCACTGCATTCGTGAGGATTATAGAGAGTCCCCAGAATGAGGGGGTCGGTACCTTGTGATGAAGATGAACCACCACTGTTCTGGAGCTTTCGGCTATGGAGTCTGTACTTCTGAAGAACAAGAAAAAACATGAAATTGTCAGTGATGATGCGTGTTATTATTTACTTAAGGATTAATAGGTCCAATAGTACCATAAGTTTGGGCCATGTGATTAGATGGTACCATATGTTTTTTGATGTGGTTAAATGGTCTGTTATGTTTGGAGCATGTTGTCCTATGGTACTCTGTTAGTACACCGTTATATTTTTTCTGTTAAATGGTCAATGTCAGCACCACGTCAGCGCCACATTTTTTCTGTTAAATGGTCAAAATATTTTTTGAATATTTTTATAATTTTTTTTTCGATTTTTTCCAATTTTTTCTATTTTTATTATATTTCCTATTTATTTGTATTTTCCAATTGACACATCAGTGCCACGTCAGCGGCACGCCAGTGCCACGTCAGCATTCCGTTAGTTAACAACATTGCGAAACTTATGGTACCATAAAACAACATAGGGTACCATCCGATCACATGACCCAAACTTATGGTACCATTGGACCTATTAACCCTTTACTTAATTTAGCAAGATGGAAATTTTAGCTTACTTGTAAGTGACTCTTCACTTCATCATTAGTAAGTCCATCAACTTTCATCACTTCCCGAATCTGCTTCGGTGTGGCCACTGCAAAGGTGAGATATTGGGTTGAATCAGATACTTGTTTGCTAAGCAAGCTACGAAAATACAAACCCAGATGATGAAGATTGAAGAACAGTTGCAGAATATGGAAATTACTGTGTTTGTGTTCATCATTATCATTTACATAGTTTCGATGAAGCATATTAGGCAAATTTATCCGCAATGACAGTAACATAACGATCATTGATCATTCAAGAAAACACAATCAAGCATCAACTTGTATAGTTAAATTATGATATTCAAAATTGAACCTTGTGAACCTCCAAGCTTTTCCAAGGCACTGATGAATATACTGTGCAGCTCTGGAGCCCAGCACCTCCTTTGCTTCTTTGAATCTTGTTGCTGCTCAATGTTCTGTGGATTGTACACAAAGGAAGAATTTGACCTTTTAGAGCTTGATGAAGAACTGATTAAACCCAATTTATCTTCTTCAGTCGGATTCTTGGTCATCAATTCAACTTTGTTCTCTTTCATTGTACTAAGAAAAGTGCAACGCCTCTTGAACGGCATAAACCCCTCTCCACCACCTGCATTCCCGACATTCTTCGACCAATCTTTAAACTCAAAGATGTTTTTTTCTTTGTTTTTCTGGTCCGAAGTATCGTTATATCAGAGTTCCATCAAATCCTGACAATTTCATTGCTAAAGTAATAAAAACTACACTGCAGACGTATTTGATTACCTTAACCTGGGGATCAAGGTCCAGGTTCGGTAACGAAGACGATGATGAATGATCCTCAGCGTTCCACAGCTGCACAGAGCTCATCCAATTCTTCTTCTCTCTAAAGTCTGTCTCTTTCTTTCTAATCGTCGACGCTTCAGCTTCATCTTCGCATTTTCTCAAAGGAATGAACTCTTCGAGTACCGGTTCAGTTGTTGGCAAAGCAATCTGGAGATTCTGGACAGATTCCTCTTTCAGAACCTTAATCACTACAGAAAACATCACAAAAATCACAAGTCCAATCTAATCTAGCAAGGATTGAACTGAAAAAGTTTTTTTTTTCAGGTCTGTTTAAAAACCTAGCTGGGTTTCCATCTTAATCAAGAACAAAGCTAATAACAGTTGAAGCAACTAACGAACCGTCTCTCAGTAGAATCATGCAAAGTGGCAGTTCGCGCTTGAAAGCATCGATTTTGGTAAGCTCGTCCTCCAACTTCCGTACCAGATCGTCGATTTTGGCGGTTCTGTCGGCGGCACTGGGTACGGAGCGCATCTCCTTGAGGAAATTGGTGACTGTGGAGGGTATGACTGTAGAACTGAGATGCAAGATCAGTTCCCCCATCTTTCTTCTTCTGCTTAAGTCCTTACTGCGGCAAATTATGGACGGATCAAGGTTGATTTGCAAAAGAAGAAACGCATTAGTTGTGGAAAGTCATCTTCAACATGCTCATGATTCTTCTATTGAGAGAGAGAGAGAGAGAGGCTTGAGGAACAAGATTCTGATGGGTAGAGAGAGAGAGAGAGAGGGTTTTCCTGTTTTCTTGTTCAATGACCCTTTTCGGGTCGCCGCGTATTCTGATCTTATCCGACCAGATTGCCCCCCCTTCCTTCTATCTCGAATATTATTGGTTGGCTTAATACCTAATTTTATATGAGATGTATAGATTAGGAGTTTTTTTTTAATTAAAAAATTACAGTCTAAACTTTGGAAAATATTTACTTTTTTAGGGTAAAAATTAATAACTATTTTACACGACTTGATTTAAACATTATATTTAGTTAAATTATATTTATTTTTTCTATTCCTTATTTATTTTCTTTGGAATGTGCGTTATGTCATATGTGAGTCAGAATTAACGTTGACCACGACTCTAACTGTATTTATCGCATGTAAAGATAATATACGTATTTTCTATGATTAAAATATAAAATTTTGAATCCATTTTTTAAAAAGAAAATCCATTATTTATTTAGTTTTCATGTATGGTTTTTCGATATGAACTCTTGCTCAAATCTAATCAATATATGTGACTAAGACACACTACCATATTATCTCTTATAATCATTCTACGTAATTGAATTTATGCTTTATTTAACCAAATCTGCATAAAATGCGTTTTTTAGGTAAAAAAACAACAACATATTTTTCTTAATATATGTATTTGTAGTTAGAAATAAACAAAATATTCATTTGAATTCGGAAACTATTTAAATCCGATCTATTGAGTAGGGTTCGAATAGGATGTTTATAATTATGATAGAGCGTGAGAGAAATATAAAAATCGATTAATCGGTTCAGATCCTAATATTACAATTTTTTTTATTAAAATCGAAACCGAATATATCATAAAAAACACTTTATTGTTTACTTATTTTTATTTATTATGTATTTATATGTTTTATTTTTATTATTATATCGAGAGAGTACGTAACAAAAATAAATTATAAAATACTTTTAATAGGATCCAACTATGTAACCAACAACTTGGTAGTATCAATAATATATAGATTCCGATTTAACTACAAACTAGATAGGATCCGAGTAAGAAATATTATTCGATTTATCTTATATAAAAAATTTATAAATTTATAGAGTATACAATAACTATCACCCCTATTTTATTTTTATTTATAGATTATGCAGGACCTTGTGTTTATGAATGGCTTATGACGTTTCTAAGGGTCAATTTGATCCATAAGTTGTTGGTGTAGAAGATGAATGAGTCCAACGATAAGACAGAAGAGGAATCGAGACAATTAATACGACACTTGTTATTTATAAAAATGGATAATGTTATCATTATTCTTTATTGTAGACTAAGTAGATTCGAATTTAGATATGCAATCATTTTAAATTAGAATTATTTAATCTATTGAAATCTTATTTTTCTTCTTATGTACTTTATTAATAGCGTTGAATCAGAAATATTACTGTTTATTTTCAAATAATCTTAGAAAAATAAGGTGCAATCTTTAGCGTGAACAAAATTGTAATCTTATTGAAGTAGACATTTTTGTTTTTTTAGGGTAAATAAGTAATGATATTACAAACGACTAAGAATGTATTGAGAAGAAGAATGAATGTATCTTCAAGTTCAACTGTCTCCTTAGCCAATGTGTTCACTACTCCATTTGTCTTCCGGAAAATATGTCGAATTTTGAATTTCTTGAATTTCAAGAGAAGTTTTCTGCAATCAAGAATTAGAGGTATCAATGGACTAAAAATTTGAATCATCCAATGTTAAGTTGATTGTCACTTGGGTGTCGGATTCAACATGAAGTGTCTGCACCTCCATGTTAATCGTCACAGATAATCCATCCCGTATAACCCACAATTCAGCGACAATTCTCTTAGGAAAATAGAACCGAATGTGGAGAGAAATTTGAGTTTAATGCTATAACTAATGAGAATTTCTTATTGTTAACACTAAAATTTAAGAAATACAATAGGGGTGAACATCTATTTATAGGCGAAACTAGGGATATGATAGCAAAAGCCCTGAACATGTAAACTTGAATGTAATTGTCCTAAATATTTGGACTAAATCAACACTTATTTAAACCATAATTCCTAACAAATGCTATTTGTGATATTAATCCGCCTCTCGCCTTTTATTTGTGATACGAACAGCGACAAGGCTATTGAAGTACATATAAGAGAGGGTTTAACACTTTTATGTATTTGTTCCACCTAAAATTCAGGAAATAATCTCATATATATATATATATAAAACGATTCCTATTTGGAAGAGATTCTCTTGATTTACAATTGAAGATTCAGAATTAGGATGGACAATGTATAATTATGATGCAAGTATGATCTTTAATTACATATCATAATTATAACTATTGTGTGTATAATTTTTAATATCATAACCGTAATTATTAACCACAGTTTTACCCGTATATCCATATTCGAAATAACTATATTTTAGTTTTTGTAAAATAATTTTTAGACATTTTTATCCTAAAATATTAATTTAATTATTAAAACACTCTATTTTCAATAGGTACAATCGAATTTATTCAAAGTTTGACCTACATATTAAATTCTATTTATATAATAAGCTCTTATATATATATTGTTACATTTATAGTCACGGCTATTACTCAAATAACATAATTATAATCATATCGTGTTTTTTGTAATATAATCGTATCACATCATAATAATATTACCATACATAACAAAAATTATACCAAAAAAATCACCATATTTGAATTTTCACTATTACTGTCGACCTTGTTCATAATTCGAATATTGGTAATTTGGTATTGGACTTGACCAAAAAAAAAAAAAAAAGGTTTCGGATTTTTGTGAGGTAGGGTACCCACAAACCCAAAAGACACCCTAAATGCCACATCAAACTTTATAAGACAAGACAAGACAAGATGCCCTAATAATGCCAACAAAACAAGATAATCTCATGTACCAATGCACTAAACAAGCAGATTCTACGTACGCATTCTTCTCTTCCACAAATTAAAGAATATTCCATTATTTACAAATTTTAAATAATTAATTAATATTTTTATAAAATTAATAGCAATATCTAGTTGTTTGTTGGCACCTAAGCAATGAAATAAAAATAAATATAGAAAAACAAGTCTATGGATGGACAGTCAGAAGATACATAGTAATTTTTCCCTAATTAAATAGAATTATTAATTATATGGGTTTTGCATAATTATATTGATTTAAATGTGAAATATCTATAAAGTATAAATTACATATATACCCAAAAAAGTGAATCCAAAGGACCCATGCCTATATAAGTCAACCGCAATTGAATATAAATTTTGGATAAAATTACGAGTTTCCCCCTAAAGTTTGAGCCGATTTTGAGTTTTCACCTTAATGTTTGAAATTTAAAATTTTAGTTTTAATATTTGGATTGAATAAAAAATACCCCAATTCCGTCCAAAAACCGTTTATTCCATACGAAAATGTGATCACGTGCTAAACACATGACTTTTTAATATTTTGAATGACCAAATGCCCTCCTTGCTCATACCAATTTCTCTTCTCCTGCCCTCCTTACGTAACAAACAAATTTGTCTTCTCCTGCGCAGAAAGAATCCTTCTCACAGGAATCCTTATTGATGTGGATTGAAAAGGGGATGTGTTGGGATATTAACTGCGGCTAATTTCCACCTTGCAGGATCTTGGGGCTCGATGGATTAAGAGAAATGCAAAACGACACAAAGATTTACGTGGTTCACCAATTTGGCTACGTCCACGGCTCACACCCACACTTCACTATAGACAAATAGTGTTATAATGTATAGCACTCTGAAACACTCACTCGTATTTCTGGCTCACAACAAACAGTACTTTCTCCCACACTCAAGAAACCAACAACCAACTCTTCTCTCAAATTCGTAATTCAAGTCTGTTCTATTTTTCTTCACACATTGTTGGTTCTTATATAGGTCACAGAAGTTGACTTGTCCACCTTCATTAGTGCTCCACCAGAAGTGCTCCACTTCAGCACCAGAAGTGCTCCACTTCAGCACCAGAAGTGCTCCACTTAAGTGAGTGGTCCACTTCAGCAAGTGGTGGTGTCCCGAATGTCTCCACCATCAACAGTGGTGGCCCAAAAGTCTCCATCATCAACAATCTCCCACTTGGAGACTTTGACTCCACGTGTAACTATGAGTGAAATATGGGTGTGAGGCTTACCAGTCTTCTATTGTTGAAGACCAACTGAAGCTGCGCACAACTTTAGTTTCTCTGTGGGGACTGACTTGGTTAACATGTCAGCTGGGTTTTTGCTGTCTTGGATCTTCTCGAGTGTTAAAACTCCATCCTCTAGTAGAGACCTGATGAAGTGATAACGAAGTCCAGTATGCTTGGTCCTCGAATGAAATGCAGAGTTCTTTGCCAAATGTATCGCACTTTGACTATCACTATGTAAAACATTTTTACCTGTCTTAAACCCAATTCTGCTAACAAACCTTGTAACCAGATCATCTCCTTGCTTGCCTCAGTGACTGCTATGTATTCCGCCTCTGTGGTTGATAACGCCACTATCTTCTGTATCTGCGATATCCAACTGACTGCAGTAGTCCCCACTGTGAATACATAGCCGGTAGTACTCCTCATGTTGTCTACCTCACCAGCAAAATCCGAGTCTACAAAGCCTTGTAGCCTCAACTCGTTTCTCCTGAAACATAGACAGCTATCAGTAGTGCCTTTAAGATACTTGAGTATCCACTTGACCGCCTCCCAGTGTTGCCTTCCAGGATTGGTCATGAACCTGCTCACCGCTCCCACTGCATGAGCAACATCCGGCCTTGTGCAAACCATAGCATACATGAGACTTCCAATGGCCGAGGCATATGGAACCTTAGCCATGAAGTTCCTTTCTTCTTCCGTCTTGGGTGACTACTCCTTGGATAGTCGGAAATGACTAGCCAATGGTGTGTTGACCGCCTTAGCATCATACATGCTGAATCGTCTGAGAACACGCCCAATGTACTCCGCCTGAGATAACTCCAAAGTACCATTTGGCTCGTCTATGTTGATTCTCATCTCAAGAATCTGATTTGCTGGACCAAAATCCTTCATCTCGAACTCACTGGACAATTTCTTCTTCAATCGTTTGATTTCACCTATATCTGAACCTGCCACTAACATGCCATCGACATAAAGAAGCAAAATAATATAGCTGGACTCAAACCTTTTGAAGTAGCAACAATGGTCAGCATTGCATCTAAAATAGCCATTTGTTTGCATAAAACCATCAAACTTTTTGTACCACTGCCTTGGAGCTTGTTTCAACCAATATAAGCTCTTTCGCAGTTTACAAACGAGTTTCTCATTGCCATTCTCTGAGAAACCCTCCGGTTGCTCCATGTATATCTCCTCCTCGAGATCACCATGGAGGAAAGCAGTTTTGACATCTAACTGCTCAAGTTGCAAATCTTCTGCTGCAACAATACTTAAAACTGACTGAATGGTCGTCAGTTTTACAACCGGGGAAAAAATGTCGGTGTAATCGATACCTTCTTTCTGTTGATAGCCCTTGGCTACAAGTCTCGCCTTGTACCTTTTGGAGCCATCATGTTCCTCCTTGACTCGATACACCCATTTGTTGTGTAACGCCTTCTTTCCAATGGGTAACTCAGCTAGCTTCCATGCATGGTTAGAGATAAGAGAATCCATCTCTTCTTTCATTGCATGCTCCCACTTGCTAGAGAACTCTCCTTGACATGCTTCATCATAGCATTCATGTTTTCCTGCATCAGTAAGCAACAAATAATTCATGTACCTTCTATTTGGTATAGTAGGCCGTGAAGATCTCCTCAATACTGGAGATGAAGAAGATAGAGACTGTGGTGTATCAGTCTGTTGTGTGCTGCTCTGCGGTGTCTGTTCCTCTGGCTGAGGACTTTCCACTGCTTGCTGCACTATACTTCTGTCCGAGATATCATTTGGATCAACGTACATAGGATCGCTATGTGCCACACTACTGGGATGTAGTGTTATTTTGTCCTTGTACATGACCTTCTCATTGAATATCACGTCTCGACTTCTGATCACCTTCTTTGTCTGGTCATCCCAGAAGGTCCATTGAATTTTTCCCGTCCTACTTTGTTGTGAAGGATCTTCGCACGGGGGAGTCACTTCACCAGGGCATTTATGAGCTCAGTCCGTCATTCTCGCGACCATTGGCGGCTGTTTTAGTCAAGACGAGCAAATGGCATCACCGTCTAGGTCATCCGACTTCCAAGACCCTAGACGTTTTATTTCGCAGTTATATTTCAGCCGGGACTAAATCAAATAAAGAGCCTTGCAATGCTTGTTCTTGTAATAAAAGTCATCGACTACCGTTTGATAAATCGTCGCTTACGAGCTCTCGACCGCTTGAACTCATTTATTCGGATGTTTGGGGACCGACACCTATGCACTCCATTGATGACTTTCGATATTATGTTATATTTGTCGATCACTTCACGCGATACATTTGGTTTTATCCATTAAAACGAAAATCAGATGTTGCTGTACTTTTCTCACAATTCAAGCAGGTCGTGGAGAAGTTCTTCGATACGGTCATCAAGTGTTTATACACAGATGGAGGTGGCGAGTTCACGGCGCTGAAACCCTTCCTTAGGGCACACGGCATCTCTCATCTTCTCACGCCGCCTCATACGCCACAACACAACGGCATGGCGGAACGACGACATCGCCATATCGTTGAAACCGGTCTCACACTACTTCATCATGCAAGCGCACCTCTCAAGTTGTGGTCCTATGCCTTCCAAACGGCAGTTTATTTAATTAATCGGTTGCTGACACCGATTATTGCGAACCACTCTCCGTACAAACGTATTTTCAACGAGATACCGAACTATGAGAAGCTCCGTGTCTTCGGGTGTCTTTGTTACCCGTGGCTCAAGCCATACTCACCGCACAAATTGGCTCCCAAGTCCCGCCCGTGTGTGCTCGTTGGCTACTCTCTTCAACAAAGTGCCTACTGATGTCTTGACTTGTCCTCAAGCACAATCTTCACTTCCCGCCATGTCACGTTCGTTGAAGATGTATTCCCCTTTGCCAAGGCAGCCACGTCATCACCTCCAGCGACCGTGCAAAGCCTCCTACCTCAATGGGATCCTGCCCTTGAGCCTCCTCTTGCCGAGATTCCCTTCAATCCGGCGCCAGCACCTCCTGCCGTAGCCAATCCGGAGCTTCCGCCTATCACTGCCACCGTGCCGTCCCTGCCGCCCACGGCAGAATCGTTGTCGTCCGCCACCACAACTGAGCTGCCGCCGGAGGAGCCTCGTCGGACTCATTCCATGACAACGAGGGCACAAAACAATATCTTCAAACCCAAACGTCTATTTGCGGCCGCGAAACACCCGCTCCCCTCAACGGTGGAACCGTTCTCTTTCTCTACGGCTAACAAGGATCCCCTATGGCGAGCCGCTATGACCGATGAGTTCACTGCACTTGTTCGTAATGGTACGTGGGATCTCGTTGCACCGCAGCCTCATATGAACATCGTCGGCAACAAATGGGTATTTCGTATCAAACGTAACCCCGATGGTTCCATTGAGCGGCACAAGGCACGTCTAGTCGCCAAGGGTTTCCACCAACGGCCCGGCATCGACTACAAGCAAACGTTCAGCCCCGTGGTCAAGCCAACCACCATCTGCACGGTCCTTGCCCTTGCTGCCTCCTTCGGCTGGTCCTTGCACCAACTCGACGTCAACAACGCCTTTCTTCAAGGGACGTTAAGTGAAGAAGTCTTCATGACTCAACCTCAAGGTTTCGTCGATCGTGATATGCCCACTGCCGTGTGTCGCCTTCGGAAAGCGATATATGGCCTCAAGCAAGCTCCTCGTGCATGGTTCATTGAATTCAGCTCGTATCTCACCCGGTATGGTTTTACCAATTCCGTTGCCGATGCATCCTTATTTATCTATAATCGGGGAGATATTCGTGTTTTTCTACTTGTTTACGTGGACGACATAGTCATCACGGGGAGCTCCCCCAAGTTTATCGGGCAATTTATTCGTGACCTCTCCAATCGGTTCTCGTTAAAGGACCTTGGCTCCTTAACCTACTTTCTTGGTGTTGAAGTCTTCAGAACAGCTGCCGGCATCTTCATTTCCCAAGCAAAATACATACGTGAGCTTCTTGAACGCGTTCATATGGATGGTGCTAAGGAAGTGGCGTCTCCCATGGCCACCACGCCGCTACTCACACTTGATGATGGCTCGGCCACCACGAATGCCACACACTATCGTCAGGTCATCGATGCTCTTCAATATTTATCATTCACTCGACCCGACATTTGCTATGCGGTTAACAAGCTCTCTCAGTTCATGCATCGCCCGACAGAACTACATTGGACTGCCGTCAAGCGCTTACTACGCTATCACAAGGGCACGATTCATCATGGTATTTTCTTTCGTGCTCGCTCGCCCTTGCACCTTCGGGTTTTCTCGGACGCTGATTGGGCTCCCGCCTCGACCAATTACTCATCCACCACGGCATATGTTGCTGTTCTTGGCACAACCGCTATCTCATGGAGCTCTCATCGTCAATGCTCGATCTCTCGGTCCTCGACCGAGTCGGAATACTATGCTCTCGCCGATGCTGCCGCTGAGGCCGTGTGGATTCGAACTCTACTTCAGGAGCTTGGCGTCCAGCTTGCTCATTCACCATCTCTTTATGGTGACAACGTTGGTGCAACCCAACTAAGTGCTAATCCGGTGTTCCACTCTCGCATGAAGCACATTGTCGTTGCCTACCATTTTGTTCGTGATCTGGTGCAACGTGGTCTTGTTCGAGTGTTAAAAATTTCAACGGTCGATCAACCAGCGGATGCCCTTACCAAGCCTCTTTCCAGGGGGCGTTTTCTCCTACTTCGACAGAAGTTAGGACTCCTCGATGGTGCGTCCTACTTCAGGGGGCGTATAAGGAATAATAATAATAGTACCAATATTTAGCAACTGTAATATCCCTATTATAGATAGTTTTATCTAACAATATTCTCCCTCCCTAACTATTAGGGTTTTCCATTCTAAGAGATTATTCTCTCTTGTATATATGCTCTTGTAATCAAGACTTAGTGAATAGGTTAATATACAAAAAGCATTTCAAGTATAATATTATTAGGATGAAGATAGTCTTCTAACCGAGGAGGATCTGAAGAAGCCACAACTTCCAGCTGGTACGAACCCTAATAACAAAATGTCTTCAATTTTAATTTAAAAACCTCATCAGCTTGTAACTGATGAGGTTGTTGCTACCTGACTTTTCCCCCTGCCACTTGTGGATGAATGATCGTTTATGTCTGTATTGTTGTTCTTTTGAGTCTTCTTGGTGTTGAATGGAAATGTTATACTAAAGTTGTTGTGTCGGCATTCTATGTAGTTGCTAAACTTCAGTCGTTATGACATCTCTCGATTGGTAGTGTAATTGATCTTACAATTTTTCAAGATCTTTTCAGATAATTAACCAATAGTGTTGAGGGTAAAAACTCACTTTATGTTTGGGTGTTTCAGACAAACTTCAACATGGGTGCAAATTTCCAGCCGATTCTTATTGCAAATTCGTTCGAACAGATTGAAGAGTCTAGAATTCTATTGACTGAGACTCTTGAGAGTATATAGGATGGTTTAGAGCCTTAATTATTAGATAAAACCTCAAATTAAAATGGACGGTAATTGCTTTAAAAATGGTTAATTTTTTTACATTTGCAACGGGTAGAGATTCCGTGGGAAAATGTTGGAATTCAGTGGGTAATTTCTGGGAAATGTAATGGTTGTTGGAATTTTGCTCGAAATGTGTGGAATAATGGAAACGAAAAACTAACTAAAGTCAACTGTGCCTGTCTTGAAAAATCAAGAAAAATTCAAATATCAACGTGCGGTAAAATACTTCATCGGTTCGAATCGCGAGCTCCTTCTCAAGAATGCAGAACTCGTACTTTAGATATGCCATAACACGCAACTCTCTAGATATGTAGGACTCACCCATCTGAATCTCTAATTGTAATTGGCTAGGAGCATCAGATCATCAAATGCAGCTAGACCAACCAATAATGTCTCATTGTCTTGTTTTACTTTTACAGGTAACGAAGGCCCTGTTACTAAAGCTCTCCTCAACGCTATTCTTGAGGACATGAAATCGGGACCATCAACTGTTGATCTTGCTAGAAGGGGAAATGCCGTGATTGACACAGACCGACTCCTCAAAGATGTGAAAACTCCGCACTCGAGCTCTTCTCAACATATTCTGGTAAAGGCTTATGTGGTTAAGAAATGCTTGGAGCTCGGTTATAGTGCATTAGCTATGAATGGGGACATGGCTTTTGATGCTGAAACCGTGACTCAGACATTTAACGATCCAACATTTGGCATGGTTGTTGTTAAGGGTCCAGGAGCTGCGTCTGTTAGTCGCGCTTCCTCTAATCAGAATCTGCTATTATCTGACATTATTGTGAAAGAATTGGGTACTGTGTTGAAATCTTCAAGAGACAGTAATGGCAGCAAAGTTTTGGAGAAGGTTGCAAAGGCATTGGAAAGGAAAGGCGTGAAGATTAAGTGGGTTGATGAAGGAAGTCTATTTTCAAACATTGTCACAGACAATGGAAGCAGCTTATGCCTCAATCCACAAAAAATGCTTACTCTGCATATTCGCTAACTTTCACAGTATTTTGGCTCTCCACAATCTTCAAAATCAACGACCTGTTCTCATCCGGATCTTCAAAAAATGTTGTCACTGCACGGCCCCGCTGACACAGTAGTGAAGGAAGGTTGAAGAAAAAATTAAGTCCATCATTCCACACTTCCTTCAAGGAACTGATAAAAACAAATCATAAACCAAGAAGTTTAAATAACTAATCATAGCATGAAGTGTTCAACTTCTTTACATCCACTTGATTCAGTCCATTAAATTAATAAACTTGAAATCAGAAATCGAAGCAAATATCACCAAATTACAGAATTAGAAGCTCTGCAAACAAAAAAGTTTGAGCATTTTCTAAATCGATCATTTGATACACCGTGAACTATACCCAATTCAACGAATGATGTTGATAATCCAAATTTATTTCTAAAAGAATCAAATTCTGCACACTTTTCGGAATAAAAAGAGTAAAGGAAATGAAGTTACCCATGAGATTGACTTTCAAATGGATGCTTAACTCGATAAAGAGTTCGTACATCTGGTCGATGTCGGTGGCGTTCCCATGAGTAGAGAAGCATGGAAGTGGCCATTGGGTAGCGGATGTAGACAGCGGCGATCTCGGAGCCGCGGCGGGAGGGTAGACGCATAGTGTTGAACAAACACAACCTAGGAGAAAAAGTGAAAACCGATCGGTTTAACACTGCATAAAACCAATTGGTTTGTGCAGAACAAAACCAATCGGTTTAAACCGAAAAACCGATTGGTCTGAACAAAAAAATAATATCACCTGCAGAAGGGAGACTATATTTTTAATTATTATTATTAAACGACTGCGGGAATCCTCAGTTTAGGAAGAAAATTTGTACCCAGAGACGTTAATAAGCCACAAAAAAACAATATATTGTCTTCCCTTTAAGTTCATTATATCACAAAAATAACTGCAAATGTACTCTCGCCATATATAGTGCACAAAATTCGAACACCAACATCTCAAGGGCAAAACAAAGGAACATTGCATAACGTCTCGCTGTTTCCCTACCTAGCCTAGAGACTCTAAGAGAAGCTAACGAGTAACATTTTAATCCATCCTATAGCCAAGTGACAGTCATCTTTTCAGTACTTCGATTGCACAGTTGCCCCAGAAGTTCAGTAAGTATTTGTAAAACAATAAATAGATCTGTTGTAGTGGTCTGAGACACTAACAGATACATGCACAAACCTTACTCTGTTGTGAAGAACCAACCCTAGATGAAAAAATGTTGTATCTGATAGAGAATTAAGCTGTTCTGGTTTAGGCAGAAGGAGAGTTCTTAGTTTCATCTTGTGAGAATACTTCCCGTGGTTGTTGGTTATGCCACACAAGAGACCATATTGTCCTCACTAGGGCACCATTTGCAAGGTGTGGAATAAATATGCGACCCCAGTACGGAAAGTATGGTCCAACTAGCTTTAGCATTGTGAAGAAAATTGCAATGGTAATCAGATGCCATGGAACTTCTGCCTCCTGAAAACACAAGAAATAAAAATTAATAATAAAATAGGCAGACAATTCGTACAATAATTGGAACAATGAGCTTCATGGTGAATTAAGCACCGATGTATAAATTGAAAAATGAAACATTAATGGAAACTAAGCATCTATAATTATCTAAACCCCATCAATAATTTGTTCAATTAAAACACTTACAGACATAAGATTGCAAGATACTTGCTGCATTCTTATAATACAGGAAAACTGAGAGTAAAGCTTTAGATGCACACTGACTGCTTTCTTGAGATTTTCAGATAAGTAATTTCACTATTTTGTCTACCGAACAAGACAAATATATCAGGGTTTGGAGGAAATGACCTTAAGAAGTGGAGATAGTTCCAGTACCGCATCGTTTAAGATCCCAGCAAATACAACGCCAATGAGCATCGGAATGGGAACAAGGGTCAGCTTCCTTTGATGAGCACAGTACGACATTTCACTGAGTGAAGATATTGCCAACAATGGTACAGATAAGACCTTGATAGTGGCCAAGATGAGATCAAGTATGAGTTGGATAAAGCTGTCCAGTGCTCTGTTCCAAGGAAAATCTTTGAGAGGTTGGGGAGCACTGTCCCATAACTGTCTTGCCTTAGCTGTTAGAGCGTGAAGACTTTTTCTTTCAGAGTCATCAGAGTGTCCTGCTGCCATGTTTGCTGCACAGGAGAAACTAGACTGCCTTGTGTTCACAAATACCAGACAAGGTTTAAAACTAAAATATTCGAATTTCACATCACGTTGGGAGGAAGTCTGCATGACAAAACACAAGAATTCCCAATCTGATGAGCTAGTGAGAAATAAATTCGCTTAAAAACAAGAACCTATTAACATCAGTATAGGAGTAAAACAAGATACACAGCATGCACCAGCAAACAGATAATAGAATACTGCATAATTCTATAATAAGTACAAATTGCAGAAACTTGCAAGGGGAGCAGAATCAAAGTAAAAGGGCATTTCACAGGATTAGCCGCTCAACTTATAGAACACTAGCTAAGCAACTAATCAGATACTACACATGAAACAGGCAAGACGGCCTCAACCCGAAGGTTACCAGAAAAATGAAACGGTTCTTGGGCTATATCCAAAGCATACATCAGAAAATCCACCAAGTAAATTGCCCTGGATTAACAGATCAGATAATAGTTTCATTCAACCGTTCCTGAAAACCTAGATTTAAATTGAGGGAGGAAATTCACAGAGCTGAAGGAGGCACTTCACACCACAATGAATTCACTAGGGAATTGAAACGAGATCACTCTCCTCGATTAATATGCACTCTCCCAAACTAACTTCTTTTTTATTTCAATTTGCAAATAACCAAAGATGCACATAATCATTGAGCTGCTTCATTTTTTCCAGAAAGATACATTTGCAACTGCCAGTAACCGATGGAGAAATTAACAGCGAAAGCGACTGAATTACACTGTTAACCGTTAAAGAAATGAAGAACCCTAGAATCCAATACGGATTCTCCATCCACCAAGCGAAAAACCAAGAACTATCACAATCACACGCATATCCACCTGCTGAAACTGACAGAACATAACCGATAAACCATCAAACAAGAAAATATCGGCAAATGGCGAGCACCTAGCGATACCTTGAGTCTGCGGAGTGAGGTAGAGGTATGAGAAGGAACTCGAACATGCGGAGAGACAGATAAGAGGTGAGAGGTGACCGCCATTGCAGAAACACTTCAAGATTTTCCACAAAGAAGAGAAAAGAGAACAACTCAGACAAGAGCTCGTTGCGAGACGGCCATGGAAGAGGCGGTGAGGCCGCCAAGGATAGACAAACAGCAGAGATAAGGCAACTAAACCAAGGCAAAGGCACCGGAGGTTTAAGGGGATCGGCTGATGGTTTTCTTGCTCAGTGAACTCAACCGAACCGGTTAGGACAGGTCAAAAAACAGGTAATTCTTTTTTGGCCCTCCATCTTACACACATGTGGCATTTTTGGCTCTTAAGTTTTTCGGTTAACCAAATATCTCCCCTATCTCAAGAATTCGACGCTGTTTTACTATCCATACCAAAGCTGATGTGAATCACATGAATTCAACCGCTTTCTAAATATCAGAAAATCGCAAAAGTGGTACAAAATTGTCATTAAATGTAAAAACCAGCATTGATCATAATTTGGGGATCGAAAATCACATAACACCAACAAATTCCGTTATTGCAAAGATCCTTGTGGAGCAGAACTATCCGCTCCAGTCACTGAAGTTAAAGTTGATTGCTCTGTCGATCCTGAAGCCCCGCCTGCTGCAGAACATGAAGGTGTTGAGGATGCATTTGATGTTGAAGAATGTTGATGATGCTGAGCTGCTGCTGCAGGAGGCTGATGTGGTGCAGCCATGCCCCCCTGGTGTGAAGGCCGCTGATACTGCTGCTGATAAGGAGGCGGCCGTGGAGGTTGCTGCATGTACCCATAAGGAGGGGGATAGTATTGAGGGTAGAACTGACCTTGAGGAGGCATACCTTGGTAAGGGTAATGCTGCCCCTGATTTGGCTGCTTCTCAGACCCAGAAGACCCCTCCTGAGAAGGAATAAGGGCACCCATTCTCTGAGGGTCCATGGAGGGATACAAGTTCCGATCCTGCTGAGGTGGTGGAGGTGGGAAATTATAGTATTGCATGGGGGCAGTTTGGTCATTAGAAACTGATGGCTGCTGCATTTGGCTATGCTGCTGCTGCTGTGATATCACTGCTCTTGGAAGTAATCCACTGTGTGTCACTGCCCTTGCAGCTTCTGACCCTTCAGCTTCAGGCTTAGGAGCCTGGGGCCTACCCCACATGAGTTTCAACCTTAACCCTTTTATGACCAATTTGTTGGAGAGCTCTTCAGCTGCCTTCTCTGCAGCTTCTCGGGTCGTGTATGTCACAAACGCACAGGCCCTTTGTAGGACCATTCTTACAGATTCAATCTCCCCATGGGCATAAAAATTGTCTCTTAGGTCCTGCTCGGTTACCCTAGCATCAAGGCCACCGACATATAAGGTCCTAATGCTCTCGTCCTCTGGAGGTTCCAGTGATGGCATTTCACCAGCTTTATTTAGAAGTTTAAGCGCCACTGGATCATTTATTCTGAACGAAAATTGGAAGATAGCAAATGTATTATGCATGGTAGAACCAAAAAAAATCAGGACAAGGGTAATAATATATTAAGGCTACCTGAATATTGGTGAACTTTGGTACTAAAGAATAAAGATTCAACATTGTCCAAAAATAAAAACATCCCCTAAATCTTTCAGCAGATGAAACGATCAATTCAGCTACCTTAAAGCTCCGCAGTAGTTTCAAGTTACTTTATGAGCAGCTAGTGCAAAAGAGATTAGATATTCTAAAATACTGAGGCCAGAGCAGCCCCATGATTTTTTTAATAGAAATGTCTAATATTTCCTGCACTGGATTAGTAGATTTCAGATGTATCTAGAGGGAAATCTTGGAGAGATGTGGTAAAACAGTTTTTTTGTCTGATGAATAGAAATACTGAACATGAGACATACCCATAGTAACGATCTTTGATGTTTTGCTGAGACAACTCTCCTGTTTCCGGCATCTCATGCCGATAAGGGCATTCTGCACCTCTAGTGCACTCGCCTCGAATGTAAAAACTGCAAACATGGGCTCGGTTGCGTTTGTAGTATGGACTTGTTCGTTGGAGTTTCATAATAGTGTCAGTGGCCTGCACCTTCCCATATGATGACTCATAGTCCAATCCAGCTCTTGCCTGCAGAAAATAGAATACAGTTGCACCAATGAGAACAACCATGTAAGATACTCATAGTATCTGGACATTATGTGAATTTATATTTATAATACAATATGCTAAGACAACTTTAAGCTCATTAACATCCCTAAGAACTTTTCAATATACTAATTAGAGTTGCCATAAGGAAGTCAAATTATACAGAAACTGGAAAATAACATTTGAAACACTAACTCATGTAAATCCCATTTCTACTTCCACAGTTTGTTAAACTGGAACACCTCTATTTTTTACATCCTCACTAGAACTGAAATAACCATATGACCATTGAATTTGTAATGCAAGCCATGATTCTACAATTTTACATTTCTAAAAGTAACTGTAGCAAAAAATTTCAAGAAATAAATGAGTACCTTGCGATCATGCTCTTCTGCAAAGTATTCCCTATTGACGTCACTCTTGGGAATTGCATCATGCGAACTGATGGATAAAGCAGTGTCTCGAACCTGAACTGGCAGCCCGTACTCCAGATCCAAAAGGCAAACTTGACAAACGTTTTTCAACTTACAACATGTCTGACAGATCTCCGTTTTCTTATACCGTGAATCGCGGCCCGGTCTCCACCTAAAAACTGTGAATGGCCTTTGACAGATCTTGCACTCCTTGTCATATTGTGCTTTTGTCTGAAATAAGTAGATAAGAGTTTGAGGGGGAAAAGCACTATATACATGATCATGGTCACGATTTGTAAAGCACAAAATCCTGAGAACACACACAGGTAAATTTCATTAGGGATTCTATAAATGTATGTGGATACTGATAAGCATGGATTTTTTTGTAAATTGATATGTTCCTGAGTTTAACTAAGCTTATTGTAGCTTAGTCCTAATAGTATAACAAGCATGACAGATTTTAAATTGTAAACATACCATGCGAACATATGGGTTGTCACCCAAACAAGACTCGCAAATGATTGGAAAATCTGATCGCTCCCACCCATCAGCCTCTGTGTCCCTTAGCAACCGGTGTGCCATGATAAGTGCTAGCAAAGGGTTTTCATTGAACTTGTTAGTCCAAATCCACAATCCGAAATTTCCCCAGACAAATAAAACCTCAACCTAAAAAACCCATACTATCAAAAAAAAAAAGGAAGGGAGAAACGACAGACCAAATTCATCAAGCTACAATATATCAAAAATTGTAACATGAAGAAAATGGAAAAAACATAAGCCAACAATATGAAGGGGGTAGCATTACAGAAGTGGGAAGGAAAAGCAATACCACGAGAAACATTTCAGGACCCTCCACAAGAATGATTAATCAATATATGATGAATAACAATCAAAATGCAACAAACTGAAACTAAGCAAACTATCAACATTTTTTTACAGAACTCTCAGCGTCGAGTAAGCATATACATAATTGCATATTAACATAAAATACGAAGTTAGAGGACGCAGACAACATCCAATTCAATATTCCACAATAACATAACGCAACCAAGAGAAACTACCAATTACACAATGGGAACACTGAATGAGCTGAATTGCTCTAAATTACCTATTCCTCATCAGAAAACCATTAAAACATACAAAAGATAACGGCCATAGAAGACCTGGGTGCAGAGATCAGAAAAACAAACAGATACGCGGAGACGAATCCAACATGGAGAAGCCAATTATAAAAAGTTTCTCTGATAGCATGAATACAGAAACTTCACGGCTGGGAGCATGACAGAACCCTAAAGGAACACCGAATCTAACTAAAGAACCTTCAACCACATCTCCACGCACTTCATAAAACCTAATTCGATCTCAAAGAGAGGAGGGAGAGTCGCTTACTGTATTTTGAGCAGAAGTCTAAGGTCGTCGCCAACGGCGAAGCGTGATGACAGAATCAGAGACGTAGAAGAGAGAAAACCGAACGAATGGGGAAACTCGCGAGTCGCGAGGCAGACCGTGATGGCCTGGCTATTGTAAGGGTGAGCCCATAGAAATATAGATTAACACATCTGGGGGTAGACTGGTAGTAGTAATATATATATATATAATTTCAAACCACTTTGTCCTTTTATTTATTAGATAGATATTAGATATTATTATTAAAAAAATAAAAGATAAATGTATATACTATATAGAACTCTCATATATATATATATGGGTTAATAGGTCCACTAGTACCATAAGTTTGGGCCATGTGATCGGATGGTACCGTATGTTTTTTGATGTGGTTAAATGGTCCGTTATGTTTGGAACATGTTGTCCTATGGTACTCTGTTAGTCAACCGTTAGATTTTTCTGTTAAATGGTCCATGTCAGCACCACGTCAGCGCCACATAAGCGCCACGTAGATATATAATATAATATTTAATTTAAAAAATAAAAATAAATAGAAAAAATTTTAAAAATAGGAAAAAAATATGAAAAATATCGGAAAAATTCAAAAAATATTTAAAAATTTATCTATTAATAAAATTTATTTTTTATAATTTTTTTTAAAAAAAAATCGAAAAAAAAAAAGCTAGGGTTGGACCCTTGGGTCCAATTGACCCAGCCAAGGGTCGAACCCTGGGCTGGGTTGGACCCCCACCAGGTCGCCTGACCTGGGCGACCAGGTCTGGGTCTGACCCAGCCCTGGGTTCGACCCTGGCTGGGTCAATTGGACCCAAAGGAGTTCGACCCTTGGGGTCCAATTGACCCAGCCAGGGTCGAACCCAGGGCTGGGTCAGACCCAGACCTGGTCGCCCAGGTCAGGCGACCTGGTGGGGGTCCAACCCAGCCCAGGGTTCGACCCTTGGCTGGGTCAATTGGACCCAAGGGTCCAACCCTAGCTTTTTTTTTTTTTCGATTTTTTTTAAAAAAAATTATAAAAAAAAAATTTTATTAATAGATAAAGTTTTAAATATTTTTTGAATTTTTTTATGATTTTTTCCCTATTTTTCCCTATTTTTTCTATTTTTATTAACTTTTCTATTCTTTTTTATTTTTATCCGCCACATCAGCGCCACGCCAGCGCCACGTCAGTGCCACGTCAGCATTCCGTTAGTTAACCTTGACAGCAACAGTAATGTGGACCAAATAACAACATTGACCAAACATATGGTACCATAAAACAACATAGGGGTACCATCCAATCACATGGCCCAAACTTATGGTACCATTGGACCTATTAACCCTATATATATATATATATATATATATATATTATAGTTGTTAAATGCGTTTAAGTAAAGATTAACCTAACTTAATAGTAATAAAATTTAAACTTATTTATAAAAGTAATTCAAATTTAATATGATGTGATGATAGATATAAATATCAGTTATGATTATTAATATGTTTTCAATGAATGTTAATATATTTTATAACGTTAATTGTTATTGTATATTTATTATAAATATAAAAAGTTTAGCCATTATATATTTGTTTTAATAATAATATCAATTATCACTTATGTTTGTTTTGCTTATTTTTTTCTTTAATTTATAAGTATGTTAAATCCACAAATATTATGTAAATGTTACATAAGAAAACAATATTGAGAAACTATCTTAACAATATATTATTTTAGTTTATATAATAATTTTATTTTTACTAATAATTAAGTATATAAGGTAACCTTTCAATCCAAATTGCATCACCAGTAATCGTTGCAAGAACACTTACCATTCACAAACCGATGAAAACGATTCCCATCTCTCACAATAATCTCCCTCTGAACAACCTTCGAAATATACTTAGTCACATTATGGCAATCCACACATACCCTTAGATTCTTGGTGACCCGAATCAAGCTCCCAACTGGACTCCTCAATAGCCCGAACGCCATAGCCAGTCTCTCACTATGCCCCCAAAGTAACCTCACCTTCATCGGCTCATCCACATTTCGAAGAACACAACTTGTGTCAGCCACATACCCACAACCCTCAACTTCCAACCTTAAATTCTCCAAAAACAGCTCGATCTCGTCCCAATCTGGGTGGGAATCATCTGATGCGAAAAAAGTATGAACATTTCCTCCAATTTCAACCATGCTGTACCCTGGTGTTTTTCTCAGACCTCGCTGCCTCATGATTCCTCGAACATAATCCACCTTGTCCCATCTCCTTGCGCCAGCGTAAATATTCGATAACGTTATGTAAATTCCAGAATTTGTAATGTCCAGAGAAAGCAATCTATCTGCAGCTTCTACACCTAGTTTAGCATTCTTGTGCATTTGGCATCCGTTCAATAGAGCTTCATATGCAGCAGTACCTGGTTGGTAATTAATCTGCTCGATAAAATTCCTGGCTTCATGAAGATGGCCTGCTCTGCTAAGCAGATCCACGAAGCAAGCACAGAGCTTTTCACTCGTGTTTCTCTCCATGGAATGGAATATTGCGATTCCTTCCTTTATGAGGCCCGAGTGGCTACAAGCAGTTAGAAGCGAAACAAAGGTCGTTTCATCGGGTTTGACTCCGTCTAATTTCATCTGGTGATATGCAGCAAGAGATTTGTGCCCTAATCCGTGCATACCATAAGCAGCAATCAAGGAATTCCACAAAATTACATCTTTTTCCACCAAAGAGGAGTCTTTCATCACCTTGTCTGCATATTCGATCTTCCCACACTTAGCATACATATCAATGAGAGCTGAGGTGGTCACTGCATTGAAAGCAAGGTTAGAGCGGATCTGTCGAGCATGAACAGACATTCCTCTATTTGGAGAGACGAACTGTGCACAAGAATTTATTAAGGAAGCCAAAGTTACGGAATTGGGCTGGATTCCTGCTTCTTGCATCTTTCTGAACAAAATTAGGGCTTCATCAGGCAGACCATGTTGTGCCAACCCTGCCATCATTGTGGTCCATGTAATCACATTCTTGTTCTTCATTTGGTTAAATACAAGAATGGCGAGATCTAAGGAATTGCACTTTAAGTACAAACCCACGAGTGAAGTTCCCAGAATAATATCTGTTTCCAAACCATTTCGGTACATAACACCATGGACTCTCTTTCCACCTTCTAGATCTGCTGTTAGCGTACAGCCCTGAAGAAGACTTACCACTGTTCCTGAATCGAAAATACTGCAGTTTTCAAGTAATTGATGAAAAAGTTCAAAAGCTTCACTAACCAGACAGTTCTGGACATATCCCGATATCATGGAATTCCAAGATACCAAATTTTTCACAGGCATGGTGCTGAAAACTCGAGCAGCATTTTCAATATCACCGAGTTTGCTATACATTTTGATGAGCGATGTAAGAATAAGAACATCGCTACCCATCTGGAAGCCCAGCACATATCCGTGCACACACTTTCCAAGCCGCAAATCAGCATTTTCAGTGCATACCTGAATCAAGCTTGCCATAGTAACAGGATTTGGGCTAATTCCTTGTATCTGCATTTCAACAAATAGCTTGAATGCTTCGTTAAATTCTGAAGCTTGTACGTAACCACTGATGATTGAATTCCAACAGACAACATCCTTTTCATGCAAGCGATCAAAAACTTTCCTTGCTTCAATATGCTTTCCAAACTTCATCAGAAAGCTAATCATTGAGCTGCCGAAGAATTTATTTCCTTCAATCCCTTTGTCAATGGAGTATCTTATTATATCCACGCCGAGCTCATAATCTGCAAGTACCGTGCACGCTTTCAAGGCAAAATTGAATGTGTAGCTATCAAGCTCCAATCCACGAGAATCCACCCTCTTGAAAAGTTCAAGGGCTTGGGAATGCTGTTCATTTCTCAAATTCCCACCAATCATTGCATTGCAGAGAACTATCTCTGGGTTAGGAATTTCGTCAAATACCTGGCGTGCATATTCTGGAATGCCGAAGTTGCAGTATATCTTGACGAGTTTAGTAGCAAGTGGTTGCAGTTGCTGTATAGAGTTGACAACAATCTGGGCATGGATAGATTTGACCCACATGACATTTTTTGAGGAATCTCGCAACAAGCACAATAATCTACCAACAACATCGAAATCTTCATCTGGACGAGAGTGAGTTGCGAATGTTACGAGGAAACGTCTTATGGGGGTTGTGATGGGGATTACAAGGCGGATGTGACGCGAAGAACAGTACATCAACAGCACGATTGAAGGCGGTGGAGTTGAACGCGAACGACTTTGGGTGGGTGGGTGGGTGGGGGTGGGTTAGCTATATTGTGCGAGCTCGAGACTGCTTTTCTCAGGTCGAACCGGGTGTGCTTCGAGACCGGTTCAACTCGGGATTAACTAGCTCGTTTTCAATTAAGCTGATCCTAGATCGATCCAGACAATAAAAATAAAATAAAATTCATTGGATTAAATTAGATAATAAAACGTGATAAATTTAACAATTATAAAATCAATTATGAAATTTATTGACCAAAGTATTTGATATTTTCTACATGTCACAACGTGTAATCATATAAAAAAATCATATTATCCTACATATCATTTCTTTTTAATTTTTATTTTACTCTAACTTATATTATTCTATTACCCATACATATAATGGTTTACTTTTATTTACAAAATGTTTTTTTGAATGTAACAATGTATGTAAATAAGGACAAATATGTAAAATGTTATTAGGGCATTTTAGTCTTTCAACAAAAATGGTCTGTATAAAATAGTCGATGGTCTGCAAATAGAATCTCCCATTTCCTAATTCTATTTCTTTCATAATTATGCGAAAATTGCACCATGTACCTGTAACTTTTTCTGCATTTGCCCCTTGCCCCTTTCATCTATCTCCCAGAGAAGCCAGTCAATCAACATTGCTTTCTTAGTTCCAATTTTATGAACCCCAAAGGAAAGTGTTCTCCATTGACACAGCAACATACATAAGAGGGGAACTTAATGATAAGTACAAAGTCGAAAATGCTAAATCTAGTAGAAGATTTGTTCAATTAGCCTGCAAAAAGGGAACATAAGAACAACATCATGAGGACAAATCACTAAAAAAAAACTTGGCGGGTCGTTGCTTGGATCTAACCTAAACAGCAATTTATGGAAACAGAGGAGGGGAACGAAGTCCTGTGTTTTCCGGAAATCCCATCATCAGGTTTAGATTCTGCAGAGCTTGCCCTGAAGCTCCCTTCACAAGGTTATCAATCTGCAATCATGATAAAGAACACTACGTATAAGTAGGAAGATAGATTTTGAATTAGAAATTCAATGGAAATTGAAACGTACAGCAGATATAATGATTGCTCTTCCAGCAATTCGATCAGGGAAGACATTCACTAGACAATAATTAGATCCTCGAACATGCCGGGTTTGAGGAACCACTCCCTTTTCTAACAGGACAACAAATTCCTCTTCCTGCAATAGATAAAGCATATTAATTTGTCTGCATAACTGAAGCAGTTCTTACAAGATATTTGAATTGGAATGAACTGTACAAACACACACACAAAAAAAAAAAACTGGTCTAACGAATTATTAAGGGTTAAATACCAAATAGCTACCCGAACTTTGGACGTTTTACAAATAGCTACCCGAACTTTGAATTTTCAAAAATGACTACCTAAACTTTGACATATGGGGCAAATAGTTACCTCCGTTAAATTTTCCGTTAAATATAGACGGAAAATGACGTGGCAACACATGATTGATCCATAATTTTAAAAACTATATTATTTTTTTAAAATACTAAAAAAATCAGAATTTTTTAAAAAAAAAACTGAAAAATTAATAGAAAAAATAAGAGTTTTAAATATATTTTTTTATTAAAATTATAAAATAAAAATAAGAGTTTTTTTAAATTTTGTTTCACATTTTTCAATACAAAAATTATATTACAAACTCTTATTTTTCCTATTAATTTTCTAGTTTTTTAAAGAATTTTTCTGATTTTTTAGTATTTTTAAAAAAAAATAGTTTTTAAAATTATGGACCAATCATATGCTGCCACGTCATTTTCCGTCCATATTTAATAGAAAATTTAACGGAGGTAGCGATTTGACCCATGTGTTAAAGTTAAGGTAGCTATTTGCACCTTTGTCTAAAGTTTAGGTAGTTATTGAAAATTCAAAGTTCGGGTAACTATTTGGTATTTAACCCTATTATTAACCTCATAGGAGGACTTCAAGTGTTTGTACAAATCCTCGACTACTACTCCAGGAGCCATTTCCACATAAATAGTTGACAGCATCCCGCGACTCTGAAAGAGTGAAAAAGGACAAAAATTATGTTTCTCCAGCAAGAAAAGGTAGTGGTAATTTAAATTCAGAAGAAACAGTTCGAGGTCGAGAATATAAACCATTGGCATCAAATGTGGAGTAAAGCTGATTGTAACTTCGGACTGTGCAGCATCTGATAGACCCTGTTCTATCTCCGGAACTGTACAAGAAGAACACAAAGATATCTATTTTTCAACTACTGAGTTGTACCGCATTGGATAAGTTAGATCAATACAATTCAAATGTATCTTCATATAGAGCAGTGAAAGTAAGAACTCACCGTGACGATGTTTTGTAACACCGTATGGGTTTATGCCTTCAGCTATTTCAGTGAATAAGTTAGATTCCTTAGCACCACGTCCTGCAAAATACTCCCAACATAACAAGATTACTAAGAAAAGAGATAGCATCAATTTCTTTGCTGTGTTTGTTTATCCTCGTAGTGAGACTTTGTCTTAGAGAGAAAGGAAGACAAACCTGCACCGCTGACACCAGATTTTGCATCGATTATTATATTTGTGGATTTGATGAGATTGCACTGCATTAAAATGGACAATCAACAAATTATTTTTACATAATAACAAATAACTAAATAATAGGGGAGTCACAGGACCATGACTTCAAAAAACAAACACAAAAAAGTTCATATGCTTTAGGGTTAATTACCAAGTAGCTACCTGGACTTTGGACGTTTTGCAATGAGCTACCCGAACTTTGAAAATTCAAAACGTGATACCTCAACTTTGAAGAAGGTGCAAATAGCTACCTCCGTCCAATTTTCCGTCAACTGTTGTCGAAAAGTCGATGGAAAATCGTCGAAAATTCGTCAGAAATTGGACGGAGGTATCTATTTGCACCTTCTTCAAAGTTAAGGTAGCCCATTTTGAATTTTCAAAGTTCGGGTAGCTTGTTGCAAAACGTCCAAAGTTCAGGTAGTTACTTGGTAATTAACCCTATGCTTTATCGACACAGCAAGGTCACAGCAGGAACAGTAAACTACAAGAATTAATGAATCTAAAAACAAGAAAAAACAGATAAAGTGAATGAACTAACCTTGATTAAGGGAACAAGCGGAAGTTGGATAGAAGTTGGATAACAACCAGGATTAGCGACTAGACGCGCATTCCGTATCTCCTCCCGTGATATCTCTGTCAAACCGTATACCGCTGTTTTCTAGATCAAGGTAATTGAGTGCTTAACAGGATGACCAAAGCATATTAATAGACCAAGACACAATTGTCACCAAAAAAGATCCTTAGAAAGCAATTTTTCTGCATGTCAGTAAAGAAACACCTGCAAATCTGGTGCCCTGTGTGGCTGACCATACCATTCTTCATATGCTGTAACATCTCGAAGCCGAAAATCCTAGAAACTCAATAAATTTGTGCAACTATCAGATTCCAAGAAGATTTAGTTTCATATATGAGATGGAAGATAAAGAAACATACTGCAGAAAGATCAACAATCTTCTTATCTTCAGGAAGACTTTTTATGATATCCTATGATCATCAGAATGGAAATCATTTGCCAACTTTAGAAGATAAACAAAGAATCAAAATTATTTTCTTTGTATAATTTGAAACCTGTGTAGTCCCATGTGGCAAACAGCAAAACACAGCATCCACATCTGAGAAGTCTGCGTCTTTCACTGCAACCAAGTCCGGAAGGTCCTACAAACAAGCAGCAAGTTAACTCATCTGAATACTATCACACTCACTTATATGAAACTTGCATATACTATGAACAAGATAATGGAACTTCCAAAATTAAGTCTTACTTGTGCGATCAAATGAGGAAACACCGATCCAATCGACTGACCAGCTTTTCGGTCTGCAGTCATCACAGTTATATCAAAGTGCGGATGATTTGATAGGAGCCTGATTATCTGCCAGTAGGTACGTCACAAATTGTAAGCTCCCAACATCATTATAATGCAGTCTTCTTTATTCTAAATTAGATGTTTCAATAAATAAAAATAACATTTCCTTTCTGCTTAATCTAGATAATAGTAAGCATTACATACCTCTGACCCAGTGTAACCACTAGCCCCAAGAACAGCAACCCGGGCATCTTTCTGGAGCTTCCTTGCCTCCCTACCCACGACCTGTAACTTCTGAGTAGATGAGACTACCGTTGCTCTTGTACAGAGCTTCTTATAATGACCACTCTTGATTTTCACAGCATTGGTATCCTAGCATTCAGGTGAAAGAAACCTTCCCCGTTAATACATTAACATTTACAAATTTACAATCTAATAAAAGTAGAATTTGTGGATAAGAACCTTGGAAAAGCATCCCGGATGCAAATGAATACTATTGAAGGCTGCTGTAGTCATTATCCTTTATCGTATAACTCTGTCTGCAAGGAAGAATACTGAATCGGCATACATATTTATGATCGAACATGCATCGACATTTAAAGCTGCAGACTAATCGTATTCATAAGAATACATATATATATGTACGTATCGAGACCCTTATAGACAGACCCAATTAAACATTCGACCATGAAATTCATACGCAATTATTGAATCCACAGCTAGTAGATAACTCATCAAGACGAGTAAATTGGTAATTTGCAGATGACTACTCCTACACAGAGAGAATCGGACCAAAGAACCTGCGTGAATGGACCCAGAGAGACAGAGCTGCAGAGAAGAGTGAGCTCGGTTCGGAGAGATGATGTCGGTAGGAAGTTGGAATTCTATTGTCTTTGTCTGTAATGGAACATGAAGTAAAGAGTGCGGCGCAACGTACAAAACAAAAGTTAAAGATCATTCGGCTCCCTTAACGTTTCTTTTATCCAATTTGAGTCATAAACTTTTCTTTCCTAATCAGGCCCTCCATCTATCTAAATTGCCCTCAATTCGATTTTTTTTTAAACCAAAACAGAACCTGATGTCGTGTTGGCTTGTTCATTTAAACCGGTTCGGCTGAACTGGTCTGGTTTTGGTCTGATTTGAACCGGTTCGGTCGAATTGGTTTTAAAACCAGACAAGTTTTTTAGGCTTCAAGTACACCCGTTCAAAATAGTAGTTTCAATTCAATTTGAATCGGTTCAAATCAACTCGTTTTTTTATATCGGTTTATACTTAAATTTAAATCAATCACTTTAAACATATATAATTTTAGACCGGTTTGAAGCAAAATAAATCAAACCGGTCTGAAATTAAACCAAACTTAGAGATTGTCTTCAATAAACCAAACCTAGAGATGTATTGGACTCTCGTATGTTGATGTTGCACAGGATTTCAGTTGGTTGTGAAACATATTTTCAGCAGGTTCAGTGTGTTTTTCAGTCGGTTCAGTATATTTTTAAGTCGGTCAGTGTGTTTTTCAGTCGGTTCAGTATATTTTTAAGTCATTTCAGTATGTTTTTCAATTGATTCAGAATTTTTTCAATCGCTTCAGTGTGTTGAACAAGATTTTCAATCAGTTCATTTAAGTTTGAATCGACTTATTTTCTAACCAAAATTATTATAAAAAACCGACCAGACCAGTCTGAACTGATTCTGAATCGGTTCGACTAGGTTATTGTTTTACATAAACCAGACTAATTTTTTTAGAAACATACAAAATTACTGTTTTTTTACAAACCATATCAGTTCAGTTCTGAATTGGTTCATGAACAAGCCTAATCTTGTGGCTTGACTCACCAGTGTTGTTCCTATAAAGAAAATACTATCAATTTTTTCTGAAACATATGTACATTTATGAATTCGCATAATTACAAAACTCGTATGGTTCACCGGATTCTGCAATTCAACATAATTACAGCAGCATTATACACTACCCTAGCAGACAACAGAAAACCACAGCCCAGCAATCCTCTCCTACTAAGAACATCACCATCACAATGTCTAAAACCCGAATCACCGATCCAAAGTAGACACGAACGAAGTGCGGGACATCCTCTTAGGCGTTCTACTACGACGATTCTCATCCAATCTTAAAATTGTACCCGTTTGCTGTGACCTCAGCTCAGACATCCTGATCTGCTCTCGGTAAATTTTGTTCTGCAGATACCATTCATGTTCTATTAATGATACTGCTATTGCTTCTGTTTTCAAAATGCAGAAAGAAAAAAAGAAATGTTTTTTCTATACCTTAGTCTTGAGATCATGAAGTTCACTCTGCATGGAATTGATCTTGTTCGTTAGTTGCTCAAGTACTTCTTCCGCAATCGTCACAGAAGAATGCGTGACGCGTCCCTTAAATCCAGCCGCCTACAATGCCATCGAATCAAAAACCTTTTTAAAAAAATGGTTTTTAAATCGAAAATGAAAGAAAAAATATCATCTTGAAGAAGATTTAAGTACCCTTAGAATGCTAGTGCACAAGGCCAAAAGCTTCTCTGCTAATTGAACCCTCTCATCTTCAGTCTCCTGCAGAAAGTTCACCAAATCATGAGCATGGGCAAACAAACAAAGATCATCTTTTTAATCAACCCGTTGCAAAAAAAACAAAAAAACAGGTCTGCTGTGTTTGGCAACCTTAAGCTTGTCTTTCCAGAGCTGCTCTTCATCAAAATCTATTGAAGGAACTTTCCCGAGAGAAGCACGGTATGAAGCCAATTCTTCCTTTACTTGTGAAATCACAGAATCAGCTAGCTGCAGCTTATTGCTCAGATCTTCATTTCGGGCTTTTAGAATATTGTTTTCGTCCTGTAGTTATCGTGCACAAGACGATCCCAGTCAATAAATAATTTGACATTGATGAACGCAATTGGAAGAAGAAGAAGAAGAAAAACTTGCCTTGATTTTAGCATGGTGATTAATGCGGTGCACGAGGTTTTGTTGTTCAGAGAGCTTCGTGATTTCTTCTTCTAGCTCCATGGATTTCTTTCTGTAATTAGAATTCTCCATCTACAGAAGCACAAGCATGAAGTTTTAAGGCTAAAATGATCAAACAAATTAAAAAAATGTTTTTTCTTCTTGAATTCAAATAATTGGTTTCAAGAACTGACCTTGAGCATGTTATTCTCTGCAGTAAGCAACTGCTCACGCTGCCGAAGCTTTTCCAATGCAATCTCAGCAGATACCAGTTCTGCTTGCTTCTGCTCCATTTCCCTCAACCATCTGGAAATTATATACAGAAAAAGTTACTAAAAATTAGATGGTCAAGAGATAGAAATGAACTCAATACCAAATTGTGAGAAAAACAGCAAAAAAATCAATGACAGCTTACTTGCGTCTTTCCTCAACAAATTCATCAAGCTGTTCATTTAGCTTAGTTGTACCCTGCTCCATAAATAGAAATTGTATTAAATATGTAAAAAAGCATAGGACTAACAATTAATATCAACTGAGTTAGATTTGTCGGAGCTAAATTACCGGCAACTGAGATTCATAAAATTGCCCCTGGAGACTGCCTGAGATTTTGTCCCCTTGAGAGTCCAACAATGACTAGCATTTACAACAAAGAATTCATAAAATTATTGTCTTGATAATCTGTTTTATCTTCTTTTGAGCTACAATTATAAAAATATGAACTTACTGCATAAGATGTCATATCCAACTTGACTCCAAGCAAGTCGCGGATTACATCATGAGTCATGCTCTCAGCACTAGCTAATTTAGAGTTGAGTGTGAATATCTGCAGATATTGGAGAGAATTCAGTTCGTGTTTACCGCCAAAAAATTAAAAACGACTCAGAAAACAAATGGTAGTATCTTCCTTTACCTCTTTCTGTTTACTTATGACAATGGATTCAAGTTCATCAATTCGCTGCCTGAGAGAAGTAAACTCTTCGTCCTTTTCAGATTTGATCTGCTGTGCCATCCCCAGCCCAATGCATTTGAAAGGGGATCCTGAACCCCGAAGTCTTGGACCATTTTTCTCTGATTTGCTAGGGATGGAATTAAATATTTGTGTGGAGGAAGAAGAAGAAGAACCCTCAGCTCTTACTTGTTCAGCCATGGCTTCCAGTTCCTTGAACTACACTCAAAATAAATCAGTAAAAAACACAAATTTTCAGATCCAGATTTACCAATCAAAACTAATACCTTCAGCTTATACTCATTAGCTTGTGCTTCGGCATGCAAATTTAGTTCAGAAATATGTGCTTTGCATTGAGACACCTGCAGTTATAGTATCAAAGCTCAGTTGATTGCTTTTGTAAAGCATGTACATATGAAATTTATTGTATTTTAAAGAGAAGCTCAGACCTCTGCATCTTTTTGTACTGCATCCTTTTCCAGAATCTCTATCTGCTTAAGTGCATCTTCAAGTTCGGCTTTTTTCTCATCAAAATGCCTATTTATTGATAAAACAATGCATCAGTAATAAGTCGTCAATAGAAGAGCATTCATTCTTAGTGAATAAGCAATAGAAGCAGACATTTTCATGTCAGCATCAGCATTTCGGACATTCTCCATCTGATTCTTTACAGAATGAAGCTCTGACTCCAACTCTTCTCTCAGCAAACGTTGCCTCTCTGCTTCTCCTTGAACAATATCCACCTGTGAAGAAACCAAAAATGAGATTTATCTACAAAAGATTTGATTTTTGTTCCCAGATTGTGGTACAATTTTCACCCTTACTTTGTTTTCTAAAACATTTATGGTACACTCTAACTCTTTTATCGATCTCTCTAGCAGCAACACTTCCTCATCCTTTTCATGGGTAAGGATATCCTTAGCCACAGCTATCTGACAAAATGAAGGAAAAAACATAAGCAGCAGAAATTTTGAGTGAAACTTCATGTGAAAATAAAATCTTTGAACTTTTTTCCTGAAAATTTAACTTTTTCACTTTTTTTCTAAAGTTTCAAAGTTTGTAGGATGTTAATGATCATAAATCGAAGAGATGATAAAGTTAGGCTAAATCATTAAGTACCTGTTGAGCTTCTACAGCAATTGCTTCACTTTTTAAAGCTGCATCTTTAGCATTCTGCAGTCGCTCTTTCAGATCAAGAACCTCGTTGGTTAATTCATTTCTCTCTATATTGAGTCTGTCCAAGTCACTCTTCAGGCAATCAATCGAATCATTAAGCTGTTCAAGTTCCATTTCCAGACTCTCGTTTAAGTTTCTAGTTTCAGCCAAAAGCTCTTCAAGAAAGACTTTTGCAGCTAAAGCCTCTTCAACAGAAACTTTCAGTTCCGTGTTCTCTTCTTTGAGGAATTTAGCGGAACTGCTCTCTTTTGAAATATCCAATTCTAGAGCTGAGATTAAGTTCGTTTTCTCCTTGAGCTGAGCCTCAAGCATTTCGCCATTGGCAATCGCTCTATTCAGCTCAGCAGTTATTCCTTCAATCTCATCTTCCCGAGCCTCCAGCGAAGCCGCCATTTCCTCTATCTCATCCTTCTGATCCTGAACATTCGATGCAGATTCCTGTAACAATCTCAAATCAAACAACAACCCTTCTTGAATTTCTTCCTTCCGTGATAGCTCAACTTGAATATCCAGATTCTCATGCAGCATCTTTTTGCATCTAGTGTTCGCACACTCGAGCTCTTCTATCAGTTTGGAAGTGCAGTTCGACCACTGAAACATTTCGTCGGCAAGCTCAAAGCTTCTGCTGTCCGTCAAACCAAGAAACGCGTTGACGTTGTGCTCTGCAGTCTCCAGATTCTTCTTCAGGAGATCATTCTCCACCTGCAATGAATTCACAGCATCCACACATTCTTGCAAAGTTTCATTCTTTAAGTCCAATTCCTCCAAGAAGAGAGATTGGGCATCCTTGAGCTCACTCAGTTCAAAGTTTCTCAACTCTAAATCTGATTGAAGATCAGCAATGCTAGTCTCCAAGGCAGACATATTGCTCTTCAATACAACAGCTTCATTGTTTAGCTCATCTATGGAGGCTAAAGATGACTCGTTCTTGGATTTCTTGTCTTCCAAGTCTTGGAACATTGCACCGTTTTCACTTTTCAGCATGCTTACATCACCTTGCAACTTCCGATTTTCTTCATTCAACTCGGAGATAAGCACATTGCTCGTCAAAACAACGGCTTCCAGATCAGCAATCTTGTCCTTAAATTCAAGAGCATTACGCAAAGTTTCATTTTTCAAGTCCAATTCTGATTGAAGACCAGCAATGCTAGTCTCTAAGGCAGCCACGTTGCCCTTCAACACAACAGCCTCTTTGTTTAGCTCGTCTATGGAGACTGAAAATGCTTCACACTTGGATTTTTTGTCTTCCAGATCTTGGAGAACCACACTGTTTTCACCTTTCAGCATGCTTACATCATCATGCAGCTTCTGGTTCTCTTCATTCAACTTGGTGATAAGACCCTTGCTCGCCAATACAATGGTTTCCAGATCTGCTACCTTGTCCTTCAACTCAACAGCCTCTCTGTTCAGGGCCTCAATGGAGGTAGAAGATGACTCACACTTGGATCTCTTCTCTGCCAAATCTTGGAGAACTAAGCTATTTTTATTCCTCAAAGCCACCATCTCCATTCCCAACGACTCATACTCCTCCCTTAAGCCGCTTACATCACCTTGCAACTTCTCATTTTCTTGATTCAGCTCAAAAATGATAATTTTGTCCTTCAAGACAACAGACTCCAGGTCAGTAACCTTGTCCTTCAACTCAGAAGCCTCTTTGTTCAGGGTCTCTAGGGAAGTTGAAGATGCTTCGCACTTAGATTTCTGCTCGGCCAAATCTTGGAAAACTATGCTCTTTTCATCTCTTAATGCCTCCATGTCCATTTTCAAGGACTCGTATTCAGATTGAAGTGATTGCATTTGACTCGCCAAACTCATTTTAGCATCAGTTATTTCAACAATCTCGTCTTTCAGTTTCCCATTTGCACACTCAACATCATTATTGGATTTAACCTCGTCTTGAAGAGATTTAACAATTTCACACATCTCTGCAATCCTTGACTTACTCTCATTCAACTTTTCCAAAAGGTCTTGCCTTGTTCTTTCTGCCTCTTCAACAAGAACTGTTCTTTCGTTTGCAAAGTCCAACAAGATTTGTTCTTTAAGCTCTGTATCCATCTTTGAAAAAATAATTTCTTTCACCAACTTCTCAGCTATAACAAGATGTCCATCACACAGCTCTTTCATCTCCTTTGCCAAGACGAACGCTTCCAAGTCCCTCGAACACGAGAGAAGCATGAAATTTTCAATCTCAGAATTCGTACACTTCTCTTGATTCAAAAGAGAAGCTACAGCACTTCGGTTGCTCAAATCCAATTCCTTGGTCAAAACAGCAAGCTGCGAACCAATCGAACTGGACCTCTCTAGCATCATCTCCTCCTGAAGCTGCATTTCTGATACCTTTTGCTCAAAACTGGTGATCTTCTTGCTCAAATCTTCAGCTTCTCTTTCTTTCTTTGAGATCCGATCAAACCCATTCTTTATATCGGATAGTAATTTCCCCTTGAGAACGCTGCAGGCTTCAAGCTCTTTCCTTGACCTTGAGTTATGCTCCCTCAAATCAGACATCACGGAATTTGTTTCATGCAGACCGTGTTGCAGCAAACCGTTTTCTGCATTCAACCCAGTTACAGTTTCCAACAGAATGCCCATGTGACAAAGGTGCAGACTCGATACAGCACAGTCCCTGACAATTATATCAGACCAGATCTCCTCGAACCATGAGTTCAACGACTTTGTTGAGTTTAAAGTAGTAGATCTCACATTATTCAACTCCATGCCTAGCAATCCAAGGTTCTCCATAGAACTACTCGTTATTCCTGAAACTATTCTTTCAATTTCCATAAACTGTTTCTCCAGAACCTCAAACTCCTCATCTCTTTGTGCATTGATTGATTGCAAGCTTTCTACCTCTTTCATTAGTTTGTCCTTGTCTTTCACAAGTGACGTTTCAACTATCTTCTGCCTCTCAAGGTCAATTTTCACTGCCTCATTTGCAATCACCAGTTCATTAATCATCAAATCTGCTTCTTTCAGGGTCTCCTGCGCCTCCTCAAATTTGGAAAGGATAAAAGAAGCTTCTGCAGATTTTTGAGCTATAGCTATCTCAGCATCTTCAACTTCGTGTTCATGCAACTGTTGTTTAGGAATTATCAATCAGTTAATGTAACTTAGCTATTCAATGATAAGTATCAGTGTTTGAGGTAATTTCATACTTCAATGAACAAGTGCAACATAATCAAAAAAGGAATCTTTGTTACTTATATCCCTCATAGTGAATTACGTTGAACTTGACTCTTAACCAAGTAAAAAGTTAAAGCCTCTAGCACATGTAAAAACAAAATCCAGAAGATATAATTACCTGTTTTGCCTTGCACCAGTCATTTGTGACGTCCATCATGCTATGTTCAAAAGAGTGAAGTTTGTCCTTGAAAGTTTCCATCTTCAATTTGGATTGCTCTTCAAAACTGTCTATGGCTGCTTGTAAATTGAAAACTTGGTTTACAAGACAATTTACATTGTCCTTGTTTTGCTTCTCAAATATCAGTCTCTCTTCTTTCTCCAGTTGTAGTTTCACCATCTCAGCTTGCACTTGCTTTAACTTTTCAAGCGCAGATTCGATTTCTCTTTTCAAAAGAGAAACGGTGACACCTCTGTCAAGCGCAGATTCAGATTCAGGGGTTGTTTCGCATAGAAATTCTTGTGCCCCCTCTCTATGAGAACAGTCAGAGAGCTCCATACACTTCTCTGAATATTTTTCAGTATTCTGCAACAATGTCAAGACACAAAACGTTAACGTATTAAGAACGGAAAAATGATAGTACCAAAAATGATAGCAAGACTACAAAGTGTACACCTTAGAGTGAAAATGGTATCTTTTTTCATTTCAGAAGACTGTTAGCTATCTCACTGAATCACCTTTTTTTCCCACAAAGGCAACTTTTTCACTTTCACACAAAATTTAACTCTAAGTTCCACACTTTGTGAATTTTTCATAAAAAAGTGTCAATTTACCTGTTTCTCTACATCGGAGTGCATGTCCATGCTAGATCTCAAAGAACAAACACCACTCTTTAGCTCATCCAACTTATCTCTAGCCTGAAGAATGCCATCTTCTTCCATGATTTCTAGCTTTTGTTGCATAGAAAAGACGTGATTCTGTTCTTCAACCACTCGTTCTTTAAGCACAGCACATGTGTTTTCCAACCGTGCTAAATCTTCCTTCAGACTCTTAATCTGCTTCTCAGATGCTTCAATTTTAGTACCCCGCTCTCTGAGAAGAGAACATGTTAGCTTTAATTCATCAACATGCTCGGCATTCACCTCTGACAATCTATTCACGACGACTAAAGCAGCGGTTGAACATAAAGACATGCTCCTTATGTTGTCTTCAGCCAATTTCAGTTTTCTTTCCATATTTTCTATTTCACGTGTCTTTGCCTCTAATTCTGAAGTCATGGACAGAATCAGTGCCTCTTTTTCGCTGCAATCTTGTTGGTGCGCTTCAGTAATCACCAAGGTCGCTCCTCTTAAAGATTTCAGCATGTTTTCTAAATCATTCCTCTTACCATTTGCACCCTCTAAGCATCTGCTCAACTCTTCAATCTGGAATTCTTTTTCAGATATCATCCGTACCATTTGGCTCACGTGCTCTGAGATCCACACCCTTTTCTCAAAGATACTTTCTAGCTCATTAGAAGCATCCTCAATCGCTTCATGCCCATTAGATAGCACTTCTTCCATCTCACATGTTAACATCCTCCATTCTTCTGATAAAGCATCAATCTCTCGATCCTTCTCTTCAAGCAAGCAATTCAGCTGTTTATTCTCTTCATTAACAGTTAGAAGTTTCTGAATTTCCGCTTCTAGAAGCATTGTCCCCTTCTTTGTCTCGGTCTCTTTGATTTCACTGTCTTGGACTTGCTGCTGAAGAATTGCGAGCTCTTCCTGCATGCAGACAATCACTTCTGCTGTTTCAATTTCGGCCTGTCTTTGAACCTGATCCTTTTCTTCTTCATTAAGGAACCTCTGCTTTGCTTTCTCAAGAGAAAGCTGCATATTGCTCAACTTTACCCGCAAAGAAGACTCCTCGGTCTTAGCATGTTCTTTTTTGGGAGCTTGATCTATCAGTCTCCTACTTGCCACCTTTTTCACACTCAAGAGCTTCTTGTCATGGTCGTTGCTCTCCTGCAGCTCCTCAAGCTCATTGATTGAATGTACTTGCTGTGACTCTAGAGCTTCAATCACAGATTTTGCCTCTTTAAGCTCAGAATTTATATCTTCATAAAGCCTAGTCATGGAAGAAAGATCTTCTGTTGTCTTCTCAAGATCTCTGTAAAAGCTCAATGCTCTTTCTTCTGACTCGATCTTGGATTCTCTTTCCTCCTCAAGGATCGTCTTTATTATATCGAGCTCTAGCTGCAGTGCTATGATCTGTTCAGCGTTGCTTTTGCTTAACAGTGCAGTACCTTTGTCCTGCTCCATCTCTTTATGATCTTCTTCATCCATGCAGAGTTCCATGGGCAGCTCTCCAGATGGATTCTGAAAATCAAGGCATGAACATAATTATATATAAATGTCAAGAGAAAATATATATGAAAACGAGAACTTCTCCCAACGTACAGTTACTGAAAGATCAAAATTACCTTTTCTAAATCTTCACGCTCTTGATAACCAAATTTGCCAAACATTAAGCGCAGATCGTCTAGTTCTCTGTAAAACACGTAAAAAAAATTGTAAAATGGTATTTTAAAATCAATTGGACAGTAATAATGTGAAAATGGTTCCTCAATCATCTTCAGTCGATCCTTGCTCTATCTCACAAGACTTTGAAGAGATAGACCTTACCTAGTAAGTTTTGCATTTTCTTCCATGCAGCAGTTTAGGTTGTGCCTGCATTCTTCCAATTCTTTCAGAGTGCTTTCCAACTGAATCAAGTGAAAGAAAATCAGATACCACTAAACATTTAAAAAAAAACAAAAAAAACTTTGGTTTCTGAAGAGTATATGCTATCAATCACCATCTGGAGAGAACCATTTTCCTTGTTTCCTTCCAAAGCCTTCTGTACCATTTGAAATAAGTCCCCAAGTTGAATGTCAAAGTTAAATTTCAAATCAATAACATAGCTTTTGGAGCCAAAAATTAGCAATCTGGATAAATATCTACGAACCTGAGGCAGCAAGCTAAATCGAGTAAACACATGTTCATCAGAGTCCCTGTCAGTAGTACATCTTAATAGCTGAAATTGAAAAGACAAAACAATCAAACTTAAGTAGATCAGTGAAAACATTTTGATAGTTTCTTTAGTCACTCAGTTTACCTGATTTCTCAGATTCGATATTTCAGCCAATAGCGATTCTCTTTCACCTTCTTCATAAAATTCTTGGAATCTTGAGCAGGGGAAATAGAACCATTAAAATTGATACAACTGTCTTCAATTCTGATCATTCAAATTAAAGATTTTACCTTATTAGCTCATTCTGAAGTCTAATGTTATCGGTAGCAAAGCGAGTTACTTCAGGGTGGCTATCGATTTTAGCCTGAAGCAACTGAATCTCTTCGTTAAGTGCTTTGTTTTCTTCAAGAAGGTATGCATCTGAATTAATGGAACCAGCAACCACTGACTCCATTCTATGAATTCTGTCCTCCCTGAACTTGAGTGTCATTTTAGTGCGCATATTCTCTTCTTCCCTCTTCTTCACCTGAAATTAAACATTCAAAATAACGTGGAAAAGTGAGCAAGTGACAAAGTTTGAAATTTAGTGTGAATGTGAAAAATGATTATTTTTTTTCATTTCAGGAAACTATTGATTATTTTATTCAGTCACTTAATTATTTCAGTAAAAGATACCCTCTTCTTATACTTTCTCAATAAGTTCCACAGTTTGTAGAATTTTCCAAAAAAAATGAAAATGTTGAAACATTGGTATAGAGAAGAGGGGACAAGAAATATACCAAATGTTTCAGCTGCTCGATTTCATCTTGTAGCTGCCTAATAGAAACATCTGCTATTTGTTCCCTTCTCAAGGCACCGCCAAGTGTTGTCTCCAAAGATTTTAACTAGAGTTCAAATAATGAAATTTAGAAATTTGTAGGCACATGTACCGTTATTCATGAAAAAATACACTGAAAAAAGTCTTAAATTTTGTAGTACCTGTTCAGTGGACATCCTAACAACTCCTTTAGATTCAAATGCAGGCAAATCATCTTGCTGATCTTGATCATCTTCATTTTTATTTGACATCTCATTGTTCATTGATATTGAACCAAATGACAAACATCTCGAGACGTTCTGGCTTTTAAGGGCTGCAAGCTCCGCCTGTGTTAATATTTTTTTTTTAAAAAATGACATCAGATTCTAGATTACACAACTTATCATATACTTTTCAAAGTAAAACTATTTCTTATAATTTCAAGAAAAAATTCTAAGAATATAATAATATTCTCTCAACCTTTAGCAATCGTAACTGACGTTGCAAAGCTTGCACGTTGCCTGTTGAATCTTCGTTGACCACGGCCTATACAAGAAATAGGGCAACCACTTAGAACTTTTTCCATCCTAAAACGGAAGTTCTATGTATAAACATAACTATTGCATTCAGCAAAGTGTGAGCATTACATTGTTCTGTATAAGCTTTGCCCTCTGTGCAAACTTCAGAGTGTTAAATGTCTCAGCAGCACAGCTTCAGAAACCGACACAAATTATAATTATGATTACACTACAATAAGGTAAACAAAGGTATAGAGCTTTTTAAGTAGCATTTTAATATATCTCAGGAAACACTACCTCATCGAAGGGCTGACATTAGCAACGATAATAGTTTTCGAGTTCCCACCAAGGGAATCCTGCATCACATTGTTCAAATCCTTGATTGAGAATCATACAAAAATGAAAGTAAATGGATCATTGAAACAAAGAAAAGAAACAAACAAACAATGCTTCAGAAAGTACCTGAAGAAGGAAAGTCAGCCTTGAATCTCTGTAAGGAATGTGTCTGGGTCTTCCATGTGCCACATCCACTAAGACCATGATCACATGGCTGCATAAAAGCTCCATAGGTATTATTAATAGAGATATGTAACCCATGTCAAAACGGGAAAAAACAAAAATGGAAGTACCCTAAGGTTGACAAAGATTTGTTGATATTGGCAGCTTCTTTTAAGCGGTCTCCTTCAGCACCGGAGGTTTTTTGCCTGTAACATGATATACAGTCAACATAAACTAAGCACCAAATATCTTCTTTTAGTTAAAAACATGTGTAGATAGTATAAATTAAGTACCTTTCTGAACCTGCAAGATCAACTAGGTTTAGTCTAGCAAACCGAAGGTTACTTGTGGAATCTTTCTCCCATCTACTTTCGATGACACATGTGAAGACACAATGTGAACGACTACTCTCTCTATTCATGTTTGTAGCTGCAACCTTTCTGTTTGAAGAACCCTATCAAATACAAAGTATTGTTAAGATTAGATTATCTTAATCCATGAAGAGCAGAAATTAATGTGACACGTATTAGGTTAATAACCTGAGTAAGCAGCCTTAAGATATCTGACACAGTTTGAACTTCAAATTCAGACAAATTTTCCACATAAACGCCGTTTTTGCTATCCTCACGCAGCTAAATTGGAGAAAACAAAATTAACAAAAAATCAAAATGAATGTGTATATGCTGATCTTCTAGAAAGAGCACACTTACCATTAAATTTGTAGAGGAAGGATCGAGGAGATCCGTTATTTGTTCATTATAAATTTCTAGGAAAGAGCACTTGCAGTTGTACTTGAGACTCTCATCATTTCTGCTTTCTTCTTCCTGTTTGCATTAAATAGCTGTCGTTTATAACAAGGTTTAAAATGACACAATGAAATGAATCTAAAAATTAGGCAGAATTGGGATGTTACAGCTTGAATCCGTGCAAAGAGGAATTCAAAAATCCGAGGGGTCATTCCCCTATGGACACTAGGCTTCTGCTCAAGGTCTTCAATCTCCCCAAGCATTGTGTAAGTCTTTCCACTACCAGTCTGCGATATGGGCAGCATAGCATCAGGTTAACAAAACAAAAGGAAAAATAATTTCACATTATCCTCGTGCAAATATTGGCAGCATAGCATCACGAAAAGGAAATGAAGCCACACAACTTTACTAGATAAATGCTAACATAAATGTGTTCTAAATTGAATTATACCATTTCTTTAGCATCATTCCACATACCTGACCATAAGCAAACATGCAGCTATTATATCCAGATAGGCAGTTCTCAACCATTGGGAGACCAACCATGCGAAAAAGTGTATCCTGCAGTAATCAAGTAATCAGCAATACTAAACGACACATCTGCTGTGGTAATAATGTATTTATCCTTCTATAACCAAACCTGATCCACAGATTCACTAGCGACATGATCAAAGGTAAATCGTGTTTCTGGTTGTGCAATCCATGTGACTGTCTGAGCACTTTCTTGCTTCAAGCATCTGCTGTAACCATGTGCACTTCGCTCCATGCTATTAAGAGGTCGTACTCGAATAAGAACCTGCAGGATAGTTGTCATTAGTACAAGAATGGTGAGTTCGAGAACAACCTTAATAAAAATATTAAGTAAAGATCATTCCAAAATCTAAACAATGTTATGTGCCCCTCCTAGATATACATGTCCAACTCAACTCTACTGAAGAAGATCAATCAGTTGATCCAAAAAAATATTGAAATATCTTGCTTACCCCAACTCTTCAATTTTCTATCCCTAGCCCACACATGAAAAATCAGTACACGTATATGCAATACCTGTACATTGTGATCCATCCAGAACGATGGATCTTCCTTAAGATCGAAGTGAGGCACTTCGACAGTATTCACAACACAAGTAGGAGCACCTGAGCTAGGAATCCCTTTATACAATGCAGTAAAATTCCCCAAACGCCCACCTCCATTTACATCAACCTTGTTCCTGAAACCAACACTGGATGGAGGCTTATTGACGCTCTTAGTTGGTGTATATTGGGTTGAAGACTCGGAATAGTTTGAATTTGCTCTCCCCACGGTCCTAGTAATCCTGGGAGTGGCAATATTGGCATTTCCAACAGGAACCCCTCTACTAACTTGAGTCGAAAAACTGCATGTATCCGCCCTCGAGTCTTCTCCCAATTCTCCCCACCCGAATCGGCTCCGTGCAGAAAACCCTAAGCTGTGCTTCTCTGGGGTTCGAAGCGGCAATGTAAATTCTGCATTTCTTCCCTTGGATTTCCCCGGGGTTCTATCAGCTTTACCTTTAGCACTGATTTCCGGCTCTTGAATGGCGTTCAATGGAGCTCGAGATGAGTCCAAGCTAGAACTAGCCGAAGAAGAAGGATTCGGGTACTGTGGAATGTTCTCGATCTCCTCATTCTTGCCATAGATCCGCCGCACCGACTTGAAATCTCTCATCATTCTACTCAAAGGCACAAAATTTCAGACATGGGTTACTCCGACAAAGAAACAAGACAAGGGAAAATGAATGCCGAACCTGAAAGAAAGATTGAAGAAGACAATTCCAACCGGTCGTAATCGCAGAATCTTTCTATCAAAGAATCGCTCTCTGCCGCAGAGAGCGGAATGCCAAGAGGATCAGAAATCAAGCAGTAGAAGTGGGTTACCAAAAACACATCTTGAAGCTGCAATTGGCATCAGTATTACTTTCCCTCACTCCCTTCGATGTCAGATTTAAAATTCAAATGCTGTCAAAGTCGAAACAGAAAGTATTTTGTTTGTTGGGTTGGAACTTGGAATAGAAGACAGGCGTTTGAATCAGCTTGGAGGGAGAGGAGGGAGCTACTGGTTGTGGATGGACGGTCGAGATTAGGTGTAGATTTGAAAAATGGCCGCACGAAAAATTGTAGCCGCTACAGGAAATTTGAATTGTGAGGGTATTTTCGTGGAAAATATCATCCTGAGGGGCTTTTCATTACATATAGTCAACGGTCTTTCGTGATGTGGGCCTTTTTGTAACTTTTGTTGGATTTGGAATAGGTTTGTTCATTAACCGGTTCGGGATCGAACCGGTTCTGAAATGAACTGGTCTGATTTAGAAAAAAACAGTACTTTTTTGTTTCTAAAAAAATTGGCATGACTTAAGAAAAAAAGAACTAGTTTGGTTCGAACCGATTCAGAACCGGTTCGAACTGTTTTGGTCTTTTTTTTTAATTACAATTTTGGTTCGGAAATAATCAGGTTCAAACCAAACCTAAACCGTATGAAAATCATGTCCAACACACGGAACCGTTTGAAAACATATTGAACCAGCTGAAAAAATCTGAACCGGCTGAAAAAATATTGAACCGACTGGGAAATACACTGAACCGACTGAAAAACACACTGAACCGATTGAAAATCTGTTCCACAACCGACTACAATCATGTCCAACATCAACATACGAGAGTCCAATATATCTCTAGGTTTGGTTTATTGAAGACATATCTAGGTTTGGTTTAATTTCAGACCGGTTTAGTTGATTTTGCTTCAAAACGGTTCTAAAATTATATAGGTTTAAAGTGGTTTGATTTAAGTTTAAGTATAAATCAATATAAAAAAACGAGTTGATTCGAACCGATTCGAACTAAATTTTTGGTACTATTTTGAACTGGTCTATTTGAAGCCTAAAAACACTTATTTGGTTTTGAAACTAGTTCGGCCGAACCGATTCAAACCAAACCAGTTACAGACCAGAACATACCAATTCATTCGATCCGGTTTATTTGAACAAACCTAATTTGGAACAGTGCAGTAGAATTTGGGCCCAACTATGGAACTTTTTGACGAATTTATATATTTTGGAGCAGAAGAATTTTGGCCCTTTTTTTATGATTTTTATTATTATTTATTTATTAAACTTGAGGTAGATTTTTATTTATATTTTGCTAAATAAAATATTTCATTAAATAAATAAAATAATAGTATGATAAATTAGAACTAAGCAATATAAATTATAAACATCAAAAATAAAAACCATATTTTTTCAACAGTAAAACCAAAAGCCTAATGATGTCTGTGTAATGTTTATTATTTGGGAGGCTAAGTATTTTGTGTTGTTTAAATGGATAGATCTTAAATGTGTTTTGAAATTTTAAACATGAGCATGACTAACTGACAGATAACACGTGACACGACACGTAAACACGGTCAATTTGTTGAACAAAAAAAACATGTCGGGTCATACCACACGACGCGAATAAAACCAACCGATATGACACAAAATTTACTAATTTCATATTAATTTTATTAATATACTTAAACGTGTTACATGTATACATGCATGATTAATTAATCGTATTTATGCAGATATTGTTGATGATGGAGACTTTCGGGTCACCACTGTTGATGATGGAGACTTTCGGATCACCACCACTTGCTGAAGTGGACCACTAGCTGAAGTGGAGCACTTGCTGAAGTGGAGCACTTCTGGTGGAGCACTTGCTGAAGGTGGACAGACCACTCATGAAGGTGGACAAGTCAACTTCTGTGGTCTGTAAGAACCAACAATGTTTAAAGGAAAATTACTTCAGATTTGAACCACGAAATTGAGAGAAAAGTTGGTTGTTGGTGTCTTGAGAGTGGGAGAAAATAGTGTTGTTGTTAGCCAGAAATTCGGAGTGAGTGTTTCAGAGTGCGATACAATTTGTAACACTATTTGTCTATAGTGAAAGTGTGGGTGTGAGCCGTGGACGTAGCCAAATTGGTGAACCACATAAATTCTTGTGTCGTTTTGCATTTCTCTTAACATCGAGTCCCAAAATCCTGCTAGGTGTAAATTAGCAGCAGCTAATATCCCAACATATATTTATAAATTAAAAGTGTTTAGAATATATAAAAATTTAAAATCAAACTTTACATACGCATAAATATAAATTGTTTACGTAGTATTCTAGGGATTCGCTCACCACCTAGGAAATGAACATAAGAAAGCAAAGTTGTTTTTTTGTCACAAGGAAAAGAAGTTCAGTACAATAAAACTACAACCACCCATTAATTACTCGATGTTTTCTATTGTAATGTCGTCCACCCAAAATCCGTCCACGTTCAATGAATCTGAAACCTTTCTATGCTATATAGTGGGTAAATCAGAAACACTGCATCTTCTACCTTGAGAGCGTGTCGCTAATCATGGGAGAAGTGGACCCAGCATTCATCCAAGAACTCGAACACCGCCCCAAGATCGCCGCCACCACCATCGAAGACGGCGGCATTCCTTCGATCGATCTCTCCAATGATCGGAAACTCGAAGATGTGGTTTCAGACATCGGAAATGCTTGCAGAGACTGGGGATTCTTTCAGGTGATCAACCACGGAGTACCGTTGGAGAAGCTCTGGAAGGTTCAGGAAGCGGCGAAGAAATTCTTCGCCCAGAGCACGGAGGAGAAGAAGAAGGTGAGGAGAGACGAGGCGAGCGTGTTGGGGTATTACGAAACTGAGCACACCAAGAATGTCAGGGACTGGAAGGAGGTGTTCGATATTGTCTGCCAGAATCCGACCGTGATGTATAAGTCTCCTGAGACGGAGGATACAGAAGTCACTCATTGGAATAATAAGTGGCCCGATTACCCACCTGAATTGAGGTAAATTAGGTTCATTTCAAGAAAAAAAAACATGATTTTTACGACAGTAAACGAACACCCGAGTTGAACTTTAGTAGAGGTGAGTCGGGATGGGCAGGATAGTAAAAAAGTTACCCTAAATTTTTTGGACTCATATTTGGAGAATCAAGCTTCAGTCTGAGCCTGAATTTATCTTAAAAATCGGATTTTCTTTACTCAGGTCAATCTTGGTTCTGAATAAACTTTTTCTCTAAAATAAACTTTTTATTCAAAACTTTTAAATACAAATATTATATAAAATATCCAATATAAAATAAAATACAAATATCATATCATTCTATATAAAAAAAATAAATTTCAAACACAACTCTAAACGCATAATAAACTAATTAAAAAAACGCACTAAATGTTAATTCCAACATATACACTAAATGAACTGGTTTATTAGGTCTTTGGGGTATTAAAAAAATAATATGAACTCGAATTTGAGATAAAAATGTGTCTGTCTCGATCTTAAATTCGGAACGAACTATTGATCACGACAATCTTCAAACGTTTTTATTTTTCAGTCTACCAAATTTTTTTTCTCAACCCTAATCTTTACTATTTGCTTCCCTGTCGCAACGGGAGGAATGATATACACCGGCTAAAAAAATATTTTCAACAGCTGAAATATTCATCCGTTAAATTATCAGACTCAACTGAAGTTGAACCGTGATACAAAGTGTTGAGTCAATTATGACGACTAATATAAACTGAGCTTTGATAATTCTCAGCCTAAAAGCCAAAATGTCACCAAATAATTATGGATCGCTTTTGTGTTAGCGGTAATAAATAAAAAAAAAATTTAAAATTCCGTGCTGATTTTTTGGGGGGCCGTGCTGTTTTGATGTTGTTTACTATTAAATTAAAGTATTTTTCTAAAATAATTTTTGATGGTTGTTGATTGGTTGGGGAAAAAACAACTGCTTTTCCATGTCTGAATTTGCAGAGAAGCATGCAAAGAATACGTAGCAGAAGTAGAGAAGCTGTCCTTCAAACTAATGGAGCTAATCGCGCAGAGCTTGGGATTACCTCCCCACAGATTCCATGGATTCTTCAACCCTAACCAGACAAGTTTCCTGAGACTCAACCACTACCCTCCATGTCCTGCTCCTCACCTTGCTCTCGGAGTCGGAAGACACAAGGATGCCGGTGCCCTAACCGTCCTTGCTCAGGACGACGTAGGAGGTCTCGAAGTCAAGAGGAAGACTGACGGTGAATGGATTGGGGTCAAACCCAACCTGCATGCATTCATCATCAACGTCTGTGATATCATTCAGGTTTGGAGCAATGATAAGTACGAGAGCGTGGAGCACAGAGTGATGGTGAATTCTGAGAAGGAGAGGTTCTCAGTGCCCTTCTTCTTCAACCCAGGTCACGACGTAGTGGTGGAGCCATTGAAGGAGCTTGTTGATGAGCAGAATGCTCCCAAGTATAGAGGGTATAGTTGGGGTAAGTTTCTGGCGACAAGGAAGAAAAGCAACTACATGAAGCTTAACGTGGAAAACGTCCAAATATATCACTTTAGGCTGTAGGAAGTAATAAGGGGAAGAAAGATGAAGATGAAGATGAAGAGTTCGTGGGTGTAAGATACGAAGTTATACAGGAATTTTAATCGGAAATTACTAAAAATCTGTATTAATAATATTTAGGGTTAATTACTGAAAAAAATTATAAATATGATCGAGAATTATATATAATTTTGATTTTTTAAAATTTATTACTTGTTTTTTAAAAGTTAAGAGTAAAAAGTTATCCCAATTCCCATACACATAATTTATCCAAATTATAATAAACAATATTATTTATTAAACAAATCTGGAAAATTGTGAAGAAAAAAAACTGAGCTTTTAGTATTTTTTGTTGAAAAAATAAAAATAACAACTAAGAGTGTTTATTTATTTAATATTTTTAATAAAAATATTATATTACAAATTCATATTTATCCCTTCAAAATTCTAATAAAATATAATTATTTACATTCACTACGGGAGAGTATTTTGTTGCCGACTGAAAATAGATTCAATAACGACTCATTTGTTGACCCGAAGACGGCTCAATTAAAAACGAGCCGTCATAACAAGTGTCGTGTCGTTTTATTTATTTATGACGTCTCAATTAGGAATGAGCCGTTAAACGGACGGTTCAATAAAAATGAGCCGTCAAAAGAACGGTCAATCAAAATGAGGCGGCAAAAACCATCAGGCCGTCATTCCATTGCAAAAACCAGTCCAGGTTCTTTCTCGCCACATATCTGTCCAGATTCATGGCTCCACTTTTTAGACTTTTTTGTTTGTTTTGTCTTTTGTCTGCTGTGTGTATAATCGTTTATTGCCTACCTTACAGTTCATAAACGAATAATCTTCCACCATCCATCTACCGATTCCACGTCTGCATATGCAAAGCAAAATACGACCGACCAACAAATAAAAAATCAATGTCACGCGGGTTAATTATAAAAAAATATATCCGATATTTAATTTTTATGTAGTTTTTTAGATGGGGAAGAGTCTGATTCATTTAACCGTTACCAATTGACAAAAATTGATATGTATATTGAATGTGATGAATTTTTCAAATAAAAAAACAGAAGAAAAATGTAGGAAATTTTATAAATATCCTTGCCAAAGAGTGTAATATAAATTTTGAAAGATTCCTAATTTTTGAGCACGAGTCATTTCATTATTTTGATCTAAGAAATCATCACATATTATGCACATATATTAATTTCTTCTATGTACGTTAGGATTTTACACAATTTTTAGAAGTATAAGTACTAACATTTGAAAATTTGAAATTCAAGTACTTTTTAATTTTTGACAAAAAAAAGGGGTACTTTTTTAATAAAGTTACCAAAATGTGAATATCTTGAGGAATTCCTTGACATATTTATTTTATATTTAAAATAACTATCACTTGTATCAGTTCAATAATCATAAATATATATCTTTTCATTTAAAAAAAAAATGAACTTGAAATATCTAATTAAAGGATAAGCATTTAACTGATTTTTTTTCAATTACTATACTTTATGCTTGGAAGTTCCATCTCCCACACACACATTCCATCATGCAGTCATCATATGATTACATTTTGTAAACTCCCTTATTTTAATAGTCCTTTTAGCTAAGATACCACAAAATGATCGATCTGAATGTTTTCCACGTCGAGCTTCTTGAAGTCTCCATGCCTTCTGGTGACAAGAAATCTTCCCCAGTTATAAGCTTTGTACTTGGCAGCTTTGTTGTCGGCCTTTAGAAGCAGCTCCGGCAAGGGTGACACCGTCACACTGTGCGATGGATTGAAGAAGAAGGGTATGGAAAACCTATCAGTTGCAGTGTTCACAACAACTCTATGCTCAACGCTCTCATAGATGCCATTACTCCACACCTGCGCTCAAATTTGAAGGGGCCGGGTAAGTAAACCGGATTAGACGACATACACTAGTATTGTTAATTTCTTACTCAATACGATAACATACAATATGAACACGCATTGTTTGTAAAAGTATATATTACATAACTATAACAGAAAAACATACGAAAATATTTTCGGGTTTATATATCAGAATACGCATTGTTGTATATTGTGGTTACTATTTGGGTGTGACTTGATTCCAATATTAAAATTTAACATGGTATCAGAGTCCGGTTCCATTTGACGGTGTTTGGTTGTTTCCCGTTGTGGGTGTCCGATGTGGGTTTGTTGTGTCCCGTTTACTCCACATACCAGAGTTCGGTTGGACATGGACGTGAGAGGGGATTTGTTGTCCCAACCCGTCTGAATTAAAAAATATGTCCGTGTCGTGCCTTTAAAAATATGAGCTATCACGGTGTGGGGGAGTGTTGAAATAAGCCACTGTGACATAAAATAAATACTGCACCGGTAGTATAATACACATTTGGGTACTATATATACAACAAGGCTACCTCCTCCTATAACCGATTGGTTTTAGGATGGAACTCGAGTTGTATAATGTGGTTGCTATTTGAGTGTGCATCGGCCCCGATATTAAAATTTAACAAATAAACATATTAATACGCACATGAGTACAATTTGTAACATTTATTATGTTTAGTCATCCGGTCCACTATATGGCAGTTCTATACCTGAAAAATGTCGCCAATGTTGATTATATAAGCGTTAGGAGTAGGCTTAACCCGAATCCATTGCCCATCCGTCTTCCTCTTCACTTCAAGACCTCCGACGTCATCCTGAGCAAGCACCGTCAAGGCACCCGAATCTTTGTGGCGGCCTACTCCCAGAGCAAGGTCTGGTGACGGGCATGGCGGATAGTAGTTGAACCTCACGAAGCTCGTTTGATCATCCTCAAAGTATCCATTGAATCTCTTTCTGGGTAAACCTAAGCTTAGAGCTATTAGCTCCATTATTCGGAAGGAAAGCTTCTCAACCTCTTTGGAATACTCTTCACATATCGGTCTGTTGAAACGGTTGATTAGAGAATATTACGCGAGGAAATTGTCCTCAGAACCAACAAAATTACCTGAATTGGTTGGGACGATCGGACCATCTGTTAGTCCACTGAGCTACTTGTTCATCGCCATCATCGGAAATGGCCGGAACGAGGACTGGATCCTGCAGACTGTAATCGAAGACCTCTTTCCAGTCCCTGATGTTCTTGGTGTGCTCCGTGTCGTAGTATCCCGACGCGCTCTTCTCGTCTCTGCTCGCCTTTCTCTTCTCCTCTTTCGGCAGGGCGAAGAACTCCCTGGAGGCTTCCATCAACCTATCGAGCTTCTCCAATGGAAATCCATGGTTGATGACTTGAAAGAAACCCCAGTTCTTGCAGGCACTTCCGATTTGGGTTACGGCTTCGGTTTCGGAAACTGAGAGATCGATCAGCGGGATTCCTTGGGCTTCGTTTGCGGTCGATTTTGGCCTGTGTTCGGGTTCTTGAATGAAGGCGGGGTCTAGCTCTCCCATGGCTGCTTGCTGGACAGTTGATGAGGATGATAACATATGGAAGGGAAGATAATGTAATAGAAATTTGGATGGTTCTGGTAGGAGAGCTGTCCATGGCATTTGGCATGATACAAGGTATCAATAATTATTGTAGGGTCCACTTTCTGACCGCACCAGACCGATCTTACCGCACCATACCGATCTTGAAAAAAACTCTAAAATTCATGGCATAACTCTTGAAACACCAGTCAACAACCCTTGAATCGGTTCCATAAGGAAAGTGCGGCGGAAGACAAGAAGCGAGCGGGTTCAAAACCAAAACTTCGGTGATTTATTTTTACTAATCCTTTTGATTTGTTTACCACAAATTTCGGTCCAAGATCGAGAGTGGTCCGAGTCAAGCAAGACCGACTCAAGTGTTTTTTTTTGGCAAAAGTTGGTCTCAGTCCTCCATATGTCAATACCAAAATTTCAGTCTCGGTCCTGCCTCAAATACCGGCCCACCCATGATCAGCCCTATTAGGAATCATGCTCGGAGAATTGAGTCTGAATTTGAGTTTATTCCAAAAAATTCATCTAAATCGGTGTTACTTAACTCATGCTAATCTCGATACAGAATTGACTTTTCTCTAATTTTTTTTAAAAAAAATATAAAATACAATACAAACATTAATCAAGTATCAATATAAAACACAATACAACATTATACTAAATATTCAATATAAAAAAGTTTAAATTATAAATACAATCATAAATGCATAATAAATGTTAAATCCAACTATAATAAATGTTAAATCCAACTATACTCGAATCAGATCGTTTTTTCAGTATTTTGGAGAAAAAATACAAGCATAAACTCAGCTTTAGATAAAAAAAATAAATTACTACCTATTTTTACTCATTCTTAAACTTGAAACGAACTATTCAAGACCGTCTTACTGTCTTAGGACAGTTTTTCTATTCACTCATCTTTTTCTGCTCACATCTTCATTATTGGATTGAAGCTATTTTATGGTAAAAAAAGGTTAATGTTAATCATTATTATTTACATTATTTTTACTGTTTTTATTTTATGTTTTCAATGAAATGTATTGAAAACAAAATTCACCTTTTACATATATATATATATATATATATAGCTACATTCATCCCAACCAGATCACATCACAACATAGAGTTTCTCCAAGAAATCCCACCACACAACATGTTATGTACGGTCTTTACCTTCCTCGTGCACCTTAAAATGATCAATTTGGATGTTCTCAGATTGAAGTTTCTTGAAGTCGCTGCGGTTCCGTGTGGCGACGAACTTTCCCCAGTTGAACTCCTTGAACTTGGGAGGGCTCTGCTCACTGATCAGCTCCTCCAATGGCTTCACATTGACAGTGTGGCTGGGAAAGAAGAACAATGGAACAGAGAACCTCTCCTTCTCACTGTTAAGCAGCACTCTGTGTTCTGCACTGATATACGCATCGTTCGTCCAAACCTTACAACCAAGACACTAAATTATTGCAGGGAAGCAACAAAATGGATAATTCCTCCAAGGAAAGTCGACATTACCTGCATGGCGTTGCCGAGGTTGATGATGAAAGCATTAGGAACCGGCTTCACTGGGACCCACTCTCCGTCGGAAGTGCGCTTCACTTGCAGTCCTCCGACCGTATCCTGAGCAAGAACAGTTAATGCACCGCCGTCTTGGTGGGGGCCGACACCGAGAGCAAGACTCGGGTCAGGACATGGCGGGTAGTGATTCAGCCTCAGGAAGCTGGTCTGTTCTCGGAAGTAGCCATGAAATCTATCCTTTGGTAACCCCAAGCTCAAGGAAAGGAGTTCTAGCAACTTGAAAGCCAATTTTTCAACTTCCTTTGCATATTCTTCACAAATCCCTCTAAACATATTGAAGGATTTCAATTACACATCACTATTTTTGAAGGATTAGCCCCTCATTTGTATATTTTTCCAATCAAATGAAATGAAATTATTGGATAAGCATTTTTATCAGAGCTCCAGGATCTAGAGGCAAAAGCTGGCAACCCTAACTAGGAACTATCAAGTCACATAGCCTCACTTGATCTGGCTCAAACCCAAGTCAGGGTAACTCATTGCCTAGATTGATCAAGGCACAACGGCCGCTATTGGATAAATATTTCGGAATGAATTTGATAATGAAAACGTCTGATGGCTAGAATAAGATAAATTGTAGTGAAAAGTGAAACGAAGGTAGCAAGTAATCACATATTGGTATCAGAACTCACCCTGAATAGATAATATAAAGAACTCCTAAACCCTAAAACTACGTTTTTTTCGGCATTTATTTCAAACCTGAAATCAGGAGGGTATTGAGGCCACTGATTGATGAGCTGCCTGAGTTCCTCATCCTCTGGATCACACGAAGCAGGGAGCAAAGTTGGATCCTTGACCACAAAGTCAAACACCTCTTTCCAGTCCCTCACATTCTTGGTGTGCTCACTGTCATGGTATCCCATCGGATTCAACTCATCCCTCTTCACCTTCCTCTTCTCCTCGATCGGCAAGTCATAGAAAGCCTTTGCTGCCGCCTCGATCCTCTGCCGCAGTTCGAATGGAACACCGTGATTAATCACCTGCATCACCAAAGCCGCAAAGGAACAATCAGTTGCCACATCGATGGAGATATCTGAGTGACGAGAGATTTACCTGGAAGAATCCCCACTGTCTGCACGCATCGCCGATCTCGGCGGCAATAACTTCGAGGGTCCTTTCTCCGGAAAGGGAAAGATCGATTGTGGGGATACCTTGAGAATCGGAGGTTTTGATGCTCGGTCGGAGTTCCAAGGGTTGGATGAAGGAGGGATCGATGGCTTCCATGGCGATCAAGAGGTTGATTGTTGCAGAGGCTGTTGGGGAGGTGGACTAATATACACATCGTGAACCTAGACGGATTCGCTGCCAGTATTTGGTGGGAGTTGGTGGAAGGTAAAAGGAAAAAAATTGGGAAGATGGCGACTCTTTCTTATATGATTTTTTTGACCAAATCTTTCTTATATGATGATTCTGCAACTATTATTGATTGACGATGATTGGTACAGCATTTTGATCTTGTCTTTTGCAGTTTACACGTGTCTCCACTAATGACCACTGCGTGTCTCCGCTAGTCTGATCGGCGGTTTATGAATGGATTGGGTAAAAACTAATTACCCACAAGGCCACAATGTTTTTCTTAACCTCAACTAGTTCGTGTTAGGTATGAACAAGTTTGGGACCGAACTAGTTCAGAATCGTATTTTTATTACATTTTAGGTAAGGATTGTAAGGTACAGTTCGATCCCATCAAGGGAACCGCTCCAAATTTTGACCAATTTACTGAACCTCATCTATATGTTCCTCTCCACTCCTTTTCATATTGGCGGTGGGAGGTGATAGGACTCCAATCAACATTACTACCCTTGTGTGAATCTCCATCTTCGGTGATCTCTCTCGCTCTCCCTCTCTATGATGTATGCTATGCCTTTGTTGCGTTCTACGCACTTCGATCAGCCGTTAGTGATTCTCTTGGCACTGGAAGAGAGTTACAGTTTTGTAGTTGAGCGTCGCCTCCAAACTCAAATACAAGAGGTTCAATTTATTATATGTGAACCGATTTTATATGGTTCATTAGAACCGCTTCATATTTTTGCTAAAACACCGTTTGGTTTGTGAATCGGTACAGTTCACAAAAGACATGGTTCAATTTGGCCGAACCGTATTTTTGCGGACCCTACCATGAACCATCCATAGTTTGGGACAGGATCCAAACTTCTCTACCAATGGGAGGACACCTGCTGGATCCTGGTTTGAGTCCAATTAAACCACCCACAATGTTTTTCTTAACCCAACATTTTGGATCTTCCAAAGTAAAAAATAAATCAACCAACTTTGTTAACGTGCCATGGTATCAACATCGCTTCATCGGGAAATTCAAATAGTAAAAATCCAATAGTGTATTTAAGCCTAATATAAAGTTCATCTTTTCGGATACATAAGGGAAAAAAGAAAAACAACTCCCAATCCAAGACCCTAGAAAAAGGTACCAACTTTGAGAGTAAAATGGGGAGAAAAAAAACTAAAAAACACAGAAAGACTAAAAAACACAGAAAGGGTGGTGCGTCCCCAAAAGAACAACACTTTTATATGTACAAAGTACAAACCACAGAATGGTCTTAAAAGTGGAACAAGTATGAAGTTTCTTCAAGCTGCTGCCATCGATGATGACAAGACCAGATACGGCAGGTGCTGAAGCCCGTCCTGGATTTTCCCGACTGCTATAATCTGGTCAGACAGAAGATGTTCAGAAAGTGTTTTCACTTTTTCCAGAACTGAAGGGCGGTGAGATTCATTTGAATCTGCAGCGACTCCCTTTATAGCGGCCATGTAAGCTTCAGCAACATCTGATATTCCTGCCAATAGATCGAAGACTTGGTATGAAAAACAGCTAACAATAATATCAAATTTGAACTAAACTTGAGCAAAAGAAGGGATACGATAAAGGTTTGGAGATCACAAACCAGTAATGAAGCTGTTAGAAACTGCCTCCACATTTTCGGTCATTAACTGTGCCTTTGATCTGATTAACTTGGCCTTGTCAACAGAATCTTCAGGCCAGTCAATCTTCATTGCGTCCCCATCTTCATTGTCTTTACCTTTATTATTAGTAGACATGACGGATTTTCCCAACATCACTAACTGACTCACCGCAAAACAACACATTTCCGACAGCCTCTGCATATAAATTATAATGTAATGATAAAACAGCACCATTATTAAAGTTTCATGAAATTAAAGTACTAAAAAACGATACAAGTATTTCAAATGGAAGTGAAGCTCTTTAACATACATGAACCCCTTCGGAGTGAAGTGCTTCAAGTCTGCCACCAGTTTTCTGAATCATTTCAGCTGCAGCAAGTCCAGAAATTGTATTGGCAAATCTGCAGAATAAAATCCTTCAGATACATGCAAAACTTCAGCATGAGACTAAAGGTATCATTTAATCTTCTAACTTAATGTTCCAAAACATATAAGTGCATATAATACAGGCAACAGAAAAATAATTACCCAGCAGCCATGTTAGCTGCTTTTTTGACACTTGAATCATATAGATCTTTCATCTCATTGTCATTATTTGCAGATCCACACTCTACTTTCTTCCCTTTGTCCAACTCTGAGCTATGCCCATCTATTCCAACACTCATATCAAAGATCTGCTGAACTTCTTTAAGCTTTCCCTCATATACAGATTTCTCCTCTGCTGAAAGCTTCGCTTTTCTCCGGTTAAACAGCAGAGCATAATGGTTGGACAATGCCTCCAACTCCTAATGTAAAATGTAAATACATAAAACATACTAAACAGCGGGTCCTTCATGATACACAATATGAAAAATGTTTTTTTAGTGAGCTGGCTGTAGGAATCATTGAGCTACCTCTAGTTGTTCGGGGCCTCCATATATATAAAAGCAACGATCAAACGACATTTCCTCAAGCAACTGATCATCCTCTGGTTTTCCCTTGCTTTCTTTAGAATTCTTCTCTACGTGAATTCCAGTCTCTGCAATCAGCAAGTCCATTGTCTCCTTACCCACAAACTCAAGCACTTGAATTCCCTTTGTTGTAAAAGCTTTTCCTGTCTGTAAACAACATGGTATAATTTTACGTATATAAGTTGAAATATTATATTGAACAAAATGGAGATCAAATGCTCAAGGTTAACTAACAGATAACGGTAAAGTGCTGGTCCTAAAACTTACCTCAAGTAGAGAAGGCGCAACAGAACCAGCTGCTGTTGGTACACCTTGCTGGATTGATTCTGCAAGATTGACCGCAGAGTTTTCCAGCCTGGGAGATAAATACATAAGCAAGTTTAATCTAAATTATTCCAAAAAGTAGTACAGAGTAAAATAACGCAGCCAATAAAGTATTATTCGTGAAGCATCAATACATCCAAGGATAGAGACCCCAAAAAATAATGATGTCCATTAGAAATTCCCCAAGAGACAACCCCCTATCCAAGAGCTGCCTCCGGTTTCTTCAGATTTCAATATATGGAGTTCCAAACTTTATTGAGGATCTGTATGATTTTGAACAAGAGAGACAAACTTCTTAATACATAGAAAGCTACAATACTTAGCTATTAATTTTTTCACGATTTATAATCATTTAATAAAAAATATGTTGTTCCATGAAGTCCTGTGTTGTATGAGAAAAAGTTACCATTAAACCATTTATCAACCATCTTTGCCACAGAAACAAGAAAGATCAACAATAGCCTTTCACACGTACTTTTGGACGAGGTCTGTTCCCCCTCTCCAAGCATTTCCCAAAGCTTGCCAAGCACCAGAGGCAAAATTCTCCACAGAGTCATCAATGACCTTAAGACCCTGCATAAAAGATTCTACAGCATATCATTGACTGGAATCTAGCGGTTCTGTAAATGTTACATGCCCTAAAAGCATCTTGATTCCACTTCATTAGAGTAAACGTGGATACAAAGAGACATATTACAAAAATACAAGTCTGCATCTTTCTCATATTAAAATTAGTGCAAAAGAGGATACACTTCCAGATAACAGGTTTGCACATGTCACTTAGCAATTGAACAACAATAGTTACTAGAAGGTGGAAATATCAAGCCTGGGTTAAACGTATAATGGAATTGCTGCAATAAAAGGCCTATAGATTCAAGTATAAATATGATACAGGTTGAAAGGCCAATTCAGATGGGGGGAAATGTGCAAAGGAACAGAAGATTTTAGTGTCAATCATGAAGCAGAGCATCACCCTATATAGCAGATATTCCAAGAACACATTCTCAATTGTGTCTCATCACAGCCACTATTAACAAGTGGCAAAATACTTTACAACAAAGGTCCCTCCTACGTCATGGAAGTTATCACCTTTAGGTACTACAAATAGCATTCTCATTGCCAGACACAGGTAAGAGTTCCAGGTAAAGCATTCTCATCCATACAGAAAAATGAGTCCATGCATGATGGACCAACTGGCGAGAGAAGACACTCAGAGCCAGAATGAGAAGAATGACAAAAGCCTTAGTACCTGGCCCAAGATTGAATCTCCCCCGGCTTTCTCCAACTTATCCAAAGCAGATTTCTTTAGTCGATGCTTCTCATCCTTTTCATCTTCACTATCAGATCCCTCCGATTTCTCCTCCTTGGATTCTGTGGTCTCATCCTCGTCTTGAATCTCAGAAATGCTCTTTGCAGCACTTTTCGCAACTTCAGCAGCCTAATTTCAGAAAGTACAGCATAGCTTAATAAAATGTTCAACCAGAAGAGGTGGAGACATATGTCTATAAATAGTAGTGCTATCTGCCTTGAGCTGGGCTATACTGTCAAAGAGTCCATGCTCATACAAATCTTTGAATTAGTGGCCCCTTTTATCCTCTATAAATAAGATGTGAATATTCTGCTAAGATATGCTTAAAATGGGAAGTATACAATCAACACGTGGTGTGAATTACAATGACAACCCAATTTTGCTCAAGAGATACAATCATCTGCTTTGACACCCTGAGCTTCAGTTATCTTTCAAATTTGAAAAACAAAATATTTTGTACCAGATCATCACATTGGCTCTACAATCTAATGAAGCAAACTTTATCTCAAGGAACAGGGAATCAAACCGAAAAATTTACGCAAGCTGATAAATTACCAGAACAAAATTGCATATTCCAGGTTGCATTGCATTCTAACCAGATCTAGCACTCTAAGCCAAACTACAAAGAAAATTAGCTACAGAAATAGTAAATACTACAGGGAGTTTGAGCTCAATGGAGCCAAAGGCCCCAAAGGATCCTCTCAATCAAACGAAACGACAGCGGCGGAGATTTTAATCTGATAAAATTGAATTGAAGAGATAAGCAGGGAGGGGAGAGTACATTCCGAGAGATCTCTTCTGCTGCCTTCTGTAGATCCGTGAAAATGCTCGACGAGAAACCCCATCCGCCCCATCCACCACCTCCGCCGCCGGAGCTTGCTTTCGCTTTTGGTTCCTGTTCTTTCAGCTCAGCTTCCTTCACCGATTGCCGGTCGTTATCGTCCATTTTTACGCCTAAAACAGAACCTCAAAAATCGCCCATACAAAGAAGAAGATCACCAAATTAGATTCTCCTTAGAACTTCGTCTTCCACGTCAAGCGAAGTGATCTGAGACTATGTAAGAGCTCGGAGCCTCGGAGGAGTTCGCAAGAATGAACGGGCACGGGCAGCGTGCGTTTGAAGGGACAGGAATTGCCACTCCGCTCCAGGACGTCACCGTTTGACGAAATTTGTAATTTTGGGTTTTGCTGATGCAACCCCAATGTTCAGATGCTGTTACAGATTCCCCCATAATTTCTGGTAAATTGCATCCCAACGTATCAAAAATTGGAATGTTACAGATATGGTACGCGTAGCAAATAGTGCAATCATACTATATTTTTAATTATATATTATGACATAATTATTATAGATATAATTTTTAGTATTATAAATTAATAATTGTATTTTTACTCGTATATATACTCGTATTCAAATTATCAATATTTTTATTTTAGTTTTTTTAAAACAAAATTTAAACTTTTTTCCCTAAAAAGGTAACTTAACTATAAAAGCAATTTAAAATCAATACAATCGAATTTATTTACATACTAACAATTTAAAAATGTATATACTAACAATTATTTACATAATAATTATACATATAACTATGTTATACATTAAATATCATAACTATAATTATTATTTTATATATAGAAAAATTACTATGATAATCATATAATAATATGATAGCCAAATAAAAATTAACGAAAAATCACGATATTCTCGTATGTTTTCTGCACCATTAGACATTTAGACCTAGTTATCATATCCACGGTCATCTATGTTGCCACCTTCCATTTTATTCCTCTTATTTCATTCAACTAATTCAAATAAAATACAATTAATCATTAGGTACATAATATAACTAGCTTAACCAATTAAATTGAAAGATGTGATTCGCAAGAAAACTGTAATTAGAAAAACTTGGGAAGGCGAGATAGTATTATGTAATGATAAATTAGTGCAATATGTAGTTTTTATGTAGGAGTGTCATTTTTATGTAGGAGTGTCAAATTTTTAATAAACTCCTCGGTGACTCGTTCATGATTGTGTTTGGGTTTATCATATTTAACTTGTGGGTCATTTTAACATAATCGTTTAACCCGCACGAAAAAGGGTCGTGTTTGAAACGTAATTCTCGATCTACGTGTCAACCTAATGGACTTGTATAATAAATACATAATAATTATATTTTATGAAAATTCATGGGTTATACGGGTATATGGGTCTATGTAATGCATGGTTCAATATGTTGCATGAATTCATGAGTCAGATGGATCTACGAATCGCGTGAGGCAATAGGTTAACTGGCATAATTCTTACACAAAAAATGAATTTTGACGAGTTCACTGGTCATGTGGGTTGACCTATGGACCCACTTGTTGTATTTGTGTTTTAAAAATTGATCCGTCAATAATCATGAGTTGTGTTTGAGTAAGACATATTTTAACATAACACAAGCCGTTCCAGACAAGACCCACAATTAACACATCAAGACTCGGAGGCATGTGCCTGATTTTTGACCTAGGTCAGATCCCCCAATGTCGGTGTCCCCTTGATTGAGTTCTAATCGAGTCTCGATCGAGTGAGAACTCAATTATAATATTAATATAAGTTGGTAGGTGTAATTGTACCGTTTGAAAAAATATTTGGTGAAGTTTGAGAAGTAGTTAATGAAAATATTTGACATAAGGTTAACAGAAAATACAGTTACTCTCGTTTAAAAACATAGTGGTATATTCAAACATGAATAATTCTATAGTTTTATGAAATTATTAATATTTACTATGATTGGTTAAACGCTTAATAATTAGATGAATGTTGTTTCTTCATTGCTTTATGATTTTAGTCCATCTTCAATCAGAAGTTAGTGGATGAATAATGAAGTAGCTAGCAAAAAACTCAGATTCGTATTTGTCAAGATGCTTCCATGTACTTTTATTAATCATGTTTTGTAACAATTTTGTAAGTACAGTACATTAACTGATCACTTAGATAGTGATTAAGACACGTGGTCGTCATGGAGTAGCTATCATATCTAATTAATAACCAGGGATTACTGGCGGCGGCGGCGAGGAGTAGTGCGATCCAATAGTAGGCGGAAGGTAGATTTCTTTGAAGCTTGGTGGTGGAGGAGAGTGAGATACGGGAGGAGGTGGAGAAACAGTTGGTGGTGGAGGGGAATGTGCTGGCGGTGGAGGAGAGAAGACTGGTGCTGGCGGTGGTGGTGAGAAGACCGGCGGTGGAGGTGAATGGACTGGTGGTGGGGGTGGGGAGTGGACTGGTGGAGGGGGAGAGAAGAGTACTGGTGCTGGCGGTGGTGGTGAGAAGACCGGCGATGGAGGTGAGTGGACTGGTGGTGGTGGTGGGGAGTGGACTGGTGGTGGTGGTGGCAACTGGACTGGTGGAGGGGGAGAGGAGACTGGTGTTGGCGGTGGCGGTGAGAAGACCGGTGGTGGTGGCGAGTGAACTGGTGGAGGGGGAGAGGAGACTGGTGTTGGCGGTGGCGGTGAGTGAACTGGTGGTGGAGGTGGAGGGGAGTGCACCGGTGGTGGTGGAGGAGGAGATTGGACTGATGGCGGTGGAGGAGATTGTGTTAGACATATTGGCAGCAAACCAGAGGAGGGAACCAGACCAGGTGTGTGACTTGAGCACTGGTCCAGAACATAGCCGTTCCTACCTGCCTCCCACTCAACCAAATACCAAGGAAACACATGATTATAATAAGCCACACTTGTAATAAAATAATAAGCACTTGTATTAGAATAATCTGATTGTATACACTATAAATAGACATGTAATGTACTGATAATACTAATGAGAATTTTACAGTTCATCCATTTTTACCTAACTCTAAACTCTCTAGTCATAGTATCTGATTTGGTAGTCTTAGTTTCTACATGGTATCAGAGCCGAAATAATCGATCACGTGATCGGTACCTTTCTCGGCGATCATCATCTACCAAATCATCGAATACTACCTCAGTCAATGGCAGAATCAGAAGCTGACAGCACCACCCGCGCCAACGAGCCCGGCTCAACGAACGAGTCGATGGCGGCTCAATGGGCGGCAATGCTCTCATCACAGTCAAATCAAACACGAAGTCAGTCAATTATGCCAACCATCAATCTCAGTCTCAAGCTTAACGAAAATAATCACTCCCTGTGGGCGAGGCTCATCCGACTGAAAATTGGCGGACAAGGGAAACTGCACCATCTGACGGGTGTCCCGGCACCACCTCAGCCAGATGATCCAGCATTCGCACAGTGGGAGCAGGACGACCTGATCGTGTGCTCGTGGATGCTGGACAATATGGTGCCCGACCTAGTCCACCAATATGCTGAATTTCCAACTGCAAGGGACTTGTGGAACGGGTTAGCAGCAACATATAGCAAAGGCAATGATGATATACAATTGTTTGATCTGATTTTTAAAGCTAACACTATCAGACAGGGAAACGAATCTTTAGAACACTTATACAGCAAAATGCAAAGCTTGTGGAGGGAAATCGAAATCAGGGATCCGAATCCCATGAAATGCCCACAAGACATCCAGATCTGGAACACCAAGAGAGCTGAGGCAAAGCTCTACCAATTTCTAATCGCAGTAAATGACGAATTCGACAGTGAAAAACGGGAACTGATCCGACGCACTCCACTCCCGGAGGTAGAAGCCGCATACGCAGCAATCCGGAAGGAACGCGACCGGAAAACGGTCATGGGGCACACACGAAAAACGGAAGCAGGGACTCTCGAACTCGGGTCGGGTCTCGCGGCCAGGTTCTTCCCGAAGGAAGGGACAGTAGCCGGATCCGGAGGCGCCTCCAGGCCACCAGCGTTCACCGGAAGGGGCAAATCGACTAGGGGCGGCGGCGGCGTCGACCGGAAAAACATCCGATGTAGCCACTGCGGCAAGATGCGCCACGGGAAGGCCGAGTGCTATCAACTCATCGGCTTCCCCGAGGGCTGGAGAAGCCAACGACGGGATGCGCACGGCTTCGGCAACCAGGCCACGGTGGCGATCGACCGTGAAGGTGCCTGGAAGGGAACCGAGCAGCTTGGGTCCGCAGCTACAGCCAGGACCCAGACCGAGGACGAAGAACAGAGGACTTACATAGGGTGGTCCGACCACCATCGAAGCGGCGACGAGAGGTTCGGCGAGAGGTTCGGCGACCTCCATGCACCAGGATACCAGTCAGCTCCACCGGAGGAGGCGAGGCGACGAGGTGCGGCGGCCCTAGCCCCAAAACCTAGCCCAAAACCTAACCCTAGCTGAGAGGAGAGGTGCGACTGCTAGAGAGGATCCGAGGGACCAAATGAGGGCTGGCATCCACAACCCTAGCACACCAGGCGAAGGTAAAGGGCTGGGAGGGGTGAATTTACCCTCCTGCCCCTGGCGGTCCAACTCCTTTAATTGGTCTGGTTCATTTAATGTTGGTTCTGATGGTTCAGTCGGTTCATTTAATGCTGGTTCTGATGGTTCTGTCACTAAATACAGCTCTGGTTCACTAATTTCGAACCGGTCTAATTCCGATTATTCTGATTTTTATAAGTCTTGTTTAAAACCCGAAAACATGTGTTCCATGAATAATGAAATTGTAGAACAGAATACTACAATTGGAGAAACATTTATTGCTCAGGATCCTACAGCGAAGAAAGGTGGACAGTGGATCTTCGATTGTGGAGCCACCGATAGCATGACCTTCGACAAAACCGATTTTGTCGATCAGTCCATATCTCGGAGGGAAATGATTCAGACAGCGAACGGAGAACTAATGCCCGTCCAAGGAGCAGGAACCATTAATATCTCTTCAGATATTAAATTAAAAAACTGTCTTTACGTACCTAGCTTAGCATGCAAGTTACTTTCTATTAGCCATGTAACTAAAGAGCTAAACTGTATGGTACTGATGTATCCGACTTTCTGCATATTACAGGATATCCAGTCGGGGAAGGTTATTGGACGTGGAGTTGAACGTCAAGGCCTGTATTTTGTGGAAGAAGTATCCCAACACGGAACCGCTACGCTAGCTCACGGGACAGTCAGCAGACAACAGTGGTTGTGGCACCGGCGGTTGAGTCATCCTTCTGCAGGGTACCTTCATAAATTATTTCCAGCTTTATTTCGGTCAAATCAGGAGATTCCATGTGAAACCTGTATTTTTGCTAAAAGTCATAGACAGTCATATTCTGTGTCTGATTCTAGGGCCAAATCGGTTTTTTCCTTAATTCACTCAGATGTTTGGGGACCAGCTCCAAATAATGGAACTTGTATGTTGAACACTGGCTTTAGATATTTTGTCTTGTTTATTGATGATTATTCTAGAATGACATGGGTTTATTTTCTTAAACATAAATCTGAAGTTTTTACGAAATTTGTTGAATTTACTAAACTCGTCAAAACCCAGTACAATAGACAAATTCAGGTGCTTAGGTCTGATAATGGTGGAGAATTTGTTAACTCTCCACTCCAACAATTCCTTAAAGATGAGGGCATTATACATCAAACATCTTGTCCCCATACACCCCAACAGAATGGGGTGGCAGAAAGGAAAAATAGACACCTCTTAGAAATGACAAGAGCAGTAATGCTAGAGTCTAAGGTTCCAAACTCATTCTGGCCTGAAGCTGTAGCAACTTCCGTCTACCTTCATAATCGCCTTCCCACTAAGGCAATTCAGTTTCAGACACCCATACAAACCCTTTCTAGTCATATGAGTGTTCCCACTACCTTAACCCTTCCACCACACATCTTTGGGTGCTCGGTCTTTGTTCATGTCCCAAAGACAGATCGATCCAAATTTGACCCGTGCTCGGTCAAATGTGTGTTTGTCGGGTATGGGATTCATCAGAAAGGTTACCGCTGCTTTAATCCAAAAACTAATCGCATGTATGTCACGATGGATTGTACGTTTTTAGAAACAGAGTTTTACTACCCTACTCAATCTCCTGTCCAGGGGGAGAGTAATAATGATAATAGTCCATTAGATTGGTTGATTTTAACCACGGTTACTACACCAATGTTGTCTGAAACTGTCCAAAGAGACCCAGGGACGCTGACTCCCAGAATACAGGCCCCAAATAGTGACGATACTCGACCAATGCCAGCCCCGAGTGAGATACCTGAGGTCAGTAGTCCTACCAATATAACTCCTTGTAATGATAATTCTAATGGCTTAGAGAGATCACCAGTACAGGAGCAGTATGTACTACCAGCCAGGAGAAACAGAGGAGTACCACCCATACGTTATGAACCGGAATACACTCCAAAGGCAAGTCGATATCCAATAGCAAACCTGGCCAGGGGGAGTCTGTCACCAGTGGCACACGCATTTGCTGCAGCAGTATATGCCCAGCATATACCAAATACAGTGGAGTCAGCAGTCAAACACCCAGAATGGAGACAGGCAATGCGAGTAGAAATGGAGGCTTTAAAGAAAAATCAAACGTGGGAAAAGTGTGACCTTCCATATGGAAAAAGAGCGGTCGGATGCAGATGGGTGTTCACCATCAAACATAGGGCCGACGGGACGGTAGAAAGGTACAAAGCACGACTGGTGGCGAAAGGGTATACTCAAACCTACGGTATCGATTACTCTGAGACCTTCTCTCCTGTAGCTAGAATTGATACTATAAGAGTCCTATTCTCCATAGCAGCTAACAAAAATTGGGCTCTATATCAGTTTGATGTAAAAAATGCATTCTTACATGGTGATCTGGAAGAAGAAGTTTACATGGACCCACCACCTGGGTTCTCGACAGGATTTCAAGGGACAACCGTATGCAAACTGAAGAAAGCCCTGTATGGACTCAAACAGTCACCCAGGGCATGGTTTGGAAGATTTACGTTGGCCATGAAGAAATATGGCTACAGACAGAGCAATGCCGATCATACCTTGTTCTTCAAGAAACAAGGAGGTCGAATAACCTGTTTAATTATATATGTTGATGATATGATTATTACAGGTGACGACACGGAAGAAATGATTCATCTAAGAAAGAATCTTTTTCAAGAATTCGAAATGAAAGACTTGGGGGAACTCAAGTACTTCTTAGGAATTGAAGTCCTCCGGTCTAAGGCAGGTATTTTCATATCACAAAGAAAATATATTCTAGACTTATTAGTAGAAACAGGTCTAATGGACTGCAGGCCAGCTGAGACACCAATCGTACCAAATCACGGACTCCGGATAGTAGAAGGAGCTGAATTGACAGATCAAACCCGATATCAACACCTAGTCGGGAAATTAATCTATCTGTCAGACACCCGACCAGATATTGCATACGGAGTCGGGGTGCTAAGTCAGTTCATGCACAAGCCGCAGGCAGACCATATGGAGGCCGCGATCAGGATGCTCCGCTACCTAAAAGGCTCACCAGGAAGTGGAATATTGTTTCAGAACAACGGTCACCTGAAGGTAGAAGTATACACAGACGCGGATTGGGCCGGAAATCCGATAGACCGAAGATCAACGTCTGGATATTTTGCTAGAGTTGGAGGGAACCTGGTCACCTGGAAAAGCAAGAAGCAGAAGGTGGTAGCACTTTCGAGTGCTGAGGCGGAATTCAGGGGAATTGCTCGAGGACTAACAGAGGTCTTATGGCTCCACAAGTTATTAGCAGAGATCGGTTTCCCCATCCAGGAACCGTGTGAGATCTTGTGTGACAACCGTGCGGCGATAAGAATCTCGGAGAACCCCGTTCAACATGACCGGACCAAACATGTGGAGATTGACCGGCATTTCATAAAGGAGAAGCTAGAAGACGGAACGATCGTGATTCCATTTGTTCGATCAGAGGACCAACTCGCGGACATACTTACCAAGGCAGTAAACGGATCAAGCTTTCGACAAGTTCTGGGCAAGCTGAATATTGGAGACCCCACTATTTAGCTTGAGGGGGAGTGTTAGACATATTGGCAGCAAACCAGAGGAGGGAACCAGACCAGGCGTGTGACTTGAGCACTGGTCCAGAACATAGCCGTTCCTACCTGCCTCCCACTCAACCAAATACCAAGGAAACACATGATTATAATAAGCCACACTTGTAATAAAATAATAAGCACTTGTATTAGAATAATCTGATTGTATACACTATAAATAGACATGTAATGTACTGATAATACTAATGAGAATTTTACAGTTCATCCATTTTTACCTAACTCTAAACTCTCTAGTCATAGTATCTGATTTGGTAGTCTTAGTTTCTACGGATTGCACCAGTGGTGGTGGAGGAAGAGACTTGACCAGTGTTGGTGGCGAAGGAGAGTTGACCAGTGTTGCTTTTGGCGGAGTAGATACCGACGGCACAGGTGACGGAGGAGGTGAGCTGAATGGTGCAGGCGGTGGAGAATGAACAACAGGGGGTGGAGAGTAGACCGGTGCACGCGGTCGTGGAGAGTAGACCGGTGCAGGCGGCAGAAAGTGAACAACTGGTGGTGCCTGAGCTGGCGACCCTGATCCTTTCCCTCCACCTCCTCCGCCTTGGCCGCACTCCGTCTTACTGCAGACCACTGTCTTACTAGTGACCGGCAAGCACGTGCTCGACTCCTTCTGCTCCGATCTACCCGACAAACAATTGTTGACGTCATCAAACACGGCATCGCTCGACGTAACGCATGCAGAATCCATCTCCGTGAAATAGTTGTCGGAGAAGGCAAAACTGGACAATTTCGGCAGCTTGCAGATTCCGCCGGAGACAGATCCAGTTAACTTATTCCCCTTAACGTCGATCATCTTCACAGTTTTCAAATTTTCCATACTCTTCGGCAGCGACCCGACGAACGAATTCCCGCTGACGTCGAACAATTCCAACTTCTCCAATTGACCGATCTCCGGTGGGAAACACCCACTCAAATCGTTATTCATAAAAGTAATCTCGTTAAGGTTGGGCATGTTTCCGATCGTGTCGGGGATGCAGCCGGAGAATTTGTTGTTCGCAAACGTGACAATCGAAACCGTTGAGTTTCCGATCGTGGCCGGAATACTCGACGTAAACCTATTATCATTCAATAACAGAACATCGAGATCTTTCAAGAACAATTCTGGCGGCAGCTCTCCCTCGAAATTGTTGTACCTGTAATAACAAATCCCGGTAAAGATTCCGACTCAGAATTACAGACATGATCTTGAATATAATTAACAACAAAGCAGGATGACTTATTCCAGTCCAGTGTACCTGATATCAATGTACTTAACCCCCGGCCATGTCATCACCACCGACGGAAACTTTCCGACAAGCCGGTTGTTGCTGACGTCGAACTCAAACATGAGTGTAAGTTTTGACATGCTCTTCGGAATGACCCCGCAGAACCGGTTCGAGTTAAGATGAAAGAGTGCGACATCGGTCAGAAGTCCTAGCTCGATTGGTAAGTACCCGGTGATGTCAGCATTGTTCAGGTCGATACCTCCGACCACCGTCAGCTTCGGGTCGTCAATGGCCGCCGTGCAGAAAACGCCCTCGTAGGAGCACACGTCACCGCCGACCCAATTTTTTGTGGTATTAAAGGGGTCAGAATAGATAGTTTTTTCCATGCTTGTAGAGCAATGTACGCTCTTTTGAGTCTTTCGTTAGGGAAGGATACCTTGACATCTACATCGTATTCGTAGTTTGGTGGGAGGTCACCGTCACCCTCCTTGAAGGTTAGTAGCTGCCGGCGGGCTATTAAGGATGCCTTGGCATCGGAAACTGCAGAAGGCCGTGCCGGCAAGGTGAGGAGGAGGGAGAGGACGGTGATGAGGCGGCCAAAGACCTTCATGAGGGAATGGTTAACCATGGTAACTCCTCCTTGGAAGGCTCAAGGCTGCTGCTTATTTAGGTGGAGATGGCGGTGTACCAAAATGGATCCGTAAAATTTTCCAAACGCAAGTTATGAAAAGTGTGACTAGTGAGTCTTGACTTTGAGAAGAGTCTTGAGGGGGAGAGGATGGTATATTTATTTTTATTATTTTTGTCTGTATTCTCATTTTCATAGTGCTACTGCTTTGAGCCTCAAACTTTATGGTTTCTGGGCACACGGTTGATGACGATTGTGATTTCTCAACACCCCGTAACATTGTGTACCAAAATGCATCCAGGAATCTTTGAATAACTATTTTAATATTTAAAGAATTATATATTAAAAAAAAATTAGCAAAATGTGGCGTTTGGGAAGTAAACACTACTTTCAATATCATTTATTTTAATATTTAAAAAATTATATATTAAAAAAAATTAGCAAAATGTGGCGTATGTAAAGTAAACACTACTTTCAATAGCATTTCAATAGCATTTTTTTAAAACGCTACTTGAAATACCGTTTTAATAAAACAATACTTTTCGGTAGCGTTTAAAAAAAACGCTACCAGCAATAGCGTTTTATCCAAAACGCTACCACCAGTAGTGCTTCAGCAGGTTTGATACAGGCACCCTAGCCCCACTTTAACCTTACCCTTAAATCTCTCCCCCATCCTTCAGCGACAACGCTCAAGTCAGACACCCTTCCTTCTCTTCTCTTTCCTCAGCCACTCTCCCTCCCTCTCCGTTGTTGCTCACCCTTTCTCCCTCAGCCAGAACCAACCCCTCTCTCCCTCCCTCTCCGCCATTGTTGCCCTCTCCCTCCCTACTCACCGTCCAACCCCATCTTCGTAGCCCTTTGCGTAAGGAGTCTTCCTTTCTTCGACGTTCCCTTCTTCAACGGCTCCTTCTTCCGTAGCCGGAAGTTTGTCCGTCCACCCACTTCTCCGTCGCCGCTCGCCCCAGCGTTTCCTCCTTCGCCGTAGCGTTCCCTCCCCTCGTCGTCGCCCCTCGCCGTAGTGTACCCGACTTGAAGAACCTTGCCTCAGGTTCGAAACATATATATTTTTCTTATACAATGCTAATTTTGTATTTTATGACGATGCCTAATATTTATGTCGTATTGTTAATTAAAAATATTATCAATAATTATTGTGTTAATTAAATCTTGCCTAGTTATTTATGGAAGTTCAAATTAAGAATTTGTACTCTTTAATTGTAGAGTTCAAATGCCTCGAAATCGTATCGTAGTTAATTGCATTAACTAACTATTGCATTCATCAAATTCCTAAAATTTTAATGGACGTACCTACTCATTCAAGAAGACTAATGTTGCAGGTTGCATCTAATTTTGACATTCACACTTTTCTTAAAAACATCTATCGACAAACAATACAAATACATAAGCTGTTAAAAAACACTTATTTTATACAAAACAACACTTATTATACAGTTTTACATGTCTTCCTATTATGGACACTTCCACCGCACTTACTGCAGTTGTTTCTCCTGGGCAACCCTTTCCTAGCGTCCATCTCGTTATGAATACGATTGACTTTTCTTCTACGACCAACAATATTCATGAGCGTACTTAGGAACATCAAACTGCGGCCAACAATATTCATACGGGATTGGTTGAAAACATGGAGTGTATGCAACCAGACATGCCTGATTCGAATATAGTCGATCTACGTAAGGAGCTCATTGCATCCATGCCTTGGTGAGTGATGTCATTTCATGTGCAAAAGAGTGATGATATATTTGTCATAATCCACACACATTTGCTTTCTACTAGGTTGACTGTATAATTCCCGGGAATAGTCCAACCGACACCTTGGACAAATCTACCAATATCACACACTTGGAACACACCGTGTTCTTGACTAAATTGGGCAACATGCATCCTACCAAATTGTTTTTGTGCCCTAGTAATGGTTTTTTGAACAATATCAGACCACTCCTGGTAGGGATGGCAATTCGTGTGTGTGTGCGTGCTATCGTGCAATAGGACACGGCACGACACGCACGATAGTCCAACACAACACGCACGAAAATGTAATCGTGTCACAGACACACGACACGAACACGACAGAAAATGTATTGTATCAACACGACACGAACACGATAATCGTGGAAAATCGTAGCACGATAACACGATTTCACGTTTTCACGAAAATAACACGGTAACACGAAAATATTTCGTTTTAACACGATAACACGTTTTCACGTTCGCACGATAACACAACCTAAATAACATAAAAATGTCCCCTAAGTTTTTTATATTTCACATTTGGTACTTATTTCATAAAATGATATGAATATAATATATAAATTATTAGATTATTTTCGTGTTATCGTGTTTTGAGACCTAAACACTAACACAACACGAATAAAACAATCATGTTATTGTGTTCGTGTTATCGTACCATCAAAGGCAAACACGAACACGGCTTTTTTCGTGCGTGTTCGTATCGTCTTATCGTGTCGTGAGTGAAATTGCCAACCCTAGCTCCTGGACTCCTTAGTGATAACTATTGCTTCTTGGCGACGACAGAAAAAGTACATGTTTGACTTCCAGTAAGTGAGTTTTACTAATTCAGTCAATAGTAATGTCATTGCTCCTTTCAGCACTCCGTTAAACACTTCAACCAAATTCGTTGTCATATTTTCATATTGAGCTCCTCCATCGTACGTCAAGGCCCATCTCTCAAGGGGGATATTTGAAATCCAATCGCGGTACTTTCCATCTTGCAGAGTTAATATATTAGAATACCACACATCAAACATACGTTTATCAGAGGTATTAGCCATTATGTACAACTGCTTTTTAGGATTACGCTTTTGAAGGTGTGATTGAAATTACTCGCTAGATGACGTGCGCAAAAGCGATGTGTTCCAATATCATATTGCGCATATACATTATCCACTGTGTTAATTATTGCTCTGTATCGATCAGACATTAGACATACAAATCTATCCTTCGTCACGTTATCCCGGAGATGCTACAAGAATCAGTTCCAGCTCTCATTTGTCTCTGTGTCTGCAATGCCAAATGTCAAAGGATAGATCCCGTTGTTAGAATCATATGATACGACTACAAGAACTTTTCCATTATATTTGTCATACAAATGTGTCGCATCAATACTTATAAATGGTCGGCAATGGACAAATCCTTGAATAGCTGGACCGAATGACCAAAACATCATACCAAATGTGGCTACTTGAGTTTCAACATTTACTCTTTTTTGAAAAAATATCATAGACTGTACCAGGGATGTATACGGACATGGCTGATAGTAGCTGCGGGAGGTTCACAAAGGCTTTTTCGTGTGTTCCGTATAAAGACTCCAACACTACTTGTTGGGAGTACCACGCCTTCGGATATCCAATCTTCGAACCAAACTCATTCTCCACCATTGACCGTATTACTGAAATTTTCAATCCAGTGTCAGCTAAAACTGAATTTCTTATCAGATACGCTATCATCTTGCAATCGATGTTTTGGTGTCGTTCAATGAGGACTTCATTCGTGCATGTATGTGGATCATGGAATTTTGATATTCTCCACAATCCAGTATGCTTAAAAAGACTTCCTCTTAAATCTTAATGACCATGCACAATTTATGGGATCAACTTTACACTTAAAGACAATTGATTTGGGGGTCGATGTCTCAACAGTGCAAATCTTAGAAGTAGCTATATGTCATATCCTCACAGCGGTAGATAACTCGTCCTTACTACTAAACTTCATGTTTGTGTTTAGGAAACCTTCAGTTGACGGTTCATCAATATCCATATACAACTCATATGTCGATTGAAAGTCGTCAATCGAATTAGAAGTAGTGGGTTGCATCATTTGAAGGGTGTGGGAGCTACTTCCATTCTCCCCACCCTCGCCAAACTCAAACACCTCTTCATTTTCTTCATCAATGTGACGGGGAAATGCTTCATGTACAGATCTTCGTCATTTATCGAGGCATCTGAGAGTGCATTAACGCCGACCTCGTCATCGGAGAGATCATGGGTGTGACCATGCAAAACATTCACTGTCTCATGACTATCATATGTGTTTGACCTCAAGTTAACTTCTCTAGTTATGCTAAACACAATAAATCGACTAGCAACGCTTAACTGTAGAGCGAAAGACAATGCATTTTGCGATCGAATCCGTACAAACTTGTAAAGTCCATGAGTATCTGTAAATTTATAGGATATTCTTATGGACCTAGCTTCAACATCATGTCAACCGCACTCCATACATATAATTTCCTTTAGTCTATAAAGAGAAATATCCAAGGTAGCTGTAGTAATACTAGAGGTACCACCCACATAGACCTCACTACCATTCTGAGACAATATTTCACCGTCATACAAGCAATTGATACTGATCTCTGTCATGTTTGATCCTAAATAATTAATATTATAACAGTTCATATCAAATATGCTTATCTTTTAGTTAACCTAATATTTATGTAAATATAACTGCTAACAATTTTAAAAATATTGTAATTAAAGAATACATAAAAATATATTACATACCTTAAATGAGGAAGATTTACGCCGAGAAGTAGCTGAAGGAGATTGAAGAAGCAGGAAATGAAGAAAATAAGCAGTCTGAGGTTAAATAGAAATAAGATACAGTAATAATTCAATTTTTGCACAAAAATGTGCAAATAATTGGGGGCAGAGACAAATAATTATCTCAAACGCTACCCCTAGTAGCGAATTTATTAAAAACGCTACTAGTTGTAGCATTTTTTTTTTGTTTTTCGTTACCATAAGTACCTAAAAACGCTACCTATGGTATCTCCCCAGTCGACACTTCGCTCTGAATCACGGGGCGACCAATATGGAGGTGCTCCCACGACCATAACTGTAATCGGAAACCTCATTATGAAATTTCTAATAACCAATATTAATTATATCACAATACTTTCATATAGTTTACCTGCACAAGGATGACACTAGGGGTGAGCGGTTTAGGGTACCACGGAAAGACTGAAAGGCTGTGAAAGGCTGAAAGCCTTTCGCTTATTGCTGTGAACTGTGAGTCTGGGACTGAAAGACTGAAAGGCTGAGGTTGAAAGACAAGACTTCGGTTCAACTTCTTGGCAAATGGCAAGGCTGCAGTTCAACTTCGTCCTTTAGCTTTAGTTTTTTTTTTTAAATATATATTTAGAGAGAGGGAGAACCGATTTCAGTTACTTTAGCGTACCCAAATAGGAGAACCATAACCGAATAAATAGGTTCTTAATTTTTTTTTTCCCGAAACCTATCCAATTTTTAAAACGTCTACCTGGAACCTACCCGAAGTGTCGATTCCAGATAGATTTCGTGTCCAAATAGGTAATTTTCTCACCCCTAGATGGCACAACCTTGGAATGTTGCACATTTAAGCTCAGATGCCTCACACATTCCACTTTACGTTGCATCCAACACAGCTGAACCCCAACTGTATTGTGCTGCTCTTTCTAAATCTCGCAATAGGGGTAAGTAGATTAACGAAATTATATTTTTTTGTCGTTGTAAACAAAACACCGTCGATGGTTATCAACATGAATGTTCTCGCTTGTTGTTCGGCGGTAAGATTATGTTGAACTAAATGTTGTCGTAATGTAGTTATTTTCAGAAAATCTTTACGACCTTATAGATTCAGACCCAACAATTCCAGACACACGCCGACCATGTCTTCCTCAGGTGCATGATCATCAGTTACTGCATCTCCGTGTACTCGTAGTCCTAGCATCACAGAAACATCCTCAAGTGTGATCGTCATCTCCCCATGTCTGGGATGGAACGTATGTGTCTCAGGCCGCCGACGCTCGCACAATGCGGTCAACAATTTATGATCTAGCTTGGGATGTGACATAAAAACTAGATCTCATAAACCAATCGCTTGGACAATCGCTTTAGCCTCTTTTGATATTAGATCATCCTCTAATTTTGAACACCTAAATGTTATTTGTTGGTTCTCACTCAGGTCTGACGAACGATGTTGATCTTGTCCCCAGAGTACCGATTGGTCCAACAAACCAACGTTAACAACATTTTGACCAAACGAATGACTTGATATCATTACGCGCGGAGGCATTTGAACTCTACAATTAAAGAGTACAAATTCTTAATTTGACCTTCCATATATTTTATAGACAAAATTTAATTCACACAATAATTATTGATAATATTTTTAATTAATAAAATAATTAACAATACAACATAAATATTAGGCACCATCATAAAATACAAAATTAGCATTGTCCAAAAAAAATATGGTTCAAACCTCTAAGGCTGAAGAACTGACGTCGAGTGTCAGACGGCAGGGCGGAAGCACTAACGGGGAGGGGGCTTCCAGCTGAGGGACAACGGATAAGGGGCTTACGGAGAGGGGCGACGGAGAAGCTTCCGGATGAGCAGAGAAGAGATGGAGGGAGGGGGCTGAGGAACGACTGAGGAAGGGAGGGGAGCAATGGTCGAGAGGGAGGGTGGCTGAGCAGAGGAGGGAGGGGAAGTCTTGTTGCGACTGAGGGGGTGGGGTGTAGGGCTGTCAATTGTTAGGGTATGGTACGGGTATGACAAATACCATAACCATACCATATTTTAAAACCACGTATTATAACTATAACCATTACGGGTACAATTTTCAATTCCATAACCATTAAAATAACTGTCGTTATTAACCACGGTTTTACTCGTATATCCATATTCATTCCACACATGCAATATAATAAAATATCAAAAATCTTATTTAAAAAAATACATAAATCTATATTACCACAATAAAAATATATAACACTAACATCATTCAACATTAACACTAACATCATTCAACATTCATATCATTCAACATTAACCAGGGTTATTTAACATAGACTACATAGTGTTGTACAAGTGTATGTACAACAACAACTTCAATTATACTTAGTATAAATTACTTTATTAATAATAAATAATTATTATATTTATATAATAACCATGGTTATAACCGTGGATATAACTCAAATACCATAATCATAACCATCATGGATAGAAAAATCATCACCATAACTGCATCGCACCATAATGGTACGGTTAACCATATTAAACAATAACGGTTATAGCTATGGTTATGAGTTTTTCACCGCACCATTGTCGGACCTAGTGGGGGGGATTTAAGGATGGGGGTTAGGGTTGCAAACTGACGGAACAGACAGGAACAACAGCTGGAGTGCTACTGCCAGTAGCGTTTTAATAAAAAACGCTACCACTCAACCTGCGCAGATGCACATTTTGCTATTTTTTTGGAATATATACTTTTTTAAATAGTTACTTTTTGAAAAAATTCCGAATTTACAAAAGTAAATTATAATAATATTTTTCTTTTATTTTTTAAGTTGAGTAGTCTTATTAATATAGTAATATGATTAATAGTAAATTTGTTTTATTGATATAATACTTTAATAAATTTAAATCACGTTAATATTCGATCAGTTTCGAGTTTGCTCTTTAAAGTTTAAATCGTAAAATTTTGTTTCCTCATGTTTGGTCAAAGTGCAAGTTTGTCCCAGACGTCAACTTTTCAATTCAAATTTAACATAATAAGGTTTGAAAATTGCAAAAATAAAATATACTTTCATAAATGTTACAGTTTAACTGTTTTAAACTTTTTTTAAATGTTACAATTGAATCCTAATCGAGGGGGCTCGTGTATGGATCAAGACCTAGACCCCGAGCTCTTCAATTGAGGCTCAATCGATCCCTAAGTGAATCGAAACTCAATTGTAACATTTGAAAATGTTAAATTGTGATATTTTTGAAAGTTTATATTATTTTTGCAAATTTTAAAACTTATTCTGATAAATTTTTGGATAGAAAAATTGACGGTTAATACAAACTTACATTTTGATCAAACATAAGGGAAATAAATATTACAATATAGAGAAACTAGGAATCTGATCAAACATTAACATTACGATATAATGTCGTATTTTACTTAATATTTTAAATTTTATAATTAGAATAAAATTATACAACAATAGCTCGAACCAATTGTATACTCTGCGCAAACGCGATCAAGTCCATATTAATCCTGTCTATACTAAATTGATACCAAAATCTTTTAGGACAAACTTTGAAGATCGTTACATTCCATTACAAACAAATACAGTGCCTGTTCTGTCACTTACAATTACAGACCACCACCAAGTACAAAGAACATCAGCAGCATTTACTATTAGCTAAAACACAATATGCTGCTAAAGAAGTACACCACTCTAACTGTCACTTGTCACTGTCAGAAACCACAACTCTTTCCTGTTGAAGCAAAAGTAATGAATATACAAAAGTAGATTTTTGAATAGTGTTAATTTGGAAGTTTTTGTATCGTATGTAGAGTTTTTTACGTACCGTATTATACAGTCAGTCTAAAAATTAAAAATTAACACATAGTCAGCGTCATTTAATTCGTAATTAAATTATCTACGCACAGTAATTTTTTTGATTTTTTTTGAGTAAGTATATAATTAAATTTCTCACCTAATGCATTTACTTATTTCGGTCAAATTTGGGTGTAAACGATGTTAGGTTACAAAATCACTGTATTTTAATCAAAAAAATTATTCTACGTTGGTGTAAACGATGTTAGGTTACAAAATCACTGTATTTTAATCAAAAAAATTATTCTACGTAGATAATTGATTTACGACCTAAATGACGTTAACCGTGTTGAGTTTGGACTTACATGGTCCGAGTTATAATTTTTTAAGTCAAATTTTCATATCTCAACTTACGGCATGCCGTACAGGCAATCCGTAAATCCAAATTTAATATTTTTTGCATCATTTGCATCACAATTAAAATATCTACTTACTATAATTTTTTTAATAGATACATAATTTTATTTTTAATTAAACATCGAGTCGTCATTTAAAAAAAAAAAAAGACATACCCCCAGCATGCGCCTATGCAATTGGCGCGTCTTGGGGGTGCGCGTATTGCCAAAAGGCGCGTCCTGTGGGTGCGCGTATTGCCAAAACGCGCGTCCTGGGGTGCGCGTATACCTATTTTTTGAAATATTTTTTTTCTATACTTACTTTTCTAAAAAAAAAATTAAAATATATAGTTTTCGAAAAAAATCACAAAAGTAAGTTATAATAATAAAATACTTTTATTTTTTAAGTTGAGTAATCTTATTAATATAGTAATATGATGAATATTAATTTTTTTATTGATATAATACTTTAATAAATTTAAATCAAGTTAATATTCGACCGGTTTCGAGTTTGCTCTTTAAAAGTTGGGTTAATGGTCAAAGTGCCCCCTAAAGTTTGGCCGAAATTTAAGAATCCTACTTAAAGTTTAAAATCATTCATAATGTTAAGAAATAATGAAAAATTCCCCCTAAAAGAGCATCTGACAAGGGGGGATTTTTCATCATTTTCAAATATTAAAGAACACTTTTAACTTTAAGGGAAATTCTTAAATTTCGGCCAAATTTTAGGGGGCACTTTGATCATTTACCCTTAAAAGTTTAAATCGTAATCACTAGCCAACCGAGAACCTTACAAAGTGATAATAAGACTCCTGGCAAAATATAAAAAAGCCTTCCTGCATGAATGAAACTTCGCTCAACATCTCTAAACAAGAATCAGCTGTTCTTGGTTGAACTCTAAACTATTCACATTTTAGTAAGCTAGAAGTAGGGATATAAATAAATCCATCTGCTTTGACACCCTGAGCTTCAGTTATCTTTCAAATTTGAAAAACAAAATATTTTGTACCAGATTATCACATTGGCTCTACAATCTCATGAAAGCAAACTTTATCTCAAGGAACAGGGAATCAAACCGAAAAATTTACGCAAGCTGATAAATTACCAGAACAAATTGCATATTCTAGGTTGCATTGCATTCTAACCGACTAACCAGATCTAGCACTGTAAGCCAAACTACAAAGAAAATTAACTACAGAAATAGTAAATACTACAGGGAGTTTGAGCTCAATGGATCCAAAGGCCCCAAAGGATCCTCGCAGTCAAACGAAACGACAGCGGCGGAGATTTTAATCTGATAAAATTGAATTGAAGAGATAAGCAGGGAGGGGAGAGTACATTCCGAGAGATCTCTTCTGCTGCCTTCTGTAGATCCGTGAAAATGCTCGACGAGAAACCCCATCCGCCCCATCCACCACCGCCGCCGCCGGAGCTTGCTTTCGCTTTTGGTTCCTGTTCTTTCAGCTCAGCTTCCTTCACCGATTGCCGGTCGTTATCGTCCATTTTTACGCCTAAAACAGAACCTCAAAAATCGCCCATACAAAGAAGAAGATCACCAAATTAGATTCTCCTTAGAACTTCGTCTTCCACGTCAAGCGAAGTGATCTGAGACTATGTAAGAGCTTGGGGCCTCGGAGGAGTTCGCAAGAATGAACGGGCACGGGCAGCGTGCGTTTGAAGGGACAGAAATTGCCACTCCGCTCCAGGACGTCACCGTTTGACGTAATTTTTAATTTTGGGTTTTGCTGATGCAACCCCAATGTTCAGATGATGTTACAGATTCCCCCGGAATTGCTGGTAAATTGCATCCCAACGTATCAAAAGTTGGAATTTACACCCTGACACTCTTTCACGGTCGACTGATGCATAAACACCGCCAATGTGGCAAATGGAAACTACCATGGTGATGAATAAGATGCCACCTATGTACGTGCAATAGTGATTTTAAGAAAGGAAAAAAATAATAATTTTAAAATAATCCAAATATTAGTAGAAAAAAAATGAAATTTCGGGATGTATTTTTCTTTTTTGTTTATTTTGAATTATATAATATATATTATTTTTCAAAAAAAAATTTGCATTGCATATTGTAACATTTTCCATATATTATTATCATTCAAGATGCATGGGATATGGTACGTGTAGCAAATAGTACAATCATACCATATTTTTAATTATATATTATGACATAATTATTATAGATATAATTTTTAGTATTATAAATTAATAATTGTATTTTTACTCGTATATATACTCGTATTCAAATTATCAATATTTTAGTTTTAGTTTTTTTAAAACAAAATTTAAACTTTTTTCCCTAAAAAGGTAACTTAACTACAAAAACAATTTAAAATCAATACAATCGAATTTATTTACATACTAACAATTTAAAAATGTATATACTAACAATTATTTACATAATAATTATATATATAACTATGTTATACATTAAATATCATAACTACAATTATTCTTTTATATATAGAAAAATTACTATGATAATCATATAATCATATGATAGCCAAATAAAAATTAACGAAAAATCACGACATTCTCGTATGTTTTCTGCACCATTAGACATTTAGACCTAGTTATCATATCCACGGTCATCTATATTGCCACCTTCCATTTTATTTCTATTCTTTCCTTCAACTAATTCAAATAAAATATAATTAATCATTAGGTACATAATATAACTAGCTTAACCAATTAAATTGAAAGATGTGATTCGAAAGAAAACTGTAATTAGAAAAATTTGGGAAGGCGAGAGAGTATTATGCAATGATAAATTAGTGCAATATGTAGTTTTTATGTAGGAGTGTCAAATTTTTATTCAACTCCTGGGTGACTCGTTCATGATTGTGTTTGGGTTTATCATTTTTAACTTGTGGGTCATTTTAACATAATTCGTCTAACCCGCACGGAAAAAGGGGCGTGTTTGAAACGTAATTCTCGATCTACGGGTCAACCTAATGGACTTGTATAATAAATACATAATAATTATATTTTATGAAAATTCATGGGTTATACGGGTATATGGGTCTATGTAATGCATGGTTCAATATGTTGCATGAATTCATGAGTCAGATGAATCTATGAATTGCGTGAGGCAATAGGTTAACTCGCATAATTCTTACACAAAAAATGAATTTGGACGAGCTCACAGGTCATGTGGGTTGACCTATGGATCCACTTGTTGTATTTGTGTTTTAAAAATTGAACCGTCAATAATGATGAGTTGTGTTTGAGGAATACATATTTTAACATAACACAAATCGTTCGAGACACGACCCACAATTAACACATCAAGACTCAATCGGAGGCATGTGCCTGATTTTTGACCTAGGTCAGATCCCCAAGGCCGATGTCCCCGTGATTGAGTTCTAACATATAATATTAATATAAGTTGGTAGGTGTAATTGTAACATTTAAAAAAATATTTAGTGAAGTTTGAGAAGTAGTTAATGGATATATTTGACACAAGGTTAACAGAAAATACAGTTACTCTCGTTTTAAAAACATAGTTGTATATTCAGACATTAATAATAATACTATAGTTTTATGAAATTGATATTTACTATGATTGGTTAAACGCTTAATAATTAGATGAATGTTGTTTCTTCATTGCTTTATGATTTTAGTCCATCTTCAATCAGAAGTTAGTGGATGAATTATGAAGTAGCTAGCAAAAAACTCAGATTCGTATTTGTCAAGATGCTTCCATGTACTTTTATTAATCATGTTTTTTGTAACAATTTTGTAAGTACAGTACATTAACTGACTCAGATAGTGATTAAGACACGTGGTCGTCATGGAGTAGCTATCACATCTAATTAATAACCAGGGATTACTGGCGGCGGCGGCGAGGAGTAGTGCGATCCAATAGTAGGCGGAAGGTAGATTTCTTTGAAGCTTGGTGGTGGAGGAGAGTGAGATACGGGAGGAGGTGGAGAAACAGTTGGTGGTGGAGGGGAATGTGCTGGCGGTGGAGGAGAGAAGACTGGTGCTGGCGGTGGTGGTGAGAAGACCGGCGGTGGAGGTGAGTGGACTGGTGGTGGTGGTGGGGAGTGGACTGGTGGAGGGGGAGAGAACACTGGTGCTGGCGGTGGTGGTGAGAAGACCGGCGGTGGAGGTGAATGGACTGGTGGTGGTGGAGAGTGGACTGGTGGAGGGGGAGAGAAGACTGGTGCTGGCGGTGGTGGTGAGAAGACCGGCGGTGGAGGTGAGTGGACTGGTGGTGGTGGTGGCGAGTGGACTGGTGGAGGGGGAGAGAAGACTGGTGCTGGCGGTGGTGGTGAGAAGACCGGCGGTGGAGGTGAGTGGACTGGTGGTGGTGGTGGCGAGTGGACTGGTGGAGGGGGAGAGAAGACTGGTGCTGGCGGTGGTGGTGAGAAAACCGGGGGTGGAGGTGAATGGACTGGTGCTGGCGGTGGTGGTGAGAAGACCGGCGGTGGCGGTGGCGGCGAGTGGACTGGTGGAGGGGGAGAGAACACTGTTGGTGGTGGTGGCGACTGGACTGGTGGAGGGGGAGAGGAGACTGGTGTTGGCGGTGGCGGGGAGTGAACTGGTGGGGGGGGTGGAGGGGAGTGCACCGGTGGTGGTGGAGGAAGAGATTTGACCAGTGTTGGTGGCGGAGGAGATTGCACCAGTGTTGGTTTTGGTGGAGTAGGTACCGACGGCACAGGTGACGGAGGAGGAGAGCTGACTGGTGCAGGCGGTGGAGAATGAACAACAGGGGGTGGAGAGTGGACCGGTGCAGGCGGCGGAAAGTGAACAACTGGTGGTGCCTGAGCTGGCGACCCTGATCCTTTCCCTCCACCTCCTCTGCCTTGGCCGCACTCCGCCTTACTGCAGACCACTGTCTTACTAATGACCGGCAAGCACGTGCTCGACTCCTTCTGCTCCGATCTCCCCGACAAACAATTGCTGACGTCATCAAAGACAACCTTATCGCTCGACGTAACGCATGCAGAATCCATCTCCGTGAAATAGTTGTCGGAGAAGGTAAAATTGGACAATTTCGGCAGCTTGCAGATTCCGCCGGAGACAGAGCCAGTTAACTTATTCCCCTTAACGTCGATCACCTCCACAGTTTTCAAATTTTCCATACTCTTCGGCAGCGACCCGACGAACGAATTCCCGCTGACGTCGAACAATTCCAACTTCCCCAGCTGACCGATCTCCGGTGGGAAACACCCACTCAAATCGTTATTCATAAAAGCAATCTCGTTAAGGTTGGGCATGTTTCCGATCGTGTCGGGGATGCAGCCGGAGAATTTGTTGTTCGCAAACGTGACAATCGAAACCGTTGAGTTTCCGATCGTGGCCGGAATACTCGACGTGAACCTATTATCATTCAATAACAGAGCATCGAGATCTTTCAAGAACAATTCTGGCGGCAGCTCTCCCTCGAAATTATTGTACCTGTAATAACAAATCCCGGTAAAGATTCCGACTCAGAATTACAGACATAATCTTGAATATAACAACAAAGCAGGATGACTTATTCCAGTCCAGTGTACCTGATATCAATGTACTTAACCCCCGGCCATGTCATCACCACCGACGGAAATTTTCCGACAAGCCGGTTGTTGCTGACGTCGAACTCAAACATGAGTGTAAGTTTTGACATGCTCTTCGGAATGATCCCGCAGAACCGGTTCGAGTTAAGATGAAAGAGTGCGACATCGGTGAGAAGCCCTAGCTCGATCGGTAAGTATCCGGCAATGTCGGCATTGTTCAGGTCGATACCTCCGACCACCGTCAGCTTCGGGTCGTCAATGGCCGCCGTGCAGAAAACGCCCTCGTAGGAGCACACGTCACCGCCGACCCAATTTTTTGTGGTATTAAAGGGGTCAGAATAGATAGCTTTTTTCCATGCTTGGAGAGCAATGTAGGCTCTTTTGAGTCTTTCGTTAGGGAAGGATACCTTGACATCTACATCGTATTCGTAGTTTGGTGGGAGGTCACCGTCACCCTCCTTGAAGGTTAGTAGCTGCCGGCGGGCTATTAAGGATGCCTTGGCATCGGAAACTGCAGAAGGCCGTGCCGGCAAGGTGAGGAGGAGGGAGAGGACGGTGATGAGGCGGCCAAAGACCTTCATGAGGGAATGGTTAACCATGGTAACTCCTCCTTGGAAGGCCCAAGGCTGCTGCTTATTTGGGTGGAGATGGAGGTGGAGGAACGGGAGCTTTATAGGGGAGGGGGAGCCGAGGGAAGGCCAATTGTGGCGGGTGAAGGAAGGAGGGTACTATTTTTAGGGTCCTCAAATGAAGGGGTACGCGGCTGAGACGGGCAAGACCCGATTTTGCTTTAACTTCTGGGAACACAAATGTAGGAGGTTTGAATGGGTAACTAATGAAAGACATAATTACCACACAAAAGATAAATAATAAAAGCCATAATAAATTAATAATAAAAAAGTGTTCATAACTTTTATTTTAATTATTGCATTATTAAATGAATTTAATTTGTAATGAATATACAAAAGCAAGTTATAATAATATATTTTTTTTAATTTTTTAAGTTGAGTAATCTTATTAATATAGTAATATGAGTAATAGTATTTTTTTTATTGATATAATACTTTAATAAATTTAAATCATGATAATATTCGACCCGTTTCAAGTTTGCTCTTTAAACTTTAAATCGAATTTTTTTATTTTCTCATATTTGGACAAAGTACAATTTTGTCCCATATGTCAACTTTTCAATCAAAATTTAATATAATACGTTTTGAAAATTACAAAAATAAACTTTCATAAATGTTACTTCAATCAAACTTTGAAGATCGTTACATTCCATTACAAACAAATACAGTGCATGTTCTGTCACTTACAAAGAACAAACATTACATTACATTCGAACTGGATTTTTGGTATTATTTTGAACTGGTCTATTGAAGCCTAAAAACTTGTTTGGTTTTGGAACTAATTCAGCCGAACCGGTTCGAACCAAACCAGTTCATCCAAACTGATTAAATTGAACAATCCTACTCAAACCAATTCTCATAACAAAAAAGATCAATCACTCATGGGTAGGGGAGAAATGACAATAAAGAGACGTAGGAAGAGAGACGAGGGAGGCTCGCCGTAGGAAGAGAGACGTGGAGGCTACCGTCGGGGAGGCTGCGGTTGAAGACGCTAATTGCTGTGAAGTGTGAGGCTGAAAGGTTGAGGCTGAAAGACAAGGTTGCGGTTCAATTTCTTGGCAAATGGCAAGACTGTGGTTCCGGTTATTTTGTATTTTTGAAAGTTTATATTATTTTTGCAATTTTTAAAACTTATTTTGATAAATATTTGGATAGAAAAATTGACGGTTTAATACAAACTTACATTTTGATCAAACATGAGGAAAATAAATATTACAATAGAGAGAAACTTGTAATCTGATCAAACATTATGATATAATGTTGTATTTTACCTTATATTTTAAATTTTATAATTAGATTAAAATTATACAACAATAGCTCGAACCAATTTTATACTCTAACCAATTTTATACATTAATCCTGTATGTACTAAATTGATACCAAAATCTTTTAGGACAAACTTTGAAGATCGTTACATTCCATTACAAACAAATACAGTGCCTGTTCTGTCACATATACAATTACAGACCACCACCAAGTACAAAGAACATCAGCAGCATTTACTATAAGCTAAAACACAATCATTTTATTTTTTTGGTAAAACAGAAACTACAACAAACAAAGCTAAAACACAATCTGCTGCCAAAGAAGCACACCACTATCACTGTCACTTGTCACTGTCAGAAATCACAACTCTTTCCTGTTGAATACCAATTTTCCTGTTGAATACCAATCATTGGTTGATAGTCCAGAATCATGGGAGAATCAATCCCCATCAGCAACTTGTTTCCTGTCCAAAACCCAAATATCAATCATTCAACTTTCTAGATGGATAGGAAGTATTTACTACATAAATCTACGAACTGCAAATCTCAGAGTAATTTTTTAGTTTTCTCCCCCAATATTTTAGGAAAACAAGTGATTGCGTGAGATGGTCAATAGTTTCCAGAATTGAAAAAAACAAAGGGTTTTACACTAAGTTTAATAGTCTTATCATTGCTCTTAATCGAGTACGGCAGCTATAAAGTTAAATCAAGATTAGTTTATTATCTTCATCATGCTGACCAAGAACGTAAAGAAATAAGAGGTTCATCATTATTGCAGTCAAATTCATAATTACAGATGAGCAGTGAATTGAAGCTGCGTTATAAGATTAATGACTAACCATTGCGAGTTGAGGGTCAGTCCATTGCAATATTTCTTCAGCTTCAACGACACGGAATATGAAGACTTTCAGCACGATATTCTCTTCCTGAACAAGCTCAAATACACAGATATCTCCTACATTCAAGTTATTCTCGATCACAAATTTCCGCCAACCTTTGCTTATCCGAGCACTAGTTCCACTTCCAATGTAGCGAGCAGGCCATTTATTCCCAACAGAATCCTGAAGTATGATTTCTCCTTGAACCTGTTTCAGATACTTCTGCGAGAACCCGTTTGGGAGATACTGACACCCATACAAGAACAAAATTTCATCACTTACTAATTATCAGAAAGAAACTTGAATATATTATAGGGCTTACCAAAGTAAAGGGAGAAGATATATAGGATGGACGCATAGTAACTCTACAAAATGGAAGGGTGGGTTTAAACTTCTCTATCGCAAGAACAGCTTTTCTCTTCTCCTCATCAGTGACTGCCCTAGATCTTCTTCTCCACCTTAAGGGGAAAGCCTCAATTGGCAATTCCATGGACTCCCGTTCAGTTTCTGTCCCGAATGGAGCATCTGCATTTCCGTACACAATTCCATGCATGAAATAAAAAAGTAAAAAAATGAAATAAGCAGAGAAAGAAGGCTCAGACTCTTACCAGTGTCAGATATTAACCTTTTCTTGCAATTTGTGTTTGCTTCTTGGGAAAAGTTTATGTAAGTTTCTTTCTGAGGTTCCAGAAGGTCGGTTTCAGTGACTTGAACGCTTGTGTCTCGAGCAGCAATATTCTCTGCCACTGTCAAAGAGGATCTCTTTGCTACCGTGCATTTACTTAAATGCCTGTCCTTTGGACAACCTGAGGCAGTGTCTGTGGACAAAAGGTCGACATTTTGCCAAATTGTTGAATATTTAAACGAAGCCGCCTGAACTTGTTTGCCTTGAGTTGATTCATGAGATGTAAAACCAACTTTTGGAGAAACTTTCATCTCTGAAACTGCTAAATCATAAATGTAAACAGCAAATGTGGAGTTCCCTTGGTATTTAAAAATCAGAAAGCAGCCAGGATGGAGGGAATGGTGGTCAACAAATTTCTCCCAACCATAACTCAACCACAACTTCTGATCAACTTTTCTTAACCCAATTAACCATTTGTCTGAATTCGAGTCGATGAGAGTAACAAAAGAAGAGACTTTCTCCCCTAATCTCTGGATGAATTTCTTCGGAATACCCTGCAAGTTGAAAATACAACGATAACTTTACCAGTGTCTGCTAAGAGTGGAGATTAACCCTAATTTTCACTCTCCCTATGTAAAATTTCGGTTAAATTCTTTAGAGGGCTCGAAATCTAAAGCATACGTTGATCCGCAAGCCACCCAATGTTCATAATACACATCAGTCTCTTCAAGGCATCTGAGTACAGAAGAAGATCTGCACAGAATTAATCCTCCTAGTAAAATCAAATGTTATTATCAGAACAAGAAATCGCCTAATTGACCTCATGCTCTTAATTTTCAACATCTTAGCAACAAAACCTAGTTCTAATCCTAGGTCCTTGATACTCCTAGCTCAAAGTCCATCTCAGTAATCAGCATTTACTCAAATAAGTGCAAAATTCTAGGTTAATGCACATTCAATTAAGAACGGAGGCCCTCATAAAATCAAATTGCGAGGAAGAAAAAACAAATTGCGCGGAGAAACACAAGTCTCTGAGATGAGGAGCATCTCTTCTTCAAGAAACGGGTATCGTTGCAGATAGATGGTCATCTTTCTATTTTCCAAATGAAGATTAGCTTTTCTGGTTTGCTGGGAGGGCGAGAAGCTCAAAGTTGCATAGCGAAACTTTTGCACAAGGTGGAATTCACTCACCAGCTCTTTATCTTGGATGATGGAGTCGACCATCAGCTTGTAGAAAATGCAGGACCTATTCTCCGCAGAATCCAACTGCATGGCGGCTTCAGTCTCAGTGGGCTGCTCCTTCTCCGACGACGACATTGATCTCTGCAAATCCAAGCTGGAACCGAGCTTCAGCAAGAGAGAAAGGTATAGAAAAGGGAAAATTTCATTGCTGCACCCTCTCTTTAACCCTGAAAGTACTTGCATCCCTAACTTACGTTTCAAGAAAAATTTAGACTGATCTTTTCGAATACTGCACTTACACCTCATGCAAACTTTCCTTGAAGATTTCAATTGTTGTTATTATTATTCATTAGTTAATACATGAATGTGATAACTGATATATGAAGTATTCCGGTCTCAGGTAGGGTGTTTGCAAGAAAAAAAACGATTTTTTTTTTGCTAAACTGGAAAAATGAAAAATTGATCCTAAATCGTTCTGAAGGTCTCGCTATAAGTTCAAGACCAAGATTGATCAATCATTTTTTTGTTAGGTCAATCTTGAGAATGGAGTTTTCATTTTTACAGATAAAAACTGTGGACTATAGTATTATCTGTAAGCATCACAATGCAGAATCAGCAGTATACTATTGCACCATAAATGCTGCTAAGGGAGTTTGCAGCTGCAAGAAGTCAAGAACTACCCTTTTTTTTTCTTCATCTGTTACTGCTTTGGACCTTCTCAGTCATTTAAAAAAGGAAGCTTTTTTGTAATGCAGTTCCATCCTCAGATCCTTTTTGTTGAGGCAGTTATCTACATTAGGCCAACCATGGTGGAACCATGGTCTGTGATTGAGCTTTCTTAAGCCAACCTTCCATTTGGCTGATTGCAGTCAATAAGAAGAGTAATACCAACAGGAAGATCATCACCAAATTTCTTAGGAATAACCTGCAAATTGGAAGCACATCTACATTTATGAATTATCACTCAGTTTGATATGTGCCAAAACCTTTTTCTTTGTCCAAAAAGAGAATCAAACTCCCCCAAATCAGCATCTGTGCCAAGGTTCTATGGTGTAGTGGTTAGCACTCTGGACTTTGAATCCAGCGACCTGGGTTCAACTCCCGGTAGGACCTTTTGGAATGCATAGTTCTTATCGGAAGGTGTTCAAGAACCTGATAGACCAGTCTTATTAGAACAAAAAAATGATTTTTACACCCTCCTTGAACTATAATTTCATTCAAGAAATGAGAGCTTTTCTCATAATTTGGCTCTAGACAATCTCCAACAGCTCTCTATGCTACTGTTCTATGGCAGCATTTCTTCCCAAGAACTACCCACACAAAAAAGATCACTTTTTGTATCTCCAATTCAACCCATGAACTGATCCCCTCATTCTTTCCGTCAAATTTTGTCTGTAGTGACTCCATTTCTGTTTCATAGTTAAATGAGTGACGAAACCTTAAAGTTTATAACTTTATGTTAAAGGGGTGAAACTTACCATATCTTTCTCTTGGAGGATGGACTGCAATATCAAAGTGTAGAAAATAGAACACCTTTTCTCTGCATAAACTGTCTTCTCCGGCGTTGATTGCTGCAAATCCATGGCCGGAAGAGACTTAGAGCGTGTGGAAGTTGGATTTTGCTGATTCTGTGGGCATTCTGACGACACTTACTCTTTGTGAATTCCTGAAGGGACCACTGAAGTTGAGCTTCTATAATCTAACAAACTTGAGTAATTTTTTATGCTAGTTTTGAGATTAAGGACAGGTTAAACATACATCAGATGGACTGACATTACAAATACCTTCACAAGGTTTTACATATTTACATATGTGCATTCTACTATCTTAGCACTTCATGACAACGATTAGGAGCATTACATAGACTTCATACATGCTTCAGCAGTATATATACATTCGCACCACAAAATGCTGCTATGTTATGCATGGAACTACAACATTGTATCATATCCTTTCTGCTTATACAAGATAGTTGCTTCGGATCCGAACAACGGCTTCTCTACGTTTGAGCACCAAAACGTCCAGTCATTTGCAACAAGGTAAGCACAAAGAACTCACCTTCATTGGGCATTTGAAGGGACAGTAGAGTCACTGCATTACTTCGGGATTGGCAGCTCGAAAAATGGTGACTTTCAGCACGACAGTATGATCTTCTTTCTGGACAAGCTCGAAGATGCAGACATCTCCATCATCCAAATTATTATCCACAGCAAATTCATGCCAACCTTTTCTTAACTTAGCGGTGTAGGAACTATAGTTGCACCGAGTAAGCCATTCTCTTCCATCGGGATCCCGAAGCGTGATTATTCCTCCTATATCTTTCAGATGCTTCTTCGAGAAGCCTGCTGGAAGGTGCTGCATGCCAAAGTGAAAAGATTCAGTTACATTTAATGTGACGCCCATTTCTCTCGCTAGCTAAATCACCTTTGTCTAGTAGTGATTGTACCAAACATATGAAAATCAAGATTTTGGAAGGAGAAATCTGATTCAAAGGCGTCTTACCAACACATAAGAGTAGTATACATAGGACGGTCGCATAACCATCTGAAAAAAAGGGAATTTGGACGTAAATTTTGCAGCTGCATGAACTGCTCGTCTTTTTTCTTCATCTGTTACTGTTCTTGATCTTCTTTTCCATTTCAAAAATGAATCTTTATTACGCTCTTCCATCTTCACCTTTTTCTTGTTGGAGCATTCATCTACATGAGAGAAGACATAAAAACTATATATATATACATATATATATACACATTTCTTCTATATATAACCGTGAAGGATCTCGAAGAACAATGAAATGCTCACCCAGTTCAGATGTTAGCCTTCTTTTCCATTCACTGTCTGGTAAGTTGGGTGGATCTGTATAATTGAAATTGTTAGCTTCCTGTTGTGCATCGAATCTAATACCCGTTTCTGCATAGACATCTTCATTCAGGTTCTCCATGAAATCATTTTCATAATCTTCAGTATCTATACGTTCATCAAGATTTACTTCTTGCTCGCTTCCCTCGATATTTTGAGGCACAGATTCACCGTAAACCTGCACTATTTCTTCTTTGGGATTGGTGGCAGCTCGAAAAATGGAGACTTTCAGCAGAAGAATATCCTCCTCCATCTGGCCAAGCTCAAAAATGCAGACGTCTCCACCATCCAAATTATTAGCTACAACAAAATCGAGCCAACCTGTAGTTATAATAGCACTAGATTTCCTATACCGACACCGAGCGGGCCATTTTCTCCCATTCGAATCCTTAAGCATGATTGGTCCTGGTATGCCTTCCAGATACTTCTTGGAGAAGTCTGCTGGAAGGTACTGTCAAATAAAAATGATCAGTAAGACAATATGTTTTGTACACCATACAAAAAAATACATGCAAATGAGTATTTTGATGGTTCAAATGCATGCTTACCAAATTACATCTAGAGTATACATAGGACGGCCGCATAACCATTCGACAGAACGGGAATTTGGATGTGAAGTTTGCGGCTGCATGAACTGCCTGTCTTTTTTCTTCATCTGTGACAGTTCTGGGTTTTCTCTTCCATTTCAAAGAGGAAGCTTTAGTGCGTGCTTCCATCTTCACGGATTTCTTGTTGCAGCAATCATCTACATGAAGAGAAGACACATCATGAAACAAAAAGAAAAATATAGACATAATGGAGCCTGAAGAACAATGAAATGCTCACCAAGTTCAGACATCATCCTTCTTTTCCACATACTGTCGGGTAACTTTTGATTGGCCAAATGTGAGTTTTTAACCTCTTTTCGGGTTTTCATGAGATAATCTGCATTGACTCTAATGCCTATTCCTTGGACATGTTTGTCTCTCTTCTCAAGAGGTGGCCAATCGATGCAGTCAGCAACATTTGAAGATGTATTTTCTGCCTTGCACTCGAAGATAGCATTATCTGCCTTTGAACAACCAGGAGTTGGCTTTTGTGGGGCAATTATGTCGATGTCCTCATTCAATTTCTCCGTGAAATCATTTGCATAATCTTTTGGGCCTAAATGCTGAGCAGGATTTATTTCTTGCTCTCTTTTCTCAACTGGGATAGTATCAGCAACCACTGAAGGTATACTTTTAGGAGTAGATTCACTATAAACCTGCACAACTTCAGGATTGACAGCTCGAAAAATGGAGACTTTTAGCACGATATCATCCCTCTGCACAAGCTCAAAGATGCATACATCTCCATCATCCAAATTATTCTCAACTGCGAAATCACGCCAACCTGTGGTTAACCTAGATCTATTATCCTTATAACCGAACCGGACCGGCCATTTTCTTCCACTGGGATCCTGAAGTTCGATTACTCCTTGTATGTCTTTCAGATGCTTCTTGGTGAATTCAGCTGGGAAGTACTGCCCAAATAGGAAGGGTTAGGTGATATTATATCATAATAGAAGGACTAGTGGGTTAACATTCTTACCAACACAAATCTATAATATACATAAGACACCCGCATCATAATTCGGCAGAATGGAAAGTTGGACTTGAAGCTTTCAGTGGTAAGAACTACCCTTTTTCTTTCTTCATCCGTTACTGCTCTGGGTGTTCTCTTCCATTTCAAAAAGGAAGCTTTTTTATCATGCACTTCCATCCTCTGCTTCTTTTTGTTGCAGCAATCATCTACATAAACCAAGAAAAATCACAAAATAAAAGGGTATAGTGAAGAATTATACATTATTAAGGAGGCTTACCCAGTTCAGATAGTAGTCTTCTTTTACATTTGGATTGGTTTTTAATGAGCTCATCGGCATTGACTCTAACTCCTATTTTTGGGGCAGGCTTGTCTCTCATCTCAAGAACTGGCCTCATAATACTATCAGCAATTACTGAGGATGTCTTTTCTGCACCGCATTTGACAAAAGGCTTGTCTTTAGGAGTTTTGCTTGGTGATGGAAGCATCACTGTCTGGAAAATGTCTTTAGACTGTGAAGATCGAATTGAAGCTACTTCTATTTGCTCAGCCCGGGCAGGTTCAGGTCTAATACCAGGATTATCGAACGATACCTTCATCTCTGATTCAGTTAAATCATATATATAAACAGCAAAATTAGAGTTCCCTTCATATTGGAATATCAGAAAGGATCCAACATGAATGGAGTGGTCTTCCATAAACTTCGGCCAACCGTGGTGTAACCATAGTCGATGATTAAGCCTTCTTAACCCGATCTTCCATTTTGCTGAATTGCAGTCAATAAGAGTAACAACATCGAGAAGTTTATCACCAATTTTTTTACCAAATTTCTTAGGAATGCCCTGCAAGTTGAAAATACATTTAGATTTATCAATTACTACTCCATCGCATATTGCAAATCCAGCTAAATTACAAAACTCAATATAAGTATACATCAAAATCTGATCTTTAGACCAAGTTTGAACCAAAACAAGAATGAACATCCAAGAAATGAAAATTTCTCCTCATAATTTTGGCTCCACCTTTTTGTGGAGCTCAATGCTACTGCTCTATGACAACATTTCCTTTCCCAAAACTAAGATTCATAGTTTATGGCTATGCACACACAAAGATCACGTATTGTCTCTCCAATTCAACCCATGAACTGATCCCCTCTTTCTTTCTTGCAAAATTTCCATATAGTGACTCCATTCACTGTTTCAAAGAAACCTTAAAGTTTACGATTTTATCTAAAAGGGGTGAACCTTACCAGTTCTTTCTCTAGGATGATGGACTGCACTATCAGCTTGTAGAAGATGTAGCACTTTTTCTCTGCAGAAACTGACTGCTGCATGGCTTCAGCTGTAGTGGGTATCGTCTTCTCTGGCGGTGACGGCTGCAAATCCATTCTCCGGGAAGAATTTAAGCGCGTGGTTGTTGGATTAGTGGTTCAGTCAAGATGAATGGACACGCATTTGTGATGGCGCATACACTATGTGAGTGGAGACCAAGCAACCATTGAAGTCGATGAAGAGCTTCAAGACATGGTTCTGTATGTTCCACTGAAGGTCAAAGAGGAAAGCAAAAACAGAGAAAAAATTATAGAAATTATATTTGCAAATGCAAGGTAGGGACTGCCACATAGGGCTGGCAATGGTACGGTGAAAAAACCATAACCACGGTTATAACCGTTACTGTTTAATATGGTTAACCGTACCATTATGGTGCGGTGCGGTTATGGTGATGAATTCTCTACCCATAATGGTTATGGTTATGGTTATGGTATTTGAGTTATACCCATGGTTATAACCATGGTTATTTTATAAATATAATAATTATTTATTATTAATAAACTAATATATATATATATTATACTAAATATAAATTACAGCATAAAAGTGAAATCAATTGATGATATTGAGGAAGATGATGATTGATAGAAACAAATATGACAAGTGTGAAATGGTTAGGAGTGTTGAATCATTACTCGTTATGGGTGTTTGTTGAATTTTAATGTTAATTCAGTGGTGTGAATGTTAATGTTGAATCATATGAATGTTAAATGATGTTAGTGTTAATGTTGAATGATGTTAGTGCTACATATTTTTATTGTTGGCAATATAGATAGATGTATTTTTTAAAATTAAATTTTCGGTCTTTTATTATATTACATGTGGAAAAAATATGGTTATACGGTTATAACCATGGTTAATAACCACAGTTATTTTGATGGTTATGGTATTGAAAATTGTACCCATAATGGTTATGGTTATGGTTATGGTATGTGGTTTAAAAATATGGTATGGTTATGGTATTTGACATACCCTGACCATACCCTAACCATTGCCAGCCCTACTGCCACATCTATAGACTATAGTACTCATGATATGGTTGGACATGTGCGTAGTGGGTTTCTTAAAAGAAGGTTGTTTAATTATTATTTTTTTGGCCAAGGAAGGTTTGTTTAACTGGAAAAATATGAAAAAATCTAATATGTTTGGACATGTGCGTAGTGCGTTTCTTAAAAGAAGGTTGTTTAATTGCGCGGAGAAACACAAGTCTCTGAGTGAGGAGCATCTCTTCTTCAAGAAACGGTTATCGTTGCAGATAGATGGTCATCTTTCTATTTTCCAAATGAAGATTAGCTTTTCTGGTTTGCTGGGAGGGCGAGAAGCTCAAAGTTGCATAGCCAAATTTTTGCACAAGGTGGAATTCACTCACCAGCTCTTTATCTTGGATGATGGAGTCGACCATCAGCTTGTAGAAAATGCAGGACCTCTTCTCCGCAGAATCCGACTGCATGGCGGCTTCAGTCTCAGTGGGCTGCTCCTTCTCCGACGACGACATTGATCTCTGCAAATCCAAGCTGGAACCGAGCTTCAGCAAGAGAGAAAGGTATAGAAAAAGGAAAATTTCATTGCTGCACCCTCTCTTTAACCCTGAATGTACTTGCATCCCTAACTTACGTTTCACGCAAAATTTAGACTGATCTTTTCGAATACTGCACTTACACCTCATGCAAACTTTCCTTGAAGATTTCAATTGTTGTTATTATTATTCATTAGTTAATACATGAATGTGATAACTGATATATGAAGTATTCCGGTCTCAGGTAGGGTGTTTGGAAGAAAAAAAAACGATTTTTTTTTTGCTAAACTGGAAAAATGAAAAATTGATCCTAAATCGTTCTGAAGGTCTCGCTATAAGTTCAAGACCAAGATTGATCAATCATTTTTTTTGTTAGGTCAATCTTGAGAATGGAGTTTTCATTTTTACAGATAAAAACTGTGGACTATAGCATTATCTGTAAGCATCACAATGCAGAATCAGCAGTATACTATTGCACCATAAATGCTGCTAAGGGAGTTTGCAGATGCAAGAAGTCAACAACTACCCTTTTTTTTTCTTCATCTGTTACTGCTTTGGACCTTCTCAGTCATTTAAAAAAGGAAGCTTTTTTGTAATGCAGTTCCATCCTCAGATCCTTTTTGTTGAGGCAGTTATCTACATTAGGCCAACCATGGTGGAACCATAGTCTGAGATTGAGCTTTCTTAAACCAACATTCCATTTGGCTGATTGCAGTCAATAAGTAATACCAACAGGAAGATCATCACCAAATTTCTTAGGAATAACCTGCAAATTGGAAGTACATCTACATTTATGAATTATCACTCAGTTTGATATGTGCCAAAACCTTTTTCTTTGTCCAAAAAGAGAATCAAACTCCCCCAAATCAGCATATGTGCCAAGGTTCTATGGTGTAGTGGTTAGCACTCTGGACTTTGAATCCAGCGACCTGGGTTCAACTCCCGGTAGGACCTTTTGGAATGCATAGTTCTTATCGGAAGGTGTTCAAGAATCCGATAGACCAGTCTTATTAGAACAAAAAAAAATGATTTTTACACACTCCTTGAACTATAATGTCATTCAAGAAATAATAACTTTTCTCATAATTTGGCTCTAGACATCTCCAACAGGCAACAGCTCTCTATGCTACTGTTCTATGGCAGCATTTCTTCCCAAGAACTACCCACACAAAAAAGATCATTTTTTGTATCTCCAATTCAACCCATGAACTGATACCCTCGTTCTTTCCGTCAAATTTTGTCTGTAGTGACTCCATTTCTGTTTCATAGTTAAATGAGTGACGAAACCTTAAAATTTACAACTTTATGTAAAAGGGGTGAAACTTACCATCTCTTTCCCTTGGAGGATCGGATGGACTGCAATATCAACGTGTAGAAGATGGAACACCTTTTCTCTGCAGAAACTGTCTTCTCCAGCGTTGATTGCTGCAAATCCATGGCCGGAAGAGACTTAGAGCGTGTGGAAGTTGGATTTTGCTGATTCTGTGGCCATTCTGACGGCACTTACTCTTTGTGAATTCCTGAAGGGACCACTGAAGTTGAGCTTCTATAATCTAACAAACTTACAGTGATTTTTTATGCTAGTTTTGAGATTAAGGACAGGTTAAACATACATCACATGGACTGACATTACAAATACCTTCACAAGGTTTTACATATTTACAGACCCTCAAAATATGTGCATTCTACTATCTTAGCACTTCATGACAACGATTAGGAGCATTACATAGACTTCATGCATGCTTCAGCAGTATATATACATTCGCACCACAAAATGCTGCTATGTTATGCATGAAACTACAACATTGTATCATACCCTTTCTGCTTATACAAGATAGTTGCTTCGGATCCGAACAACGGCTTCTCTACGTTTGAAAACGTCCAGTCATTTGCAACAAGGTAAGCATAAAGAACTCACCTTCATTGGGCATTTGAGGGACAGTGAGTCACTGCATTACTTCGGGATTGGCAGCTCGAAAAATGGAGACTTTCAGCACGACAGTATGATCTTCTTTCTGGACAAGCTCGAAGATGCAGACATCTCCATCATCCAAATTATTATCCACAGCAAATTCATGCCAACCTTTTATTAACTTAGCGGTGTAGGCACTATAGTTGCACCGAGCAAGCCATTCTCTTCCATCGGGATCCCGAAGCGTGATTACTCCTCGTATATCTTTCAGATGCTTCTTCGAGAAGCCTGCTGGAAGGTACTGCATGCCAAAGTGAAAAGATTCAGTTACATTTAATGTGACCCGTAGCGACAGGTGGTTTTCTGTCGCTAGAAGTTGTGACGCCCATTTCTCTCGCTAGCTAAATCACCTTTGTCTAGTAGTGATTGTACCAAACATATGAAAATCAAGATTTTGGAAGGAGAAATCTGATTTAAAGGCGTCTTACCAACACATAAGAGTGGTATACATATGACGGTCGCATAACCATTTGACAAAACGGTAATTTGGACGTAAATTTTGCAGCTGCATGAACTGCTAGTCTTTTTTCTTCATCTGTTACTGCTCTTGATCTTCTTTTCCATTTCAAAGATGAAGCTTTATTACACTCTTCCATCTTCACCTTTTTCTTGTTGGAGCATTCATCTGCATGAGAGAAGACATAAAAACTACACATTTCTTCTATATATAGCCGTGAAGGATCTCGAAGAACAATGAAATGCTCACCCAGTTCAGATGTTAGCCTTCTTTTCCATTCACTGTCTGGTAAGTTGGGTGGATCTGTATAATTGAAATTGTTAGCTTCCTGCTGTGCATCGAATCTAATACCCGTTTCTGCATAGACATCTTCATTCAGGTTCTCCATGAGATCATTTTCATAATCTTCAGTATCTATACGTTCATCAAGATGTACTTCTTGCTCGCTTCCCTCGATATTTTGAGGCACAGATTCACCGTAAACCTGCACTATTTCTTCTTTGGGATTGGTGGCAGCTCGAAAAATGGAGACCTTCAGCAGAAGAATATCCTCCTCCATCTGGCCAAGCTCAAAAATGCAGACGTCTCCACCATCCAAATTATTAGCTACAACAAAATCGCGCCAACCTGTACTTATGATAGCCCTATACCTCCTATACCGACAACGAGCGGGCCATTTTCTCCCATTCGAATCCTTAAGCATGATTGGTCCTTGCATGCCTTCCAGATACTTCTTGGAGAAGTCTACTGGAAGGTACTGTCAAATAAAAATGATCAGTAAGACAACATGTTTTGTACACCATACAAAAAATACATGCAAGTGAGTATTTTGATGGTCAAATGCGTGCTTACCAAATCAAAATTAGAGTATACATAGGACGGCTGCATAACCATTCGACAGAACGGGAATTTGGATGTAAAGTTTGCGGCTGCATGAACTGCCTGTCTTTTTTCTTCATCTGTGACAGTTCTGGGTTTTCTCTTCCATTTCAAAGAGGAAGCTTTAGTACGTGCTTCCATCTTCACGGATTTCTTGTTGCAGCAATCATCTACATGAAGAGAAGACACATCATGAAACAAAAAAAAAAGAAAAATATAGACATAATGGAGCCTGAAGAACAATGAAATGCTCACCCAGTTCAGACATCATCCTTCTTTTCCACATACTGTCGGGTAACTTTTGATTGGCCAAATGTGAGTTTTTAACCTCTTTTCGGGTTTTCATGAGATAATCTGCATTGACTCTAATGCCTATTCCTTGGACATGTTTGTCTCTCTTCTCAAGAGGTGGCCAATCGATGCAGTCAGCAACATTTGAAGATGTATTTTCTGCCTTGCACTCGAAGATAGCATTATCTGCCTTTGAACAACCAGGAGTTGGCTTTTGTGGGGCAATTATGTCGATGTCCTCATTCAATTTCTCCGTGAAATCATTTGCATAATCTTTTGGGCCTAAATGCTGAGCAGGATTTATTTCTTGCTCTCTTTTCTCAACTGGGATAGTATCAGCAACCACTGAAGGTACCCGTTTAGGTGTAGATTCACTATAAACCTGCACAACTTCAGGATTGACAGCTCGAAAAATGGAGACTTTTAGCACGATATCATCCCTCTGCACAAGCTCAAAGATGCATACATCTCCATCATCCAAATTATTCTCAACTGCGAAATCACGCCAACCTGTGGTTAACCTAGATCTATTATCCTTATAACCGAACCGAACCGGCCATTTTCTTCCACTGGGATCCTGAAGTTCGATTACTCCTTGTATGTCTTTCAGATGCTTCTTGGTGAATTCAGCTGGGAGGTACTGCCCAAATAGGAAGGGTTAGGTGATATTATATCATAATAGAAGGACTAGTGGGTTAACATTCTTACCAACACAAATCTATAATATACATAAGACACCCGCATCATAATTCGGCAGAATGGAAAGTTGGACTTGAAGCTTTCAGTGGTAAGAACTACCCTTTTTCTTTCTTCATCCGTTACTGCTCTGGGTGTTCTCTTCCATTTCAAAAAGGAAGCTTTTTTATCATGCACTTCCATCCTCTGCTTCTTTTTGTTGCAGCAATCATCTACATAAACCAAGAAAAATCACACAAAAAAGGGTATAGTGAAGAATTAGACATTATTAAGGAGGCTTACCCAGTTCAGATAGTAGTCTTCTTTTACATTTGGATTGGTTTTTAATGAGCTCATCGGCATTGACTCTAACTCCTATTTTTGGGGCAGGCTTGTCTCTCATCTCAAGAACTGGCCTCATAATACTATCAGCAATTACTGAGGGTGTCTTTTCTGCACCGCATTTGACAAAAGGCTTGTCTTTAGGAGTTTTGCTTGGTGATGGAAGCATCACAGTCTGGAAAATGTCTTTAGACTGTGAAGATCGAATTGAAGCTACTTCTATTTGCTCAGCCCGGGCAGGTTCAGGTCTAATACCAGGATTATCGAACGATACTTTTATCTCTGATTCAGTTAAATCGTATATATAAACAGCAAAATTAGAGTTCCCTTCATATTGGAATATCAGAAAGGATCCAACATGAATGGAGTGGTCTTCCATAAACTTCGGCCAACCGTGGTGTAACCATAGTCGATGATTAAGCCTTCTTAACCCGATCTTCCATTTTGCTGAATTGCAGTCAATAAGAGTAACAACATCGGGAAGTTTATCACCAATTTTTTTACCAAACTTCTTAGGAATGCCCTGCAAGTTGAAAATACATTTAGATTTATCAATTACTACTCCATCGCATATTGCAAATCCAGCTAAATTACAAAACTCAATATAAGTATACATCAAAATCTGATCTTTAGACCAAGTTTGAACCAAAACAAGAATGAACATCCAAGAAATGAAAATTTCTCCTCATAATTTTGGCTCCACCGTTTTGTGGAGCTCAATGCTACTGCTCTATGACAACATTTCCTTCCCAAAACTAAGATTCATAGTTTATGCACACACAAATATCACGTATTGTCTCTCCAATTCAACCCATGAACTGATCCCCTCTTTCTTTCTTGCAAAATTTCTATATAGTGACCCCATTCACTGTTTCAAAGAAACTTTAAAGTTTACGATTTTATCTAAAAGGGGTGAACCTTACCAGTTCTTTCTCTAGGATGATGGACTGCACTATCAGCTTGTAGAAGATGTAGCACTTTTTCTCTGCAGAAACTGACTGCTGCATGGCTTCAGCTGTAGTGGGTATCGTCTTCTCTGGCGGTGACGGCTGCAAATCCATTCTCCGGGAAGAAATAGAGCGCGTGGTTGTTGGATTAGTGGTTCAGTCAAGATGAATGGACATGCATTTGTGATGGCGCATACACTATGTGAGTGGAGACCAAGCAACCATTGAAGTCGATGAAGAGCTTCAAGACATGGTTCTGTATGTTCCACTGAAGGTCAAAGAGGAAAGCAAAAACAGAGAAAAAAATTATAGAAATTATATTTGCAAATGCAAGGGAGGGACTGCCACATCTATAGACTATAGTACTCATGATATGGTTGGACATGTGCGTAGTGGGTTTCTTAAAAGAAGGTTGTTTAATTAATTTTCTTTTGGCCAAGGAAGGTTTGTTTAATTGGAAAAATATGAAAAAATCTAATATGTTTGGACATGTGCGTAGTGCGTTTCTTAAAAGAAGGTTGTTTAATTGCGCGGAGAAACACAAGTCTCTGAGATGAGGAGCATCTCTTCTTCAAGAAACGGTTATCGTTGCAGATAGATGGTCATCTTTCTATTTTCCAAATGAAGATTAGCTTTTCTGGTTTGCTGGGACGGCGAGAAGCTCAAAGTTGCATAGCGAAATTTTTGCACAAGGTGGAATTCACTCACCAGCTCTTTATCTTGGATGATGGAGTCGACCATCAGCTTGTACAAAATGCAGGACCTCTTCTCCGCAGAATCCGACTGCATGGCGGCTTCAGTCTCAGTGGGCTGCTCCTTCTCCGACGACGACATTGATCTCTGCAAATCCAAGCTGGAACCGAGCTTCAGCAAGAGAGAAAGGTATAGAAAAAGGAAAATTTCATTGCTGCACCCTCTCTTTAACCCTGAAAGTACTTGCATCCCTAACTTACGTTTCACGCAAAATTTAGACTGATCTTTTCGAATACTGCACTTACACCTCATCCAAACTTTCCTTGAAGATTTCAATTGTTGTTATTATTATTCATTAGTTAATACATGAATGTGATAACTAATATATGAAGTATTCCGGTCTCAGGTAGGGTGTTTGGAAGAAAAAAAACGATTCTTTTTTTGCTAAACTGGAAAAATGAAAAATTGATCCTAAATCGTTCTGAAGGTCTCGCCATAAGTTCAAGACCAAGATTGATCAATCATTTTTTTGTTAGGTCAATCTTGAGAATGGAGTTTTCATTTTTACAGATAAAAACTGTGGACTATAGTGTTATCTGTAAGCATCACTATGCAGAATCAGCAGTATACTATTGCACCATAAATGCTGCTAGGGGAGTTTGCAGCTGCAAGAATTCAAGAACTACCCTTTTTTTTTCTTCATCTGTTACTGCTTTGGACCTTCTCAGTCATTTAAAAAAGGAAGCTTTTTTGTTATGCAGTTCCATCCTCAGATCCTTTTTGTTGAGGCAGTTATCTACATTAGGCCAACCATGGTGGAACCATAGTCTGCGATTGAGCTTTCTTAAACCAACATTCCATTTGGCTGATTGCAGTCAATAAGAGTAATACCAACAGGAAGATCATCACCAAATTTCTTAGGAATAACCTGCAAATTGGAAGTACATCTACATTTATGAATTACCACTAAGTTTGATATGTGCCAAAACCTTTTTCTTGTCCTAAAAGAGAATCAAACTCCCCCAAATCAGCATATGTGCCAAGGTTCTATGGTGTAGTGGTTAGCACTCTGGACTTTGAATCCAGCGACCTGGGTTCAACTCCCGGTAGGACCTTTTGGAATGCATACTTCTTATCGGAAGGTGTTCAAGAACCTGATAGACCAGTCTTATTAGAACAAAAAAATGATTTTTACACTCTCCTTGAACTATAATGTCATTCAAGAAATTAGAACTTTTCTCATAATTTGGCTCTAGACATCTCCAACAGCTCTATGCTAGTGGTCTATGGCAGCATTTCTTCTCAAGAACTACCCACACAAAAATATCACTTTTTGTATCTCCAATTCAACCCATGAACTGATACCCTCATTCTTTCCGTCAAATTCTGTCTGTAGTGACTCCATTTCTGTTTCATAGTTAAATGAGTGACGAAACTTTAAAGTTTACAACTTTATGTAAAAGGGGTGAAACTTACCATCTCTTTCCCTTGGAAGATCGGATGGACTGCAATATCAACGTGTAGAAGATGGAACACCTATTCTCTGCAGAAACTCTCTTCTCCAGCGTTGATTGCTGCAAATCCATGGCCGGAAGAGACTTAGAGCGTGTGGAAGTTGGATTTTGCTGATTCTGTGGCCATTCTGACGGCACTTACTCTTTGTGAATTCCTGAAGGGACCACTGAAGTTGAGCTTCTATAATCTAACAAACTTTGAGTAATTTTTTTATGCTAGTTTTGAGATTAAGGACAGGTTAAACATACATCACATGGACTGACATTACAAATACCTTCACAAGGTTTTACATATTTACAGACCCTCAAAATATGTGCATTCTACTATCTTAGCACTTCATGACAACGATTAGGAGCATTACATAGACTTCATACATGCTTCAGCAGTATATATACATTCGCACCACAAAATGCTGCTATGTTATGCATGAAACTACAACATTGTATCATACCCTTTCTGCTTATACAAGATAGTTGCTTTGGATCCGAACATCGGCTTCTCTACGTTTGAGCACCAAAACGTCCAGTCATTTGCAACAAGGTAAGCACAAAGAACTCACCTTCATTGGGCATTTGAAGGGACAGTAGAGTCACTGCATTACTTCGGGATTGGCAGCTCGAAAAATGGAGACTTTCAGCACGACAGTATGATCTTCTTTCTGGACAAGCTCGAAGATGCAGACATCTCCATCAGCCAAATTATTATCCACAGCAAATTCATGCCAACCTTTTATTAACTTAGCGGTGTAGGCACTATAGTTGCACCGAGCAAGCCATTCTCTTCCATCGGGATCCCGAAGCGTGATTACTCCTCGTATATATTTCAGATGCTTCTTCGAGAAGCCCGCTGGAAGGTACTGCATGCCAAAGTGAAAAGATTCAGTTACATTTAATGTGACCCGTAGCGACAGGTGGTTTTCTGTCGCTAGAAGTTGTGACGCCCATTTCTCTCGCTAGCTAAATCACCTTTGTCTAGTAGTGATTGTACCAAACATATGAAAATCAAGATTTTGGAAGGACAAATCTGATTTAAAGGCGTCTTACCAACACATAAGAGTGGTATAAATAGGACGGTCGCATAACCATTTGACAAAACGGGAATTTGGACATAAATTTTGCAGCTGCATGAACTGCTAGTCTTTTTTCTTCATCTGTTACTGCTCTTGATCTTCTTTTCCATTTCAAAGATGAAGCTTTATTAAGCTCTTCCATCTTCACCTTTTTCTCGTTGGAGCATTCATCTACATGAGAGAAGACATAAAAACTATATATATATATACACATTTCTTATATATATAGCCGTGAAGGATCTCGAAGAACAATGAAATGCTCACCCAGTTCAGACGTTAGCCTTCTTTTCCATTCACTGTCTGGTAAGTTGGGTGGATCTGTATAATTGAAATTATTAGCTTCCTGGTGTGCATCGAATCTAATATCCGTTTCTGCATAGACATCTTCGTTCAGTTTCTCCATGAAATCATTTTCATAATCTTCAGTATCTATACGTTCATCAAGATTTACTTCTTGCTCGCTCCCCTCGATATTTTGAGGCACAGATTCACCGTAAACCTGCACTATTTCTTCTTTGGGATTGGTGGTAGCTCGAAAAATGGAGACTTTCAGCAAAAGAATATCCTCCTCCATCTGGCCAAGCTCAAAAATGCAGACATCTCCACCATCCAAATTATTAGCTACAACTAAATCGCGCCAACCTGTAGTTATAATAGCACTAGATTTCCTATACCGACACCTAGCGGGCCATTTTCTCCCATTCGAATCCTTAAGCATGATTGGTCCTTGTATGCCTTCCAGATACTTCTTGGAGAAGTCTGCTGGAAGGTACTGTCAAATAAAAATGATCAGTAAGACAATATGTTTTGTACACCATACAAAAAAATACATGCCAATGAGTATTTGATGGTTCAAATGCATGCTTACCAAATTACATCTAGAGTATACATAGGATGGACGCATAACCATTCGACAGAACGGGAATTTGGATGTGAAGTTTGCGGCTGCATGAACTGCCTGTCTTTTTTCTTCATCTGTGACAGTTCTGGGTTTTCTCTTCCATTTCAAAGAGGAAGCTTTAGTACGTGCTTCCATCTTCACGGATTTCTTGTTGCAGCAATCATCTACATGAAGAGAAGACACATCATGAAACAAAAAGAAAAATATAGACATAATGGAGCCTGAAGAACAATGAAATGCTCACCCAGTTCAGACATCATCCTTCTTTTCCACATACTGTCGGGTAACTTTTGATTGACCAAATGTGAGTTTTTAACCTCTTTTCGGGTTTTCATGAGATAATCTGCATTGACTCTAATGCCTATTCCTTGGACATGTTTGTCTCTCTTCTCAAGAGGTGGCCAATCGATGCAGTCAGCAACATTTGAAGATGTATTTTCTGCCTTGCACTCGAAGATAGCATTATCTGCCTTTGAACAACCAGGAGTTGGCTTTTGTGGGGCAATTATGTCGATGTCCTCATTCAATTTCTCCGTGAAATCATTTGCATAATCTTTTGGGCCTAAATGCTGAGCAGGATTTATTTCTTGCTCTCTTTTCTCAACTGGGATAGTATCAGCAACCACTGAAGGTATACTTTTAGGAGTAGATTCACTATAAACCTGCACAACTTCAGGATTGACAGCTCGAAAAATGGAGACTTTTAGCACGATATCATCCCTCTGCACAAGCTCAAAGATGCATACATCTCCATCATCCAAATTATTCTCAACTGCGAAATCACGCCAACCTGTGGTTAACCTAGATCTATTATCCTTATAACCGAACCGGACCGGCCATTTTCTTCCACTGGGATCCTGAAGTTCGATTACTCCTTGTATGTCTTTCAGATGCTTCTTGGTGAATTCAGCTGGGAAGTACTGCCCAAATAGGAAGGGTTAGGTGATATTATATCATAATAGAAGGACTAGTGGGTTAACATTCTTACCAACACAAATCTATAATATACATAAGACACCCGCATCATAATTCGGCAGAATGGAAAGTTGGACTTGAAGCTTTCAGTGGTAAGAACTACCCTTTTTCTTTCTTCATCCGTTACTGCTCTGGGTGTTCTCTTCCATTTCAAAAAGGAAGCTTTTTTATCATGCACTTCCATCCTCTGCTTCTTTTTGTTGCAGCAATCATCTACATAAACCAAGAAAAATCACACAAAAAAGGGTATAGTGAAGAATTAGACATTATTAAGGAGGCTTACCCAGTTCAGATAGTAGTCTTCTTTTACATTTGGATTGGTTTTTAATGAGCTCATCGGCATTGACTCTAACTCCTATTTTTGGGGCAGGCTTGTCTCTCATCTCAAGAACTGGCCTCATAATACTATCAGCAATTACTGAGGATGTCTTTTCTGCACCGCATTCGACAAAAGGCTTGTCTCTAAGAGTTTTGCTTGGTGATGGAAGCATCACTGTCTGGAAAATGTCTTTAGACTGTGAAGATCGAATTGAAGCTACTTCTATTTGCTCAGCCCGGGCCGGTTCAGGTCTAATACCAGGATTATCGAACGATACCTTAATCTCTGATTCAGTTAAATCATATATATAAACAGCAAAATTAGAGTTCCCTTCATATTGGAATATCAGAAAGGATCCAACATGAATGGAGTGGTCTTCCATAAACTTCGGCCAACCGTGGTGTAACCATAGTCGATGATTAAGCCTTCTTAACCCGATCTTCCATTTTGCTGAATTGCAATCAATAAGAGTAACAACATCAGGAAGTTTATCACCAATTTTTTTACCAAACTTCTTAGGAATGCCCTGCAAGTTGAAAATACATTTAGATTTATCAATTACTACTCCATCGCATGTTGCAAATCCAGCTAAATTAAGCCAACAAAACTCAATATAAGTATACATCAAAATCTGATCTTTAGACCTAGTTTGAACCAAAACAAGAATGAACTATAATTCTATCCAAGAAATGAAAATTTCTCCTCATAATTTTGGCTCCACCGTTTTGTGGAGCTCAATGCTACTGCTCTATGACAACATTTCCTTCCCAAAACTAAGATTCATAGTTTATGCACACACAAAGATCACGTTTTGTCTCTCCAATTCAACCCATGAACTGATCCCCTCTTTCTTTCTTGCAAAATTTCTATATAGTGACTCCATTCACTGTTTCAAAGAAACCTTAAAGTTTACGATTTTATCTAAAAGGGGTGAACCTTACCAGTTCTTTCTCTAGGATGATGGACTGCACTATCAGCTTGTAGAAGATGTAGCACTTTTTCTCTGCAGAAACTGACTGCTGCATGGCTTCAGCTGTAGTGGGTATCGTCTTCTCTGGCGGTGACGGCTGCAAATCCATTCTCCGGGAAGAATTAGAGCGCGTGGTTGTTGGATTAGTGGTTCAGTCAAGATGAATGGACATGCATTTGTGATGGCGCATACACTATGTGAGTGGAGACCAAGCAACCATTGAAGTCGATGAAGAGCTTCAAGACATGGTTCTGTATGTTCCACTGAAGGTCAAAGAGGAAAGCAAAAACAGAGAAAAAATTATAGAAATTATATTTGCAAATGCAAGGGAGGGACTGCCACATCTATAGACTATAGTACTCATGATATGGTTGGACATGTGCGTAGTGGGTTTCTTAAAAGAAGGTTGTTTAATTAATTTTTTTTTGGCCAAGGAAGGTTTGCTTAACTGGAAAAATATGAAAAAATCTAAAATGTTTGGACATGTGCGTAGTGCGTTTCTTAAAAGAAGGTTGTTTAATTGCGCGGAGAAACACAAGTCTCTGAGATGAGGAGCATCTCTTCTTCAAGAAACAGTTATCGTTGCAGATAGATGGTCATCTTTCTATTTTCCAAATGAAGATTAGCTTTTCTGGTTTGCTGGGAGGGCGAGAAGCTCAAAGTTGCATAGAGAAACTTTTGCACAAGGTGGAATTCACTCACCAGCTCTTTATCTTGGATGATGGAGTCGACCATCAGCTTGTAGAAAATGCAGGACCTCTTCTCCGCAGAATCCGACTGCATGGCGGCTTCAGTCTCAGTGGGCTGCTCCTTCTCCGACGACGACATTGATTTTATGATGGGTCAAACTATACCATCTTACAAGTTATGTCCTTGTTTGTTATTTTATTCTTTAGAAGGTCTATTTGTCATTTCTTGTTTTCTATGGACTTGGGTTGTTATTTTATCTACCCGAGATGTATTTAACCTAGACTCTAGGATTGATGGGGGATCAGTTTCCTTTAATCAAAAAACTGAAATGACCCCATCAAATGCTGTGTGCGATTCTAGGGTTTTTCTCTCATCTTAGATTCATTCCGCTGCTTCTTCATCTCCTTGAATCCATGTTTTGACATGGTATCAGAGCCTTACCTTGGTCTTCTTGTTGGCTGAGTAGTTGATCCTGAGTTCCGCGATTGGTTCATTTACCTTCTTCTTGCCCAGAAACCTATTGTTCATCTTTTTTTCAGATTCGTTATGAATCTTGTTCGAAGCGGTTCTTCTTCTTTAAGCCGTTTCGATTCTTTTCTGGTTGTTTCGATTGCCCCGTTCCGAGATCTTTTTGCCCTAAATCCCTCGCATCGGTTCATCTTTTCCGATTTGTCACCAATAATCGTTTTCTTGCGATTATTTCTTCTTGATTCGTTTGGGACCGGCTAAGCATCTCTTTGTCCCGTCGATCTTGTGCCGTTTTGCTCATTCTCTGGCCATGGCTGATGAGACTGCAAACGTGGAGGCGAAGGCTCACATCGCAGACACGGAGGTGGTCCAAGCTTGGCCAGATTTTGCCGCTGAGGTTCACTCTAATCATCCCTTATTTTTACATCCATCGGATAATCCAGGTATTAGCCCCATCTCTGTCAAACTCACTGGCCCTGATAATTACCCCATGTGGAGTCGTGCTATGCTGGTGACTCTTCAGGGGAGAAACAAACTTGGTTTTGTCGATGGTACTTTTTCTAAAGATCTCTTTGATTCTAGTCTGCATGCTCTTTGGGACCGATGCAATGCAGTTGTGTTTGGATGGATTATGAATTCTTTGTCTGGAGATCTGTCTAATAGCATCATGTACTCTACTAATGCCTATCTAGTGTGGAAAGACCTTAGGGAAAGGTATGATAAGGTCAATGGCCCTAGACTTTACCAGTTGCATAGGGAAATCGTTCTTGCTCAACAGGGTTTGGATTCTGTTTCGACCTTTTTTACCAAACTGAAATTTTTGTGGGCTGAGTATGATGCTGCTACTGATCTTGAACCTTGTGACTGTGAAAAATTTAAGAAGCATATCGACCATTATGATAACCAACGTCTGTGCCAATTTCTTATGGGTCTGAATGAGACTTATTCCAGTGTTAGGAGTAGTTTGTTGTTATGGTCTCCTTTACCTACTCTCAACCAGGCCTATAGTATGGTTATCCAAGAGGAAAGTCAAAGAGGAGTCACTGGTGTTATAGCTGTTAATGCCGTGTCTTTCACTGAGAACAAGGGCAGATTTAATCCCAATCTTGAATGCGATTTTTGTCATAAAAAGGGCCACACTAAGGACAGATGCTACGCAAAAGGTTGCGAATTTTGTCAGAAAAAGGGTCATGTTAAAGAGAACTGTTTCAAGTTCAGAGATTTTAAAAAGGGAAAAGCCCCCAACCCTCAGGTTAATGCAGTATCATCGGGACCCATAGATTCTTTATCTGCTCCTGTTTCTACTAACAGTTCTAAATTGCAAGGAGGAGTGAGCTTCACATCTGAGCAATTTGAACAGTTCCTGCAAAGTATCAACCGTGCTGGTATCTCTTCAGTGCAGCCCAGTACTGCATCAGGTGCCCAGGTTAATATGGCAGGTATCACCAATTCCCTTTCTCATAACCAATATGATGATTGCTGGATTTTAGATACAGGTGCTACAAATCATATGTCTAATAGATCTGATTGGTTAGAGAATAGGAAATTGGTTAGATCTAGGGTTCAATTGCCCAATGGATTGCATGTTGCTGTAGAAGGAATAGGTGATTTTAGAATCAGCCCCAATAATATCTTGAAGAATGTTCTTTACCTTCCTAATTTTAAGTACAATCTCATATCTGTTTCGAAACTGACATCTGAGTTAAGTTGTTCTGTAACCTTTTCTGAGAAGGATGTTGTTCTGCAGGACCTCTCGAGTGGGAGGGTCTTGGGGATTGGTAAAGAGCATTCTGGTCTTTGTTCTTAGAATTGGATGTAATTTTGCTTTACCAAGTAGATCTCAGTTTGTTGCATTGACTTCTTCTAAGGATTTGTCTCTTTTATGGCATAGGAGGTTCGGACATGCTTCGTTTAGATCATTACAACATGTAAATGGATTGGATTTTGTCAAAAATAGATCATCTGTTGTTAATGACTGTGTTGTTTGCCCCCTTGCTAAAATCAACCGATTGCCTTTTCCTGTTTCAAATTCGAAAGCTAGTGCCTTGTTTGAATTGATCCATGCTGATGTTTGGGGTCCGTATCAAAGACCCACCTATGATGGGAAGAGATATTTTTTGACTCTTGTTGATGACTACTCTAGGGTTACATGGATTTATCTGATTGTGAACAAATATGATGTTGTGATTGCTTTAAAACAATTCTTTGCTCTCATTAGTAATCAGTTCAATGCTTCTGTTAAAATGATTAGATCTGATAATGGTGGGGAGTTTTTCAATGATAATTTGAGTAATTTTTTGAAAGAAAAAGGTGTCATTCACCAGAGCAGCTGCCCGTATACCCCCCAACAGAACAGTAGGGTAGAGCGTAAGCATAGACATCTTTTGGAAGTTAGTAGATCTTTAAAACTGCAAGCTTCTGTTCCTGATATGTTTTGGGGTGATTGTGTTTTTGCTGCTTGTTATATTATTAATCGAACACCATCTCTAATTCTTGATGCGAAGTCCCCATTTGAAATCATGATGAATAAGGCTCCTAAGACTGATCATTTTAGGGTATTCGGATGCTTGTGTTTCGCTAAGAATCTGTCCATATCTGATAAGTTTGCTCCTAGGGGTATCCCCTCTGTTTTTATGGGATATTCGGAAAGACAAAAAGGTTACCGGTTATACAACTTGCGTAATAAGACATTCTTCGTGAGTAGGGATGTCAGATTTTATGAACACATCTTTCCTTTTTCAAAACAAAATGATGATGTCTCACCATTCTTTAATGAGCATCTGATAGTTGAGGATGTGATTTGTAATTCTGACATTTCCCCGGTTTCCCGTGACATATCTCATGCGCCTAACAATGATGGTTATATATCTGAGTTAGATTTGACAGATTCTTCACCCCAAGGCGATGATGATGAGTTATCTGAGCCTATTCCCTCTCCCAGAGAGGATGATTCGGTTTCTGAGGAAGCTGGATATGTTCCTCGGAGATCTGGAAGGGCAGTCCGTCCTCCAATTTGGCACAAGGATTATCAGGTGGGCAGTTCCAATTCTCAACATTCCATCACTAATGTTGTTACTTATCAAAAATTGTCACCACCCTTTCAGTGTTTTTTGGCTGCAGTGTCTAGAATAACAGAACCTGCATCCTTCGGTGAGGCCCAACAGGACACCAACTGGGTTCGTGCAATGCAGGACGAAGTTGATGCCCTGGAGGAAAACCACACCTGGGATTTGGTTCCCCTACCTGCAGGTAAAAAGCTGATAGGATGTAGGTGGGTTTACAAGGTTAAACTGAAATCTGATGGTAATGTTGAAAGATATAAGGCTAGGCTTGTTGCTAAGGGGTTTACCCAAACGCATGGTATTGATTATTTTGATACCTTTTCACCCGTTGTTAAAATGAATACCGTGCGTACCTTGTTGGCTGTTGCTTCTGTTAAAAAATGGCCATTATATCAGATGGACGTTCATAATGCTTTTTTGCAGGGAGATTTAAATGAAGAGGTTTACATGGATCTTCCTCCTGGTTTTCGTAATCAGGGGGAGAAGTCTAATATTGTGTGCAGATTACGAAAATCCATTTATGGTTTAAAACAGGCTTCTAGGCAATGGAATCTTAAGTTGACCCATTTTTTGATCAAAAATGGTTATCATCAGTCTAAATTGGATTATTCCTTGTTTACAAAAAACCTGAATGGTGAAATTGCTGTCTTGCTTGTTTATGTTGACGATCTTGTGATTTCTGGTGATAGTCGTGTCCTGATTGCTGAATTAAAGGATGCCTTGATGACCAATTTTAAAATGAAAGATTTAGGTGATTTAAAGTTCTTCTTGGGGATTGAGATTGCTAGGTCTAGTAAAGGTATTGTTCTTTCTCAAAGGAAGTATGCTTTAGAAATCATTGCTGATCTTGGTCTGTCAGCATGCAAACCTGTTTTAACTCCTATGGAGCAGAATTTTAAACTGACTAGTAGATCCTATGATCAACATCTTGATATTAACCAGCATGACTTACTTCTTCAAAATCCGAATGCATATAGACAGTTGATAGGAAAGCTTCTGTATCTCACCATTACTAGACCTGATATCTCTTTTGCTGTTCAACACCTGAGCCAATACATGCAAGAACCCAAGAAAACTCACTTAGATGCTGCTGTTAGGATAGTGAAGTATATTAAGAATGAACCGGGCCTTGGTATTTTTCTGGATTCGGCTAGCAAACTTGATTTGTTGGCTTATTGTGATTCTGACTGGGCCGGTTGCTTGGAAAGTCGAAGGTCTGTGACTGGATATTGTGTAAAACTGGGAAACTCTTTGGTTTCCTGGAAGGTAAAAAAACAGAGTACTGTTTCCAGATCTTCTGCAGAGGCCGAATATAGAAGTATGGGCACAACCTTATCCGAGATAGTGTGGCTGCGAAGATTGCTGGAAGAACTTGGTATTGAACATTTAAATCCTGTTATGTTATATTGTGATAACAAGGCTGCCTTGCAGATCGCTTCCAACCCTATATTTCATGAGAGGACTAAGCACATCGAGATCGATTGCCACTATATACGGGAGAAGATACAGGAAGGTATTATCAAAACCAAGTACGTGAAAAGTTCACAACAGCTTGCAGACCTGTTTACCAAATCACTTGGATCGCAGCAGCACTATACATTGCGTGGAGATCTTGGAGTTCATGATATATATTCTGCTAAGTAGATTTATTTGATGGTATTAGTTTGAGGGGGAGTTTTATGATGGGTCAAACTATACCATCTTACAAGTTATGTCCTTGTTTGTTATTTTATTCTTTAGAAGGTCTATTTGTCATTTCTTGTTTTCTATGGACTTGGGTTGTTATTTTATCTACCCGAGATGTATTTAACCTAGACTCTAGGATTGATGGGGGATCAGTTTCCTTTAATCAAAAAACTGAAATGACCCCATCAAATGCTGTGTGCGATTCTAGGGTTTTTCTCTCATCTTAGATTCATTCCGCTGCTTCTTCATCTCCTTGAATCCATGTTTTGACAATTGATCTCTGCAAATCCAAGCTGGAACCGAGCTTCAGCAAGAGAGAAAGGTATAGAAAAAGGAAAATTTCATTGCTGCACCCTCTCTTTAACCCTGAAAGTACTTGCATCCCTAACTTACGTTTCACGCAAATTTTGGACTGATCTTTTCGAATACTGCACTTACACCTCATGCAAACTTTCCTTGAAGATTTCTGATATGATCCGCACCAAGTAATCGTAGTTGTGCCGACCGTAGTTAAATAATCCAGGGTCGAGGTTAGCTGCTAAGTTAGTTATGCTGCTAAGTTAGTTATGCTGCTGTCTTATTTATAGAGGTTGTTATGCTGTCATTCCTTTATGCTGAGAATTACAACAATCTTCTATATTATCTCTCAATTATGTCTCTCTCTCCCTCTCTCCTTTATGTTACTTTCTCTCAACGTAAACTGTGGTACGGTCCTAGAAGTGGATCGTATCATTCTGGTATCAGAGCTCAGTCACTTCCACTGCTACAGCCGCCACCAGCTCAGAAGGGATCATGGCCACGGAAACGAGAGCCCAGCGTGACAATCGGGTGGATGCGACCTTGGAAGAACAGGGCCGTGCTCTGTCAGAACAGAGCAAAACTCTGGTGGAGCTGCTCAAGGCCAACGAGAAGCTATCTGTCACTGCCGACCGCCATGCCGCTTGCCTGGATGAGATTCGATCATTGCTGAAGTTGGTTTCCTCTCGACAGACAGGGAAGATGTCAGACGCAGGCATTCTGGGTGCAGGATCCGAGTCGGCCATCTCCACAGCAGGGGTGCAAGAAGCAAACGAGCCTCAAGTCACAGCCACAGGTTCCCCGATAGGAACGCACCAGACAGCAGCTGAGACACCACGCGACCGCGACCGCAGACACTACCACATCGGTAAGGTCGATTTCTCTAGATTTGATGGCTCGGATTTGCCTGGATGGATTTTTCGTTGTGAGCATTACTTTGAAGTGGATGATACACCTGAGGATGCTAAGCTGAAAATTGCTATTATACACTTGGAGGGGGATGCTTTACAGTGGCACCAAGGAATCACACGGGTTTGGAATCATCAAGGAAGAAGGATTACTTGGCCGGATTATGTGCAGGCTCTGCAAGGAAGGTTTGGGGAGGAGCTGTACGGGGATCCAGTCCTAGAGCTGAAGAATGTTAGACAGGAAGGGTCTCTAACTGATTACTTTAGAAGGTTCGATATCCTCTTGAATAAGGTCCAGATGACAGAGTCCATCTCTGAGAAGGCTGTACTGAGCTTCTTCATGGGAGGTTTGGATTCAGCACTACAAGGACAGGTTCGGCTATTCAGGCCATCCAGCTTACATGAAGCTTATTAACTAGCCAAGATGCATAGTGATATCATCTCATCCCAGTCCAAGCAAAGAACGATCGGCTTCAACAAGCTCCAATACAGTGCACCACCAAAGGGGGGATCAGCTCAGAATTCTGCTCACAGCACTAGACCCGCAGCGAACCTTCCAGCACACAAGACGATGTCGAATCGAGAATTGGAGGATAGTAGGGCCAAGGGTTTATGCTACTGGTGCCCTGAGAGATATGTAGCTGGCCACAGGTGCAACAAGGGGCGGAGGTTATTCACGATCGAGGTTGAGGAAGATGAACCCGATCCTCCAAACGATGAAGTAGAGGAATTGGAAACAGAGGAGGAACCACCCCAGATATCTATTCACGCCCTAAGGGGCACTCTTCACTGCTCTACCATGAAGATCGAAGGCAACATCAAAGGAAAGAGGCTGCAGGTCTTGGTAGACTCGGGGAGTACACATAATTTCCTCGACACTGCCTTTGCCGAGAGGTTGGGTTGTCATGCAGAGGAGATCAATCCGATGAGAGTAGTAGTGGCAAATGGGAACAGCATGGTCTGCAACAGGGTAATAAGGCAGTTCAAATGGAGTATGCAAAGGGAAAACTTCGCTGCGGATGTCTTCCTTATTCCACTCGAGAACTACCACATGGTTCTCGGGGTGCAGTGGTTACTCACTTTGGGCAATATCACTTGGAACTTTAGCGAACTCACCATGGAATTTGCCTTGGAAGGAAGAGTATGTCGACTCAAAGGTGGAGAAGGAAACGCGGTTCAGCTCACGTCCTCAGATAAGATGTCGAAGTTGCTGAATAAAACAGAAGAGCTCCATTCGATCCAATTATGCAGCTTGATACTTCAAAAGGAGGCAGTAGAGGAGGCAGCAGTCTTTTCAGCTGCAATCACGGGTGACTCAAAGGATCAGAAGGAGTTAGCCGAGCTGTTAGAGAAGTATGCCACTGTATTTCACGAGCCAAAGGGGTTACCCCCAAGGCGAAGTGTGGACCATAGGATTCCTCTCAAAGACGAGAAGATCACGGTTAATCAAAAGTCGTATAGGTACCCCGCGCCACAGAAGGATGTTATCGAAAAAATGGTCAAGGAAATGTTAGAGGTTGGCATCATTAGACCGAGCTCAAGTCCGTTTTCGTCCCCAGTAGTATTAGTGAAGAAGAAAGATCATTCGTGGCGTATGTGCGTTGACTACCGGAGACTCAACGATTTAACCATTAAGGATCGGTTCCCTATTCCGTTGGTAGATGAGCTTCTGGACGAGCTTCACGGAGCTTCGATTTTCTCAAAGATCGACCTCCGTTCCGGGTATCACCAAGTAAGAATGGTCGAAGGGGATATTTACAAAACAACGTTTAGGACTCATGAGGGACATTACGAGTTCCGAGTCATGCCTTTCGGGCTAACAAACGCACCCGCTACCTTTCAGGGGTTGATGAACTCTATATTCAAGAGGTATCTAAGGAAGTTCGTCTTAGTCTTTTTTGATGACATATTGGTATATAGTCTGAGCCCACAAGATCATATAGCTCATTTGAAGTTGGTCTTAGCTACGATGGAAGAACACTCTCTGTTTGCGAAGAGGTCTAAATGCTCATTTGGGGGTTCACAAATTGAGTATTTGGGGCATGTGATCTCGAAGGAGGGGGTCTCGACTGAACCTTCCAAAATTGTTGTTGTTCGTGATTGGCCTACTCCCACATCAGCCAAACAGCTCCGCGACTTCTTAGGCCTTACGGGTTATTACCGGAAATTTATCAGGGGTTACGGGTCTCTCAGTAAATCACTTACCTTGCTGCTCAAGAAAGACGGATTCAAGTGGTCTCAGGAAGCTGAATTGGCTTTCACAAAGCTTAAGGAGTGTATGACTTCAGCTCCGGTTCTAGCACTTCCGGATATGAACGACACCTTCGTGGTCGAGACAGATGCATCTGGTTTTGGAATAGGCGTGGTATTGATGCAAAGGGACATCCATTGGCATTTATCAGCAAAGCCTTGACACCCAAGCAACAAGCCTTATCCGTCTACGAGAAGGAACTACTTGCTGTTCTACTGGCCATTAAGAAGTGACATTTTTCCCTCATCGATCGACGTTTTATTATCAAGACGGACCACCGCAGTCTGAAGTACTTATTGGAGCAGAAGATCTCGACTCCACTACAACATACCTGGCTCGCCAAATTGCTAGGTTATGACTACGAGATTTGCTACAAAAAGGGAAGTGAGAACCGAGCAGCCGACGCACTATCAAGGGTAACCTGCTCAGAATTGCTTAGCTTAGCAATGACTACCATATCATCGGACTTGATCGAACGAGTCAAGGAAAGCTACAACTCAGATCCGGACTGCATGAACGTGATAAAACAGCTTCAAGAAGACAAGGGGCCGAGTAGGTTCAGTTTTGAAGAAGGTTTATTGAGGAGGAAAGGAAAAGTGATAGTCGGGAATGATACGGTGCTGCGACAAGACATAATGACAACCTTCCATGCGTCGGCCTTAGGAGGACACTCTGGGATTTCAGCTACTCTACACCGTATAGCAGCCATGATCTACTGGAGGGGACTAAAAAAGTGGGTCAAGGAATTCATACGCCATTGTGCAGTGTGTCAACGGAACAAAACTGATAATTCAGCTTCTCCAGGTCTAATGCAACCGTTACCGATTCCCCAAGGAGTATTCACTGACATCTCCATGGATTTCATCACAGGGCTGCCAAAATCAAACGGAAAGGAAGTGCTATTCGTGGTGGTTGATCGATTAACCAAATACAGTTATTTCATGGCGTTAGGACACCCTTATAGTGCTGCAGGCGTGGCCGAAGTGTTCATGGACAACATCTACAAGCTACATGGGATGCCGGAGAGGATTGTTAGCGATAGAGACCCGGTTTTTATGAGTAACTTCTGGAGAGAGATATTTAGACAGCATGGTACTTCGATTTGCTTATCTTCGGCCTATCATCCCCAATCAGATGGTCAAACCGAGGTAGTGAACAAATGTTTGGAATCATATTTGAGGTGTATGACGGGGGAAAGACCATCATCATGGTCCAAATGGTTGGCACTCGCGGAATGGTGGTACAATACGTCGTGACATTCCTCCATTAACACAACACCCTTTGAGGCTCTATACGGGTATCATCCTCATTTTCACATTCCGTACTTTTCTAAAGAATCTAAGGAAGTCACCGTAGACACCCTGCTATGTGACCGAGAAGAGACAATAAAGTTGCTGAAGTTCTATCTCACTCGAGCCCATAATAGAATGAAACAGCTGGCCGATCGAAAGAGGACATACAGGAATTTCGAAGTGGGAGATTGGGTGTATATGAAGCTCCATGCATACGCACAACATTCCATGAAGAAGAGGGGAGTACAGAAACTGCAACCGAAGTACTTTGGACCATTTCAAGTGCTAGAAAAGATTGGTGTCGTAGCTTACAAACTGGATCTTCTAGCTGATGCTCTTATTCATCACACCATCCATGTATCGCAGCTGAAACTAACCTATGGAGTCACGGGGCAGGTCACACCATTGCCCGGTCAGTTCTTGAAGAAAACGGCCAGAATTACGGAGGAGGTGATTGAAAGGAAGATGGTTAAAAGGGGAAACATAGCAACCACCAAGTTTCTGGTTCGTTGGAAGGGATCAACTAATGAAGAAGCTACCTGGGAATTTTCAGATGATTTCTGCAGGAGGTATCCTGACTTTGACCTTGAGGTCAAGGTCTCTTCTTAGGCGGGTGTGTTGATATGATCCGCACCAAGTAATCGTAGTTGTGCCGACCGTAGTTAAATAATCCAGGGTCGAGGTTAGCTGCTAAGTTAGTTATGCTGCTGTCTTATTTATAGAGGTTGTTATGCTGTCATTCCTTTATGCTGAGAAATACAACAATCTTCTATATTCTCTCTCAATTCTGTCTCTCTCTCCCTCTCTCCTTTCTGTTACTCTCTCTCAACGTAAACTGTGGTACGGTCCTAGAAGTGGATCGTATCAATTTCAATTGTTGTTATTATTATTCATTAGTTAATACATGAATGTGATAACTGATATATGAAGTGATATATGAAGTATTCCGGTCTCAGATAGGGTGTTTGGAAGAAAAAAAAACGTTTTTTTTTTGCTAAACTGGAAAAATGAAAAATTGATCCTAAATCGTTCTGAAGGTCTCGCTATAAGTTCAAGACCAAGATTGATCAATCATTTTTTTGTTAGGTCAATCTTGAGAATGGAGTTTTCATTTTTACAGATAAAAACTGTGGACTATAGTATTATCTGTAAGCATCACAATGCAGAATCAGCAGTATACTATTGCACCATAAATGCTGCTAAGGGAGTTTGCAGCTGCAAGAAGTCAAGAACTACCCTTTTTTTTTCTTCATCTGTTACTGCTTTGGACCTTCTCAGTCATTTAAAAAAGGAAGCTTTTTTGTAATGCAGTTCCATCCTCAGATCCTTTTTGTTGAGGCAGTTATCTACATTAGGCCAACCATGGTGGAACCATAGTCTGAGATTGAGCTTTCTTAAACCAACATTCCATTTGGCTGATTGCAGTCAATAAGTAATACCAACAGGAAGATCATCACCAAATTTCTTAGGAATAACCTGCAAATTGGAAGTACATCTACATTTATGAATTATCACTCAGTTTGATATGTGCCAAAACCTTTTTCTTTGTCCAAAAAGAGAATCAAACTCCCTTAAATCAGCACATGTGCCAAGGTTCTATGGTGTAGTGGTTAGCACTCTGGACTTTGAATCCAACGACCTGGGTTCAACTCCCGGTAGGACCTTTTGGAATGCATAGTTCTTACCGGAAGGTGTTCAAGAACCTGATAGACCAGTCTTATTAGAACAAAAAAATGATTTTTACACTCGCCTTGAACTATAATGTCATTCAAGAAATTAGAACTTTTCTCATAATTTGGCTCTAGACATCTCCAACAGCTCTCTATGCTACTGTTCTATGGCAGCATTTCTTCCCAAGAACTACCAACACAAAAAGATCACTTTTTGTATCTCCAATTCAACCCATGAACTGATCCCCTCATTCTTTCCGTCCAATTTTGTCTGTAGTGACTCCGTTTCTGTTTCATAGTTAAATGAGTGACGAAACCTTAAAGTTTACAACTTTATGTTAAAGGGGTGAAACTTACCATCTCTTTCCCTTGGAGGATCGGATGGACTGCAATATCAACGTGTAGAAGATGGAACACCTTTTCTCTGCATAAACTGTCTTCTCCGGCGTTGATTGCTGCAAATCCATGGCCAGAAGAGACTTAGAGCGTGTGGAAGTTGGATTTTGCTGATTCTGTGGGCATTCTGACGGCACTTACTCTTTGTGAATTCCTGAAGGGACCACTGAAGTTGAGCTTCCATAATCTAACAAACTTTGACTAATTTTTTATGCTAGTTTTGAGATTAAGGACAGGTTAAACATACATCACATGGACTGACATTACAAATACCTTCACAAGGTTTTACATATTTACAGACCCTCAAAATATATGCATTCTACTATCTTAGCACTTCATGACAACGATTAGGAGCATTACATAGACTTCATACATGCTTCAGCAGTATATATACATTCGCACCACAAAATGCTGCTATGTTATGCATGGAACTACAACATTGTATCATATCCTTTCTGCTTATACAAGATAGTTGCTTTGGATCCGAACAACGGCTTCTCTACGTTTGAGCACCAAAACGTCCAGTCATTTGCAACAAGGTAAGCACAAAGAACTCACCTTCATTGGGCATTTGAAGGGACAGTAGAGTCACTGCATTACTTCGGGATTGGCAGATCGAAAAATGGTGACTTTCAGCACGACAGTATCATCTTCTTTCTGGACAAGCTCGAAGATGCAGACATCTCCATCATCCAAATTATTATCCACAGCAAATTCATGCCAACCTTTTATTAACTTAGCGGTGTAGGCACTATAGTTGCACCGAGCAAGCCATTCTCTTCCATCGGGATCCCGAAGCGTGATTACTCCTCGTATATCTTTCAGATGCTTCTTCGAGAAGCCTGCTGGAAGGTACTGCATGCCAAAGTGAAAAGATTCAGTTACATTTAATGTGACCCGTAGCGACAGGTGGTTTTCTGTCGCTAGAAGTTGTGACGCCCATTTCTCTCGCTAGCTAAATCACCTTTGTCTAGTAGTGATTGTACCAAACATATGAAAATCAAGATTTTGGAAGGAGAAATCTGATTTAAAGGCGTCTTACCAACACATAAGAGTGGTATACATAGGACGGTCGCATAACCATTTGACAAAACGGGAATTTGGACATAAATTTTGCAGCTGCATGAACTGCTAGTCTTTTTTCTTCATCTGTTACTGCTCTTGATCTTCTTTTCCATTTCAAAGATGAAGCTTTATTAAGCTCTTCCATCTTCACCTTTTTCTTGTTGGAGCATTCATCTACATGAGAGAAGACATAAAAACTATATATATATATACACATTTCTTATATATATAGCCGTGAAGGATCTCGAAGAACAATGAAATGCTCACCCAGTTCAGATGTTAGCCTTCTTTTCCATTCACTGTCTGGTAAGTTGGGTGGATCTGTATAATTGAAATTGTTAGCTTCCTGCTGTGCATCGAATCTAATACCCGTTTCTGCATAGACATCTTCATTCAGGTTCTCCATGAAATCATTTTCATAATCTTCAGTATCTATACGTTCAGCAAGATTTACTTCTTGCTCGCTTCCCTCGATATTTTGAGGCACAGATTCACCGTAAACCTGCACTATTTCTTCTTTGGGATTGGTGGCAGCTCGAAAAATGGAGACTTTCAGCAGAAGAATATCCTCCTCCATCTGGCCAAGCTCAAAAATGCAGACATCTCCACCATCCAAATTATTAGCTACAACTAAATCGCGCCAACCTGTAGTTATAATAGCACTAGATTTCCTATACCGACACCTAGCGGGCCATTTTCTCCCATTCGAATCCTTAAGCATGATTGGTCCTTGTATGCCTTCCAGATACTTCTTGGAGAAGTCTGCTGGAAGGTACTGTCAAATAAAAATGATCAGTAAGACAATATGTTTTGTACACCATACAAAAAAATACATGCCAATGAGTATTTGATGGTTCAAATGCATGCTTACCAAATTACATCTAGAGTATACATAGGATGGACGCATAACCATTCGACAGAACGGGAATTTGGATGTGAAGTTTGCGGCTGCATGAACTGCCTGTCTTTTTTCTTCATCTGTGACAGTTCTGGGTTTTCTCTTCCATTTCAAAGAGGAAGCTTTAGTACGTGCTTCCATCTTCACGGATTTCTTGTTGCAGCAATCATCTACATGAAGAGAAGACACATCATGAAACAAAAAGAAAAATATAGACATAATGGAGCCTGAAGAACAATGAAATGCTCACCCAGTTCAGACATCATCCTTCTTTTCCACATACTGTCGGGTAACTTTTGATTGACCAAATGTGAGTTTTTAACCTCTTTTCGGGTTTTCATGAGATAATCTGCATTGACTCTAATGCCTATTCCTTGGACATGTTTGTCTCTCTTCTCAAGAGGTGGCCAATCGATGCAGTCAGCAACATTTGAAGATGTATTTTCTGCCTTGCACTCGAAGATAGCATTATCTGCCTTTGAACAACCAGGAGTTGGCTTTTGTGGGGCAATTATGTCGATGTCCTCATTCAATTTCTCCGTGAAATCATTTGCATAATCTTTTGGGCCTAAATGCTGAGCAGGATTTATTTCTTGCTCTCTTTTCTCAACTGGGATAGTATCAGCAACCACTGAAGGTATACTTTTAGGAGTAGATTCACTATAAACCTGCACAACTTCAGGATTGACAGCTCGAAAAATGGAGACTTTTAGCACGATATCATCCCTCTGCACAAGCTCAAAGATGCATACATCTCCATCATCCAAATTATTCTCAACTGCGAAATCACGCCAACCTGTGGTTAACCTAGATCTATTATCCTTATAACCGAACCGGACCGGCCATTTTCTTCCACTGGGATCCTGAAGTTCGATTACTCCTTGTATGTCTTTCAGATGCTTCTTGGTGAATTCAGCTGGGAAGTACTGCCCAAATAGGAAGGGTTAGGTGATATTATATCATAATAGAAGGACTAGTGGGTTAACATTCTTACCAACACAAATCTATAATATACATAAGACACCCGCATCATAATTCGGCAGAATGGAAAGTTGGACTTGAAGCTTTCAGTGGTAAGAACTACCCTTTTTCTTTCTTCATCCGTTACTGCTCTGGGTGTTCTCTTCCATTTCAAAAAGGAAGCTTTTTTATCATGCACTTCCATCCTCTGCTTCTTTTTGTTGCAGCAATCATCTACATAAACCAAGAAAAATCACACAAAAAAGGGTATAGTGAAGAATTAGACATTATTAAGGAGGCTTACCCAGTTCAGATAGTAGTCTTCTTTTACATTTGGATTGGTTTTTAATGAGCTCATCGGCATTGACTCTAACTCCTATTTTTGGGGCAGGCTTGTCTCTCATCTCAAGAACTGGCCTCATAATACTATCAGCAATTACTGAGGATGTCTTTTCTGCACCGCATTCGACAAAAGGCTTGTCTCTAAGAGTTTTGCTTGGTGATGGAAGCATCACTGTCTGGAAAATGTCTTTAGACTGTGAAGATCGAATTGAAGCTACTTCTATTTGCTCAGCCCGGGCCGGTTCAGGTCTAATACCAGGATTATCGAACGATACCTTAATCTCTGATTCAGTTAAATCATATATATAAACAGCAAAATTAGAGTTCCCTTCATATTGGAATATCAGAAAGGATCCAACATGGATGGAGTGGTCTTCCATAAACTTCGGCCAACCGTGGTGTAACCATAGTCGATGATTAAGCCTTCTTAACCCGATCTTCCATTTTGCTGAATTGCAGTCAATAAGAGTAACAACATCGGGAAGTTTATCACCAATTTTTTTACCAAATTTCTTAGGAATGCCCTGCAAGTTGAAAATACATTTAGATTTATCAATTACTACTCCATCGCATATTGCAAATCCAGCTAAATTAAGCCAACAAAACTCAATATAAGTATACATCAAAATCTGATCTTTAGACCAAGTTTGAACCAAAACAAGAATGAACATCCAAGAAATGAAAATTTCTCCTCATAATTTTGGCTCCACCGTTTTGTGGAGCTCAATGCTACTGCTCTATGACAACATTTCCTTTCCCAAAACTATGATTCATAGTTTATGCACACACAAAGATCACGTATTGTCTCTCCAATTCAACCCATGAACAGATCCCCTCTTTCTTTCTTGAAAAATTTCTATATAGTGACTCCATTCACTGTTTCAAAGAAACCTTAAAGTTTACGATTTTATCTAAAAGGGGTGAACCTTACCAGTTCTTTCTCTAGGATGATGGACTGCACTATCAGCTTGTAGAAGATGTAGCACTTTTTCTCTGCAGAAACTGTCTGCTGCATGGCTTCAGCTGTAGTGGGTATCGTCTTCTCTGGCGGTGACGGCTGCAAATCCATTCTCCGGGAAGAGTTAGAGCGCGTGGTTGTTGGATTAGTGGTTCAGTCAAGATGAATGGACATGCATTTGTGATGGCGCATACACTATGTGAGTGGAGACCAAGCAACCATTGAAGTCGATGAAGAGCTTCAAGACATGGTTCTGTATGTTCCACTGAAGGTCAAAGAGGAAAGCAAAAACAGAGAAAAAATTATAGAAATTATATTTGCAAATGCAAGGGAGGGACTGCCACATCTATAGACTATAGTGCTCATGATATGGTCGGACATGTGCGTAGTGCGTTTCTTAAAAGAAGGTTGTTTAATTGGAAAAATATGAAAAAATCTAATATGTTTGGACATGTGCGTAGTGCGTTTCTTAAAAGAAGGTTGTTTAATTGGAAAAATATGAAAAAAATCTAATATTTAACCAAATAATTATTGAACGTAACTTGTTTTATATCTTTATGGTAGGTACTTTTCGCGGAATGTGTAAAGAATTCGGCTTACGAATTTCGTAAGAAGTTATTCATTTCGCGGAATTTGAAAAATTTGACTTACAGATTCCTGGCGGCATAGGCTTAGACATTTCGTGTGAAAATCTTGGAATTACTAATCATACAAGGCTAGGAATAGGGACGTTAAATACTATTTCTTCTCCAACCCAAAACGTGTTTGTTTCTTCTCCAAACCCAACTGTGTTTATTTCTTCTTCAACCTCAACTGTTTTTCTTAGATTCTTCACATGCTCCTCTTCATCAGGTATGCTTCGATTCCTCTTCATATGCTTCAATTCTTCTTCTTCAGTCTTTTGATTCTGGGTTCGGTGATGAACCCATAGTTCGATTCTTTGATTCTTCCCCTGCTCTTCTTCATCAGGTATGCTTCGATTCCTCTTCCAATGCTTCAATTCTTCTTCTTCAGTCCTTCGATTTTGGGTTCGGTGATGAACCCATAATTCGATTATGGGTTCGGTGATGAACCCATAATTCGATTATGGGTTCGGTGATGAACCCATAATTCAATTATGAGTTCGATTCGTGATATTTTGCTGATTTTGCTGAATTTTTGTGCTGGGATCGATTTTGTGTTGCTGCATTTTTGTGTTGAATTCGATTATGGGTTCGTTGTTTGAATTGTTGAGTTTGTTGTTTGAATTATTGGTTGTTGTTTGAATTTTGAATTCTGATTGAATTGATGGGTTCCTTGTTGTGTATAATAATCAAATCTGATTGATTTGGCTTATTGATAAAATCTTATGAGATTTTGCTAGTTCAGAGGAAATGTTCTAGTAATGTTTGTCCTGTAACAGAATGTTGATTATAATGTGGGTGTTTATGTTGTGTAAGTGATAATCTACACATTATGAATGTACACATTATGGATTACCATTACCATCGCATGAGATCCTGATGTATTCATTATATTGTGTTGGTTTATAATGTATGGTTATTTGTAATGGTTATGATTATTTATTATGAAATATGATATTTCGGATATTGTCATTAATTATATTATGGTTCAGGATGGATTATAGTGTCGATGGGTATTGGTAAAAAGAATGGCTTTATATTAAAATTTACATTAATTCAACTGTTTAATCTTAATTAATTAATGATATTTTTTTAATATTAATCAATTAAATAAATTATTTTAAAAGTTTTTTTAAATTAATAATTAATTTTATTATAAGTTTTTATTATTTTTAACTTTTAAAATTAATTAACACAAATTATATGTATTATATACTATACATATATAAGGAGGGGTCATTTTACCACATTCCATTCTCTTTCCATATACAATCACACCCAATAAATAACATAATTCCTTATTCCATTATCTTCCATTTCACCAAAGAACACAACTTCATATTTTTATCTCATATTCTTTATTATCTATTCCTATTTCCTATTCCTTATTTCGAATTTCGTGAAATAAACGCCTCACTAGTTTATGATAAATTATGTTTTACTCTATTGGTTTTAGATGAAACGTTAACTTTCTGTGTAACTATTCTCTTAACTCTGATGACCGTATAAGTTTTGTACACGTAGTGTCATATCATTGGAACACGTTGTAAAAATAACAATATATTATATATAACATGAATAAATACATTAAAAAATGAGGGGAAAAAAACAGTGATTTTTTTAATATATTTCATATTTTATTAAAAAACATTTTTTCTAACAAATAAATAAACTTTATTTGTATATTATTAATACAAATAAATCAAAATTATTCTAACAAATTTTGAGAAAAAAAATTTAGATATTAGATTTTATTAAAATTTGAAATATAATATAAATTAAATAGTATTTGAAATTATAATTTAGTTTATTTTCTTTTTTATAATACATGCTATAAATAAAAAACTTTAAAATGGTTTTCAAAATATTTTTATTATAATAAAAACTATTTATAAGAACAAAAGAGTTTGGTGATTTTTTTTATTATATTTGTTTAGATTTTATTAAAAATATGAAGTATGATATCCAAAAAATAGTTTTTTAAAAAATAAAATAAAATATTTTTGAATTTTAAGTATACTTTAATTTATTTCATACTTTTTTTATTATTTATGAAATAAATAAATTTTATATTTTCAAATTTTGTAAGTATTTTTCTATTTATCATAATGTATTTTCGATTTGTATAATTATTTTATAAAAAAATATTTTTTATTTTATTTAACAAAAGAAATATTTACTATTTTTCTTAAGTTTAAATAAATTTTAATAATGTTTCGTAAAAATAAATCATTTCACTTGCTACATCAACATTCCACCTACCACCTCATCATTCTATTTACCACCTCATCAACCGGGGCAACCGGGTCCGTTAGTCTTATTTAACGAAAATAATATAAAACCAACAAAACGAAACATATTACGTCAATATCTATGCTTTTACCACTTTATCAAACATATTACATTTTTTTCCCATACTTTTCCCTTATTTAAATTCTCCACAAGTTGGTGAGTTTTCATACTTCACGAATGATCAACAAAGCTCCTTTATTAGGTAATTTTCATTTTGGCCAAAAAAAATTAGGTAATTTTCACTCGATATTTGCACACAGCATACTAATATTTTCACTAATATTATTATTCCTTTAGTCAATATTTTATATTAAATATTACCTCTTCATTTACTCGTTAAATATTACTCTTTTATATTTAAATAACAATGTTGCGCATTATTTTATGTAGGGTTAATATGTTCAATCATACAATATGTTTGTTTGGGTTATGTGATCGGATGATATCCCGTTGTTTCTTGACACATTATGTGTTCAGAATATTGTTATTTAGTCCAAATTATTGTTGTCGTCAAGTTTAACTAACAGAATGCTGATGTGACAGATGTAAAATAAAAATAAATAGGAAAAAATATGGAAAAATCAGAAAAAAATTTAAAATATTTTAAAACTTTATATATTAATAAAAATTATTTTTATAATTTTATTTTTAAAAAACAAATCGAAAACTAAAAAAACATAGGGTTCGACTTGGGTTCAGTCGAACCCTAGTTTTTTTTGTTTTTTTTTTTCAGTTTTCAATTTTTTTAAAAATAAATTTATAACAATTTTTTTAATATATAAAATTTAAAAAAAAATTCTAGTTTTTTTCCGATTTTTCCATATTGTTTTTCTTATCTTTTATTTATTTTAATTTTCCTATTTATTTTAATTTTTTAAATAAAATATTATATTATATATCTACATAGCGTTGATGTGACGCTGACGTGATGCTGACATGAACCATTTAACATAAAAATCTAACGGTTGACTAACAAAATACTGTAGGACAACATCCTCCAAACATAACAGATCATTTAACCACATCAAAAAACATATGGTACCATCCGATCACATGACTCAAACATATGATACCATGGGACCTATTAACCATTTTATATATAAATAATAGTTTTATCATTTTATTTTTGTTTTTTAAAATTAAATTATGAATCAAATAAAAAAATAGCAAATTTAAGTGTAAAATGAACCTACAATTACATTTTTGTTCGAATTTAACCTTAATATACTATTCTGTTTTCAAAATTAAATTCAGACTTGCATGTTTGAAGTTTGGTTCACACTCAAATCTGCATTTACTTATCCGATTTCGTAATTTAGTGTTAAAATATAGACGAGTAATTATGTAAAATCGTCATTTTGATAGGAAGTATAAATATTTAACAGAAAAATAAATGTGCAAGTGAACTAAACCACATAGAAATATGCAAATAAGCACATAGGTACACCCATGTTATTTGCCCTTTTTTGTAACCTAAATGTTGGTAAAATTTACAAAAGGAAAGAAATGGTAAAACATAGTTAGGTCATTTAATTTTTAATTAAAGATAATCTGTAAAAATAATCATTGATGTGCATTTTTTTCTCTATAAAACTATGGTTGATCTAGTTCAAAAAATTGTAAAAAGATTAGTGGAGTTTGTTAAGTTTCCATAATTTTACAAAAAAATTTAAGCACATTAAATGATTGCTTAAGGTTGTTACATTTTTTAAAGTATACTAAAATACTTTATTATAATATTCTTTACCCTATACTTGGTTTGGTTGCCATTAAAATGAAGATATTCCTTTTAAAAAATGGACATTACCCAGACACGCAATTCTTCTAAAAGTATAAGGGGCGTTATCCAAGCATTAAGATTATAAGGGTCAATTTGAATAGAGTTAAAGTAAAAGTCCTTTTATGCTTACTTTTTCCGTCTTTCATTCTTGATCGAAGACCAACCGCATTCTGCATATTTCTGCTTCAGATAGTAGCAGTAGGAGGAGAACAAGAAGATGAAGAAAATCAAGGTGATGTGAATCGAAGACCGTCGAAGCATAGCATAATGCAAGGTCTGCACCAGCAGCAGCAGCAGCTGGCGTCTCTTCTCTCCGTCGCTCTCCCTAAGAAAGACGCTTCGCCTTCCACTTCAAAGCCCGCCGAGAACGAAGAGTCAGCTCGACTCAGCGCCATTACCTCACTCCACAGGGCAATTCTTTATCCACCGAACTCGCTCCTCGTTGCCCACTCTGCCTCCTTCCTCTCCCAGGGCATCTCTCAACTTCTACCGGACAAGTAATTCTTCTTAATTTCACTTCGTCAGTTTTGCTACACCCACCTCATGGATTGCGTATACTTATCTGGTTGAATTTTTTCTAGCTTAAGGGGGAGTTTTCAGTATGTAAGTATACATATACAAGCTAATGAACCGGCTCAGTAATGTGCCACGGTGTAGATTATTCTGTAGTATTTGGATGGAAAATTCGGTTATTGCAATTTTCATTTTCCGTATAAGTACTTTCTGCAACTAGTTTTCGTCTCATTGCTTAGATATTTTTAGTTTCATCGCAAGAGAGTTTAGTTACCCAAATTCATGGAGTGCTGTAGTCAGCAGAATAGTTGGAGCAAGCTTTGATGTTAGTTTTTGAGTAGGAAGCATTGAGAATAGTAATATGTATGAGATTTATTATTTGGTTAATCTACAGTGTTGCGATCAAGAAGTCTCTCACATTTTTCTTACGATCTCAGAATGATGTGTGCATTCAGCGGTTATCGTGGCCTTATTGGCAACTTGTCATTGAGTATGGAAAAACAGTTGGGAATCTGGGATATAGTTGGTTACTCACTTCACATTTGTTGTGTCGATGAACTATAAGAACATGAAAGAACTGTTTGATTTTTCATCTTGATTCCAGAGCAAAACTTTATCAGGGACCTTACCAGTTACCAGGCCAGGCATGTAAAAGTAAAAGTGATGCGAGATTCATCTATTATGTGATGGATAGATTAGATTACTAAAAGACCTCAGTAGATTTCAGTAACCAGTCATAACCCACTGGATAGGTTATGTGGTCCTGGATGGATAACTTACTTTACCATTTTGCAGCAATGTTCATATCATCTTATCTGTGGATTCACTTGGTATGTACTAATCTCAAATGATTGGTCAGGTCATATGCAATCAGACAATCTGCAGCGACTGCATATGGAGCCCTGTGTGCTGTAGTATGCTCAATCCCTCTAGCAACTACTGGTAGACAAAATCATGTTCTTCTTGGTGCTATGGTGGATAGATTTATTGGTTGGGCCCTCCCACTGCTCAGCATTGTTACTGCTGGAGATGGGACGACAGAGCTGGCTCTGGATAGCCTTAGAGAATTTCTCAATGTTGGCGATGTTAATGGGATTGAGCGATATGCGTTGCCTATTCTTAAAGCATGCCAACAACTACTTGAGGATGAACGAACCTCCTTGAGTTTATTACATCGACTTCTTGGTATTGTAACTCTAATTTCATTGAAGTTCCTTAGATGCTTCCAGCCCCATTTTCTTGATATTGTGGACCTTCTTCTTGGATGGGCATTGGTGCCAGACCTTGTTGAAGCAGATAGGCGTGTGATCATGGATTGCTTCTTGCAATTTCAGAAACATTGGGTTGGTAATTTACAGTTCTCTCTTGGATTACTTTCAAAGTTCCTAGGTGACATGGAATCACTACTTCAAGATAATGCCCTTGGAACTGAACAGCAATTTGGTAGGCTGCTTGCATTGCTTTCTTGTTTTTCAACAGTTCTGCAGTCAACTGCTTCTGGATTGTTGGAATTGAATTTACTTGAGCAAATAACCGAACCCCTTAGCAAGATGCTTCCTCGGCTGTTAACTTGTTTATCAATTATTGGTCGGAGATTTGGATGGTCAAAATGGAGCGGAGATTTGTGGAGGTGCTTGACTCTTCTGGCAGAAATCTTACGTGAAATTTTTTCGGACTTTTATCCACTTGCTGTTGATACTTTATTTCAGAGTTTGGAAAAGTATGAGGAGACGTCATTTGGTGGAGCTGGAAAGTCAAACTCTTCTCAAGTTCACGGTGTGCTGAGGACTAATCTTCAATTATTGTCATTGCAGAAGCTTGGTCTCCTCCCATCATCTGTAGAGAAAATAATGCATTTTGGGTCTTCAATATCTCAATTACGCTTGCATCCGAATCATGTTGTGACTGCTAGTTCTGCAGCTACGTATGTCTTCTTACTGCAACATGGTAACAATGAAGTTGTGGAGCAGACAATGGTTTCATTACTAGCTGAACTAGAAATTCTGAAAAGAATGATTGAGAAAACTTTGCCACCTGTAGATGATTTCCAAGAGAATGATTCTAGAACATACTCAAATTTTGAGTTGTTTGCGTTGGTGAAGTTTGATTTGAAAGTCCTGTTGACATGTGTCTCTTTAGGTGGAAGTGATAGTTTGCTTGGTAAGTCTGACATGGCTATCTTACATCTGAAGAGATCAGATATGTTGATTGATTTTGTTACCAAGAACTTGAATCCTCACGAGTACCCTATAGTGGCCAGTGTAGAGTTGCAAGCAAGTGTCATGGTGATGTTGGAAAGATTGAGTAAAATTGAATTTTTGAGCAAGTGTTCAACCTGCACTGAGAGTTCCTCAGTTGATGTTACCACTGTCAAAAACCTTATTGATGTTTCTGCCTTGAATCTGCATTCAGCTTTAATGGAGTATTTCAGGAAGTATGGGCGAGTTCTTGTGAAATCCCTTCATGTATCTGCTCCTCTTGCTATAAAATTAATATCCTTGAAATGGGTTCAAGGGTTATGTGAAAATATTATTGTCTTAAGCAGTTCCAACTCTTACTTCTTTAGATCTTTTATGCATTTCAGTGCATTGGGGAATGTTATAGACTCTATTTTGGTTACAGCATCTGATAAGGAACCAAAAGTAAGGTCACATGTGACTTCGGTCTTGGAGCTGCTTGTAAAGGCGAGACTCATACATCCGATTAACTTTTATTCTGTAGTTCAAACAGTTCTTGAAAAACTTGGGGATCCTGATAACAACATAAAAAACACATTTACTGGGCTTCTTTCTCATCTCATGCTGGATATGATTTATTCATGTGGTCTCTGTGACTATGGCCCTTCCATCGAATATGGACCTGGTTTACTAAGGGTCAACAGCTCAGTCTTGCACTGGAAGCAGGTCTTTGCCCTTAAGCAACTGCCACAGAAGCTTCAAGCACAACAGCTTGTCTCAGTTTTGAGCTATATTTCACAAAGGTGGAAGGTGCCTCTTTCTTCTTGGATCCAAAGGCTAATTCATACATGTCAGAAGTCAGAGGATCTTCAACCAAGCCAATCTCAGGATACAGAAGAACTTGGTACTTCTGGTTCTTGGCTGGATATTAAAGTTGATGAAGACTTTCTTGAAAATGTTTGTTCTGCAAATGTCCTAGCTGCTGCCTGGTGGGCCATGCAGGAGGCTGCAAGATACTGTATTGCTACACGCCTTAGGACAAACCTTGGTGGACCAAGTCAAACTTTCGCAGCATTGGAGCGAATGCTTTTGGATATTTCTCATGTGCTGCAGCTTGACAGTGAGCAAAATGATGGAAGCCTTAGTTTAATAAATTCTTCTGGCGCTCATTTGCTACCTATGAGATTATTGTTGGATTTTGTTGAAGCCTTGAAAAAAAATGTGTATAATGCATATGAGGGATCTGCCATATTGCCGTCTGTTTCTAGGCCGAGTTCCTTATTCTTTCGTGCAAATAAGAAAGTCTGTGAGGAATGGTTTTCTCGTATTTGTGAACCCATGCTGAATGCTGGATTGGCTCTACAATGTCCTCATGCAACAATTGAGTATTGTACTTTGCGGTTGCATGATTTGAACAATGCTGTTGCTTCAAATTTGACAGAAAAATTTAGGGTGCAAATATTGGAGAATCTTCAGAATATCAAGACTAGATTCCTTGGAGACATATTGCGAGTCTTGCGGCATATGGCCCTCGCTTTGTGTAGATGTCACGAACCAGAGGCTTTGATTGGTCTACAAATGTGGGCATCACAAAATTTTTCTCTATTACTTGATGAGGAGACCCATTCCAAAAATCACAGTGGGGATTCAGGGCACTTGGTATGGATCACTGGGCTAGTTTATCAGGCCAAAGGTGAATATGAACGCTCTGCTGCATATTTTACTCACTTGCTTCAGATAGAGGAGTCTCTCAGTTCCATGGGTTCTGATGGTGTACAATTTGCCGTTGCACGTATTATTGAGAGTTATTCTGCAGTATCTGATTGGAAATCTCTGGAGTCTTGGTTACTGGAACTTCAGACTCTGCGTGCTAAACATAGCGGGAAGAGTTATTCTGGCGCACTAACTGCAGCAGGTAATGACGTTAATGCTATTCACGCTTTGTCTCACTTTGATAGAAGTGATTTTAGTGCTGCATGGGCGTGCCTTGACTTGACACCAAAGAGTAGTGGAGAGCTTACACTTGATCCTAAATTGGCTCTGCAAAGGAGTGAGCAGATGCTCTTACAAGCAATGCTTCTACAGGTTGAAGGGAAAGAGGAAAGGTTATTACATGATGTGCAGAAGGCTAAACTAATGTTGGAGGAAATACTATCGGTTCTACCACTTGATGGAGTAGAAGAAGCAGCTCTATGTGCCACACAGTTGCACTGCATTTTGGCATTTGAAGATGCATTTAATGCTAAAGACAGCCAAGAAAGATCAAAACAACTCGATTCCTTGGTCAACCCATATGTGAAAATGGTTCATTGTCCAGTTGAGATAGCACGCCAAGATTGCAATCTTTGGTTGAAAGTTCTAAGGGTTTACAGAACCATCTCGCCAAGTTCTCCAACTACTCTCAATCTTTGCATGAACATGTCTAGGTTGGCTAGGAAGCAGAAGAATCTTATGTTGGCTCATCGTTTAAATGGCTATCTCGGAGAGCATGTCCATAGATGCTCGGTGGATAAATTCCGAGATTTTCAGATCTCCAATTTGGAGTATGAGAAAATTCTGCTAATGCATGCAGAAGACAAATATGAAGACGCTTTTACTAATCTCTGGTCTTATGTGAGGCCGTGCATGGTTTCTTCAGCATCTTTTGTTCCAAATGCAGATGAAACCATTTTGAAAGCAAAAGCATGCCTAAAGCTCTCAGACTGGCTACATGATCATGAAGAGTCGTGTTTGGAGGTAATTGCTCCAAGGATACAAGAAGATTTTAATAGGGCTAATTTCTCTTACATTGACAAAGGGACTGTTTCAACTTCCGACAAGAAAAGTATCCGAGCCATTGCTGACAAAATCTCGGGAACATCCATAAAGTTATCGACTAATATTTGTCCCTCCATGGGGAAGACATGGATGTCGTACGGCTCTTGGTGTTTCAATCAAGCTCGAAATTCCCTGCTTAACCCGCATGACAGTGATTCAGCTCTTCAATCGTGCTCTTTTTCCTCTTTTCTTGAATCAGAAGTTCAGCCAGGTACATTCAAGTTGAACCAAGATGAATTGGATAGAGTAAATACTGTGATGTCACAAATGTTCATTGGGTTGGGTGGAAATAGCTTATTGGAGGACAAAGGGGGAGATGAAAATGTCAAAGGTATCGCTTCAGAAAATTCAGGCAATGACCACCGTTTCAAGGCTCTGGTGAAACAAGTAGTGAATATCATTGAATCAACAGCTGGGGCACCTGGGTCTGAGAACTCTAGCAGTGAATGCCTCTCGACTACTGTGGCTTCCAGGATACGTATTTGCTTCCTTCCTTCAAATCTTCGAGCAGAAGACACAGACTTTGTTGTTGATCAGTTGATTGAAATTTGGAGGTCTTTGAGAAGAAGAAGAGTGAATCTTTTTGGCCATGCAGCAAGGGGGTTCATACAGTACCTATCATATTCCTCCTCAATGATATGCAATGGTGAGATGGTCGGCTCCTGCTACAAGTCATTGAAAACTGGCAGCTACACTTTGAAGGCTACTTTGTATGTGCTGAACATCCTTCTCAATTATGGAGTGGAATTACATGATATTCTTGAACCTTCACTCTCGACCGTTCCCTTATGGCCTTGGCAGGCAAGTAAGATTTTTTTTATTCCTCTAAAGGAGCTAACATCATGCAATCTGACGATGGATTTGCTATTGTAGGAAGTGACGCCCCAGTTATTTGCTCGCTTGAGTTCCCATCCAGAACAGTTAGTCCGTAACCAACTTCAAGGCTTGTTAATGATGCTAGGCAAACGTTCACCCTGGTCCATTGTCTACCCAACCTTACTAGATGCCAATGAAGCCAACCCGTCTGAGGAGCTTTTGCAAATATTGGGATGCTTGGTAATATTCTCATTTCTCTGCTGCTCAGCTGTTGTTATCATACCCTTAGCTTTGATTGTTAAGTATTTTAGGCTTTCAGTTTGGTTTGCATTGTATCTTCTTTACCTGGTCATATATTTAGATTCATGACATGGACTGTCCAACTAAATGGCACAGCTATGTTGATGTGGTAAAAAACTAAACTTTCTACTTCATCGAAAAATGCTGACTGGGAGCTTATTCACTTGCATAGTATACATATGGATAGTCAGTAGTTTGTATTACCAATTGAGCAGGGGTTATAAGCTGTCAGATGTGGTTTGCTACGATTTCTTCATCCATGCCTCATAGTTTTGTAAATTGATTTTAAAGATGTTGGGCAATTTATTCATGTGCAGAGGGAGCAGCATCCCAGACTGATTCAAGACGTTCAGCTATTGATAAATGAACTTGGCAATGTGACAGTTCTTTGGGAGGAGCTTTGGCTCAGTACCCTTCAAGATATTCATGCAGGTAGAATGAAATTTCCTGCTTCTTGTTTTTAAGATGAACTGGTTTACGCAAATTCATTTTCAGATTTTATCTTTAAAAAAAATAAAAAAATCTAAATGTATGTTCACAATGGTATATCTGCCTTTCAACAAGAAACTGCATGATTAACATTATGCAGTTGATATCTTTCTTGCTATGCATTTTTGTTGTTGCACCGATTGAGTCCATTTAACCCAGTTATCTTCCAGATGTGATGCGGCGCATCCATGTCCTTAGAGAAGAAGCTGCACGAATTGCAGGAAATGCCACACTCAGTCAAATGGAGAAAAGCAAAATAAATGCGGCTAAATATTCAGCAATGATGGCTCCAATTTTTGTTACTCTAGAACGTCGTCTAGCTTCAACTTCACGGAAACCTAAAACACCACATGAAATGTGGTTTCATCAGCAATACACGGAACAACTAAAATCAGCCATTTTGGCATTTAAGACTCCCCCAAAATCTGCTTATGCAATAACAGATGTGTGGCGTCCATTTGATTCCATAGCTGCATCTTTAGCATCTTGCCAGAGGAAATCTTCCGTCTCTTTAAGCGAAGTAGCACCTCAATTGGCTCTGTTATCATCTTCAGATGTACCTATGCCTGGCCTTGAGAAGCAGATCATAGCGTCTGAGTCTGACAGTGGTACTACAGATGCTCAGGGGATTGTAACAATTTCTTCCTTCCTTGATCAAGTAACGATTTTATCAACAAAGACTAAACCAAAGAAAATCAACATTATGGGTTCAGATGGCCAAAAATACACATATCTACTAAAAGGAAGGGAAGATTTGCGTCTTGATGCTAGAATAATGCAGCTGTTGCAAGCTATTAATAGCTTACTACAGACATCTCAAGCAACTCGTGGTCATCTGATTGGCGCTCGTTATTATTCTGTCACTCCAATTAGTGGCAGAGCCGGTCTTATTCAGTGGGTGCATAATGTGACAAGTATATACAGTGTCTTTAAGTGTTGGCAAACTCGTACCCAGTTAGCTCAGCAGTCAGCTAATGGAGACACCAAAGATGCAGCTCCTTCTGTTCCCCGCCCAAGTGATATGTTTTATGGTAAGATTATTCCAGCACTCAAAGAACAGGGCATAAAAAGAGTCATTTCTCGAAGGGATTGGCCGCATGATGTTAAACGTAAAGTTTTAGTAGATCTCATGAAGGAAGTTCCTAGGCAGCTTCTTTATCAGGAACTGTGGTGTGCTAGTGAAGGTTTTAAAGCTTTTAGTTCAAAACTGAAAAGGTAGGATTCTATGAAAATATTCCTTTTATATGACTTGCTTTAGGATTTTTGTTTATGTTAATGTGACGCACTTCTAATGATATGTTTCACTATTTAGGTATTCTGGGAGTGTTGCAGCCATGAGTATGGTGGGCCACATTTTAGGTCTTGGGGACAGACATCTGGACAATATTCTTGTGGATTTCTACAGTGGGGATGTAGTGCATATCGATTACAATGTCTGCTTTGATAAAGGGCAGAGACTCAAAATCCCCGAGATTGTTCCCTTCCGACTCACCCAGATGATAGAGGCAGCTTTGGGTTTGACTGGGGTAGAAGGAACTTTCAGATCGAACTGTGAAGCCGTAATTGGTGTCATGAGGAAAAACAAAGACATATTGCTTATGCTACTGGAGGTCTTTGTGTGGGATCCTCTTGTTGAATGGACTCGAGGAGATTTTCATGATGATGCAGCAATTGGTGGTGAAGAGAGAAAGGGTATGGAGTTGGCTGTCAGCCTGAGCTTATTTGCTTCTCGAGTACAGGAAATTCGTGTTCCCTTGGAGGTACTTAGTCACTCATAACACTTGTAAAGTTGCATCTTAGATTTGTTCATGAATAAGGAGTGAATATGAATGAACCTTGACTACATAGCTTGTTCTCTATCTGAATCATCATCTATAAAGAAAGAGATTCTTCTGGAAATTTATATCTATAATAAATTATTGATCTGTTGTTCAGGAACATCGTGATGTTCTGTTGTCTACTTTACCAGCCATTGAATCGTCCCTTGAGGTTTGTGAGATTATTTTTATTTTTTTAACTTTACCTAAACAGAACTATTTGTTCATTGAAGCTAACTTGAGCCAATATATGCACCAGAAATTTGCTGATGTGCTAAGTAAGTACGAACTTGTTTCTGTTCTATTCCATCGAGCTGATCAAGAGAGGTCCAACCTCATTCTGCACGAGACGTCTGCAAAGTCAGTAGTTGCTGAAGCAACAAGCAACGCAGAGAAAATCCGAGGGTCATTTGAAAATCAGGCTAGAGAGTATTCTCAGGCAAAGGCCATTGTTACTGAGAAAGCTAAAGAGGCAACTAACTGGATTGAGCAGCACATAAGGGTCCTTGATGCTGTTCGAGGAGACTTGATTTTTGAAGCAAATGCTTGGATTAAGTTAAGTGCAATTGGAGAAGCTCTTTCTCTTAAATCAGCAGTATTAGTGGCAGGAGTTCCACTATCTGTGGTGCCCGAGCCCACTCAGGTCCATTGCCATGATGTTGATAGAGAAGTCTCACAACTTGTAGCAGAATTGGACCATGGTGTAGCTGCTGCTCTTGGTTCCCTACAAGTGTACTCTTTGGCTTTGCGTAGGGTTCTTCCTTTGAGTTACCACACTACGAGTATTTTTAATGGCTGGGCCCAAGTACTGCAGCTATGCTCAAATGTGATTTCATCTGATACAATCTCTCTTGCCAGAAGGCATGCTGCTGAATTGGTTTCAAATACCTGGAACAAAGGTCATGCTTCCATCCAAAATGTTTATGATGATCTGTGCCTTAAAGTGGATAAATATACAGTGGATGTAGAGAGGCTTAAGGGAGAGCATTTTGAATTGGTGAACTCCATTGGTTCTGAGACTGAAACAAAAGCTAAGGAGCGCCTTCTCTCTAGCTTCATGAAATACATACAATCTGAAGATGGCACCTATTTACCAGTTTCGTCTGGTCAATTTAGTCTTAACAGCACAATGGATGCAAGATATCAAAGAGAATTGACAGAGAAGAAGGAAAAGGCTTTACTTGTGTTGAATTTGGCAGTTGTTTCCTTTTACAAGGAGGTGCATGATAGAGTACTGAGCCTAGGCAGCAACACAAGAGCGAACAGCTTAAGCGACTTGTCAATGTTGTTTGGTGAACTTGAAGCACAAGTAGAGAAATGTATCCTTCTGAGCAGTTTTCTAAATGAAATAAGTCAAATTTCTGGCTTTGAATCATTGCATCCCCTTGTATATTGTGATGATCAACAACAAGGCCCTGGAGAAATGTTCCCTTCCATTTTCAAAAGGAATTTGCATTCCTGCACAACTTTGGTGGATCAAATGACTGAGGTGGTTCTACAAGATGTAGTAAGAGCTGCTATCTCCCATAACTCGGAGTTTATGGACATGCTTGGGTCCATCTCACAGGTTCGGGGAACTATTGATACTGCATTAGAGCAGCTATTGGAGGTCGAACTGGAGAGGGCATCTCTGGTTGAGTTAGAACAGAACTACTTTGTTAAGGTTGGCCTTATCACCGAGAGGCAGTTGGCTCTAAAAGAAGCTGCTATGAAAAGTAGGGATCATCTCTCATGGGAAGAGGCAGAAGAGCTTGCCTCACAAGAAGAAGCCTGTAGGGTACAACTAGATCAGCTCCACCAATCATGGAATCAGAGAGAGAAGCGTACTTATTATCTTATGAAGCGAGAATCTGAAATTAAAAGTGTCTTACTTTCCTGTGAACATCATTTTGAGACTCTTGTCAAGGCTGAGAATGATGTCGATTTGAATGTGCCAAGAAGCAAAGGTCTGTTGGCTCGATTAGTTAAGCCCTTCTCTGAATTGGAATCAATTGATGAATTTTCTTCTGCACAAAGAGATGGTTTTACCTTTGCTGATGTAAGCTTTAATATAGCTGATTTCATTAATTCTGGGCATTCAATTTCTGAAAATGTCTGGAAGTTGTGTGGTTTAGTGAATCGCCATGCATTCTTCATTTGGAAAGTTTTTGTTGTGGATTCTTTTGTTGATTCCTGCATACAAGATATTGCTGCATCAGTTGACCAAAGCTTAGGTTTTGATCAACTTCTCATTGTCGTGAGGAGAAAGCAAGTCACACAGCTTGAGAAGAACATTGCTTCGTATCTAAAAGCACGTTTCCTTCCTTCCATGGGTTCTTGGTTGGAGAAGGAGATTGAACAGCGGAAGCAAATGAAGGGGGTAACCAAGGAATCCACCATTGACTTTGTGCGGAAAGATATTGGGGCCGTGAAAAAGGTACAGTTGATGCTTGAAGAGTACTCTAATGCTCATGAAACTGCACGTGCTGCAAAGTCTGCTGCTTTCCTCATGGAAAAGCAGGTAAAAGAATTTAAAGAGGGTATTTGCAGGACTATCTTGGAGCTTGTGCAGATGGAGTGGATGCACGATGCTTCCATGTCTCCTTCCCAAAATAGCAGGGCCTTATTGCAGAAACATATATCTGCAGATGATGATTTGCATGCAATCTCAAATCTCAGCAGATTAAAAGTGTTGGAGTCTTTGCAGTCTTCTGCAGCACGAATAGCTCAAACATTGGAGGGGCTGCAGTCTGTTGAGAGAGCATCTCTTACTGCAGAGGGACAGCTTGAGAGAGCAATGAGTTGGGCTTGTGGTGTCCCAACTTCTACTGCAGTTGGACAATCTTCAAGTAAAGCATCTGGGATTCCTCCTGAATTCCATCAACATCTGATGAGGAGGCAGCAATTAATTTGGGATTGTAGGGAGAAAGCATCAGATATAATTAAAATTTGCATGTCGGTGTTAGAATTTGAAGCATCGCGTGATGGCATATTATGGGTTCCAGGAGAGGTTCTTCCCCCAAGGGCTGGTGGTGATGATAGGGCATGGCAGCAAGCATACTTCAATGCAGTGTCAAGATTAGATGTTAGCTATCATTCATTTAGCCGTAAGCTCTTCTGTCTAGCTATTCTTGTTTGTGATGTTTCATTGGGACCATATTGACCAAGATGTTGATTCTTCAATTCAGGTATTGAACAAGAATGGAAGATGGCACAGAGTAGCATAGAAGCCTCTTCTAGTAGCTTATATTCTGCCACTAATGAACTCAGCATTGCTTCTCTAAAAGCTAAGACAGCTTCAGGTCTGGTCTCTCATGTGCTTTCCAACCATAATCCGTATAAGAAACATAAATTTGTTAATCTTTATATTTCTATCAATATACAGAGGGATGACTCATTATTTTACGGTGATATACATTAGCTTTTGGCCCTATGCCAGCAAGTTTATATTCTTAGCATGTTCTCGGGATAGCTGAACCATTTCTACATTACTGATATTTCTCCCTCTGCAGATGAACTGCAAATCACTGTACTTGCAATGAGAGATTGTGCATATGAAGTGAGTGTTGCATTATCTGCTTTCAGTCGTATTTCCAAGAGTCATACAGCCTTGACATCAGAATGTGGTTCCATGCTTGAAGAGGTAGGTCCTTCCATTTCAAATCACATTTTCTAGCTTATCTAGCCAGAAGAAACATCGTCTGATGGGCTCTAGCATATGCACAGACCCTTCAACCAGACGCGCGCCTCGCTCTGCGGCAGTGAAGTTGGTTTTGATTATTATTTTAATCTTATGGGCCGATCCATATTGCATTATTACGGTGAAGTACGCTGTAATCTGCATATAGAATTAAAATTCAGGTCTGCAGTACCTTAATCAGATTAGAACAATTAACAACATACTACGCTACAGAGTTGACCTAGTTAAGAACAGTGAGTGTGAGACAAAAATGTTGACCACCCTTTAGCTTTAGTTTAGATAAAAAAATGAGTAGGCATCTGTCCGGCTAAAAAATAGTAGACAAAAAAAAGTTTTAACACCCTTAAGCCTCAGTTCAGCTAAAAAATACTAGACAAAAATGTTGAACGTCCTTATACTGTACTTTTGGGAGTAGAAACGTTTTTTAATAGGTTGCTTAGAAACAGTATCTTTTATAGGCTGCTTAGTGATTTTGGTATAAGGCCAACTCTATTTAGTTAGATTGGAACTGTCTATTACACTAGGTTTGCCAAATTTCTCTAATCTATATGATTAGAAATTTTGTTGGAGCGTTATAAATGGTATTTGCAGTAGACGTTAGTATTATCTTTTAATAGATAACATGTTGTAAATCAGGTGCGGTTCATTTAGTGAGGTTAACGCCTTTTGTGCATCTCAATTATTAGGCGATGTTTGACAGTTGTTCAGTGCATGTAACACTTTTAATAACATTTTATGCACAGTATCAAACATATTTCCTCCTGCATGTAGATATTCCTAAATTATTGATCATTTCACTTTCGTATTCCCTAACTATGATGCAGTAAATCTGTTTGATGTAGCAATCCTGTAGATGGCACTTGAACCTTAATTTACGGCTTCTGTTTATTTGCAGCCCTAGACTAGCAATAGCATAATGTGGCTAACTTCTTAATTTATCTTCAGGTCTTGGCAATTACCGATGATCTGCATGACGTGCACAGTTTGGGAAAGGAAGCTGCTATCATGCACAGATCTCTTATGGAAGATCTCTCCAAGGTTTAACTACTACTTATAGTATTATTGAGTTAATTACCTACTTGCTAACTAAACTTTGAGGGTCTGAGTCGTCTGACAATTTTCTATCTAAACTTTTTCTTGAACAAATTGTTAACTTTTTTTTTTTGGCCCTCAACAAATTGTTAACTGACTTTACACAAAGTTGCAATTTGCTAGCTCCGTTCAATTTGCTGTTAGATGGTGACGAATACACGCACGTGCCCGTCACGTGTTAGCTAGCAAATTACAAGTTTTTTCAAAGTGTAAATTTTCTAAAATTCAGCCAGCAAAATATGAATTTCTCAAAACTGCAACTAATAATTTAAAGAAAAAAACAGAATAAGATAATACACATAATGCAAGTTTTCGTCACAATTTAACGACAAATTTGACAGAGCTAGCAAGTTGCAACTTTATGTAAAGTCGACTAGCAATTTGTTCAAAAATAAAGTTCAGCTAGCAAATTGTCTCGACTTTCAAAGTTCAACTAGCAAATTGTCCCGACTTTCAAGGTTAAGCTAGCAAGTATGTACTTAACCCAATGTAATTTGTTCTGTAAATTGTTTCCTGTGTTGAGGAGTTGTATTTAGTATTTACTTCTCTCTTCTTTTTCAATTTTCATTTTGTTTTGTTTCCTGCTGTTCAGGCAAACTCAATCCTTCTGCCACTGGAATCAGTAATGTCAAAAGATGTGACAGCTATGACTGATGCTATAGCGAGGGAAAGAGAGACCAAAATGGAGATTTCTCCCATTCATGGACAAGCTATATATCAGTCTTACTGTTCAAGAATCAGGGAAGCAACTCAAACATTTAAACCGTTGTTGCCTCCTCTCATAAAATCAGCAGAGGAACTATTTTCCTTGTTGACAAGGCTTGCACGAGCAGCAAGCCTTCATGCTGGTAATCTCCATAAGGTGAGTTAATCATTTTTTAGGAAGATTTTTACATTCCGTCTCTTAGTTGCTGTTGAGAGTCCTAAATGGGATTAGTGTAAAATTTTATCTTCCGACTTGTTCTACATAGGCTTTTGAAGTTGAGGAGAGCCAGAAGGAGAACTCTCAGGAACTTGATATTTCCAAGGCGGATTCTGATGGAAATGGCTTGTCATTGGACGGTGAGACAGGAGATCAGTCAACATCCAATGAAGATCCACAGGGCATTTTGGGAATTTCTGGACTTTCATTGCAAGACAAGGGGTGGATATCTCCACCTGATAGCATCTGCTCTAGTAGTTCTGAATCCGGGTTATCATCTACAGAAACAAGCCTTCCAGATAGTTCCATTGACCCTACTGAAGAGATGGTAGTTTTGCTAGGAGTAAAATCTATTCATTTTTTCTGAGGTCTGTAATTTGTTGCTGATCTTGAGGATGATTCATTTTGAAACAGTCTCAATCAAAGTTGCTTGAAGTCAAGGATTCTGCAGTAGTGGTTAGTGGAGTCTCACATGAGGAAGAGAGTACAGTACAAAATGTGGACGAGAGTGCAGTTCAAAATTTGGACTCCTTGCAGCAGGAGAATATAGAGTTGAAATCAGGTGGTAAAGGTGAAAACGATGAAGTTCCTAGCACTAGTAGACCAACCAATGGTCGGGTAATCCGAGGTATAACATTTTTATTTTTATTTCTTGACATTTTTTTTTTGTTTCATTTTGATCTATCCTGTGGTCTTAACCAACGAAAATAATTGTATTGCCTGAAATATCTTCATCTTGTTTACAAAATCATCTTTGCTCATTATTATGATTCATTGCTAAATGCTCCTCTCTTGGCCTCCTCGCCTAGGTAAAAACACATACGCAATGTCAGTTTTGAGGCGAGTGGAGATGAAACTGGAGGGACGGGATATTTCTGACTCGAGGTATACTATACTAGGGATATATCTTCACTTTTAATTACAATTAGTCTATTTTCTCATAAGGGAGCTGGTATTTCTTTTGACTCTTTACACTTGGGGTAAATTTTATTTTTTATTATTTATTTTTCAGAGAGGTCAGTATTTCGGATCAGGTGGATTATCTGCTAAAGCAAGCTTCCAGTTTGGACAACCTTTGCAATATGTACGAGGGTTGGACACCATGGATTTAAACTTGCGGAGATTTTTGTATGGAGGCTTTTGATCAATCCACTGTTGGTTGAAGATGCACAACTGTATTTGTGCTTCTTATTTGTGAGGGTCAAGGACTGACATTTCTCATATCTTTGAAGCTTCCCTCCGAGGCAGTTGGGACCCGTCAGCTCGGGTCTGCAGCGAAGTAAAGTCACAAAGGCAGCATCGAGGTGCGGTTTGACAGACAATTGGGGGGTATGGCAAGCAAGCAGTACAGAATCAGGGGGGCTCTACTCTGTATAATCGGTTGATGTCTCCTACCAGGTACGAGGAAAGACATACAGTTACGTTACAGTTTGATAAATATACACCAAAGAAACGGGAATTGGATATTGAATCCCGTAGGAGCCTTCTAGTTGGTTTGATACGGCTAGTTTCTCTACAGGTGAAGGTGACAATAATATGCAAAATCCTAGAAACAACTACTTGATAATTAAATGAGATTGAGATGCTTAAGCATCATACTTAAGGACAGACTTACCCTCAATCTTAGTGTTTTCTTTTCCCAAAACAATGCACATTCATTCATACTCCGCACCCGCAATGTCCAAAATACATAATGAAATAAACGAAGGTGGATGTATTAACGTCCAGTTAATCGGACACATCCCCTGTCTGGATTTCCTAGCTATCCAATTTGCGCACCTATTTGCGCTTCTCCTAAGAAAACTCCATCTCACGTTCAGGATTCTTCTAGCTATATCCTTGATGTCTCTTAGGATATGTTGTATTTCCCATTGGCTCTCTTCGTCTGGTTGTTGTAGACCCTGTATAATCAATTTTGCATCTGATTCTATTATTATATTAGGCCAGTTATTATACAAAGCTAACTCAACCGCTTGCAATATTGCACGAGCCTCCGTCATGATTGCACTTCCCTCCCGTCCGCTTGTGCTCCTTCCCGCGATCACTCGGCCCCTCCGGTCGCGCGCCACCACTCCCGTACCCGCTTTCCCGGTTGTTGACACCCACGCACCATCACAATTCAACTTTATCGTTCCTAGTGTCGGCCGGTTCCATCTCGGGGTGCATACTTGTTCTCCCCTTGTTGGACCGTGCGGTTCGGCTTGGGCTATCCTCCAACAATCCTTGCTCAATCGTAGTGTTACTATGATTTTTTTTTAAGAATCTACATTATTAAATAATTTTTATTATTCTAATATTTGCATATATATATATATATAAATTATTTTAATATTGTAATTAATGGATAATTTTTGTGTAGTGTTTGATGTACAAATGCTTAATTTTAAGAGAATAAATGTGAATGACTTTTGAACATATAGTAAATATTTGCTAGAAAATAAGTATTTATAATTTTAAATTTTTCATAACACGATCTTAATTTTGTACTGTTCAAGTACTGGGAATGAAAGTAGATTAATAGTATAAAACTATAAATGGTGGGTGTTATTAATTTAATACGAACAAAAATTGGTATTTGACTATTTTCAATAAAAGCACGTACAATAATAATAAAGAAATCATTGTACTCTACTAGGAATGAAACCGGACATGATATGACCAGTCATTTTTATTATGGATTTTCAGTCTGAATTTTTTGTTTTTGCTTTTAAAAAATAAAATAAAAAATACACTCAAAATAAAATTAAATAATGAAATAAGTCGATTAAAATAATATTTGTATAATCTTTTATTAAAATTGTTGAATGACCAAAAACGAAGATATTTATTTTTAATTTAGTTTTTCCGTTTGATTTTCACCAGTTTTTCAACCCCACCATTTTTTTTTCCTTTCACCTCACCTCTACTTAAAAGTAGTAAAGGTTGCCGACATTATAAAAAACAATTTTATACCCCCGGAGAAGAAGAAACTAGTTTTCCCACAATCCACGGTGGTGGTTATAGATAAAGATCCATCCGTCAAATCAAATAAATAATGACCTCGGTTTGGACTTGGAGTCCACAGTCTCTTTCTCTTCCTCAAAACCAACTGCGCCTCTTTCACCCTTCTCTTTGTATAAAACCCCACCTGCACTGCACCTCTTTCAGTGTCTCTCTCTCACACAGCAACCAACACAACCATCAATCACCATGTCGGGTAGTGGAATCGTCGATAAGTGGACACGCAACCTCCGTGAAAAGTGCCAGTCCATTCTCTCCACCACCAAGTCCCCTGACATCAAGTCCACCCCCCATCCGGATAACACCACCTCACCATGGTTGTTATCACCGCCCTTGGTCATCCCTGCCGCAATCTGCTCCGAGGCCTCACTTGCCATGCTCGTAGAATGCTTTAGCCCCTGACCTGAGGACTCAACCTCAACAAAAAGAAACATCTACATATCCATTGTATGTTCTTGATATGTGTTCTTGGTATGGGGGTTTATCCATCTGTTATGTTCCTTAAGTAGTACTAAAAAGAACATACTCTGTAAAAATACAAGATGATGTAATAAGGTTTAATAGATCCAACGGTACCATATGTTTGGGTTATGTGTTATGTGATCGGATGATATCCTGTTATTTCTTGGTACTTATGTTTTCAGAATGTTGTTATTTAGTCCAAATTAATGTTGTCGTCAAGTTTAACAAACGGAATGCTGATGTGGCGCTGATGTGCAGGATGAATGGAAAATAAAAATAAATTGGGAAAAATATAGAAAAATTGGGAAAAAAATATTAAAAAGTTTATTTTTTTTAAAACTTTATATATATTAATAAAAATTCTTGTTTATAATTTTATTTAAAAAAAAATCGAAAACAGGGAAAAAAAAATTAGGGTTCGACCTTTGAGTCCAACTGACTCAGCCTAGGGTTCGACCCTTGGATCCAATTGAACCCTAGACTGGGTTGGACCCCACCAAGTCGCCTGACCTGGGTGACCAAGTCGCCTGACCTGGGTGACCAGGTCTGGGCCGGACCCAGCCCAGGGTTCAATTGGACCCAAATGTCGAACTCTAATTTTTTTTTCTTTCTATTTTCGAATTTTTTATTATTTAAATTAAATATTATATTATATATGTACATGATATGATGCTGACATAGACAATTTAAAAGAAAAATATAACAGTTAGACTAACAGAATACCGTAGAACAACATCATTCAAACATAATGGATCATTTGACCACATCAAAAAATATATGATTACCATCCGATTATATAATTACCAACATTAATATATGATTACCAACATTAATATATGATTACCATCCGATTATATGACTCAAACAATATTGTACGATTGAACTTATTAACCGATATAATAAAGTTTGATATATATGGTGATGAGTAAGTAAACTGTACTTACTGCACAGAGTTAAAAATTATTGCCCAGAAAAAATAAATTAAAAAAATTGGAGGACTCTTTCTTCCGTTTCTCCTCTGCAATATTAGTTCTTCATTCTATGACAGTATGACGTGCTTGCTTCTACGCTGGCAGAAGATTCCTCCATATTCCTATACACCGCTTCCTCTTCCTCCCGCTTTATAATCTCCCTCGCGTACTTCAAACAATCATCAACACTGTCTCTTTCCAACCCCGTAACCAACGAAACGAACAGTTTCCTCGCCGTAAGAGACGAGAATAACCTTTTAAACTTCACCGCAATGTAATGAAATCCTCGCAGCCCTAGCGAAGCGATCGGGTTGCCAAAACCGGTGGTATTAGGGTTATGACTGGTGACTGGATTGAAATCGTGGAACCACTCGCACCGATCAAGAGGCACATGCTCGATCTTCTCCTCAAAGAGATCGAATTTGTTAAGGATCAGAAGAAAGTGTTTGTTGTTTAGATACGGTGAGGTTACGATCATCTCGAAAAGGGATTTGATCGCGAGCATCTTGTTTGTCGGAGATCCGGTGTCGTTGGGGATGATCTCGTCGTAGTCCGATAAGGAGACGCAGAACACGACCATGGTGAGGTTTTCGAACATCGAAAGCCATTTGATGCTCCCTTTTAAGATGTTAGGGTGAACCCTAATGAGTTGGTACCTGAAAAATAGTAAGTACCAAACCAATCGAATTCATTATAATAAGGGTTAATTAAAAAAACTAACTTTCAGTACAAATCAAACAACAAATCATTTTTTTACTAACAATAATCCAAACTTACGTTTTGAAAGAATTTTTCAATGTTTGAGGGAATATTAAGTCGGTATTAGTTGAACTATTCTAAGGAAATTGTATTACGACGACTTAATAACTCCCTTAAATATTGAAAAATTTGTTCAAACATAATGAAAATTTGAGGTAAGTTTGTTGTTTGCTAAATTCCAAAAGTTTGGTTTGTTGTTTGTTAAAAATAAATTTGGTTTGCTGGTTGGTTTTTCTTCAAAGTTCGTTTTTTTATTATAATTAATACCCTTATAATAATATAGGATTAATTATAATTTTTAGCAGAAATTTAAGGATGGGAATAACTTTTTAATAATTTTTTTAAAAGATAAATTAATAGCTAAATTTATGTAAAATTATAATATATTAATTGTGTCTAATTTATTACTAAATAAGAAGAGAAATTTGTACGTGTTTATTTAGAATTATTATAATTCAGATAGTAAATTATAATTTCTTCTTCAAAATTTAGCTAATAATTTTTGAAAACAAATCAGTCAATAAATTGTAAATTTTTAAAAAATTTAACTAACCATTTTAACAAAGAAACATAATAAAGTTAAAAAAATACAGATTAATAATAAATTAAACGGAATTAACATATTTTAATTTTGTATAAGTTCTATTAACAAATTATTTATAATTTTTTGTTTAGTAAATTTCTAAATCCTGAAGTTTTAATATTAAATTTTTAATTAAATCTCTACTATACCCAAATTTAAGAAAAATAATAATAAGTGAAATTATTTGCCACGTCAGCGTCATAACAGTAAACAACTAAACATACCTATCCTCAACATCCGTGCATTGCTCCTCTTCGACGAATTTGGGAAGCGAAAATTCCATGCACGCAAGGCCGTTGCTTATGCCCTCGGCATACAAGATGTCCATATCGGACGGTGCATAATCCTCCCTCGAAATTTCAATAGCCTGACGTGGAAATTAATATGAAATATCAGTAATTACTTATCTTCTCAAATAAACGTAAATATTTAATTAAAAATAAATAATGCATATATATAATTATATATATATATATAGTTAAATACCTATGAGCTACGTTTTGCAACGAGCTACTCGAACATTAAAAATTCAAAACGGGTTACCTCAACTTGGACGAATGTGCAAATAACTATCTCCGTCCAATTTCTGACGAATTTCCGACAAAATTATATCAACAGTTGACGGTAAATTGGACAGAGGTAGCTATTTACATTTTCGTCCAAGTTGAGGTAGTCCGTTTTGAATTTTCAAAGGGAGGATAACTCGCTACAAAACGTCCAAAGTTCACGTAGTTCTGTGCTCTTTATCCATAATTATATATATATATTCTGGGATTACCCTCTCTAGGAAATATGTAGCAACTCTAGGTAGTTTCCCAATTTCGTTTCTTCGATTATACGTTGCCTGAATCGCTCTATCCGTCCAGAGCTCCTCCACAAGCCCAGGATAATTACGAGTAGCAGAACGAACAACGACTTCTAAGTTTTCAGATTCGATTACTTTGAGAAGCCAATCCGAAAACCCTTCTAGCCTTGAACTAATCAAATAGTCCGATTGATCTTCTCTGCTACTACAATGATGATCTGTTCATGATAATCATGCATTTAGCAATCTAGGGTTTAGGAACACGAAATGAACACTGTACCAAGTTGTTATGTTTTCTGGGTTTAATTACTTGAAGAACTGCCTTCATCGATCATCAATCCTTTTCCTTTTGCCTTCAACGATTCCTCTCTCGATCTTTCTTTCGCGAAATTGTCACAGGCTTCTAACAAGATGACCATGTATTCATACAAGTTCTTCTGTATCGCTAATTTGAGGTTCTCGCATTCGTCTTCCGTGAACGGGATATGATTCGAAAGCTTGGCCTGAAATTCAAAGAAACCCAGCTTATAAATCGATAAACGAAGCAGAAAAACACAATCTTTTCAATCATTAAAATCGCCATGGATTTTTCCCACCTGTTTGAAGATGGTGCTGGTTCCAGATTTATCATAGCCGAGCAGAAGCAGATTTCGTAGGCATTTCTCGGGATTGTTCGCCAAAGCTTTTTCTTCACTCTCCGTTGATGTAATCGGCGGCATCGGCAACGAAATCACTTTGCAGAATGCTCTTGTTGTCATCTGTCGAATCGAAGTAGCAAAAGTTACAGTTTTTTTTTTTAAAGTATGAAATTTGAAAACTGTACAGCCATTAAAATCAAGAACACACCTTCTTCCATATCGTCCCCCTTATGTCTTTCTGCCCTACTTCCGAATACGAACCATCGTCAGTAACCAACAGTTCAGGTTTCCCTTCGCACTGGATTCCTGCCAACTGTAACATTTGAAAATATATAGTATAAGCATTTACACGAATTATGTTCTGATAATCTCGGAGATCAAACGCAGGGTTGGTTAGGGTCGAAAAGACAACCTTAAGCATCAAAGCTTCCTGTTTTGTAATTTCGCGTTTATTGATTAGAACTCCTGTGTTTCCATTGCTACATTCTCGCCTGATTTGACCTCCGATCTTTAGCTGCGAGCTAATTATCTGTCTCGGCTTGTGTCCGACCTGTTAAATCCGACCAAGATTCAGCCTTTTTAGTTCAAGAACATCGAGATTATAGTGAAAAAACTTATTTTTTGATTTGAGAAAACTGTTGTCAGATCGGAAAAGATTCAATTTTTATGATAAGAGAGTGTTTATCTTTATTCTTGATCTGAGTTTGAATGTTGAAAACTTCACCTTTCCCCAGAACCCAGATACTCTATCATACCAATAATACCCAGGCTTCAACTTTCTTGGAGGATTCGGGCAACTCTGCAGCCGCTGCAGCGCCGCTTCATCGAGAGGCTCATCGTTAACGTAAACGGTATTCGGCGGCAGCTGATTCAACGCACATGATACTTCGATACTCAATATCCGTTTAACCTCCTCCTCTGCAAAGATCTTCCTCAGCATCTTCGAGTGCTTCCCGAGCGATCTCCGCCTCGATTCATCGATCCTGAACCCGATGCAAACGATGCATTTTCTCCCCTCCGGCATCGTCCCCATTGCTCTCAACACGCAGTTGCAACAGTACCTTGCGTTGCAAACAATGCAGGCCTCCTTTTCGGTGAATCGGTTTCCTCTCAAGCAGCGGTGGCAAGGGATTTTGTGTTCGATTTTTGGTTTTATGGGGATCGGATCGGCCGAAACATTCTCGGCCGACAGTTCTTCAGTGAATTCGTCGGAATCTGGGTCCTGGAAAGTGACGATGGAGGGTTTCCGGACATGAGAGGGTCCTTCATGGTTGGACAAGTCACCTTCCCCAGAAAAATAATTCGAAGACGACGATGAAGATTGCGACGATGCATCATCATCGGCAACTGGGTTCCGTTTCTTAGTTTTTCTGAGAGGAATCGGGTAGATGATCGGAAGGGCAGCATTTTCGAAGAACCAACCGTCAACTGGAATTGGAGAAGCAGTCGGGATCTGATCGATATCGATCGGACTTGCCTGAGGGATGTCTGAGGAAGATAATGCAGGACCATTGTACTCCAAGGCAAAGGAGTAAGAGTATGAATAATCGATGCAGCGATCAAAGTGTTCATCTTTGCAGGTTGAAGATGCAGATGGCTCGGCAGTAGATGGAAGCCATCTCAAGAGAGCAGCCATTGACGGGCAGTAGCAATCCAACACGAAGATGCAAACTTTGTTGGTTTTTCGTTACAAATTCTCCATGAAGCTGTCTGAAACTCAAACTGGGTCAACTGGTACAAAATTTTGCATAACAGTCTCTACTTATACATGCACGAAATTACCAAGAGACGACGACGAAATTGCTCAATGAGTTTTTTTTTAATTGCAGTTTTACATTGAAAAAAAATATAAATACTAAGTTTACCTTCTTTAAAATATTAAAATTTACTTAAATAAAACTTAACCTTTTCTCTATAATAAGGGTAAATACTAAATAAGTATAAATGCACCCATATATTTTATCATATTGTTGCTTACCGTACTCATTTAGTTATTTACACTTATATATTTGAATGTGTTATTAAATGCATCAATCATTAACTATTTATTCATTTTTTCTGTTAAATATGTTAAAAATGACAATTTTACTATTTTTTTCATCTTCATATCATTTTCAATATTAAATTTAACTATGAAATATAGATTTGTGCTCGAATTCAACCCACAAATATAAATTTGGGTTGAATTTATACCAAATTTGCATTTATGGGTTCGAATACAACCCAAACCTGCATTTTTTTAGTTAAATTTGAAAAATGGATGGATAGTTATATTGATATATTGACTGTCGAGACTTTGATGTCTTTTTTTCTTCTTCTTCTTTCTCCTCATTCTGTCAGTAAACGGCAGACAAAGTCAAGTCTAAAGTAAAGTGTAAACTCAAGTGGAGAATGAGTCCGCTCTTTCTTGCCGTATTGGGTGGTTCATGAAACTCGTTTTTTTTATTTGTAAAAATAATTATTTTATAAATTATTACGTAAAGTTTATTTTTTAAAATACTACTACTTAAATTTATCACTTGAAATAAATTGTTACTTCTATTATAATTATCGTTAGAATAAATTACCTCAACAATCTGTTAATTTATGTTTAGATTTAACGCTAATTATAATATATATATATATATAGTAATTTGTCTTAAATAATAAAGTTCAAGTAGTAATACACTATTTAAAAAAGTAAAGTACCAATTATAATTGTTATGTGTAATGTAATTAAATGCTAAGTCAGTTTGATGGGATGTAAAGTAAAAGAACCGTGCTATAAAATACACATAAAAAATGTATTTTTTTATGTAAAATATAAATTTGTTCAATAATCTTAATTTTCATTTACATATTACTAGAGTTTCTATTGTCTAACGCGTTGAAAGTAACGTTTTTTTGTGAATTGGTCATTATGTTCAAACTTCAAAGTCACCAATTATATTCAAATTGCCAACACGATAGTTCATGAATCCATTAATCAACCTTAACGAAGATTAAGTGCGACATCATCGATCGGGGGTTAGTAGGAGATTAAATAATTTGTAGATTAAATGGTAAATGACTTAAAATGTTGTAAAAAATAAATACGGTATTAATCATGCTAAAAACAATATTTTAAAAGGATCGTAATCGTAACACTTTATAATTAAATTGAGTTAGGACATTGATGCTTGCTTGTATAAGAAAAGACATTACTACGCATAAAGTATTATTTTTGATTTAAGGTTATGCTATTTCGTTATTTATAGTTAAAAGTTTTTTTTTTAACTAAGTCGTAAACTATCGTTAATTTAGTTTTGTTAAGGGTTAATAACCAAATTGTTAGTCCAACTTTGAGCACTTTATAAATTGTTAAATAAATTTTGTTTTTTCAAATTTTGATATCTATACTTTCGTAGTTGGGGCAAATTGTTACCTCAGTTAACTTTTCCGTTAAATATGAATGGAAAATAACGTGACAGCATATGATTTGGTCACTGATTTAAAAAACTAAATGATTTTTTTAAAAATGAAAAAAAAATAAAATAAAAACTAATTATTTATTATTATTTTATATTTTTAATAAAAGTATTATATTTAAAACTCATATTTTCCAACTTTCCTGTTTTTTTTTATAAAAAAAATCATATCTTTTTGGTATTTATAAAAAACAATTTAATTTTTTAAATCAGAGACCAATAATGTGTTGCCACGTCATTTTCCGTCCATATTTAACGAAAAAGTTAACTCAGATAGCAATTTGCCTCAAGTGTCAAATTTTAAATAGCAATTTTTGAAAAAATAAAGTTCATATAGCATTTTGTAAAATGCCTAAAGTTGAGGTATCAATTTGGTTATTAACACTTTTGTTAATGAAGTATGTGTCATGCATGTGATTATTTATTTATAAAATGGTTAATTACTGAACTGTTACTTATGTTAACAAATGTGATCGAACAGTTGAAACTTGAGCTCAAACGTTACTCATATTTCAAAATGTGACTGAACGATTCAAGTTCCTAACTTTCGTTAATTATCTCCGTTAAACTTGCTCATGTGCGATTCACATGGCCTTCTGCGATGCTGAAGTTCCCAAACTACCCATCTCTTTGCTTATTTAAATCAGTTTCATCCTTAGCAACAGTTGGAGATCTGAAGTAGGGATGACAATTTCTAGCACGACACGATTAAACGATCTGCGATTTACACGTTTAAACACGACACGATTACTAAGTGTGTCTAAACAACTCTTATACGTTTAGACACGATTACTAATCGTGTATAAACACATCTAACATGCAAATACACGACAAACACATGTTCAATATTAGACACGATTAATTAATCGTGTCTAATCGTGTCGTGTCTAATTAGAATGGATTATTAAAACAATACTCAAATTTTAGTCTACTTAGAGCTTTTTAATTTATTATTATTTATAATTTCATGTTCAATATTCAAGAAAATAACCAAAATTTGAGTACTACTTTTTTGTAATTAACCATTTTCTGAATAAGGTAATTTCTATAAATCCTCAATGTTGAAATATTGAAATACCCACTTACTTTTTAATATTGAACTTTGAAGACTTTACTTTGTATATATGAATTTGTGTATATATATGTTTTAAAGCGTATATGAGTTTGACTTTAACTGATTATGTGTCTAAACAACTCTATAAATTTAGACACGATTAATGACATATACGTTTAAACACGAGGCATGTTTAAACACGTTTAAGATTTATCCGTTTAGACACGAGATATGTTTAGACACGACACGATTAATGACACGACACGATTAGACACGACACGATTGCCACCCCTAATCTAAAGGCACTAAAGAGGCAAAGCTGGGAAGAAGAACGAAGAACCCACGCAGCTACGGAAGAAAGAACAGCTTGGAGCATGAAGACTGATGATGAATTTGCTCCTATGGTGGTTGACAACCGTCGAAAGGTTCGTTCTCAGTCAATTTTGAGATTGCTCATATGATGGTTGCCCCAATTTTGAGATAATTTCATAGTGGGTGATCCTAATTGGTAACCCTAATTCGTTTTGCTTAACTTATTTCTCCTTTTTGAACCCTAATTTGTCATACATTCTACTTGTTTGTTGTTGTTTCTATGGTAATCGGTACAGAATTTCGGATGTAGTTTTTTTGATTGGGAAGATCCATCTATGGGTCTGTATGGCGGGATTGCATTGATGCAATTTGAACAAAGAGAAACATTTGAAAGATGGATGTTGTGAAAGTTCGCGCTCTTGAAAGTCGACCCAATCAGAAGTTAGTTGTAGCGTTGACAATTGGTATTGTTGTTTATATTCTAAGTTCAATTTTGAAGAATTAGGTCGAGTATGTAGGCTTGCGTAGTATGTCATTTGTCTGTAACTGAAGTATGAAGATCATTGTGTCGTTTGTGTATGTGGAGAAGTTGTTAAATGAAATTGTATGTTCTCTTAAATGTTACTTTAGTTTGAATATTTTGTTATTGAACTGTTACTTATGTATTAGAAAACCTACATCATAATCCAACATATACATCCGAAAACATAATCCAACATACAACCCAAAAAATGTTATGTTAAAAGTTAAAAATTCAACATACAATCCAAAAAAGATTCCGTTAAAAGTTAAAACAGACTTTCATAACCGATACTATAATCCCGAATGAACCACAAAAGAGTATCATATTCAAAATAGATATGGGTTTTGTTAATTATGACCACATTACAATGTTTATTTTTATTCAACTGTCACATAAGATACCAAGAGGCAAGAACACCACAGTCAACAGCACTCACCTTTTCACTTTAATATTCACAAAGCAGACAGCACTCAGCTTCCACCCAACGCTTCACAAATCGATCTTGCCTGCAAAAAGATCAATTTAGAATAGATATGAAGACAGTAAGTGGACACATTGGAATCAGGTGGATTACCTGTCAGGTGACCAGGATCGATCGGTATCGCTCTCCTTGAAGTTGTTCTCCTTTTCAATGATGATCTGCATAACATACCCTTTCACGTTTACCAGTCAAAACAGGAGTCGGAATCGGGAACTGCTGAGCATGACGAACAGGATCAAATCTTCATGGGAAGTAGTTCACCTGCAAGACACCGATTAAAGCATTCCATAACCAAACAAGACCCAGAATTATCTAATTGAATCCTATAATGAAGTATAGAAAGCAGACATGCTGTCCTGTCCTAGTGTAATAATAGATGCTCGAACCAGGAAAATAAACACCAATCAAAATTTAATGTCTAGAAATGAAGAACACTTATAAATAACACACATCATCAACCCAATTACCAGCAACGCCGAACAGAGGCAGACAGGGGGGGGTTCAAATTTTCGCAAAAACAAACAAACTTTTACAGTAAAAATCCATGGAAATGGGAGTTGATGGAAAGTTAGGGTGGGTGTTATGAGAAGAAAACGGGGGAAAACAACATAAAAGTGATATGATAATATAATTGTCCTTTCATTTAAGTTTAATTCGTTCAAATTAAGTCACGTGATTTCCTCGTGACAGTCAGACGGCAATATTAGACAGAAACTTCACGGAATAACCGTTCAGTCACATACTAAAACTTAAGTAACGGTTAAGTTACACAAAAAAATAAATTGAGTAACCATTTAATTATATAGTACAAACGTAAGTAATTGCTTCTGAGGTGGTTTACCTTTGCCCCTTTATAAAATGAAATACTGAAAATACTATTTTCTTCTTCTCTTTTGCGTGTTACAACATTCGAAGGGAGGATTTTTCAGCCTAAAATTTTCTCACGATGATAATTGAGATAATCCATTCATTGTATTATTGCATAGTGTAATCCTAATTTCGTTAATTAGAGGAACAAAGATTACCTTAATATATTCGAATTCCGATTTGTGACACGACCCAAATATGCTCAATGTCTGTCCTTTCGTAATACTTGTGACGTCAGCGGATCGATGCTTCATGCATTCTAATTTTATATGATTTATATCTCTTAACACTTCACCACCATTACCCACCAAAGCAAGCATCATTCTCTTGTTGCTTCAACGTCAAGCCAAACACACTTAGCTTCTTCTTCCTCAATCAGTTCAAATGGATAGGTAGTTGGAAACGTTTGCTGGGAATCAAATTCCTTGCTATCTCGGAATCAACTAAGTTATTACTAATACTAATAAATACATCCTTATCGGGTTATTTTTAGGATTAGATTGCTTCATTATATAAGAATAGAATCTCTAAACTCGATATGCACGAATAATAAGAATGAACAGTCACATATGTTACGGTCATGGACGTTATTTCATAAATGTGTTTTTTTGGTTAAACTTGTTATATTTAATCACGTATGTTTGACAAGTGATTAAATGGTCACTCAAATAATAATTTTACACTTCCTTTTATAAACTATGTAACTATATAGTAATAAATAAATTAACAAGTTTGTATTTTTTTTATTTACAAAATTAGGATTGAATGTACGAATTAAGAATCACGATAGAAATAACAAAAAAATAAACTGAACTCGTGAATTGTAAATTTATATTAGTACATATACTAAATTGTTAAAGAAAATAAGTTAGAGACTTATTCATAATAAAATTTAGAGCTCAAATATTTGTTTTGTGTTAAGATTCGCTTCACGTCACTTTGTAGCGTTGCTTCCCAGAATAATATTCATCTTTAAGTAACCCTAACAATCTAAGGTTATGCATTTATATATATATATATATATAGCTTTATCTAAAAAAATATAACTCTATCTATTTCCTTCCCACTATATATTGCAGCTAAAGGAGTTTGGATATGGAGGACGCAAAGGAGGAGGAGGCAATGAGGTACAGTGAAATATCTCACTCGATCAGCCACCCACACCACCGTCTCCGGTTCGACTCCTCGGAGCTCCCCTTCAAATGCGACGGCTGCAAGGAGGTCGGAATCGGGTCCCGATACAAGTGCTCCCTCTGCGACTTTGACCTCCACGTGCAGTGCGCTCTTCCCTCTCCGGCCATCACCCACCCTTTCTACACCAAGTGCTCTTTCCAGTTCCTGTCGGCGCCACCTGGCAACACCGAGCGGTACTGCAACGCATGCGAGAAGGACGTGTCGGGGTTCGTCTACCACTGCCGCTCCTGCGGCTTCGACCTCCACCCTTGCTGCGCGAAGCTGCCGATGGTTCTCAACGACGGCGAGATCAACCTCTACTTGTACCGGAAGGTGGGATCGTCGTGCAACCGGTGCGGTCGTAAGGGGCGGAGCTGGAGCTATCGGTCGGCGTGCAAGAAGTATAGTCTGCATGTGGCGTGCGTGAGGGAGATGCTTGTTGAGAGTTGGTCGGAAGTTTATGCGTATGGGAATGGGACGAGTGGTGGCGGAAAGGAGGTGAAGGCGGCAACGGGAAAGAACAGACATAGCGTAGGGCGGATCCCGAACTTGAAGAATACGCTGATAAATCCACAGAAGAAGAGCAAGGGGATAAAGTGCAGTGATGTGGCAGGGTTTGCGCTGCAATTTGTTGTCTCCGCTGTTCTTGGAGATCCGACCACCTTAATTGCTGGTCTTATAGGGAGTTTGCTTTGATCCGAGGTTGACTCTTTATCTTAGAAATAACAAAGATGTAAAAATACCCCTTAAATTTTAACCTTATAAATATTTTGTTAGGATTATTAAAAATAATTAAAGTTTTAACCATATTATTTTAAAAATATTTAAATGAAGTTAACCACCGGCAATGTGGTCTAGTGGTTGAGAGCGCTAACTCCCAAATGGTTTGGCTGGTTTGGCTCCGGGGTCACAATTTCGAATTCCCCTAGAAAAAAAGAGGAAAGAATTTCGACTTGGGCCTATCAGGCTGGCATCTCAATCCTAGGCGGCGGGTGGGTCGACGTTGACGGGTCTAGTGCAATTCGCTGGGTTCCGAGAGTGAAGTATAGTAATGCATATGAAAAATAGGACATTACATAGCAGAGTGGCCTAAACTGCGAGTGGGTTGACATTGACGGGTCCAGTGGGTTCCGAGAGTAAAGTATAGTAACGAAAAGCCGGACATTACGTAGCGGAGTAAGTTTATCCCATTTCTTTAATTGGCAAAAAAAGGTTAAAAACAAAACAAACTTTTGTAGTTGTTGCAATGGAATCCCCTACTTTTATAGGCCGCAATTACCGCCACAGATAACTTTGCTGATTTTGCATCACCTAGAGTTTATCGTGTTAATATATTCACTTAAACTTATATTTAGGAACGTCAATTTACTCTGAGGCTTAGTATTCAAACTCAGACTTATAAAGGAGAGTTATTTTTATTTACAGCGTTTCTCCAAAATTTAACACATATTCCTTAATTAACTGTTTCATTAGTCCATATTTGGTATAATTTTAAGTTATCACCGCGAAACCAAAACGGTGAATAACCCGTCGTTCGAGTAGAAATCTTTCTAGGATGCAAAAATAATGATTCACCGACTTTAGTTTTGGTGGGTAAAACTTTTAACGATGAAGTTGCGTCGGTAAAGGTTTTACTGATGAATCTGTACTTTTACCAACGGGAAGTAAAAATCTGCTGGAAGAAAACTCATTACCTTACTTCTGCATTGAGTCCTAGGGCAACCATGAATGTCCAAACTTGCAGATTCATGCTGCCATTTAGAATAGAACGCATCAATTTGAGAAACTATAACAAACTAAAATGATTAAAGACAGGAAGAGGACCATATAACTGCGGTTTCCAGGTTCTTTAGGCTTCCTACCATGAGAATCACTGCAGTGAAGTGCCATAGCTCCAAGCTAATGATTCAAAATATGATCTATGATTTAGGCACTGTCGTTTGTTCCTTAGAAAACTAAAACAACTAAAATGAGGTCGATGATAATGCATCAAATAATGAACATCTCAAGTTAGATTTCGCAAATCATTAATGCAAAACTGACAAATTCAGAACTGGATGAAGTTTTAAAAACTATTAAACAAGTCTTGTCTCATGTGATCGAGTACACTAAACAATGTCCGACCGACACGAATACAATTTGTTTACTGCGTTTGTTAAAACCTCTGCATCTGCAAATCTGATGAAACAGCAAGTTCCTGATGTGTCTGCAAAAGAACTGAAAAATTACCCTAATCAGTACTGAAACAGATTCAATCAACTTAATCAAGGCAAGGCAATCATGTGTTATGGTAACCACGATGCAATCGAAACTTGATTGGGTTTCTTAAGATTCAGACGGATCAAGAGATTCTCTTACCCAGAAAAGGGAAAACATGTTCATGACTGTCTTACAAGATGTTCAATGTCTGATCCAATTTCGGCAATCTTGGTTTCCTTGGATGATTTAGCCACCTTGGCAATGTTCGCAACATCAAAGTCCAGTGCTACCCGCTTCACAAGACCATCAAGCATCTGTAGATTTGGAATTGCACCACTTTCATCTTTAATATCAAGAAGACTATAGCAGTAAATCTTAGACAAGTAACATATAATATATAGAGGGCAGGAGCAGATATATGAACGGACCAGGGAGCCGATTGCTACTAAAGCCCGGAATTTGGAATCCACTTCGAAATTTTCCTCTGCAATCTGCAAAAGCAGAAAGTGGCTCAATTAGAACATATAATAAATATCCTGATATCTAGAGTTGAGTAAAAGTTTGTCAAACCGTGGAAACTTACCTCAAGAGCTGCCGAAAGAACTTGGGATTGACCTTCTTCATCTCTCTTTTCGATTAAGAGAACTGCATAGCTGTTAAGTACAAATATATATATATATATATATAAGTTAGCAGTAGAATTAGCTTACAAAGAAACAAATTTACACAGATAAAGAGAAATAAAATATCAGTGGAATGTGGAACACTCACTTTAGTATTAAAGTAGAGTATGATAGTTGTATGTTCTTGTTTGGAGATGAACAACAACTTGAATATGCATCCAGAATCTGTAACAACAAGACCAAAATAATTTGTAAGAAATTATTTATACAAAATTGGGAGTGTTTCAGGAATTTTAAAAGAATTTTTGAGCAACTAACCTCACTGCGATGACTCTGCAACCATTCTTGGCATGCTGAATTCTTGAAAAAATTAGTTACAGCTCGCGCGCTGGTTATAAAATTTGCAGGAATTGTTAGGTCTGCTGTAGCTCTCTTCACAATCTCCATAATCACATCTGAATCAAAAAATGAAAAGAAATAAAATCGTGGCTTATAAAATTTAAGTAAATCTTTTACAGGTATCATGGAAAAAGAGAAATACGAGAGAACAATTTACACAACGTACCATTTCCATCACCACTGTGCTTAAGCAGTGAAGCTGCTCCATCAGGATGTAGGACAACCATTCTCAGAATATCGATAACTGCATAAACAAGCAAATTTTGTCATCTAAGCAAACAAAGCTTGTCTTTTGCCACGACTATAAGAACCTTAGCTATATGAAAAGAATAATAAGTGAGTCACTAACCAGGAAATATCATCGTGTTTGGCCATGATCGAAGCATTTTTAGCAACAGAACAATGTCTGCATCAGCAAATCTACTGGTATGATAATGAGAAGTGTCTTTTAAAACTTTAACAATAGCAGAGAGCCTAGACATGTCTGAATCAGTCAGAGAGGCGGTTCTCTTTTCCTTCAAAAGAATAACAAATCATCCATCAGGAAAAGAAGCCATATATAGAAGGAGAGAATGGGCCTATATTGCTCATTTTACCACAACAGTTACAGAAGTAAACAAATGTTGGGCATGTAAAATTACCAACCTGATCAGAGAGTATAGTGCCGTTGAACTCAGTTATCTTTTTGAGAATTCCATCAAATTGAGCAACGTCAAAAACAAGCATTCCTTTCTGGAAACACATGAAAGATACAAAGATTAAAAGGTTATAGATTGATTTATATATTGGAAAAAATAGCAGTTTTGGCACTTGACTTTTGAAGCAAATTGCAGCCTAACTTTTCAATTTGTTGCATTTCTAGTATTATTACACTTCAGTTTGAGACACTCTTACCACTAAAGGTAGAGTCCAAAAGTGAGATGAAGCACGATTAGTGCTACTATCGAAAGGGTTAGTGTAGAAAAGGGATTTGAACTTTTTTTTACCTTGGGTATGTGCTTGAAAATAGGTTTCAAAGTTTTAGCTGACAAAGGAAGCAAAGAATGTTAGAGCTCAAGATTAGTGAGTGGGGGCAAACATTTACTCTGCAACCCATATTAGAAGTTGAAACGCATACCTGCCGCATTGGAAGGCTGACCAGGTACATATGCGCTGGCTGAAAAATGATAAGAGAGAAACAGTTAATTTTCATTGAAAATTTAAATGTGTGATTACTTTTAAGTCATTTTTTATATTACACTTACCTCCTGTATAAGGATCACGAAGTGATGAATCAAGAGTGAAGTCCTTCTGCCCAGAATTTTCTAGTATGAACTCCACTATTTGTAGGCGATAGGAAACTGGAAGATTCTCCTTGAGAAGCCACTTGTCAGCAGTATCATATGGATTATCTGAAAAAGCCAATAAGAACAAAGCCATGAAAAATGAGAAATAAGACTGGTATATAATGCTGAACACAAGAAGCTAAAGTACCTGATCGATTGTACGGTAACTTGCGGATAGGCTCACCATCCCCAATATCAACATCGAACACTGATAACATTAATATATAAATGTAACAGATATATTGAAAATGAACAACCGGGAAAAAAAAAGAAGTAAATAAATGAAAACAAGATACTAACCGAAATCATACTGAACTCCATCAAGTATTTTGCGGTTCATGCTATCTTCAGGTCCATCAACAACTTCACCAATCTAGAGAAGTTTCAAATAAAAAGACGGTTCAGGAAATACAGAACCAATTTTGTGACAAAGAGATTGAAAGAGAGAAATACTTTGTCCCAGTTTTGTTCCCTCATATTCCATGCATATGCCACACCATTATCACCTTCTCTAATCACTTTAGTCTGACCATCACTGGTTCCTGAAATTGAAAAATGACAGGATAAGTGTGACATGAACAGAATTTTGAAAGCTAATTCACATTTGGGCATCAGCATGTCTTGCATTTTGCTCAGAATGAAAACAAAACAGTTACATTACATGAACCACAGAGCTCAGCGACTAACATGATTGAGTCAGGTTCATAAAACTAGTTATTGGAATCTAAGTAACGATCCAGAATAAATAACCTATTCTCCATGCAATTCAACAGCAGAGGATCATTGGAAGGAACATACCTGGCGTACGCAGAGCTTCTAAACCAGGTAACTCTTCCAACTTTAGTCCACCTACCCTCTTCCTGATGAACATATATAATGGGCCTTTAATATGTAGTATAATTAAACAATTACTATACCAGTTAATAGATATGATTGCACGTGATAGTACTTTAGTAGTTAAACTTCATACTTCGATTATATTAAAAGAAGAAAGATAAATTCATCGAAACGTCATACACATCCCACCACTAGTCAACCGAAAATATTTACCTGCTGATCTTGTAAGATGATAACTCAGAAGCAAATGAATCAAGCTCGAGTGGGTCAGCAACTCTATCGTGTTCTATTGTCCAAATTCGTACAACTCCATCAGAACATGCTGTCACAATGTCCCCATTTTCCAAAAATTTGGCATCCCAGACGCATCCAGGATGTTCAAGGCTTTGGATACATACTCCATCTACAGAGTTAACAGTTCCACGACAGGTCGGTCAAATAAAGACACAGCTATAACAAAAGATATATTCAATGAATGTGATTTTGTTTTTGGCAATCAAAAAAGAAACGACCACCTTTCCAAATTTTTGCAGAACAATCTTCGCTTCCACTTACTATAAGTCCAGAAACATGTGAATTTACTGAATAGACAATTGAAGTATGACCAACCATTTCCAACAAAACTTCGCCTGTAACTGCCCACAACCTGACAGAACTGTTCGCAAGGAGAAGGAATAAATGATATGACATTCATCAATTAAGTAAAAACAATAATACGAGAGCAACTCAAAGAAACCAATATATAATAAGTATCATACCAATGTATAATATTTTATATTTCAAGATTGATAGATAGCACAAGCACTATAAAATTGTGATTACTTGCACACCAAAGAAGGTTACAAGATAACTGAAAGAGAGGCTAAAAGTCAAAACAGAATCCTGAACAAATATTAATCCCCAATGCAACAAACTCACCCATCATGAGATGCAGAAAGAATTCCTATATCAGGCATCACAGCCAAACCTCGTACAGTATCTACAATATTTTCAGTGAATGAGATTAGATCCACTTCAAAGAGATTGGAAATACACAGCAAAAGTGAAAGGTAAAAGATAGACATACCTGTATGCCCAGCAAAAGTCTGAATGCATGACTTCCCTTTCCAAAGCTTTAAAGTCGTATCACTTGATCCTGGGTTTGATAATACAGAGTGTCAACTTCTTATAACTGAACCCGATTCAGTGCTCTTTATATGATTCGGCTAATATTCAAAACAGTGAAATCATGGGTCAATTGATGATGTAAGTTGGTGAAGCTACCTGTAACAATCTCTCCTGATACCAGCTTTATAAGTGTTTGTATTGGGCCTTTATGAGCCTCCCAAGACTCGATAGACTTCCCATCTCTCCATCGTCTCAAAGTACTGCAGGGAGATCATCCAGAAGAATGCTTTATCAAAATAGCAAAATTGAGGATGTCTTGGACGGAAGTACGTATCATAGCATCTCTTATAGTGTAAAAAGGTCGGATTACACCACATATGCATGGTTATGATTTTTCATTTTGCTATATAATCAGATCTTCCGGAAACTAGTCCCGAAAAGTTGACTATAGCCTTTGGAAACGTCTACGATCAATCAAAAAGTTATCTGAATACAGAATAGCAGAATGCACACGCCTAATGCTTTCCAAAGGCAGAGCTATCCAAAAATCTAATGCCCCTACAGTATGAAGTTACAAGTTAAAAGAATACGAGTATGAAACGCTCAATAAATAACTAATAGCACTTTTTCAACCTTCTAAGGAGCAATTTTGGCCAAAAAAAGGGAACAATTTTGCAAGTTATACCAGTCGACAGAAGATGAAACAATATCAGCACCATCCACTACAACGCCAGTAACTTGCAACTGATGGCCTTTCAACGTTTGCACTTTCTCCCCTGTACGTACATCCCAGACAAGAACAAGAGTGTCCATGCCACCAGACACAATTCCACCTTCCGGGTACTCGAGGTTAGGTGCAATCCAAGCCAATGGCCCCACAAAGCTCGTATGACCCAGCAGTATCTTCGCTGCCTCATATTTGCGCTTATCGGAAGCGCTTAACGACCATAACCTCACCGTTCGGTCTCTTGAAGATGTCACAATCTTATCACTGTCACAGATACAAATACCTCGAACCTGATTAAAGAAAAAAATCATCAAGAAAATGCCAAAGCTTGGATGTCTCGTTACCGATTGATACAGAGACGGGTACTCTGAATTTTACATTGATCAGAAAAACTTAAAGAGCAGGCAAATTTCGAGCTCATAGGCGCATCGAACATCAGAACCAGAGTGAAATAAAGATTCAACTATGTGTAAAGAAAACTCGAAAACCGTAACGCTGAACTCACATCGTCTTCATGGCCGCGGAGCTCACAACGGAGCCTGTACTCTTTGGGATCGATCTCCATTGGTACAGCAGAGTCGAGTAGCGTGAGAATTCAATTGACTTGAGCAAGACGAAAAGCCAGTAAAGAAAGCAACTTGGTGACTCGGTGTGATGCAGGGCTGAGAAGAAGATCGAGCAAAGCTCCCAAGAAAAGGAGTTCAAGCGATTCCGTCTGTAAGGGAAACATTTCCAAGATACACCCCAACATAGTTACATATTACAATTGGCACCCTAAACTTTAAGCAATTGCAATTGAGTATCATAATAAATTAGTGGAACCTAAGGGTAAAAATAACAAAATTAACTGTTCACTTATGTAAAGTGGGATAAATGAAGATGGCCAAAAGTTGACCAAAAAATATTAATAATCATTCAATATTATTCCATATGTTTGCACAAAATAAATTTTAAACACAAAATATTTTAAATAGTCTAACATATTTAAAAATAACAGTAACGAATACTTTTATTAATCACCCGTCCCAAAAATGTGTTAAATGTTTTTTTAAATTTACAGAAATAACTAAATACTTCTCTAAACATCATCAAAAAATCGAACAAATTTACACTAATGATACAATTAAGTGTTAACTCAATTCAAACACAATCGGGAATACCCGAGGTACTAAGCCATACCAAATCGCCCAATCGGGATCCGCTGGCTTGAGTCCCGACCGAGACCAGGTCCCCACCCTTGGGTGACCTAGTATGGGTCAGATCTATGTTGGGTTCCTTATTGATTCTCGATCGAGTCGTACTTAATTGTAACATTAATATTAATTAGTAGAGTTTAGTTGTAATATTTGAAAAAATATTAAATTATTTTTATTATTTTAAAAAATATTTAACCAGAAACTTTTCTGTATTTACTGCATTAACAATATTCAGAGTTTATATTGCATAAGCTGATTTCAAGACGAAATTAATTTTTTTACACAAAAAGAAGTGATCAACCCTAAGAAGCCATTATCAGATCGGAATTTTGGTTCCATTTTTTCGAACTGGGCTGATTCTTTTCTTATTTTCCGGTCGTAGTGGTGTTTGCTTTCACCGCCAACTCTCCAGGACTTTCTTGTTCTCTGTGACTTGAATTTCCGTGTCCGCTAAACCCAATTGAAGCAAGGAAACGGCGACCGACGACGACCCTCATTCTGTACAATGAACCCATCAGATGACCAGAACCATGCGCAAAAGAAAGACTTTGCTCCGTCGACAGCCTCGGATTACCTCGACCCTCAGTACTGGTACTGAGGTTTCGTTTTTGTCCTCTCTTGTCAGGACTCTTTAATTCTGTAGCTTTCTGCAGTGACCCAGTTAGTGAATTCAGTGATTTATCTGCAGGGATGAGAGATTCGCCGTCGAAGAACATTACGAGTGGTTCAAAGACTACTCCCATTTTCGTCATCTTATTCAGCAACATGTTAAATCCAATTACTCGGTGAGTATGGACCACTGTAGAGTACATTCTGTCGCAGCAATTGCTTCTGGTCTTGACAACATAATTGATGATTAAAGACCTCTAATTTGATGATTATGCAACTGTTTAGCGCCCGTTTGTTTTGTGGAGTTTAATCTGACTTTTCGCAGTTCAAAAAAACGTTATGATGAAGGTGTTGGAGCTTGGCTGTGGAAACTCCCAACTATCCGAAAAATTGTACGAGGATGGGGTCAAGGAGATAACTTGCATAGATCTCTCAGCTGTTGCTGTGGAAAAACTGCAGAAGCGCCTGGTTTCAAAGGGCTATAAAGGTGCAGTGCTTCATTCTAAAAGAAGTCAAGACTATCACTTATACTTAACTGCCATTTGGCTTTTTGCTGCTACTGAAGATTAATCTTTTATAATCATTGACAATAATGAAAGACTGTCACTACGTGACTCTTCGGCTCTAAATTGATCAATTTTTGTATGTGGAGCGCCATCAGAACAGATTTTGATCCCGTTTGAAGGCCTTTTTTTGCAGCACTTTTGATTTATAAGCAGAATTGAACATAAAAATGTCAAATTTTGTGATAATGCCTTGGGTAGACTGGAAGATTTCATTTACTAATATTGATGTTTGAAAGATCAAGAAGCAATTTTTATCAACTCATTCTATGTTTAGATGATCTCTTAACTCTTTCTGTTGACTTGATCATCAGAAATTAAAGTGCTTGAAGCAGACATGCTAAACCTGCCATTTAGCAATGAGCTTTTCGACATTGTTATTGAGAAGGGAACTATGGTAAATCTTCTATAAACCCTATGAAACCTGCCATTTAGCAATTTAGCATTTACTTTTTTGTTGTTGATACTTCTTTTGCTATTGGTTGGAAGGATGTATTGTTTGTGGACAGTGGCGATCCCTGGAACCCACGCCCATCTACAGCTGCTAAAGTCATGTCGATGCTCCAAGAAGCACACAGGGTATTGAAACCCAATGGCACTTTCATTTCAATCACTTTTGGCCAGGTAGTATTTTGATTCGACCTTTTCCCGTTCTAACAATATCAGTGAAGACTGAAGCCGAAACTAAGCATAACAGGGAAACTCATGTCTGCAGCCGCATTTTAGGCGTCCTTTTTTGCATTCTCAAGAGTTCTCATGGTCAATGGAATGGAGCACCTTTGGCGACGGGTTTCACTATTTCTTCTATGTATTGAAAAAGGTTGGGTTTAGTTATTAAATCTGCATTTTTTGTTCCTTGCACATAAGAACGATGAGCATTGCTACAAATAGGGCTGATCATGGGCGGGCCGGTCCAGTCCTGAAGGCGAGACTGAGACCGAAATTTCGGTCTTGCCTTCTGGAGGACCGAGACCGACCTCGGCTAAAAAAGCCCGTCCGAGTCGGTCTTTCTTGACTCGGACCAGTCTCGGTCCTGGACCGAATCTACACAAAAACAAACAAACTATGAGCTCACGTATTCTTTAGTAAAAGGCGAAAGAATAGTTCACCTTTCAAAAAAACACTATGAGCTCACGATATTCTTTAGTAAATTTATCAGAATGCAGCTTTTATAGAGATAGAAAACCTCCAAAATTCACATTCCTTTGGGTGTGGTATTATGAAAATCCCAAATCCACATTCCTTCTGTCTGGGCCGGTACTAAACAGGCTCTCGGGAAAAAAGACTGAAACTGAGACCGAGACCGACCTTGAAGAAAAAAACTGTCCGCTCGTTCTCAGTCCTAGTCGGTCCGGTCTCGGACCGGTCTTGTCATAAATTCGGTCCAACAGTCTTTTTTTATCACCCTAGCTAAAAATGTTGAAACTTAAAGTAAAAATTGAATCTTTTTCATTTTATGAAGTTGGTAATTGCCCAAGCAATCACTTATCTAGTTTGTTTTTAATTGACTAAGTTTCACATACTGAGAAAAGGAGCTCGAATTTTGCAGGGGATGAGATTGTTAGAAAGTGAGGGGATGAAGCAGAAGCCCGAGGTGCCTTTGATGAACTTTCTTCATGACGAACTCGATGATGAAGACTATCTGTTTCGGACCAATCTCGATGATGAGTTGGACACCCAGATTTGAAATCGTGTATTGAATTAGCAGGAGGTGTTCTGTTGTGTTGTAACAGATGTTTGGAATTGTGGCTGCCGAAAGTGTATGTATTTCTTGACTTCTGAGACAAGAAAATGCCAAAATGGCTTATAAAGCAACTAGGGATACAACTATTAGCTAGGCTGTAACTTAGCCGACCTATCTTTCTGCTTCTATTCGATTTTTTTCGAAAACTATACATTTTAGTTTTTTTTTTTAGAAAAGTAAGTATAGAAAAAAAAATATTTCGAAAAATAGGTATACGTGCACCCCAGAACGCGCTTTTGGCAGTACGCGCACCCCAGGAATTGCCTATTTCATAGGTGCATGTTGGGTATGTGTTTTATTTTATTTTTTTAAATTGTTCCATAATGACGACTCGATGTTTAATTATAAATAAAATTATGTATCTATTAAAAAAAAATTAAAAAAATTATAGTAAGTAGATATTTTAATTGCGATTCAAATGATGCAAAAAATATTAAATTTGGATTTACGGATTGACTGTACGGCATGCCGTAAGTTGAGATATGAAAATTGTACTTAAAAGATTATAACTCGGACCATGTAAGTCCAAACTCAACACGGTTAACGTCATTTAGGTCGTAAATCAATTATCTACATATGATAATTTTTTTGATTAAAAATACAGTGATTTTGTAACCTAACATCGTTTACACCCAAATTTGACTGAAATAAGTAAATGCATTAGGTGAGAAATTTAATTATGTACTTACTAAAAAAAAATCAAAAATTTTACGGTGCGTAGATAATTTAATTACAAATTAAATGACGCTAAGTATGTGTTAATTTTTTACTTTTAGACTAACTGTATCATACGGTACGTAAAAAACTCTACATACGATACAAAAACTTCCAAATAGTGTTTTGTATAGTAAAGTTACTGTTTACACAGTAAAGTTTACTGTGCAAAACACTATTTGGATTTTTTTGTATCGTATGTAGAGTTTTTAACGTATCGTATTATACAGTCAGTCTAAAAGTAAAAACTTAACGCATAGTTAGCGTCATTTTATTCGTAATTAAATTATCTACGCACCGTAATGTTTTTGATTTTTTGTGAGTAAGTATATAATTAAATTTCTCACCTAATGCATTTACTTATTTCAGTCAAATTTGAGTGTAAACGATGTTAGGTTACAAAATCACTGTATTTTTAATCAAAAAAATTATCATGCGTAGATAATTGATTTACGATCTAAATGACATTAACCGTGTTGAGTTTGGACTTACATGGTCAGAGTTATAATTTTTTAAGTACAATTTTCATATCTCAACTTACGGCATGCCGTACAGTCAATCCGTACATCCAAATTTAATATTTTTTGCATAATTTGAATCGCAATTAAAATATCTACTTACTATAATTTTTTAATTTTTTTTAATAGATACATAATTTTATTTTTAATTAAACATCGAGTCGTCATTATGGAATAATTTAAATTAAAAAAAACACATACCCAACATGCGCCTATGAAATAAGCGCGTCCTGGGGTGCGCGTATTGCCAAAAGGTGCGCCCTGGGGTGCGCGTATACCTATTTTTCGAAATATTTTTTTTCTATATTTACTTTTCTAAAAAAAAAAACTAAAATGTATAGTTTTTGAAAAAAATCCTTCTATTCCTATTAATGCAATCTATTTATATATTAATTTTAATTTGGCTAGTTATTATAGATTATTAACATTTAATATTATAAAAGGAAAACTACCATTATTATAACTTGTGGGTGATTAGCAAGTGGGTACTTAAACTTTTTTTTACTATTAATTTCCGTTAAAAATAAATGAAAAATATCATGTGAGGAACAAACAGATACCTGAACTTACACAAATGAGCAAGTAGGTACCTAAATCTGTTCAAAAATCAGTTCAGAATCGATTCGATCAAACCACCTTGTTTTTTAAAATAAAAAAGTAGAATTTATATAACAAACACATACATGAATCAACTCCAGACGTTTTCGGTGCATCAAGGAACACTACGAGAATGTCTGGAGTTGAGTCATGCAAGTGTTTGTTATATAAACCCTATTTAAAAAAACAAAAAAACAAAGTGATTCGACTGAACCGGTCCAGGTACCTACTTGCTCATTTGTGTAAGTGCAGGTACTTGTTTCCTCCTCATGTGATATTTTCCGTTTATTCTTAACGAAAATTAACGGTAGATAACTATTTGCTATTTTCATAAGTTCAGCTACTTAGTTGCTAAAAAAAAAAAAGGTTTAGATACCTACTTGCTAATCATCCACATGTTCGGCTACCAGTTTGGTAGTTTCCCTATAATAAATGATTAAATACGACATTGTCCCTTAAAGTCTATGTCGATTTTAAAATTTGCCACTAAAGTTTAAAGTCCTCGTAATGTTTGGCCATGATAAAATATTCTCTCTGAAAGAGCATCTGTTAGTCATTCGGTAAATGAAATTTTTCATCTTGTACAAACATTAGGGGAAGTTTAAACTTTAAAGAAAAATTTTAAAATCGGCGTAAACTTTAGGGAGCAATGTCGTATTATACCCTATAATAAAAGGAATCAATAATATGTCAAAATTGTGATATAAATTAATTAGAGAACTAATGTTTGGTCCATATATACATATATGTGTGAAATAAAAAATTGGTAGATCCAAAAAATCAAGAGACGATCGGTTTCCAAATGACTTTTCTCATTTAATTCGAATTTTGGACATGTTCAGTCTATGAAATTTAAAGACGATAGAGACAGATCCGTCTGATAATACTTATATCCTTATATATACATACTTTACTAATTAGTATTAATTATTATAATTAATTAATACACGTTTAGTTATTCACTCGGTTTTACTAAAAGATTATATAAACATTATTTAGTCGAGGTGTTTTTGTTGTTTAATGTGGTTTTAAATGCTAACTTTTGTTTTAAATGTGTATTTTCATTTATTCATGCTAATTCGAAAAGTACGAATTGAAAAATTGTAATATGAAAATGAACCGAAAATTGTAATATGAACATACGAATTACTTTTTCTTATACCGAAAATATAAGTACTCAATCGAAAATAGTAAAAAAATTAGTCCGGTTTCATCTCTATGGACATATATTTATGTTCATATAATTTTATTTGGGTTAAATACCAACTAGCTACCTGAACTTTGGACGTTTTGCAACGAGCTACCCGAACTTGAAAATTCAAAACAGGCTACCTCAACTTTGAAGAAGTTGCAAATAGCTACCTTCGTTCAATTTTCCGTGAATTGTCGTTGGAAAGTCGTCGGAAATCCGTTGGAAAGTCGTTGGAAATTGGACGGAGGTAGCTATTTGCACCTTCTTCAAAGTTGAGGTAGCCCGTTTTGAATTTTCAAAGTTCGGGTAGCTGGTTGCAAAACGTCCAAAGTTCAGGTAGCTACTTGGTATTTAATCCAATTTTATTTACTATGTATGGACTAATATACGATAAAAATGGGTTGCAGAAATGACGAATTAGCTTCCTAATATGATATTACAATTAATTAAGATTTTAATAATTAATCAGATTTTGAATCATTTGGACCAACTTATAACTTTATAAGCCCCGATCTCTCATTTTCGTGGAACCAAAATCCAGACCTCTCTCTCTCTCTCTCTCTCTCTCTCTCTCTCTCTCTGCGTGTGGCGTTAGGTGATTCATACTTCATACTATACATGTACATTCATCTGTAAGCATCACTGTTGTCGCCGGCGTGATATCGCGTCGATTCTTGCCAAATTCCCTTTCCCTTCTCTCTCCCAATCTGTTTTGCTGATCGCCCTTCACTGCAGTTCCCAGCTAGGGTTTTTTCAATCAATTTGATCCCCGAATTCAATTCATTCCGTAAACCTCAACTGACGCTGTACAGATTCATGAGCTGCTCTCTCGATTGAGACTACAATAATCGCGATGGATGACTTTTTTAGCAGCGACGAGGATTACTATGCTTCCGACAGGGAATCGCTTGATGGGATTGAGAATGATGATTCCGGTTTTAATTCAGTCGCTACCAAAGGTCCATCTACCAGGGTATTGTGCTATTTCTCTGATTATTCTACCTAAAGTAGGGGTTTTGCATCTGATTGTAACAAGTTCTCAATGTTACTTCCAGTTTCTGGGGAAAAAAAGTGAGGTTGTATTGTCTATTAGTCTATTCTTTATTAAGTTTCCGAGGTTCTGATCGATTATAGGATGCGTAGCATCAGAAATTTTTTAACTTGGGGGAGAGGATAGATTTCTTTAGAAGGTATATAACTCTATTGGTTTTGAGGCTAATTTGTGTTTTGATTCTTGCGGGATTTTAATTTCGTTAATAACCATACTAAGTGGTGCTGTCGTATTAACCCTTCTTGTTTTACAGGTTATTACAAACGAATCACTTTTGGCTGCACAGGTAACGGACGATTTAGTCAGTTTTAGTTTGCATAATTTGTGTGTGGTAGTATGATTTTAATTATTCGATTGGTTCATCTCCCTAGAGGGAAGATTTGCGGAGGGTGATGGATGTGCTGTCACTGAGAGAACAACATGCGCGCACACTTCTTATTCACCATAGATGGGATGTGGAGAAGTTGCTTTCAGTTCTTGTTGAAAGGGGCAAATCTTCTTTGTTTACTGATGCCGGTGTTCCTGTGGTGGAGCATCAATCGCTCACTAGTTCTGAGCAAAATTCTTCTACAGTAATGTGTGAGATCTGTATGGAGGAGGTATCTGGTGCTGCTGCTACCCGAATGGATTGTGGTCATTGCTATTGTAATACTTGTACGATCCTGCTCCTTATTCTTGCTGAACTGGTTTATATTCTTTCATAGAAGTATCTTTATTCTTTTTTTTTTTTTAAATAATTATGTGGAATTAGGTTCTGTTTTTCCTTGCACCTTACATGGTTGTGAGAGCTGTATTGCATGGTTTGTTGGTTTCTTCAAAACTCAAATCAAGTACCACTTGTCAATGCTGATATGATGTGGCTTATATGAATGCCTTTTCTTACTGTTTTGAACTGACTCTTCTGGGTTTTGAATTCATTGTTTCCCACTTAGATTCGTAGTTTAGTTTTACTACTTCTCCGCCTAACAGAATGATGCTCTTTGTTTTTGTAGGTTGGACTAATCATTTTATTGTGAAGATCAATGAAGGTCAAAGTAGGCGAATTAGGTGCATGGGCATTAAATGCAACGCCATTTGTGATGAAGCCACTGTCAGGAATCTTGTCAGTATAGGGCATCCTAATTTGGCTGAGAAATTTGATCGTTTCCTTCTTGAGTCTTATATTGAAGATAATAAAATGGTTAAATGGTGTCCTAGTACTCCTCATTGTGGGAATGCAATACGTGTTGAGGAAGACCAATTTTGCGAAGTGGAGTGTTCATGTGGCCGACAGTTTTGTTTCAGTTGTTTATTGGAAGCACATTCACCTTGCTCGTGCTCGATGTGGGATCTTTGGAAGAAGAAGTGTCGTGATGAGTCCGAGACAGTCAACTGGATTACCGTCCATACAAAGCCCTGCCCAAAGTGCCACAAACCCGTGGAAAAGAATGGTGGATGCAACTTAGTAAGCTGCATTTGTGGACAGGCATTTTGGTAATTATTACTTCTTTACCTCTTCATCGTTATCATGAGTAGGCTCAACGTCATTCACTTTTTGCTCTATGCTGATCCACACCCTTTGCATATGCAAGAGGGATTAAACCCGTTTTGGTATCTTAACTAGCTGAGTTGCTAACTAATAGCCTAAACTTATCTTTTTGCCAACTTAACTTTTATCAGTGTTGCACCATCTATTTTTCTGATAATTGAGGATGGAAAAATGATTTTATTGTTTGTGTAAAGCATTCAGTTTTCCTATATTGTTCCAAACTGATTACATGACGTTTCCAATGTAGCAAATGACTAACTCAGTTATACGTTTACAACACAAAGGTTAAGTTAGCAAAAAAGACACGGAAAAAGGTTAGTTTATCAATTTGCAACTCATGTAAAGTTAGGTTAACGAAAAGAGTTTCATCCTTATGTAAAGATGAAGGTTTTTGCATTCACTTCTATGGAATTCAATTTTATGAATTTGCCCTTAGAGTTGACATTGAGTATTTCAATTGAATATTAATGTTGGTTAATGCATTTTGCCTTCTAGTTGCTAATGCGCCCTTATTGAGTGAGTCCGAGTCTCATCAACCTTGCTCTTTTTTTTTCCCTCTCTCTCTCTCTCTGTTTTTTTTGGATGTGTTAATGCAGTTGGTTATGTGGGGGAGCTACGGGACGGGACCACACTTGGTCAACTATTACTGGTCACAGTTGTGGTCGCTACAAGGAGGACCAGGAGCAAAAGGCAGAGCGTGCAAAGCGGGATCTGTATCGCTACATGCATTATCATAACCGTTATAAAGCTCACCTAGACTCGTTCAAGCTTGAAAATAAACTGAGAGACACTATCCAGGAGAAGGTATCTATATCTGAGGAGAAGGAATCAACCCTAAGAGATTTCAGTTGGGTGACAAACGGGTTGTATAGGCTTTTCAGGTCGAGAAAGGTTCTTCTATATTCATACCCGTTTGCATTCTATATGTTTGGGGAGGAGCTTTTCAAAGATGATATGACAGAGGAGGAAAGAGAGTTAAAGCAGCACCTTTTTGAGGACCAGCAGCAGCAACTCGAAGGCAATGTTGAGAGACTTTCCAAGTTCCTGGAGGAGCCATTTGATCAATATGATGAGAAAAAGGTGATGGATGTAAGGATGCAGGTCATCAATCTCTCTGTGATTACCGATAACCTTTGTAAGAAGATGTAAGTATTTCCTTCTTACTTAGATACTCATAATTAATTAATATAGGCCAAAGCTCTTACCGTTTATGGTGGTACATGCAGGTACGAATGCATTGAGAATGACTTGTTGGGGTCTTTCCAAATTAGTGTAAATATAGCGCCTTACCATTCAAAGGGTATAGAGAGAGCATCTGAACTTTCGACCAGCTTGATCACTAAAGCTGATTCTGCTAGTTTCTTGAGGTCGGATTTCAGTATTGCTGGTAAGCGCTACTGAAAACCCACATTCGGTTTTTATTGGGTGGGTCGGTTACTTTTTATTGCCGATGCAACTTATTCGGAGACGTTGGACAAGTAAAAATGAACTACAAATGATCTTTATAAAGTCTTTGTGTTGTGTGCTTGTTTCGATTTACTGAAATTTAGTTATTGTATGCAAATAAATTACAGTGGTTGAATTGTGTTAGTATTGGACAAAAGTTATATCTTGTACCAAATCTTGTTATTTACTCCATCAAGCGGTATCTTTTACTTGCACCTATTCACTCTATTTAGTAAAAAGTCATGATTTGATCTCTAATATAATTATTACGTTTAGAGCTTGATTAGTCAGTTTATTTTAATCCTTCAATTGAAATCTTGTAGATAAAAATGGTTATCCAGAGCTGTTAATGGAATTAAACATTGCTGTCTTTACAATCATGAACTTGCCTTATATGATTTCTTTTGGCCAAACTTGCCTTATATATTAGAATCTAGTTGACAAAAATGGTTATCCAAAGCTGTTAATGCAATTTAATTTGTTGCTTTTACAATCATTAACATTTTGTAACAGGTCCAGCAGAACCTGATCGATCCTTAAACCTTGGAAACTCGGATGAGAGTGGATGTTCTTCACGGAAGCGCGCTAGAAAGGAGTCTCGGTTCTTTGATCTCAATGTTCCAGCAGAGATTGCAGATAGAAACTAATATTCATACTCACAAAGTCTTGACTTGGAAAGTACCTATTTTGATTCAGGTGGGGTGGATTGGACCAAGATCATTCGTAACATAAATGCTAAAGCTTCTTCTGCTGGAAAGGCGATCTTCTACAGCAAGGAAGGATCTTTCTGTTCATTCCAGTCCAGTCACGTCTCATGTTTGTATAGGGTTTAGAGTCTCAATTTGGATCGTTGGTTGGCTCCACTAGAAATGTATATCCAATGCTGCTTCGCAAGTACCTTTTGTTTCTTGACATTAAAAATAACAATATATAGTATGTGATCAGTTCTCTCCTCCATTAATCATGACTTGTGCCCTTTTCTTGCCTATTTAGTACAACTGTTTGTACTACTATGCATCAAGAAGTGTGGGATCTGAAATCCTCAGATTGCTGAGTTTGGAGAGTTGGATATATAAAGAAAAAAAAATATTTTTGAGGTAAATTTACCACTCTTTGGAAGGTTACTTAATAGAAGCTAGGGGTGATAAAAAAAGACTGTAGGACCGAATTTTCGACAAGACCGGTCCGATTAGGACCGAGACCGAATGTGTTTTTTTTTTTCTTCAAGGCCGGTCTTATGACCGGTCCAGACCAAATGTATGTGTATTTGAGATTTTCATAATACCACACCGAAAGGAATGTGGATTTTGGAGGTTTTCTATCTCTATAAAATGTGCATCTTGATAAATTTACTAAATAATATAGTGAGTTCATAGTATTTCTTTGAGAGGTGAACTATTACTTCGCCTTTTACTAAAGAATAGCGTGAACTCATAGTTTTTTTTGGGTGTAGATTCGATTCAGGACCGAGACCGGCCCGAGTCAAGAAAGACAGACTCGGACGTTTTTTTTTGGCCGAGGTCGGTCTCGGTCCTCCAGAAGGCAAGACCGAATTTTCGGTATCGGTCTTGCCTTCAGGACCGGACCGGCCCGCCCATGATCAGCCCTAATAGAAGCAAGAACTGAGAAAAATAATATTTTTGGGGTAAGTTTATCACTCTTTGGAAGGTTACTCAATAGAAGCAAGAACTGAACCTGCTGACCAAATATGGTAAATGTGGGAGATTTATCGAGCACCAAATTCATTCATTGATTGATGAACTTTAACTGTTTAATTTGTCAGATGATTTTTTTTAAAATAATTTGTTAATTTACTTTATATAAAAAAAAGTTTAATTTGATTGGGTTTGAGAAGAAATCAATTCGTGCCCGCCAATTTGATTGGGTTTGAGAAGGATAGGTGGTGGCCTTGGTAGGAGAAAACAACAAGGGAGTAATCTGGGGAGAGAATCGAGCACCACAATCACTTGAATATCAAGAAATCGATGACCACCGTCCAAAACAAAGAAGCAAACCCAGAAGATGCTTCAATTTGGCCGCTTTCGATTTGCGTATGTTCTGACTTTTCTTCAATCTCCACCATCTCCCTTTCTATAAAAGCTTCAGCGGCATTGGAAAAGTTGCTACTTTCTGAAAGAGACGTTGCAAATGGCGGAAGAGGAGGGCATCGAATTAGTGCTAGCAAGAGCTACAGAACTCAGGTCCAAGGTCGCCAACTGCATGAACAGTGTCACTGCATCAGCTGTAGTAATTCGAAATCATGATTTTGGAGGAGAAACGGAGCATCTTCTCAACATCTGCGGTGCCCTAGAAGCCCTAGAGTCCCAGCTCTCGTCTTTACAGGTCCATCCTCAAACCCAGTATCTGGTCCAAGTGATTTGTCTGCTGGAATAAACTAGTTTGGATCACTGGACTTAGGGCCGACAATTGTGCGGTCAAAAACCCATAAACATGGTGGTTATAACCGTTACTGTTAAAAATGGTTAACCGTACCATTATGGTGTGGTGCGGTTATGGTGATGAATTTTCTACCCATAATGACTATGGTTATGGTATTTGAGCTATACCCATTGTTATAACCATGATTATTATATTTTTTTTGATCAACGCCATGGTTATTATATAAATATAATAATTAATTATTATAAATAAACTAATATATACTAAATAGTGAAAGTTAATGTACATACATGTAATAAATAACTATGATGTTAGTTTTATATATTTTTATTGTTGACAATATAGATTTATGCATTTTTTTAAATAAAATTTTCGGTATTTTATTATATTACATGTGTGGAATAAATATTAGTATACGGATAAAACCATGGTTAATAACCACGGTTATTTTAATGGTTATGATATTGAAAATTGTACTTGTAATGGTTATGGTTATGGTTATGGTATGTGGTTTAAAAATATGGTATGGTTATGGTATTTGTCATACCCGTACCATACCCTAACCATTGCCGGCCCTAATTGGACTGCCTTTCAGTGCTATTACTATGTTGAAGTATATACACTTAAAGGATTTAATGTATCATAATGGTGAAAATGTTCGAATTGAACTACAATGGTGACAGTTTTTTGATCTGTTCTGCAGAAAAGTTGTGCTCATCTCATCTCAGCAGTCTCCATATAAGAGTATTTGGAAATTCGAGTTTTTTTAACCAGCATTCTTTGAAATGAGCAGATTATGCAACAAAATCAACGATACGAAAGGGAAGCAGCACTAGCAGAGATCGACCATAGCCGCAGAGTTCTGCTCGATCAACTAAAGGACTACATAGGGGAAGATATGGAATTGATATGGGAAGCCTCTGCTTTTGCTGGACAAATAGTTGAACAAGACAACGACAATCATCTGTCTTCCTCTTACAATGTTATCCAAAATGGAACGAAACATAGAACAACCAACATTATCAATGGACCGTCAAGAAGCCAAACAAGAAGATTCCTGCATTTGATTGGTCGAGCAGCAAAGGCAGCATTTACCCTTGTGGGTATCATCTCTTTGTTAAGCTTTGGCAACAGAAGTAACCCTTGGAATCCAATTATGAAATCAATGAGTAGAAGGAGGACTTGGATGGTGCAATGTCCTCCAAGCAGAGTAGAGGTGGTGGAAAATGGCCGGGTTCGATGCATCGTCAAAGAGAGAGTTGAAGTTCCATTTGGATCCTTTGTTGAAACACGTGATATAGACTATGGTTGTGGATAACTTTAACAGCCATTATGATTTGTATATATCCTGCCCTCTGTGTTACTGTTTTTACCACTCACTCCCCCCCTCCTTTGTTTGATATAAAAGTAAATAAGTAAATAAAGATGATCCTCAGGTATTTGTTGATTCTTGTTGATGCTGAACATCTGAAGGATTGTTGAGAAAAATCGAAGTAAAAACTTAGTTCAAATTCATTGATCCTGTTCAAGGTCATCACCTGGGTTTGAGGAAGAGAACATCAAACTCTTGAACGAGACAGCATCAATCATTGATTATGAATCTGACCAGTTTGAAGATTCCACCCTCGGAGTTACGATGTCTATTCCAACAAAGGTGAGCAAGAGAATCTCCTTTCTGCGTTTACTTTCTATGAATTTAGAGGATGGATATTATATCACTGCAGCTGAAATCTGCCACTTTCTTGTAATCTGGGTTGTAAATATAAAATTTAAAGAAAAAATGTTTCTTTTTTCCTATAAAGTTACCAGTAATCGGAAGGTCACTAAATTCCTACTTGAATTTGGTTTGAGTCGGATCAGACCACAAAGGTGTAAATCTCTTTCAATGTTGGTTTTTTCTATTGATAAGATCAGATGTTCCTCTTGCGAAGAACCCAAAGTTAAAGTAAATTCCCTTCTTCTCCACCCTCCACAGTTTTTACTACCATGATTATGGCCGACAATGGTTAGGGTATGGTACGGGTATGACAAATACCATAACCATACCATATTTTTAAATCGCATACCATAACCATAATTATTACGGGTACAATTTTCAATACCATAACCATTAAAATAACCGTGGTTATTAACCATGGTTTTATCCGTATATCCATATTTATTCCACACATGTAATATAATAAAATACCAAAAATTTTATTTAAAAAAATACATAAATCTATATTGTCAACAATAAAAATATATAAAACTAACATCATAGTTATTTATTATGTATGTACATTAACTTCCATTATTTAGTATATATTAGATTATTAATTATAATTAATTATTATATTTATATAATAACCATGGTTATAACAATGTGTATAACTCAAATACCATAACCATAACCATTATGGATAGAAAATTTATCACCATAACCGCACCATACCATAATAGTACAGTTAACCATTTTAAATAGTAACGGTTATAACCATTGTTATGGGTTTTTCACCGCATCATTGCCGACCCTAAACCATGATATGCAAAAGTCTTCTCCCTTCTGAGTGAAAAATAACAAGAAAAACATGTCAAACATCGTACTTTGTTCGTTCAATGGAAACTAAAGAAGGGTTGATTCCGGTTCCTATTCCTCGTCACTGAACTTGGTCGAATCTTTGCTGTCTTCACAGTGTATTAAGTTCTTCCATGGTAACTAAAAAAGCTGCAAGTTGCGAGGCTTGTGTGAATCAGCAGTGCAGCTCTGCAAGGTGGGAAAAGTTACCCTTTGATTGACGAGCACTTTGAGGTCAAAACAACTTTACTGATGCAAATATTTGTTACTGCCGTGCCGTAATGGTTGTCAATCTCAGTGCGAACTTGTGGTTGATTTTAGGAGTTCTGCTAATGTATGGCTGTAAATGAACGTTTCTACTCTTTCTCTGGCTTCATAGAAACCACCAAGCACAACCATGAGTGTGGTCCAGGTGTAAGAAAAAAAGACAGGTGGTTCCAAAAACCGGAAAAAAGTGTCCCGAATAGTCCGTCACGAATTTAAGACCGAGCCAAAACGGACAAGTTTTTTATTCTAAATTCGGTGTCGGGTCATGATTTTTTTACCCCAAAAAGACAGAAAAAACCGGTTCAGACCGAGTATAGATTTGAATCAATATTTATTGTGTTTTTTTAATTAGTTTATTGTGTGTTTAGGGTTGTGTTTGAATTTTTTTTTTTATATTGGATATTTGGTATGATAGTTGTATTTTGTTTTGTATCGAATATTTGGTATAATATTTGCATTGTGTTTTGTAAAAAAAAATTGGATATTCTTTTAGAGAAAAAAGTCGGTTCAGGACTAAGATCGGTCCGAGTCAAGAAATACCGCCTCAGACAGATTTTTTTTAGATAAACTCGGTCTCGATTCTCCATACATGAATTCCGAAATTTCAGACTCGTATTTTTTTTTGAGAAAAGCTTGTCCCGAGCTCACCCCTACTTTGGTTAGTTCTGTCGGGATTTTCTTTGGAAAAAAATGAAAAATCACCGAGAAGTTTATTTTTTTTGTTACTGCACCCTGATATTTTTTGCCGCGTATAAGTTCACTCAAACGTTTCATTTTGTTTGTAATTGCAGCTTCCGTTAATTTTATCAATTAATGTTTCATTTTTCCGTTTCTACCCCCTCTTCACATCCCATTAGCTTTTGAAGAAGCTCTTTGCTGATAACAAATGCCTTGCTAATGCAGTAAGCAAAAGAAACGCCAATGCTAGTTCTTTCTTGTAGCAGATGACCGAGAGTGAGAGCTCGACTTCAGGGATGAACATGGTTAGGAGAAGGATGATGCAAAAGAGGGTGAATGTTTATGTGTCCACAAATAGATAGAGAGTTTCAAATTCACGATTCCATATTAAACCATACAACTTTTTATCGCCACTCTTGCCTCGATCAAAGTCGTTCCATACAACTGATTTTAATTTGTTGCTGCACAAAAATACCAAAATATTAAACCAATTACCACCGTGTCATCTATTAATCAAGTGTTACAAATATTATGGGTGCAATTATCCATCTTGACAAACATGCGTCTGATTTTCATACTTAAAAAAAAAAAGATAAATTACTTAAAATTTGAATAAAAATATCAATCATGATTTCAATTTTTTTTTTTTAATTTCCAGATTAATAATCTTTTTTTTTCAATGATGTAAGTGGGACACTATGAACATTGATTGATGTAACTTTTTGTGGAAATTTCAACTCCCATTTTTCCACGTGACACGTGTCATTAAGCCCATGTCAATTATTTCATAATTTATATAATTCGTTGAAATTTGTAGTGTCGGGTCGTCTCTCTCGTGTATTAGTAGGCTAGTTACGACACTAGCCTTGTTTATGAACCGGTTTGATTTCGAACTGAACTAGAATTGTTTAAATAAATTATTATTTTTTTGCTCACTAAAAGAACTGATCTATTTAACACATAAAAAAGCTGATCAGGTTCGAATTGGTTTGATATATTTTTCAAAAAAATCAAAATTCAATTCCGGTTCAGTCACAAATAGTCTGGTTCAATCAAAATATATTTGGTTCAGTCTAAAAACAGAACTAAATCAATAAATAAATGTTCTTGAATATTGAACTACGCAGAATACATGCTCTTGAATATTGAACTACACATAATACACACAAAATATATTTCTCTTTACTATTTAATTAATTAAGTTAGATTAGTTTTGTTTATTTAGTTTTGGTCGGTTTAAAAATGGTATAGGTTTAATCCGGTTTGATTTGATTTTTTAGTATAAACTAGTACAAAAAAAGCGAGTTGATTCGAACTGAATTAAATTTACTGTTTTGGACTGACTTACTTTAACCTTAAAAAACTGATTTTATTTTAGAATTAGTTTGGTATATTGGTTCAAACCAAACCAGAACCAGATTAAATTCGGCCTAAGAACCGATTTTTTTAACAACCTTACGCATTAGAGCATATCCAAATTCTGAAGTCGAACCTCGTTTTATTATTTAATCAATGAAACGAGTTATTTGATAAAAAAAAAAATTCTGAAATCGAGAAAAGTCAAAGCATGATTGCTGAGTCATTGGAATCGTAATCTCCGTGATATAGAAACCCAAGTATCATAACAAGTCATAGCAAGTAGATATCAAGCAAAACTATGTTAGAGACGTGGTTAGACACAAGGTGATGAGTTTGAAGTACTTGTCTACGGATGAGATGGTTGTGGACCGTCTCTCCAACCTTGAAAAGGGAGTCTTTAGTGAGGCATGTGTAGTCTCTAGGACTGTGTAGACTTAGTGATGTACTTCATTAATTTTATTTCCCATACAATGTTCTTTGACTTGAATTATATTTGAGTATGCATGTTTTCGCAGTTTGAGTATTTTGTGTGTTCATTTATGTGATTGTTTGTTAATATATGTCAAAGTGGATTAGGTCACCCTCTCACACGGGTGATAGCTTCTATGCCTTTGTGGCTGGGTGAGGCTGGTGATAGCTTCTAGTTTTTTGGAAGTCCGTCGGGATAACCAGAAAGGACTTTGTGTCCGGAGCTATCTGTTTTCGCACTATGACGGATTATGGTCTGTCAATCCACTCAGGGGTCGGATGGGAGTCTTTGTGACTTTTGGTTCGGGTACTTTGTGTGCCTGATGGACATCTGTACAGCATATGGACATATGCTCCATGGGAGAGGAGATATGTTGTAGCGCGCGTTCCATACCGCGGCGCACCCTAAATCGACCATGGGTATGACCCGAGATGTGATCTTACCTCGGAGTCGTGTGAGACCCAGAGCTCTTTTCGTAAGAGCCACGTACGTACCCTCAGTACTCTGAACAGAGACTTGAGGTTCAGTTCAGTGTTTGCTATCTTAGTCCGTTATCGATGGGTGCACTCACAAGTACCTTGGACCCGGTTCTAGAAAAGCGAGTTGGATTGTGCCGATGGTTTCGTGGGAAGGGGATGGTCATTATGGGATCTTCTCGATATTGTGTCCACTAGACGGCCGTCAATCGCGGTATAGGCTGCGCTTGTGGGCACAATGCAGATGTATAGGTTTGAAAGATCATTGTGTGGTCAAACCTTGAGAAAGATTACATGGCCAAGGGTGCAGGGCACAAATCCACTGATGGTGTGAGATCCGCGAGTCACTGCAACTCCTAACAGATGCGCAGTACCTTGCTCGTAGTGCCTGCCGGTCGCACGGCTGCCTCCTCGTATGTGATTTAACTGTATAAGGAGAAATCGTTCTCTTTGGTGCTGGCTTGATGAATGAGCGCCCCCCACTTTGTGCGAGTGGGAGATGTTGGTTTTAGGATAATGAGTCGCCTATAAGTGGGAGCCCATTTACATAAGCCCAGTTGTGTATCTGGCCTTAAAACCTATCCCTCTATATATCAGTATATATAGGGGTGCTCAGGGTTTGGAAAACCTAATGATAAGAGAGAACAGAAACTGATAGCCGCCCACAGTTTAGACAGAGGTCAGCAGCTGTGGAAACCTAGGTCACTGCCCGTTAACCCGTGGCGTGTCCTCCCGTCCGGCAGACCGTGATCCCAACCTCAGGCAGATCCGCTTCCGCTTAGGCAATCAATCCAGAGGTAACTTAATTATATGTGATTATGTTTTACCATATAGATTGCATGTATATTACATAATCCAACATTGGTATCAGAGACGTGTTAGGTTGGTTTCCGAATTGTCGAATTTCAGGAAAATATCCATCGAGGTCAGTTGTGATCGCGACGAGCCCGCCGCCACCGATTCAGCCACTCCGAGGCCGACATAGGGGCTGCCGGGGCCTTCGTGGCCGCGGCTCAGCCCCTGGTGGCCATAGCCACCGTGGCTGCCGCCACGCCGAGGCTGACCGCAGCCTCGGCCCCGACTAGCCGCAGCCTCCGTGGCTGCGGCCACCCCAGCCACGGGCCACAGCCTTCGTGGCTGTGGCCATGCGACTGGATGTCGCGGCCTTTGTGGCCGCGGCACCAGTCGGCAAAGGCCGGGGTTCGGTCGGCCAGTGGTGGCCGACCAAAACCCCTCCGGGTGGCCAGCCTTCGTGGCTGGCCACATGCAGCTGGCCAGCCTTCGTGACTGGCCAAGATGGCGGCGGCGGCAGCACTGCTAGGGTTTCAAAACCCTAGCAGTTGCAAGGAAGACGACACTGTTCTGGACCGGTCTGAGTGAACCGGTCAAGACCGATCTGGTTCAATAAGTTGGACCGGCCCGGTTTTAACTCCAGTTCGGTCTGAGATGTTGGACCGACCGGTTCAGTCCGGACCGGTTGACTGCGGTTGACCGGCCGACTCGGCTAGGATTGGTTGGCTGAGGCTGACTGGTCCAGTTTGGTCCGGTTCAGGCCGGTTTAGATGGCTAAAAGCTGTTTAAGCCGGTCTGAGCTCATTCAGAGGCTTTTGGGCTACCTGAATTGGTCCGAAACGAATTTGGTTCCGATCTTGGATCCTTAGTGGGTCTTAGTGATTTGTAATATCCGGTATTCGTGCCTGGACCATTTCATTAATAATTATTTTGGGTTAATTATATTAACTGTTAGATCAATTTAATTGCTGGGAGAGCCTTATATTGTTTAATGATGCATGACTGGATAGGTAGAACGCTGTGTGGGTTCCTTGAGTTCCCTGATTTACTTTGTGTTTTTTGCAGGGTAGATAGTCTTGCCTTACTTTATATTGTTGGCTCTTGACTCCATGACTGGTAGAATTAACTAGGTTATGACTTGTTGAGATCCCAGCATGCTGTGTGAAAATTGGTCTAACATGTTAATTAATTTTTGGTTAGAGTGACTTTGGTCCTCAAAGTTTTGAAATTATAAATTAGCCCCAAATTAATTTATTTTTGAAAGATTTTAATATATATGTGTGTGTATTGAATTGTGTGGTTTGTTACCTTACTTGCATAGAATAGATTACCTTGGTAGGGAGATCTAGCTTTGGCATAGTCTAGGTAGCAAACCTTTAGGATTGTTTTAGTAGTCTTTCAGAAGTTTGGATAAGTTCGAACTACACTTGGGGATATGTTCTTAAGTGTGAACCGGTCGGTTAGTCTGCGAGGTTCTCTGAATTTCCTTGAAAAATACTAGGACAATCGTCTTATGTTAGAGTTGAATGCTTAGTGCGATTTGTTCGACTCCGGTCCTTTGAGGACTGTTTAGACTGTGTTTCGATTGATAGTAGTGACTTTAGGACATGCTTAGAAATGGGGAGTGCTTCTCGGCATAGCTAGGGTTGTCCTCCGAATTTAAGTATGTTTTAGAGTTTGTCCTATTAATTTGAGACTTGTCTTTTTACATGCATTAGAACATTGTTCCTTGTGTCTCCATGATCCTAATCAAATTTCCTTTAGTTAGAGAAATTAGGCTGCCATGTAGAACATCATCGTTTAGTTGGACAAAGGTCTTAGACTTAATGGTGAGCACTATAAAATTCGGAGAAAGCATATAAAATTGGTCCTAAGTAGAAATCCATTAACCCCATCAAGAAGATTATGAAAAGACCCGATTCTGGAATAACGAATCAGCAGAAGACTTTCCATTTGAGTGGGAGGTTAATGATGCTGAAACGTGCGCCATGATGCTGAGTACGGTGGATGAGTTTGAGCTTAACACACGGCTAAAGGGCTGCGGGATACTTTGCAGGCTAGAAATGGTTCTATGCGACTGCTTAGTTGTGCTCACTCAACGTTAAGTTTGATTCATACATGATGAATCCTCAGCACTCCGCGAGATAGTATCTGAGGCATATGGCCAACATGATTGTGAATCTCAAGGAGAACGGTCAGTCAGTGACCGATGAGCAGCAAATCCAGGTCGTAATCCGCTCTTTGCCTAACTCCTAGAAACAGATGAAAATCTAAATAACTCATTCTAAGGCCCTCAATACCTTTGAACACGTTCGAAGGCACATTGAGTTGAAGAGGACAGACCAAAGGTCGCTGGACCTAAGGTTGAGGTGCGTGTGGCGCCATCCTCTAGACCTAAAAAAGAGTCGCTGAAGGCGAAGGAGTAATGCACAACGCGATGGCGCAAATGCATTGAAGGCAAAGTAGACAAAGACTGAGGTGAAATTAAGGACTCCTCCGAAAACAACACCGCGAAAATGTTTGCGTAAGGCTTAGAAGCCTAAGTACAGGAAATGCTCCAACTGTGGCCAGTGGGTACACTTTGTGAAGGCATGTCCTAAATCGATCTGACCTAGATGTCTTGTTGGCTACTTAGTGAACTTTGTGTTTCTAATACAGATATGTTGACTGAGTCATGTCCTTTGTGGATTTTGGATTCAGGATCGACAAATCACATAGCCAAGGATCGTGACATTTTCGTAGAGTACCATAGAGTCCCGCGAGAAATTAGGTGGATTTACATCGACAACAACTTTCGTGTTGAAGTCGAAGGGATTAGAACTCGTGAGTTGCGCTTGCGCGGCGGTAGAGTTTTAGTCTGATGTCATATCCTCTATGCTCCGCAGATTCGCCGATATGTTATTTCAGTCTTGGGATTAATGAAACTCGGTTTTATATTATCTTTTCATGAATCTTCCGTCCAATTGTTTTTAGGTTCAACTTCGTTTGGCTTTAGTATTATTTCTGGTGGATTTATTGTTTCGGATTTGGATTCAGGCAACAATAATAATTTCATGTTTTTTCTTCTACTCGCGGATATGTTTGCGATGTGAATGAAAGACAAACTAGACTTGACTACAGAGGTCAACATAGAATGCAGCGGCTAGCCCAATGGGGTTTGCTGTTCTACATTCCACAAGTGGAGTCGTCTACTTGTGTAAGTTGTCTAGCAGAAAATTCCACTGGAATGCCTTTTGGTTAGGCACCTAGAGCCGAATTTCCCTTGCAATTTATCCATTCTGATGTCTGTGACCCTCTTAGTGCTAGGGTTCGGCACGGAGCGCATAATTTCATTACATTTACAGATGATTACACCCGTTAGATAGGAGGGTAAAGACCCTCCACCCTGATTGTGGAATAAGAGTACCTTTCAGCGGAATTTAATGGTTTATGTAATGAAAAAGGGATCATTCATCAGTTGACGATCCCCTACACCCCTCAGCAAAATAGTTTTGCAGAGAGGCGTAATAGAACGCTCCTTAAAATGATTCGGTCGATATGGCGCAGACTTAATTGCCGATTTCCTTATGGGGAAACGCTTTGGAGACTGATGCCTACATCCTGGACCATGTGCCGACGAAGACGGTTAACTCCACTTCATATGAGTTTTGGACTGGAATAAGTTCTGGACCTTCACCATATGCGCCCATAGGGGTGTGCCGCTTACACCCATGATTTCTCAAATAAGTTTGGGAAAGATTGAACCTAGAGGAAAGAAGAGTATCTTTGTTGGTTACTCTGAAACCTCCAAGGGATATGTGTTTATAGCCGAGCTGGACAGTGGGAGTGTTTCCGAGTTCGAATCACGAGACGCGACGTTTTTAGAGAACGAATTTTTGAAGAAGGGAGAGATTGGTTTGGATCGATCTCTATATGAGATGCAAGATCAAGTTGAGCAGACACCTGTTAATTCGAGTGGGAGAGTTGAAACCGCAGATGATGAATTAGTTCGTCGTTTGCCGGATTCACCGCCTGCTGAAGCGAATGAAACAGATTCTGCTCCTGATGATCTTGTTGACAGTGGGAGCATTAGGGATCTCATTCCCAGTGGGAGCGATCATGGTCGTACCCCTGGTAGTAGTGAGTTGTTAGGCCGTGGGCTAAGACAGAAGTTTTCCTCCCGACGATATATGTTCGAAGGTGATGGAGAACTGAACACCCTAATATCTGACGATATGGTTATTGTGCCGTAAAATGTTAGAGAAACTCTCAATGGAACCTTCTAAGAAGAATGGATGAAAGTAATGGAAAATGAGATGAACACTTTGGACTAGATGGAATCTATAAGGAAGAACGGTGTTTGGGCACTGGTCAACCTTCGAGAGGACATAAAGAAATAGAGCTAAATGGGTTCTTAAGATTATGGCTATTGGAGTGAGTCTAGACTTGGAACTGCACTAGATAGACGTTAAGACCGTCTTCCTCAATGGTGAGTTAGAAGAATAGATCTATATGGAGCAGTCTGAATGCTTTGTGCAGAAAGACCATGTGTACTTAGTGTGCAAACTTCACAAATTGATCTATGGTCTGAAACAGTTCGCTATGCAGTGGTACCGCAGAGTTCATGATTTGTTCGTGGAAAATGGATTTCTCTTAATGGATGAGAATCATTGCGTGTACACCAAAAGGGTCTGGACCGAACTTTGTGTTTATGATTTTATATGTAGATGACATACTCATAGCCGTAAATAGCTTGGAGTTCCTCACACAGGTAAAGGCCTGATTGTCTTCTCTGTATGGGATGAAGAACATGGGTGAGGCGGCGCACATTCTTGGGATTTAGATCTCGAGAGGTCGTCGTAGGAGGCAGTTGTGGCTTTCAGAGGAAAGCTACATAAACAAAGTGTTGGAAACGTTCGACATGAGTAACTGCGAACCAATTGAAACTCCAGTTTACATTGATCAACCTCTGAAAATGGATATATGGACTAGATAAATAAATTTTGTAGCTAAGTGCAGTCGGAAGCCTGATGTGCGCAATAGTGTGTACTCGGCATGATATTTGTCATGCAGTCGGCATGGTATATAGGTACCAAGCTGAACCCGGATTGAAGAAATTGTAGGCAATAAATAGGATCATGTGATATCTTAAGGGCATCGTCATGCTTTGTGCTAGAGACTTGCTAGAGATCCGAGAATCTCTGGATGACTAGGTATAACATTGCGGACTATGGTGGTAACTTTGATGAGAGAAAACCCACCTCGGATATGCTCTGCTCTCTGATGGCGCCATATCGTGGATGAACAAGAAGCAGTCGCGCATTGTGTAGATCGCCATTGAAGCCAAATTTGTGGGTCTTGTGTGGACCACTCACTTGGTTGTATGGCTGAAGAGACTTCCGGATTGATTGCTGAGTCATTGGAATCGTAATCTCCGTGATATAGAAACCCAAGTATCATAACAAGTCATAGCAAGTAGATATCAAGCAAAACTATGTTAGAGACGTGGTTAGACACAAGGTGATGAGTTTGAAGTACTTGTCTACGGATGAGATGGTTGTGGACCGTCTCTCCAACCTTGAAAAGGGAGTCTTTAGTGAGGCATGTGTAGTCTCTAGGACTGTGTAGACTTAGTGATGTACTTCATTAATTTTATTTCTCATACAATGTTCTTTGACTTGAATTATATTTGAGTATGCATGTTTTCGCAGTTTGAGTATTTTGTGTGTTCATTTCTGTGATTGTTTGTTAATATATGTCAAAGTGGATTAGTTCACCCTCTCACACGGGTGATAGCTTCTATGCATTTGTGGCTGGGTGAGGTTGGTGATAGCTTCTAGTTTTTTGGAAGTCCGTCGGGATAACCAGAAAGGACTTTGTGTCCGGAGCTATCTGTTTTCGCACTATGACGGATTATGGTCTGTCAATCCACTCAGGGGTCGGATGGGAGTCTTTGTGACTTTTGGTTCGGGTACTTTGTGTGCCTGATGGACATCTGTACAGCATATGGACATATGCTCCATGGGAGAGGAGATATGTTGTAGCGCGCGTTCCATACCGCGGCGCACCCTAAATCGACCATGGGTATGACCCGAGATGTGATCTTACCTCAGAGTCGTGTGAGACCCAGAGCTCTTTTCGTAAGAGCCACGTACGTACCCTCAGTACTCTGAACAGAGACTTGAGGTTCAGTTCAGTGTTTGCTATCTTAGTCCGTTATCGATGGGTGCACTCACAAGTACCTTGGACCCGGTTCTAGAAAAGCGAGTTGAATTGTGCCGATGGTTTCGTGGGAAGGGGATGGTCATTATGGAATCTTCTCGATATTGTGTCCACTAGACGGCCGTCAATCGCGGTATAGGCTGCGGTTGTGGGCACAATGCAGATGTATAGGTTTGAAAGATCATTGTGTGGTCAAACCTTGAGAAAGATTACATGGCCAAGGGTGCAGGGCACAAATCCACTGATGGTGTGAGATCCACGAGTCACTGCAACTCCTAACAGATGCGCAGTACCTTGCTCGTAGTGCCTGCCGGTCGCACGGCTGCCTCCTCGTATGTGATTTAACTGTATAAGGAGAAATCGTTCTCTTTGGTGCTGGCTTGATGAATGAGCGCCCCCCATTTTGTGCGAGTGGGAGATGTTGGTTTTAGGATAATGGGTCGCCCATAAGTGGGAGCCCATTTACATAAGCTCAGTTGTGTATCTGGCCTTAAAACCTATCCCTCTATATATCAGTATATATAGGGGTGCTCAGGGTTTGGAAAACCTAATGATAAGAGAGAACAGAAACTGATAGCCGCCCACAGTTTAGACAGAGGTCAGCAGCTGTGGAAACCTAGGTCACTGCCCGTTAACCCGTGGCGTGTCCTCCCGTCCGGCAGACCGTGATCCCAACCTCAGGCAGATTCGCTTCCGCTTAGGCAATCAATCCAGAGGTAACTTAATTATATGTGATTATGTTTTACCATATAGATTGCATGTATATTACATAATCCAACAATTTGAAAGTTTGTCTTTTTCCTTACAACTTCCTCACAAACTTTTATTTTACGTTTTCATCATCTTCTTCACTTTTATAAAGACTCTTTTTGAACGAGGATATAAGTTAATACCATATCAATCAAACTAGTGATACCCTACTCGTTTAGTAACTGAATTGCCGAAAAATAGGTAAGCAATTGGGTAAAATTAGCATGACATCAAGTAATTAAATGATTGTAGGACATACATTCCACAAGAGCCTGTTATAGAACTGTTGGAAGTTCTCCAGGTATTCGAAGCATTCCCAGTCTCTCCATAGCATCATCTTTGTATTTTCTGTGAGCTCGAGTCATCTATAAAGACATTAATTGAAGATTAAGAGAACAATGAAGAAAAATAGAATTCTTATAGGAGTTAGCGGTTGAAACCCTAATTCTTGGTGAAATAACGAGGAAAGAATTGAAAGAATGAAGAAAAAAGAAGTGTTACGAATTTAGGTAGATAGGTTTAAGGGTATTTCACTCATTACAATATTTTTTTGAATTTTGGTTTAAATCGCGCACGTGTCTAGCATAAGTGTCATTTTTCATCCAAAATGATATAAAAATAAAGTATAAATTTATGATTGGAATACCGAAAAGTAATTGTAAAAAATTGGATACCTATTCTAAAAAATGACCTCTGGCTCTAAGTGCTTAAATGACTTTAACCTAAAAATATTGGAAGAGTAATAGCACAAGTTATGATAGAGAAGGAAATATTGATAAAAACTATTTAGATATCAATAAATTACATTATTATATATAAAAAAAATATAATACTAATAAAGTAATGATTACTTTAAGGGTTAATAGGTCCAACAGTATCATCAGTTTGGGTCATGTAATCGGATGGTACCTTAAGTTTTTTGATGTGGTCTAATGGTACCATAAGTTTGGTCGATGTTGTCCAACAGTCTTCTGTTAGTGAGCCGTTTCCTTTTATCGTTAAATGGACACGTGATGAGCACGTGAGTGGTCTGAACTGAATGAAGAAGAAAATGTGGACTAAAATACCCTTTGATGCATACCCTCCATATGAACCGACGTTTCCAAACGAACAATTGCATTGTTTGGAGTCCTTTAAGAACGTTCCCTCAAGCTCTTCCCACACTCACTCTTCCTCAAACTTCAAGTCGTGCCACCGATTGGAGTCTTCCCACAGTCACGCGTCATTCCTTCGCCTGCAATCAGTCGTCGGCACCTTCAATTGGTTGAAGCAAGCCGTATCGTTTCCCCCCCCCCCCCAAAAGGTCAAGGGTTGATCTTCCAAAAAGGTACGTTTTTAACCCTTGTAGATGAGTAATGTTGGTAATGCATGAGTGTTTTAGACTTCAAACCTCGTGATTTAGAGGATTCGTGCTGGTTTAGTGCTATCGGAGGCGATTGTGGCGGTCGAACGATTCTTGCTGGTTTAGTTCTGTTTTTGTCGAGGGTTCTCTTATTTCGGCTGTTGCTTGTGGTGTTGTTTAATTGCTTGTTGATTGTTGTTTCGTATGTGTTGTTTTGCTGTTGTTAATTTGAACTAGGGATGGTGCCCGATAATGATGTCGTTTATAGCCTTCAAATCGGTTATAAGGGGAAGTGGGTGGAACGTGATAACGTTCAAGTGTTTGAAGGACAAGTCGAAAACATGAAGATGACTGCGTATGGTCTAGATTTTGATTGTTTGGAGTCATTGTTGATGTGCTATTGTGGACTTACTGATAAAGGGACCATATGGTATCTCCCACCAAATGGTAATACAGAGAACGACCTTGTAGTGATCCGCAATGACGTCGATGTAGTGGCAATGTTCGATAATCATTTAACGAATGCTGTTGTTAAACTGTTTGTCATGCCTCCGTTTGATGCTCTGATCATTTGGTATAAGTCGCCATTTATGGAGAAGCTGCGTTTGAGTGTTGTTGCTCCACAAGTCAGTTCAAAAAGAAGGCTGAAGGGATTGTCATTGGAAAACAGAGAGTGGGCAGAGTGGGCAAGGGTCCTTCATACATTAAGGGTAAGGGTAAGGAAAAGATGGTTGAGAGTCCTTCTGATTCATCTTCAGATGCAGAGTGGGCAGCTTCTGACATGGGTTCGACCGAGGAAAGCGATTGAGAAGACTTACTTGATGAAAACCAGGCATCCCACTCTCGGTCGTATGAAAAGAAACAGGGAAGTGCAGCTGCTGGTTCGGAGGGTGGTGATGCTGGTGGTACCGAGTGTGGTGCTGCTGGTTTTGAAGGAGAAACAGCAGCACAACCCAGCACGCAGGACAGACAGGATGCTGATCTAGGTGGACGACCAGCAGGAAGGATGGACTGAGTCGACCATTTCAGAGAAGAACCGGGTTTTGGTGAAGACAATGAAAATGTGGCCAGTGACACAATTGGGACCCCTCCAAATCCGTTCAAAAACAGTGATGACGAAGACGAAGCAACTAGTGGAAAACGTTTTAAACAGTACAAAGAGGATGTCGGTTCCAGGTTCGAATTGGAACTTGGTCTGATATTTGAGAGTGGTAAAGCGTTTCGCAAGGCGATGAAAGAACATGCAATCCAACAGGGCTACGCAGTGAAGATGGGTAAGAATAACAACCAAACGATTCACGTTTTGTCAAAATGATTGCGGCTTTAAGGTCGTTGCTTCAAAGGTGAGTAAGGAGAACTCATTCCAGATTCGAAAGCTAAGGAAGGAACATAACTGTCCAAGAGCTCACTACTCTCAAAGTATTGGAAGACACTGGATATGTGAGAACTTCCTTGAGATGATTCGTCAACAATCGACCTTACGGAATGGGTTCATTCGGGCTGAGATTAAGCGGAGATTTGGATTCAATGTTTCTCGTTGGGTTGTACTGAATGACATGAAACTTGCGAAGGAAATCATCAATGGACAGCGGAAATAGGAATTTGCCATTGCCCGAGACTACACAGAGACTGTTTTGCTGCATAATCCCGGAGCACAGTCATTGTGCATGTTGATCCTATTCCAAACCCTCTACGACCAAGGTTTGAACGAATGTACGTGTGCCTGGAGGCATGTTTGACAGGATTTAAAACAGGTTGTAGGCCATTCATCGGCCTTGATGGTTGCTTTCTAAAAGGTCATGATGGTGGTCATCTACTTTGCGATGTGACGAGGGATACAGATGATGCTCTGTTTCCCATTGCATATGCGTGGGTGGAGGCAGAAAACGCCTCGTCCTGGAGATGGTTTATCGAAATATTAGATGTTGATGTAGGAGATGAGAGGAGGTTGTCAATCATGTCTGACAGACAAAAGGTTTTTGATGTTAAACATAGCTTTATGTTTTCATAATGTGCTCTCTTAGTACCATATGTTTGACGTTTTGTTGTTAAATGGTACCATATACAGGGATTAATACAAGCAGTACAGGATATTATTCCAGGAGCTGAACACAGGTTCTGTGTCAGACACATCCATCAGAACATGCAAGCGAAAAGTTTAGCTGACGCAGAGTCTAGGACAAGGTTGTGGTCTGCAGCGTGTGCGTACACTTATCAACGACACAAATGGCATATGGACATACTGAAGGGAAGGAAGCTAAATGCATGGGAGTATTTGACAGCCATTGATACCAATACATGGTGTCGATACCAATTTCTTCATGCATCGAAGACCGGCCTAGTGGTGAACAACATATCCGAGAGTTTCAACAGCAAGGTACTTCTTGCAAGGGATAAACCTGTTGTATCCCTAATGGAAACTATTAGGCGGCAACTTATGAGAGATTTTGAGGTGAGGAAAAAATGCATTGACACACGAGAAGGGCTGCTAGGTAAGAACATTCTTCGAAAGCTACGCAAGGTTACTGCAAAAATTGGTAGTTGTCAAGTACATTATGCTACAGAAGGGGAGTTTGAGGTCGTTGAGGAACGGGTGTACCCATCAACTGCACCTGTGCTTTCTGAATCAAGAGAACTTGTGGTGGTTGATCAACCTCTTAAAGTGGTCACACCGAAGAGAACAAGGTCATACATGACATATCTAAACACAACAAAAAGACGTTTCAGTCAGTGACATCGTGCTGTTTTGGGTGGGTGGGAGGTGGATTTTAGACTTATCAACCACTAATTTTGTGTTTTGTCAACAACATGGTTGTATATGTGGTTCAGAAATGTTGTCATCTTTTATTCTGGCAGGGTGAACACTTTTTAAAGGATATGCGGACTTGCGGAATGTTTTACATGCTGCTGTGTTAGTCGTGATGTCTGTTTTTGTTTACAGGGAGTTGTTGTTTAATGAAGTTACATTTACAGTCTTATCTTTGAATATATATTGTTATATGGTCCATTATCTTTGAATATATGTTGTAATATGGTACATTATCTTTGTATTTATGTTGTTATATAGTACATTATCTTTGAATATATGTTGTTATATGGTCCAATTACTTCACGGAGTGTGGTCGAATGGTACCGTAACTTCTGAAAACACAAAATCATTGTCTAACAGCATTAACAGAAACCTCTAACACCAGCATTCTTAACAACAGACAGAACCATACACATTCTAAGCAGTCAATCTAACACAAAGAACAACACAGACAACGACTAGTGCAACAACAATCTTCTGTAGAACGTTCTTCGCAGCATTCTCATTCGCCACTTTAACACACAATTCACTCTGCATTACTTCAAACTTGTGCACTGCTCTTCTTCCATAAGGGCACATTGGGGGATCCTCCCAGCAGAAGAAACCACATCCACGATTTCCACCAACCTAAAATTAGGTTTTCACAAGAATTTTTAGTTTCATCAAAATTAGGGTTTCAACAATCAGAAATTCTAAAACATAAATTGAGCTCAAAATTAGGGTTTAAACAAGATTGAGAATGGAAACCTCAAATTGTGGACACCCATGAAACCGTCTTGAAAAATTCTTCCAGGTTCCGGCTGGTTTGACAATACAGAGTAAACCACAGTGGCATCGTCGCGACTTGAACTCAGAAAATGCAGATGAATGAGAAGACATACCAACCAGTAAGTAGTCGTTCGAAGCAAAGCACAAGGAGGATGAAATGGAGCAAAGCACAAGGAGCAAAGCACAGTAAGTAGCCGTTCGAAGCAGGTGAAATGGAGGGAGCTGCTTTATAAAAGAAAATCCTAGGGCAAAATAGACATTTCAATTCAAATATCAGTACACGTGAGAATCACGTGGGCATTTCACGGCAAAAACTAACGACAGTTAGTACAACAGACCAAATAACAACATTGCGAAACATATGGTACCATAAAATTACATAGGGGTACCATCCGATCACATGACCCAAACTTATGGTACTATTGGACCTATTAACCCTTACTTTAATCACGTGAAAATGTAGTTATAATCAAATTTTATACGTAAATAGTTTTAATACACTAGAAAGTAAATTTATGATTGGAATACCGAAAAGTAATTTTAAAAAAATTGGATACCTATTCTAAAAAATGACCTCTAAGTGCTTAAATGACTTTTAACCTAAAAATATTGGAAGAGTAATAGCACAAGTTGTGATAGAGAAGGAAATATTGATAAAAACTATTTAGATATCAATAAATTACATTATTATAAAAAATATATATAATACTAATAAAGTAATGATTACTTTAATCACATGAAAACGTAGTTATAATCAAATTTTATACGTAAATAGTTTTAATACACTAGAAAATTTATTTATTATTGTTAATTGCTGAAGATGATATGAATATAAATATGAGACTAAAATTATTATTTTTACATATTTAATAAAAAAAAATTAACGAAATAGTAAGATCATTTCAAATCATTACACTCCAAAATATTGGGATGCATAAAATAATACATTTAAAAATATAATAATTTTTTTTATGTGTATTTACCCAATTAAATACTCTAAACATAAGGTTGGTTGAACCAAACTCCAATTTTCTTTTTTTTTTTTTACAAAAATGAAGTCGTCCGAGTCTACGGCAACAAACGGGAGCTTCACTCCATTACCTCTTTACATTATTGAAGATTTTCATGGTCCGACAACGACGTCGTCGAATCCTTGTCTATTTATACAACCAACAATAATTCCATTCTCCTTGAATCTTAGCCACAATCCATTTGCTAGACCTTCCACACCAACACTACTCTCTATGACTACGGTGGGTGTGGCCATGGCAGAAGACCAGAAAAAGGCTTCTGGTGGCGGCCAATCACCACCACCACCACCACTATCCTCGATTCCAGATGTGGATCCTCTGAAGAAACCTCGACGGAACAAGTTTGCGTTTGCTTGCGCTATCCTTGCTTCCATGACATCTATCTTAATTGGCTATGGTACGGTGAGCTATCATTTCTTCCTTATCGACCATATTCATATCATTAGTTAGTATATATTATTTCCTCGTACGGTTAGGATAAAGTCTTGTATATGAACTTAGTCAACTCCCGACACGACTCAACAAAGGTAACGAAATGAATTTTGTGAGACTTTTACCGACGGAAATTATCTGCTTTTGAAACAATTCCATCGCTTTGAGCAGACGGCGGAGTCATGAGTGGTGCAGCAGACTTCATTAAGAAAGACCTAAAAATTAACGACGTCCAGTTAGAGATTGTGGCAGGGATTATCAGCCTCTTCTCTTTGGTAGGAGCGGCGGCAGCAGGCCGCACCTCCGATTGGGTGGGGAGGCGATACACCATAGTTATAGCTGGGGTCATCTTCTTCGTCGGAGCAATACTGATGGGGTTAGCCACCAACTATGCTTTCCTCATGGTCGGTCGCTGCGTGGCCGGGATTGGGGTTGGCTACGCTATGATGATTGCTCCCGTGTATACGGCCGAAATCGCTCCTGCTTCTTCTCGCGGTTTCCTCACATCCTTCCCTGAGGTATGGCGCGATCGAAGACTTCAGTGCTTCATATCTTCCATTTCTCTACAGCGAGTCTATATTATCTATTACACAAGACTCAAGAGCAATTCTTTTGTTAAAATTTTCAGATATTTATCAACAGTGGAGTGTTGTTCGGTTATGTGTCAAACTACGGCTTCTCCAAGCTCCCGGAGGACTTGGGATGGCGGTGCATGCTCGGACTCGGCGCAATCCCCTCCATTCTCCTGGCTGTCGGAGTCCTCGCCATGCCGGAGTCACCCCGTTGGCTAGTCATGCAAGGACGCTTGGGCGAAGCCAAACGGGTGCTCGACAAAACGTCTGATTCCGCAGAGGAGGCCGAGCTCCGCCTAGCCGACATAAAAGAAGCCGCCGGAATCCCCTTGGATTGCGACGACGATGTTGTCCAGGTTACCAGGAGGAGCAAGGGTGAAGGAGTCTGGAGGGATCTGCTTCTCCACCCGACTCCGTCCGTCCGCCACGTGCTGATCGCCGGAGTCGGAATCCACTTCTTCCAGCAAGCATCCGGAATCGACTCCGTCGTCCTATACAGTCCTCGGATCTTCGAAAAGGCAGGCATTACATCCTCAGATCATAAGCTGCTCGCGACGGTGGGTGTCGGATTTGCCAAGACGGTCTTTATCCTGGTCTCGACTTTCTTTTTAGACCGAGTCGGGCGGCGTCCGCTTCTCCTCAGCAGCGTGGCCGGAATGATAATCTCCCTCACCACCCTCAGCATGGCCCTCCTCTTCATCCAACACTCGGAGGAGAGGGTGATGTGGGCGATTGTGCTGAGCATCACCACGGTGATAACGTTCGTATCGTCTTTCTCGATGGGTCTGGGTCCCATCGCATGGGTCTACAGCTCCGAGATCTTCCCGTTACGTCTTCGCGCCCAAGGTGCTGCCATCGGAGTTGGTGTGAATCGAGCCATGAGCGGCCTCATATCCATGACCTTCATCTCTCTCTACGAGTCCATCACCATCGCCGGAGCTTTCTTTTTGTACGCTTCCGTCGCTGCCGTATCGTGGGTGTTTTTCTACACAATGCTGCCTGAGACTCAAGGCAGGACGCTTGAGGATATGGAGTGTCTCTTCGGAAGTTACACCCGTTGGAGGTCCGTGGCCAAGAAACTCCGACAGGCGAAGAACGGTGGAGTTCACACAGCAACTGTCCAGCAAACGGTTAACGGACAAACAGAAAGGAGGGAAGATTAATATTATGATATGATAAATAAAGTTGGTCCGTTTAGTATGGTGGACGATGATGGAAAAAAAAGGGTTAGCTGTACTGGTTGCTCAAATTCTCTATTATATATTCGTCACATATGTTGGAGCAACGAGACTTGGAAACATATGCTTAATATATTTTGCAATTCAAATAATTAAGCTCCAATACTTAATGCATAAATGATTTTATCATATTACAAAAATGGAGAGGGAAATAACATTAATGTTTGGTGTGATGGGCTTAGACAAACTAAAATTAAATCGATCATTAGTGGACTCTGAATCGCAATGAAGAAAAGATTCGTGTAAAAGGTTTAATGTGATGATAAGGGGAGTGAGATTTATCTCAGATCTCCTTCCATCTCTGTGATGAAGTCGAAGAAAAAATTTGGGCTATTTCTAGAGGCTCTTCGGTTGCTATTCATGATAAGTTAGTTTGGATGAGAGATGTGAAATGTATTTCGTTTGTGTCTTTTGTCCATTCTTTCATTAAACAAGATAGAATTATGAATTTAGATTTGGTTCAAGAAAACTGGAATGAATCTGGAAGTGTGATACCATCCCGCGCATAAAAGTCTTTTTATGGTTGTCTAATCATAATAGACTTTCCAAGCGCAGGTTCTTTACGATAGGAGAATGAACATTAATCCTATTTGCAGGGTTTGTAGTATTCATGAGGAAAAACACTATATATATTCTTCGGGATTGCATGGTTCCGAGGAAAGTTTGGAATGATATTGATATTTCTTATGGTTTAAATGACTTTTATTTGTCTAATCTTTCATCTTGGCTTGAGGTGAATTGCAGGTTTAACCATTTTCACGAGAAAGATAATGAATGGAGATTTATCTTTCCATCGACCATTTGACTCATCTGGAAAAACAGAAATTCATATGTTTTCAATAACCCTCCTATTTCAGTTTATGTCAATACTTTAAGTATGATTCAGGCAAAGGACATTTCAGACAACTCCAAGATGAGAAATATTCAGCATAGAAGAAAGACCATTCAGGTGGGTTGGACGCCTTCAGAACATGGATGTGTTAAATTTAACACGGATGACTCAGCAATGGAGAACCCAAGCCCCACAGGAGGAGCGTGGTAATGCGAAATGAATGGGGAGACTGACTAAAAGGGTTTCAAAGGCGTATTGGAATCACCAATAGACTAGTGGCGAAAATGTAGACTATAAGATACGGTCTAACCATGACAGCGAATTTGGGAGTGCAGGATTTGCACGTCGAAGCATACGTCCAAGAAGCAATCAACTTGATAATTGATGATCGAGATGCACATAGACTACTAATGCCTTTCATTTTGGATTGTAGAAAACTTATTTTGGAGTTTAACAAATTCAAAATAAAACACGTGTTTGGAAAGCAAATGGGGTGACAGATGCTTTGGCTAAGAAAGATGTCAACTTGAATGAATATTTTCATACTCTAACGAATCTTCTCTCGAACATTTTGAAACTCGTGATATTTGATAATCAAGAGAATACCACTAATAGAATAGTTAAAGGTAATTAGTTATTTTATTTTGATTATTGTAGTTTCTGACTTACCAAAAACAAATATTCAAAAAATGGAAAATATATTTTTGTTACCGTTTAATACTACCTTTCACTCACCGGTGTCTGTCTAGAAACCACAAACGACACCGTTTAGTTCGTATGGCGTAAATGGGATAACTGTGATGAATTTGTGTACAGATTTCAATCCGATTATGCTAGGCGACACGTTTTGTAGGGGAAAGTTGGGATGGGTGGGATTGACCGAGTCGTCTCTGTTGACTCAAAATTCTAAAACGGATAAAAGTTTTAAAAAAATAAAACAGACATAATTATAAACAATAAACATTGTATACAATAATTATTGTAACGATTCATTTTTATAATTTAGGCTTGTAAGTGGAATGGGTTTATGTGTTGAAGATATTTTCTTGATATTTATTCGAAAGCGGTTGATCTATTGGATCTCTTGCACAAGCGAACTTTGACGAGAATACCAAGACTCGGTGTAGCAGTTGATCTCAGAAACTGAAAGTCCTATCTTATTTTCCGGTTTCGGGATGATCTTGATGACCTAGCTCTTTGTCTCCTTACTGACTTGTATGTGGTCGAAGAAGTCCGTCTTTATCCACGTAGGTCTTGATCCGATGTGGACTAAAAAGTCAATGTAGACACAATGACGCGTAGACTAAGTGCCAACCTTACGCCGACCACTTAGCCAACTTGGAACTTTGTAGACCAATGGGCTTGGCTAACTTCATCTTACGTAGATTGAATGCCCATCTTGCATGGTTTTGGCTCAACACTTAGTGAGCTCGAGTTAACAGCACCGTCTATCCATTATGAACACACGCAAGGACCTACCAAAATGGATTCATAATAGAGCACGTAGTCGCTCAAATTTCAAACTTCACAATGATGTAATTCGTAATAAAGTTCTATATCCACAACTAGCAAGTCGGAACATAGTGCTAAATCGCTTGAGGTTGTAGCGTATTTCATTATATAAAATTAAGTATTACCAACATAAAATTATGTTTTATATATTTGTTTTTTTTATGTGATTTAATATTTGGAATTAGGGTTATTTCTTGACTTTTCTACACTTGTAATAGTCCATCGTTAGATACCCTTGTCGGATAGGGTTTCATTTTGATTATGTGTAATAGACAGGGGTGACAATTTTGTCGTGTCGTGTCGAAACATATTTCGTGTCTAAACAGATTAGTCTTAAACGTGTCTCAAAACTTTCAACACAAACACGACACGATTATTAATCGTGTCTAAACGTATAAGAGTTGTTTAGCCACGGGATCCGTTAATGTCAAACTTATATACGCTTTAAAGCAGATATATACACAAATCCATATATACAAAATAAAGTCTTCAAATTTCAATATTAAGTGGGTATTTCAATATTTTATTAGTATTATTATACTTATATGTGTCTAAACTTGTCACATGTATACACAAAACGATTAGTTAATCGTGTTTATACAGATATCTGCAGATCTGATGTGTTTAGACACGATTATTTCGTGTCTAAACGTATAACAGTTGTTTAGACACGAAATCTGTTAAAATTAAACACATATATATTTTAAAACAGATCGTGTCGTGTCAGAAATTATTAGCCAGACAGCCCGCCATAGTAATAGAAGACTTAGACCGCTTATTATCCTGTCTTTTTCTGCTTCTTTTTTTTTTAATTACTTTTGGAACCACTATGAAGACTTTATTTTACTTTTCAATAAATTCTGCTGCGTACGGCGAATTTTCTAAAGTGACGTGATAAACAAAGACTTCATTACTTACTCGTCCAGTCAACTCTCCTACTTTTTTTTTGGTCACTAACTCTCCTACTTGGAAGCAACGGGCCTTCGCGGGTAGAAGTTACCGATAGTTTCATTTGTAATTGTCATTCGCGGAACTGAATTTTTTTTTCCATAAAATAAAAGTAAAAAATTATATTTATTTTATTTTATTTAATTAAATTAATTTTTTTTTTTTGTATTATGATTATTTCAAATATATTTGTCATTCGCGGGTAAAACAGACGGTCCAGTTCCACTCGTAAATATTATTTGCGGGTGGAAATCGGTTAAATAAAAAATAACATCCGCGACTCCGAATTGCGGGTAGGTATACTTTCGTATTTATTTTTCAACTTAGTACATTTTGGTATATATTTATTAAATGGTGTATATTTTAGTGAAATATTATAGAAACTAAAGGAAAAGGGAACCGATCCGATGGAACACAGGACATGGGATAGTAGCTCCTCTTCGTATCATATATAAAATAAAATAGATAATTTTTTTTCATTTATGTTTGTTATGAAATAAATTCTACGTATTAAGATACGTTAGAACTTAGAAGATTATACCGAAACTTTTCATTCTTAAATTCATTTTGTAAAAAATTAGTTAGGATGTCGTCTTAAATTAAAAATGATATTAGAGATTAAAATGTTAGAATTTTGGAGACACATTTAAAATTAAATGACATAAACTTATTAAAAGATCGAGATGCTCGAAATAAAACTCATAGAAAAGTAAATATGTAAAAATATATTTAGAGATCTGAGTATATGGTAGTGCGCTATTTATTTTTTCAAATGGCCCTATTCCAAATATTTTTTTATTTAAACCTTAATTTCGATGACTTGATGTTTAATTAGAAATTAAATTATGTATCTATTAAAAAAATTATAGTAAGTAGATATTTTAATTGCGATTCAAATTATGCAAACAAATATTAAATTTGGACTTATGAATTGACTATAAGTTCTGCCGTAAGTTCAGATATGATAATTTTACTTAAAAACAATATAACACAGACCCTGTAAGTTCAAACTCAACACGGTTAACGACATTTATGGTGAAATTCAATTATCTACGTACTGTAATTTTTTTGGATTATATATATATTCATTTATTTTTAACCTAACATCGTTTGTCCTATAATTTGATCGGAATGATTAAATACATTAGGTGAGAAATTTATTTATATACTTTCTCAAAAAAAATAAAAATTAGAGTGCGTAGATAATATAATTACGACATAAATGACACTACCTAGACATTGATTTTTGACTTTTAGACTAACAGTTTTATACGATAGATAAAAACAAAACTATAAATACATACATATATATATAAGCCCAACCACACATAAAAGTACAATAAGTGTATATATATATATATAAAATTTTATCTGTCGTATTATACGTGCAATCCGAAAATAAAAAAATTAAGTCTAGTAATCGTTATTTATGTAGTTATTAAATTATCTACTCATTGTAAATTTTTTATTATTTTTTTGAGAAAGTCTATAAATAAACTTATCACGTAATGCATTTAATCACTCTGGTCAAATTATAGGACAAACGATGTTAAGTTAAAAAATTAAATATATATTTAATCAAAGAAATTACAATAGATAATTGAATTTCATCCTAAATGTCGTTAAGCGTGTTGAGTTTAGACTTACAGGGTGGGTCTGAGTTATGTTTCTTTAGTCAAAATTTCATATGTCAACTTACGACAGAGAGTACAAACAATCCGTAAGTCCAAATTTAATATTTTTTGCATCATTTGAATCACAATTAAAATATCTACTTATTATAATTTTTTTTATTTTTTAATAGATACATGATTTAATTTCTAATTAAATATCGAGTTGTCGAAATTAAGGGTTAAAGAAAACGATTTGGAATAGGCGCTACCTTGGGTAGCGTCTTTTGTAACGCGCTATCCACGGTAGTGTGTATACCCAAATTTTTAAATATTTTTTTTATATATTTACTTTTCTATTTTGTTTTTACCATACCTACTTTTTGAAAAACCTTGCAAACTACTGGTTCTTCTTATTAGGGATGAACTTTGGATGGTTTTCGTCAACCGATTCGTCTTCTACAGCAAGGTCTTCGTCTGTCTTCTGCAGACAGAGGAATCGCGATGCCGGTCTGTGAAGCTTGAGCAAGAAATGAGTGAAGAAGTGAAGTTTGAGCAAGAAATGGAGGAAATGAATGATGAAGAAAGTGAAGACTATAATGAGGGAAGAAGATGAAGGAAACATCATGTGAAGGAAGAAGATGAAGGAAGAAGGTGATCGGGGTTGAATTGAGGGCAATTTGGTCATTTCCAAGTTAGAAACAGCACGTAACCCGCACATGTTTCATAAACCGTCGGAGATATGACGGAATGGAGAAAATTTTCATTTTGTCTAAACATTATGACTAAAATTTAAAATTTTAAACATTAAGGAAGAATCTCAAATTCAGTCCAAACTTTAGGGGGAAACTTGACAATTAACCCTTAAAAAATCGGATTAATCTTTGATTGAGACCAAATCTAGCTTACAATAAAAAAACAAAATCTGTCCGAGGTGGACGAGGTGGACTTGTGTAACTCAGACACGCTGGAGTTAGTTCATAATTTCCTTATGTTGTTAGGTTAATAACCCAAAATTAGTACAAATTTGAAAGAAAAAAATATAACTAAAATTACATAAATTCATTTTATAAAATCACAAATTCAAATGATATTTTCAGTTTCAAAGTGTAAGCATCGTCGTAACATACTAACAATACAAACTCTAACTATTTAAATTTTTAAATAATTGATCTTACTAATACAACATTATATATCAAGTTCTCATTATTACACAAAGTCACTTAATAAAATTAATATCGAGTTTATAAATCAGATCAGGCTCGATCCAATTAGTGACGGTTGAAAAGATCAAACTCGTTCTAAGTATATAAAAAACACTTAAATATTGATTTCGGTTTTAAATTCAAGACAGACCATTCATAATAGTTTCTAATGTTTTTTGCTTTTTAATTTTTGATCTAGAAATCTTTTTTACTCTACCCATTCTACTATTACTGTATTACATATAGTTTATTAGTTTTTTTTACATGAAATACATGTATATATATGAATTACTAAATATATTTATTACATCATTAGTAATAATTGATCCGCTAAGCGTTCCGGTTTAATTACTGGTTCGATTCTAAAACAATTGACCAGAACAGAATGTTAAACCTTGATAAATTTTAAAAAGTGGCTATGTCAGAAATTTTTTTTGAAAAAGTATGTATGCAAAAAAAAAATTTAGCAAACTATGTATACGCGCACCCCGGGTTCGCGCCTATGCAATAGGCGCACCCCGGGTTCGCGCCTATGCAATAGGCGCACCCCAGGGGTGCACCATTACCACGAAATTTTTTTTTTTTTTTTTTTAAAAACCAATTTTTCAATAATGACGACTCGATGTTTAATTAAATATAAAATTATATATCTATTAAAAAAAATTTTAAAAATTTATAGTAAGTAGATATTTTAATTGCGATTCAAATGATGCAAAAATAAATAAATTTGGATTTACGGATTGACTGTACGGCATGCCGTAAGTTGAGATATGAAAATTGTACTTAAAAAATTATAACTCAGACCATGTAAGTCCAAACTCAACACGGTTAACGTCATTTAGGTCGTAAATCAATTATCTACGTAGGATAATTTTTTGGATTAAAAATAAAGTGATTTTGTAACCCCCCATCGTTTACACCCAAATTTGACCGAAATAAGTAAATGCATTAGGTGAGAAATTTAATTATATACTTACTCAAAAAAAATCAAAAAAATTACAGTGCGTAGATAATTTAATTACGAATTAAATGACGCTAACTATGCGTTAATTTTTGACTTTTAGACTGACTGTATAATACGGTACGTAAAAAACTCTACATACGATACAAAAACTTCCAAATAGTGTTTTGCACAGTAAAATCACTGTTTTAATACTGTACAAAACACTATTTGGAAGTTTTTGTATCGTATGTAGAGTTTTTTACGTACCGTATTATATAGTCAGTCTAAAAGTCAAAAATTAACGCATAGTTAGCGTCATTTAATTCGTAATTAAATTATCTACGCACTGTAATTTTTTTGAGTAAGTATATAATTAAATTTCTCACCTAATGCATTTACTTATTTCGGTCAAATTTGGGTGTAAACGATGGGGGTTACAAAATCACTTTATTTTTAATCCAAAAAATTATCCTACGTAGATAATTGATTTACGACCTAAATGACGTTAACCGTGTTGAGTTTGGACTTACATGGTCTGAGTTATAATTTTTTAAGTACAATTTTCATATCTCAACTTACGGCATGCCGTACAGTCAATCCGTAAATCCAAATTTATTTATTTTTGCATCATTTGAATCGCAATTAAAATATCTACTTACTATAAATTTTTTAAATTTTTTTTAATAGATATATAATTTTATATTTAATTAAACATCGAGTCGTCATTATTGAAAAATTAGTTTTTAAAAAAAAAAAAAAAAAAAAAAAATTCGTGGTAATGGCGCACCCCTGGGTGCGCCTATTGCTCCCTAGGGTGCGCCTATGCAATATGCGCACCCCTGGGATGCGCCTATGTCCGGTAGGCGCGAACCCGGGGTGCGCGTATACATAGTTTGCTAAATTTTTTTTTTGTATACATACTTTTTCAAATTTTTTTTCTGACATAGCCACTTTTTAAAATTTATCTTAAACCTTGACAACCCCCCAGCTGTCGCAAAAACTTTGGTAAAAAAACTGTCGCAAAAACTGAACCTATTGCTGAATGAATGATTTAATTATGTATATAGATATTTCTTCTTATGTATGTCTCAAAATATTTGAAGGTTAAATGGTTAATGGGGCGAAAGATTATTTAAATAAAAAATTATACTTTATATATTAAATACAACTTCGATCCTTAATATTTTGTCCCAAATCAAGTGTTTTTTCTTCATAAAATGTGTTTTTAAAAAATTGATCATTCACGTTTGGTTATAAGTTTGTTTTTTTTGCCAAAATTGGTTATCGATTGAGTTTACCCTTTCTATTAATTTTTCTATTCACATTTAACATAATATATTTTAAAAAAAAAAGATTATTTTTAAAAATACTACTATTAACTTCTTCTTAGCTTTATTGTATATTACAATTGAGTTTCAATCGAAAAAGCTAAGGTTTAGATTTTGATCTAAACCAACCCCTTATATGTGGGTGAGATGCTTTGGATCAAGATCCAGACTTTAGCCCCCTTCTTAAGCGTGACTCAATTGAGTCCCAATAATTCAATTGAATCTTGATTGATTCAGAACTCAGTTATAACATATAATAAAGTTTTAAATTGTTAAATTGTGACATTCTTAAAATTATTTTATTATTTTTACAATTTATAAATATATTATATTAAATTTGGATGAAAAATCTAACGAAATGAGTAAACTCGATTGATGACCGACCAAACATAAATTATCAAAAAATTTTAAAAACAAACTTTAAGTGGAAAATTAATTTTGTCTCAAATATTAGGAGTTTACAATCGTATCAAAGTTAGAATTTTAGCTCTACGGTATCTCATTGATAATTCGTATCTCATAAAGAGCTATTCTTCGCCTTCCACGAAACTTATTTCACCATATATTAGACTATCTTAAAGCTGGAAATTATGATATAGTTTTGTTAACTTGTATTTCTAAATTTATTAAGAGAGACCCCAGCAGTAGGGAATTTGACTGCACAACCTCCGATCTCGAGAGCCACATGCTCGATTACTGAATTCAACAGGAAGATGCCATACGCATCTGGGAAGTGCCAACAATGACGTAACCCTTCATATCCTGTCTATTTATACACACGATAACTTCAAATTCCAACTCAACCCGGCCAGAGCCACCACCAGTACTTCTCTATACCTGATCTCCATTCATTCTCTGTGTGGCTGTGGAGAGTGTTCATGGCAGCTCAAGAGCAGCACATGGGTTCTGGTGGTGGCCAGCCACCCTCTACGGCCCAGAAATCACTAACACCACTGTCATCGATTCAACACTTTGATCCTCCGAAGAAACCTCGGAGGAACAAGTTCACGTTCGCATGCGCTATCCTTGCTTCCATGACTTCAATCTTACTGGGTTATGGTAAGTAATTAGCTATCAGTTTTCTGTCCATGATATTGACGATATCATCATGTTTCTCTCTTTACAACGAAGACGAACTCGTCGAAACCGATCATTTCTATGCAAAACAAGCAACGGATTCGTGTTATATATTAGGAGTTAACAATGTTAGACGACAGATTTTTTGTCTCAATCTTTTGTCCAAACTTCTGCAGAGATTCCTCATAGTTAAACCTAGGGGTGAGCTTGGGCGGGCCGGGCCAGTTTTTTAGGCAAGACCGAGCCCTAGCCCGAAATTTCGGTTTTCACCTTTGGAGAACCGAGACCGAGACCGACTTCGGTATAAAAAGCTCGCCCGAGTCGGTCTTGCTTGACTCGGGCCGGTCTCAGTCCATTACCGAAATTTTCAATCCAAATAAAAAATTGTCTGAATTTTTCACCAAATTTAGAACATACAAACACAATAAATCAAGTATCAAACATACAATCCAAACACACATTATAAATATAGAACATACAATCCAAACACACATGGAGACTTTGTGAGTTGCAATATACTACTATACTTGTATAGTATATATAGTATTATGTATTAGGTTTTTAGGCAACTCGGGCCGGTCCGGTCCTAATCGGGAATTTCGGGAAAAATCTCAAACCCGAGCTCAATCCCGACTTTAGAGGAAAAAAACCGCTCGTTCGGTCTCGGTCCTAGTCGGTCTCGGTCTTAGTCGGGCCGGTCTCGGGCCAATCAGTATTTTTTGCTCACCCTAGTTAAACCAGTGTTTGTATTGTCTTGTTGTTATGACCAGATATTGGAGTCATGAGTGGTGCAGCAGACTACATTAAGAAGGACCTTAAAATTAGTGACGTACAGATAGAGATCGTGGCAGGGATTATCAACCTCTTCTCTCTGATAGGAGCGGCGGCGGCAGGCCGCACCTCCGATTGGGTGGGGAGGCGATACACCATAGTTATAGCTGGGGTTATCTTCTTCGTCGGAGCAATACTGATGGGGTTTGCCACCAACTATGCATTCCTCATGTTCGGTCGCTTCGTGGCTGGTATCGGTGTCGGCTACGCCATGATGATTGCTCCGGTCTATACGGCCGAAATCGCTCCTGCTTCATCTCGCGGTTTCCTCACGTCCTTCCCGGAGGTAAACTGTAATTCAAATTTACACTTCATGTGATACACAGACTATCATCGTTCGTGATACCATTTATAAAGTTTTTCAAAACCTTCTGGATGTGCAAAACTAGGGTTTCTAGAGTATAATTCTTTGGGGTATTATTCTCAGGTATTTATCAACACTGGAGTGTTGTTTGGCTACGTGTCAAATTATGGCTTCTCCAAGCTCCCGGTTCACTTGGGATGGCGGTGCATGCTCGGACTCGGCGCAATCCCCGCCGTCCTCCTCGCTGTTGGAGTCCTCGCCATGCCGGAGTCACCCCGTTGGCTAGTCATGCAAGGACGCTTGGGCGAAGCCAAGCGGGTGCTCCATAAAACGTCTGATTCCGTAGAGGAGGCCGAGCTCCGCCTTGCCGACATAAAAGAAGCCGCTGGAATCCCCTTTGATTGTGACGACGATGTTGTCCAGGTTACCAGGAGGAGCAAGGGTGAAGGAGTCTGGAGGGATCTGCTTCTCCATCCGACCCCGTCCGTCCGCCACGTGCTGATCGCCGGAGTCGGAATCCACTTCTTCCAGCAAGCATCCGGAATCGACTCCGTCGTCCTATACAGTCCTCGGATCTTCGAAAAGGCAGGCATTACATCCTCAGATCATAAGCTGCTCGCGACGGTGGGTGTCGGATTTGCCAAGACGGTCTTTATCCTGGTCTCGACTTTCTTTTTAGACCGAGTCGGGCGGCGTCCGCTTCTCCTCAGCAGCGTGGCCGGAATGATAATCTCCCTCACCACCCTCAGCATGGCCCTCCTCTTCATCCAACACTCGGAGGAGAGGGTGATGTGGGCGATTGTGCTGAGCATCACCACGGTGATAACGTTCGTATCGTCTTTCTCGATGGGTCTGGGTCCCATCGCGTGGGTCTACAGCTCCGAGATCTTCCCGTTACGTCTTCGCGCTCAAGGTGCTGCCATTGGAGTTGGTGTGAATCGAGCCATGAGCGGCCTCATATCCATGACCTTCATCTCTCTCTACAAGTCCATCACCATCGCCGGAGCTTTCTTTTTGTACGCTTCCGTCGCTGCCGTATCGTGGGTGTTTTTCTACACAATGCTGCCTGAGACTCAAGGAAGGACGCTTGAGGATATGGAGTGTCTCTTCGGAAGTTACACCCGTTGGAGGTCAGTGGCCAAGAAACTCCGACAGGCGAACGGTGGAGTTCACACAGCAACTGTCCAGCAAACGGTCAACGGACAAACAGAAATTAGGAGGGAAGATTAATTAATATCGTGATGACACGACAAATTAAGTTGGTTCGTTGGTGGACGATGAAGCTGAAAGATAAAAGGGGGTGACTGCCATAGTTGTTCAGTGTTAATTATTGAAATAAGGGTTAATAATGAGAGATTCTATTGCTTACCGTCGACTATTTTATACAGACCAGTTTTGTTGAAAAATTAAAATGCCCTAATATTTTTTTACATATTTGTCCTTACTAATTTTAAGAAAATTAATTATCAAATCTATCTCATAATTTTGTAGTTACTAAATTGACCACATATTATCAAAATAGTGAAAAACTCATGCTTCTAGCAAGTTTTGAACCCTAGATCTCTTACATACTAGCTAAATTTTTTACCAATACACTACTAATTCTAATTGTTTTTTTACATACTTCAAATATAGTTATTGATCCAACTCTCATATTATTGTATTAAACATCTCATGTTTATTTATTGATGGTTTTTAGTAAGTAATCTTTGTTCAAAGTTATTTGTTTAAATATAGTTTTAATTTAATTATGTATCTACTTATTATTTTTTTGAAATGGTTGAAAAGTAAGTAATTTTTTTAAATTTAGTATTTATAGACTACCAGAATACTAATTTTAAAAAGATTTTTTCAACCGTCTCTAAAACATAAATCAGAAAGACTATAGTATGTAGATAATTAAATTAGAACTCTAACAACATATATAGTGTTAAGTTTTAATTTATCCATCAACCATACAATTTGGTCAAATTTATTAAAATTGTAAAAAATTAGCAACCCTACGTTAACCAAATTTTATGATCGATAAAAAAAATTTGAAACTTAACACTGTATATATTGTTAGAGTTCAAATTTAATTATCCACATATTTTTATAGTCTTTCCGATTTTTTTAGAGATGGTTGAAAAAATATTTTCAAAATGAGTATTCTTGTAGTCTAGAAATACTAAATTTAAAAAAAATACTTATTTTTCAACTATTTCAAAAAATTAATCAATACATAATTAATTAAATTACAACTATAATTAAACAAACAACGTTGAACAAAGATTAATTATTAAAAAACATCAATAAATAAACATGAAATGTTTAATACAAATATACAATAATATGAGAGTTGATTCAATAACTATATTTGAAGTATGTAAAAAAATAATTGGAATTACTAGTGTAGTGGTAAAAGTTTTAGCTAGTATGTAAGAGGTCTATAGTTCAAAACTTGTTAGAATCATGGATTTTTTACTATTTTGATAATATGGGGTCGATTTAGTAACTACAAAAATATGAGGTCGATTTGATAATTAATTTACTTAAATTTAGTAACGACAAATATGTAAAAAGCTATCAGAGCATTTTAGTATTTCAACAAAAATAATATGTAACTCTGTATAAAGTAATTGGTATAAAGTAATTGATGATATGCAAATAAAATCTCAATTAATAATAATAGTTTAGTTAAATTCCACTTTTTCGCTATATATTTTTGTCAAATTTTAATTTACTCGTAATGTTTAAGAAACGAAAGATTCAATCTTTAATATTTAGATAAGGATTAAATTTCTCACTTTCTTCAATTTTTTCATCCATGACTTAGCACATTATATTTTAAAAAATACAAAAATAACAACACTTTTAAAAATTAAAAATTAAAATTTTTTAAATATTATAATTGAGTTCAAATTCGATCATCACTCGATTCAGCTTCAATCGAAGGAGTTAGAGTCTAGATGTTGACCTAAACCAACTCTTCTCAATTGAAGGAGTTAGAGTCTGAATCTTGGCCTAAACCAACTCATCTCAATCGACGAGTTAGAGTCTTCGACGAGTTAGAGTCTTGATGTTGACCCAAACCAACTATTCCAGGATCATGAAAGTCTAGTCTGAATCAAAACCCTATTATACCCATCGAGGGGATTATATATAATAACATTATTGAATATTTTACGATGTTCGAGTTCCGTGTTTTGACTTCAAATTTTTGTTGTCCTTTGTGCTTGTTTTCCTAGTACTGCTCCTCCTGGTCTCCGTTTCTAGAGAGATTCGATTTGATTTCTGTGTAGTATTTACTCTCTTGTGTTGATTGTCTTACATCTGGCTCTAAATCATAATTAAAAGTTGATTTCTTTCTAAATTCAAACCAAACTAATTTGCTTGGATCATTATAACTCTCGTTTACAAGTACATTAAAAGAGATTAAGATGCAAATAGTAGTGGATTAGCTTTGTCAAGAGTGCAGGGAAATTAACTATACAATACATTTCACCATCATCTGCTGATTACCATGACAAACAAAGCAGCTTCCATCAACCATGCTCAAAGAAAAACTTGAGAAGATATTCAAAACCCAACACACCAAGTGATGCAAAACCTATCCATATCGATCTTCCAGAGGACTTCTATCTTAACGAGAGGCTTGTCCCGACTGGGAGGGTGGCATGAAGCCACCAAAAGAAGGATTTGGAGGTAGAATTGGCCTTGCAAGAGGTGGCCTTTGAGTTTGAGGCATACCTGGAGGGGGCCTTGGACCCAAATTAGAAAAGTTCATGGGTATCCTGGTGTTTGGAGGCATGGATTGTGGTGGCATTACCCTAGATGAGGAGGAAGCTGGGTAGCCAAGTCGAGAAGCGATAATCTGTGCCCTTTCATGATAAAGCCTCTGTCTTGACCGATCTATGTGTTCTCTAACCCTCATTGTCATATTGTCAATCTCATTGAATAAGGCGAGTTTCGTCTCCAATTTGTGCAACTGTGGGAGAAACAATCCTTATAAATGAATATTTGATGTTGAGATATAAAAGATACGGAAAATGTAGTAATCTTGGGAAATACCTGGTTTTCAATCAATAAAACAGTGAGCTGCTTAATTTCTTCCTCTTCATGCTCTGCAAGAAGCTTCGCCTTTACAGCTGCTGCTGAAAGTGCAGTAATAGCTGCATGCTTTATTCTGTTGATCTTATGATCATCATTCTCTTCTGCAAATTCCTTGTCTTCTTTAGCATGATCTTTAGGCTGATCCTCAGATGCTGAAAAAAAATAGAAAAAGAATATTCTAATGAAGCATATCTTCGCTCAGCATATGATTTAGCACTTAAAAATTGATAAAACTCCAAACTGTATCTTTTTTCCTAAAAAAGAAAGTTTTATAATTATTTGACCAAGCAGTAAACTGTAGAATGGAAAACGCATATCTTCGCTCAGCATATGATTTAGGACGTCAAAAAGGATAAAACTCCAAACTGTACCTTTTTATTCTTTCTAAATAAGGATCTTTTATAATTATTTCAACAACCAGTATACTTTATAATGGAAAACCTGATCAACCACTAAAACAAAGGATGGAGAGAGAAGCCTCACCTGATGGAGAAGGCTTTTGCTCAACCCTATCTGCAGGCAAAGAATCAGATGGCATATCTTTAGTCCTAGCGCCAGACGGGGTTTCAACTGAATCAGTTTTCCCGGGATCAGTAGCTTTGCATGTTACAGAATCTGTCATGTCTACATCTTTTTCTAGAGCTTCAGAGCCATCTTCTTCTTTAGTATCTTCACCTGGTGGTTTTGCCTCTGATACTGAGGCACTTGATGGCTTCTTGGGAACTAATGTTTGTTCCTTTGGCAGCTCTGAATCTGAGATATTTAAATTACACTGTTGTTTCACAGAGTCTAGTTCTTTAGCAGCTTTAGAAGTATCCTCTGAAGAAGGATCAGTTTTCTCGCCATTGACAGTAGGTGAATCACCATCGACAATAGGAGAATCACCATCAACTTGCTGTTTATCCAAATTTTCTGGATCATCCTCAGTTCCAACACTGTAGTAAATTTAAATATCTTCTATAAATTACACAGTACTTTAAAAGCTGAAGAATAGAATGTATTGGTGACCATAACTTACCACTGCGAAGCAGTGGGCTCTTTCAAATGATCGGGTGGATCTTCTAAAATAAAGCAGTGCTTCAAAGCCAACTGCATTCCAGGAGATTCACACTTAAGGGATTTTAAAGAACTGCATGCTGATGCAGTGGCTACATCAGATCCTACCAATCGTGCAAGAAATCCAGCCTATAATAGAAGAAACAAAAATCAGCATGAACATTGAATATTTAATCGCAGGAGGTACCAAGCACGATACTGTATTTCAATTCTTGAGTTGACCTAAACTAAAACTATCATGACAAGGTTTTGATATTTCTTTATTGTTTCCAGTATAGAATTCGTTTGCACTTATTATAACAAGCTATATCCAAACAATGACTTGGGGATTATGTAACCGCAGTATCGCACTTGCTACCTCAACACTACAGAAGTACCAAAATCATCAATTTCTATTTGCATTTCATAAATAACAAGTTCCAATCTTAGCAACTATCAATATTCTTAGGAATAAGATATAAGCTAAACCCCACGCACTATCACAATACACTAGGCAAATAAACGTGCTTACCAAAGCCATGACAGGATTCCCAACTTCAGCAAATGATAAGGGGTTTTCAGGAGTTGAAGAATAACCAAGAGCTTCAAATGCTTCCCTAAGTGCCTTTATAGCACAGCTCTCTTTTTTCTCGTCTATAACATTCACTTCAGTTTCAGTAGTTGGATTTAAATTCTCTTCACCAGCCTTGACATCTGTATCATCCTCTCTCACAGTAGGATCTTCCTTCTCGGTATCTGCATCTTGTTTTAAAATTTCCATAGCAGCGGAATTTTGAGCCTGAGCTTCTTCTGAGTCACCTTTATTGTCCTTCGCGTCTGGTGCTTCCTTAGGATTTGATGCATTATTGGATACAGTCGTTGAATCCACATTTTCAATAAGCACAGCATTATCACCATTCTCAGAATCTAGAAAGGAATCCTCAATGGGCATTTGAACAAAGTGCAATATACACTGGGCTTTTGTTTTTGTGGCAACATGCTCTGCAATTTCATTCCAGTTTTCTTTGTAAAGCTCTAGAGCCTCTAGGAGAAGCAGTGTCTCTTGATCTGTCCAGGTTCCACCAGTGACACCATGGACCTCTGCAAGTTCCATAAGAATAAAGTCTGACGAAGACATGCCAGAGCCAAACTTACCATCCTTAAAACACTCCGGACATAAGTCAAAATCTGCCTGTAAAATAACAAAAACTATCAGCATTCACTAAGTAAAAATTTCAATATGAATTGGCTAATAAAAGCTAAAACTAACACTGACGCATTTGGGAGCTCAATAGTTAACAAATCAGCCACAATATTTCTGAACCTCTTACCCACTATGCCAGTATTAACGGTTTGCTAACAGACATTTCTCATGCTCATGAAGGCATTCCTACTTAAAAAGGACATAACATTTGCCAAACAGAAACTTAGCAAAGGAATAAGACTCACCACCCTTATAAGTTATAACAATGCACAAATCATTGAAAATGTATCTCAGGAAAATAGAAGAATATCAGTCTGCAAAAGGGAAAATCTAATAGATCGGCAATAAACCTAGCGAAGAATAAGGAAATAGAATTTTGGGGTTTCTTGTCCCAATAAAAGAACGCATCCATCCAAGACTCATGGACATGATTGCATAGCATTACTGATTTCCATAAATTTACATCAATATGGTTGCATCCTTTCAATTGAGATACTTTCCGTTAACTATGAACTAAACTTTAGCAGAGATATAGATAAGTCACCTGCTTTTGGCAATGGTAGCGTGTCCTAGAGCAGTCAGCAGAGCAAGAGTTACAATGATATTCAACAGATGGTCCCTCAGGCTCCACCAACTCTTCAGCAACTGTAGGTTCCAAAAATAGTCCAGAAAGCATACTAGGTGTAGTTAGTCTTATCTTTGGAGCAATGGGATAGCAAGATTGCACTGTCTCGAATTTATACAATTGTTCAACTAATGAATCCTTCTTTGTCACTTCACCATTATCAGCATCAACCATAGTGGCATCAGCTGGGAGCAAGGGGTGGAAGTTAATCAACCCCCAGTAATCAAGAAACTCCAGAATCTCTTGCCTTGCATCCAAGTCCCCAACTTCAAGCTCCTCAAGGTCTTTCACTTCAATCTGGCAATTAGGATTCGCGTGGAATTTCTTCATAATCCAATTCCGTATCTCCATGTACATCTCAGGTGTTTTGGTTTCAGATTTCCCATTGAAGAAAGAAGGTAGTGCACGTTCCTCAAGAGAGTGAACATTTGCCCACGAAAACCAACCTGCTTATGCAAAGAACATTAGCAAAAACAAACTTAAATTTCAGTAACAGTAAAAAAGATCAAAGTTTTACAGAATTGAACATTTCGATCCCTTCCACATTCAGCATTTCAATTTCGCCAATCGACATGAAAGTTCAAGTATTCAGATAGATAATAAGAGACGGCATTTACCTCATTTCAGGTTTCCAGTCATCAATAGCTAAGGAAATGAACTTGAAAACTGGAAATGAATTCTAGGGTTTAGACTTACCACAGTGTTTCGGCACAACATGAGCATTCCGGTCCCGAAATCTAAGAGCTTCATATTCAGCTTCAGTAGCAGCCTCCAGAGCTTCCCAAGCTTTAACAGCCTTCCTCTCTTCCTCTGCTTCCAAGACCTCCAGCGCAGCCGCGGAAGCCTTCTCCTCGATCTTCACAGAAAGAGCCGACCCAACGGCTCCGGCAATGGACGGAACTTGGCGACCCCTGGTCAAAGGGCCATTCTGGATCTGGTTCTGAGACATTAGGTACTTCTCCCGGGTGAATCGTTTTGATGGAAGAGACGGAGGACTTGAGACGCCAAGAGCGCTAGCCTTTCTCTTCTGACCCCCCGGCCTCCTGCGTGTCGGCGGATCAGCAGAATGCGGCTCGGCGGCCGGTGCTTGTTGGGTTCCGGCATCGCGGCGTTTCTCTTCCATGACGAAGCCTTGATTGTTCCGGGATTCAGTAGAGCGACTTCCGTCACCGGTCGAAGTCGCATATTCCCCTTATTGCATCTTCAATCATCCAGCAACTATTTTGCATAAGAGCCCTTAATATTGTTAGTAATCTTATTATGACCATGTATGTTTCACTTTTCCCTAAATGTACACCCCATGTTTTCAGTTTCTTCCTTTTGAACATTCATTCCCCCTCGTAGTTCGTTTTTTTTTTCTTCTCATAACTATGGAAGTAGTTTTATTGGTAACTTAAATATAGGGTTAATAATAAAAAACAAACCGAATTTGAGAAAAACAAAATAGTAAATTAAATTTTTTTTTGTTGACAAATAATAAAATAAACTTTTGGAATTGAGCAATCAACAAAACTATCTTAAATTTTTATTATGTTTGAACAGATTTTTCAATGTTTGAGAGGTTTATTAAGTCAATATTAGTTGAAGTATTATAAGGAAAGAGTATTACGAATTTACGACTTAATAACTCCCTCAAACATTGAAAAATCCGTTCAAACATAATGAAAAGTTGAGATACATTTGTTGATTTCTCAATTCAGAAATTTGGTTTAATGTTTAAAAAAAAAATGATTTACTGATCGGTTTTTCATGAAAAGTTCGGTTTTATTTTTATAATTAACCCCTTAAATATATAATGACCCTTAAATATATAATGACAGTTAACCACATTTATCTCTCTCATCATCATCTTCAACCTCTGAACCTGAACAAACATGTCTCTGAGTCTGAGTATTGTATCTGGCAGCATCTTTGTCCTTTCACTGCTCTTGGTGGTGAGTTAATAATCTGCAAATTCTATCTCTTTTCAATCATTTTTGTATGATGTATTGAATCTTTGCAATACCATAGTAATAACCTGAAGCTTTTGCAGTGCATCCATGGCGGTGGAGCAAGGAAGATGAACACCATGGATCTTCACCATCACCACGAACATGATCCCAACAACATTGACGAATCAAATCTGATCTTTTTCACATTGAAGGACCTCCAGAAAGGCAAAACCCTGCCCATCTACTTACCCAGAAGAAACTCTTCTTCATCTCCGAAATTCCTGTCCAAAAGAGAAGCCGAATCCATTCCTTTCGATTCACAAAAACTCTCTGATCTCCTTCAACTCTTCTCCTTCCCCAACGGCTCTCCTCAAGCCAAAGCCGTCCAAACCACCCTCCACGAATGCGAGCTGCCGCCGATCAACGGAGAGACCAAGCTCTGCGCTACGTCCTTGGAGTCCATGCTCGATTACGTCAGCAGTGTATTCCGTGACGTAGAAACCAAGGTTCCGAATTTCAAGGTTCTGTCCACTGCCCACTTCACAGAATCCGACGTCCATTTCCAGAACTTCACCATTAAAGCCGTTCCTCGAGAGATCGCGTCTCCGAAGATGGTGGCTTGCCATGCAATGGCTTATCCTTACGCAGTGTTCTACTGCCATAGCCAGAAGACGCAGAACCGGGTGTTTGAGATTTCTCTGGAAGGGGAGAATGGAGACAAGGTGGAGGCTGTGGCGGTCTGCCACCTGGACACCTCCCAATGGAGCAGTGATCATGTGTCGTTTCGGGTGTTGGGTATCGAACCTGGTACCTTGCCTGTTTGTCACTTCTTCCCTGCGGATAACCTCGTCTGGGTTCCAACCACGACGACTGGTAGTGGTAGGTAGTTCGGGAACCGTAGGGTTCGGTTGTATGCGCATAGCCACAAAATGTTCTATTACATAGGAAATATAACGCAAATAAGACTGCATTTTTCTTAATTAATCAATAATCATGTGTATTTGCGGAAATTTAGTTGAGTTTGGTTGGCACTCCTCATTGTAATTTGACTATCATTAATTAGAGGAGAGTTAATTATAAAAAAAAACGAACTTTGAGTAAAAACCAAATAATAATCTGAACTTTATTTTTTGACAAACAACAAATGAAACATTTAGAATTGAGCAATCAACAAACCTATCTCAAATCTCGGTTATGTTTGAAATATTTTTTCAATGTTTGAGTGAGTTATTAAGTTGGAATATTATTTTCTTAGAATACTTTAACTAATGTTGACTTAATAATTTCATCATATACTGAAAAATTCGTTCAAACATAATGAAAATTTGAGTTAGGTTTGCTGATTGCTCAATTCCAAAATTTTGGTTTGTTGTTTGGTTTTTCCCTAAAGTTCAGTTTGTTTTTTGGTAATTAACTCTTAATTATAAGTGTCGGATTCCAAAGAATACCACCTACGATCTATGAGAGTTAAGACGTATGTCTTAACCAACTGTCTTCCGAACTTGTGAGTGAAGTTATTCGGTATACTCTTAAGTCATCTTAACATTCTCTCTTATGAACATCAGTTTACTCAAAGCATGCGTCTTAAAGTCATCTTAACACGACCCCTTTTACAAGTGTACTTTCACACGACTTTATTATTCGGTTTAACTTATCTGTTGAGTCTTTTATTTGCCCCGGGTTACAAGATCATATTTGACTGCCTATAATGGTAAATACAACTTAATGAGGCATTTATACATTCAAGTCAAGTAAACTATCTGTCTGATGATCTGCTGATTTGAACTGTTTCTCCTCATCATCAAACGCCTTCCTCATGATCATCATCTCTTTGTGATGTTTCTGGTATCCATGATAAATTATTGGATTTTCCTTGGTATCGAAATCTCCAGAAAAACGATGATCATGCAGATCGGTTATGGAGTCCAGTTCCTTTTTTTTGTGAATACGTCCTGCAATGGCTTCAGGCATGGTCTGGCCCTTCACCACCTCATTCCAGTAGTCTTCTGCTGGGTTGCTTCTTGCATGGCTGAACCCTAGAATCTGTTGAAAACACAAGCTCATCCATAAGTATATTGCATGAAAAGCTCATCCAATATTTGAAAGTTTCTTACCATAACAAGAGAGAAATGGAGGATCAAAGCATACACAATAGGCTTCATCTCCCCTCTGTGATTGGAAACTACTGAAGTTGATGGTTTTTTTGTATATATTTATGAAGATTCATAAGAGAGACGTTTCTGGTTTGACCAAGGGAACGGTTTCTGATAGCTACGAGCTTCCCTTTTTCTGGTCGCTGGATTGAATAAGCAAATTATTCTTAATATTAGCATATATAGTAACCTAGCATATAATACTTACATTTTTTTGTATATAGAGTAACCGTAATATTAATATATATAGTAACCTAGTATATAATACATACATTTTTTTGTACATATAGTAACCTTAATATCAATATATATAGTAACCTAGCATATAATACATACATTTTTTTTTGTTTATATAGTAACCTTAATATTAGCATATATGGTAGCCTAGCATATAATACATACATTTTTTTAAGGAGTCGACGGGTCTGTTTTGGATCCAAATTCATAATCTGAATCCAACCCATTTTTTTGTCTATCCAAAATTGACACGTAACCCTTATTTTTATAACCAAATCCCAACCATGAAATAATATTTATGACATGTTAACTCTTACACAAGAACCGAACCGATGCTACACAACTCCAGAAGCTCGAGGAAATGAAAAGGCCTACAAGAATGGCGCCTGTGGAAACGTTGTACAAACAAACACATGCTGAAGAAGAAAACCAAAAAAAACCACACCAAATACCTCCATCAATCGACCAATAAGCAGATGCACACTCAAGACTCAAGAGCAGGTCACAATTCTATAAGGGGGGAAAACGCTTTGTCGTAAATCAATAAAGAGTATGGCAGAGAACGAAGTGGGGTTCGTGAGTTTAACCACCAGAGTGAGAGACAGGGGTTGTAATGAACTCCTTGTCTTTGAATGAGTGCACAAACTGCTGTGGAAGCGAATGCTCCACCTGTGGATTCACAAAGCAGAAGAAGACATATATATAGGTCAATCAACAATTACTAGAAATGACCAGCTCATAGAGCAAGATGTCAGTGTTAGGTATTGTAGTCTGATTGATATGTAATGGTCGGTGAGGTTGCCCGGGGGTGGGGGCCGGGAGCCCCCACCCGAAGGCGGGGTTCGGGGCAGCGCCCCGAACCAATAGACTATACTGTACTGTATTTCTCCATGTATACGTATTTTGTAACAGTAACCGTCATGAATAATATTTTCTAAACCGTGTGGAGGTTGCTCACTTGAGTGTTACTACAAGAAATCTGATTTTGCTTCCCTTCCTTTTCTCTCTAAAATATCATAAGTGTTCTTGTAAATCCTTAGTGTGTTCTTCATTAGTTGAGTGTTTGATCCTACCAGTCAGTAAAGAGTGTCGTAAGACAACTTCATGGACTAACCATACTACTACGTCTTTGCTCAAATTGATGCACACCCTTCATGGCCAATCGAACAAGCTTATGAACATCAGTTGATGGATATCTATCACAAAATTTGATCAATTCATGCAAAGATAGTACAAGCAACTCCATGGAGACCCATTGCAGAAGCAACTAACTATAGATAGATAGATTCCTTTTACTATCTTTGTTTGTCTGAGACTCTGTCTTTGTTAAGTGTGTTGAAAATTTATACCATCCATAAAAGGGGTTGATGGATGGTTCAGTGTTTCCTTTTACTCTCCTTAAAAGTTGATTATTTCCATCTTGAAACTCAAAAGGCTGAATGGATTGTCAAACCTACCCAACATATTCCCCTTCTTGTTCTGTTGTAGAACACTAAAACGACATGGTAGAAATGTATTTAACCAAATAACTAGAGAAGAACCCACATACCCAGTCACCGTCAGGATCAACACCAGGTACCAACACATTGATCTCACTTGATTTTGCCGTTGTTATTGATGCACCCAAGGAGTCTTTTGACACTGTCGGAGCTGAACCCTGTATTCATCAAAATATCACCAATTCAAGATTTCATGCAATCGAGATGAAGCTTATGATCTAAAGATTTGAGAGAAAAGAATCTGGTACTAACGGGCCGTTTCTTTCACGGAATTCGGAATAAGGAATACGGAATAGGGAATAAGGAATAGGAGATAAGAATATGAAGTTGTTTCTTTGCTGGAATGGAAATGAATAGAATAAGGAATTCTGTTGTTTTTTTGATGGAATTGAATATGGAAATGGAATAGAATGTGGTAAAATGACATATTTGTCCCTCCTTGTATATGTTAAATATATAATACATTTAATTTGTATTAATTAATTTTAACAAGAACATAATAATAATAACTTAAATATAATTAATTAATATTTACAAAAACTTTTTTAAATAATTTATTTAATTCTTTAATTATTTTTAAAGTGCAATATATTATTAAAAACTACATTTCCATTGATTTTTTTATTCCTTTTCCATTTTATATTAAAAATAAACATTTTATACCGTATACTAATATATATAAAACTATTAATTATCGTATATTGCATTCAGAACCAAACATCCAAGGCAATTATTTCAACAACAATTCAACAGCAAACAATAGCAGTTCAACAGCAATAGCCAAGGCATTCTTGTAGGCATTGATGAGCATGCGAGGTGCAGCAGCTAGAGTTGGGTATGAGACAGCAAGGGCTAGAGAAGTCACCATAGAGACACCACTTGCAAACTTTGCTATCAAATCCTCTTCGGTCATGTCAAGCACCTGAGGGCTGAAGACAGTTCCACTGTCATACATTCTCAACAACAAGACCAAACGAGAACGGGCAGGAGCTCCAACCTTGTATTTAGCAACCTCTTCACTGACTTCCTTCAGGTCACCCTTGGTGAAAATCAGACCCACGTTCCACTCAAGTATCAACTACACACGGAACAATAACAAAAGAAGCATTCACCTGGAGGATTGACCCATGCAAAACCTTCTTGAAGCAACCAAAGGTGAATTATCTGTATATTGGATGTACAACAATTGGCATACACAATGCACAGAGATTTAAACTGAAGCTTCTGAGATTATTCCTTCAACTGAAGCTTCTGAGATTTAAAAACAGAACAGCAAACGACATTGGTAATGTACAGAATCACAAATACACTGGACATCATTATGGCTGTATTTTCTTGGCAATGCAGTATGTTTGAATGGATTTCAAAACACCTCCGGGGGAGTAAACAATCAGCAATGCAAATCAGTAAATGAAAGAAGCTAATGAAAACCTCTCTAACATATTAACAACTACATAAAGACACCAAAATATGCAGCTATGGCAGATTAGTATACCAGTATAATATCAATCACCTGGGTAATATTTATCAAAAATTGAGGATCTTTGACGGCATCAATTGCCTGAATTTGGATCCTCTGAATCCAAATAGTCTGAATCTGAGTCAGAGTCATTCCCGACTAATCGCAAACCACCAATTTGCACCTCCTCCCCGTTCGATTGAGAAGCGAATTCACGCACATCGGCCTATGATAATGTCTCCAACGAGCCATCAACATAACCCATAATCGATTCTAGATTCGTCACGAAGGAGAGCAGAACGGGTTCGTCACGGGATGAACATACCTGAGCAGACGGAGAGCAGCGGAGAACATACCTGACGAGACGGAGAACATACTGAGGCGAAGAAGAAGGAGGGCAAGGAAGGGAGCTTCGGTTCTGGTAATGAAGATAAGTGGAGGGTAGTTCGGTCTTAATGAAAAATTAATGAGGGCAGTTTCGTCTTTTCGATCTCTATTCCGGATTCCGGACGCTCTAGGCTTAGGAAATCCGAAGTATTTGACCGGAATGTCTACCACTACCTCTCTAGGAATCCGTAAGCCAAATTTTTGCAATTCCGCGAAAAGAACAACTTCATACGGAATCCGTATCACCTATTCCATTCTTATTCTGTGAGAAGAACATGCCATAAGTCCCTACCTGACACTGCACCTCAACACCATTGCAGTTGACAATCTCACAGGCAGCAACAACATCCTGTGTTTTACAAAGAAGAGCATCATGATATTAGATCTCGCTCCGGTCCACAAAAGATCCTTTAACATAATAAAAAATGAAAATTGTTCCACATTTGATACTGACCGTAAATACAACACCCATCTTGGTGCACTTGTCGATAGTTATGATATTAACTTTCCCTGCAAGTTGTACACAATATCCTCAGTATTTTCAAGTTTGGACTCTAGAATTTAGCCAGTATAAAAATAAATTCAGGTACCTTTAATCTGCAGGACAGAGTCTTTGCACCCATAAATGTATACACCCTGCTTTGCATCACAGTCATCAATAACCAAGTCCTTTCTTCCAATTTGGTTTTCAACAGCCCACCTGTATTAGTACATGTTAGAGAAATAATGATCAGATCCTTGCACGAAGAACTAGGATCGTTTCACTCACTTTCGACCCATCTGTAACTCCAACTTTGGGGGTCCCGTCTTGGAGAAAGCAGGTGAAGCAGAACGAGCCTCTTTCTCATTGATACCAACAACGCCAGTTCTATCTGCACGGTTCTTCGTCTTCATGTCAGCTGTGACCTTTCGCAGACCAGTAGTCACAGGCTTTCCAGAATTGATTTCACTGAAAACTGCAGCCATTCCTACCTTTGGGCGTGAAGAAGATGCCTGAGAAGGTTCGGAACTAAAGAGTGAACCAGGGGGAGGAGATGGAGCAGAAGGTGGACCAGCTGGTGTTTTTGATAATGGCTTTGCTGGAGCAAAAGTCGTTGAAGTGCCGGTAGGATTCCATACAGGACCAAGAGGATAGAAACTCTTCACATAATCCCGAAGACCAGGTAAATAGAGTTCCTTCACAGCTTTGGCCCATTCAACATGGCTTGCATCTTTGTTTCTGTACTCTACCAGTACCTGATTCTAGAAGGTATGCTTTCCTACTAAAAAGCACATTGTTCCGTCCACGACGTAGAACATGGTTTGTTCTGATAATAATAATATAGTGTTCTTCCTTTTTTATTATGATCATGGGAACGGTGTCGCCTTTTTGGAACAATGCCATTTCCTCGGTTTTACTTGTCGCACACGCCAAGTTACCCAACTTTACAATAGCACAAACATCATGCACTTTTGTTCAATTGCATGATTCCAGTAAAGTCTGTTTCCAATGTGATTGATCTTTGAATGTCTCATATAATAAACAAAAACAACCTCAATAACAGAGAGAAGCAAGGATTTCTTTGTCATTACTCTGCAAAATGGCAAGGAACAGAACAATGTCCAACACAACTATTGCAGGATCGGTATTTTGGAAAGACGGGCAATAGCTCTTGGTCACCGAGGAACTGCAAAGTCTAGAAATGGAGAGTGCTGATATGATCAGCAGCAGAAACATTCTGACGGGTTCAAAGTTTTTAAACAGATTGCAGGTAAAGAAGAACAACATGGAGAATCCATCTACAGGAAGAAGATGAAGACATGTTCCTCTACTATTATATGTCAGAAAGCAAAATCAAACAAGTATTACTTCTGTGTCTTCTCTTTGATAAGACATGAATTATAATCAACAGTTGAAAAGTTATATCATTCCAACCAGATTCTACTAAGCAAACTAGCCCAACATAAGGCATTGACTCTATAGATTGTTTAAGGATCCGTTTTGCATAAGTGTTGGATGGTACAAGTGAACTGAAAAAACTAGTTGAAGAAAAGTTTTGATCTTCCAAGAAAATGATAACGAAGATCGACTACTAGCTACTATCACTCCGATTACCCAGTGGCCTGGTCACAATGGAACTGCCATCCCTATATACCAAGTAGAGAAAGTCAGAAAAACCCAACTCAAACTGGTCCTAATCATTCGACTAGTAGCTATCGAAAACATCAATGAATAATGTGATCACGAACTAGGCTTTGCTGATCATATTAGACTAGACATCTGTTGAAGACATTAATGGATTCAAGCATTGACATCAGAAAATGCGTATCCGAAAAGAGCAATTTGCTACTGCTGAAAATTAGATTCAATTGTTAATCAAGGAAGGAAGAAAATTGAAGCAAGTAAGAAGTAAAATTACCCTGTGAGAGCCAGCTCCAGCAAGAAGAATCAACGGCAATGTTGGACTTAAGCCGAGCTGCAGCAATGGCGCTGTGGAGTGGCATTAACGACTCCACACTGCCCAATGCCGAAGCAGACCTGAATCAATCAATCACACATACGTTACATCGGAACAACACAACATGATCTAATCGAAATTTTCAGCTCGGAACTACTTCGAGAGCACTAATTGAAGAGACAATGTTTTAAGTACCGTGCAGCAGAGAACATGGCTCTGGTTGGGGAAGAGAGAGGAGAAGAAAGAGGTGTTGAGGTTACAGATTTGCGTGCTACGGTTTTGGCTTGAGCTATGACGGACCTTGAACTCGCCATGAGGGCTGATCTGCAGAAGGAAGACATCTTTGTTGCGCGTTGCGACAGAGAGAAACCACCGCCGTCTCTGTAATGAGGACGGATTGAAATTCTGCAAAACCCTAAAACCCTATTAGCTATTAGACCCGGTCTAATCCTAAGAACCGTTCGGTTCAATATGTTTTTTTTAAAAATCATATTATGTATGAAATAGGTCAAAGGGGTGATAAAAAAAACTGGCTGACCCGAATTTCCAAAAAAGATCGACCCGACTAAAACGGAGACTGAGTGGATGAATTTTTTCCTTCAAGGTCGGACTCGGTCTCAGACTTTTTTTCCCAAAAAGCTGACTAGGACCGACTTGACCCAAATTTTATCAAGCCCTAAAAATTCTACTGGCACTCCTACCCTCTCGTCTTTCGAAAGTGTGGCACTCCTTCAGTTTCTCTTACCCATAAAGCAAAGTTAAGATATTTTCTTGCAATTTCAAGTTTCCGACATTATGGAATGCATGTTGGACTTGGAGCATAGCTTCAGTTTCAGGGAGTTGATCATGGATAAGTTGTCGGCGAATTCTGACAACATCGACGATTGTTTTGTTATGTTATGTTCTTCCATGGTCAGATTCGGTTTTTCCCATACAACTTCACAATTCTTTCCTCACCAAGTTGAAGATGAAGGAACAAGCAGCAGCATTTCCAGCAGAGTACAAGAGGTTGTTCTCTTCGAACATCTCCTCTTCGAAGCTCTGTTGTACCGATTTCGGGGAAGCATTTGTATTTTTATATTTTTTGGTTAGATTTGTTGTTTTTTTTTACCAAAAAATTCGGTCCAGAACCGAGACCGTCTTGAATAAAACAAGCCCGACTCAGACAGATTTTTTTAACTGAAGTCGGTCTCGGTCCTTCAGAAGTCAATACCGAAATTTCAGTCTCAATCTTACCTTCAAGACCGGTCTGGTCCGCCCATGACCAACCGTAGTATGAAACATCACATTCTACATTCCGAGATACATATTTTATTAAAATTCTCATTAATATTGCAGAACTCAAATTTTTAAAAAACAAATAGACCTAAGTCGTATATATTTTCTTTCTTAATTATATATGATTCATATAATAAAATATTTATATTTTTTTGGGCCAAATAAAATATTTATATTTACATCTACATTTCTTGTGAATGATTTATATTTTTGGGAAAAATGAATTATATTTATGGCATATTATTCGATCTGGTCTAATCTTAAAAGCTGCCCGGTTCGTTGTTTCCCTTTAGCCGAATTCGAAATAAACCACCAAGTATTCTCTTCTTCCAGATGCAACCACACATTTCAGCCGAGAGCGGCCGTCTTCCTCCATCGTCCGACTCCGATACACAAGGTTCTCTCTCTCTGACACGCTTCCCCTAGTATAGTTTAGGTTGTTAATTTGACTGATTTGGAGTTGCATTGAAGATTAGTAGAGTAGGGTTTAGTTGAAAAGGTTCGAGATTGTTCTTGCCAAGTCGAGCAGTTAATGGCCGGAGTTCTTAATTACTTCCGCCTTTGATCCGACAACTGAGTTGATTAGGGTTTGTGATTGAGCAATCGGAGATAGGGAATAGTTGAATGCGTGAATTTGTACTTTTTTCTCGATCAATTGAATCACCTCCAAATTAGGTTATCAGTTTTTCATGAAGTCGATGTCGCAAAGGCCTTACTTTTCTGTTTTCTGCATCATAGTTATCAGAACCGGACCGGATCGGCGGTCCGACCGGAAACCGGACCCCTATCCGGTTTGGTTCAGTTAAAAGACCGTTTTACGAATGAACAATATTTGAACCGGGTTGAACCAGGAGGTTTTTGGAAAACCGTCCGGTTTCCGTTATTTTTTAACAGACCTTTTTCGGTTTAAACTTTAAACCGATTGGTCTGTTTCAGCAGTTAAACCAGTTCGGTTCACTGGTAGGTTAAGTTACGTGACTTCTCATTAGGGGTGAGCAAATTACCCATTTGGACCCGGAACCTATCCGGAACCGACACTTTGGGTAATTTCCGGGTAGACATTTTAAAAATTGGGTAGGTTCCGTGAAAAAAAATTGAGAACCTATTTATTCGGTTCCGGTTCTCCTATATGGGTACCCTTAAGTAACCGGAACCGGTTCTCTCTCTCTCTCTATTTTTTTTTTTAAAAAAGGGTTAATAGTCAAAGTACCCCCTAAAGTTTGGGCGAAATTTAGGATTGCCCCTTAAAGTCTAAAATTTTAAATATTAGTCCTAAAATTTGGACGATTTTAAAAATCGCCCCTTTCCGTCCTAAGTCCGTTAATTTGGAACGGAAAACACAACATGTGCCCTGCACGTGACTTCACTTAAGATTGAAAGACCAAATTGCCCTACCTTCTTCTTCTTCTTCATCGTTCAAGGTTGAGCAACTGTATCCATGGAATGGTGGTACCAATCAGCAGAGGAAAGAATGTCTGCACCTACTGTGTATCCTCCGCCTCCCCCACCTCCACCCCCAAAGGTAGCATTATGTCAGCGACCAAGTAGATCCTCGAACACAGAGTTTCCTGACTTGGGAAAGCTTAGAGTCAGTCCGTCGAAATGGAGTAGGACTGAAAGGACCAATGGCTACTCCAATTGGAAAGCCTCAAAATTATAACTCGTCAAGCAAGTCTAAGGGTAGCAGAATATGCTTTCCACTATGCCAAGACCCATGGAAGAGGAAGGGTATCTGCAATCCACAAAGCCAATATTATGCAGAAAACTGATGGCCTTTTCCTAAAGGTAAGCTAAATTTTGTTCTAATGATTTCATTAGAGTCATAGAGGCACGTGACTGGACATTCTCACCACTCTTCCTCACACATTTGCTTTTAGTGCTGCCGTGAGGTTGCAAAAAAGTATCCTGAGATAACATATGAAGAAGTCGTTATTGACAACTGCTGCATGATGGTAAGTTAAGACCCGACACACACTTTCTCCTTTAACTGTATGTGATATAATTTATCGTCATCAGTCATCATGTAGATATAATTTATCCTCTATTGTTCTAGCAGTGTATAAACAATTCTTCTTGTTCATTTATCTCAGCTTGTGAAGAACCCTGCACTTTTTGATGTACTAGTGATGCCCAACCTCTACGGTGACATTATCAGTGATCTTTGTGCTGGATTAATCAGAGGGCTTAGGTCTAACACCAAGGTATATTCAAAATTTTGTTCCCTCTATCATATATGTTTCCTGGCTAAGTAAGAAACAAATAATATATGTTCGGTCTCGCATATTACAGCTGCAACATTGGTGAGGGAGGTATTGCACTAGCTGAAGCTGTACATGGATCAACTCCTGATATTGCTGGAAAGGTTGGTCATGACATGATACTTTCTACAGAGTGTTGTTCATTTTCATTGCTTTACCCTTTTGAATCTAACTGGTGCATGTTGAAACGTTTCTGCAGAATTTGGCAAACCCAACAGCTACGCCTCCGGCGCTACCGGCGGCAAGGGAGAGTTCAAGAATTACAACAAGGACGTTAATGTCCCGAATTTGAAGTACAACAAGGACTTCAACAGCTACGCCTCCGTCGGAACTGAAGGCAATATCGGAGTGCATGATATCGTGTGGGTACGGAAAGGAGTGCATCAGTATTTACAACATCATCAGGAAGTCGATCATCGATGAAGGAATTTACCGCCTCGGAGTAGAGAAGACGACTCAGTCGCAAATCCAGAAAATGGACTGGGAAGTCGTCGATGTGAGGATAAAAAATTGGTTACAGGCGGTGAAGGTGACGATGAATACTCCATTAGTCTTCTCTGTTATTCATATGTGTTGTTATTTAAAGGAAAAACGTGACGTGTCTAGTTATAGAAGGAGGGCATTTTGGTCTTTAAAATTTATGTGAAGTCACGTGCCGAGCACATGGTCGTTTTCCGTCCCAAATTAACAGACAGAGGACGGAAAGGGGCGATTTTTGAAATCGTCCAAACTTTAGGATTAATATTTAAAATTTTAGACTTTAAGGGGTAATACTAAATTTCGCCCAAACTTTAGGGGCACTTGGACTATTTACCCTTTAAAAAAATAGAGAAACCCTAAAGCTAAAGAAGGAAGCTGAACCGTAACCTTGCCATTTGCCAAGAAGTTGAACCGCAGCCTTGTCTTTCAGCCTCAGCCTTTCAGTCTTTAAGCCTCGGACTCACAGATCAGAGCAATCGGCGCCTTCAACCGCAGCCTCTCCGACGGTAGCCTCCACGTCTCTCTTCCTACGGTGAGCCTCCCCTGTCTCTCTTCCTACGTCTCTTTCTTGTGAATTTTATTAAAAATGGTGGATCCGTTGTCGGAATCGATCTCAAGGTTTGTGCTTTACCTTCACTATCATCTGCTCGTTATTTTCGAGCGTGTATCATCTACTGGTTATTAATGCTCTTTTACCTTCGCTATCATCTGCTGTATTAATGCTGGTTATTTTCGAGTGTGATTATTTTCGATTGAATTGCCTTTATCTGATTTTGAGCAATCATTTTTGTGCGAATGACATTACAAACTAAGCATATTTGTTAAGGTGTGAATGACATTACAAACTAGGCTTCAATCTGCTCTCCCAGGTCAATCGACTATGATATTTTCGATAGCCTCTTTGTCAAAAGTAGAGCCTATGTGATCTGAGCCTATGTAAATCATAATCTCATTTCTCTTATCAGCTTCTTCAGTTCTCAGTACAGAAGCAGCCACAACTCTTCTCAGCTTCTTTGTGACTTCGTCTCGATCGCCAGGTTCGTCTCGATCGCCAGGTTTGTCTCGATAGCCAGGTTCGTCTCGACCGCAGCACCGCACCGTACCGCACAGCAGCAGCTCCAGCAGCACCGCACCGCAGCAGCACCGCAGCACCGCACCGCAGCAGCTCCAGCACGCCGTCGTCTCCAGGTATGCCATACAATAGCGTTATTAAGTTCGGTTGTTTAATTTGGTTAGCTGTGATGATTCCTAATTGCTGAATTCCTAATTGCTGATTCCTAATTGCTTGGAGAGACCAACGGTCAATAACTGTAAAGCCGTGTCCAATTTACAACCGAAGAACGAAATATGCGATAAAAGATTGGTGTAGTGGTTTGGGGTTTGATTCTGTTCAATATGGTTCATATGGTCTATCTAGACCTAAGTGTGGTTGTAAGATGTGCTCGGTTGAGTATGCTGCTTACATACAGATGTTGGAGTAGTTATGGAGCTCCAATATGAATTGATTCCTTTTTTTTGGTTGATCATTGGGAGGTCCAATGCTAAGAACATTACTTACTGTAATCTATACTATGATGTTTTATAAAGTTCAAGAATACCATGAAACAGGTTACCGATGTTGTTTGGTTAGGATTAAAGATTCTGCAGAACCACAAGTGTTGTAGGATGAACACTGATATTATGAACCCCAAGAGACAACTTCATAAAGAAAAACTTTCTCAAACAAACAATTGATACACCATTATGGACATGACACAAACAAGAACCTAGTTAGTTAAACTGTGTGCCTGATTGTTAGCTGAGGTGATATGGATTAGAGAATTGAATGGTAGTTTTGTTTCATTTTCTGTGAAGTATTGATTTTTTTTTTTTTTTTTATGAAACAAGGCAGGTGTCACCATTTCATTACAGAAACTTAATTCAATCCGATGATGAGGTCTGTCTTTGGTGGATGGGACTGAATCTTTAGTATTTTGTTTGAATAAAATGAACCACGATTGAGGACTAACGGATGATATATCATGGCAGAGTCAGCAGACACCACTCACATAGGAGGAGAGCATGCACAGCACAACTCACCCAATCAAATATAATTTGTTTAATTATTTAAGAGCTTAGTTATGCTGTTGCACCATTTGGGATTTTTTTTTCCTTTCAAAAAGTGCTAAATTTTATAAATTATATTGCGTTTTAGAATTTTTTTAGTGACCAAAAAATTTATCTTCGAAAGTTGTCCATCCTCACCACAATTGTGTTTGAGAATTGAGAGTAATGTGTGTTTGAGAATTGAGAGTAATGTGTGTTTGTGTTTGTGAGACTATGTAGTTTGAGTTAATTATGTTTGTGTTTGAGACCAGGTATGTATTTTAAGTTTTCAATTTTTTTCCTTGTGAACAGTGAACCGCACACCGAACCGGGTTGGACCGGCCGAACCGTGAACCGCCCTCACCGGTTCGATGTCCGGTCCGGTTCTGATAACTATGTTCTGCATTTTTCAATTCTTAATCCCATTCAAATAAACCGAGGAAAAGACCACGAATTCATAAATGTGCTCTCTTTGTTTTGATGACATCAATTGCTTGCTATTCACTATTCACCGACACTGAATCACTTGATGTAGGAAAGATCAAAGAAAGATGAACTTCGCAGCATCCTTGTACCGAAGAGCTAGTATCAAGGATTTGGTAACAAATATCCCTGTCTACTCTGGGGCTACTGGTACAACTTTTATGCGTTATCTGTTACTCTTACATCTTTGCATCCATTAACGATGCAACCCGGGTTCAAAAGGCTGAGCCTAACCTCTGCTTGTGATCATGGTCACCTGCTGCTTGAGTAGATGCTTCAGGTGGAGCTCTAAGCTTAATGTTCAGACGTTGGGCCACGAAAAAGACAGCCGGGTCAACAAAGAACGGAAGGGACTCGAAACCGAAGAATCTTGGAGTCAAGAAATTTGGTGGAGAGGTTAGAATCTCCCTAAAACCTTTGTATTTCATCCAAACCAATGATGCTTCTCTTGTTTGGAGTAGATCATTGTAACTGGTAAAATTTTGCATTTTGTTCATCTGCAGAGGGTGATTCCTGGAAACATCATCGTACGACAGCGGGGCACAAGATTCCACCCTGGAGACTACGTCGGAATCGGGAAAGATCACACGCTTTATGCACTTAAAGAAGGCAATGTTAAGTTCGAGCATCACAAATTGAGCGGAAGGAAATGGGTGCACATCATCCGCAAGGAAGGTCACGTACCTCACCCGATCTACTCAGACATGGCTGCATCGCCAGAATTGGAGAAGGTTGTTGCAGCTTAATCGCCATTCTATCGATGCTTTCGTTAAACTGGTACATCACCGTGATTATTTGGTTGCGGGTTTTTGCTGTATGGATTGACAAACTTGATGTTGTGGTTCTTCCATTACAACTTTTGTTCATTGCAACATCTAATAAATGGGTTAAATACCAAATAGCTATCTGAATTTTGGACGTTTTACAAATAGTTACCCGAACTTTGAATTTTCAATAACGACTACCTAAACTTTGGACAAATGTGCAAATAGCTACCTCAACTTTGACACATGGGGCAAATCACTACGTCCGTTAAATTTTATGTTAAATATGGACGGAAAATGACGTGTCAGCACATGATTGGTCCATAATTTTAGAAACTCTATTATTTTTTTTAAATACTAAAAAAATCAGAAAGTTTTTTTAATTTTGTTTCATATTTTTTAATACAAAAATTATATTACAAACTCTTATTTTTCTTATTAATTTTCCAGTTTTTTAAAGAATTTTTCTGATTTTTTTAGTATTTTTAAAAAATAATACAGTTTTTAAAATTATGGACCAATCATGTGTTGACACATCATTTTTCGTTCATATTTAATGGAAAATTTAACTGTCCTATATCATTTTCCGTCCATATTTAACGGAGATAACTATTTGCCCCATATGTCAAAGTTTAGGTAGTCATTTTTGAAAATTCAAAGTTCGGGTAGCTATTTGTAAAACGTACAAAGTTTGGGTAACTATTTAGTATTTAACCCCTAATAAATATACAATGAGTATGTTTTGCTATCATTTTATGTACATTAGAAGGATAAGAAATCAATTTTTTACAATAAGCTCTAAATCTCTCCACAAAACTCATCCACCTCAGACTCCCCCCCGTCCGAATCTAAATCGGAATCATCAGAATCAGAGCTGAATATTTCATCTTCATCACCCCCAGAAAAGTCATTACCTTCATTTTCTTCCTCTCCATTTGCTTGAATCGAAAGACTATCACCATTGGAATTACCAGACTCAAACCGAAGTCTTCTTTCAACTGCAGCCCTAACACGCTTCTCAAACTCTTCATCGGTGGTAGCTAGCATGTACCTCAATTTGAAATTAACACGGTTCTCTATCAACACCTTATGCCTTGGAATTATGCGACCTTCAAGAGAATAGCTCATAAACCTGCATATAATAATAGCGACCCAAAATCAGATTCAACATATAAATCTAAGAAATGGTGCATTATGAATGAATGTGATGTAGGGCTAACCTTGGAAATTCAATGAGATCCTTCAAAGGACGCACCATCGTTCTTCTCAAATACCGATACTTTGGTCTGAGGAGTTGTACATTGTAGCGGAGAAGCATCGGGAAATCAGCAATCATCTGTCCCAACTGGTGGAGTCTGATACCGAGTGACAAGAAGTACTTGAAATTGGGATCAAGTTTATGGTAAATGCTGCATCCCAGAAGCTCGGGCCCTAGAGCTATTACTTTTGCAATATCTGTTTTACTCACTCCAGCTCTGGTCATTAGAAAGACAACCTAAAAGGATGGGAAAATGACCAAGTTACGTTATGCAACCAGAAAGAAGCAAATTTATAGAATTATCATTCAGTTATAGTTATTATACGTTCCCAACTTAAGATGGTCAAATGTGAGAATGTACTAGAATAAATTTGGCATCTGTCAAATTGTCAATACATTATATAAACCATAACAATACAAGGGAGTAAAATAAAAGTAGGATGAAAAGAGAGACGAACCACTGGTCGAATTTTCTTGTGGAGACTGTACGTCAGTAACGGAGGGAACTTCACCAGCATCTTGCCAATGGCTTCGTTTCTAATGCCTATGTCTTGGAAGAACCGCACCTTCATTAAAAAAACATGGGTTAATTACTTAATTGGTTACACATGTTTCACCATTGTGCAGAAAGGTTACACATGTTTCAAAATGTGATTAATTGGTTTTGCTATGTGATTAAATTGATTATTCCGTTAGTAAACCGTTAATTTTAACGTTAATTTTTTTTTTAAAACATATTACTGAATTGTGAAATGACTATTATGCCCTTAGTTGTATTGAAGAACACATAATCGTCTTGAAGAACCAGAATCGAATCGAATCAAATTCGATTAGATTCGATGTTCTTGAAGAACCCAGAAACAGCATTTCTGGTTTCTTAAGAACCCAGAATCGCGATTCTGGGTTCGTACCTAGAGGAGTTCGGTGAAGAATGAAGACGTACCTGGCCACAGAGGAGATGAAGAATGAAGACGAGGAGAAGAATGAAGAACAACTCAGGGGTGTATGAAAGGGTAATTAAGTCATTTTATGTATCTAAATAGTGACTTAACTGTGATTTTTTACGATGAACAGTAAAAAAATCAATTAGTCACATTCCAAAACCAATTAATCACATTTTGAAACATGTGTAACTAATTAAGTAATTAACCAAAAAAACATTTGTGTCAATTATATGGCAATACACTACCCTGTGAACTGGAACTGGAAGCACAGACTAAGCATGAAGCAGTTTAATACCTTTGGCACGATGATTTCCTCCAAACTGACACAAAAAACCATGGGTTTTATGACAAGCATCCTCTTCATACCTTCTCGTGTAATACCAAGGTAATACAAGTATCTCACTAGAGGCTTCCATCTGTCCTCAATCCTACAAGCCATTAACTGTGGCTTAAATGCTAGTAATTTGCCGACCGATTCGGTGTTAAGACCAAACTCCTTCAAATAATTAACCTGCATATACATACAAATAATTCAACTAGGACGTTAGAAGATCCAGTAATTGCTGTATAAGCATACAAGGAAAGGTTATGTTTCCATAACCCGACCAAGACAAGCACCTGTGCCTTACATATGACAGAAAATAAACCGAAGTTCCAAATTCTATGCTAAAACAGTTTTAGCATATCCAAGTTCAAGTAGATACCTTTTGGTTCATTTCTTCCATTGAGAAGTAGCCGAGAACCTTTGGATAATCAAAAACCATAGTGCCAAAATCATGCCTGCTCATCCCCATATCCAAGTAGAAATCAACGCGCACCTTAATCTCCTCCATGGTATAAGACAGTAGTTGAGGAGACCGACTCATGACATATCCCATCCAATCTCTTCGAACTCCATAACTTTCCAAATACTCGACTATTTCATCTAGCTCCTGATTGCTTCTTTGCAGCATCCTCTCTCCCGCCCTCCCAAGTGCTACTCCCAGAAACCTACCGTTCACATGAATCGATTTCAACCACTGAACGACACGCCTCACAAATTCAAGATTTCCTTTTGACATGCAAATCAGCTTTCCTATTTGAGGATATGACAGGTCATTGTGTTTTAACCACCTGAAAATTTCACAGTATCAAATCGTACACATGGAAACTAATCGGCTACCAATGTAACAATCAAGCTATGAAGCTCAAATACAAAATCATTCATTTCAAAAGATACCGAAGTACTTACAAAATGCTCGAACCTTATAAGTGGGACAACGTTAGACTCCTGTATAACAGCCTCAGCACGAACATTAAACGAAGCGGTCATAAACATCGGCAATCGCTTCAGAGTGGCTGCCTCGATCATGACATAATCAATGAACCCTGGAACCTTATCAGCCAAACTCTTCGTATAAGTAATCCCAAACTTCCCTTGCTTCATCGCCGCCTTGAAAATCTCGATTGTCGCCTTTCGTCGAACACTTAGCGCGCGCATTATCATTTCCTCACTATCATCGTCGATGCTACCGTCAGGTTTTCCTGGAATCGCTGTCAGCGTGTCGAACGAGGATACGGAACCCGGAAATTGAGGAATTCGTTTGTGGCTCGTGGATAGCTGGAGGAGCTTTAATCTGTCTTGAGCGGGATGTTGAACTGAACGTCCGGGTGGAGGGTCCGGGAAGTTATTTTGGTAGTCAGTTGCTGCGGCGTTGGGGTGGAGTTGGTGGCGGTGAACGGAGGGAATGCGGTGGAAGGAAGAGGTGAAGGGATGAAGGTGCTGACATTGGAGCAGCATCTTGTTTTGCTTTTTTTTGCTGGCAGAATCCCCGTTGAGATAATAAGCAGACAATAATTGTATAATTGTGTCCTCTAACTCTAGAACATAAGCTTTCGTCCTCACATTTATATCCATTCAATTTGATCCTCAAACTCTAATTAAATTAATTTACAATTTTACATCCTTGGCTTGACGGGTATTTCTAGTATACTTTCTAAGCTTATTGTTTATACTAAATTTTGCATTTTTGTTAGAATCTAGAACAATTGTCACTTTTACTCTTTATGTGTACTCCTAAAAAAAAAGAATTTCTTTTGGTAAAGAAGTAGAGGTCTATACGGGTTTACCCGTCGGGTTCAGATCGGATTGGCCCGACTCGTGAACTAATGTGGATCAATTCGAACCCGAGTTGACGGGTTCGGCGGGTCAACCCGTATGATCTGCACAATTTTATTTTTTTGAAATAATACTATAAAATATAAATAAATATTAAAATTTATTATATCTTATAATTAACTATTCAACAATCACCATTAGTTTTACCAATAACATTCAAAATGAACTTTAAATATTTTATAATTAACAAAATATCTCTAACATTATCCTCTAAAAATTATCTCTCTCAAACTTGGTGGACAATCAAACAATTACTATAATTTTTTTTTTGATATAGTATAATTAACTTAAAGTAATTAGAGCATTTTTTAGTATTAAATATGTAGTATTCTAGCAAATAATATCAATTTAAAAAGGACCCAAAAAAATATTTTGACAGGTCGGATCCATATTATTGACCCGAACGTGACCCGCCATTTGCACAGGTTAGAAGGGTCAACCCTAAACCGACCATGATCTGAATTCGGATCATTTACAGGTCGAGTCAAAATTTGACACCTCTAAAAGAAACATAAGATTCAACCCTGAATTTAGCCCCAAAACAGATTCGACCCTGAATGAATACATCATAAACCAATTACAGATGATTTACATTTCAGGACCCGAAATAACCAATCAAATTCAATAAAACCCTTCTCACTCACATTTCTTCTAATCCACGCATTCAAATCCCCACAACCTTCCACGAATCAATGGGAGTAACTCGAACCAAGCCGCCCAACCCGACGGTTCGGGGAAAATCTTACCTTATTAAAAAAGAATGAACCCCGATTGAACCGAACCAACATCGATCCTACTCTTGAAATCTCTCTACATCTTGGGAACCAGCCGGTTCGGGGAAAATCTCATTGGAGTGTCGTCTGTGCGAGGACGAACCATTGGGTCCACTTCCGTTAGACTGGGACCCAGTTGTCCCCGACTGCTTCAGGCTGCTGCTTCCACCACCTTCGGCCCTGATCGCTGCCAAGGACCCTGGGACCACCGCCACGTCAGACGACTGCCGCCAGCTACCAAACAAGGCCGCATTCCACGATCCCCTAGATGAGGTGGTTCTGAGCCGACCTGAGTCGGTGTTCTCTTCCCTGACGATCTTGAGAGGGTTCTCTAGGGCTTTCAGGATGTACCTCATCGGAGGGCGTCTCGAGGGTTTGGGGTTGAGGCAGGACCTGGCGACAATGGCCATGGCCCACACCTCCTCGAGCAGGTCCTCGTCCACTATGAGGAGCGGGTCCACGATCTTGGTCACGAGCTCCTTGTCGTATATGTTGATGTAAGGCAGCGTTTGATCGAGGAATTCCTTTATGTCGGGATCTGGAGATTCGCTCAGGCCGAGCTTTCCTGTTACGAGCTCGAGCAGTACTTTCCCGAAACAGTAAACGTCGTATGCACAATTCGCTGTCGCTGAATCTGGAAGTTTGAATTGAGAAGAATTGATTAGAAATACGCTGCATAACTCGCACCATTAGCTCGTAAAACAGAAGCAGAAACGAAGAATCATCGTTGGACTCACCTGACGTTGCTTGCTCCGATGATGACCTGCACAACAATAGTGAAATTACTCGATCATCCGGAAAAAAAAATAGCTAAACTTACTCGGGCATCACATCCCATTGACACCTACGGATAAGGATGTCAATTTTGGACACGGACTATGGATGACCTGTCTATGGATCGTGTTTGGGTCGAAGATTTTGAACCCGCGAGTCGTTTTGACACGATTCGTCCAACCATATGAAAAATGGGTTTGGATTTGGGTTGTACCTATCAATCCGTGGATCAACCCATATAACTAAACACATATTATAATAAATTATATAAAAGTTCATGGGTCATACAGGTCGTGTGGATTATATGGGTCGCATGGGTCACTTGGTTGTATGGGTCACGTGTGTTGCATGAATTGGTGGATCATATGGGTCGACAGGTCACGTGGGTCAACGGATTAATCCACAAACTTTATATTGTATAAATTAAAATGACGAATCCATGAGTCATACGGGTTGACCCGTGAACTCGCGGGTCGTGTTTGGGTCTTGAAAATTGACCCATCATAAATCACGTATCGTGTTTAAGTTGAGCATATTTTGACACGACCCACAGTTGACCATGGATCCGTGTCATTTTATAAGACACCCCTTATCGCCACGGTTGACCCATATAAGACACCCACGGCCAACCGTGTCATTTTATATGCCCAATAAGAAAATTATCCTGCTGACCCGTTAACACGAATTGACACTCCTACATACAGCCGACCTTCATCCGATAGTTCATAATTACATTGGCGATTCAAAATGCTCCAAGTTCTTCAAATTTTTTAACACTACTGCTATATTTTCCAGTTTGAATGGGAGCTACTACTTTCAAATGCTGCAATTTTTCAAAGAAAAACAAATGAACTACTTACTGTGGCAGCCGAAGTAATCTAGTAATCCGGCTTTGATGAGTATCCCCTTCTTGAGCACAGACCTCGCTGAGACTACCCAGCCGCACCTCATATTTATCGTCCAGTAGTATGCTACTTGCTTGAACATCCCTTCATTCACCCAGAAAAATCATAAATTAGCCCTTTTTTCTCCAGAAATTTGTACAATTACAAAAAAATCGCATAAATCAATGTACCGGTGCACAAGGGGTGGACTGCATTCATGATGAAGATAAGAAAGGCCCTCTGCAGCTCCCACTGCAATTTTGAGCCTTTTAATCCAATCCAGAGCCTGCAAACTATCATCATCTGAGTTGCCCTTACTGTAGAACGAACTCGCCAAGTCCTCATTGGGCATATACTTATAAACAAGGAACTTCTGGTGCTCATCCTCCAAGTAGTGCCCTAGGAAGGGGACAAACCGCCCATGGGAAACTTTACCAAAGAAATCCAACTCAACAGGGTAGTTTTCTTTCTTAACCGATCTCAAGTCGACTTTTTTCACCACAATGGGGGTGCCGGCTTCTAAGAAACCCTTGAAGAGATCCCCAGAATGGCCGTGCTTAATGAGGTTTGAATCACTGAACTCATTCGTCGACTGGAGCAACTGCTGATACGTAAATGAATCCCCCACCCTTGCAATGTTGCTCGGTCCTCCAACAGGATGGGACCCACCTGATGGTACCGGACCCACATTGGCCTCCCTGTGGCTCGTGGGTCCCCTTCCACGCCTACATATGAAGAACAATAAGCAACAGACTGATAACAGAGTCAACAGCCCTAATCCTCCCAAAACCCCTATCAGTATATACAATCTCTTCCTGTTCTTCTTGGGAGGCTCTGTGGCACCTGGAGTGGTGTTTGGTTGTCCAAAGTTATCAAACACGAGACCCTTTTGAGCATAGAACGATTGACATTCATCGATAGACCTTTGGCTGAATACATCTTGGAGGCAATTGTCACTGAGAGTTGCATTAGATGGTGTAAAGTTAGGAACTTTACCCTCAAAATAGTTACCCGACAAATCGATATCACTGAATTTGCGTAGCAGCTGCGTAAGATTGCCGTAGAATGAATTATGGGAGAGATTTAAGGCTGCAGCAGGTCCATTAGAACTGAAGCTTATATCAGGCAACAAACCAGTGAAGTTATTTCCAGATAGATCCAGCATAGTCAATCCCGGAATTGACCAAAATTCATCAGGAAAAGAAGCATTGAATCTGTTATTTTTCAAAACTAGGATCTGCAAGCTAGTTAGCCCTCTCAAATCTGAAGGCAGCGAACCAGAAAAGCCATTGAAGCTGAGATCAAGCTCGACCAAATTGCTAAGGTTACCGAGTTGGGCAGGTATCGACCCAGAAAAGTTGTTGCTTGACAGATTCAAGGACTTCAGAGCTAAAATGGTTCCAATTTGGAATGGTATTGACCCGGAAAAGGAATTGGAGGAAATGTTGAGGGTGGATAAATTGGCAAGGGATGCAAAAGAGGAAGGGATTGATCCTGAGAGTGAATTTGTTGACAGGTCAAGAACCAAAAGGCTCGATAATCGACCTAAATTCGAAGGAATTTGCCCAGATAAGTTGTTATTTGCTAAGGTGAGGATCCTAAGCTTGGTCAAATTGGCAAGGGACGATGGAATGGGGCCAGATACAGAGCATGAACTGAGATCAAGCAATTGGAGGAGGGATAGATTTTGGCCGAACAAGTTTGGAATTTGTCCTGGGAGCAAGAAATTGGATGCATTGAAGGATTGTAAGAAGGTTAAGTTGGAAAGTGAATCGACAGAGAACTGTGGGTTTTGGCTACCAACTCTTGTTCTTCGAAACCCAGAAATATTGACCCCAATAACTCTACCATTACTGTTACAGTTGATACCATTCCACTGTGAGCAAGGGTCTGCCTTTCTAGGCCACTCCTTGCTTCTAATCCCTAACGAGGATCTGAGTTGGAGCAGAGCGACTCGCTCGGCACCTGAACTCAGCTGTCCAAGTGCTAACTCAGTAAATAGAACCAGAAACAGCAGCAAAGTGGAAACGCGCAATGGGGCAGTCGCAATTTTCTGATCTCTCATGACTTACCAACGACGGCCGTCCTGATCTGATCGGAACATCCTCGGGTTGTTGCGCTAATGCCGCATGGTCGCCATTAGCTGCAGAAAGGAATGGTCTTTCGCCGCACCCAGAATCTGATAGTTACTGTTTGGCTATGTCTTCTCTTCCGTCTTCAACCTTTCACCTACTCTGCTTTCTCTCTCTAGAATCCTTCGGTTGACAAAAGGAGAGGGTCGAGAGAGAAGGCGACAATAAAATAACAGTGAGGAGAGACCAGTCAAGATTCAAGCTTTAGAGGCAGAGAGACCCACCACGATACGGCTGTGACTCTTTCTCTCTCTCTCTCTACAGTGATGATTTCCGGCGCCGGGAAGGGGTTTGACCTCCGGCAATTCCGCAGAGTACAGCTCAGCGGAAACTACTAAGCTCCATTATTTTAATCCATCCATAATTGAATACTCCATTTCAAAATCTCTCTGTCGCTCCTAGCGGTCACTCATTATTCACTAACTACATAAATAAATGCAGCATCGATCTGTTTCTCTCTCTGCAAGGTTTTTTTCTTGTTACAATGGGTTGTGCTCTGCAAATTTGGGTTTGAGAGAGAGAGAAGAAAGGGGTCCGGTGGTGGTGAATTTATGTCACCCAACTGTGCAGAGAAAGTTAGTAAAGACGCATCCTTTTATAGTTCTTGGCTGGAAAGCAATGGACAACTATCTATCCGTATCATTTAACTTCATTTCCTTAACTTTACTGTGTAGACTCCCTCTCCACTCATCACTACATACAGACTACAATCCATTACCATACCAAGAAATCAAGAATGAAAATGTTTTAATTTTGTAAGTATTTCAATAGATTATCAAGAAATTAAATGTTTTTCTTTTAAAGTATTTAAATTTTTAGGAAATATTGTTGTTACAACTTACAACAAAGAGGGGACGAAATAAAAAAAAATAATAATAAAGCAAGATTAATGTACGCATTTAAAAATTACAATGAATGAACTTCTGGAATTTTGTTGAAAAGTAAGTATCTCATTAAAAAACAATTTGAAAAAATAGGTATAAAAAATGTTTTTTTTCAAAATGCTATCGTTAGCTCTATATTTTTTTGTTTTTCTTTCTTTTTGGACGACTCAATATTTAACTAAAAATTAAATTATTTATTAAAAAAAATTATAGTAAGTAGATAATTTAATTACGATTCAAATTATACAAAAAATATTAAATTTGAACTTACGGATTGACTGTACGCTCTGCCGTTAGTTGAGATATGAAAATTTGATTTAAAAAAATATAACTCAGACTCTGTAAGTCCAAACTCACCACAGTTAACGATATTTATGTTGAAATTCAATTATCTACCTAGGATAAATTTTTTGGATTTTTTTATTAGAAATATATTTAATTTTTTAACCTAACATCGTTTTTCTATAATTTGACCAAAATAATAAAATACATTAGGTGAGTAATTTAATTATATACTTACTCAAAAAAAAATTACAATGCGTAGATAATTTAATTACGACATAAATAACGCTAACTAAGCGTTATTTTTTTTTACTTTCGGACTAACTATATAATACAATACGTAAAAAACTATACTTACACGTATATACAGTAAATCTACAGTGTTTATACTGTATAAACAGTAAATATATTAATTTTACTGTATATACAGTCAAAATACTGTTATAGGATTCTTTAGGTTATATTGTTATCATTTAAAAAGTTGAGGAACAATTATCTTCCTCTTGTATACTCTCATATGATCAATAGGTCTTGTAATGGATTTAAAAACTCTACTGATAGTTGATAAGTAAAATTTCATTAATAATTTTTTTTAATAACCATAGAAAAATTAGAAGATATATTAACAATAACTATAAGGTTGCTATTTGATGCAGTGTCCTTTGTATTGAGTACCCGCGTCCACGTTTCATATTTTTTAGAAAAAAAAATAAATTGAAAGGAAAAGGGAATTAAATATTAAAAAATGAATTATTTACTACTAACAAAAAAAATTAAGTATACAATTGAATTATAACTCGAACACTATAAACAATTGATGTACTTTTTTTACAAAGTTGATTAATTTTAAGTTAAACATTCAAAATTAAACTTTAACTAAAAAGTAGGGTTGGGCATGAACCGGTTCAGGGCCGAACCGGTTCAGAACGAACATTTTAAACCGGCACGGTTTACCGCTCCTGATTTTGACCGATTTACCGTACCGGTTCGGCCGAACCACTTTGTACATAACAAATTTTTTTATTTTTTTGGGTCACTAAAAAAAAAACTCAACTGAGGTTTCATCAAGCAGCATCCAATACCAACTGAAGTGAAGTGTGGATAAAAAATAAAAAGTGAAGAACGATTGAATTTATTAATGCTCAAACCGTCCGGTCTGGTTTAGTAGTTTATGAGTATATTAAAACTGGTACAAAAAGTGATACGGTTTACCGTTTGCGAATCAGTTTTTTGTACCTCTTCTGAACCGCTCCATATTTAAAAAAAAAAAAACATTTGGTTTGTGAACCGATTCGGTCAAACCGGTACAGTTCAGGTACGGTTCAGCCGAATAAGTTTTTAATGGGTGCCCAGCCCTACTAAAAAGTATGCTTTTTTACCCAAAAAAAACTAAAAAGTATGATTAGTATAAAAAAATGAAAATCAACAATGTTTGCTATGTTTAAATTATAATACAATTATCACATGTATGGTTGAAAACGCTGACTCTCAAGTGATTTAACTCTGGAATTACGAGTCCGAGAGTGAAGTATAGTAACGCGAGGTGGACTTATCACCCTTACTAGCTCATTTTTTTTTGTTTTGCCAAAAAAAATTATAATACAATTATCTATTTATACTATTATTATGTTCCTCGAATTCCCTTTTATCTACGTCTCGGATCTCGATCCTTTCCCTTTTCTAGTCTAGTATTGCTCTGCTGTGGAATGTGAATACCACTTATTATCTATTACCCTAATCATTTGTAAATTAGAAAAATAATAATTATTTAACCTACTTAATTGTTTTTCTTTTATAAATTAAAAAAAAAAACGTTTTATTGACTTATATTATTAATTAAAATAATAATGTAAAAACAAACTTTTGGTTAAATTGTCAGCAATGTCTGTTTCCAACTTCTTACGTGCATACATAATATTATCCCAATATCTTCGGAAATTAACACATAAATTAATTTTAGAATAAAATTCATTTACTTTTTTAATTATTTATTAAATTTGACTCAGCCTGATATAAAATTTTACATTAATTTCTTTACACCAAAGTACACGAAATGAACAGAAGAGGATAAAAGGAAATGGAAAAGAAGGGAGGGGAAATGTGTAAAGTGGGTAGTCAAGTCAACCATTTATTTCTTTCACTTTTAACTTTTAGCTTTTTTAAAATATATTTAAAAAATAAAAACTTTTTTTATCATCTCTTCTTTGTGTCCATACCTTGATAATGGGGCCGATCTTTTTCTGGTCGTGTCACATTGATATGATAACAACATTATATTTAGGGGCCTTTCTTTTTTAATCTAAAATATGAATGAAAATAAATCTAATTTTTTTAGTGATTTTACAATTTATACCATAATAATTCTTAATTTCTATATAAAGAGAAATTTACAAATTTTAATATTTAATTAATTTTAGTTTCCAATAAGGATAGTAAATAAGTGATTTATTTACTCTCCATAACTTATTAATATATCGAATAAAATCTAAGTATTCAACAATGCACCAATAATGGAGTCTTCATCGAATCCTTTTAATAATACCTAAAGTATTATCATTACAGGGTCCGTATGTGTCTTTTTCAACATAATCTATAAAAGTGTTCTTACATTTTCTATAAATAGGTAATATTGCCAAACTATAATTAATTAATATTAAATTATAAGATCATAAAGATGGGGATATATAATAATATATGAGACAAAGACATATTTAGTTTAGGGTTAGATACAAAAAAAAAATATTAAAATTTATACGAGTATACAATTTGTTAACTTATTTTTTTAGAAAAAAAAAAACTGTTTTTTTACTGTACAAAAAGTTTATCAAATTTTCTATTAAACTTGTCAGAAAATATTTTTAAAATTTGTAAGAACACTAAGATGACCTAAAAATTTAAATAATATTTTTTTAAAATTATAAATGAAGTTTTCAAAATAATACATATTATACAAAAATATAACTCAAAACTATTAAAAGCAAAATTATGAAAACAAATTGTAAAATATTTATTATATATTTTAAAAGTTTCTTTTAGGAATTTGAAGTTAAACTAAATCTGAAGATTTTTTTATTTAAAAAATGAAAATATTATGGTATTTTTGATATTTTCTAAAATATTTTCTATAAGGTTTAACAAAAATTAACGAAAATACCTTTTCATATAATACAAAATGTCCACTTAATAATTTTCTTAAAAATATCAGTTAGTAAATTACAACACTCATTTAAAGTATAGATATTAATTTAATATTTATCCCTTTTAATTATTACATATGGGTGATATTGTAATAGTAGGATTTTTCTCGAAATCTCATAGTATATTAAGTCAAGCAGTAAGCACCAACCCTATATATATAATTTGGATGCTTGATTTTGTGCCACTTTATTTGTCGGCTGCTTTTACTGATCATCTCATCTGCTTCTCTTGACTCCAGAATTTTCTGAATAGCGTTATGTATAGATAATAATAATGATATTTTATTTTAAGAAACTTGCTTTAAATCTTATACTTTACAGCTTAATTTATTGTATTTATTAAAATTATAAATACACAATTATCATTGACAATGGCAACCCTCAATTTGGCAATTTGCCTTCCTTTCTTGATACTATATCATTATTGATAATAATAATTTCTATCGTTTTCAGAATTATATAATGGAAATTAGATATAATAAAGTTATATTTATGGTCACTTATATTTGATTAAATGCCTAAATGGTTCCAATAATATTTTAAGAAATGAAATGTCAAAAATACTTTTATTTTTATTTTGTGTTGAAACAAACTCAAAAATCTTTCGAACATTTGATTTCTATAAAAATTTAGGAGAAGGGTGAATCGTCATTTTAGTAACAATTTAATCACGCTGGTCAATCATATGTGACTAAATAAAATAAGTTTGAATTAAATAGTCAAATTCTAAAACATAAGTGATAATTTTAATAACATTAAAAATTATAAATAACCAAAAATTCACATTGGACAAACATAAATAATTATACAGATAATTAACTCAATAAAAAACACAAATGTCATAATTTGTAAAAACAAATTTTTAGCGTTTGTGTATTTTAAAGTTTAAAAATGTAATATTTAATTTTTATATTTTTATTTAATTGTTTGCTTCCACTTCAATTTCCATCCCGTTGAGGGACCTATCCTCAACAAACCCCATATAAATTATATACTTCACTTCACGCATTGGGAAGACTTTGGTTTCATCATTTCAAATCATTTGGGTTCGGTACGATATTGTGGACCGAAATAAATCGACTATGATAAATATATGTACAACAAATTAAAATAAAATAAAACGATTAATACTATTTTTCATTTTTTTTCTTTTATTATGATCAAATTTAAGCATAAATGAAGTAATTAATTATTGCAATTAGTGTATGGAATCGGGAATCCTTGTAGTTGTATGTTTTTTAGACAGCTAAGGAACAGCAACTTCAATAATTATTGCAAATAAGTGATATGGTTCGAGCAGTTGTAGATTAGTAAATGTTTTTCTATAAATTTATATTATTATGTAAATAAAAAGTGGGATTAATTTAAGAACGTGCCACAATATAGTTAAGAATACTGTAGTTGATCATGTGCTAATGATGTCACGATTATAGGGTCGTGCTTCTCGCCTTAATTAATCTTAAAAGTCCAGGATGATATTATCTTACACGATGATTTTTTCTTCTACCAATAAAGATAAAGTCTTACTTATGTAATAATAATAATTTTAATAAAAACATCATGAGGTAGCAAATAATTTTTTATTGTTTGTTATTAAGACATATAATTTCTGAAATGATACGATTAAATGATTTATAAGAATCTGAATCTGTACGTATAAATATAATAGGTTTGATGTTTATGCAATTTTGTTTAAATTTTTTGTATAATATAATTAATAATTGTATTTAAATACTTTTAATAATTAAATATACATATATATACGATTAAGTATATATATATATATATATAATATTTATATTTTTTATTGTATTTATTTTTAAACAATTTGTGAATTTTAAAATTTGATTGTGAAATTAAGTTATGAATTTCGTGTTGTGTGACAATTTGTGTTATGTATATATGAAATTTTTGTTTGTTCAAAAAGTTAATTGTGTATGGTACTTGTAAATTGTAATCTGTTTAATAATAGTGTCATGTTCGTTTTTTAAATTTAAAAACACAGTTAAGATCTATTTATTTACACACAACACACACGAATGACATCCTACTTGTCAATATATCACAAGGAAAGGTTCCAATTTGATCAAATGATAAATCTATCATTTTTTATTTAAGATTTAGATATGATCAAATTAAATTTTTTTAAATCATTTCGGGACCAAGCAATTAATTATTTGAATTAATTTGACATTGTAATTTTCAATTTGAAGAAAAAAAAACATGATTTAATGTTAAATTGTTTGAATTTTTCCATACAAAACGCCACAAATATTGACTAATATTTAATTACTGTATATACAGTAAAGTTACTATATATATATATATTTGTATAATTTTTTACGTATTCTATTATACGGTCAGTTCGAAAGTAAAAATTAACGTCAAGTTAGTGTCACTTATGTCGTAATTAAATTATCTACGCACTGTAATTTCTTTGATTTTTTTTGAGCAATTATATAATTAAATATCTCACCTACTGCATTTAATCATTCCGGTCAAATTATATGGCAAACAATATTAAGTTAAAAAACTAAATATATAATAAAAAAATCCCAAAAAAATTGGAGTATGTCGATAATTGAATTTTTTCATAAATGTCGTTAACCGTGTTGAGTTTGGACTTACAGGGTCTGAGTTATATTTTTATAAGTCAAATTTTCATATCTCAACTTGCGGCAGAGCGTACATTCAATCCGTAAGTCCAAATTTAATATTTGTTACATCATTTGAAGCGCAATTAAAATATATACTTACTATATATTTTTTAATTTTTTCTAACAGATACATAATTTTATTTTTAATTAAACATCGAGTCGATGAGTAAAAAAAACACAAAAATTTACTAAACACTATTGATTTTACAAAACGCTACCCACATGAGCGTTTTGTGAAATTCGCAGCAACTTGTGATTTTGGCGCACCCCAGGTAGCGCGTGTGTCCATTATTTTTGTATATTTATTTTTTTAAACACAAAATTCTGACATGTTTATTTTTCAAAAATATTCAGAAATTATCGATCAATATTGAAAAAATATATTAACTGTCAACTACTGAAGATTTTACCCCCCAAAAAACTACTGAAGATCATAACAAACGATAAAATATAGCATCGGTTCCTCAAACTTCACAATCATTACATTTTAGTCCCTTCTTAATGTGGTCGTATTCCATTCTCATAGTAGTACACCCCATACTAATGGAACCAGTACCACCCCTTCCATTTTTCCAACAGCACTCTCCAACATGACATTGATTACAGCAGATCTGGTCGGATTTCATCTCACTTTCACTCAACTTGTTTGTTTGTCTGGTCTGGTAACTCCATAAATAGCTTTGCTCTTGTTTCATCATAGTTCTACTCTATACAATGTATATGAATAATTGATTTGGAACTCATATAAGCAGAGAGGACAACGGGCCCAGTCAGGTTGAGTTGGGCTAGTGAGGACAGTTGCTCGGGTTTGGAGCGTTACATCTACATCACTAGACCGGTGACGACAAAGGGCCCAGTCAGATTGAGCTGGGCTAGTGAGGACAGTTGCGCGGGTTTGGAGCGTTACATCTATATCACCAAACCAAATCCAATACTCGAACTTATATGCATCAAAACAGCAACAATATACAGCAAAGAAATATCAGTAGATCTGCAACTACTACTAACCCTATTGATGGTGATGATGATGATGAGAAATGTGTTACGAACAACAACTGAGGAACCAAACATCTTCTATGGTTCCCAAATCCTAAAAGCATGGTCACAGGAAAAGCAAATTAAAGTACATGCTTTTGTGCACCAATGTAACAAGAATCAATGGAAACTTGCAGGAAAATACAAGTAAAATGAGTACTCAAGCTAATAGCATAATCAACTTGTGAAAGGTACAACACAGAAAGAGGATATAAAGTAATGTGCCAATAAGCATAAACTCAAATGAAATTCAATACACCAATTTCAAAGGCATTTTGGTCTTGGGAGCTCAAGTTCCTCTCTATCGGGATTAAAAGCTTTAGTTTTGCTTCCACAAGTGAATTGGAATATTGGCAAAATTCATTTATAAGAGTTACTTATGTTTGTAATATGTTACTAAATGGTCATTTATATTTTTTGGTATAGTTATACAATCACTTTCATTTTAGAAATGCGACTATTTGGTTAAACTTGTCATATTCAGTCACTTATATTTGATAAATATGATTAAATGGTCATTAAAATGATAATTTTACCATTTTCTTCTTCATGTTCATGTTTTCACTATTATTTTCAAGTTTTTTCTCAATTCGAACACAAGATTTATTTTTAGAACTAAGAAAATTTGAGATTTTTAATTTCCGAAGCCATAAATCATGATATTTTTTTAGTCTGACATTCGATTTTGGTTATTGAAGAAGATAAAGAACAAATGAAGAAAGAGTGTATTTTAATCATTTTTTTGTGTAACCATTCAGACACGTTATGAAATACTAGCGACGGATCAACTCAAGTTTTAACTGTACATAAGCTTATGTGTTCTGGAGTATTGTATAGAGAAAATTGCATTCATGGTGTCCACGTATCTACCTAGAGATTATGTTCTTCCTGGACTTAAATGTTTCCTTACTGATTCTGTTGTAGAATGAATGATTTTTGCACAACATTTTGGTATCTCTTGCAAATCAAGCCCATACTTAAAGTCAATAGGCATAACAGAGAAGATCGGGCTATTAAACAATTCTGAGAGAATGAATCCACCGAAAATGGTCTGCCTAAAAACGTCTGGAAAAAAAAGCATCTGAAAGCCCAAGAAACATCAGATAGCGTATATATAATGATTTATAATATAATTATAAAATAATTTCTTAGTTATAGATACAAATTGAAATACTAATTATATACATCATATAATAGCAACTTGAGAAACCAAATAGATTTATTTTTCAAATAAATAGAAGATTCAAATTCATAAGAAAAAAAAAACATTTCTAGTGAAATTAACAAATATTTTATGCTCGACTATATGGAATACCGATTTGTTTCTATGGTCGTCTTGCAAGTTAATTGGCACGAGGAAAATCCAAACCGGGTACGAGGTGACCCTAAAAAGGACAATTATAGCTTGTTACTCTTTGGCAAATCCGACAAAATATTAAATATATATATAGCATACGACCTATAAATTAATAAATTGATTTTAATATGGCATTATAAAATAGCTAATATTCTCTTTTCAAATAGATAATAGCTCATGAGGCTAATGTAGATATTATCGTAATATTATTTAAAAATTATCATTTATTTTCCTTTAGGTATTGTTTATTTCTGTGATATATATATATATATATATCTTCTGAACTAGGTAGTTCATATCCTTGTAGACTAGTTGGCATCAATCGACCATCTATTAATACACTAATTATATATAATAATAATAATAATAATAATAATAATAATAATAATAATAATAATAATAATAATAATAATAATAATAATAATGTGTATCTAGATGATGTATAAATATATAACACGTTTATTAGGAACTTGGTAATATAATTAGAACACTTAGTTTTTTCCACACCTAGTTAGTGGTCGAAATGAAAATTACATACTCCCATTAATAAATATGGAAAGTTGTTACAGTAACTAGAAAAATAACTAGCGTGATATATATATACTACGTACTAGTTCATTACTGCGTACATAGCATATATAAAACACATATATATTATTATGTGAGTTCCACGTGCATTTAGAATACTATTAAATATGATATAAAACCAACTTAAATGGCACTTCAAATCATTGCTGCTTCTTTATTTCTCCTCGCAAGTAGTAGACGAGACGTGATCTGATTCAACTCATTGGAGCTTCGAATTCTTCATCCTGCATATATAATATAAATAATTAGCACACCCAATATAAAAATGGAGAAAAAATAGGCTATATATAGAGAGAGAGAGACTATACAAAAGTGTATGTATATATATAAATATCTCTATAGTAAAATTAGTCAAGATCAGTAGGGTTTCTGAAGCCACGTGAAAAGTACAACATAAGAAATAATAACAAAAAAGTGAGAAGGACCCATGCAATGATTAACTGATTATCTATATTGGCCAATAATATCCACTGGATTAATGTCAAATTTCTTGGTCAAACTATATATATATATATCAAATAAAAAGGAATGACCTAGTAATTGCGACTCTACACTCATTCCGCTACGTAATGTTCGAGTTTTCCTGTTACGGGGGTCTCGTTTGGGTTGTTATCTCTTTGAACAACTAGCGCATGCACTGATCTCGTCAACGTAGCCCCACTAACAGTCTAGAGTTGAGAGGTCGACCCTTCAGACCCAAGTAGAAACCTTTACCCAAGATGGACTTGGGGCAATAATTTGTCATATTTGAATATATATATATTTATGTACGTACGGACAGTTTCTTTTGAAACTAAAATACTATGTTTTAAGGTTACAAAATTTTAACCCCCAAAAGTTTTACGATATCTCCAAAAATTCTAACACCCAAAAGTTTTGCATGCTATTTTCTTTATGTTTGACTTGACACGTCGATATCAAAACACCCTTGCATGCATGCATGCACGAATGTAGAGATACAATTATTACAAAATATGTTAAATGTGTTCATAACAAATACGTATATATATACGTTGGTTTGGTCGTGTTATCAAGAGAGAGAGAGAGAGAGAGAAGCAACCTTTTATCCTCATTGATGCCGCCACCTCCTGTGGTCCTATAATTTGGGAAGGGGACGTGTCCCGATTCAATATACATCACGTCCTCGACGAGCACCTGGTAGTGCCGCCTCACCTCCTCTGCAGTCTTCCCTCCGACCGCCTTTGCCACGTTCTGCCACCTGTCTGGTGTATCCTTGTCGAACACTGCAAGTGCCTTCTCGAACGCCTTGTCCTGCTTTGCAGTCCATGACGAGCTCGAGCCTGTCGATCTAGACATGGAGCTAGACGCCATTAATGTTCTGATAATGAAGTTGCAGAAGAGAAGAGACGATAGGGAGGTAGGTAGGTCGTTTAGTGATGGTGAATGGAGGAGATGGTGGTGAAGTAGCGTCCTTTTATAAGGCAGGGTGAGGTGGGACAAAGCAGCCACCAGTTGGCAAATAAAATCAATCTTCCAAAAATATGGAGAAGAAGGAATTTGTATGTGGGAATTTTATTTTCTGCGATTTGTCTCCTTTGGAACCACAAGATGTAGAAGATGCTGTATCTTCCATTACTTTAAAACAAAAACATCGGTTCATTATGTGTATATCTATCTATATTCTGAACGTACAGGAAACAGTTGGGGACTAAAGTATCATTTAGTAAAACATTTGTCCTTAGACACGACTTACTCAGTAGCTTGCATTACTAGTATATACACATAGTTTAAGGTAGGGCTAGTCATGGGCGGGCTAGTCCGGTCTTGGAGGCAAGACCGAGATCGAGACCGAATTTTCAGTCTTGACTTCTGGAGGACCGAAACCAAGATTAACTTCGGTAAAAAAAAAAACGTCTGAGTCAGTATTGTTTGACTCGGGTTAGTCTCGGCATTGGACTGGATTTTTTGGTAAAAACAAAATCCATATCTGGCAAAATAAATAAATAATCTACCAGTGGAGCCGTGGAGGAGTGTTGAAGTCGATCGTCTTCAGGAAGGAATCGATCTCACAGAGCTGTGGAGGAGTACGAGAGACGAGAGTGGAGGAAGAGATAAGCGGCGTACATCGACGACATGAAGGAATCGATCGATGACAGGAAGAGTGAGAGTCGTGTTGGAGAAGTGAGAGTCGTGCTGATAGTGGAGGAGAGTGCTGGAGGAGTGCTGTAGTTAGGGCTGATCATGGGCGGGCCGGTCCGGTCCCGAAGGCAAGACCGAGACCGAAATTTCGGTCTTGCCTTCTGGAGGACCGAGACCGGTCTCGGTCCTGGACCGAATCTACACAAAAAAAACACACTATGAGTTCACGGTATTCTTTAGTAAAAGGCGAAGGAATAGTTCACCTCTCAAAAAAACACTATGAACTCTCTATATTCTTTAGTAAATTTATCAAGATGCACCTTTTATAGAGATAGAAAACCTCCCAAATCCACATTTTGTTCGGTGTGGTATTATGAAAATCTCAAATACACATACATTCGGTCTGGGCCGGTCCTAAACGGGCTTTCGAGGAAAAACCCTGAGCCCGAGACCGAGATCGACCTTGAAGAAAAAAAACCGCCCGTTCGGTCTCGGTCCTAGTCGGGCTGGTCTCGGGCCGGTCTTGTCGGAAATTCGGTCCTACAGTCTTTTTTGATCACCCCTACAGTAAGAGAGACTTGGAGGAGTGCTGGAGCCGTGGAGTCCTGGAATGCTGGGTTAGTGTTGGAGTGTTGGTCTGCGGGAGGAGTGCTAGAGTTTAATAAAATTTGGTCTGGGCCGGTCCTAATAAGACTTTTGCGAAAAAAAGACCGAGATTGAGACCGAGACCGACATTGAAGAAAAAAAATCGCTCGCTCGATCTCGATCTTTGTCGGGCCGATCTTATCGGGAATTCGATCCCGCTAGTCTTTTTTAATCCTTCCTAGTTTAAGGTAGAAAAATAATGATTGTGGTTTTACATACCCCTTTTTGCACTTATTTTATAATGGAGGGTTTAACATAGGTTACCTACTGTTAACCTTATAATTTGCCATTACTTTGATGGATCTTTACACTCAAAAGGTGTTCCTAAGTACGTCTCTAGATTAACCATAAATGTGCTAACAAAACGGTCAAACTAAAAAGTAATGTTCTTAAAATGTTGAATGCAATTTATATCAAAGGGAGATTTTAGTTAACTCATAAAATGCGTGTAATAATAGCTTTTTGGGTCGTGTTACTAGTATTAAATATAAACATGCACGATAAATTTATCATATTATGTTTACGAAACATGTAGTAATTATTCGTTAAATCATGTTATGTTGAAATTTATCAATCAAATGACTGTTGAAAAATTACGCAACTTGTTGAAGTTTTAAATATTATTGAATAATATATGTTTAAAAAGGTGTATTTAAGAATAAGAGTTACTAACACAACTTTTTTGTAGGCTTGTTCATGAACCAGTTCAATCTCAAACCGATTTAGAACTGAACTGGTCTTGTTTGTAAAAAACCACTACTTTTTTATGTTTATAAAAAAACTGGTCTGATTTAGGTTAAAAAACTAATCAGGTTTGAACTGATTCAAAACCGGTTCAAACTGGTTTGGTCTGGTTTTGTTAATAACAATTTTGGTTCAAAATCAACTAAACCGATCTGAAATTAAACCTAGAGATGTTTTCAATAAACCAAACCTAGAGATGAATTGGACTCGCGTATGTTGATGTTGGACAAGATTTTAGTTGGTTGTGGAACAGATTTTCAATCGGTTCAATGTGTTTTTCAGTCGGTTCAGTGTTTTTTCAGTTGGTTCAGTGTGTTTTTCAGTTGGTTCTGTATTTTTCCAGTCAGTTCAGTGTGTTGGACAGGATTTTCAGTCGGTTCAGTTTCTGGTTCAATCCGAAACTGAACTGACTGAAAATCATGTCCAACGCACTGAACTGACTGGAAAATTACAGAACCAACTGAAAAAACACTGAACCAACTGAAAAAACACTGAACCGACTAAAAAACACACTGAACCGACTGAAAAACACATTGAACCGATTGAAAATATGTTCCACAACCAACTAAAATCTTGTCCAACAACAACATACGCGAGTCCAATTCATCTCTAGGTTTGGTTTATTGAAAACATCTCTAGGTTTGGTTTAATTTCAGATCGGTTTAGTTGATTTTGCTTCAAACCGATTCTAAAATTATATAGGTTTAAAGTAATTTGATTTAAATTTAAGTATAAATCAGTATAAAAAAAACGAATCGATTCGAACAGATTCAAACTGAATTTTTGGTACTATTTTGAACTGATTCGAACCAAACCAGAACCAAATCAGTTCAATCGAACCATTTAAATGAACAAACCTACTTTTTTGTGTTATTGCACATGTCGTGTTATATGCTTGAATACAAATACAATATAAAATTTACATATTATTGTATTTATACAATCATTTACATGAGCATTTTTTTTTCTTGCACATATGTAACGTTAAAAAATACCAACCATTTATTTTTATTTTTATGAGATGAAATTTCACATTATTAAGGGAGTAGAGGCAATGCACAATATCAATCTTTTCCAACTTGCTTACGATTTTTAACTCTTTTAGGGAACCAATCATATCAAGTTATCAACTATCTTTCAAACAAATCGTACACAGGCACGGTTGGGAGGCCCCCAAGCTTTCGTTTTTTTCTTCTTAAAAGGTCCTTCACAGTTGAAAAAGTAATAATTTTACGCCTTGCAAGTTGCAAGGATGAAACTATTCCAGGATCAAGGGGAAATTCTGTTGAGATATAATAAAGTTATACCCAAAAATTTTACTCATAAATTTAAAATTATAAGAAAATCGACTAATATATGTCTTACATTGACGGAGGTATCATAGCTTATTAAATAAATTCATTTGAAAGTCGAGGTGGTCATTTAAATATATACTCATTTGAAACCGATATTGAGAAATATCATTTAAAAAGATAATGTTGAAATAGTTGGCTAATGCATATTATTAGGACTGGACATAAAAAACTGATTCGGCTGAATCGAACCGTACCTTTTGTGAATCATACCAAATTGTTTTTTTTGCAAAAATATAGAGTTGTTCAGAAGAGATACAAAAACTGATCCTCAAAAGGCAAACCGTACCACTTATTGTATCAGTTTTAGTATAATATTATATTTAATTTAATAAAATATCTACTTCACCAGACCGTACAGTTGGACCAACTAGTTCTTCTTCTTCTTCATATTCTTCCTTCGTCAGCTAGTTCTTCTTCTTCATCTTCTTCCTTTGTGAGCTCCATCTTCAATGGCAAAAAAAACTCCATCTTCGAGTCCTCTCGACTCCATCTTCGTGAGCTCCATCTTCGATTCTTCAAGCACCTATGAGCGGCGAATCTAGGTAGAAGATAGTGAAAAGCCATATGGTCGGATGCATCAATCTTCTCTTCCGAGAGAAACTTGCATCCATCTCCTCCTCCGAGAGCGGCGTGACCATATGGTCGGATCCCATGGTGGTGGCCGAGAGGAGCTTCCATGTCGGTGAAAGAACTTCATGTTGGGATATTAGCCGCTGCTAATTTCCACATTGTAGTACCTTGGGACTCGATGAATTAAGAGAAATGTAAAAGACACAAGAATTTACGTGGTTCACCAATTTGGCTACGTCAACGACTCATACCCACACTTTCATTATAGACAAATAGTGTTACAAATTGTATCACACAATATGTATCGCCCACACTCTAAAATACTCACTCCGTGTTTTTGGCTCACAATACCACATTATTTTCTCTCACACTTAAGACACCAACAACTGATTCTTATTTCTCTCTTTCTTGTGGTTCGTGGTTCTCTCTTCCTTTAGCATTGTTGGCTCTTTATAGACCATAAAAGATGACAATCCCATAAAAGATGACAATCTTCAGTGACTTGGCTGACCACTTTGCTGAGTTTATTCCCCACCCTGCTTAGTGACTTGCCCACTAATGATGACTGGCTTGCCCACTGATGAGTGGCTTTTCCACTCTGATGAGTGGCTTCTCCACTTGTTGGTGGCTTGCCCACTCTGATGAGTGGTGATGGTGACCCGAAAAAATCTTCATTCTCAACAATCTCTCACTTAAAGATTTTAACTTCACTTGCATCTATGAGTGAACTGGGTGTGAGGCTTACCTGTCTTCTATTGTTGAAGACCTACTGAAGCTGAGTACAACTTCAGTTTTTCTGTGGTGACTGACTTGGTTATCATGTCAATTGGGTTCTTGCTGCCTTGGATCTTTTCAAGTGTTAAAACTCCATCATCTAGTAGAGATCTAACGAAGTGATAACGAAGTCCAATATGCTTGGTCTTTGAATGAAATGCAGAGTTCTTTGCCAGATGTATCGCACTCTGAATGTCACTATGCAAAACATTCTTTACCTGTCTTAGACCCAGTTCTGATAACAAACCTTGTAACCAGATCGTCTCTTTGCTTGCTTCAGTGACTGCTATGTATTCCGCCCGTGTGGTTGATAACGCTATTACCTTCTGTATCTGCGAAATCCAACTGACTGCAGTAGTCCCCACTGTGAATACATAGCCGGTAGTACTCCTCGTGTTGTCTACCTCACAAGCAAAATCCGAGTCTACAAACCCTTGTAGTCTAAACTCGTTTATTCTGAAACACATGCAGCTATCAGTAGTGCCTCTTAGATACCTTAGTATCCATTTGACTGCTTCCCAGTGTTGCCTCCCAGAATTAGTCATGAACCTGCTCACCGCTCCCACTGCATGAGCAATATCTGGTCTTGTGCAAACTATGACATACACGAGACTTCCCATGGCTGAGGCATATGGAACCTTAGCCATGAAGTTCATTTCTTCTTCCGTCTTGGGTGACTGCTCCTTGGATAGTCGAAAATGACTAGCCAATGGTGTGGTGACTGCTTTCGCATCACACATGCCGAAACTTTTGAGAACACGTCCAATGTACTCTGCCTGAGATAACTCCAAAGTACCCTTTGACTCGTCTCTATTGATTCTCGTCCCAAGAATCTGCTTTGCTGCACCCAAGTCCTTCATCTCGAACTCGCTCGATAATTTCTTCTTCAATCGTTTGATTTCACCCATATCTAAACCTGCCATTAACATGTTATCGATATAAAGTAGCAAAATAATATAGTTGGACTCAAACCTTTTGAAGTAGTAACAATGGTCAACATTGCATCTGAAATAGTCATTCGTTTGCATAAAATCATAAAAAAATTTGTACCACTGTCTTGGAGCATGTTTCAATCCATATAAGTTCTTCCGCAGTTTGCACACGAGTTTCATTCTTTCTTACCCTATGAAGGAGCAAACAAACGTTGCAAACCCTTCCAAAAAATGGTAAACTAATTTTGGTTGTCAAGTAAAATAATTTGGTTTTTTCTTCATATTTTTGTACGAAAATATAAAGTTTTTTCCCCTTTCTATATTCGATAGTCCGTCCATTTAGTGAATAAAGTGAATTTGGAGTTTTACTTCAGTTTGGATCAACAACTTGTTAAAGGTACTCATATCAATAGTTTCTCCACATGCATTAAGTTGTACCACAATATTTTACATTTACTAAGTCACAAATATAATCTATAAATTAGAGAACAACATGCATCTACTACATACATGTCACATTCTTTTATTATGTTATATTATATTATTTATTTATAGATATTGTCTAAAGAAACGGATTAAAATTTTAACTATGTACATCAGCATATTTTTGTGCTTTATATACACAGCTTATGTATGATAATATATTAATATTGATATATGTGTATATGTTAGATATAGAAGACAATAGTAAAAATGTGAATATTAAAAAGAAAGAATTATGGGAGTTGAGAGAAATATAGTGGAAATAGAGAAAACTCAATGATTTCTATGATGCAATTACGTCGGTAATTTCTAACATTACATAATTATATAATTTGTAATAACATGTAATTATGTATATATAGGTTTAACATCATGTATTTAAATAATTTTTATACACTATTAATAAATAAGTCTAAACACTTATATGCAAATAAACACATAAATACAAGGATAAACGATTTCAACAATCACTTATGTTGACACTATGTGACTAAATGACCACTTATGTTTTTTTGTGTAGTTAAACAATCATGTACGTTTAAAAAACGTGACTTTTTGGTTAAACATGTTATATTCAACCACATATATTTGAAAAATGTGATTAAATGGTTATAAAAATGATGATTTTACCTTTCCCTTTTATTATGTGTTCTTCATGTCTGAAATCTGATTTCGAACTTACATTTGCGCAAAATTGGGTTCGAATCAAACTCAGAAACGCAGATTTTGATTCGATTTGAACTCAAATTTGCGCAAATCTGAGTTCGAAATCAGATTTCGGGTTTGAATCGAGGAAGAAGGGATTGAAGTGAAGAACATGAAGATGAATATGATGAACAATGAAAGGTTATTTTAATCATTTTTTTGCATATTTGTTTTTTGTAATCGTTCAGTCACATTTTGAAACATAAGTAACTGTTCAACACAAATTTCAAATGTTCAGTCACATGTGCCAACATAAGTGACCGTTGACGTAATTTACTCTCAATACAATTAAATGTATCTGTATATAATATTTGAATTTGTTCTTATACTTGTTTTTGAATTAATTGTGAAATTTAAAATTTGACTATAAAATTAAATATTATGAAATTTATGAATTTCGTGTGACACAACTAGAAACATATATATATGAAGTTTATTTTATAAAGTTGATTATATTATTGTGTGTGTAGCGTGAGATTTATTTATTAATCATGTTATCGTATTTGAAGTTTGGAGATAGTTTGTGTACACATGAGATGATTAATGCCAAAATCAACTATAACTAACACACAGATGGAGCCACCAAGGAACGAGGGGCAATTGTCCACCTCAACTTTAAACTTTATGTAAATTTGATCATAATAAATACAATAATTTAAATCATACATTTGTCTCCACTGAATTTATTTTAGCTCAACTATTTGCCCTAACTCTAGCGTTTGTCTCCCACTTAATAAATTTTATGAGTTCGCCCCTATACCAACATAACATAATTAGTCACGATACACGCGAATTGACATCCTAAGTGTGCTATTTTTTTGTTATTATTGTACAACTATTTTTACAATTTTAGACCAAAGAAAAAACTCTTTATTATTGTGATATCTTAATCGGAATTCAAACTCTCTTCCCCATCATATTCATATCCCATTCGCTTGCAATAATGTGGTAGAATCTTTTGCTTATTTGGTCCATATGCACTTTTTTTTTGGCCATCGGTTCATATGCACTTAAAGAGAGTTTTTTTTTTCATTTTTCTCGTAGAGTATGCTACGCGCATAGAAGTTAGCCTTAAGGTTAAGGGTATGAGTCAGTGTTGTCAGAACTGGACCGGTCCTCGAACCGGCGAGGGGACCAGTTCCCTATTCGTCCGGTTCGACGTACGGTTCACTGTTTACGAGGAAAAAATTGAAAATATATATATAGTCCAAAAATCGATTGCTCTGAAAAAAAAATCAATTGGTCTGGAAAAAAAAAGAGCCGAAAACGGCCGGTTTTGCAAAAAACGTCTGATTCACCTTAGTTCGAACACTGTTCATTTGCAAAACGGTCTTTTATCTTATCCAAACCGGACCGATCGGACCATCGATCCAGTTCAGTTCTGATAACACTGGTATGAGTGTTAGCTGAAAATCGAACAGGAGATCTCTAATTAATAGATGAAATGTTGAACCGGTACTTTATTTTAGAGTAATTGTCCTATTTTAATATATTTTCATTCTATACAAAATAAATAATATTTCAAAAAACATCTATACCTTTTTTTTGTTTTTTTTTTACTTTAATCAAGACAATTGAGGAATTCATTGAAATCCTATGTTTCTTTTTTCATAGGTTGGAATGTGAATATTTACAAAGTTTTTAGTGAATCCGCCGTGATGAAGAGTGAAAGGGACGATGAGAATCTATATTATATGCGTAGCTATAAGGAAGTCAAGTTGTAGTGTAGAGCTTCCCCAACCTATATACACTATTCTTTCAAGTAGACCACAAGCATCAACCGAAAAGAAAAGGCCAGAAATTTAGGAACTACGTGGATCAATAGAGATCAATCTCAACAACATCAACTCATACAATCTTCAACAATAACTAAATTCATATGTAAAAATAACGCGTGGTTCAACATTTCGTCCGTTAATCAGAAATATTGAATTTGAGCTCTGATAATGTAAAAATATTCAAAGTCAACATTAAAATTCTTTACTGACTACGTACAGTGCGAGTGAAAAATATTCTATGATTGAGCAAGTATGCCAAGTATGTTGTTAACTGTATTAATTTTTTTAAATACTTTTTGTTTTTAAACGGAAGAGGCACTTGTATTTATAAGTAGGGAGGAAGACATAAATTTATTTTAGTGAGATCCATAATTAGAGTAAGGACAAACAATTAAACTAAAAAATTAAGGGACAAATATAAAGTTTTAATACGCTAAATAATAAATATTTTATTTTTTAGGATTAAATTGACACAACATACAAAATGGAGAGACAACAATTATTCTCTTCCTAAGCGAACATGTGTGCTAACTGGATCGCTGGAAGTCAAGACAGGGGATGTGTCCAGATAATTGGACGTTAATATATCCACCTCCGTTATTTTCATTACGTATGTTGGATATTGAGAACTCGGGTTTGGAAACGGAATGAATGAAGTATTTTATGTGAGACTTAAGACGTACGCCTTAACCAACTGTCTCAAAAGTCCGAACTTGTGAGTGAAGGCGACCAGTATACTCTTAAGTCATTTTAACATTTTAGTTGAAAAAAAATATATTCTCTTCCTATGTTGCTTCGTATCAGTGTATAAGGACAAAGACAGAATTTTGTTTTCCTAGAGTATGATAAAACTCTCATAATAAACAATTGTTTAGGGTGTTTAGGGGTAACAAGGAGAATTATAGGACTAAGTTACAAGAATATATAACTTTTAAAGCATGGAAATAGTACTTTCAAAAGTTGAGGGGCCCTAAACATCAGTTTTTACTAACACCAAACTAGTTAAGACTGATCATATGGATTACTATGCACGAATTTCAAAGGATGAGGATTACTTCTATTACTTTCAAAAATAATAAAAAATTTGTGTTCAAATCGACCACAATTGAACTCAATTATATTTTTTTTTTTCATAATGTCGATATGTAAGTTAAAACTCAATATGTTAGAGTTTTAATTTAACATGTACTCTTTTTTTTTTGAAATATTTGAAAAACAATATCTATTTTTAAATTTGGGTGTGGCCGCTAAAACTCTAAATTTAAAAAATATTAATTTTTTTACGATCTCTAAAATAAAATTGAGTAAATAGATAATTAAATTAAAGTATTATCTTCCCAAACATGAGCAAGTATTTTTTTTTTTAAAAAAATGATAATTAATATTTAGTTTATATATATATATTTTTCCCCATATTTAGGAGTTTTTTCAAAAACTGTTTAGTTTAGAAAAAATATTTGAAAAAGTGTATATCGAATTTTTTTTTTTAGAAAAGTATGTATAGGCGCGTCCTAGGGGTGCGCCTATTCAATAGGCGCGTCCTAGGGGTGCGCCTATTCAATAGGCGCGTCCTAGGGGTGCGCCTATTCAATAGGCGCGTCCTAGGGGTGCGCCTATTCAATAGGCGCGTCCTAGGGGTGCGCCTATTCAATAGGCGCGTCCTAGGGGTGCGCCTATTGCCTAAATTTTTTTTTTTTTCGCAAAAACACCGGTCTATCAGAAACCACGTTGATTTTAAGTCTGCTTATGGTTTTCCTCCTAAATAGAAATTGAGAGATAGTCTCACGCGTTGCTTTATCTCAGTATTCACAGGTTTTCCTCCAAATTTTCCAACTTGTTCTGAACAACAATGAAACAAAGTTGTTTATTCACAAGTTTCTGAATGAGACTTTTCTTCAGATACACTAGCTAGTTTGACATTTTCAGGAATTACTCCTGCAAAAGAGCTCTTTGGGGTTACTTTAGGTTCCTGTCCTAAATTTTCCAACTTGTTCTGAACAACAATGAAGCAAAGTTGTTTATTCACAAGATTCTGAATCTTCCGAATATCTTCTGTCGTACGGTGAGGACAGAAGAAAACTGATCCCCTTCCAATGGTTAGGAAGGGTCTTGAATCAAGAGGACAGAAGATCAATTTGTTAACAAAAGGGTCTTGGATCAAGATGACAGAAAATCAATTTGTTAACAAACCACCGAGATGATTGTCTCACGCGTTGCTTTATCCCAGTATTCACAAGTCCAAATTCCTCTACGCGCACCAAATTCCTCCATGTATGCTTTTTTTCATACTATATGCTTACTTTTTGAAAAACATCTGATTTTGAGCCTGTTTATACGGTTTTCCTCCTACATAGAAATTGAGAGATAGTCTCTCCAATAAAGAAGAAAGGAAGTTCTCAGAAGTTAAATACTTTAGGTTCCTGCCCTAGATTTTCCAACTTGTTCTGAACAACATCCGCGAGGTCAAACATTGAAACAAAGTTGTTCATTCACAAGTTTCTGAATGAGACTTTTCTTCAACTACACTAGCTAGTTTGACATTTTCAGGAATTACTGCTGCAAAATAACTCTTTTGGGGTTACTTTACATAAATTTCAAAAAGTAACTATGTCCGTTAGGCGCGACCCTGGGGTGCGCGTATACATAGTTTGCTAAAAAACCATTTCTTCTTAGAACTTCCTTTCTTCTTTACTGGAGAGAGTATCTCTCAATTTCTATTTAGGAGGAAAACAATAAGCAGGCTTGAACTCAGATAAAAAGCTATAGTCATTGGAGAAGCTTTACAAGATATTCGGAAGATTCAGAATCTTGTGAATAAACAACTTTGTTTCATTGTTGTTCAGAACAAGTTGGAAAATTTAGGACAGGAACCTAAAGTAACCCCAAAGAGCTCTTTTGCAGGAGTAATTCCTGAAAATGTCAAACTAGCTAGTGTATCTGAAGAAAAGTCTCATTCAGAAACTTGTGAATAAACAACTTTGTTTCATTGTTGTTCAGAACAAGTTGGAAAATTTGGAGGAAAACCTGTGAATACTGAGATAAAGCAACGCGTGAGACTATCTCTCAATTTCTATTTAGGAGGAAAACCATAAGCAGACTTAAAATCAACGTGGTTTCTGATAGACCGGCGTCCGGTGTTTTTGCGAGAAAAAAAAAAAATTAGACAACAGGCGCATCCCTAGGACGCGCCTACTGAATAGGCGCGTCCTAGGGATGCGCCTATTCAATAGGCGCGTCGCGCGTATACATACTTTTCTAAAAAAAAAAATTCGATATACACTTTTTCAAATACTTTTTCTAAACTAAACAGTTTTTGAAAAAATTCCATATTTAGTTTATATATAATATATCCTTTTTTTTCTGTAGAGGTTGTGGCTTAAAGCAACAAACGTCACTATTTCACTATGTATTCTTGGAATTGGTAGCTACGGGAAATGTCATGGGAGGCTGACCACATATAGGGGTACCCCAATGATGATTACTCATTAGATTGACAATAACATGTGCAATATTTTAATATTATTTTTTATTTTAGGAATTTATTCTTAAAAAAAAAGTGATGCTTTTGGCCCTTTTCCTTACTTTTATCTTTTTCATTCTTTCCTTTTCAAACCCAATTTAATTTACCAAAAAAATATTACTTTCTTAAAGAAAAACATTTTACTATATATTTGAATTTGATTGTCCTTCTCCTCCATAAATCTGCCCATAAATAAAATTACAAATTAGCGACTTTGCTTAATTTCATTAAATGAATTGACGATAGGAATCAAATATCTTTGTGATGTATCGAATAATATATACCTTGCTATTATATCCCGATTCGATTTTACATGGTTGGAATATTTGAATCTTGAACAAGGCAAAGTAGGTAGGTTAGGTTGGTAGATACTGACGGCAGGTCCAGCAGGTTCTTCTTTCAGTCCAAAATTACTGTTTTTTTTTTTGTTATGTTAATAAAGTGGTTTGGCATAACATGTTCAAAACATGTACGGTAAATCAGTTAAAATTTGAAGCGATAAACCGTACATCTTTAAAATATGGTAAAAGCACAGTTTATGAACCGATTCGACCTCGAACCGGTTCATACCCAGCCATAGTAGATAGCCCGTGGGTCTAGCAAGTTGTGCTCATCAAATAAATAAATATATTTCTTAACCTTCCGACAATAAAGTGTCGGTGTTGCGGACCACGATGTTGATAGAACATCATAGGATAGATGCTCGGAAGGATACATACTATACTACATACACGGGAATATAACTAATAACCTTCAGTTAATATAGAAGGAAGTTTTACCAACGACAGTAAAAGGCGTCGCTACAAGTTGAATGGGGTTCATTACCGACGGAAAGTGGATTTTCGTCTGGTAAAGGTAAACCGTAGTAATTTGATATGCACGGAAAGTAGCTGAACTTAAACACTGTCGAGCTTCAAGGAGGGTAATGGGGAGACACTGAGTCTAATCTAAAGCTGTCAAATTTAAACACGATTCGATATTGACTCGGGCCCGAGAGCTGAGACAGTACAGTAATGCATTCGGGGCAGGTTTGGGTTGCTTTGGATTACCCGTAACGAATTCGGGTCGGATATGGGTCCTGTACTTTTCTCTGAGCCTGCCCCATCCGCCCCGTAGAAAGGACTGTTCCCGAAACAAGCAGCAGGTACTTGGAAAAGTCCTAGAAAAATAAATGGGGCGGTTTAATTGATTGGTAGGCCCAATGCAATTTGGGCCCAACAAGTCCTGACATTGGAAAAAGTGTTTTTTTTCCTCTCTAATAATAATTGATGATTATATCAAATTATGGTACGATCTGAAAATAGGGGTGTCAATTTTGGATACCACACGTGTGTGATCCGCTGTTTGAGTTTGAATTTTTTTACTAACGGGTCATTTTGACACAACCCGTTCAAAAAATGGGTCGTGTTTGAATCGTAACTTTCGACCGATGGGTCAACCCATCGCTCTGTTGAATAATTTATAATATATTATTAAATATTATATAAAAATAAAATAAAGATATGATAATCCAAAATTGGTGAATCACACGGGTCGTGAATTGACCCATAAAATCGTGGGTCGTGTTTGGATCACGAGAATTGACCCCCTAGAAACTTATGGATCATGTTTGGGTTTAGCAAATCTTGACACGGCCCTCGGTTGACCCAACCCGCTGAATTGACACCCCTACCCAACAATGAATCAAACGTGACTGGAGTTCGGGTCAGAGCAATGAGGGATTCAGGTCAGGTTTAGGTAGACTTGTCCCACCTATCATAGAAGAACAAGTTGGATTTATGTAATGAATTTGGATCCAAATCCGATCGATCGACCCAAGAAAATAATTTTTTTCCCCCCTTCATATTATGTTATTAGTTTATTTGCAATGGTACTACATTTACTAATATTAGGAATGTTCTGATTACTTGAACTTAAATATGCTCTAAAAATAAGATAGTCAACAACCCCCCAAAATTTAGACCAACAAAAAAAATCCCAAACTTATAACATTTTCCTCATTTCGGGGGATTTGGTTATTTGGGCTTTAATAGGCAGGTTACGAAATATAGTCCAACAGCCTAACTTTGGAATTGAAAATAAAAAAAGAGCGGAAACGGGTTATGCGATAAGAGTTTATTATATTTTTTAGGGATATTTTATTTGCGGACAGACTATTTTTGTTAAATAAACTATAATGACCCAATAATTTTTTATATATTTTCACTTACTAATTTTAAAAAAATTATTTATTAAATCGACCACATATTTCGTAGTTATCAAACTACAGTCCAAAATTGTGAAAAATCCATGCTTCTAACAAGTTTTGAATCATACACCTCTTACACTATTAATTCCAATTGTTTATTTGTATATTTCAAATATAGTTATTGAAACAACTCTCATATTATTGTATCAAATATCTCATGTTTATTTATTGATGCTCTTTAGTAATTAACTTATGTTCAACGTCGTTTGTTTAATTATATATCTATTGTATTAATTTTTTGAAATGGTTGAAAAATAAGTAATATTCTAAATTTAGTATTTACAGACTATCAGAATACTCATTTTAACAATTGTAATTAATAGTGTAGTCATAAAACTGTTAGCTACTATGTAAGAAGTTTATGATTCAAAACTTTTTTAAATCATAATTATTTTCACAATTTTGGACTATAGTTTGGTAACTACGAAACTCTGGGGTCAATTTAATAATTAATTTTCTTAAAATTAGACAGAACAAATATGTAAAAAGTTATTAAAATATTATAATTTTTTAACAAAAGTTATATGTATAGAGTAGTATGGTCTTCAAATAGAATATCTTTATTTCTTAATAATCATGATAAATTTATTGGACCCTACTTTCTTAATTTTTTGTATTATGCTATTATTTTATCTAAAAATAAATAAAATTACGACCGATACAATATTTTATGAAAAAATATCAAATAAAGACGATATTATATATTATTGTAGTAAAAAAGTATAGAAAATATGAAATTACAGTATATTTTGATTTGATTTTGTTGACCATACCCACCCTCCTATTACCAGATCCACTAATAATAATTGAAGAATTAATCATTTTCTATGGAGAAAAAAAATGGTGACTGTTCGACATGGCTAGAGGTGAGCAGTTTGAGTTATCCTGTATTTTTGGAATCTATCATATTATAAACATGGTATTGAATTTGAAAACCGGAACCTATCGAGTTGAATTTAGAACCGAAACCTACCCATAACCTGTTTATACCAACGGTTCTAGATACCCCATTAGGAACTTGTTTCATAATAAATTATATAAAACATGTTTATACTAATCGGTTTGAAACCGTTTTTTTTCAAAACAGATACAAAGTTGCAACAATCATACAAAATGATCATTCAATAATCACAAAATCATACAATCAACCACATAGGAGAACAAAGATTATGTGTGTTGCGAGAGAGAAGAGAACTACAAGAGAAAACTGAGCAAATAAACTTTGACAGTTTATACTATTTAAAACAACAACATATTTAGGGTTATAAATTAGAATAGAACGACAACTACTCATTCTTTTTTTATATGGATTCTGAATAGATTCGGTCATTCAGGGTACCATATTATCTGAATCCTAATCAAAACCTAAAATACAAATTCTAAAAAAAACACGAAACCTCCTCTATTATTAAAACTTAAAACTAGTACCCGTAACCTACCCTAAGTATCGGTTCTGAATAGTTTCATCTTTCAAATGACTCACCCTAGACATGTCGGTCCCACTGTCCGTCCGCTTATGTTCCTTTTGGATCTTTGGTTAATGCAGTTTGTGTATTGAAGCTATAACTGTGTGCTTAACCTGCTTGAGAGAGAAAGAGACATAAAGTAAGGAGTTGATAGATTCGGAGAATATATATATAAAATATAAATAATAGAAGAGAGAGAGAGAGAGAGGGTGCGTAGTAGGGTCAGCCATATGGACGATAATTGCCTCAAAAGGAGCCATCATCAGTCTACACTGAGACTATGACAGGGGGAGACAAAATCATACCACCTAGATCGATCCATATATTTATTTGATAGCTAAATATTGTTTGGATAATTATTAAATCAATTTTAAAAATATTATAATAACCCTAACTATATTTAATTTGATGTTAAATCAATGTAAAAATTACACTTTATTTGTTGTCATATTGAATTCTAATTTATTGTTCCTATTAGTGCAAATAATAGATAAATTTATAAATTATTAGCTGAATTTTTAATTAAATTCGATGATACGTGAAAGATACATACACGTTTTTCATTCATGTTAGACTGAACTGAAATATATTACAATTTTTATAAATTTAATTAACATTTAAAGTTAAGCAACACAAGTTATTAAAATTCGTAATTTAGTAATTTCCCTTATATGTATATTAACAACCGTCGATTGGAATCCTCGATCTACGGCCTATAATTCATATATTCCATGTCAGCATGATGACATGTCCTTATCGGTGAAAGATTTTTATGATTTTTGGGCAAATCTATAAGAAAATGACGGTCATATGCATAAGCAACGTTAGTAGATGGAGTCCAGATCTATCCAAGACTCACGAATGAAATGTGTAACGTAACATTTTTTTTCCTAATTAATATCTGCCAAGGGAAATACTTGGTCACTTATGATACGTTACAGACTTACAGTGATATATGTCATGCATTTATATATAACCTATGATATTTTATTTTAAATATATATATATATATATATATATATATATATTGCCAACAACAAGATTCAATTCTCATATATGAAAACCAACCTGTTACAAAGACATGTCCAACAGAATAAAACGACTAAGATCGGGTGGGGTCTTTCAACTCAATCTAACGGACACACCCTTAACTTTGCTAGATTAGCAATACAATCTGCACATTGGTTTGTCATTCTCGCAATGGCCTCCCAATGTACCATAGAAATAGAGGAGGCTAGCGAATGGATGTGCGATGACATAGCATGTAGTCTCCATACCGAGGCGGAACCTACAATGTGATTTATAACGACCTCCGCATCAGATTCGCCCTTAACGTTTTGCTATCTCTTAACTACCGCCAACTTTATCTCATCAAAGGTCCATGTTTATTTTAAGTTTTTTTATTATAAGAATCGGATGATGAATGAAATGAAGGTCTCAGACTCCCGATTCCCAACCAAAGTACCAAACCATCCGCGCTTTTTATTTTTGGGCCAATATCCGCGCTGGATTCAAGGTAGGCATTTGCCCTTTTTATGTGAATTTAAATATTATTATAATATAAAATAAAATGATGTAAAGTTACGTATTTATATAGAATTTTTGATCGAAATATATTTCAAAATAAAATAAACATGTTTTTTTTTTTGGGTAAAAATATAGAGATAATTTATTAATAAAGAAACAAGCTTAACTAGAAGTTACAAGACTAGAATTGGCCATGTCAACTGAATCCATATCAATGGTAGACAACACGTCTATTTGAGGATCTAATAGTACAACAAAATTTGTTCCCAATCCGACCGCATTCTTGGTTAAGATGTCCGCTGCTCCGTTTGCTTCCCGAAACACATGTCTAAGTTTGAACCTTCTGAATTCCAAAAGCAACCTCCTGCAATCAGAAATGAGTTGTATTAAAGGTCTATCTTCGTTATGTTCTTCCACTAATAAACCCAAAGCTTCTTTTGTATATGTTTTCACGTGAATGTCTTGTATCCCCATATTTTGAGCCAAAATCAGTCTGTCTCTGATCCCCCATAGCTCCGCCACCAAGCAGTTTGTTCTCCCCAGTTTCTTTTGTGATCCCTTCAACCATCTTCCAAGATGGTTCCTAAGTATCGTTGCACACCCCGCCGGTCCTGGATTCCTAAATGCTGATTCATCTGTATTTAATTTTGTCCATCCAAACTCTGGTTGGGTCCATCGCACTTGTATTTGTCTACAAGTTAATTAAACATGTTAATTAGGAGTGTATGCGAATATGGTAAATGTTAGTTAATAAATTCAATATTTTTAACGTTAGTATTTATGGTACATTATATTTTTTAATAGAATTAATTTTTCAACTACTAGTACAAAAAGAATTTTTTCAAAAACTGTTCACTTTAGAAAAAATATTTGAAAAAGTGTTTATCGAATTTTTTTTTTAGGAAAGTATGTATACGCGCGACGCGCCTATTGAATAGGCGCACGCCAGGGGTGCGCCTACTGCAATAGGCGCATCCCTAGGACGCGTCTATTGCCCAAACTTTTTTTTTTCGCAAAAACACCCGTCTATCAGAAACCACGTTGATTTTAAGTCTGCTTATGGTTTTTCTCCTAAATAGAAATTGAGAGATAGTCTCACGCGTTGCTTTATCTCAGTATTCACAGGTTTTCCTCCAAATTTTCCAACTTGTTCTGAACAACAATGAAACAAAGTTGTTTATTCACAAGTTTCTGAATTAGACTTTTCTTCAGATACACTAGCTAGTTTGACATTTTCAGGAATTACTCCTGCAAAAGAGCTCTTTGGGGTTTCCACTGCCTTTTTCTTCGGCATCTGAAGACTCTTGATTTTCTGCATAGTGTACTCGTTGATTTTAAGTCTGCTTATGGTTTTCCTCCTAAATAGAAATTGAAGTCTTTCATCACAAACTACTCTCTTCTTCGTAGGGTGATTCAGTTTGTTGTCATTGATATACCGCGCTATAATTGCTCCAACATCTTGCTGAGAGATCTAATCATGCGTCTCTACACCAATCGATTTGAGAAACTCGATGAGATTACTCGATCCCCATCTAACAAATTCCATTTTTCTTGATTGGTACTTCCTTTTTGGTTGTGAATGAGGTTAAATTCCGTATCCTGCTCCTCCACCCACTGAAAATCCATTTACACTCTGATGTGTCTTCTCAAAGTAATCAAAATTGACTCATTTCTCTTGATCAAACCTTCCATTTTCCTTGAATTTTTTCAAAAAGTATTTACTTTAGAAAAAAAATTTGAAAAAATCATTTTCCTTGTTTGATACTGTTGTGAATGGTTTTGTCTTCTCTGATGTGTCTTCTCAAAGTAGCGATTTTCAAAATCTATTTACACTTTGATGCGTCTAAAAAAAATGAAAATCGCTACTGGCCTACATGCACATATGCACATTTTGCTAAATATTTTTTTTTATATATATACTTTTTCAAAAAAAAAAATCGAAAATAAATACTTTTCGAAAAAAGTCCATGCAAAGACATTGAACTGTCACGAAGATAATTGAAACGAACTGGACCCTCCAATAATTATTTTTTGACCAGGGGCGCGCCTACTGCAATAGGCACATCCCTAGGACGCGCCTATTGCCCAAACTTTTTTTTTTTCGCAAAAACACCCGTCTATCAGAAACCACGTTGATTTTAAGTCTGCTTATGGTTTTCCTCCTAAATAGAAATTGAGAGATAGTCTCACGCGTTGCTTTATCTCAGTATTCACAGGTTTTCCTCCAAATTTTCCAACTTGTTCTGAACAACAATGAAACAAAGTTGTTTATTCACAAGTTTCTGAATTAGACTTTTCTTCAGATACACTAGCTAGTTTGACATTTTCAGGAATTACTCCTGCAAAAGAGCTCTTTGGGGTTACTTTAGGTTCCTGTCCTAAATTTTCCAACTTGTTCTGAACAACAATGAAACAAAGTTGTTTATTCACAAGATTCTGAATCTTCCGAATATCTTGTAAAGCTTCTCCAATGACTATAGCTTTTTATCTGAGTTCAAGCCTGCTTATGGTTTTCCTCCTAAATAGAAATTGAGAGATACTCTCTCCAGTAAAGAAGAAAGGAAGTTCTAAGAAGAAATGGTTTTCCTCCTGAAAATGTCAAACTGGCTAGTGTATTTGAAGAAAAGTCTCATTCAGAAACTTGTGAATAAACAACTTTGTTTCAGTGTTTTACCTCACGGATGTTGTTCAAAACAAGTTGGAAAATTTAGGGCAGGAACCTAAAGTAACCCCAAAAGAGTTATTTTGCAGCAGTAATTCCTGAAAATGTCAAACTAGCTAGTGTATTTGAAGAAAAGTCTCATTCAGAAACTTGTGAATAAACAACTTTGTTTCAATGTTTGACCTCGCGGATGTTGTTCAGAACAAGTTGGAAAATTTAGGGCAGGAACCTAAAGTATTTAACTTCTGATAACTTCCTTTCTTCTTTATTGGAGAGACTATCTCTCAATTTCTATGTAGGAGGAAAACCGTATAAGCAGGCTCAAAATCAGATGTTTTTCAAAAAGTAAGCATATAGTAGGAAAAAAAGCATACATGGAGGAATTTGGTGCGCGTAGAGGAATTTGGACTTGTGAATACTGGGATAAAGCAACGCGTGAGACAATCATCTCCGTGGTTTGTTAACAAATTGATCTTCTGTCCTCTTGATCCAAAACTCTTTTGTTAACAAATTGATTTTCTGTCCTCTTGATCCAAGACCCTTTTGTTAACAAATTGATCTTCTGTCCTCTTGATCCAAGACCATTTTGTTAACAAATTGATCTTCTGTCCTCTTGATCCAAGACCCTTCCTAACCATTGGAAGGGGATCAGCTTTCTTCTGTCCTCACCGTACGACTAACCAATACAATTCAAATTCATGTACGCAATGATCTCCTAAGCAGACTTAAAATCAACGTGGTTTCTGATAGACGGGTGTTTTTTGCGGAAAAAAAAAGTTTGGGCAATAGGCGCATCCCAGGGGTGCGCCTATTCAATAGGCGCGTCGCGCGTATGCATACTTTCCTAAAAAAAAAAATTCGATATACACTTTTTCAAATATTTTTTCTAAAGTGAACAGTTTTTGAAAAAAGTCTACACAATTTACTTATTTTCCACTACGTGTGTTATTTTTTGCATGTACTTTACCCATTAATACTTTAACTTATAACTCAAAATATGAGGTCTAAGTATTTTTTTACATACATCTAATTTTCATATTATTTTTTTAATAGATTCGCAATTTAAATTTCTAATTGCATCACTGAATAAATCATTTATATACTCATTTTTTAAAATTACTTTTAATAATATATACATCAAATTCCGAGGCACAAAACTCCTCTAGCCTCTGATCGACTCGAAGAAGCGAGACAACGGTATGGGTTGGTCAAAGGGGTGCAGTATGGTGGGGTCCCCATTCTCGGCCTCTCTTACGTGGCAGATCGGCCCATCAGACGCTGCCACGTGCTGGACTACCCATGTGGTTCTGCACGTAACACGCAGATTGACCCTTCCTCCCCATCCTTTCTCACCTCTTTCTCGATTTGCCCATGCATATGTACACGTACAAACCCAACCACCCCTCCAATTTCCTCCAGACCAGATTTTATTTTTATAATAAATAAAAAGCATCTTTTAGTTGGAAGGAATAAATAGTAGTTAGAAAATAAGTAATAATGAATTTTTTTTATTTAATTTTTAAAATTTGTATTACGTAATAATATTTAAAAATAAAAATTCATCAGGATATGAAATGCGTATGGATAAGAAAATAGAGTTTTTACACGAAATGACATATTTATTCTTTAACTTTAAAAGAAAATGTTTAATTTTTAGTTTTTAGTTTTTTTTTTTCATATTAAAGTGCATATTTTTTTTTAAAATAAGACATGACATCTTTATTATTTCAACTATTCCATTCCATTTACAGATTTTTTTACATCTATTCTAATCATAGTTATCTATTCTAATAATGTATTATCTATATCTAACTATAATATAATTAAATGTATGTGCAAAATTTAAAAGATCTAATTCAGTCTCACACCTTGATAAATAGTATAAACAATTGAACAAAAAATTACTTCATTTTGTTTTTAAATTATAGATAGATAATAAGCACACAGAAATTAAGACAAAATTATCTCCATGTATAATTAATTCTCTGGGTTAATAACCAAATTGTTATCACAACTTTGAGCGCTTTACAAATAGTTACCTGAATTTTGTTTGTTTTTTTCAAAATTTGCTACCTATACTTCCGGAGTTGGGGCAAACTGCTACCTCAGTTAACTTTTTCGTTAAATATGATCGGAAAATGACGTGACAACATATGATTGGTTTCTAATTTAAAAGACTAAATAATTTTTAAAAAATACCAAAATAATCAGAAACATTAAAAATAAACTGAAAAATTAATAGATAAAATAAGATTTTTTAATATAATATTTTTATTGAAAATAAGAAACAAAATAAAAAAATAATTATTTATTTTTATTTTTTTATTTCATACTTTTTAATAAAAATATTATATTAACAACTCATATTTTCCCATTTAATTTTCCAGATTTTTTTAGAAAAATCATATTCTTTTGTTTAAAAAAAAAACATTTAGTTTTTTAAACCAGGAACCAATCTGCCATGTCATTTTCCGTCCATAAGAAAAGATAACTGAGATAACAATTTTCCTAAGTGTCGAAGTTTAGGTAGTAATTATTTTAAAAATAAAGTTCATGTATCAATTTATAAAATATTCAAAATTGAGGTAACAATTTGATTATTAACCCTTAATTCTCTTTCTGGTATATATATATATAGTACAATTCACTCAATTTTAAAATTGCATTTTCCTTTACTACTGGGTATATTATTAAATAAAATAGATATTGTGGAAAAATTGCAATTTCGATCCCAAATCCTAACAATCCCACGTGGCGGTCATGTCAGATGGGTCCCGCATCCCACCACTACCACTGCTTATGGTTCTGCTTAATAATACGTTATCCATACAATATATGGATATGCAGATTTTTCTGCTGTCCTTATCATTTCTTTTAAAATTAAATAGAATGATAATAAGTTTATTATAATATAAGATGTGCAATCCTGGTCTATTACAGTTTTATCTTGTGGACCAATGTCGCATTAGCCAGTTTAGCCCGGTCTCCCTCTGACAATTGTAGTGGATGGTCCAATTGTCAGTTTTCATAATTATGAATACATTTATACGAGGTATATCTTACAATCAGACTCTTAATCTGACTATCTTTGCATATAAGAAATAATATTACAAGTTTAAAAAATATATGTATGTATTGATATGTAAATGTATATATAGGAATTGTTTGATATATTATTTATAGAATATCAACTATCTAAATCCACATTTAAAAAAAAAAAAGTTTTTTTTTTTTGGAATAAGTATGTAATAATTTTTGAACGATGCAAACGTTATCAAGTAACTCAACTTTGTATACATTGTATTTGAAGTAGGATAACCAATATGAAGTTAGAGAGCTTAGTAATCAAATGCAGAAAGGTCCACACCTAAGCATTTACTAATTTATATGGATAGAGACAAATAAACTATTTTTGGTTTGATTTAGTTTGGAATTTTAGAGTTTAGAGTTTAGGATTTTGGTTTAGAGTTAAAAAAATGTAGAGTTTTAGGTAGGGCTGATCATGGGCGTGTCGGGCCAGTCCTGAATGCAATATCGAGACCGAAATTTCGGTCTTGTCTTATGGAGGACCGAGACCGAGATCGACCTCGGCCAAAAAAGCCCGCCCGAGTAGGTCTTTCTTGACTCGGGACGGTGTCGGTCCTAGACCGAATCTGCACCCAAAAGAAAAAGAAAAACTATGAGTTCACGGTATTCTTTAGTAAAATGCGAAAAAATAGTTCACCTCTCAAAAAAACACTATGAACTCACTATATTATTTAGTAAATTTATCAAGATGCAGCTTTTATAGAGATAGAAAACCTCCAAAATCCACATTCTTTTCGGTGTGATATTATGAAAATCCCAAATCGACATTCATTTGGTCCGGTCCTAAATGGGCTTTCGGGGGGAAAAAGTCTGAAACCGAGACCAACCTTGAATAAAAAAAAACGTCCGTTCGGTCTCGGTCCTAGTCGGTCTAGTCTCGGGCCGGTCTTGTCGGAAATTCGGTCCTACAGTTTTTTTTTTATCCCCATTAGATTTAGGGTTTTAGGGGTGTAGGCTTTCGAAATTTAGGGTTTAGGGTATTTGTATTTGTTTAATCTAGTCATTACCCATTAGCAATTAAGGTTTACAGTAATATTTCTAGGGTTTAAGGTCTATTTGTGAGCTTTGTTCAAGTTTTTTTTTTTTTTTTTTTCATACAAGAGGTTAAACTAAAATGTAGCATCATTTTAAACTTTTTTTTTTTGGACAAAATACTCGTTCTATTTGATGAAATAAAACGGCGTGACACGTAACCCGTGTCACAGATGTTCATTGTTACAATCATTCGCTAATAAAGATAAGAAAGGAAGTGGGGGTCTATTGACCCAATCATTAAGACGCACTCCCATACGCGCTTGCCTCGCTATCCAATTGGCACACTCATTTGCCTCCCTCGGAATAGCTCGCCACTGCACTTGCTCGATGTGTTCCGCTATTGATCGGATGTTCGAGACCCATATATCTAACCTCCACTCAGTTGCACCTTCGCGAATTTGCCTTATAACTACTTGGGAGTCCGACTCTACCATGATGTTTGTCCATCCTCGTTCCCGAGCTAGTCGAATTCCCTCGTGTATCGCTAGTGCCTCCATTGTTGTTATATTGTCACACCTTAGTTTCCTGTTAATGCCTCCTATGACACGTCCCTGATCGTCTCGCGCAACGACCCCGATTCCCGCCGCCCCGGTTCTTGGACACCACGATGCATCGCAATTTATTTTGGTTGATCCTAGTATCGGTTTCTCCCATTGTTGATGGCTCGGTTGTCGGTTTGATTGCGGGGTTGTGTTCGGTTGGAGTCTCTCCGCTGCCTCTCGGTTTATGTCCGCGATAATGCGTGCGGGTTCCGGTGGTATGCCTTCGAACTCGGCTTTGCATCTCGCCTTCCATATGTTCCATGATGTGATCATACACTTCTCCCACCTTAGTCTGTGCGCTGGTCCGGTCTCTAGTCCCTTGACTCGGCATTTATCCAGCCACTCCATCGTTTCCACGGTTGGCTCGGTTCGGGTGTCTCCTTGTGTCGCAGCCCAGACTGGTTCGGTCCAAGCACACCCCAATAGCATGTGGTCTCTTGTTTCTAGCTGGCCACAAATCGCACAATCCGGACTCACGTTCATTCCCCTACGTATAAGGTTGCCCTTCACCGCTAATGCATTAGTCGTCAATCGCCACATGTAGTTTTTTACCTTTGGCATCACATTCGCTCCCCAGATAGCCTTCCATATCTCGTTGCCGGTTCGGTTCGGTTCGGTTCAGTCTGTGTGCCATGGTTTGCGCTAATTTCTCGGAGCCGATGGTAAACCGATCGGGCCTTCGGTTTGCCATCTTTCGAGTGAGGCCAAATGTGTTTGTCCTCCGCATGGTTGTATGGTGTCGGCATAGCTATGATCATTGCTGCGTCCCTGCTAGAGAAAAGCGCGTGTACCTTCTCCTCGATCCATCGTCCATCGTCGCCGATTAGATCTCTAACCCGAGGTTCAGCTTGTGGTTCGAACTCAGCAATTCTGTCCGGTCGGAACCCTTGTTTTTGGGGTATCCAAGGGTCCGAGTATATGCGTATGTCCGAGCCCGTGCCCACCGACCATAGACCTTCCTGTTTTAGTACATCCCTCCCCACAATGAGGCTACTCCATCCCCAAGAAGCCCTACTTCCTCGACGGGCATCAAAGAAATCACAGTTTGGATAATATAGGCCTTTTAGTACTCTTACCCATAGTGATGTCGGTTCCTCCCGTACTCGAGCCGCCATCTTGGTAAGGAGAGCTTGGTTGAAAGTTTGCAATTCCCGGAACCCCAAGCCCCCAATGCCTTTAGATGTCGTAAGCAAGTCCCATCGCCTCCAATGAGTTCGTCTCCTATCCGTGGTAGATCCCCACCAAAAGTTAGCTATAAGTCCATTGATCTCTGAGCACCACGTTTTTGGGAGGCTAAAGATACTCATGACATAAGTCGGTATAGCTGTGATGACAGCTTTTATCAATACCTCCCGGCCCGCTTGGTTCAATGTCTTTGGTCGCCATCCCGCTAGTTTTTCCCGGACCTTGTTCTTCAAATACCCTAACGCTTCTTTCCTAGATCTCCCCCAAGTTGTTGGAAGCCCCAAGTATTTGCCCGGGTCCATTGTACTTCGAATTTGCAGGGTCGCCTCAACCTCCCTCACTCGGTTCGGTTCAGCTCCTTTACCGAAATATAATGTTGATTTTGCCTCGTTGATTCTTTGTCCCGAAGCCTTGCAATATGCCCCTATCGTGTCCTTGAGTCGCTTCGCATTGGAAGCGGTTCCTTCTAGAAAAAAGAGTGAGTCATCCGCAAAGAACATGTGGTGTATTTCCGGACATGTTCGGCCTAAACGGATGCCTCGCAAACGTCCACACTCCACCTCCTGATCAATATTTCTGGACAGCACATCAGCTAGGAGAATGAACAAATAAGGTGATAACGGGTCACCTTGGCGTATACCCCGTGTCGGCCTAATGGTGGATGACCGATCGCCGTTCACGACTACCCGATAGGTCGTCGTCTCGATGCATTCCCGTATCCATCCAAGCCATATTTCATTGAAACCTCTCTTCCTTAGGCTCTCTATTAGGAAGTCCCATTCCACTCTGTCATATGCCTTCTGCATGTCCACCTTTAGAGCACATTCGGTCCGGTCCTTGTTTCCCTTCGTCTTTAAATAGTGGAATGCCTCATGAGCCACCAAAATGTTGTCCTGGATTGCCCTACCTGCTACAAAGGCACTCTGATAGGGGGTGATAAGTTCTGGCAAATAGGTTTTTAGTCTATTCACCATCACTTTTGAGATAACCTTGTATAGGAAATTACAGCAACTGATAGGCCTAAAATCCGTTGGAGCAACCGGATTTTGAACTTTTGGGATTAAAACTACATCTGTTTGATTTATAGGATGGTTAAGCGTACCTGATGCAAAGAAAGCTTTGACTGTGGTGATGACGGCTGGGCCCACGGTTTGCCAATTCCTCTGATAAAATAAACCCGGGAAACCATCTGGGCCCGGAGCTCTAGTCCCCCCCATCTGATACACAGCCGTCTTAATTTCCTTCTCCTCAATCGGTTCGGTTAGGTGCTGGTTCATAGCATCGGTTATTTGTGTTGGCACACACTCAAGAATGGTTCGGTCCAGAGCCGGTCGGTCCGATGTGAACACTTCGTCATAGTACATGGTCAGCTCCCGAGTTATATCATCATCCCTCATTAGCCATCTCCCGTCTCGCCCCTTAAGACGACTTATGAAATTCCTCCTTCTTCGAGAGTTGGTCGTGAGGTGAAAAAAGGTTGTATTCCGATCACCCTCCCTTAGCCATTTTACCCGGGATCGTTGTTTCCAATATATCTCTTCACGGTGCCATGTGTCTTTGATTTGAGCCTTTATTCTTTTTTCTTCCTCCAATTCCTGCTGGTTCTTGTTGGGGCCGGTTTGTTGTCGGAGACGGTTCTTTAGATCGGTTATTTTCCTTGCATTGTTCCCAAATTGTGCTTTGCTCCATTGTGTAAGTTGCTTTCGGCATGCCCCCATCTTCATGTTTATTCCTTTGCCATCGTTTCCAAGTGGGTTTGCTTGCCAAGCTCTCTTGATCACGTCTTTACATCCCGGGTCCTCCATCCACATTGCTTCAAATTTAAACCGCCTTACCCTTCTTTTCCTTTGTTCCTCCAATATGACCACTAATGGGGTATGGTCCGAGCCAAGGGCAAGTTCATTGATGCATTGGTTTTTTGGGTAAGTTGTCGCCCATTCCAAGTTGATGAGGCCCCGATCGAGTCTTTGGCTAATCCGGTCCGGACCACTCCTATAGCATCATTTTAAACTAATCTGGAGTAATTTCTTAACGAATATAATATAATTTTACCATAATGAACAAAAACTACATAAAGGGTTAAATAATGTGTGGATATATACCCAAGTCGCGCCCCACATTTTCAAGCCATAGTTGCAGATTTTTTAGCTCATTCCATCCTCATATTTGGTTTCTTCACAGATTCTCTCTGTGTTTGGCTTCACCAAATTTGGGGTTTGAACTAGTTTCTTCGTTCGTACTTGCGGAAGAGAAGAGATCTCCTCGTGTGTCTGTTTTGATTCATCATATACAACAGTACATCACCTTTCTCTGCTCCCTAATAAAAGCACACTCTCCGTCTTCTGCGTTTCTAGACTGAGAAAACAGTGCATTGCTTACAGAGAGAGATGAAGATGCTTCACTGTTTAGACTCCCCTGAAATGACAGTGCTCGACAGGCAGAAGGCGCGACGGAAATGGCATCAAGAAGAAAGCTTTTTTAATGACGGCGGGCTTAGTTCCTTTTTTACCACCACCGGGAACTTAATGGGTCTCGGGGAGGTTGTCGATGTTCCGCCGTCCATGGTCAAGCCAGACCTGTATTGGGGCCAACACGGATCTTCTTCTTCTTCTTTTGGGTTTGAGATGAATTTGAACGGCGCCATTTCTAGGACAGCTAGCTGCCCACACACAGTGGTTGCTGCGGCGGTGATGGAGGCCAAGGGCGGATCAGATTCAGTTTCCTTGCCGGAGAGTAAGAGTCTCAAGAAGAGAAAACCTGATTCTTCTTCCCTCACTAAACAGGTATGATTCGCTCTTATGTTCTTGTAATAAGGATTTTTAAATCACGGGCCATGCAGTTATCACACTTTTCAGGTCAAGACTCGCTTTTTTCAGTTAAGCCAATCTGGGTTTAGCTGGATTCGAATCAAGACTCGATTTTTTTTGGTCGATGATCATTGAATGAATCTGCATTTTTTATGCTTAGGATGAAGAAGAAGAGACCAAAGTCAAGAAGATGAAAGGAAGCAACGAAGAGATGGAATCCAAGATCTCAGACCAAAGCAACAACAACAACTTGGGCAGCAAGACAAAGAACAAGAAAGAAACCTCTGCAAGTACATCGAAGGACAACTCCAAAGCCTCTGATGTCCAGAAACCCGATTTCATCCATGTTCGGGCTCGCCGCGGACAAGCTACCGACAGCCACAGCTTGGCTGAAAGAGTGAGTAGAATTCTGTCTCTTAACATGATGTTCTTGAATTGCGTCCAAGCTTCTCCAAATGAGGGTATGTTTGGGGTCGAATCGATCAATTTTTTGCAGGTTCGAAGGGAGAAGATCAGCGAAAGAATGAAGTTCTTGCAAGATCTCGTCCCAGGATGCGACAAGATCACCGGAAAAGCTGGGATGCTTGATGAGATCATCAACTATGTCCAATCTTTACAAAGACAAGTCGAGGTATTTTGATGGAAAGGTCAAATCAATATTTTGATGGAACAAATTTCATAGTTCAGGAAGGCAAAACTGAATTATCTTACATATTAAAAGAACTTTTCTTACCAATTTTAAAAAGTCGGAAGGAAATATCTAGCTCAAATTGAAGCTAAGAGCTGCTATTTTTCCCGTCCGATGAACAGTTCTTGTCGATGAAACTAGCTACCGTGAACCCGAGGCTCGATTTCGACGTTGATAATCTCTTTGCAAAAGATGTATGTCGAAATCTCCCAAAATAGATTTTTTTTCCCTCCCTAACTTAAATGACATTTAACTTGGTTTTGTATGAACAGATGATCCCTAACGGCTCGATATGTTTTCCGATGATCGACATGGAACCCGACATGTCTAATTCATTTCATTTCAATCCATTACAACACCCGTTATCGAGCCGTGAAATGGGAGTAAACCTCGACATGGGACTCCGAAGAACAACGAGTGCTCCCATTTCGATCCCTGAGACCTTCAACGATTCATACCCTGTAATTTTTACTGACCCTTACTGCATGAATTACACACTTTGTTCATAATGAAACCCGACTTATTACGTACATTATGGTAACTTTCAATCATGCAGCAATTGCATCCGCCTTCAGCATGGGACAATGATCTGCTAAGTCTTTACAGTTTAGAGTTCCATCAAGAGAGAGCAGCATCTTTTTCATCTCAGCAGCAATTTGCAGGTACCCTTTCAACTTTTATGATCATAGAGATGGAAAAGGCCAGAAAAAAAAAACATCCTTTTTCGAGCAAGAATACTTATTTTTCCGAAATCATTTGTTTTTGTGCAGATGGATTCGAAGTTCGTCATCTGAAGATGGAGATTTGAGTGTCAACATTGTCATGGATCATGGAATCTGGGTTTGGACTGATGATGGCTGTATTATTCATATATAGACATCTATATGTATATAAGTTTTAGTTTTGAAAATTGCAGAACTATCATGAATAGGTCTGGATGCTCATGATATATGACTCCGCTAAGTAGCTACGTATATTTCGCCAAAGGCTGCTATCGCGATGTATTGGTGTCCCGGGACATAATAAATCTGAGAATTGTGGGGTCGAAAATGGATTGGGATGCAAGAATAGGAAAAAAGTTGAAGTTGATGGCAGCAGAAAGGGGGACCAAAGAAGCAAGAAAGATGCCTCCTGCAATTCAAGGGACCATTTTTGTAGGTCTTCATATGGTTTGAATGCAACAACACTTATAATCTTGAAACCAATTCAATTTTGTAATCTTCTGGTTACAAAAGAGATTCTAGTATGGAATGGAAGGAATGAAGATTACTTGGGTAAGAAGTTATTTAGTGCATTATTATCTTGAAGAATGTGAGTTTATACAAGTTGTAAGATGTTGATTTTGCTTATTTTTTTTAGAGAAGAAAAAGATAATGAAAGATCTGAGAGTTTTTTTTTGTTGGTAATTATGGAATAAACCGCTAGAGGTGATAAACGTTTCACTCAAGTTCAAACTACAAAAACAAAACTAGCTAGCTTTAACAAATCTCGAAAATGAAAAACCAACAGCGTCTTTACGTAGCGCATTAGTAGTTTCTTTAGGAGGTGAGGTATGAAGTTCAAAAACATGACGCTGGTTGATCGTCTTACCCGCCATGATATCAACGACCACATTTGCTTCTCGAAAAATATGTCTGAACTTTATTCTTTTGAACTATATCAAGAGTTTACTGCAATCCGTAATGATAAACATTAATTTTAAATTTGACATACTTTCAAGAGAGATTACCTTATGAGCTGAGAGAGCGTCCGTTTCAAGGTGAATAGAAATTAATCTGAGTGTCTTCGCCAGTAGGAGCCCATCTCGAATGACCCAACATTCCGCAGCGAGGCTGTTTGAGCAACCCAAATTCTTTGAGAAGCCCGTAACCCATTGACCCTTGTAATCTAGGATCGATCACCCCTCCCGATCCTACAAAACTTGGGTTTCCCTTAGGAGCTTCATCTGTATTGATTTTAAACCAATCATTTTTTGGAGAAACACAACTAATATCAATGGAGATAAACTCATTAGTGGTCTCAGTCTCAAGATAAACATTTTAGTGAAATTTTCCCTAAGATAAATATATATTATAAACAGAAGAAGAAACAGATTTATCATTCAAAATAAGTGAGTTCATATTTTTTCAAATGTTTCCTAATGCATAAGGAAATAATAAAATTCAGTCAACTTTTTGAACAGTGACTCCGATACGTGGCAATCAAACTTGATCAAGTTATTAAAAGGATAGTGGATAAATTGTAACTTTGTTGGTGTCTCTTAAAAAACTGGTTCGGAAGAGATAAATTGTTTTGGGTGAATAAAATACTTATTTGGATATAGAATCTATTGGAAACTGATATATTGGGTAGAATTTGGATAGAATGTTTGAATTTGGAGTCATTTTTTTTTTTTGCCAAAAGAAATCCGTATATTACTCAAACTGTTTGTTGGTCACAATGACCCGGGTACAACTTTATATCTAACTGCAAAATTTGGAATAGGGGGGTGGGGTTTGACTAACCCAATCACTAGGACACATTCATGTATGAGTCGGGTTCGAGAGAGAAATATAGGAAACTGATTAAATTAATTTTGATTCTAAATTTCTAATAATAAAGTTTTCCATTGGAACGGAAACTGAATACGTGATAGAAAAATATTAATATATCATACACTTTATTAATTATTTGATTTTTTTATTCGTTGTTTATTGTTAATTTAATTTTATTCATTATATATTTTACATTATTATTAAATAAAGTACACACGTTAAAACAAATTTTTAAAAATATTACTATTTATTTTAGAAAAAAAATACTCCGTTTCATTTCACTCATCCCACATCTCAACTTTCAAATTCCTCCTGCATTATAGAATCTCATCATGTAGATATTGACATCAACAAAGGTTTTTCATCAGTGTTGGGTCTCGCAAATAAATCCCATTTACAACCCAGAAAAATGAGCAGCACAGCAAGAAGGAAAAGCAAACTCATCTATAATCTATAACCCGATTTCTCTTTATTCATACGCGTACGAACCGAGGAACTTCAATGCCAGATCGATGGATATCTCTGATACTCCTAGCAGGTGCAAAATCGAAGAGAGCCAAATCAATCATCCTTCTGGAAAAAAACACAATCTTGTTTCTGACTTCCATCCGGTTATATAACTGTGCCATCTTCGATTGTCGCCTTCTCTGCTACCACAGTGATTCCCGATCGTATGTAGAATCCGAGCTCTGGTCGGTCGGCTTCTTCCACACACTACAGTCAAGAATGTTAACAATATTGCACAAAAGGGGAGGGAAAAGATGCTTTTTTTTACTTACATCTTTATTGGTGATGACCACATTCTGCCCGATCTTAGCGTTCTTATCGATAATGCAGTTCCTTCGAAACCGAAACAGAGTTAGTGTGTATCCGCATTGTTGTATTCTGCGATTAAATTTAATGGGATTCAATCGGGTTTGTACCTGATCTTTGTGTTCTTTCCTATACCCATTGGGATCTTTCCTTCTGCAAGTAGAGAAGCGATTTCGGATTCAGTTTGGTAATAGTCTGAGCCCATCATGATAGTGTCCTGCCACCAAGAACAGAGGAAAATTCATTAGCCATTTCAACAATTCGTTCAAACCCAGTTCAAGATTTACTACCTTCAGCTCAACACCAATGTCTAATCGCGAGCGCTCGCCAATGATCGAGTGCTCGATCGTACACTCTTGCAAGAAACACCCATGAGAAATGATCGCATCCTTGATCTGTGAAAACAAGAAACTGAGTCTTGAGAAGAAAGATTTTCTTCCAAAGAAGCAAAAGACAGTATCGCAGAGAGTTAGTACTTTGCATTTTTCCATCTTGGTTGGCGGTAAGAACCCAGGAGAGGTGAAGAAAGGGGTTTTTGGGTCGTAAAATTGGAACTTTGGCGACTGCAAGAGAGATCAAAACACGTTTTTTTTCATCAAATTATAAGATTACGAATAATCTCAAGAACTTACCTCTTCTGTAAGAGCCAAGTTGGCATCGTAAAAGGATTTTATGGTCCCAATATCCTCCCAATAGTCTTGGAATAGATATGCTTGGACATTACGTTCCATAACCGCTGCAGGGATGATCTCAGACCCAAAGTCATTAGCTGTGCGATACGTTTCTTCCAGTAGGCTTAAGAGGGCACTTGTTTTAAAGAGATAGACACCCATTGAAGCAACGTATGGTGATTTCGCTGCATCTTCTGGAGAAATTCCTAGGCTTGTCGTATCTACTCGCTGATTATATTAAGAAAACCAACATCAGAAAAAGAATCAAGCTAATTTTATTTCAGGTTTATAGATCTTATAACATTCAGATTAACTGAATGCTCACCATGTCCTTGAGATCAGAACCCTTTGGCTTCTCAGAGAACTGAATGATCTGCCCCGAGCTATCGATCTTCACCAATCCAAAGTCAGAAGCACGGCTGAAAACAAACTCAAATTCTTTAGTAATCAAAAAAAGGAACTAGTGAGTAGAGACTTGGAGCCAACAAGCCAAAAATTCAACATAATAACGTACCTTTCTCCAATTGGTGCACACGCCACAGATATTTCAGCATTTCGATCTATATGGTTCTGTAAAAAAATACGAAGCATGAAATGAGTAATTCTCGCGCTGTTATGGAACAAGAAATAAACTAGTCGTGTAGTTTATTTTTTTACCTGAACAAAGTCCATATAGTCCATTCTGTAGAGATGATCTCCTGCCAAGATAAGTACATTTTCGATATTTCTGTTCTTCGCGTCCTGTAAATGAGAACAGCAGGAAGGGTTTTAAGTTTAGGACGTGTTGGTTTTGGGAGATTGGGTCGCCCATTAGTGGGAGTCCATTCTAATAAGCCCAGTATTGGATACTGGCCCAAACCATTCCCTCTATATGTATAGGGATGCTTAGGGTTGGAAAACCTAATGATGATGACAGTGATGCCCTGCCGCCCTACAGTTTAGACTGAGACAAGTAGTTGTGGAAACCTAGGTCACTGCCCGTTAACCCGTGGCGTGACCTCCCGTCCGGCAGACCGTGATCCCAACCTCAGGCAGATCCGCTTCCGCTTCCGCTAAGGCAATCGTTCAGGGAGGTAACTTAATTATGTGTTATGTTGTACCTTAATCGATTGCGTGTTTCGTACATACATATTCCAACAGGACGAAAAACAAATAGAATAGCAGTTCCTTTAGCATATTACCTTGAACATCCATATAAATTGCCTGACAGCATCAGCAGTTCCTTGGAACCACTGCTTTCCTGTTTCACCTGATGTCTGTGTAGCTGCTAGAACCTGTAATTCAGTTGAAGGTTTCGTTTTCTATCACTATATTATCAATCCAGGAACTTAAAGATCGGATATGAGATATCTACGAGTATATCTCAAAGTAGGGAACAGAAGGATGTGATCTCTGCTCAAAAGTCATACCTCTACAAATCCATCTCCAAAATTGATGCCATTACCAAAATATGTTCGTGCAAGATGGCGATTAAGAGAAGCAGAATTGAACTGGGTCAGCACGAAAATCTTGTTGATGCCACTGTTGATGCAGTTGCTCATTGGAATGTCAATAAGCCTATAGCATCCACCAATTGGAACCTAGTTATCAAACGAGAAGAATGATTAGGGAAACGAAAATCAACATAAGATCATAACATCATAGATGACCAACTAAATTAGTATTTTTAAAACAAAATTACAGCAGGAGTGGCTGCTCTTTTTGTGAGGGGGAACAGTTGAGTCCCAGGGCCTCCTCCCAGTATGATAGAAGCCACATTTTTTGGGTCTGCTCTCTGTCTATAGAACATTGGGGAATTGACAGCCTCCTCCTTTTCACAAGTAAAATACAACAATTTCAAGTTAGTTTGATCAAAGATTCATAATTAACGGTAATCTCGGTAGAACTATACGAATATGATCAAGGCGCAAATGAATGAATGAAAACATTGCAAATTGAACCATTACTTATTTGTATCAATATTCACATAAAATGAAGTAGTAAAAGCCATATATAAATTGAATCCAGTTCAAAGTATCGAGATTTCGAATGAATATGATCAGTAACATACCAGAGTCTCCGATGAGCTATTTGAGGTGATGATAGCGAAAGTAGCTCCAGAGTGACCCTTTCTGACTTTCCCTTGATTTGCTTTTAGATTTATCGACACCTGATCTTTCCAAGCACTCGGACAGAGGCTTCCTCGAGTTCCTTCTCCAAGGAATCCGAAATTGCGACCAAATTTTACCGACTTTGACAGAATCGGCTTGGCACCCGAGGCAGCAAAGCAAGAATCCATGGCAGAATTGCAGGTGGTGGTCGAATCTCTGGAAATCCAAAGGACCGCGAATCAGTTAACAAACAATTGCATAGAGGAAAACCCACGAAGCAGGAATTCTTCTATATGCAACCGTGTGAAGAAATAACGAATTGAATCAGCGTAATGTATGGAAAGGGTGGCAGAAGTGTGAACGAATTAAAGCTGCAGGTCACGATACACTCTACTATATATAAAATAATGAATGGAAGCTAAAAAAGTAAACTTTTAAACAAATCGTCGCACAATCTAAGGATCTACGAGGAAATCAACGCCCAGATCACCGGAGCCACTCCTCCACTTTCGCCCTAACAATCGCGTCGAAAGAATTGGTCCGTATCCGACAGTTGACGAGTAAATTACACAAACGAAAGAGAGAAAGAGACCGCAAAAGCTAACCAGAGGTGAGATCCTTGATGAATCGAGGAAGATAAGTCGATATGGTAGTTTGAAGAAGTGAAACTCGTGATTGCAGTTCTGGCCGGTGAGGCCTTCACGAGAGATGCTCAAATGTCAATTCAAGGTGTGCTTATATATAGGGAAGTAGTTGAATATCAGATCAGGGAAGTTTCTTCTCTCTTGCTCGATGAAGAAGATGAAGATGCCGAGGAAAATCAGCAATGTCAATATCAATGGCAATGGCAGTGGTTCTCGTTCCAGTGTCCAAGTTTCTAGGCGCCTCTCCCTCCTCTATATGCATGGCGAAGCCATTTCAAGCCTAACAGCTGTCGACTTCATGCATCAGTTGCATTAATTTATTTTTAATTATACTTTTTAAGCATTGGCCGTTGGATGAGTATTAATCGGAGGAATTTGTGTGTAATAATATATATTTACTACCAAAATTAGTAATATATATATATATATATAAACTATTAGATACAATCAGATATATTAATAAATTAAAGGGTTAAATAACAAGTACCTACATGAACTTTGTACATTTTTCAACGAGTTACCTGAACTTTGAAAATTCAAAACGGGTTACCTCAACTTTGAATAATGTGCAAATAGCTAACTCTATCCAATTTCTAACGATTTTTCAACGACTTTCCGACGACAGTTGACGGAAAATTGGACAGAGATAGCTATTTGCACATTCTTCAAAGTTGAGGTAATCCGTTTTGAATTTTTAAAGTTCGGGTAGCTCGTTGCAAAACGTCCAAAGTTCAGATAGCTAGTTGGTATTTACCATAAATTAAATAAATACAATCTAATACTTTTTTCGTGCAATGCACAGGTTTAGAATTAGTGACGTCATGATCATAAATTTATTTATTTTAAGTTTCTTGTTATTCGCTTTATAGTTTATAGTATCAATTTATAAAATCAACATATTTTAAATTGGGAAATGGTACCAATTTTGTAAATTAAATTAAATTCAAACCTTGAACCGTTCATTTCTAATAGAAACGTGTGGAAACCTATTAATGATCCTATATTTTCTATTTTATGTGCTTATATTGCTGTCAGCCACTATTCTTCTATACTTGGTCAGGCCAATTTTTTATTTTTTTTTAATAATTGTATAAATCGTTGAAAATAAGTTTGATTATACATAGATGAGTCATACACGAGGAGAAAAATAAAGTAATTATCAAGACATGCCATCGACTATCCATGGCTCTAAATAATTAATTATTAGAATTAAAATACTTCCCCAAATAACAATAATGTGGAATATTATTATGGAAAGAAGATTTAAATTTATATATTGGGGAAATACCGTTTCTTAACGTACATACGCATATTAAACGAGGTGGAAGTAACGTGAGTTAATTTTGTACTTAACACGATATAAGTATGTACAAAAAATCATCTAATTATAACAAAATGATAATAATATTATAACACATAATGTATGATAAAAGTTTTTTTTTTTTTAAAGTTTTCCATAGTGTGTCATATAGATCGACTCATGACCCGTTTTTCTATCCCTAGTCCCACATCAAAAGGGCAACACCCTTAGTATATTTGTAGATTAATCCACATTTAGAATAATTATCATTCACACGTTGTCAATTCGTAAGGGGTAAAATGAAATGTCGGTCATCAATATCTAATTTATCCATATGTATGATAAAGTTGTGTTGATAAGTTTAATTATTTTATGAACAAGTCTTGCTTAATAATATTTAAAATCCAATTGATTGTTCAATTTTTTAATTCTTCATTAAGAACTAATAAAATATGACCATGAATTTATATTATTAATATGAACAAGTTATTATTTTAATATATTTTTACAGTTTTTGTATATGAACATTACAACTGACTACAAATATAAAAATATATATACAAAAAATTACATATCGTAATTGTATTTATCATCACATGATAGACGCATAATTTGTATTGATAATTCAAACTCAATAAACTTAATGAGACACATAACATGTAATTTAATTGAGACATCAATTATAATAAATTGGAAATAATAATAAATAATATTGGGAATAAGGAAAGGTTTCCGATAAAATGTGAACCGTCGATGTCCGTGTCTATATCTCTATGACTCTATCCAACATCCATCCTTCTTGTCCTTGAAGTGGGATTTATGTACATACAGTCTTGTGATGAATTGATATTTTAGTATCATGGATCTTGTCTGAAAGAATTTAATATGGACCGTCGATTAGAATCATCAATCAACAGAGGTGAGGGACCATAAACGACAAGGACAAATCGACACTCTTCTTGCCGCCCATCGGACCTCCACAGAACTGCATCAACGGCTATTACAATTTTGTGTGCAGGGTTTGAAGTAAATCGATTGTACGTGGAATCAAATCATTGGTAAATAGATAAGAGCAGGGTTATCAGAACCGGACCGTCCTTCGAACCGACGAGGGGTTGATCCCGATTCGTCCGGTTTAAACCGATCGGACCCGATTCAACTTGCGGTTCACTGTTCACAAAACCTGAAAATACATATATAGTCTAAAAAACGATCAGTCTGAAAAAAAAAACGAAAAACCAAGAGGTCTGGAAAAAATATTAGCCTAAAAAATAAACCACAAACCGACAGGTTTTGTAAAACCCACACGGTTCAACCCGATTCAAACACTGTTCAATCCGATTCAAACACTGTTCATTTGCAAAACGGTCTTTTATCTGAACCAAACCGAATAAAAGTTCGTTTCCTGATCGGACCTTCGGTCCGGTCCGGTTATGATAACACTGGATAATAGAGTATACTTACTATTAGATCATCCAACGGTTTGATTCCACGTACGATCGATTAACTTCAATCCATGCAGCCGACGACACGTTGACATATAGGAGGCAGAGGCACATGAGGGCACCCACCCACCCACAACAACAATATACACCAAAGTAGAAAGCTCCCAAACAAACTGCACCAAATCCACAAACCATTTCTGTTTTTTTGCCCTAAATGTTCCTCAATAATGCCCACCAAGTTGTCTTCTAATTTCCCACCTTTCTTCATCATCTTTGATACAAAAGAATATGCATTGGGTAATCAATCATAAGACACATCACAGCCTTGAAGATTCCAAAAATCGATGCCAAACAAGTACTAAGATTTCGAATCAACAATCGATCAATATGATAAAGCTCCACATCGAGGAAATTAGTAAGTAGTATCAAGAATGGTGGTCATCTCCAACAGTAGGCTCATCTTTGAAAGCGCCAATTTTTAAGGCCATGAACTTAAAAAGAAACTCTTTTTTCCCATGTTAGTTACCTTTTGAAAATCGACTGGCTTCAGCTCTGCGATCAACTTTTAAGGCCTTATCTTGCTTGCCAAAACAATGTCCTCCCTCTCCAATAATCTGAAGAGAGGACAAGATGTGGGAAATGACTTTCCAGAGGAATTTTACCAGGACCAGTAAGAACGAACTAAGTACGCTGTAAATCTTGTATCTCCATCTGTCACATGTACAAGACCTGGATTCACAGTAAACTTCTTGCCCAACTTGAATTTCAGATAAGGCTCGATTTGGAACCGGCGGACACTGAAGCCTTCAGAACTTCCACTAAGACTCAGACCCCATCCCAAGTGATCATCAGAGTTATCAGACACAGTGCAAGCCCACTGCAGAGTCTTGGTGTTCATATCTGATGTTTTCATCTCGATCCAACCTACAAATTTAGTGCTCTCATCAAGATCTGATTCCAAAGTGAGGGCAATAGACCCTGCTGGACCTACATGGTCATCAGAGAGGCACCACGGACGTATGCTTGGGGCAAGTGTTATCGGATCAGACACATCAGAATCTCTACTTCGTTTTGGGAGGCTTATAGGAATTGTGAGGGGGCCGAGGCTTATGGGTCGGTTAGAGAGCATCTTCTTTTGGTGAAGACCCATTAGGGTGAGCTTGATTCCTCTTGGGAGTTGACAGATCACTTGACCAAAAGTACTGAATAAATGGCCAATTTCATGACCTCCGAGCTGAATCCCTTGGCCAGAAACAAAATGACCGAGTGAAGCAACAGCGTTGGATTTCCCCACAGTTATACCGATGCCACTTCCATGTTGATGGTTTGCCAGTGGAGGTCCAGAAGATGAATGATCCGTCAAACCCCTTCCCTGCCAAACAGAAATAGCTTGATTAAACCAGCTGAAATTAACTTCTGTATTTTAATTTGCAGCAGTATATTGTAGGCAAAGCATTCATATAACATGATTCATTCTTTACATAGACTAACTATGGTGTAATAGATTTGAGCTTAGGGTAAAACTGCCAATACAATTAACTCAAAATACTGTTACACATTGGCAAAATGGCAAATAAGAGGGAGTTCGATTGATTCATTGAAGTTAATTCTTGATTGGCAACCCCTTCAATCCAAATGTTCATCTAAGCATATTGAGTACACAAACTGAAGTGGATCATATACTAGTTCCTTAAAGACCAAAATATGTTATCCATCAATGTTAGCAATAACACAAACTAAAGACTACACCTGATAGGAAGAACTTGTACCAATCCCAACATCTCTGCATTGAGCTCCAACCGGGATCGCAATGGCTGAGAAAGTTTCGGAAATATTTGCCTTGTAGAACACTTTGGCTAGTGAAAGTGGTGGGCACACTAAAGGACCATACAAATATTCTCCAGCATTCTGAGAGGCAATTAATTCTGCCACTAGCAAATCTTTCTTGCGTAGATTAGTTTGAAAAGAGAACCTAGCATCAATTCCTGTTCTAATACCTGCCCTTCTTAGAGAGTTATGGCTCTGCTCGTCAACTTGATCCAACTTCATTACACCTCCCAAAACATTGACCTCTCCCCTTACATGCGTGCTTCCTTCTTCCAGAGGACTCTTATTAGAAATATTGTAGAAAGAAAGAAGTCGTTCAACCTTGTCTTGCCTATCCCTTAGTTTCATGATATCTGAAAACGATTCCCTCTGTAGCCGCTTCAATATTTCAATCTGAAACCATTGGATGCAAATCAATTTCCATTTTCATTGCAAATTAGAAATGGATAAAAAAACAGTTCGATTTCAAGAATTGTGACTGAAGAAAGTGCCCCCAACCCAACCACCACATTGCTGAAGTGGATCGATTGCCTTAGATACTGGTTACAAACGGACATTAACATGGGAACCAGAGAACGGTCTCCTCATGTGCAGGAGAAATAAAAAAGTTTCCCAATTGCTACAACTCTATGCAATTACTCAGAAAGATCCTAGAACCAAAAAGGCCAGTTGAAAATCATTCTGACATTGAGGATTCAAAGATGAGCGGTCCAGCTTATCCAAATGTGCCTTAAGGCACCGACCACATCCAGCAGTTGGAATCGATATGAAACCGCATCACATTAAAGAAACTTCTTCCAAACTGCTAATCACAAAATCCACAGAGTTTCGGGAGCAAAATTAAGTGTTGACTGACAGCAGAGGAAACTATACCGGATTCCGGCGGGAAGAGTCGACGTCGCGGTGAACAAGACCGGAAAGGAGGTCCTGCGTGTGATTCGCAAAGCCTTTGAGGGCGTTGATCACTGGTTCCATTAACATGCATAGAGCGAGGGAGTTGCGGGATTAAGATTTTAGCAAGACGGAGCAAATTCAGCTCAGCATTGCAAGCGCAGAGAATCTTGGAGACTTGGACGGACTTCAAGAAATCAAGAATCAGGGTCCAAAATGGGCCTTCATCTAGTTTTAACGAAGGCCGATAACCCGAAGACGAAAAACCTGAAAGCACTAATAAATGCTAAAAGCCTAAAGCTATATAAGACATTACCTAAATGATAGGTCGATTTTAATTTTTTCCCTTAAAATTTAAAATTTCAGTCATATTATTTGGACCGGAGGAAAAATTCATCCTTTCCGTCACTAGCCGTTTATTATGGACGGAATATGCCTCATGTGATGAAGGTCACATGATAGTCTACTTCATCTTTTCTCTTCAAGGAATGGGTAATGGCTTTCATCTCCACTTCTACTTCCACCGTCCAACCATTCGAATCCTTTGGCCTGCGTGATCTCTGAAACTCCGCGTAATGATAGCTTGCTCGCTGCTGCAGCCGTCCAATCTCTGTCGGGATTTGTCCAGAGAATTCATTTCCATCTAGTAAAAGCTTCTAAACTCCAGAAAACTTTCCGATTGAAGGAGGTAGTGGCTCAGTTAGTAGATTGTTGGACAGAGAAATCTGTCTGAGGTTGCCGAACATAATTCGACATCGCAAAGTGTCAGAGGGACGAGGCAAGGCAGAGCTAGCTGTGGGAGATGGTGATGGGTGCTGATTGATGGCGAGGCGGAGCTCTGAGTGGAATTAGGACCAACTTAATTTGACTGGTCTGAGTGAAGATGTTTAGAGATAGCTATGTGTGCTGGAAGGAGCGGTGGATTTTGCTTGATTCAATGAAGAGAAGAGCTTGATTTTGCTGGTGAAGATGCTTATGGTAATTTCGTCACTTATTAACACGTGTCACACACATGACCAAGATTCTATTTGTAATAAACGGTCAAGTGACGGAAATGGGTAATTTTTCATCCGGTTCAAACATTATAACAAAAATTTAAAATTCTAAACTTTAAGGAGAATACTTAAAATTGGCGTAAACTTTAGGGGCAATGTCGTATTTTAGCCTTCTTAAAAAAAGTGTGACATATATTATTTTTAATCTCTAATTTTATTTTAATAAAGTTTTAGTTCATTCAAAAATTTAAATCATAACAAAGTAAAGAGTATCTCTAATTATTATATTTAACTATTTAAACTCCACATATTATTTTTCAATTGAGACGTGAGTGAAGTAGAATAATGGAAACATTACGAAAACACGACATAAAAATAGAAAAAAAAAGATGTGTCGTGTTTATATTTAGGGTTAAATATCAAGTAGCTATCTGAACTTTGGACGTTTTGCAATAAGCTACCCGGACTTTGAAAATTCAAAACGGGCTATCTCAATTTTGAAGAATGTGCAAATAGCTACCTCCGTCCAATTTTCCATCAATTGTCGTCGGAAAGCCGTTGGAAATTCGTTGGAAAGTCGTCAGAAATTGGACGAAGGTAGCTATTTACACATTTTTCAAAGTTGAGGTATCCCGTTTTGAATTTTCAAAGTTCGGGTAACTCGTTGCAAAACGTCCAAAGTTTATTTAGCTACTTGGTATTTAACCCTTATATTTATAAATATTAAAAACAAATTATTACGTATATTTATATTGGGTAAATCAAACCCAATAAAAATGTACCAATACATACATACATGATACATACAATATCACGTTCAGTTTCTTTTGTATTTTCAATCCCATCAGCCGCATTTTCGGCTAATAACTAACTAATTGGAGGTTTTAAAAAAATGATTTTAACTGATTGAGCGTGAGGAGGTTTTAAAAAATGATTATCTTGATATTTTGCAGAAAGAAAAAAAATTTTGGGCAATGAAATCTAGAACTAAATGGATTTCTGATGGTGATAGAAACACCAAATATTATCATGCCACCACCATCATTAGGAGAAACCATTCGAAAATTAGTAGGATTAAAGATAGGGAAGGGTCTTGGGTTTCTGATCATAATCTGATCAAATTTGAATTTCAAGATTTCTTTTCTAAGCTTTTTTCCTCTGAGAAAATCCAGGTTCCTCTGTTGTCTGACTGGTCTCTCAATCAGGTCAATGTTCTCTCGCCCCAAATGATAAGATCTTTGGAGCGGTGTGTCTCTATTAGGGAAGTTAAAAAGGCTCTCGACTCTCTTAGTCCTTTTAAAGCTCCGGGTCCGGATGGTTTGCATCCCATTTTTTACCAAAAACAATGGGAGATTGTGGGCAGTTCTGTCTACAACACCATCTTCAACATTTTTCAGGGTAACCCGATCCCTAAGGGTCTGAACGACACTATTATTTGTTTGATACCCAAGTTTAACAACCCCTCTTTGGTTAGCCAATTTCGTCCCATCAGTCTTTGCAACACAGTTTATAAAATGATTTCCAAAGTGATTGTCAATAGGATGAGACCCCTCATGGAGCATCTTATATCTCCCTTTCAAGGGAGTTTTATCCCTGGTAGAAGAGCGGTTGATAATGTGGTTATTCTTAGAGAAGTTCTGGAGTCTCTTAAGAATAAAAAAGGAAAATCTTCTTTGATGGTTTTAAAACTGGACTTGGAAAAAGCTTACGATAGGCTTGAATGGGATTTTCTCTATAAAACATTGGTTCATTTTAAATTTCCTGTTTCTTTGACAAAAGTTATCATGGAATGTGTCTCTTCTACCAATGTTTCGATTCTCCTGAATGGGGGTAAATTGGAGAATTTCTCTCCATCTCGTGGCATTCGTCAGGGAGATCCTCTATCTCCTTATCTATTCATATTGTGCATTGAATACCTGAGTTTTCTCATTGAGGAGGAAACTATCAAGGGTAGGTGGATCCCCTTAAAGTTGGGTAGGGGATCAATTGCTTTATCTCATCTCCTTTTTGCTGATGATCTGATTTTTCTAGGCACTGCGACAATTCAGAATTGTGACACTATGAAAAGAACTTTGGATAATTTTTGTTCTATCTCGGGCCAAAAGGTGAATTTTGCTAAATCCCAAGTTGTATTTTCAAAAAATTTGGATGATGCCTCGGCTCTGGTTCTGTCTAGAATGTTGAACTTAAAAAAAGTAGACAAATTGGATTCTTACTTGGGTTTTTCAATGAACTTGTCGAGCAAAAGAGTTAGCTCTTTTAACTTCATTTTGGACAGAATCAGGAATAAACTTTCAGGATGGAGGTCTAAATTATTATCTATGGCCGGCAGAAATGTCCTCATAAATTCAGTTATGATCACTATTCCATCTTATATAATGCAATGCACGGCTCTTCCAATTGAGATTTGCAAGGGGTTGGACAAGTTAAACAGAGATTTCTTGTGGGGATCTACAGAGGATAAAAGGAAGATTCATGCTTTAAATTGGAATTCTATTACGCTCCCAAAAGAGTTTGGAGGTTTGAATATTCATATTACCAGAGAAAGAAATCTTGCTTTACTTGCCAATTTTTCATGGAGATGTCAGAATAATACTAACCATTGGGCTAAAATTCTGAAGTTCAAATAATTGAACCCAAATCGGAAACTCAACAGATTGGGATCCATGAATGGGAAAGCGTTGGTTCAAGGAAGTCGAACCATGGACAAAGGTATGGGTTGGGTTATTGGTGAGGGAGATAAAGTTAATGTTTGGTCTGACTCGTGGATGGGAAAAACAAATCTTAGATCGATCATTAGTGGCCCCCTGAATTGGAACGAGGAAAAGCTTCTTGTAAAAGATTTAATGCAGGAATCAGGGGAATGGGATTTCTCTCATTTGTCCTTCCATCTTCCTGTTGAAGTCAAAGAGAAAATTTGGGCAATTCCGAGAGGTTCTTCGGTTTTTATTCAGGATAGGTTAGTTTGGATGGGCGACCCGAAAGGTATTCCGTCTGTGTCTTCTGTCCATCATTTCATAAAGCAAGAGAGAATCATGAATCTAGAGCTGGTCTCAGGAAACTGGGATTGGATCTGGAAGTGTGACACCATCCCGCGCATAAAATCCTTTTTATGGTTGTGTAACCATAATAGGCTTTCCACGGTGCAGCTACTTAACAAAAGGGGCATGACCATTAACCCCATTTGTCAGGTTTGTAGTATCGAGGAGGAAAACATCATACACATCCTTCGGGATTGCATGGTTGCGAGAAAAGTTTGGAATGATATTGGTATTCCTTATGGTTTAACTGACTTCTATTTGTGTAATCTCTCATCTTGGCTTGAGTTGAATTGCAGGTTCAATCATATTCATGCGAAAGGAATTGAATGGAGATTTATCTTCCCATCGACCATTTGGTTCCTCTGGAAGAACAAAAATTCTTATGTTTTCAATAACCCTCCTATTTCTGTTGATGTCCTTACTTTAAGTTTGATTCAGGCTAAGAGCATCTCAGACAACTTCAAGAGGGAAAAGATTCATCAGAGAATAAAGACCATTCGGGTGGGTTGGACGCCTCCAGAACATGGATGGTTTAAACTTAACACAGATGACTCAGCAATGGGGAACCCAGGCCCGGCAGGAGGAGCGGGGGTAATGCGAAATGAATGGGGAGGTTGGATAAAAGGCTTCCAAAGACGTATTGGAATCACCAATAGTCTCGTGGCGGAACTGTGGGCTATAAGAGACGGTTTAACCATGACATTGAATTTGGGAGTGCAGAATCTTCACGTTGAAGCAGACGCACAGGAAGCAATTAACTTGATAATTGAGGATCCATATGCAGATAGACCATTAATGCCTCTCATATTGGATTGCAGGAAACTTATTTTGGATTTTAACAAATTCAAAATCAGACACGTGTTCCGGGAAGCAAATGGGGTAGCAGATGCTTTGGCTAAGGAAGCTGTTAATCTGGATGATCCATTTCATACTCTAACGAATCCTCCCTCGGACATTTTGAAGCTCTTGATATTTGATAGTGAAGGAAAATCTACTACTAGAATAGTTAAAAATAATTAGTATTTAGTTTTGTTATGTTGTAGTTTATGTTATACCAAAAAAAAAAAAAAAAAAACTAATTGGATGTGTGTTTTGAGTCTTTTGACCGATGACCTCCCTCACTTTTCTTTTTTATATAAAAAGGTTCTAGAGGGTGTCTTGTCTTGCTTTTCTGCTCCCCACCCACAATACTAGGGGTGTCAAAACGGGTCATGGGTCGATTCATGGGTCGTGTCGACCTTGGGTCGTGTCAGGGACTCTCTGACCCAAACACGACCCGTGTAATAGTATGGGTCAGTTTTTTAAACCCAAACCTGACCCGCGGGTTGGTGGGTCAACCCGCGGGTCAGAATAACCCATCAGTAATGGTAAGGGTTGGGTCAAACTGATTCGTTCGACCTCCATGACCCACGGGTCAATCTGACCCGTTCGACCCACCATTTCAATAAAAACAAAAAATAGACTAAAATATATGAATGGAACGGGTCATGGGTTGACCCGTGGGTCAAGGCTTCTGACCCAAACCTGACCCGTGTTTTCACGGGTCATCCATGGGTCGTGTCAAAATGACTCATGGGTCAAAAACTCTGACCCAAACACGACCCGTGGGCGGGTCAACCATGGGTCACCCACGGGTTGGGTCAAATTTTGACACCCCTACACAACACTAGACACTACACTGATATAGTGATAAAGTGGGAGTGTGTCCCTGACTGGACTCCAATTCAGCAGCCACTCAACTTATAAATTCAACATACACTATTGCTTGCCAGTAAACTGTAAAGTAGTAGATCGAAAGAATGGGGGCCTTATTTGGCCAAAAAAAAAAAAGAATGGGGCCTATTGCGTTATTATTTAAGTGGTGGGTCTATAAAGAAAATAATATTAAATAGAGTGCCAAATGAATGCCTATTAAAAAGTAGACAAAGCGAGCTCTAAACCAAATGGAAAGGCAATAAACAAAGGGCAACGTGGCACTTCCTTAGGGTGGAAGAAAATCTGAACCCAACATCAATTGTCTTACCACATGTAGTACATATGTCCTCAAATGGTTACCTCCAAAGTAGTTTAAATTCGGTTTCACGATTTCGAATCACTTAAGTGCAAGAAAAAATTCTGATTTAGAAAAATGATTATGACTTGGGTCTAACGGGCCGACCTCTCAATCACAGACGACTGGTGGGGCTATGTTGACAACTCGAGCATGACATAGTGAAGTGGGTCTTGGTCGCGGGGAGGTTATTCAACATCTGCAAGTTACTGTCCATGTCAAACTAGAATGTTTTCGTGATCTATTGAATGGATATGACGTTACAATAGTACATAATTTCATCATATCACAATATTCATATAATTGAGTTAAATAAGCCAACAAGGAAGGAAAAATCAAGTAGATTTTATAAAATATCAAAATTTATAGGAGGCAGTTCCGATAAAGTATTATAATATTATTGGATATTTAGAAATATTTTATTCACTATCTAAAAATAAATCGCTATATCAACTCAACGAGTATTAATAAAAATGAAAGAGAGGTTGAAAAATGTAAAACTCACAAACCATTCTTCCTTTTGTGTTCATACAATGGGCACATTTATTTGTTTCCATACTATTGTCTTCAAATTGGTGTTTGAAATAATATATTAAAAAGAAACCCTTCCCCTTAATTACATCTACTAGAATCTAAAGATTCTAAATAGGATAAGATCCAACTAAAGGGCATAATAATGCACAATAACCCCACAAACTTTTGTTAGTTCCTAATAAAAGTCACTTCAAAAAATATATTATAAATAAATAATCTATTTTAATTATCAAAGCATCAAATTCCCCACGTCTATAAGTTGCACAAACCCTTCAAAAAGGGAAAAACGTGAAGCATATATCCATAGAAACCCATCCAAATAGAACCTCTCTGTCGTTTCACCACCTCCGCTCTATATATGTTCTTCTTCTCCAATGAGGCTACTACTTAATAGCAACCTCTCTTCACAGAGGGCTATGGCTTTTCCCTCACTTTTCTTCTTCAAGTTGGGGTTTTAACCTCGATCGACTACTGTTTCTTCTCGACCTATCTGTTCATCACCTCCCTTTCCATAAATGGAGACCTTACACTTTAATGGAGTTTCTAAGGTCGAAAAACCGAAGAAGAAGAAGGTTCGAGACAACGTTTTCCATTTACGGAAAGTTGCGAACCTTTTCCGACTCATCGAGCTCTGCGTGTTGTTGATACTGCTCTTAAGGTTCACCCTTCACCTCCCCGTGGCCGTAAAGAGCTCCGGCGAGTATTTCAGGGACCTCAAGTTCACGCTCTCAAGCCCTAGCTTCGTCTTCATCCTTGGCAACGTCATAGTCGTCACTCTTTTTGCCACGTCGGACCGTTTTTCCGACCGTAAGGTCGATTTTTACGACGAGTTCGTGCAGAAGAGCGAGAGGGTCATAAGTGGTAACCCTAGCGTGTGCCGAACCGAGGTGACGACCAAGTGTGAGGAGAAAAAAGTGATATTCGAGGAGAAAGCGGCGCCGTATAGGAGGAGCCAGTCGGAGAAGAGGATCTGCCACGTGTCTAGGGTTAAGGTGGAGAAGGAGTTGAAACGATCAAAGACAGAAGATTTTGAGAAGGCGGCGCTGTCGATCGAAGGGCCGTTCCCGGAGGATTCGTTGAGCAATGATGAATTTCGAAAGACGATCGAGGCTTTCATTGCGAGACAGCAGAGGTTCTTGAGGGAAGATCAGGAGTTTAATAATAATAATAAGATGTGAAATATTGATGTAAATTTGTATGTAAGAAATATTTGTTTTTATTGAAGTGTGGAAGGTTTTTGTACATTGCTAGATCATGCATGTAATTAATGATACGAAGAGCAATGAATTTTACCTATTCTCTTCTTAATTAATTACTACACTGCACATTTTTTAACATAATTTTATATATAAAATGAAAGTCCCAAAATTTTAACAATGATAACAATTTAACCCTAATTAGTTGTTGTTTTTTCCCAATAAACATACTTCATTTTCTTAGTTCAAAATACCATACGAAACTAGAGTAGATAGGGACATGAAAACTCAATTTGTCGGACACATATCTCTTTTGAATTGTTTAGCAATTCAATCAGTACACTGATTCACTTTTCTTGTGATCCATTTCCATTCAACCCCGGGATTTGACTTGCTTTCCTCTTTATCGTGGCTATAATATTCTCGATTCTCCATTCCATCATGTCTTCTTCTTCTCCACCGATTTGCTTGATGAGCTTCTCACAGTCGGATTCGATGATAAAGTCCTTCTAGTTCCGGTGTAACACTAACTCAACCACCTGCACCACTGCGCGTGCTTCTGCATTTGTTGTCATTGTGTCACGCCGGATCGAGTGACATCCATCGATCATGGTTCCGTCTGGATCACGAGCAATAACCCAATAACCCCTGTTCCAACACCCTAAGAATGACGACCATGCATGGTCAACAGGTTGGATCGACACACTAGGTTAGGGTTAGCAGGATATAGCTATATCGATTCATACTAAATATTAGGTCAAGCCCTAATCCGGGACAATCAATGTATGGTCAGGGCTTCATCCCTTAATTAAAAGTTTCGAGTTTGAGTCTAAGAAAAAAATGAGGCCAACACGAAAAAAAAGACTTAAGGTCCGACTATTGTGAGAGTAAAGATTATTTTATGTTTGGAGTAAGCATATTAAGGTGTTGCTCTTCAAATAAACCCTCCCGGAAAAAATAAAAATTACACTACGAAAAATTTATGTAAACTGTTCCCCTTATACCAATGTAGCTTCACTTGGTGTGGTAAATGCACGTTTTAATTTCAGAATTATATTGTACCTTATTTAAAAAGTGATAAATGCACGTTTTAATTTATACATTTGACTTTTTAAAATATTTTGGTGAAAAAATAACATACCATTTTCGAATCGGTTCGAGTCATAATTTTTGTTTTAAAAAATATATATGCAACTGATATAACCTATTTTTAAGTTTATAAAATTTAAGTATCAATTTGATATTAGATAAAAAAAAAACATAAGAAAATGAAAATGATCGACTTCATAATATCATAAATTAATTAGATAAATAGTCATCGATCAGTTAAAATAACTTAATACACAAACAATTAAAATTCATATAATATTTTTTTTATTAAATAGTAATATCAAAAAAATAGAAATGGTTTTTAAATTGGACCGATTTACCAATTTAAAACTTTTTTAATTTCAATAAAAATACCATTTATTGCTGAATTGATTCGACTAAACCATGTCGAAATAGGTACGATTCACATACACGTGGTATGATTCGATTAGTCCGACCAAGTGTTTTTTTTCCAGCCCTACCACATTGGTTTCCTGTTACTTGTGTAAACACTAGCAAACTTTTTGCCTTTTTGGGTGTATTTAGGAACTGCTATAGTTTAGGTACTAAAAATGTAATTTTCCGGTTTTCCCTATATACTTCGTCTCGATATGTTCTTTCTTATCCTTGAGCTTTTCTTTATCTATTTACTGATGACGATGATTCTGGGAATATATTGGTGACGCAATTTGTATGCACCAGAGAATATATTTATTCGAGATTAGGTTTTTTATTTATTATACAAAAGTGAGGATGATTCGACCGAGTTCCAAAATAAATATGTCACATTAACTAGATGATGAACGTAATGTATATAACTTTATATATATATATATATATATATTAATTATTATTCTCTTCATTAATGTCTGAAGGAATTTATTCCCAACAACTAGTTGTTCTGCAATAATTATTCCTTATGGTACATTAATTCTTTGAGAATATATTTTATTTGTTAGGTAGGTACCAAAACTCTGTGTGCGGTAATATCGTTAGTGGATTTAGATATTTTAAAATTGGATGTGAGTATTCAAAATAAAGTTAAATAAAAAATGAGTTACCTGAACTGAACTTTGAACGTTTTGTAACGAGCTAACCGAACTTTAAAAATTCAAAACGTGCTATCTCAACTTGTACGAAGGTGTAAATAACTACCTCCGTTCAATTTCTAACGAATTTTCGACAAAATTTTGTCAACAGTTTACGGTAAATTGGGTGGAGGCAGCTATTGAGGTAACCCGTTTTGAATTTTTAAAGTTCGGGTAGCTCGTTGCAAAACGTCCAAAGTTCAGTTAGTTCTTTGGTATTTAACCCTAAAAAATATAGTACATAATCTGAATTTTAAATTTGGAACGGACCATATGGAATTAGATTTTTCATTTTTTCGGTCTACAATTTTTTTTACTAATGACAAGGTAAGTGAGATTGTGTGAACCTACCTCTGCTGTTTATGTATTCATTTTTATTAAACCATAACTCAAGCAACAAGTTTTTGTTTGATGAACAAGTGATACATGTTGACCTATTTCATCCATAGAGTAATTTATATGAACTAATTAAATTTATTTATTTTGATATGTAAATAATTTGTTTGCTTACTTGTCAATCATTTTAACGTATTTAGCCAAATTAATAGATATAGATAGGTAATAATACATTTTTTTAAATATGTGATATTAAATTATACTTTTGTATAATTATATTATTCAATATATATATTAACTATAATCTGTATGTTGTATTTTTTTTATCATATATTATTAATACATATGTTCTTATAAAAATGATTTTTTTTATTCTAATATTATGTTTTATAAATTGAGGAATCAAAATAATAGTTATATTGTATTTTTGTTAAATGGTATATATATTTCAATATGTACAATTTACTATTAATTTAATCATTTTCTTAATTTATGTATTTTGAATACATTTATTGATTTATATTTAAATTTAGTAAATAGATGTAGTTATGAATTAGTTGTACTGACTTAAAAATATATTAAATACAATCTGTATATCACATTTGTTAATTATTTAGATTTTTTTTTGAAAAGGTGTTATTTTTTTTTTCAAAATTCTTATGTTTTCATCCCTTTTTTATTTCTCTCTAAATTTCAGTTCAATTTTCCATGGTAAATGGTTAATGTCCAAAGTTTTGTCTATTATTTGGGAGCAAATTTAATTTTATAAATAAAAACGATTTTTGATAATGAATAATAAATTTTTGATTAATTTAGTATCTATATCGAGATTAATTTTAATGAAGATGGTGAGACAATGAACTGAACTTAAGTTAACATGGTGGAAGTAATTTTATATTTTTATATATGTTATAACCTTTGGAATCTAATTTACCTTCAAGTTGGCATAAATGTTGATATCGGTGGAGGAGTAAAATGTTGATAACTGATTACTGTGCAACTAATTAATAAGTATAGTTTAGTTTAATAAAATTAAAAATTGGGAAAATGTAAAACAAACTCACTTGTTAAAAATACATAAAATTCAGAAAGAAAGAATTGATTGAATAATACAAAGTTAATTAGTTAATAAAAAAAAATCATAATAAAGTATATCTCTTATCCAAAAATTAAAATATATAACTATTTATTTATTTTCTATATTTAAAAACAGAAAAAATAAAATAAAGAATACAAATATGAAACATAAGTTTAATTTGGTTAAATACCTTATTAAAAATAAAATTAATTGTAAATTGTTATGATTACTTCAATTATTTTATAACATACTACATTATAATATTCTTATTTTATAATAAACCAAGTAAATATACATACAAAGCTTTATGGAAAAATGACTTATTTTAGATCAATTATAAGATTAAGTTAGTTAATTAATTAATGGGATAATACTTGTTGAGAAACCAGAGAACTCTACGGTCGTCTCTTTCCTCTTCTCTACCTAGAAATGGTGAAAAAGAGAAGAATGCGGTCAATACAGAGAATGACCCCCACTCTTCCATTCTTCCCCTTTTCTTTCATTTGCTTCACAACCATTCCAGAATCTCTGCAAATCTTATTCCTTGTTCTTGACTTACATGATCTCCAACTTTGAGCCATGGAAACAGAAAACCCCGAGACCAAGGCTGCATCGTTCCGGAAAAAAGGCAGCGTCGCTTCGATAAAGTTCCGAAACTCTCTGTCGAAAAGCCGACAGAATCGAAGCCGAGTTGTATCTCTCAACGATATTGATGCCGAGGAACTGCAGCAGGTGGAAGCTTTCCGGCAGCAACTCATCTTGGATGAGTTATTGCCGGCAAAACACGATGATCATCACATGATACTTAGGTTTGGACCACTTTTACTGACGAAAATGATTGAAAATTTACTGTCGTGTTCAAAGGTAACGGAAGAAATGTGTTGCGACGGCGCAGATTTCTCCGTGCCCGGAAGTTTGATGTCGAGAAGACGAAGCAAATGTGGTCGGATATGATCCAGTGGCGGAAGGAGTTCGGCGCGGATACTATCATGGAGGTACTAAGATTAGTTTAAAATAGTATATAGTGTAAGATTTAAGACGTACGCATTAACCAACTGTCTCAAAAGTCCAAACTTGTGAGCGAAAGCAACCGGTATACTCTTAAGTCATCTTAACATCCTTTCTTAAATTGATGTTTATGAACATCGGTTTAAACATGGGATTTGTGCCCGACCTCGGCCTTTAATGAGAGTGTATCAATATTTTCAACGTCGCCAGGATTTGAACATGCGCGCTCTGATACCATGTGAAACTTAAGACTTAAGACGTACAACTTAACCAATTGTCTCAAAAGTCCGAACTTGTGACTTAAGGCGACCAGTATACTCTTAACTCATCTTTAACATATAGAACTTCAAAGAATTCCTCTGTAGAAATCGACGTTTCCTCTTGTTCTCTCAGGATTTCGAATTCAAGGAAATCGACGAAGTCCTGACGTACTATCCGCAAGGCCACCACGGTGTGGACATGGATGGAAGACCCATTTACATCGAGCTACTCGGCAAAGTCGACCCGACCAAGCTCATGCAAGTTACGACAATGGACCGGTATGTCCAGTACCACGTACGCGAGTTTGAGAGGACCTTTGTCGTGAAGTTCCCTGCATGTTCCATGGCTGCCAAGAAACATATCGACCAGAGCACCACCATCTTAGATGTTCAAGGAGTGGTATGTCGTCACTTTTCTCGTATACTCTGTAATGAAACCTGTGGCTTACACGACGTCGGTAGTAATGTTGCAGGGGCTCAAGAACTTCAACAAAGCAGCAAGGGACCTCATTCAACGCCTTCAAAAGATCGACGGCGATAACTATCCCGAGGTATCCTTAAACTCTAAACCCTAACCTAAAACATCGATCATGATCATGTCCCAAGCTTGTCTTGTTTCGAGCAGTAAGACAATAATGGCTCGATTTGTTGCAGACCCTGAACCGAATGTTCATCATTAACGCGGGATCCGGCTTCAGGCTCTTGTGGAACACAGTGAAATCTTTCCTCGACCCAAAGACAACTGCCAAGATCCATGTTAGTATTCTGAATTTAGAAATCGTTATCTAATGGTGCTGCATTTATCTACTAAACCAATTCGCCATCCCACTTTCTAGGGACGAAGACGAACCCACTAAGAACCCTAAAGTTCTGATAAAATCATATATATTTACCCAAAAACAAAAGAAACAAAGTTTTATCTACTAAGCTTTTGAAAAGTATGCACCTGAATATATATGATAGGGTTGTTATTTATGTTGAAAGTCAATGTGGTGATATATTATACCCGAGTTATATATTCTGGTTGCTATATTTTGAGTGTGGCTTGACTCCGATATTAAAATTTAACATGGTATCAAAGCTTAGTTTCGATTGACGGTGTTGGGTGTTTCCCGTTGTGGGTAGCCGATGTGGGTTTGTTGTGTCCCGTTTACTCCACGTATCAGAGTTCGGGTCGGACCTGTACGTGAGAGGAGATTTGTTGAGTCCCAACCCGTCTAGATTAAATGTGTCAGTATGTTGAAAGTCAGTAATAATGCTACCTCCTCCTATCACCAATTGGTTTTAGGATGGAACCCGAGTTGTATATTGTAGTTGCTATATTTTGAGTGTGGTTTGACCCGATATTAAAATTTAACATGGTATCAAAGCTCAGTTTCGATTGACAGTGTTGGGTGTTTCCCGTTGTGGATAGCCGATGTGGGTTTGTTGTGTCCCGTTTACACTCCACGTATCAGAGGTCGGGTCGGACCAGGACGTTAGAGGAGATTTGTTGAGTCCCAACCCGTCTAGATTAAATGGGTCGGTATGTTGAAAGTCAGTGATAAAGCTACCTCCTCCTATCACCAATTGATTTTAGGATGGAATCCGAGTTGTATATTGTGGTTGCTATTTGAGTGTGGCTTGACCCCGATATTAAAATTTAACATGGTATCAAAGCTCAGTTTCAATTGACGGTGTTGTGTGTTTCCGTTGTGGGTAGCCGATGTGAGTTTGTTGTGTCCCGTTTACTCCACGTATCAGAGTTCGGGTCGGACCTGTACGTGAGAGGAGATTTGTTGAGTCCCAACCTGTCTAGATTAAATGTACCGGTATGTTGAAAGTCACTAATAAGACTACCTCTTCTTATCACCAATTGATTTTAGAATGGAACCGAGTTGTATATTGTGGTTGCTATTTGAGTGTTGTTTCACTCTAATATTAAAATTTAACAATTTATAAACACTATTTCGGTCTGCATCTTAAATTATATGAATTTGGTCTCTGATTTCGTTCCTGCTTTCCGTCAGGTTCTCGGCAATAAGTACCAGAGCAAGTTGCTTGAAATCATTGATGCGGAGTAAGTTCTTCATCATATTCCAGTCCAGATTCTTCTTGAACATTGAAAAAACATCACGTTAAACCTTTAATTTCATGCGAACTTGTCTGTATTTCGATATCGACCAGTCAGCTGCCGGACTTTATGGGTGGTACCTGTACTTGCGCCGACAAGGGAGGGTGCATGCGTTCCGATAAGGGCCCTTGGAAAGACGAAAACATCATGAAGGTTCTTGAATAATCTTTCTTGCTCGATGCTTAAACCCTAACCCTAAATGGTATATTGATGTGCTATGACAATGAGCCTTGTTTACGGAACGCAGAAGGTTCGCAATGGCGAGGCTAAGTACACAAGAAGTTCATCTGTTGTTGATGATGAAAAGGCAGCTGCAGTTGATCAAGCTCCAGAACAACAGGTAGTTAGGGTTTCCTAGGAAAATCTACCTTCGAGAATCCATGAATTTGCATATATATGTTGTGAGACTTTAGACGTACGCCTTAACCAACTGTCTCAAAAGTCCGAACTTATGAGTGAAGGCGACCGGTATACTCTTAAGTCATCTTAACATCCTCCCTTAAACTGATGTTTATGAACATCGGTTTACCCATGGACTGTGTGTCCGACCTCTGTCTTTAATGGGAGTGTATCAATATTTTCAACGTCACCAGGATTTAAACCTGCGCGCTCTGATATCATGTGAAACTTTAGACGTACGCCTTAACCAACTGTCTCAAAAGTCCGAACTTGTGAGTGAAGGCGACCGGTATACTCTTAAGTCATCTTAACATATGTAACTTAATGAATCGTCAACCGTACAGAAAAGCACGATCAAACCCGCACTGGTTGTTGCTCAAGAAATGGCCGTCACACCACCACCGGCCGTTGCAGAGAACACGACGCCTCATCAGACTCCCCCAGCTAAAGAAGATGTTAGTTTTTTTAGGCTTAAATACTTATTTCTGTTTCTACAATTTTATGAGTTCTTATCCGTCAATTTAAAGTTAGTATGTGAAGAAAAAAACACAAAAATAAATGTGCAGATTCAGATTGAGAAAGCAATGCAAGAAGCAATGATTAGAAGTGCAACACTCAAGCAACTTGCATTAGCAAAAGATTGCTTCCCCATGCAAGGCACAGGAGGGGATAGCGGGCTCGGAGGCAATCTCTTCAATGGAGTTATGGCCGTGGTTATGGGCATTGCAACCATGGCTCGTATCACCCGCACCATGCCTCTTAAACTTACTGAGGGAAATATCTACTCAGACCCCTCTTACTATGTCAACCATGTAGATTCAAAGCCCCAACAACCACCCGAAAACTCCATCCCCAAGGAAGAATACATGGCCATGGTGAAGCGTGTAGCTGCACTTGAAGAAATGGCTTCTACTCTCAGAACGAAGGAAGCATCCGCTGTGCATGACAAGGAGGAGAAGCTATCCACAGCTCTTGGACGCATCGAAGCCCTCGAACAACAACTCAATTCCACCTCAAAGGTGATGTTTTCAGGGCTGTAAACATTGATAACTGTTAAGAAATACCACAGCAGAATGATCTTATAAGCTATTAATTAGAATAACTTAACGAGATCGAAAATTTACAGGCTCTTGAAGATTCACTTTCTCGGCAAGAGGAGCTTGTCGCCTATGTCGAGAAAAAGAAGAAGAAAAAGAAGTTGGTAAGTTCTTTATATATATACATAATAGTTCTTAACTATTTTTTAAAAAATATTTCTTACTTTAATTTTTTAAAATGTTTTTTTAAAGTCATGTTCTTTAAATACAACATACATATACATTGATGATATGAGATTCATCCACTATTGCAGATGAACCCATTTTGGTGAGTCGAAAAGTGCAGATATATTCAAACTCGATCTGCATGACAGAAGACACCACAATTTCCTCTTTTTTGTAAATGTCAGAGATGAAAAAGGACACTATCTGTCTTTTTATTGTAGATATCAGCTTACAGAATTGATGATATTAAATTTTGCTACTTCGATTTTTAGTTGCAGTTTTGCAGTCAAGCCAGTGTCGTTTTCCATAATCATTGTTTCTGCTGTTCTTGATGAAACCGGCTCAGGTGTAGATTACTTAGAACACAAACAACTTACATAGGAAGAAACATAAGTGTTTGCTGCTCTCAACACAAAACTATGTTTCTATGACAAGTTTTGTAACTTATGTTGGAACAATTTAGCTTATCCGATGCTCAAATCCATTGAATATAAGTCATAATCGAGCTCAAGAACCGAAACAGCATCTACATTTACTAGCTTATTTCCTATAATTTAACATAAACATAGTGTTTGAGTTACTAAGTATATGTAAATCCCAGGCAGAACATGTTCTTCCTCTGTCGACGAAGCCTAACAGCAAAACATCTTCTTCTTCTTTCTCTGTAAATTGACACCAAAAATGTGTTAATAATTCAGTCTCAAAATCTATTCTTCGATACATTTATTTTATTTTTCTGCATAAATCAAATCAACATACCCGTAACTTTTCTTCTCGACTATCAATGTACCCGAGCAGTTCTTCCTGTCTCATCAGAGCCTCATGCAAAGCCTGCCAAAACCGAGACGATGAATCCCACAACCAGAAAACTTGCACCGGATAATTGATAGCCACTGCTATTGTTTAGAAGGAAACTTCCTTTGCAAGAAATTAAACTGAAATGCATAAAAACTGAGTTTCGAGATATACTTTGCTTTGTCTGTCAGTTTAAATGTGTAGAAATAAATCTTCTGCAGTAAGATAAAGTATGTGTATTTTACTCGTCTTTGGTGACACCATTTTTATGTTCTACTGTAATTTAAGATGATTCTTGCAGTAAACTCGTAAGTATATACTATAACATGACGTAATGAAGAGTTAGCCACACCATTAACAATCAAGATACCTTTTTAGTAGCAATAAGCTCTGATTCCAAAGCATCCACACGAAAGGTAGCATCCTTGAGAAGCTTCTCCTCCCTCATTGGCATCTCTAATCTCTTCGCTATGAGTGTGTCGAGTTTGCCTTCAACTTCAGCTAGTCTCCACAATACGGAAGAAACAAGGTTGGGCCCGGAAAATGGTTGGAGAACTGGTGATGGAGGGCGGCTTTCCTTTTTCAGTATTGAATCAACTCTTGGCAACTCAGTAGCATTTCGAGTAGACTGTGAATGGGATTCTCTCGAGTAGAAGAGAGTAACAAATGACATCAAGAAAGACATGATTTTTATTATAACCCGACTCCAGATTCCACAGATAGTCATCGGATTTTCCAACACTGCACCATAATTAACTCAAAATCATTGAACTGCACATTTACAACAAAAAGGAGAAGACTACAGATGTAGATTGGGATTGCTAACCTTCAGAAGAACCTCTGCTTCTTGAGAATGGCATTTTCGATGAAGCATCAATAGCTTTGTCAACAATGGGAACAGAGTCATCATATCCTGAGGAAGTACCGTTGGATTTTGTTCTTCTACTTGCCTTTACCTGATTTTTGAAGAAGCTGATTATTTATTTTTTAAATTTGATGCAATTTGTTTTGTATAATCGCACATTTTCAATGTTTTGGAACTAACTTCTTCACGAACTGGAGGCAATGGAGCTAGCTTGTAACTCTTCTTAGCTTTTGATGAAGCAGAATCTTCTGCTTCCAAGCTCGATTCGGTATTGGATGCGTCCATAATTTTGACCTGTTCATAAGGTGAACCGCATTAAATTTGAATTTTTCACTGAGAAAAAATAAATATGAGTTTTATACTGTTCATTATATATATGTAGCTAGAAAGGTGAAAATTAAAGTAACCTTTGACATATCATGATTTTGCCACGGCCCTTTGTCGGATTGGAGACAACCTCCTTCATTGGTGCAACTGCAGGTTCCTCCGAGGAATTCAGGCAGCTCACTGCAAGAATTTGTAACTGAAATAGTTCATGGTTGATGATCTAAGATCAGAATAAATTAATTAATTAAACTGAACTGAACTGCACCTTGAATCAATTATCTCAAGTAGTTTGCTCTGATACTTATATCCCAGCACCTGTTATTTTTAAAGCTCAAAAATGAGATAAAATTGGTAAAATAAAAATTGATATTCTTATCATCAAGATAGATATAAATTAACAAAAACACATACATGAATCTTTGCAGTTGTTTTTGGATCAAGAAAGGTTTTCACGGTGTTCCAAATCAGCCTGAACCCAGGACCGGCGTTGATGACAAACATTTTATGCAATGTCTGTTCAAGGGGTGCCAAGAAATATGAGAAATTAATTACCCAACAACACTTACTGAGCTAATTTTACTGCATTCTACATCAGAAGAATTTCTTTTGCACCATTCATGGTATTTTATATACAAAATGTCATTTTAGAGTAATGGATTTTACCTCGGGGTAATTATCACCATCAATCTTCTGTATTCGTCTGATGAGTTCATGTGCAGATTTACCAAAGTTCTTGAATCCCTATTTAAAGAAAAAGATTGGTTGTTCTATATAACAAAGCCAAGCAACTTTAATAATCAATATATACTAAATTAATGCCTCAAAGAATGTAGCATACCACGCCTTGAACATCTAAAATGGTGGTACTTGAATCGATATGCCTTTTTGCAGCAATCGAACAAGCTGGAAACTTGAAAGCAAATGTTTTCTCAAATTCTTGGACGTGATATTTGATGTATCGATCCATTGTTGTCACTTGCAGAAGTTTATTGGTATCCACTTTCCCTAATCTCTCAATGTAAATGGGTCTTCCCTCTTTATCCACACCATGATGGCCATGAGGGTAGTATTTCAACACTTCATTTCGCTCCTGAAATTCAAAATCCTGAAGAAAAAAAAATGAACTTTGTTATATATTTTAGTGTAATTGGATTGACCAATAGGATCATAGTATCTCATTAACCAAGTTAGGAGGGTGCGGAGTGCACGCTTGTTTAAGTATATTATGATTCATTGTATCAGAGATTCATAAGTTGATTAGAGATGAGGCAATGGGGGTCAAAGGGGCAGCGCCCCTGGCTAGGGTCGAGCGAAATTTTTTATTATTCATAAAGTCACTATAAAAATTCATTGTAAATTTGAATTTTTGGAACTAATGACTTAACATTTTAACATCAAAATTCCCGGGTTTTGGACACTTGTTTTAGAGCCAAGTATTAAGCCGAACCATTGCTATTACTTCGGCTCCAAGTCATCATCCTAAGGTGTCCCTTTGGTTTTGGAGCTAAATTTTGAATCCAAAGGACATATGGTGGCTGAAATGACACATGTCATGGCCAAAGGGTGTAGTGTCTCTTCCAAATGGTGTGGTGTCTTTTCCAAAGGGTGTGGTGTCTCTTCCAAAGGGTGTGGCAAACACTATAAATTGGTCATAGGGGAGATCCAAATATGTTAGGTATTGTAGTCTGATTGATATGTAATGGTCGATTATGTATTAATGTACGCGTCTCGCGGTTCAACTTATGTATCATAGGCAGCGCCCCGAACCCATAGACTATACTATACTGTACTGTATTTCTCCATGTATACGTATTTTGTAACAGTAACCGTCATGAATATATCTTCTAAACCGTGTGGAGGTTGCCCACTTGGGTGTTACCACAAGAAATCAAAGTTCTTCTTCTCTTCCTTTTCTCTCTGAAAACTGAAGTGCTTTCTTATCAATTCTTAGTGTTTTCTTCATCAGATTGAGTGTTTGATCCTAACAAAATATTCATCTCAAACTTTCACAATCCTTCTCAAGTTCTAGTTCAGTATTATGATTTTATCCGATTGAAAGTTTGTGTGCCTCCAAATTGTTTCAATCTGAAAGTGTCGTCACGACTTCAGAATAATCCAAGCAACCATTCGAAAGTTCAACCACAATCCATTCGAAAGTTCAACAACAAACTTGAACCAGATTAAGTGAATAATCTAGATAGGGAGTATATAAATAAGGTGATTATGCAAATCTAAGTACCTCTATTATTGAATCAGACCCAAATTCCTTTCTCCATGTAAGCATATCTGCCCACATGAGCTTTGCTTTATCGATATCAAATGTCCTCGCTTTCAAGAATCTGCAAAATTGTATTTCTCAGCAAAATACATGATAATTCATTGAAAGATTATTCGAGAATAGAAGATGTAGACCTTAACATTGTGTGGTAATCATCGAATTTTTCTGGTAGCAGCTCATCCAAAATCAGTGCCTGCCTAAATTGATCAACAACCTGTAGCTCCTCTGTATCTCTAACATCGTCAATAGAAATGGAGCTAACTCTACTTCCACTTCTTCTTCTAGCATTCCTTTTCTTCAGACTTCTTTTCAGTATGGGAGATGCATTGATCGCTCTTTTCTTCAGGGAAGCAGCTCTTTTTAGCTTCTCATCTTCAGTGAAATCGGAGCCCAGTTTCTTTTCTCTTTGTTCATCAGTTATGCATCCCTCAAACACTGTGAATTTCGAAATCAAGTAAATCAAAACCCAGATAGAAACAATAATGTAAAACCAAAGTTACCCATAAACTCAATAATGCTTAGTTTATTTTTTATGTTTTCTTGATTATGAACCGCGTGGTATGAAATTACTGAATTTTCAAAACGGAAAAGCTAAAACCACAATGAGTACGCAATTCAACGTGACATTGTGATATAACACCAAGTTAAAAATTGCAATTTTGCACAAGATAGTGTAAAAAAAAGTGTAACCATTTGCTCTAAATACGCTATCTTAGGTTCCGACCCAGAAGAAAAAATTGAAACTTTATACGAGATTGTATAACCCTTTTCTCTATATACTTATTTAGGATCAAACCCAGATGGATAAATTGAAACTTTACAAAAAAAATGATCCGAAACTGAAAATGCACTAAACCAAAAAATGGCAACAGAATGAGTTCGTCAATGGCGATGAAATGAGGGAGTGGAAGAGCCGCTTACAAGAGGCCGCAATCCGATCAAAGCTTCCGGACATGTCTTGGTCTTCGAAAGAACACAGATTGAGGTACTACTTAAGAACAAGAGATGATTATTAAAACAGAATCTGAACCGCAGTAAGACAAGAACATGGCAGCAGTATTAATGAGCACATGGCGTCTACAGGAGAGGATTTTACAGAGTCGACGAGGAAGAGACTGTGTCATGGAGAGCTACGCCTACAATGTGGGGTAGTAAAATGTAGGCCCGAAGGAATGGGCATGGCGGGGGAGTGACACGTAGACGTTGCATGTTATTAAGACAAGGAATCTCCCGGCAATTAGGGTGGGTGGTGTCGAGACATTGTTATTATTGTAATGATTTTTCTAAAAACATGTTTTTATTATATATATATATATATTATAGAAATGATAAAAGTGTTTCATTTATTTTAAATGATCTTCACAAAAAAATTAAACAGCAAACCAATTTTTTTTTTTGACAAACAATAAACCAAACTTTTGAAACTGCTCAATCACCAAATCTACCTCAAATTTTGAACAAATTTTTTAATATTTTATGGAGTTATTAAGTCGTAATACACTTTCCTTATAATATTTCAACTAATACTGACTTAATAACTCCATCAAACATTGAAAAATTCGTTAAAAATAATAAAATTTGAATTAGGTTTGTTGATTGCTTAATTCCAAAAGTTTGTTTTGTTATTTGTAAAAAAAAAAAAATATATCAAAGTTCGGTTTATTTTTTTGGGTAATTAACACGGGATAAAAACTGTAAATATTAAACGTCAAAATTATTGCTGTGTGGTTAAAAAGTTTAATAAATCATGCAACTAAGCGAGTTTTCATATATTTTTTTTATTTTGATTTCATATTATGGGTACTAATTTAAATATATTGGACGTTTTTTTTATATATACATATAAAAATAAAATACGCTTTTCAGTTTCATTTAATTGATTCCGTCTCTTTAGATGATAAATATATTTAAATTATTATTGTCCAACAAACAATAACATGCAAAATTTTGTTTGGCTTTTCAATAATTATATCGTATTATTCATAACATCCTATCTAGATACAATAATATTTTAGTATGATGATTGATTTTTTTCCAATAATATCCTGAAAATCTTGTAATGCATTAATTTAGGAACAATATCGACCACACAAATGACTGTTAGATTCTTATTTTATTTTACTAATATTTCCCAAATGAGAAAAAACATTTTTATGGCTATATATATACTTATATAAATCATAAATGGAAGCGAATATATATTTCAGGGACAGTTTTAAAAATACCAAAATCTTTGGATAATTTCAAGCCTATCGTAAAAAGATTTGAAAACCTACCTAATAAGAAAAATGGCTTAATTGGGTTAGATATTCTCCATTTTTCTTAACAATTCAATAGATTTAATTCTGTTTAGGGAAGTGAGTAACAGTAACTACCATGTTATAATTATTATTTTTATATATTTTTTGGAAAACAATATTTATATACTCAAAGAGAGAACGATTTGGAAAAAGAGACATAGTACATTTTGAAAAAAAAATATAATTATAGATTAAATTACAATTTAGCAATTTTAATTTTTAGAATAAATTCTCCCATTTATATGTTTTTTTTGCTAGAGATTGGTGGATTGAGATTGCATAAACATTAGCTTGAATTATCGCATAATTTTTAGAAATTAAATTATATATTGATTAAAAAAATAGAAAAAAAAAATGAGTAAATATTTAAATCATAATTCAAAAAAGCAAAAAAAAAAATGTCCCAATTAACAAAATATGGGCCTACTGAATTGGGCCTGTAATATTCTCTTTGAGGAAATTGGGCCTGTAGAGTAACGGCCCAATAAAACTATATCAGGCTTTATAACGACATCCTTTAGGATCCGTCGAAACTAAAACTGCTCTCCATACGGTCCGGAAAATTATGTGTGGGGGGATTTTTTTATTATTTAAAAAAAAAAAACTATTTTAACTATTTATTTATTTTTCATTATGGATTACAAAAAACTTAAAAAAAAAAAAAAACTAAATAAATTGGTTTCTCGAGATCATATCTATCTATCTATATAAAAAAAGAGTCACGTCGGTCAATCTTTTCTCTAGAATCAAATAATGTGTAGAAAGTAACTTTGATCAAATCCAATATAAAGTAAAAATGAAAAAGCTAAAAAATATCTTGACAGAATATATATGGATTTCCAAAGGATTCCTTCAAATTAAAAGAAAAGGTATATACTATATATTCATTTATATCCTAAAATTAACTATTTTTATGGATTTATTTATTTTTTAAACGTGACATTATGATTTTTTTTTATTATATTTAATGTAATTTTATATCCTTTTTTTTTTGGGGGGGGGGGGGGGGGGGGGGGGGGGGGGGGAGGGGGTTACTTCAAGTTGAAGGCAAGTGCAAGAATTTGGAAACGAGTAAATTGTGTGTAATATATAAATACAAATGTATTGTAAAAAGGTTGGGAAAGGTCAAGAGATAAGAAAAAGAGAATCAACTTCATGACTGTAGGCTTTAGTTAGCGTTGGTTAGGTTCAATTCATCAACCAAGCCGCCATCTTTTTTATTATTATTTGTAGAATTCATAATAAAATTATTTTGTCAAAATATATAGGCTTGTTTGAATACATTATTTTATCATTAAATAAATAATAAAAAGATATTTTCAGCTGTATGCTTTTGAAGACATTAAATTATATTTCAAAATGGTATAATATGTCTCGATAAAATAATTTTCCATAGTTCAACAATGATAATCATTCATTTCAATTTTTTTCGTTAAAAATTTTTCATATTAAAAAAAATTACCAAATACTTTTCGAAACGTTACAATTAAATCTTATTAATTTACATTAATGTACAAACAAGTTACTGTCTCAATTTGAACCACATTGATGTCCCTTAGCCTTAGTCTAAACTAAAATTAAGGCACCCAAGGTCGGAGACCTTGGCTCGAAAACGGGCTAGGGGACCCCGATGTGACTCGAATCGAGTCAGAACTTGTTTGTAACATTAGTGTAAGTTTGTATGGTTTAGTTGTAACATTTAAAAAAAGTTTCGATTAATTTTATACATATATATTAAAAAATAACGAATTTTTTTAACAGATAATTCACATATGTATTATTTACCATAGTGTTCAAACATGTTCGATCATTCACTATCACAAAAAAAAATATCAGTGCAACTAAACTTTTGCACAAACTTATGAAAATATTTTAAATTTTTTCCATAACTCAATATATGAGAATTATAAGTATTTTCGATTGTGCTAGTGTATAACGCGGGTAGCTATTGTCTAATTTTTAATATAAGTACATCATGCGATGAGAGTAGACAATGGTGTACTAGTTAAAGGACCTAAGTTCAAGTTTAAGAAGTGTAGGAGTTTTTTCAAAAAGTAAGTACTGTGCCAATTTTTTTTGAAAAAGTAAATATACTGAAAAAATATTTAGTAAAATGTATATAAGCGCTACTGAGGGTACCGTTTTTTACAATGTGCGCTACTTTGAGTACTTGGGGTAGCGTTTTTATGAAAAACGTCGAGTGGCGTTTTTTTAACGTTTTTTTTACGACTCGATATTTAATTAAAAATAAAATTATGTATCTATTAATTTTTTTTGTAATAAGTAGATATTTTAATTGTGATTCAAATGATGCAAAAAATATTAAATTTGGGCTTACGGATTGACTGTACGCTCTAGCGTAAGTTGATATTATGTATATATATTCTTCGCAAGCACACACACACATATATATATGCTTGTGCTTCGCAAGCACACCTCGTGGATTGAAAGTCCCAAGCACAAGAAAAATTCTTCGCTCTTGTTCCAATATTTTTGGTGTCTTCAACACATAAATACAACAATTAGATATTAAACAAATATAAAAATTAAAAAGGTTAAAACTTTATGTATATATATATATAAATTTCAGTCAGATTTGAGATAACTCAGAAGCTATATTTGAAACAAAATAATAATATGAATGATTTATCTATATGAGTAACAGAAAATTATTCTTGGAAAATATTCGAGTATGGGATGATTTATAATAGGGTTGTGCTCGGATATGTTCGGACGTACTTTCAAAAAAGAAAGTTGAGATCAAAATTTCATGCTTAATTTTGCCCATCGAAAATAAGATTGAGTTTATTGTGCTTGAGACGATCTCATTTGATTAAGAAGAGGTTTAGTCTAGACTGATTGTTTTTCATATTTTTAAATCACTCTTTAAACAGTGAATTTACTATTTAAAACACTGTTTGGTTGTTTTTGTATCGTATGTAGAGTTTTTTACGTATCGTATTATACAATCAGTTTAAACGTAAAAAATTAACGCCTAGGCTGACCGTATAATACTATACTTATAATACGATACTTTTAGACTGACCGTATAATATGTTATTCATATTTATAAATCATTCGTATTATTATTGAGTTTCAAATATAGCTTCTGAGTTATCTCAAATTTGACTGAAATTTATATATATATACATAAAGTTTTAACCTTTTTAATTTTTATATTTGTTTAATATCTAATTGTTGTATTTATGTGTTGAAGACACCAAAATTATTGGAACAAGAGCGAATAATTTTTATTGTGCTTGAGACTTTCAATCCACGAGGTATGCTTGGGATGCACAAGCATATATATATATATATGTGTGTGCTTGCGAAGAATATATATACATAATATCAACTTGCGTCAAAGCATATAGTTAATCCGTAAGCCCAAATTTAATATTTTTTGCATCATTTGCATCAAATTTAAAATATCTACTTATTACAATTTTTTTAATTATTTTTAAAAGATACATAATTTTATTTTTAATTAAGCATCGAGTCGTCAAAAAAATGTTAAAAAAAACACTACTCAAAGTATCGCACGTTGTAAAAAACGTTATCTCCATTAACGCTTATATACATTTTGCTAAATATTTTTTCAAAATACTTACTTTTTCAATTTTTTTATCACATTGCTTTCTTTTTGAAAAAACTAGGGGTTACTATTTACGAAATTGGAAGTAGAGACGTACAGATTAAAAAGACAGCGTCACCGTAACTTTTGAGGACAGTAGGTCTGACAGTTCACCAGACAGCCACAGATTCTACCGACATCAGCAGTGCGCGAGGGGACACCACTAGTAGTACCACAGTAACTATGGAGAAAGGAATCTTCTACTAGAAATGTCATTTGTACCCCTGACCTTTGGAAAATAGTAATATTAATCCCATTAAACATCGAATTTGTAACCGACGGCTGCTACATGACACCCGAGTAAAAGTGCAGCAAATTGATTTATATGTAAATACTGAGTTATTTAATATATTAAATTAGAATGGAATTTCTATATAACATGCAAAATAGTATTTTTATGAAAATGTAAATTTTGTTATTAAGAAAATAGAATAATTATTGGTGATAATATGAAGTATGTGTTTAGCCTATATTTGTCTAAAATATTAAGTTGTTAGGTACATAAAAATTTATATTTATTTATTTATTTATTTAGCTATGATGTATAGAATGTTGACAAATAAGCAATATGAATTGTTATACTAAATTATATTGGTCCACTTAAGTGTGCGTTACATTTGTTTATGTGACATTATACTTTTGTATATTTGGACATATTAAAATTATTTCTAGACATCATATTCAATCTCAAAAACCGTTACATTTTATCATATCATTTTACTCACATGCTAATATATTTATGTGATTTTATTTTTTCTACAATTTTTTATTTAGTAAAGAATCTATATTAATATTTGTCATTTTATAATATATTTTTCAATAAATATAGTTTTAATTATTTTTATTTTATATATTATTTGCATAATTAAAAAGTAAGTGTAGTTACAACAAAAAAACATAATTTACTAATATGTTTTTCAAATATAATTAATTTATATATTATATAATTTTTAATAAAACTTAATATATTAAAAAATCAATATGATGAAATTTTTGTTTCCAAACGGCAAACACCGAAAGTGCAACTAAACTAAATAATAAATATAATTAATAAACATGTTATAACTATATCATGATATATATATATATATATAATTTTATATAGATTTCTTACTTATAATTACTATATAAATAATTATTTATTGCGCAAAGCGCTAGTCAAATTTCTATTTCAATTATAATTGTATTATCTGACACATACTCTCACGCGAATGACACATACTCTCACGCGAATGTTTATTAGAGTTTTAAGTGTGCACTTACTTTTTTCTTATAGAGTGTGTATGTGTGATGCATTCATTATACCATTTGCTTAATAATTGAAAGTCGTGTGAATAATTGGAACATGAGACGTTGCAGTCGTAATGAATCTGATACCATGTTTGAAATCAATTGTTCTAAAACCTTAAGTTGACAGGAAAAAGTTCAATTATAATTTTATTATATTAGAATAATGTTAAATAAATTTTTAAAGTTGGTATAGTATATTTAAATAGATAATATTTACAATTTATATCTTAATATTTTATATTACAAATGATTTTTTAACTTATGTACTTAATATATTCTGAATTTTTTACATCAACCATGATGATGAATGTTTTTCAACTATTTTTCTTATTTAAATAAATAATAAGATTTTTTTTTGGCCATCAACAAAATTTCATTCCATCATAAGGAATAAAAACCGTTACAAAATTGCATCCTCACTTAACATACTAACTAACTCGGGTTGGGGTCTTGAGACCCAATCCGAAGGGTACACCCCCGTTGCTTAGCTTGTTTTGCCACTCAATCCGCACAAAGATACGCGAACCTCGAAATGGCAACACAAGTAACGCTACTTAAAGATGTAGCTAACACTTTGACATTACCCAACTCGATGAGGTTTTGAGCAAAATAATCATTGAAAAAAATATTAATACCTGCACTCCTTAAGGTTCACTTTATTTATTAAAAAAACTGTTTATGTTAATTAATTAGATGTGGTTCAGAAAAAGAAATCAAATTGATATTTACCAAATAAATTAGATTTTTTTTTTAAAAGTAACTATTTTTCTTTTTTTATTTAGAAAAGTAAGTATACAATTTTTTTTTTAGAAAAATAGGTATACACGCACCCCGGGGTCGCGCCTATTGGACATAGGCGCACCCCAGGGTGGCGCCTGTGCCACATCCTTTTTTTTTAAACAAATTTTTTAATAATGACGACTCGATGTTTAATTAAAAATAAAATTATGTATCTATTAAAAAAAATTTAAAAAATATAGTAAGTAGATAATTTAATTGCGATTCAAATGATGCAAAAAATATTAAATTTGGATTTACAGATTGACTGTACGGCATGCCGGAAGTTGAGATATGAAAATTTTACTTAAAAAATTATAACTCAGACCATGTAAGTCCAAACTCAACACGGTTAACGTTATTTATGTCGTAAATCAATTATCTACGTAGGGTAATTTTTTTGATTAAAAATACAGTGATTTTGTAACCTAACATCGTTTACACCATAATTTGACCGAAATAAGTAAATGCATTAGGTGAGAAATTTAATTATGTACTTACTAAAAACAAATCAAAAAAATTACGGTGCGTAGATAATTTAATTACGAATCAAATGACGCTAATTATGCGTTAAGTTTTTAATTTTAGACTGACTGTATAATACGATACGTAAAAAACTCTACATACGATACAAAAACTTACAAATAGTATTTTGCATAGTAATTTTACTGTTTACACAGTATATTCAATAGGTGCCACCATGTGGTGCACCTATGTCCAATAGGCGCGACCTCGGGGTGCGCGTACACCTATTTTTCTATAAAAAAAATTGTATACTTACTTTTCTAAATAAAAAAAGTAAAATGGTTACTTTTAAAAAAAATTCAATAAATTAATCTTCATCCTCATTTTTTTTTAAAAAAAAATTCTAATTATTATCATTTGTTTATTTCTCTTATAAACCCTAACTTCAAGATTATATATTTTTATTCTAAATATCAAACTCGAATGCAAATCTTTTAGATTTGCTTTTGTGAAATAAAGGAGGCAGTTGTCACTTGTCAGTGTCATGTTATCACTTGTCAGTGTACGGGCACCAAAAACACACCTAAGAAAAGAATGTGTTCAAGATCAGGCGTACATTTTTTTTTACCATATGTGTTTTCAATGATATTTATTTTTTATTTTGTTAGAATATTGATATTTTATTTAAAATCGCTCGGCCTGTTTAAAAATATTAATAAAATTGCAGAACGGAATTGTTCAAAATACAAATAGAGGTTCTTAATTATAACTTGGATGTCGCTCAATCACCAAACAAAACCTATTGTTAAGTATATTATGTAGAATCGTATGTATTTATAATAATTATTAAACTCATTATTGATGAATATAATATGTGTATTGATACACTTTTATTATTGTGAATAATGAAATATTTCGAATATAGTGAAAATAACGCTCACTATTGTTCTAGTGTTGACAAAGATAGTATTTAGAGGTGATAAATTGTGTGTACGTGTCTTATTGTGTATATCAATGCGTTTATTGTGCGACATTTACAAAATACGAGCACGCATGATGAGTTTATTGTGTCATGTTCAACAACACGAACACAACACACAATTTTTTTTGTATGCTCCTGTTGTGTTAATATAGTCAGTTATATGTTCACATGTGAAATTTATAAAGAAATATCAAAATAACTAATTGTTCATAGTATGAAATATCAATTCAAACATTAAATTCAAGAGTCTTTAATGTAGAATTATCAAACTCTAAAAAATAAATATCTAAATAAAATTTTAAAAGCTATTAAACGAAACTTGTTTAGATAAGTATTCCAAAAAATGACCAAACATTTAATTTTATCGAGTTTATGATACTTAAACATGAAAATGATACAAAAATATTTTTGTATTATCGTACTGTCATATACTTCCACGGACACGATTTTTTTTCGTGCATGTTCTTGTCGTATTATCGTATTGCGTAAAAAGTTATCTCATTACTAATAATTATGAAATTTTTTGTCATTCCACTTTTAAAAATAGTTCTCTTAAAAATAGATTAGAAGTATATTTAAATTGCTGTTTTTTCATATTTTAAAACAATTTATTAAACTCAAAATACTAACAACATGTTCTTTTCACGGAATATGAATGAAATACGTGATACGGATTCCGTATGAAGTTTTTCTTTTCGTGGAATTAGAAATTTTCGGAATACGGAATCCTAGAGGTCTAGTGTTAGGGATTTCAGGCAAAATGGTTGGACTTCCTAAGCCGGACGGGTGGGAATAAGAAATAATTGTACAAAAGACGAAATTGCCCTCATTTTATTTACCTATTTGCTAAACTACCATTCTTCGTAATTTTTACCCCAGCTCTCCCGTACATCCTTCATCCCGACACTCTTTCATTTCAAGTAATCGATTATTTATACATTTATGTAATTATATATCCTCTTGTTATAAATAATCCTAGACAATCAATAATATCGTATATATCTTGGACCAATGGACCCCTTTAAAACCTAAAGTCAGTGCTTTAAATCAAGAACAAAAGGAAAAGCTGCTCATTTCAAAGACCAAACATAAGACCTTAGCTTGTAAGAGAATCATGGTCACTCGGGTAAGATATTTGATATTTTTTTCAAATTTAATCCTATTTTAATAATTAATTACCAAAATAACTATTGCATTTTGAAATATACAAAGTGAGACTGAACGCTGACGAGATCAACGTTTTTTATTTGGAAAAATCAAGAACGTTGATCCAGTCAGCGCTCAGAACGTCCGTTAGAAGGACGTTCTGAACGCTGACACGATCAACGTTCACATTTAAGTGAACACTGACCGCGTCAATGTTCAAGGAGGAGGGGAATAACAGAGACTTCGTCCCCTCCCCACTTCCCCATCCCCACAACCGCACCACCACCTCCCTCTACAATTGCTCTCCGGCGAAGGCTCCGCCACGTCCAGCCATCGGAATCCACCGACGAAGGTTCCACAACCAACTGAAATCCTGTCCAATATCAACATACGAGAGTCCAATACATATCTAGGTTTGGTTTATTAAAGACATCTCTAAGTTTGGTTTAATTTCAGACCGGTTTGGTTATTTGACTTCAAACCGGTTCTAAAATTATATAGATTTAAAGTTGTTTTGTTTAAATTTAAGTATAAATCAGTATAAAAAACACGAGTCGATTCGAACCGAATTGAAACTACTATTTTGAACTGATTTACTTGAAGCCAAAAAAAACTTGTCGGTTGAACCTATTCAAACCATACTAGAATCATACCAGTTCGGTCAAACCAATTTAAATGAACAAGCCTACATTTCGTTACTGGTCCATATCGTGGTGAGGCTGAAAATCCTAGTTTTCAGAATTTGGGGTAAATTATTGAATTGGATGAAATTATATATAATTAGTAGTTAGAATGCCTAATTAGTAGTTAATGATATCATATATAATTAAATTTATTACGTTTTTTTAACAAATAATGGACAACGATCTAAGGAGATCAACAAGTGACCTGTTGAAAAACAAATTGGAGTATCCGTCATTATTGTACTATCAAGAATATCACATGTCCCAACATGTCACTTTGGTCGGATTTGGATGGGCATCAGATATATCTCACATCGTGGTTGATGTGGGATTACATCATGCACTCATTGAGATGTGACGACCGAATACTCATACTTTCCACTTGAGGTAGGGGTGAGATGGTTGTAACTCTGCGCGATGTTCAAATTTTACTTGGTCTACGAGTTAGTGGACCACCTGTCACAGACATATATTATTTGGATGAGACTGAAGTTAATTTGCTTGTGCTATGCCCGAGATTGTTGGGACACCCACCCACCTCCCGTGATGGTAAAATAGGAAAAAAATGAGGTACACCTCTCATGGTTGAGAATATTATTTGAGAGGAAACCAGACGCCCCTGATTGGATACCTGGAATTGATGAAGAAGCAGTGATGATAGCAAGATGATACATCTTGCACATGTTAGGTTCATTTCCGTTTCCTTCAACGGTCAGTAATAAAGTTAACTTAGAATATCTCCCATTATTCGAGGATTTACAGCAGACTGGTCAATACAGCTGGGGATCAACCTTTATAATGGGTTATGAAGAGCCACATAAAAGGGTAGAACCAATGAGTCTGGATGTGTTGTACTACTACAAGTATGATTACTTATTAAACTCAAATTATGTCAGTATATATATTTTCATCAGTATTTGATTAATTCTTATGTATCAAATGTGTTAGTTATGGTAATGAGAGCATTTATCTGTTAGTCGACAAATGCTAAAGAAAAATTAAAACTTTAACGGTCAAGTTCCATTAGGGATGTTATGGACTTTACCGAAGACTAACAAAAAAAAATTACAAACCAAAAGTGCGTCAGTTCTATCGACACGAGTTAGTAGCCCTGGGAGAATATCAGGTAATCAATCTCTTATAAATACATCAAATTAGTTAATTAGTAGTATTCATTTATTATATGTTTTTAAAGTTAAATGAAACTTGTACACACCTGAACGACTACACAATGTTCCCCCGGGTTGTATGGAGGATGAACATTTATGTTTCGCCAAGGTTCCGCTCATGCACTTTCATAATGTGGAGTGACATATGGTTTATCGGGTGTTGTTGCAATTTAGAATGTGTTAATATATCCCCGATGCCCTCCAGGATCGACAAGAGTGGGATAGGTTACACAAAGTAAGATGGGATAAAAGGAGCAGTGAACCATGAGTCGTACATCATAACCTGTATATACAAATGTGGAACAACCGTGATCAACATCTAGTACGGGGACCAGAGATACTTGTAGCTCGTTCTGAGTACCTGACATGTTATTCAAGAATGACAATTACATTAGTGATGAATGCAGGACCATCAGTACCACCTCTCCCAAATGCACCGACCCTACACTTTGAATCCCATAGGAATCAAACAATGTTGTTGGTACGTATTTAGTTTCTTTACTAACATGTCAACCATTTATCTTATCTGCTCTTATTTTGAATTTTATGTATTTTGTGTATACAGATGCGAGGTTGGAAACATGTTGCGCGTACATGCAAAACATTGTTGAAGACAACAATCGGGAGATCAAAAAAATACGTGGACGACATTATGAATGTATGCAGGTTCTCCCATGACAGAACTGGTGACCTATCAGACTTTAATCAGTTGATGAAAGAACCTATGTCATCTAGTGAGGATGACCAAACCGACTATGCATAGCCACCAGAAGATATATCAGAACATCAATCTCAATATCAACCACCTCATGTCACACAACAATCGCAAGGTTGTGAGGTTCCACCAGAAATAACATGATCCACCAAAATAAGAAATGTTCGGGGCGTGCTAGAGATGGAACGTCAAATAGTACTGGTCAAGGTGGTATTCGTAGAGGATGGATACCTTAGATGGTTTTTAACTTGTATACATTCCTTGATTAATAACATTTAATGTTTGTTTTTTCTCAACCTCTTCGATATATATTTAAAAAAAGTACAGGATTTTTACAAACATAACAGTAATATTATAATACAAACTCTTACAATATGATGTTCTAGTAGAACATGATCGTACAAACATAGTATTACTATATTAATTTTTACAAGATCGTTTGTTATAGCCCTTCTGACCACAATTTCCGCAAATTTTCTTTTTAGACTCCTCTCGGCTATCCATTTCGTTATGGATCCTGGTTCTTCTCCAACCACGTTTTCAATTCTCGATTCTTAAAGTGAGTTGAAGTTGCTTGCCATATGTCTCACACAGTACCTATGAACTCCATATGGCTATGGAAACATTCTTGCCATTGCAATTTTAATGTATGCATGACGATCAGAAATTTAATCCCGATATTGTTGAATACGTAAGGATACACCAAATCTGCTATTACAGATGCATCAAGTTGTCTATGTTTTTGAATCGCCCCAGCGTTCAAGTCTACTTTGGTTATTTTCCAACTGTCTTTGACAAGCTTGTAGCGACCATGAACAGTCACCACCACTTACGTTGCTACACTTGAAATAAAACAGTGATATGTAGATTTAACTGTTTTACATTCACGAGAGTTGTTGATATTTCATAGTTTCACCTCATGTTAAAGTGCAGATTTATCATCAAACATGTCTCCTCTCTGCAAACTCTGTAATGCATGAGCTATCTGTCTTTGCGTTATCTCCCAGTCATTACACTTTAACCCGTGGATCCAATCTCCTAACGTAAACTCTGTTGAATGTTGTATAAATCAACTGAATTCTGCTGCATTCGAACAACCAACACTGCTTTCATCAAGTTGAATATCATTCTCAGAAGATGATGAAAATGCATCATCATTAGGGATTAGAGTATGATCCTCTCTTTCACAGTCATCTTCTATATCAGTTTCTCCATCTTCTTTAGTCTCCAAACAATGACTTTGGGATGGAATAGAACGATCAGGTATTACTGGAGAAATTATTCTAGTCACATAGATCTCCATACTATTCTCACACATTTCAAAGATGTCTTTCCATGCAGCGTCAGTGTTTATTGGAAAAACATTGTTATCCAACTTCTAATGAAGTTCAAGCTCATTATATCCCCCAATTTCGCAAGCAACAACCACAAGTTCTTTCAATTGAGTTAGGTATATACTTTTGGAGGTGTACGACATGGCAGAACTACCTTCAACATAACTAACAATGTCTTCAGTGGTAATGATTCTACCACCATATCGATAAATTATAGTCACCATCTGAATTCAGTAATTATAAAACCTAGTACAAAAGCATTTGAAACTATCATCAAATAGTACTATAATTGGCATTCTAACTACTGAGCCCGCAGTCTAACAACTAATTTCATCTAATTTTATTCAATAATAACAATTACCGCAAATCAAAAAATTAAGATTTGGGATCACTTACTTTGGGGGATGCAATTGACCGACTAGGATGTCACAACAGAGAACGGACGATGATGAAGCCGTTGGCGGTGGTGAAAGTGAAGGATGAGGCTTCAGGCAACTGGATGAGGGAAAAAGGAATCTGAGCAGATATGTCGTTCATCCCTTCTTCCTTTCTTCCTCGATAGATTGCAGAAAAGAATGGTGTGCTGGTACTTAAAAGCACTTAAGCGCGGGCGAGATCAATGTTTAAGGGTTTTTTACTTAAACGCTAACCGCGTCAGCATTCAAGTTTAATTGAACACTGATGAGATCATCGTTTTTTACTTTTCAAAAATAAAAAACGTTGATTCCGTTAGCGTTTCATCCCAGTTTTGTATATTATGAAATTCAAGGGTTATTTTGGTAATGAAATATTAAATTAAGGTTAAATTTGAAAAAATCAATCAAGATATTCTCTGAATTTTTTTCATACTTTATATTTAGTATAGATTAAATAACAATTAATGCCGTCGATAAATGAGATTAAAAATTAAAATATTATGATGTTTTAATTAAAATATTTAAGTTTTGTTTCTTCATAGAAATTACAGTTACACTTATTTACATTTAGCATATGCAAAATTGAGTTGAGATCTGATTATTCTGATGGTTAACAGCTGGTTCTGGACGTTTATGGAGTCGTCACATGTCTCATCAACTTGCCCAACAAACACTTTCACTCTTTTTAAGCTTTGTTACAAGAAATTATTGTACGGATTTAGAAATCCATCTCAATCAAAATTAAGTATCGGATTTGGAACCCAACATTATTTTGATACGATCCGTTTGTAGAAATTAAGTTTAGCTTGAGTTTGAGTCTTATTTTTTTATATATAATAATATATATTTTTAATAATTTTGCTTTACTTACTATTTCAATATTTTAGTACAATTAAGTACCAATTGGGATCCCATGTCTTGATTTGAGCACAAATCACAAATCATGTTTTCAAGATTGGGCACCCTGATATGGGTTCAGACTTAGGCTAGGAGACCCTAGTGTCGTTCGAATTGGATCAGAATTTATTTGTAACATTAATGTAAGTTGGTAGAGTTTAGTTGTAACGTTTAGAACAATATTCAGTTAATTTTGTAAATATAAAAAAATAATTAAAAATTTTAATAGATAATGGACGAAAGTACCAATTACCATCGTCTTCAAATATGTTGAAACCATTCACTAAAAAAAATAAATATATTGGTATAACTAAAGCTTTGTGCAAACAACGATGATTCTATATTTTTAATTTATAAAACTATTCTAACAAATTAATTTAAAAATACAGCATATATATTAATTCAAGATACAACTATTATTCAAACAAAATTTAAATATTAATAAAATAAAATGAACACTCTCGATCATTTCTAAATAAAGCCTCGCTTTTTCTACTCCTTTTCCACTGATATCTCTATAAGGCTAAAACGGGAATTTTACTCCACCAGATAGTCTCCTCTTTTTCTATAAAATGCAACTTCACCCTCCCTTCAACCCTCCCCCTTTCCTCTTTCCCTTTCTGCAACCTCTCTCTGGTTAAGTTCTTCCATTTCCCATCCATCTCCTTGCCTTAGCCATCTCCCGGCCCCTTAGCTTAGCTTCCAATCCTCCCTCTACTTCTGATTCTCATATCGAAGCTTCAACTTAGATGTTTAACTTAGATGTGTTGATGTTTGAGATCCATGTCTCCAACTCTTCCTGAAACCCTATCTTTCGAGTGTATGATAAGTTTTGCATTTCGTCGCCGAAGCCATTTAGTTCAGTCATTTTCCGTCGTCTTCCTGTACTTCCTCTACTACGTTTCATGATTCTCGCGTAATTCTCTGCAACCCTAATCCACCATCCGAATTTCCTTACTATTTCTATAACTATATATATATATATATATACATATTACTGAATAAGACAATAATCTGAGGTTTCACTTCCTGTGACCTGTCTGTGGTCTTGTTTTGGACGAGAAACATGGCTTCCTCCAGTGGAACAACGTCTTCCTCCGGAGGATCCCTGACTAAGAACTCGGGATCGGTGGGGGATCTGCACGCTGACATGGATCAGCGGAAGAGGAAGAGGATGATATCGAACAGGGATTCGGCGCGGCGGTCGAGGCTCCGGAAACAGAAGCACCTCGACGATCTAAAAGCCCAGGCGGCGGAGCTCCGTGAGGAGAACCAGCGAATCGCTGCCCACGTAAACGTCGTGACGCAGCACTTCCTGGCCGTGGCGGCGGAGAACTCTATCCTCACAGTCCAGGCGGCGGAGCTCGGGCAGCGTCTGCATTCGTTGAATGAGATCATCGGGTGCGTGGGTTTGGGGGATTCCGGTGGGTTCGATTCGGGCGAGGGGTGGTTCGACCCGGTTATTAACTTCGCCTCCATGAATCATCCCATATTGGCTTCTGCAGACATGTTCGATTACTGACCAAGCGCAGATGAGTTTAGTTTGGGCGTGAAATGAATGAATTGATAATTTGAGGGACGAAACTAAAAGAAGTGAAAGCTTTGCCATTCGTAATTAATGAGCAATTAGATCTAATGATCTTATAATAACAATTAGGATCATTAGTGAGGGTGTGTTGGGGATTTAAATTTTTGTGTATTTTTACTTTTTTAATTTCTATTTTCCTATTGATCGAGGATGTGGGGTTTGTAAATGGAACTATGCTTTCTACGGAATGCAAGGTCCTTAAAGCTTAATTTATAATAATAATTATTATATTGCTTCATTTGTGCTTAGTAGTTAGTTCAAGTGGGATTATCATAAATGATTAAAAACATATATTTGTAAACTATGGATTGCTTTTATTAAAATATCAAAATGTCCCGATAATAATTTACATATTTGTATATCATACTAATTTTTATTTATTTATTTATGTAGATCAATTATTCATATTGATTCATTTTTAGTGCAAACTACATATTTACTGTTATCAGCATTGTCGCCCTCTCCTATCGACTCATGAATGCCCCGGTTGTTGCCCTCATTTGGCCCCCAACTGTCAGTCCCCTATCATTGTTATCGTTGTCTAGTGGATAATTATTATTGTGTTTAAAATCATTTTTTTTTTCGAAACACGGCATGTTTTAATTGAGTTAAATCGTGTTTATGTAAAATCGTCATAATTGTATCAATTCAACACCCCTAACAATATTAAAACAAAACCAGCGTTCCTTCTTGACTTCGTAAATATGTTTGAATTCCCTACACATATAAGACAAAGATTAACCTATATATATATATATATATATATAATATAATATAATATAAGATTAATGTAGATTACTTGCCGTAATTGTGATCTCAATCTTCATTTTTCTCAATATCATCAATTGATTTCACTTTTCTTAACTTCATATATGCAACTGCAACAAAGAAAAATAGTGTATTAGTATAACTTATGTAATTAAATGAATTAAGCAAGAAATAAACATTTTACTACCTTCTTGAGCGTTCATCGATATCCAATCCTAAGTGCACATTAGTGCTTCCACATTATTTGTAGTTAAGGAGCTCCAATGTTTACTTATCCACCTTTTTTTATAGTAACTTCAATTATTTGGTATATATTAGTTTATTAATAAAAAATAATAATTATATTTATATAATAATCATGGTTATATCCATGAGTATAACTCAAATACGATAACCATAAACATAACCATTATGGGTAGAAAATTCATCACCATAACCGCACCACACCATAATGGTACGGTTAACCATATTAAACAGTAACGGTTATAACCATGGTTATAAGTTTTTCACTGCACCATTGCCGACTCTAGTTATAAATCAGTAAGTACATATCCAATTATGAGATGAGAAATCACGAATATCATGCCGATTCTATCATGTTCATGTCTATAACGTTTTAATGTGTGAATCCATCATGGAGAAATTTATAAATATCAAGTGGTTCGGGAAAAATAATTTCTAACACAAAAATTGTTATTCGTTAGACAACGATAATAATAATGGACAGGGTTGAGGGTTGCAATGTGTGGTGGACGACGACTTAGGTAATTGAGAGTTGATAAGGGATGGTGCCAAAGATAATAACAATAAATGTATATAGCTTGCAATAAAAAATGACATAAATAACTGATCTACAAATTTTTTTTATCAATTTATTATGAAGGATAAATATGTAAACTATTATTAGAGTCATTTTGGTAATTTAACTAAACGCTAATATTTTTGAATGATTGAGCTAAGTGTTAAGAAATAACACTTTTACCCATCAAACTACTCGATAACCACTATAAAAGGTATAAATTTATAACTTTTAGAACACGTTTATATTAATATTTTCTTTTTCTTTTTTTATTGAACAATGCTACAAAGTACAAACTAATTAACTTCTATTTTAGAAATATGTTAATTATTTTTTAACAACATAACTATTTTCAAACATATATTTACTTATTATACACTAATTCGTCATTAAATATTCAAATCTCAAATTATATATATATATAAACAAAAACTAGAAGCATCCAATTCTTACTTTTCATGAACGTGTGTAATATTGACACATAACTTGAGCTTCTTCCAAAAGAAAGCGAATATCAAAAGCAGAGACCGGAATATTATCATCGTGTATGGGAATGGTGCATAGTGACTTCCATTCCAAATGATAATTAAAATAGTGACACACTATTTGGAAATTTTTGTTTCGTATGTAGAGTTTTTTACGTATTATATTATACAATCAGTCTAAAAGTTAAAAATTATCGCATAGTTAGCGTCATTTAATTCATAATTAAATTATCTATGCACCGTAATTTTTTTTATTTTTTTTGAGTAAATACATAATTAAATTTCTCACCTAATGCATTTACTTATTTCGGTCAAATTATAAAACAAACGATGTTAAGTTACAAAATCACTGTATTTTTAATCAAAAAAATTACCCTACGTAGATAATTGATTTACGACATAAATGACGTTAACCGTGTTGAGTTTGGACTTACATGGTCTGAGTTATAATTTTTCAAGTAAAATTTTCATATTTCAACTTACGGCATGTCGTACAGGCAATCCGTAAATCCAAATTTAATATTTTTTGCATCATTTGAAGCGCAATTATAATATTTACTTACTATAATTTTTTTAAATTTTTTTAATAGATACATGATTTTGTTTTTAATTAAACATCGAGTCGTCATTATGAAACATTTTTTTTTTAAAACGAAATGTCTTCGGCCATTTGAATAGGCGCATGTTGGAGTTGCGCGTATTGCCAATACGCGCTACCCAGGGGTGCGCGTATACCTATTTTTTGAAATATTTTTTTTCTATACTTACTTTTCTAAAAAAAAAATGTATAGTTTTTGAAAAAATTCTAAAAATCAATAACCGGTATTTAAAAATAAATAAATTACAAGTCTATAGTTTACTTGCAAAATTAGTTAAATATCATCGTGATTTTTTTAAAACTCTATTTAGAAAATATTTATTTGACTCTCATATCAGTAATAAATTTATTACAAAAAACACGCGTATATCAAGTAAATATTTTAAAGATCACATATAAACTAACAGTGCAACCCTTATACCATACTCTCCAACCCATAATAATAATAATCATTTCCTCACGTTAAACATTTTTTTATGACCCACGAGTTACAATTTACTAAAATATTTCATGTACTAATTTGTGAATACGATATGAACGTATTTAAGCAATTTCATTATGTAAAACCATAATTAAAATGCAATTTTTGTGATTAAATAACTAACACTAAAAATCATTTTAGTGATTGACTGCAAATCTTGGTGATGCACCACCCATTGACTCTACTAAGCGACAACTACTACTACTAATATAACAATCGATATAGCAAAGAGTGTGGCAAATATGTTGCAACTAATTTATTTCATATATTTTACGAAGGTTATAATATTCTTGGACTTTATTTCCCATTATGTATTCTAAACTATACAACAACATAAATTATTTATTAACGTCTCGCTCAAATATTGCATCATGATACCCACTTTGTTACGTGCGTACGTAATTATATACTCGTAGTAGGACAACTAATCTTGCACCATATAAAATATATTAATGTTTATAATTAATAAATAAATTAGCAAAAGAAATCCACGTACGTCATACGGATGAATACTATTATCTTGCATCTTTCATGTCTACTTTGTTAATGGACTCTAATTTGTATAAAAAGTACGTACGTCAGTAAATGCATTTGTTCTCTTTATTAAGATTGATTTAGACTTAGAGCTAGGGTGACAATTTTGCGGGTTGGATCGACCCGTGTGTCGTATCATCACGAGTCCTGTCAAGATTTGATAAACTCAAACACGACCCATAAGTTTTCACGAGTCAATTCTCGTGACCCAAACACAACACACGGGTCAACCTGCGCGAATAAAAAATTACATTACAAATTTATGGGAGAACCTACGACCCGCTTAACCTACTAGTTTTAGGGTAATAACATTTTATATTTTATTTTTATATATTATAAATTATTTAACGGATCGAATGTATATTATAAATTATTCTACATGTCGATGAGTTGACCCGTGGGTCGAAGGTTACTACCCAAACACGACCCGTGGGTAAAAAAATTTGAACTCAACCACGGGTCAACCACGAATCATGTAAAAAATTGACACCTCTACATTAGGGTTGATCATGGGCGGACCGGTCCGGTCCTGAAGGCAAGACCGAGATCGAAATTTCGGTCTTGCCTTCTGGAAGACCGAGCCCGACCTCGGCCAAAAAAGCCCGCCCGAGTCAGTCTTTCTTGATTCGGTCCGATCTTGATCCTGGACCGAATCTTGCCTCCCAAAAAAATGAATTTGTCCAAATACAAACATCATTGGAATCAAAATAACAAAATTACAAAGTACAAATCAAAGTAACAAACATACAAAATTCTAAACAAAGTTCATTTTCTCACATAGTTTCAAACATACATCATTGTTTTTTAGGGTTTGCACTTTGCATCGTAAATTCGGTATGGGTTGGTCCTAATCGGGATTTCGGGAAAAAAGCCTGAGTCCGAGACCGACCTTGAAGGAAAAATCCGTCCGCTCGGTCTTAGTCGGGACAGCCTCATACCAATCTTGTCGAGAATTCGGCACAATAGTATTTTGTATCACACCTATCCTACCTAGAGCATTAGCATTAAATGTATGATTTTCACATTATTATTTATCATCTAATAATAAGTAAGTTATGTTATATATATATGTATATATTTTCGACCATCCACTATGTCCTTGTCATGATCGATATTTGTCAAATGAGAAAGGATAAGAAAGACAAAAGTTGATGACAAACGGAAGTCACGCTTTGGTTACACAACGGTCCAAACCACACTTACCCATATTAATTAAAATTTTTATTTAGGGTTAAGTATATATAATTAGGGTTACGTGTGCAAATTGTGCTCAAATAAAGATACTACATAGTGAAGGTGATAGGACAAACGAAAGCAAGCGGTGGAAATAGGTCTTGACGTATGTATGAAAAATATTATAACTATATAATGTTTTTAGTTACATATATATATATATATGTATTTTGTGGATATGGTTTTTAATACTACAAAACATAGTTAAAAATACGGTTATAAACTTATAATCATAATTTCCCTAGTAGATTTATATTTTATTTTAGTGCTTGTAATCAGATAACTGTAACAATAAATATCTTAAACAATTAGCAATGTACTCATCACTAAATAAACTCGACCGACTAATCTACTATATTTAGGCCAAAAAAAAAACTAATCTACTATTTGGATCCACTGAGAGAATCAACAGAAAAAAACTGAACGATATTTTGCACGTTCCGTCGGTGGATCCAAAGCTTCAAACCTGTACTTAATTATTCTAAAACAAAATTTGGATTTTTACTAATTTATTTTTAAGAAAAATAAAATTAGTAAAACACTTTAATTTTAACACAGCCAATTTAATTTAAATTCAATATAAAAAACAAAATGTATTTATATAATAACTTTATATATATATTATTTATATAAACTGTTACACATTTACAAAATAATTTGAAGATTTGAGTTAGACCCAAATTCATGGGTTAACAATAACGTGATAGTTGATACCTTGAAATATATATACAACATTGTTTTTAATGTAATAAATAGAATTATACTAGAAAATGGGCCCATTTCACAACTGATTCGATTTACTATATCATGTTTGGGCTTTGCATGGAAGCTTAATGGGCCAACTTCTTCCTCATCCATTACTGTCAGTATAACCAACCGAACTGTTGTATATTCACGGCTGGTTCTCCGGGATCACGAGTTCGAATCTCATTAGAAAATAAGGAAAGGATTACGATTTGAGCCTAACGGGTCGACTTCTCAATCCTAGACTGCTGGTGGGGCTATGTTGATGGGGTCAGTGCATGCGCTGATTTCCTAGTGGAAGCTTAAGTGCCGTGAAACGAAAACCCGAACATTATGTAGCTTAGTAGACCTTACCACCATTACTACTCTACTAGTCCATTTTTTTTTATTGAACCCCCCCCCCCCCCCCCCCCCCCCCCCCCGATAAACAGCGTAATTCTGAGGTGGTTCAATAACAACCACGTGTCCGATGTTTTCCACGTGGCAGAACGCGTGTAAAACCAACAGCTGCTAACCTGCATGGCATCCACCGTCTCTCAGATTGCTATTTAAAAGGGGGTTGATTCAGACACCCCTCTCAGCACCAGAAACAGAGAACAAACACGAAAATGGCAGACCTAAGAGACGAGCACGGCAACCCTATTCAACTCACTGACCAGTACGGAAATCCTGTTCAGCTCACCGACGAGTTTGGGAACCCCATGCAACTCACAGGCGTCGCAACCACCGAAGGCGTCGGTGTCATGGGAACTGGCGGTGGTCACGAGCAGCAGCATCACTCATTCACTGGCGCCGCCACTCACGGCGTAGGTGTCATGGGAACTGGCGGTGGTCATGAGCAGAAGCACCGGCAGCAGTCTCACCCAATCACTGGAGCCACAGCCACAGGCGGTCTCATGGGAACCGGAGGTGGATATGAACAGCACCAGCAGCAACCTCACTCACTCACTGGTGCCGCTGCCACCCACGGCAGCACAGGCGTTCGCAGTGGCGGTGTCATGGGGATTGGTGGTGGTCATGAAGAGTACAAGCCGCAGCATCTCGCTGAGGGGGTGTCGCCCATAGGAGCGCACCGTCGCGCTGGCAGTTCGAGCTCCAGCTCTGTGAGTATCTTAATTATTGGGCTTGAAGCTAACTATATGTCCTATTTGGTTTATTGATCGATCGACATAGCATTTTTTTTCCAACTTTATTTTTTGCGGGTGTAGTCGGAGGAGGAGGATGGGCAAGGAGGAAGGAGGAGGAAGAAGAAGGGAATAACTGGGAAGATCAAGGAGAAACTTGGCGGCGGCAAGAACAAATTAGAGGAGACACATACATCTGCGGTGGAAGTGCAGCATCATGAAGAGGTGCACGTCCACGAGAAGAAGAGCATGTTGGAGAAGATCAAAGACAAGCTCCCTGGCCACCACCACAGCCACTAGATCTTTAGTTGCCACTTCTCATTTAATGTAGAACAGTGTTATGTTATCTTATATATGTTTCTTTTTAAAAACTAAAAAATTCTGCTTGTTGAGATGTGTATATTGTATTGTACGTATGACTGACAATCGTGCGGTGAAAAACTCATAACCATGATGGTTATGATTATAATCGTTACTGTTTAATATAGTTAACCGTACCATTATGGTGCAGTGCGGTTATAATGATGAATTTTCTACCCATAATGGTTATGGTATTTGAGTTATTTTATAACCATGGTTATTATATAAATATAATATTTATTTATTATTAATAAACTAATTTAGATAATATACTAAATATAATTTATATAATTGAAAATTTGAAATTGTTGAAGATTGAAGGCGCCAAAGTCCTATTGATGTATTTTTTAAAATAAAATTTTCGATTTTTCATTATATTATATGTGTGGAATGAATATGTTTATACGAGTAAAACCATGATTAATAACCACGGTTATTTGAATGGTTATGGTATTGAAAATTATACCCATAATGGTTACGGTTATTTTAATGGTTATGGTATTGAAAATTATACCCATAATGATTATGGTATGTGGTTTAAAAATATGGTATGGTTATGCTATTTGTTACTGACCATACAGTATACATTCCTAATTGTATGGGTCGGTGTTAAATTCTGGAAGGGAAGTACGTTTCCTCCTTATAAGATCTGGTAAGTACATAAATGGGGAACTCATTTCTTCAAGAACCTACCGAAATACGATACTATTTCGTCATTCACTCGATCTGCTCTCTCCAGTTGGATAAAATGGTGCCCTTCAATGATCACAACCTCGATTTCTGGAACCAAACTCCTGAACAATTCACTCTATATATACTGTTTTATCCCGAACGATTCGAACCCGACATCCTTGTCACCCGTCACAAACTTGGTCGGAGTGGTGATCTTCGCCCCTTGCCATGGCCCAAGAAGGTTCCAGTTCCTGAATCGTTGAATCTAAACATATCGGAAGAATAATATTAACGCTATCTAGAGCTGCCATTTTAATAATGACCAGAGAGGTGAGTTCATCACATGTTCATGGCGCGGTAGTAGTTAAGAGCTCCAGTAAAACCAGATTTCTGGAACTGATCTGCCATGTATTGAAGCTCTTCTTCTGTAATCCATGGCGGCAGTTTCTGGGGGGTTTGCAGGAAATCGATGATCTCGACTCCGGGAGGAGCAGCGAGAAGGTCGGGTGCATCGACCAGCAAGAACTTCTTCAGTACTGATAAGCAGTCGTATTTAGCGAATGATCTCTCGGTTCTTCCGAGTTCCTTCAATATATATATATACCAAAGAACACGATTCATCATAGGTCTTGAGCAACAAAGAAGGTACTACTGTCGAAATCTATAACGGAGAACGTTTAGCGACGACTTCTGATTCGTCAGTAAAAAAAACTCATCTTTAGTAGTAACATCAAATAAATCACCTGAAACTGAGAGATGTAGAATCCGTCCCCATATTTGGCCGCCATGAAATCGAGGGGCTTTAACTGAGGGGACCGTGGCCGGAAAGGGACGCTTAAACTGACAAGGGCTTTGACTCTATCCGGCCTCAATAGACAGAGATGCCACGCTACCTCCGCTCCCCAGTCGTGACCCACCACAAAAGCCTACAAAATCAATCGACGGAGTCAACCCTAGTCGGAGGAATCAAAACTGCAAAGGAAGTTACCTGCGGTTCGCCGAGTTCGTTGAGGAGGCCGACAAGATCTCCGACCAGGTGGAAGATCGTGTACGAGGAGCGATCTTGAGGGCAGTCCGTGTCCCCATAACCCCTCATGTCGGGTGCGACAACATGGTAGCCGTGTTCAGCTAGATGATCGATCTGGTGCTTCCACGTGGACCAGATCTCCGGGAAGCCATGGATGAGCAGAAGCAGCGGCCCTTCTCCCTTTTCGGCTATGTGCATCCATATGCCGTTCGTCTGAACTCGTCTGTGGGTTACCGTCGCCATTTCTTTTTGTTGAACTGAATTTTTATGCCGTCGTATATTCACGAATTGTGTATGGACTTGTCAATTGTTATATAGTCAAATTTTCAAAACTGATGAGGGTGGAATGGTCATTAAGTCAATGAATCTGAACTCTGAACTAAGAATTTGTAGGGCTAATCATGGGCGGGCAGATCTGGTTTGAAGGCAAGACCGAGATCGAGACCGATCTTGGCAAAAAAAAAAAAACACGTCCGAGTCGGTATTTCGTGACTCGGGCCGGTCTCGGTCCTGGATCGAATTTAGCCAAAAAAAAAACGAATTTGTTCAAATACAAACATCATTGGAATCAAAGTAATAAAATACAAAGTACAAATAAAAGTAACAAATCAACCAAGTAACAAACATACAAAATTCTAAACAAACTTCATTTTCTCCCAAAGTTCCAAACATACATAATTGATTTTTAGGGTTTGCATAGTAAATTCGGTCCGAGTCGGTCCTAATCGGGTTTTCGGGGAAAAAACACCTGAGACTGATACCGACCTTGAAGAAAAAAAAAACGCTCGCTCGATCTCAGTCCTAGTCGAGCCGGTCTTGTCGGGAATTCGGTCCAACAGTCTTTTTTTTTTATCACCCTTAAGAATTTGTATATATTTTTTAGGGTTCACAATTTCTGACACATTAAACGACACGACACGTTTATGATTTTGACTTTAACAGATCCCGTTTCTAAACAACTCTTATACGTTTAGACACGATTAATAGTCGTGTCTAAACACCTCATATTTGCAAATATATGTATAAACACGATTACCTAAAAGTGTCGTGTATACATGTGACACGTTTATACACATTTAAGTAAAATAATAATAATAAAATATTGAAATACTCACTTACTTTTTAATATTGAACTTTAAAAGCATTACTTTGTATATATGGATTTGTGTATATATCTGCTTTAAAGTGTATATGAGATTGACTTTAACGGATCTCGTGTCTAAACAACTCTTATACGATTAGACACGATTGATAATCGTGTCATGTTTGTGTGTTGAAATTTTGACACATTACTTATCTGTTTATACACGACACAATTAATGACAACACACGATCGTATCCCTAATATTTTTATTGGTGTGCCAATCAACATCGCATATACATATGATTATAGAAGGACATTTGAGTCTCAAACGTGACTCTTAATTTTCGAGCTGTACCCAGTTTCATTGTCATAGAATTTCGACCAGAGCATCACGCCTCCGTACTTGTTAGATCCCTTGATCGCGGGTAGAACTTTCGAGATTAGATCTTCCACAGGAATGAACCCACTTCCGGCTGCATCCGGTGCAGCCGGAAGTCCCAAGAAGATCTTACCCGCCTTGATCGAGGTCCACTGTTTCCAGGCAGACTCCAAATTCCCAATACCCCCTGCACTGTACTGGCAGGGAGGGTTGTTGAAGAACTGCACCCAGATGTAGTCAAATAGACCCGTCTGAAGGGCACCCCCGACGTCAGCATCAGGGTAAGGACACTGAGGAGCTGCCGTTAGGTACACTTTCTTACCTCTCTTGCTATACCCGGAGAGGAACGTGGCTAGGTTAGCCCAATACGGGCCTGCCCCAGCCTCAATATCAAAGTCGATCCCATCCAATACAGCATCGCCAAGTGGCCTGGAGGATGACTTGCCACCCAAGAAATTGTTCCATAAATAGGTTGCGACCTGCTTTGCATCCCTCGTGGAGGTGATTGAGTAGCTCCCGCTAGCTCCTCCGATCGAAAGCATCACCTTGACTCCCTTAGCTTGACATGACTTGATTTCCGAGCTCAGGTTCTGACATGCATTGCTGTAAGGGTCACAGTGCCCGGCGAGGTTAATCATGGGAGTCTGACCATTCCCAAAGGTTGCCAAGAAAGCCAGGTTGACGAATTGATAGTTGCTTGAGGCGCAAGTCTCAGTCAAGGTGCCCTCTTGTCCGTTCTGACCCCAATAGATCGCAATCCCGCCACCATTTGCGGTCACGGTTAGGGTCATAATCACTATAGAGAGTATCGCCGGGCACATAGTCGATCGGGAAACCATTTTCTCTAGCTAGAGGAGTACTCAAATATTGTGTTTCGGGTTGAGATGATCGTTGGATATAAGAAGTTTTTTTTTTATAGTTGGAAAATAGAGTAACGTGATGGTCAAGTTATCATCAGCTAGCGTAACACTAACTTGTTTTATACAGACTGCTGTGGTGAAAAGTAGTGGTAGAGTTTTGATATATAAACAAGAGAAAACTGCTCCTATGAATTGGCTTTTTGCATTAAAAGAAGCATTTTTATTCATACAACCCGAAACTACAAACTGCGGTAACAAATCGAATCTAAAAACTGAGGTAGCAAATCGAGAAACTTAGGCACCTGCCGACTCGTCAACTGGGTGCCACTGCCTATTGAAAAACCAAAGTGAATCCGCTTCCACGGCATAACCGTCCTGGTTCCTGTGCCAACTGTAGTAAGCATGAGTTCGGTTCTTGATATCGAAGATCGCGTGTCCAAAACTTGCTTCTCGATAAGCCGAGTACTTTGGTTGCGGCCATGTCATTCTGCAGAATTCAACAAGAGATGATGAATTAAAGTTATACAATTTATCATCATCACCATTAAGAACTTCAAAATGCATTAGTTTTTACTCAGTAGCCAAGCCTTCTAGATTTCCACCGTCGCCAATGGTAATGTAAACAGGAGCCGACTGATTGCGCACTGGGGTGCACAGACCGTTAACTACGTTGTATGCAATGTTTGAGACACGCTCCTGTTCAATTCAAAGCAAAGACGTATAGATTTAATACCAGTGTAAAATTCTAAAGAACACCAAAAGTAGAAATATTTTTCCACTGGAATTTCTGCAATTTCCCTTCTTTTGGGGTTAATTACCAAAAACAAAATAAACTTTAAGGAAAAATCAAACAGCAAACCGATTTTTTTTTTATAAAAAACAAACCAAACTTTTGAAATTAAGCAATCAACAAACTTACCTTAAATTTTCATTATGTTTGAACGGATTTTTCAATGTTTGATATAGTTATTAAGTCAGCATTAGTTGAAGTATTCTAATGGAAAGATATTACGACTTAATAACTCACTCAAACATAAAAAAATTCGTTCAAACATAGTGAAAATTTGAGTTAAGTTTGTTAATTGCTCAATTCCAAAAGTTGGTCTGTTGTTTGTAAAAAAAAAAAAATTGGTTTACTTTTTGTTTTTTTCTCAAAATTCGGTTTGTTTTTTTGATAATTAACCCCTTCTTTTTTGATTGAGCAGTAATTTCCTAATTGAAATTTTAGAGTAAATTCCTTTTTTTTTTTGTGTGTGGAAAGATTGAGGAAAAGTACTTACGGATCGTTCATAGGCGTGTACATGCCCGGCAAAGACGACATCAACCTTGTACTGAACAAACCAGGGTTCGAACATAACCCTCATGGTCTCCCCTTCCATGAAATGGTAGTTGTAGCTGTTATACCACGGTGAATGCACTAGAACAATCAGCCACGGTGTCTCGGTTCTGTTAACTTTCGGTAGCTCCTCTTCGAGCCATTTGTACTGAGGAGTGTACTTACCTTAATCAACAAGGCAACTGATTAGCCATTAATTTACCTGGTTTTTAGTTTTTGATATTGGATCAAGAATGGGTGGGTTACCATATGCAGAATATGATGCCAAAACTATGATATAGGCAGAAGCTCTTTTGATCGAGTACCAGAATGGAGATGTGCTTCCCGATGCTCTATACGGGACATGGTATCGATGCGAGTAAGGTTTGAAGGGTTTGTTCTCTCCCTGGCGAAACCACAAAATCAAACTCATTGTTTTGTTATTGTAACTGGAAATTTATTGCAATTATCAGAAGAACATACAAGTTCAGGAGCAAAATCAAGCTCGTGATTCCCTGCTGTCCAAATCCACGGTTGATACGCAACACTTCTCTCGACAAACCGTCCCCATGAATCCCACCGAGCATTATTGTGGTCGGGGTAGTTATCTGCGTAAGACAGATCTCCAACGAACAATACGGTCTGTCCTTTTGAAGGGTTGTGTTCATAATGAGTAAGGGTCTTATTTGAATCAAAGCTCTGCCCAAGATCCCCTGCAGCTCCATCAAGTGAAAAATATTTGATTTCTTGAAAGAAAAAAACAGAAATAGAAGAGAAAGATTGGATTGATCATTGATGAGCAACAACAATTGCACCTATCAATCAAACAAAGATCAACATGTTATTAAATTTTGGGTTAATAACCAAATAACAAACCGAACTTTGAGAAAAAACCAAACAACAAACTGAACTTTTTTTGTTGACAAACAACAAACCAAACTTTAGAAATTTAGCAAAGAACAAACTTAGCTCAAATTTTCATTATGTTTAAACGAATTTTCAATGTTTGAGAGAGTTATTAAGTCGTAATAATCTTTACTTAAAATAGTTCAACTAATGCTGACTTAATAACTCCCTCAAACATTGAAAAATCCATTCAAACATAATGAAAATTTGAGTTAGTTTTGTTGATTGCTCAATTCCAAAAGTTTGGTTTGTGGTTTGTCAACAAAAAAGTTCGGTTTGCTGTTTGGTTTTTCCTCAAAGTTCGGTTTGTTTTTTGGTTATTAACCCTTAAATTTTTATGTCCAAAATCTGCACTTTGCAGCATTGTTCTCGAAAGAATATGCAGCATGTAAGTACGTAGATCAAGAGGATGATTCTCACCAATGAGGCCAAAAGTGTAGGGCACATCGGGACCGACCTCTGGAGGAGTAACAAACCAGAACTTGCGAACCGTGTGTCCGATCCCAACTTTGTAGTAATACTTGGTGTCATACTGCAAGAGATGGATTCTGAATTTGATCTTCAACAAACAAAAGCAACAACATCAAGAAATTTTAAGCATTGTAAGATCTCCAAACTCGAACCTTTAGATTGCGAATGGTGCAGTGGTGAATGTAACCAGAAGTATAGTTGTAGAACTTGTACGTCAAGTGCTTTCCCTTGGCTACTTTCTTGTGCTTGCTGTTTTCGCTCCAGTAGATCACTGTGCTCGACCCGGGTTCGTCCTCGGTCACCCACGATACAATCACTGCCTCCCCTGCAATGTCTCCTTGAGTAATGTGCACCTTTATTCACAAGAAAACTATGTATCAGACAACCTTAATCGTATTCCCTCGAAATGGGTACTAAAGCAGCCATTGATTGGTGCGAGGAACAGTGATGAAATTCACGTAGAACTAAGAAAGATTAGTATTGGAAAAGAACAAATTACAGCACTCACCTGTTGAGGGGCATTATAGCCGGAGGGGACTTTGAATACATCGCTATCAAGAGGCATATCAGCACTTTCTTCAACTCTCCTCACGAAGGCACTGGTTTTGCCTCCATTGCACACCGCCGCTGCACTCCACACAAGAACCAGGACGGCGGCGGCAAAATCGGAAATTGAAGGCAACCCACGTTTGCCCATATCAAAATTTCAACGCTATGGAAAGAATGATTCTCGATTCAGTCGGTGGTAGGCGATAGGGAAGAATCTGCACTGATTTTATCGTGAAAGGTCTAACCTTTGGAGTATATATAGAAAGAAATGGGCAGCAGCATGGACTGAGGAGATGGAGGGAGAGCGAGCAATGCTGCGGGCGATTCGGGGAATATTCACAGAAGTATACGGATATTGCAACAATGTCAACTCTTTCTATGGAAAAACAGAAGAGGTTTAGCTATCAACTATTAAGAACTACCATATTGAAAACAAATTTTTATTTATGGAATGATTTTTTTTGTAATAGGTGTGCTAAATTTATGGAATGAATTAAAAAGGTAATCCTGGTATTCTCGTATGGATGTGAAATAGGGGTGCTAAATTTTCGACATGATCCGTTTGGTGTTTCATGGTCGGGTTTGAGTTATAGATGTATAAATTCGTAAGTGCTTACCATATCAATCTCTTCCACATAAAAGTCGACAGGGGTGGACATGAACCGGTTCAGACATGAACCGGTTCAGACATGAACCATATATTTACCATATTTTAAAGATGTACGGTTTACCGTTTCAGTTTTTGGCAGCTCTATATTTTGACCAATTTACCATACTTGTTCTGAATTGGTTCAAAAACCGGTTCGACCGAACCACTTTATATATATTAAAAAAAACTACAATAATCCATAAATCATAATACATACATCATAATACATAATCCTAATCCATAAATCATAATCCATAAAAGCATAATTCATTATACTAATGTGATTGTAAATCATCACTGAACAACTTTGGTCTAATGGTTTATAGTAGATATTTAAATAATTAAATATAATATAATATTAAAATCGGTACAAAAAGTGGTACGGTTTACCGTTTGCGAATCAATTTTTTATACCTCTTATGAACCACTTCACTTTTTGCAAAAAAAAAAAAGTTTAATTTGTGAACCAGTTTGTTCGAAACCGGTACGATTCACAAAATGTTCGGTTCGATCGAACCAACTTTTTTATGTCCACCCCTAAAAGTGGGTTGTGTGTTTCTTTAGGGTTGAGAAAACAATTCGTGAACTGAAAATTTAAAAAAATCATCTTGAGACCGTTCGGAATTTAAAATCGAGACAAAATAAATCATTTTTTTTTATCTCAAACTCGGGTTTGAGATTGTTGTTTAAAAAAAAAAGAAGAAGAAACTGACCCGATTCGAGTATAGGTTAGAACAAACATTTATTGTATTTTTTAACTAGTTTATTATGAGTTTAGGGTTATGTTTGAAATTTGAAATTTTTTATATTAAATATTTGGTAAGATATTTGTTTTGTTTTTTGTATTGAATATTTGCATTATGTTTTGCATTTAAGAAAGAAATAAAAAAAAGTAGAGTAAGAGTTAATTTAAGACCGAGACTGACCCGAGTCATGTAAGACCAACTAGAATGATTTTTTTTAATATGAACTCAGACTCGCTTATCTAAGAACGAGTCTCGAAATTTCGGACTCAAACCTTTTTTTTTTTTGTTAAAAAGTTTGTCTCGCCCGTCCTAAGTTCATCCTTAGTTTGTTGAATTTAAGACATATTATATTATTGTGATAAAAGTCAAGTAGATACATCAGAAATCACGTTTTTACAAATATGTAACTTCGAAATTTTTTATTACTTTCTGATACCTAAAAAATCATAAATGTATCTACTTTAATTGAATTCGTGAAATAACAAAAAAAAAACAAATAACAATTCAAATAGACAAAGTAAATATATTTGATTGCTACAATAAAACAACTTAGAAATATCTAAAAACAACAGTAAATAAAATAGGGTTACCTTAATGAAATAAAATACTACATAGATAACGAGCAAATGACAAAATATTAAAGTAAATACATTTATAATTTATAAGATATCTGAAAGTAACATTTTTTTTATTCTAAACTCTAAAGTACCTATTTATAAAAATGCAATTTTTGAAGTACCTACTTTTATCCTATATTATAATAATTTTGTATTTAATTTATTTATCAATAATTTATATTTCTAGATACGCCAAACATACACATGCAAATGTGCATTATGTGGAATCCGAAGTCTATCCGTCTCTCTAACAAGTATTTATAACGCTACACGGTTCGATCACCTTAAGTCATCCCATCGATATCACTTATTCTTAAAAACATCGAAGGGCGTAGTAATAATATAAAATTGATTAATATAATATCGAGATTAATTAATTATTGCAATAATCATTTTTTTTTTCCATTGTAGTGGAAGATTTTTCTTGTTTAAATTTCATCCGATTATGAAACCATTTTACTTCCAGGAAATTTCTGAGTGGACAAACATGGATTGTCGTTGTCTGTCTCTGATGCTTCTCCTCTCCACCCTCTTTGTCCCTTCCATTTCTTCTCCACCGGAGAGCGGCCCTGAGCCGTTGATTAGGCAGGTTGTCGGCGGCGGAAGGGAAGGCAGCAGCAACTTGACCGTCCATCATGACTTCTCGCTCTTCAAGTCCAGATACGGAAAGTCGTACTCGTCCAAGGAGGAGCACGATTACAGATTCGGTGTATTCAGAGCTAACCTGCGCCGCGCACGGCGGCACCAGCTTCTCGATCCGACCGCAATTCACGGCGTGACGCAGTTCTCCGATCTGACTCCGTCAGAGTTCCGTCGAAACTTCTTGGGGCTCAAGAGGAAGCTCCGGTCGCCTAAGGACGCAAACAAAGCTCCAATCCTCCCGACCGATAATCTCCCTGAGAATTTTGATTGGAGAGATCATGGAGCTGTTACAGAAGTCAAGAATCAGGTATTGTTTCGATAACCTTAACGATTTGCTCTAAAAATACCCAGCAAAACCCTTTTCTTTAAGGTTTCTGTGTTGTGGAACAACAGGGTATGTGCGGATCTTGTTGGAGCTTTAGCACCACCGGAGCCTTGGAAGGAGCCAACTTTCTCGCCAATGGAGAACTCATTCCTCTCAGCGAGCAGCAGCTTGTCGATTGCGATCACGAGGTTCGTTTTCACATGAAAATGACGATCGAATTGCTGATTAGAGATCAAATACTATACAGCATTGTTAAATTTTAATATTGGGCCGAACTACACCAAAATAGCAACCACATTATACAACTCGGATTTCATCCTAAAACCAATTGGCGATAGGAGGAGATAGCCTTGTTGTATATATGGTGCCTATTTTTTGGAGAAACCACCGGTGTGGTATTCCCACATCACATTGTCTTCAACACTCCTCACGACATCGATACATTTTAATCCAGACGTGTTGGGACTCAACAAATAATATCTCACGTCCAGGCCCGACCCGAACTCTGATGATACGTGGAGTACACGGGACACAACAAACCAACATTGGGCACCCACAACGGGAAACAACCCAACACCGTCAAATGGAACCGGGCTCTGATACCATGTTAAATTTTAATATCGGGTCCGAACTACACTCAAATAGCAACCACATTATACAACTCGGGTTCCATATAAAACCAATTGGTGATAGGAGGAGGTAGCCTTGTTGTCTTGTTGTATATATGGTGCCTATTTTTTGGACTCACGTCACAGTGTCTTCAACAAACATTTCCAAAAGTTTGATAGATTGTTTGTTTTGACAGTGCGATCCCGATGAAGCAGATTCTTGTGACGCTGGTTGCGGCGGTGGCTTAATGGACAATGCTTTCGAGTATACCCTTAAAGCTGGTGGACTAATGCGAGAGACGGACTATCCTTACAAAGGCACCAACGGCCGAACCTGCAAGTTCGATCAGTCGAAGATCGTCGCATCGGTTGCCAACTTCAGTGACGTATCGCTCGACGAAGACCAGATCGCCGCGAATCTTGTCAAGAGCGGCCCACTTGCTAGTACATAACGAACATAATCACCATACTCTCCTGCACTGAGAACAGTAATTGATTGATTGATTGATACTTGTTTTGGTCTTAATGCAGTTGCAATCAATGCATTGTTCATGCAAACGTACGTAGGAGGCGTAGCGTGCCCATATCTGTGCTCGAAGCGGTTGGACCATGGAGTCTTATTGGTCGGGTATGGGTCTGCAGGGTTCGCGCCGGTTCGGTTGAAGATGGAGCCTTACTGGATCATCAAGAACTCGTGGGGGAAGTTATGGGGGGAGAGAGGATATTACAAGATTTGCAGGGGCAACAATGTCTGTGGAGTGGACTCGATGGTCTCTACCGTCGCCGCAGCACAGATAATCGATTAAGGGTGCTGATGAAGGAAGTCATTAGACACTATGTATTTGTACTTTGTAGATAGGGTATTATATTAGGGGAGGAAAGGACTCCATCACCCTGGACTTGAATGTAATGGTATTTCTAGTAAATTTAAATATAACTTCACTAAGAAATTACAACTCCCTTATTTTAATTCTTCAATATTTGATCTGTAATGATAATGTTTAATTACCTTTGAGGTGCGTACATAAACGTAATTATTATGGGTGTCTAATTATCTTTAAGTTAAAATTATGTCTAAATTTGTTATTATACTTAACGTTTTTAAATCAAAACTTGAAGCTCGGGTTGAACTATTAAATTTATGTATTTTGTGTTGTTTCATTTCGAGTCAAAATAGTCAATTATTAATAGTTTTTTTTGTCGTCTCTCTGTAAAATATTCGTTTGAACGAGGACTTTCAAACACGTCATAAGCTAAAACCGTGCTAACGAACAACTAATCTGCAATGAATAGGGATGATATAAATCATATAGTAATGTTACGAATAACCTAGTATAGAATACGCTTTGCTTTCAGACATGATGAGCTCCACATATTCTTGTACAATTAAAGGGGGGATCGATTCAATGTCCATGAAATGTTTTTTTAGTTTAAAAAATTAATTGTGCATATTACGCGTTGAGTCTGAGATTCTCAGATGCTGCTTGGCAGTGAATTGAATGTCAAAACGTTGATGATCACGCGTTTTCGCCTGAGCTCCGATGAACCTGCAAGAAGGAGATTGCAACAGAGGGGGTGCCTCTGGATCCCACTCTGATGCTTAAATGAGTATACTATGTGTATGAACTTAAAAACGTAATTAACGTATGTAAAGCAAGAGTATTTATAGAGTTGGGAGATCAACAATTCAAACTGTTATAGGCATCTGAATATCTTTGTAAATATTGTGCTGGTAAAGATTAGGATAGCAGATATTACGATTATGACATAATATTGCAGTTACCTTATGTAATCTTTATAGAATATGTGTCTGATATATGCGGGATATCGTTGCCATATATTTGATGTCGGTTTGTGAGACCGGAGTTGAAAGGTTTGACTCTTTTGGCGAGCGCTCCCATGGCGAGCAGTAGGAGGCTTTGGCCTTGACCGATGTCGACCTAAAATAGAGCTTTGGCGTCCACTTTAATTTGGGTTTGGTACTGAACCGCTTTGTGAGTGTCAGCTTACCCTTACTGTGGGTCAGCCCGATTCTGAATTATATGAATTTTACCCCCTGCAAATTTATTGGGTCTTCGAGGTTTTTTCCATATTGAGTATTCACTATCAATACCCAACACGTGATATGTTTATTATTTGTATTTTACATTATGAGGAACATTTAAAATCTATTTATTTATACATGATACTCGTTACCATTAATAATACCACAAAATTAGACAGAATTTTCAGTTCAAATTTTATTGAAGCACAAATTCATCCACCAATTTGGACCGGAAAAAAGGGCTCATCGAATCTTAAGAACTTTAGGCCCGGACCCACCATCAGGACCCATCCAAAGTATACTTGGGAGGGAAGGCGACGCGGACCCCTGCAAGACTAAGCGAAATTGACAGAAAACTCCTCCAATCTTAAAGACTTCAAAAAGTACTACCGGGGCATGTCCGTAAACTCGTAGAAGGTGGAGTGATCTGTCAAATTCCCAACGGTGAAGGTATCGGTCCTATAATCTCTATTACGGTATAATAGGTCTACCGTATAATTTTCTTTGTAGGGTCAACGTGTCGTCTCCTCATTGGCTAGCCTCACGTGTCAGAGGTCCAGCCTTGCCTATCACGGCAGCACCTTCTATTTATGTCCTTGATTTCTTCACTTCTGGTTACGGCCAGTTCATCTTCATCTTCATCTTCATTCGGTGGACGATACAGAGAACCTCATCTTCTAGAGAAAGAGTGCACGTGAGAAATATCCATGGCGATGAATTCAGTACTCTCCTTCGCCGAGCAAGAGGACGCCGAGTTCGGGTTCATCGCGATCGAGCCACAGGACGCCAACGCCATACTTTCCCAGTGGGAGCTCGTGGACGTCACCGATTCCGACGCTGACTCTCAACTTTTCGAATCCGATGGTGGTACGGTTTCGGCCGCGGGATGCGTATCCGTTGTCCAGGAGGCTGCCGATTGTTCCGATCCGGTAGGATCCATCTCTGTAGAGGACGACGATTATACCGTTCATATTGCGAATCTCGTGGAAATCCATAGAATTGCTTTGCTCGAGAATCGTAGGGTTCATGAGTACAACGAGCTTGAGGAGGATGAAGATGAGGATGACGATGGTTTGGATGATGAGTTGGTGCCGCGGTACCTGAGCGGGAAGTTAGGGAGGCAGAGGATGAGGAAGCTGGGGAAGAGAGGATACGCGAGGATGAACACATCGAAGAAATTTCCGCATCAGTATATGAAGCCTGGGTGCGTTCAAGGAAAGCATGGATTGGGCTTAAAGCATAGCCTCTTCTGAGTTAAATTCCGCGAAAACATTCAGCGGCGGTCCTTGATCGGTACCAATTGTTAATAAACCTAGCTCGTTCATGGTTTCTAGTGGTATATACTCTTCGGTAGGATTGGACTCATCTCATGATATGAAGATAATGATAACATGTTCATCACCTGATTTTTTACTGCCTAACTGCTAGAAATGCAATATATTCATCTTCTATACTCTGTTCTCTGGGTGCTTATGTAGCTATTGAATGATGATTCAGAAATTGTATTCGTAGATCAATCCTGCGCTGCTATCGTTTGGTTGCCAATCATGTACTACTGGGGAATCAAGATTCTCTTTTTAGAGGAACAATTCAGTTTCTTGAATCTGTTTGCTTGTTTGAGCCAATGGCATGAGAATTTGGTTTCCGCAATTCTGGATCATAAGCATTGTAGTCTCTCCTACCTTACCATCCATCAAGATCTTGTGCTAGAATTTTTTGTTGAATGATCATATCGGTAGAAGGGGGTTCTGTCACACTGGCATCCTTGATCCAGAAAAACCATTTTAATTATTAATAAATATTCTGATAATATTTATAATTTTAATCTGAAATTTTTACCTAAATATACCTCAATTAGTAAAATATATACGAAAATATCCTTAATTTTAAAAAAAATATGAATCTATATCTATCCGCAAATTCCATTCACAGTTAAAACTGCATTTATCATCTATCATTCGCGAATGGCATGAAACGTACCCTCTCCAACTTACCTACCATGAAATTAAAATATACTACTATTTTTAAATATAAGTGGCTTACTAACACAAATTTAAATAAAAATAAATAAAATTGTCCACCCAAAGTACTTGGTTAGCTAATTTAGCCTATTTATTTATAAGACAACTCTTCCTTCTTACCAAGTAACTTGCATTTCTAAGACAAGTCTCTTCCGTCTTCCCCATATATGTCTCTCTAAAATATGCATCTCCTTAAGAAACCATTGTCTTTTGCTGCAGTCTGCAGTGTTTTGCTGCAAATCTTCACTGTAGGAGCTGAAAAGATCACCAGTCTCCCAGGGCAACCCAAGGTGAGTTTCGAGCAGAATTCTGGCTACATACACATTAACCAACCCCAGGAGAACGCACTATGGGAGAATATATATATAACGGCTGAAAATTGTTTCATTAAACGGCTCAAAATATGAGCCGTTAATGAAAGACGGCTCAATGAAAAACGAGTCGTCATAGGAAGAGTCGTCATAGGAAGAGTCGTCTGATATATGACGGCTCGTTTTTCATTGAGCCGTCTAAATTAATAAAATTAATAGGGACGGCTCATATAAATGAGCCGTCCAAATGAGATTATATTTTAATTTATAGTTGACGGCTCAACTATTTTCAGCCGAAATAAATCGAAATTTTTAAAAATAAAAAATTTGAATAAATTAATATATTCCTAATCATAAAATTAAAACCTGAATAATTTTACAAACCAAAATCTGTAAATATAAACCAAACAGAATCAGTATTACAATCCGATATTCAATTCCTAAAGCATTAAAGAAACAATTTCGAACATCATTCTTCAATCATCTATTGGATCATCATCTTCACTTATACGCTCGGCAGACTGATCACTTGGTTGAGTTGTCTGACCATCCTATAAAAGCATCCCAACAAAGTACTATATATAAGATGCATCACATTTAGACATCAAACAAGCGTGCATCACATTTAGACATCAAACAAGCGTGCGTGGTCCTTTGCTATACTTTGTTGATCACTTGGGCCCTCTTCTATTACTTTGCTGAAGCAGAAACTGACCCTGACTCCAAACCTCTGGTCCTTTGGCTCACGGAGGTAACCAAACTTTCCCTTTACATCTTAAGCTAATAGAAAGTACAGTTGGACAGTTAATAATCCGTACTGTAGGGACCTTCTCCGAACCTGCTTGCTCATCACTCATGCAGCTCTTATGCGACCATGGTCCTTTCAAACCCACAGGGAATGAACTTCTCAAGAATGAATACAGTTGGAACAAAGGTAATCAAAGTCATATGATCCTTAGTTTTGTAAGGGTTCGATTTCCAAACCAAACCTGACCTATATAAAACAACGTGATCGCAGACAGAACCCAGCATTTATAAGGGTTGAACTTTCGGTTTGTGTTGAGGTTCATTATGTTGATATCACAATGTGTTGTTTATGAATACAGTATAGAAGACCTACAACTTCCCATGTCTGATGCTCTCAACAACCTTATAAAACTGGGAATTCGTGTTCTTCTTTACAGGTGATCCAACAAAGTCAAGTAAATTCTTTTTGGGTAAATAACCTCAAGTCACTCGTATGTTTACTCATGTAGTTATTTGCACCCACACGTTTGAACATGTTATTAAATGCACCAACCGTTACCTATTCATCCATTTTTGTCGTAAAATATATCAAAATAAAAATTTTACCATCTTATTCATCCTTAACACCAAATTCAATTCCAAAATTTCAATTCCAAAATGCCGATTTGAGTTCGAATTCAATTCCAAAATGCATATTTTTGTTCGAATTCAATTTCAAAATGCAGATTTGAGTTCGAATTCAATCCCAAAATGCAAATTTTTGTTCGAATTCAATCAAAAAATGCAGATTTTGATTGAATTCGAACCCAAATCTGCATTTTTTTTAATTGAATTTGAACAAAAAAAAATGTAGATTTGAGTTTGAATTCGATCCCAAAATGCAGATTTAGGTTGAAGTTGAACCTAAATTTGCATTTTGGAATTGTATATAGTGTTAAAAATGATACGAAGAAGAATAAGAGGACAAAATTGTCATTTTAAAGGTAAATATGAATGAATATTTAATGGATGATATGTATTTGGACTATTTACCCATTGTTTTACTATATTAGTAAACCTCTCTGAGTTTTGTTGCTGTCAGTGGTGGAGATGATAACATCTTTGAACTAATTAATTTACTTACAGTGCTGATCAAGACTCCACTTATACTTTGATTGGAACTCGAAGAGTCGTGAATAATCTAGCGACTCAACTGGGTTTGAAGGTGACATCGCCTTACCAAGCTTGGTTCGTCGGCCGACAAGTTGGTGGTTGGACTCAAGATTACTCTCCGTATCTGTCATTTGCAACGATAGAGGTGCATCACAGAAAGCTGCATTTTCACAGCCAAAGAGATCACTCCAGCTATTCACCTCATTTGTTACAGGGAAGACACTCCCTGGAGCAGCACGACTGTCTTGATTCTCAACAAAATTCATAGACAAAAGGGAATGTGAGTGTGACAGATTTAATGGATATTCAACTGTTGGAAAATGATCGTTCTATCCAATTTGTGAACTTCCTATTTTGCCCTTACTTTTTGGAATTCACACTAAAATAGTCACTCCAACTAAAATCTTACACATGCTCAAACCCTACTATAATAGCAATATGCAGGTTGTTGAATTTTCAGTCATATTAGTAGTAAATTTAAAATCTATTTGAAATTTGTTATGACCAATAGGTTACGAGTGTTCAAAATATTTTAAGCGAGTATACCGAATGTATTTCATTCATAAATTTGAGTTTATGAAATAGTGGGTTAAATATACAAGTTGACTCGAATAAAATGAAATAAATATAACAATAATAATTTGAAGACAATACAAAAAACCTAGGAAGCTAATAAAAATAGAGTTGCTTGTGGTCCTTTGCTTCTGAAAACTTCCCATGCTCCACACGTCAAGTTTTTTAAAAAAGTAGGCTGCCAAAAAAATTGAAAAAAAAATAAGTATAATGAAAAAATATTTAGCAAAATGTATATAAGCGCTACTAGGGGTAGCGTTTTTTACAACGTGCGCTACTTTGAGTAGCGTTTTTCAACAAACGCTACTAGAGGTATCGTTTTTCATAAAACGCTACTTGGGGTAGCATTTTTTATGAAAAACGTTACCCCTAGTGGAGTTTTTTTTTTAATGTTTTTTGACGACTCGATATTTAATTAAAAATAAAATATGTATTTATTAAAAAAAATGTGATTCAAATGAGGTAAAAAATATTAAATTTGGACTTACGGATTGACTGTAGGCTCTGTCGTAAGTTGAGATAAAAAAATTTGACTTAAAAAAATATAACTCATACCTTGTAAGTCCAAACTGACCACGGTGAACGTCATTTATGTCGTAATTCAATTATCTACCTAGGGTAATTTTTTTATTAGAAATACAGTAATTTTGTAACATAACATCGCTTGTGTTATAATTTGACTGAAATAATTAAATACAATAGGTGAGAAATTTAATTATGTACTTACTAAAAAAAAAAAAATTAAAGTTCGTAGATAATTTAATTACGAATTAAATGATGCTAACTAGACGTTAATTTTTTACTTTTAGACTGACTGTATAATACGAAGTAAATTATGTATCGTATTATACGGTCAATCTAAAAGTAAAAAATTAACGCTTAGTTAGTGTCATTTAATTCGTAATTAAATTATCTACGCACTTTAATTTTTTTGAGTAAGTACATAATTAAATCTCTCACCTAATACATTTAATTATTTCGGTCAAATTATAACACAAGCGATGTTAGGTTACAAAATCACTGTATTTCTAATCAAAAAAATTACCCTAGGTAGATAATTGAATTATGACATAAATGACGTTCACCGTGTTCGGTTTGGACTTACAAGGTATTAGTTATATTTTTTAAAATCAAATTTTCATATCTCAACTTACGGCAGAGCCTACAGTCAATCTGTAAGTCCAAATTTAATATTTTTACATCATTTGAATCGCAATTAAAATATATACTTACTATAATTTATATTTTTTTTAATAAATACATAATTTTATTTTTAATTAAACATCGAGTCATCAAAAAAACGTAATAAAGCAAAAAAAATGATACCTCAAGTAGCGCTTATATACATTTTACTAAATATTTTTTCAGTATACTTACTTTTTCAAATATTTTTTGCACAGTTGTTACTTTTTGAAATACTTCCCACACGTCAAAGTGCTAACATATTATTCGTATTTTGGTGTTCAAGCTACGTGTTGGGTGACTTAATTATGTGCGTATAATTAATAAAATAATATTTCAAGAAAGTATAATGACCAAATTATTATAATACGATCTTGTTAATATTTTTTTCAACTTATTACGAGTGAATTGTGATATTAATAATCATGAGTCTTATGAAATAATGGCATCAACGAACAACTTATAGTTTCAATTTATAATATTTTTTAAATTCTATATTATTTTTTAATTGGTTAATTAGTATATCAACACCATACAATCGTATCATCATGATTTATCGCCCATAACAAATATATTAGAACTTCAAGAATAGATTACTACGGGAGATGCAATAAATTGCTACAGTTGTTCGTAACTTAAAATTGATGCAACGTTGGAATTGTAAAATTACATAGAAAGATCTTTCTAGAAAAAAATTTACTAATTTAATTATATGTTTAGTGCTTCAAGCATCCTTAATCGCCACACTCAGCAAAGTGTCATATTATTTATAATTAAAATTATATCATTGGGGTAATTGAATTTAGGTCAAACTAAATCTGGCTTTTGAACAATTGTAAAGATATATCCATATAAAAGGACACAATTATTTATTGTACTATAATCGTTATGCGTACTATTCTTAACAGCTATTTCAACCTATAGGATCCATCCATCCATCCAATTAATACATAGGGCTAAGTATCTTATTTTATTTTTTGAACCAAAAATGAAATACGGAACAAATTAAACTAAGTTATTAGAAAAAAGTCACTTCTTGGTTAAGCTTGAAAATAAACTTATGTGGGTCAAATAATGTTAAAAAATAGTCATTCAGACGGATCGTGTCTTCTCTAAACTGATTTACCATTCTATTTGCTTCTCGAAATAAATGTCTATATCTTTTAAACTTTATTATAAGTTTTATGTAATGAAAAATTAGAGGTACAATTGGTTTATATTCATTCCATCTTCAATAATTAAATTAACTACTTCTTTGAAGTTTGATTTCATATATATCGTCTTGTATTTTCTAAAGTTCTCCGTTAGGTTTTTCCTTATCCTAAGCCGTCTTCGAAAGCCATTAAGTCAAAATCCTCATAATCCATTGCCATATCTGGATGTTTTTCGAAAAGTATGTATGTCAGAATTTTCTTTTAAAAAAGTATATATATAAAAAAAATATTTAGCAAAATGTGCATTTGTGCAGAAAATGCTACTGGTAGTAGGGTTTTTCAAAAATGCTACTGGTAGTAGGGTTTTTTTGAAAAACGCAGGTACCAGTAGCGATTTTACGAAAAACGCAGGTACCAGTAGCAATTTTACGAAAAACGCTACTACCAGTAGCGTTTTTTATAAAATCGCTACTAATCTATCTGCGCAAATGCACATTTTGTTAAATATTTTTTTTTATATATACTTTTTCTGACACGGTTACTTTTTAAAAAAGTTCTCATATCTGCTGATCCTGACACGACTGCTCTGTTCAAATCCAACATTGTCTGTCCATCACTCGATCGAATTCGAATACTCAAATCTTTACTTTATCGTGTCTTCAAACAATGAATATTTCAATGGATAAGTTTTCATCGTCACTTAATGATTTATCAATAAAATCTCCAAATACAGGGGAATGGGAGTATATATATATAGCATATGATCCGTTTTTAAGAAGACTGCTTTTACAATATGATGATATGATACGTAAAAGTGAATCCAACACCTGCTTAAGCCTTCATATAATAATAATAATCTCTTATTTCTTCTATAATATTATAATAATGTCGCATGAAGAGGAGGAAAGTGGAGTCGTACTAAAGTCTCTATGGAAAATAGCAACTCCAGAGCCTTCTTCCCCTCGAAAGTAGACCCACATTCCTCATAAAACCCTTGTCCTTTCGGATTCCATCTCTGTCAGACTCACTTCTCAAAACTTCATTACCCTATAAAAGGAAAGCACACGTATCTAATCCATACACACAAGTAGTTAGCTGTCTGAACGGAAGAGAAGATGAAGATCAGATGCGATGTCTGTGAGAAGAAGAATATTTTTCTAACATAATTATCACAAAGAAGTGTAGGAGAAAGACTCAACCTTCGTAACTTCATCCCTAAATTTCTGCAGGTGAAGAAGGCTTTGCTGTTCTGTCAAGAGGACAGAGCCATACTATGCAGAGACTGTGACCTCTCCACACACAAGGCTAATGAATTCACACAAAAGCACAACAGATACCTTCTCACAGGGATTCAAGTCTCAGATTGGACTTCCTCGTCATCCTTGAAGAACAAGAACAAAACTGCACGTTTAGTTAAGTTTATTTCTCTGCTTATTTTATTTTTAGTCATTGTTGGAGGTTTATCAGAAAGTGTGCATGCTAAAAACAAGATTTAGAAAGGTAATGGTTTGGAGTTGGGGAGTTGTTAATTAGTCAAGTCAACAATATAGTAGTGGTTTCCCTTTTTCTGGTTCTTTTCAGTTTTGCTGCGTTTGTAAGCCTTATATAAGGCATTCAGCTTTCAAGTATTAATACCAGAATTCTTCCAGCACATTCTAGCTTGCTTCTTGTCTGTTCAACAAAAACCTCCTCACCACTCGATGCCACAGACATCAACAACTCTTCTTTCGGTCGATAAAACCATAATCCTTAACTGTAATGTCATACACGTGCCGGAAGAAATTCCGACGAGCAGCATAAACGAGTACATACCCATATAAAGAGTTAGTGAAAGTATACAAGTTTACTCGAATAAAAAGAAATAAATATAAAAGTAATAATAATTTGAAGACAATACAAAAACCCTAGGAAGCAGGGTTGATAAAAAAAGACTGGTTAGACTAAATTTTTTATAAGACCGGCTTGAGACCGGTCCGACTAGGACTTAGACCGGGCGGACTGTTTTTTTTCTTCAATGTCGGTCTCGGACTCAGACTTTTTCCCCAAAAGTCCGACTAGGACCGGACCAGCTCAACCTTGAAGAAAACCCTAGAAATTCATGGTGTAACCATTGAAACACTAATAATTCATGACTTTGAAGCATTCAACAACCCTTGGATCGGTTTCATACAGGAAGTGTGATGAAAGACGAGAAGCGAGCGGGTTCAAGATCAAAACTTCGGTAATTTTTTTGGCCAGATCAATTAAATTATTTTTTTTACAAAAAAATTTGGTCCAAGACCGAGACCGGCCCAAGTCAAGTGACTCAGACGAGTTTTTTTGGCCTAAGTCGATCTCAGTGTCGATCTTCCAAATGTCAAGACCGAAATTTCGGTATCCCTTCTCTTAACCATCCACCCATGATCAGCAAGCTAATAAAAAAGAGTTGTTAGTGGTCCTTTGCTTCTGAAAACTCCCCATGCTCCACACATCCAATTGCTAACATATTGGGTGACTTCCTTCTTTATGTGCGTATAAAATAATATTTCATGAAATTATAATGACCATTTTATTCCTTTTTATGGTGTTGACATACTAACCAATTAAAAAATAATCCAGAACTTAAAAAAGATTATAAATTGAAACTATAAGTTGATCGTGAATGTCATTATTTCATAATACTCGTGATTATTAGTATCACAATTCACTCGTAATAAGTTGAAAAATATACAAAATTAACATGATCGTATTATCAAACCTAGTTGATTAATCGTGCATAACAAATATATTAGAACTCCAAGAATAGATTACTACGGGAGATGTTGTTCGTAACTTAAAATTAATGCAGCGTTGGAATTGTAAAATTACATAGAAAGATCTTTCTAGAAAAAAATAATTACCAATATAATTACATGTTTAATTAGTGCTTAGACTTTAAAGCATCCTTAATCGCCACACTAAGCAAAGTTCCATATAATAATTTAAATTATATTATTGGGGCAATTGATTTTAGGTCAAGCTAAATCGGGCTTTTGACCAAATGTAAAGATATATATCTAGATAAAAAAAAGGACACAATTCTATAATATACATTTCACCACTAATATTTTCATATAAACGCCTAATAATCAACAAAAATGTATCACTATCGTGCAATTACTAAATGTCTTGCTTACTACAATAATTAGTAGAGCCAATTATAGTAAATATTATTTTAAGAAAGATATAGTTGCCATGTAAATTTATTAGTATATACTACATTATTTATTATTATGACCCACCCAAAATTCTCTAATTAATGTTTGGCAGACAATTGATACTAGAGAGTCAATTTGCAGGTTGGGTCGACTCATGAGTCGTGTCAGCAATCGTCCTACCCAAACACGATTCTTGTATTTGTGTGGGTCAAGTTTTGTAACTCAAACCTGACTCGCGGGTTGGTGGGTCAACCCGCGAGTCATATTGACTCATCAGTAATAGTAAGGCATGAATCAGATTGTCTCATTCAACCTCCTTGATCCGCGGGTCAGATTGAGCCGTTTGACCCCATCAGTTAAAAAATCAGAAACATAAGCCAACCAACATATTCAACACTAAACATCAACAGAAATCCAACATGCTATCCAACATGCATCCAAACCTCTAATTATTATTTAATAATATATAATTTTCATGGGTCACGAGTCGACCCATGACTCAAGAGTTCTGATCCAAACATGATCCGTGTTTTTACGGGTCATCCATATGTCGTGTCAAAATGACTCGTGGGTCAAAAAGTCTGACTCAAACACGACTCGTAGGCGAGTCACGCATGAATTGAGTCAATTTTTGACACCCCTATTTACGAAAATTCATGTCCCATCGTGACTTAATTAATACAAAACTTTTTTTTATTGTATTTAAAGAGATGGTAGTACACCATTAGTTATTGCACGATGATTGTTACATGTAACCAACAGACAATTGGTTCAATGGTATTGTCCTTACTTGAATGCAAGATGTCCTGAGATTGACTCTCGGCTTCAACCTAACCTATAGGAGGATCCATCCATCTATTAAATTACATTTTTATATCATTAATTCTCATAGTTATGGCTCTATGGCTAAGGCAGACCCATCTCGTATTTTTCAAAGTTTCCCAAATAGTAGAAGTAGGGATCACTTTCCATTATTCCAACCCATTAGAGTGGTTTAGATCATTCACACAATTAGATGGGAGCCACTCCGATAAGGATGTCGTCCAATAAATTCCAAAGAAGAGGGGTTAAGTATTTATTTGATAAGTTATTATTTAAATTTTGGAAAATTTTGCAATTTGTTGACACGTAATAGACACATTCATTTTTTTTATCATCATCATTTAATGACGAATTATAACTTTACTTAAAGTTAACTGTCAAATTGTACATAAAATAGTTCAAAACATATGAGTAATTAGGTGCCCTCATTATAAATTCTTATATATTTTTGTCTGTGCGTACTCTATCGATCGTATGAATTAGCTATTGAAAAGGATATACGATGGTGACCTTCCTTCAAGATAATGAAATAGTAAAAATGTCTTCTTTCTTTTTTTCTCTTTAGAGGATACACTACGGGAGAATGAGCATATACCGGCTAAATTTCACGGCTCAATGTATATTGAGCCGTGAAAAATAAAATTTAATTAAGAATAACGGCTCAAATAACATTTAGCCGTTATGAAGTATTTTATCACGGCTCAAAACTAAATGAGCCGTGGTAAATGAGTAAATGTTTTTCAAAATAAATATTATCACGGCTCAATAATTGAGCCGTGAATGTTTTTTTCAAATTTGAGTACTTTCCCGCTCCAAATTTAATAGACCGCGTCCAAATTTTGTTGTCTTAAAAACTTTTACTTTCCCATAAAGCAAAAGTTGTCTGAGTTGTCTTCCCATAAAGCAAATATGTCGTCTTCCCTTACTCAATTAACATGCTCATATGTTGTCTTCCTCAAGCCAACTCCTTCATCTCGCCCATGTGTCTTCCACCGAAGCCAAGTCTTCATCTGGCCCATATGTTGTCTTCCGCCAAAGCCGAGTTCTTCATCGCCTTTCTTCGCTGCTAGAGCTGCCGGTTCTTCGCTGCTAGAGCTGCCGGTTCTTCGCTGCTGGAGCTGCTTCGTTGCCAAGTCCTTCATCGATGTTCCTCTAATGTTTCAAAGTTTGGCAATCAGATTTCTCTAGTTTCTTCTACAAGATGCAACTCTTCAGCTTCAGCTTCTTTTTCATCACCAACCAGCTGCGAATGGTCCAACGGTTCGGGCCAAGAAGGCACGTCTGAAAGCCAGCACTGTACAGGGACCAACGTCGCCGGGACAAGAAACCTAGGTTTCAGGTCATCCTCGGAACTTCCTAGATGTTTCTCCATAGTTTCCAGAGATTCTACAACCTTTACCTCCATGGAATCGTCATTTGAAACTGTAGCAACGAAACATGGCTGGATAGAGTCGTCCATGACAGGACCGTGCCTCTTCTCAACGCTGAATCGCATGGTTTGGACGAGAAAAGCAAGGATGCCGTTGCAGATGAGGAACATCAAGTACCAGTACCAGCAAGAAAAGCAAGGATGCCGAGCGACGTGGCGGAGAGAGAGAGAGAGTGCTCCGAAAATTAATTAATTTGACAGAGAGAGTTCTGAAAAGTGCTCAATTAATTAATTTTTATTTTTTTTAAAAAATAAATAATTATCACGGCTCAACTGAAACGAGCCGCGGAATTAATTATCGCGGCTCGTGTCAGTTGAGCCGTGACAATTGACGGCTCAACTGGATTTGAGCCGTGATAATGCTGCCGACTCGTTTTGTAACGGCTCAAATCCAGTTGAGCCGTCACATTATAACGGCTGGATATTCCAGCCGTTACAAATGATGTTTTTAGCCGGTGATGGCCTCCTCTCCCGTAGTGATATATACAGTCGAATGCATGCATGCATCCTTCCTTCCTTCCTTATCATTATATACATAATGGTTGTTTGTTTTTGCCAAAATATTATAATGGTTTGTTCATGAATCCAGATTGGCATGTCAAGAAAGATCTTCAGAATCCATTGCCATATCAGCTGTCCCTGACACGACTGCTCTGTTCAACTACAAGTCCAGCATTGTCTGTCCATCACATTCGAATACTCAAATCCTTACTTTGTCGTGTCTTCAAAGAATGAATATTTACATGGATAAGTTTTTATCGTCACTTAATGATTTATCAATAAAATCTCTAAATACAGGGGAAATGGGGTGTATATGATCCGTTTTTTAGAAGACTGCCTTTACAATATGATGATATGATACGTAAAAGTGAATCCCACCCACAAGGCCAACCTGCTTCAGCCTTCATATAATAATAATAATATTCTCTTCTTTCTTCTATAATATTATAACAATGTCGCATGAAGCCGAGGAAAGTGGAGTCGTACTAAATTCTCTATGGAAAATGGCAACTCCAGAGCCTTCTTCCCCTCGAAAGTAGCCCCACATTGCCCATAAAACCCTTGTCCTTTCTCCCTTCCATCTCTGTCAACTCACTTGTCAAAACTTCATTACCCTATAAAAGGAAAGCACACATATCGAATCCATACACACAAGTAGTTAGCTGTCTGAACGGAAGAGAAGATGAAGATCAGATGCGATGTCTGTGAGAAACAAGAGGCGCAGGTCTTCTGTTGTGCAGACGAGGCCGTACTGTGCGCCGACTGCGATTGGCGGGTGCATACCGTCAACAAGCTCGCCATCAAACACAACCGATACACACTCATTTCCTCTCATGGCTACTCAAAGGAACCCTCTCTTTGTGATTGCTGTCAGGTACCCGCCAATCCATTTGGTAGTTTATACTTTATAGGGTGTGTTTTCTATCTAGGATTTAGGTAATATTTAGGAATAATAATATTTTTTTGTAATATAATTATCACAAAGAAGTGTAGGAGAAAGACTCAACCTTCGTAGCTTCTTCCCTAAATTTCTGCAGGTGAAGAGGGCTTTGCTGTTCTGTCAAGAGGACAGAGCCATTTTATGCAGAGACTGTGACCTCTCCACACACAAGGTTAATGAGTTCACAGAAAAGCACAACAGATACCTTCTCACAGGGGTACAAGTCTCAGATTGGACTTCCTCGTCATCCTTGAAGAACAAAAACGAAAGCTCTTCACCACTCGATGCCACAGACATCAACAACTCTTCGGTCGATAGTAATGTCATACACGGACCGGAGGAGATTCCGACGAGCAGCATAAACGAGTACTTACTGGAGACACTGCCCGGTTGGCAGGTGGATGATTTCCTGGGGCCCGCACCGCCATCTTACTGTAAGGCCCGCCAAAAATGGAGTCCTACTTTCTTTCGCGTATGTATATGTCCTGCTAACCTGTATATTTGTACTTTGTATGCGGCAGATTAATGATATTGAAGAGGAGACTGATTCACCTAATGTTTGTGTCCGGTTTCCACGAGGAATCTAACGAAGCAGGGAAATTTGCCGACAGAAGAAGCTCGAAACAGAGCGTTAGTGGTTATAATTTAATTGGCATTTTAATCGATAAGGCTTCTAAACCGCCACATAATGCGCTCTTCTGTTAATTAATGAATTGAATGTATCTTTAATTATAAAATCGGAATTTTACTCAAAAAGTAGTTTGTTTACATGCTTCGATCTCAAACAGTCCTTTAGCATCAAAATATACACCAACATTTCTTTTGATCGTATACACAGTTAAGGGGTTGAGCTTAAATGGTGAATAATATCTTCACCCCAAGGGCATACAAATAAGCAAAACCTCGGAGCACATCAAAATTTACACAACTGAACCTTCAAACGGCAATGGTTTCTTTAATTGTATCGTTTTCCGATGAGCTACACTACACACGCAAACTAATGAAAGAATCAAGCCCACTGCCCTGCATCATTTTAAGTGCAAAGTCTTAGGAAACAGTAAGGATGTAGAAAAAGACAACTAAGTTGCGTACCTGATTAAGGGTAGAAATTGCAGAGTCAAGAAGCAAATGCAAAGAGCCTGTCGTTGATCGTTGTACGGCAAATTGGACATTCCGAGCAAGCTAATGAACAAGATTTACACACTGCAGAGACATACAACGGCCGTTAATAGTTATAACCACATATTCATGTCTCTCCTTGCCTGTTCAGATGAATCAAGAAAACATCACTTACAACAAAAATGCCGACATGGCAACAAGATTGCTGCAGTGGCAGACTCGAAACACACTTTACACGTATGGGAATTTCCGTCGCCGTTTCCCATGGATTTGATCTCTTTTTCCCTCATTTCCTGCATTCGAGCCTGACAAAATTGGGACGTTCAGTTCATAATCTTTCTTTCTATCTAATACAATATAGCAGACAGTAATGCTATCAACCGAGATAGGATCAATACCTTCAACCGTAGAACCAGAGATTCCTCCTTGCCACTTTCTTGTACTGATTTTTCCAAGTCAGAATTTTGTCTCTCCTTAAGGACACCATTGCTGTCACTGCCATTCGACCTTAAGTCATTATTAACATGATTTAATCCAGCATTGCCTCTATCATCTTGATTCGGCTCTGGAACTCCCCCTCCCCCATCTTTCTTCAGTTTAGCAACGAGCACCCACATATTTGCTACATCATTCTCTAAAGCCACCTCTCTTCTCTTTGCTTCTTCTATCTTTTTCCTGCACTCATCCTCTACAAATTCCTTCTCAGCTAAGGCAGCTTCGAGTGCTGCCTCCCGTTGTTTCCTTGCTTGTAATTCTGTTTTTAAATCATCTAGGTCAAGACTCCATGCACCAAAGTCATCGGCACGGCTTGCTGACCGACCCTTTTTCCCAGCTCTGCGGTTGATTGCGATAGCCCTTGTGGCTGACAAATCTCGAGCAGCTAATAAATCCTTTTCTAACTTTGAGTTATGTATCGATAACTTGGTTACTTCACTGGCCAAGTTCTTCAGCTCAATTGCGGCAGCAGAAGCAAGCTCTTTGGCATAAGAAGACTCTTCTGCCAATTTCTGATTCTGTACTCGCAAACCACTATTCTCCTCAGATAGGTTGACTTGTTCGAGCTTAATTCTTTCATTCTCAATATCCTGTAGGAAAGAACTTATATCAAACGATGCCCTGAGAAAAATAAAATAAAATTGGATTTAAGCAAATCATAATTGACTCCTGGTGCCTGAGCTTGGATTTTGTTTTTCAGTTCTTCAGCATAATTCTCAGAAATGCTTCTGTCAGAAAATACTGGCAACTTATCACCGTTGGTTAAGGCCAACCGCTGCTCTAATGCAGCTACTCTCTCCAGCAGTTCCTTGTTCTCGGAACACTGACAAACATCAAACAGACCATAGAAAAATCAACACGCCGCATACATGTTTACTAGTCTGCAATGTCTATAATTAACATTTATACAACCAATAGAAATTATTTGTAACCTTATTCTGCAGTTGTTCCTGTAGAATGCGATTGTCTGCTGATTTTATCTGCATCAGCGTAGATTATTTCAAAGTAAAGAAATGCTTTTGCTCAGGGTGAATATTGTTAAGGGAATGCATATACCATTCAATTTTCAGAAAGGAAAAGTGTGTGATGAAATGAACTACAAATGAAGCTACTCACCTCTAACTCAAAACTCTTCTCATTACACTGAGTCATCAGCCTCATGACCGTCTATTGCAAAAGAACATATTGCAATCAAAATATGCATTTAAGAGAAATATGAACATAATATATACAGAGGATAGCGGAAAAGGGATGGATACCTGCTGCATTTCAACCAGTGAGGCATCTGCCATTGAAGCTTCACCACTCTCAGTGATGCGCTGTTCTAACATCCGCATCTGCTTCCTCTTTTCTTGGATCTCATGTTCCAAATTCTGGATCTGTCAAAGTTATTATTATTGTGGTTCAGTTAAACTGCAGCGGCCCAACATTAAAAGCAAATAAAAATGGCAAGAAAGTTTGGATAACCATGAATATGAAAGATTCAAATATCTAAGCAATTATGGCTATCCTAAAAGTAAATGCATATCAAAGATGGATAGCACCAAATGTCCATAATGACAGCTGTGCTTCTGGTAGTTACTAGCTACTGAGTAGCACATAGCAGAACCTTAAGCAACCTTTTTAGAAAAAGAAGAAAAATAGTATAGTTTGGTCTGTAAACACATATCTTACCTGAATTTTAGAACTTTCAGGATCATTAACAGATTGCTCCACCAAGCGCTTTAGTGTGCTAGTACTAAATGCTATCTCCCCAGCAAGCATCTTAACTTGCTCTGCATAAAGATCCATCTGATCTGACACCGAGACTGCTCCCTGTAAAGAAAAAATGAGATTTAAAAAATAAACCTGCTTAATGAAAGTCATTATCAAGTTGACAAGGCATTTAGCTACATCGGAGAGTTGTACTGTAGAGCAGAACTAAAGTTCAGATTAGTTGAGGGAAATGCACAAGTCAAATTCTGCATGGTTCATATGCCAATTGCAAAATGTCATGTGGATAGCTACTCTATTGGCAGCACAGTGTAGTGCAAGGGATTCCTAGGATAGCATCATGCACTGACTGCTCTTACACTGTAACTATTTAGTAGTAACTCTTATCAACAGATAGTTGAACAATTTAGCAGATATAGTTAGGCTTACTAGAGGGCCAAATTGCTGACACAATGTGTAATAGGTAAATTCACTAACAAATTCCATCAACTGTGATTGGGTTATAGATACAGAGGTATGAGAATGCAAAGGTTACCCTGAGCATTTAAGTAGATTTATAGTAAGTTTCTGATGGTTCTGAAACAAGTAGACATACCACTGTCAGCTTAGAACCATTGATAAGTTGACCAGCTTCAATGCTGCTTGTAGGAGAGAAGTCTTCACCCCACTTGCTAGAGGATCTATTGTGCTTGAGATCAGAGGCCATGTCTGTTGGATCAACTGACTTAGATGGCAAAATGTCTTTCTGGCTCAAATTACCCACAAGCAATGAACGTGTATCTAGTGAGTAAGCCAGTAAAGTCACAAAATAATGTAATCTGAATAATGAAAGAAGCTGAAATATTCCTGAAACAATACTTGCTATTAAAAGAAATGGTTGGTTTTCAAATAAATGAATGCTCCAACTTGTTATACTACCAATGAAGAAAATTCTAAATGCTTAAAGACATGATAATGCTTACTCTTTCATGTGAAATAAAAACAGAAACTTATGATATACGCCACTGACATGCTCTATTAATACCATGTCCAAGTTTCAGATGAAGACAGTGAATTAATTGTTTGTTTGTTTTTTAACGCAAATAATGCAGGCAGATTGTTTAGCTTCAACCAAGTGATGAATGCATGACATCGCAGATCTTAGTGCAAGGAGATTCTTCGTGTAAGGATATCAATGAAGAATTACCCTGTCTTCGCCCACAGAATGGCTTTGCTGGTTTGGAATATTACCCAAACATCCAGGAATTGAATTTTTGGAAGAAACAAGAATTAGCTTTGTCAACCTTTGGATTCTACTCATGAGAGCAGCCTTTTCATCTTCTTCCTCCTCCAATCTCGATTGCATCTTAAATTGACCTTCTTCCAACTATTCAAAGAAAGACCGACGCTATCAGCATGAAAAAGCGACTTATAGTTGCAACATCTTTTATTAGAAATTTTCAGTTGAAGACAAGAACCTTTTGCTTCAAGTTGATAATTTCTTCATGGTTAACTGCCACAAGCATTCCCCTCCTCATCTCATCCAGTTCTTCCTTAAGGCTTGAGATTTCCCGTTGGTACTTTTTTATCAAAGACTTCTCATCAATAATCTGGTGGTGAATATTTGATATAGTGTCAGTAGAGCTATCAATTATCACGACACTATAGCATAAAAAATTCTTAAATGAGGAAATATGAACCTTATTGCGCGAGGCATAAATTTCTACTCGTTTTGCCCTGCTTGCAAATTTTAATGTGTTGTGGGTCTCCTCCATGTTACTTGAGGCAGGAGTGACATTGCAAATTAGCTGTACAAAGAATGAGAAGTAATAAGGAGAATGATTTAAGTGGTAGTGCAGAGACAATTAGAAAGGGCTTTTCAAGAAGGTAGAGTACCAGCTCTACCCGGTAAAGATAATAGGGCCAGCATAAAATTTCATAAAAATTCTGAGTCATTTATCCAGAAAACAGGCAAAAATGAACTCACCGAAACATGTCCATGCCCACTTAAAGAAGTCTGCAGAAGCCGAGTAAGCTTGGAATCACGGTATGGAACATGAGATGCTTTTCCCTCACTCAATTTTCCAATGACCTGTACATTAGAGCAAAATATATGAGCCTGAGACACAGTGTAGACCACAGACCATTTATAGAAGGTGGCATAGAGAACAATTAATATGTAAACTACAAATGGACTTAAGAAGAACATACAGTTCCAAGTGTTAGAAGGCTCTTGTTGATGTAAGACCCTTCTTTTCTCCTTAGTCCAGTAGTTTCAGTCTTAGAACTCTCTGAACCAGCTAAATCAATCAAATTCTAACACAAAACGCATTAAGAGTTAGCATTATTAGTTAAGAAGATCAGTTCTGAAGTTCATATATTGAAGAGTTTGAGCATTGGGTACCAGCTGAGAGAAGACAACTCCATCATATTCATCCCCACGGTCACTGCTCTCAATCATCTTCAACCACCAAAATAGCAAGATGAGCTAGCTAACTCAATACTTACAATGAACAAATTACTGCATTTTAATCTGTATGACAAGACCTAGAAAGAGTTTCCTCGTTGCAGAAAGTAAAATTACAAAGCAAACAAAAGGCCCTAGAATCTAGATTAACATCACCATTACATTTACGAAGAATGATTGATGAAAATCAATTTTAAAAATAGAAAAAAAAAACTTTCATATAGAAATGGAAATGGCATCCAAATGATACAGACACTACAGGAATTCTGTTTTGCAGTTTTTCTGAGTGAAAGCAGATGAACAAAGTGATCATTGATGACTGATGGGATAAATCTCAGCATACTGTTAAAAAGATGCATAAACAATCATAATGATAATGTATAAAAGCCAGAACATTAAGACTGCCGCATAAAACAGATTAGCTCTGCTTACCAGCGTAAATATGGTGTGACTTCTGCTACTGAAAAGATTGAAGTTATTCGATCCAACATGACGATGCTCTGCCATAAAAGACAACCAAGAATGACATTCAGAAATGAACAAGTAGTACATGATTTTGGAGGAAAACTAATTGGGGTGAAACAGTACCTTCTCCAGCAGCAATAAAGGAAAGTACATGACCCGGAGACAAAACAACTTCTTCCTTTATTCCCTCAACATAAGTTCCCTAAGAAAATGTTTTCATAACACCATCAAAAAACAAGAAACTTATAAAGCGTAAGATTTCTCAAAGGGATAACACACCAAAACAATTCCTGTGAAATTTCAATAAACAATCTAAAAACAACGGAAACAACAAAACCTGTTAGAGAGATAAATATGAATGTAACTCCAAAAAAATTGAGGAGGTTCTAAATCCAACAGTGAAGTTAGATGATGAAGAAGAACAAAACCTGTGCATCTTCTCTGACACGCAAGTTTTGACCTGTTGGATCAAGCAAATCATTTATCACCTGAGATCATATTCACAACAAATAAGATATAATGAGAACGGATCTGCATTTCTTTTCCTTTTCCTTCAATGATAATGCCTACGACCACCATCATCAAAAGATCAATAAACTAACATGCAGTCGTATTAGGAGACTGAACCGACCTCATTGTAGATTTCCAGATATGATACACGCAATAGAAACTCTCTTCCAGGTGTCTGCAATGGTATCACAGGCACACATCTTAATATCAAGAACCAAAACTCCACTGCAAACATAATCCAGTGTACTTACTAGAAAACAACAGAAAAACTGGAGATAAAAGAAAAGAGTACAACATAACATCAACTTGATAAAAGAAAAACTGGCAAGATATCAAGTGGATACATGCATATATCCAAATATAATAGCATTCTCATTGTGTAAGAACACTAATCTTACTACTTCATTCAACAGGAATATTTGCAGACAATGTAGTAGAGTAAATAATAAATTAATTACTATTTAAATAAAAATCAAGAATCGTTATTTAGCATACCAGTCCACCAATAATTACGAAAATTTTGCCATTCAAATAGAATATATGCTTTATCAGTTAACAATCAACGGGAAGCTGGAAGGCAAAGAGACTCGCCAGGTGATGGAAGTCAAATAATATAGGTCCCTGACGAGCAGCATATAGCAGAAAATATGTGTCCAACTAATAAAATCACTTGCCTCTTGGATTATGCTGAATACTTCTTTTATTGCCAACGGTATAATACCTGGGGAATTCTGATCTCCCTGCATTTAGTACCACAAACAATTCAAGGTAGACAATAAGTTCTGACAATTACAATTAATCAATCAGATGACAATATCATCGAATAAGTGAAGTCTCGTTAAAATATATACTGCTGCAAGTAGGACGCAGGGAAGAGAAAGGTGATAAAGGAGAGTATTCAACCAGACTGAGAAGCCAAACTTACATGCATGGTATGCGTCTTCCCACTACTCGTAACACCATAAGCAAAAACAGTCCCTATATCATTACATAATTTTATGTGAGCAGGCTTCAACCGGAAAACAAAGCAGTTTTCCATATTCATCAAGAAAATCTTGATGTCCTCATTAAATTGATTTAATGTGATACTACTGTAACTAGTTCAGCAACGTTACCGTTAATCCCCTCCATAGCAGCCTTCACCACTGGTTTTGCTGCAACTTCATACACATCCTGTGTAATTGTATGAGGTCCAAAAACTTTGTCTACAAACATAAACTCATATAAAAATGATATTTACGTAATGAAGATAAATGGCCAATGACTCATTATCTAACTAAAACTTCACATTCAAATCGCAAATTAGATAATAGAGCAGTACCAAATGCATAAGCAGTGGCTGGATTGTATTCGTTCCTAACAGTCTTATCACCATCAGCATACCATGCGATCTCATCTCCTCGCTGATATTCTCTTCCGCTGCAAAAATGAACCAAGAAAACTGAATCGCATTTCCAAAAGGCACAACTAAGAAACCAACACTTGCTATCAAGAGCTGCCAGATATCAAATAGATTCAGCTGGACGAATTCAGATCTGCAATCACCTCAATGGCCTGAACCGAATAGTAACCGAGATGCTGTCAGCAGACTGAGGCGCGTCGATTGTCTCTGCAACCAGATCGTCGCTAGCGAATCCCACTGGAGAACAGTTGCTGTATCCAGCAGCACTGCTGTATGCTGAATCGGATCGTCCACGGCTGGGAGTCATAGATCGCGGTCCGGGCGCGTTAACGGAGTTGTGGAAGGAAGTGTTCGAGGATGAGGAGGACTTAGGTATGAGGCGCTGGTGGGAGAAGGAGGAGGCGGAGGAAGCAGAAGAGTAAGGGCTGGAGGGCTTTCTGTGGGAGAACGGCGAGCTGCTCCTCGCGCGGGAAGACGACGCCATCGCGTCCACTCACCTGAACCGTTGCAGTGACAGTTGAAGCTCGAGCTCAATGCTTCTGCTGTGGAGATGGAGAGAGAAACCTTAATCTTCAAGACAAATACTCCAGTGAGTAAAAGTTGCAGAGAAGGAGGGAGACGCAAGAGAGGGAGATGATGGAAGAAGACTTTTCTCAGTATTTCTTGTCCGCTTGTAATTTTATTCCCTGTAAATTTTGAATTTAATATTAATAAATAAATACGTATAAAATTATAAATATATGACAAATTAAAAAGAAGCGGGAATTAGTGAATTACAGCGTCTTCAGTCGCTTTCCAGGAATTGAAAAGTTTTTAATAACCTGTTTAAACGAATTGAAATCGAGCCCTTAGCCTATCAATATATTGCAAATTTATTTTCAAATTTTAATCGATGTTTAACCAAAGACTAAGGTCACCACCTAAGTCTATAAGTAGGACTAACAATTTCATACGAAATACGAAAATACGATACGAATAACTACGAAAAAAATCGTATTCGTGAAAGCATATAACAAAACGATAACATGAATGTATCTTCGTATCGTGTTCGTGTTTAGGTATCAAAACACGACATGCATGATAATACGATAAAGTTTGACTTAAAATTCTATTTTTTTAATAAGTTTATAAACATACATCTTTTAATAGTTTTTAAAAGTCTATTTAAAAATTTAATTTTTAAAGTTTGTCAATTTGATATTAAAAACTCGTAAAATATGATGTTTGAATTGTTAATTCTTACTATGGACAATTTGTTATTTTGATATTTTCTTATAACTCTCACATCTGAAGATAGATCTGATTAACTTAGGACAACACAATAACACGACATGTAAAATACACAAAAATTTGTGTGTCATGTTCGTGTTGAGGAACATGACACGATTAGGGCTGGCAATGGTGCGGTGAAAAACCCATAACCACGGTTATAACCATTACTGTTTAATATGGTTAACCATACCATTATGGTGCGGTGCGGTTATGGTGATGAATTCTCTACCCATAATGGTTATGGTTATGGTTATGGTATTTGAGTTATACCCATGGTTATAACCATGGTTATTTTATAAATATAATAATTATTTATTATTAATAAACTAATATATATATTATACTAAATATAAATTACAGCATAAAAGTGAAATCAATTGATGATATTGAGGAAGATGATGATTGATAGAAACAAATACGACAAGTGTGAAATGGTTAGGGGTGTTGAATCATTACTCGTTATGAGTGTTTGTTAAATTTTAATGTTAATTTAGTGGTGTGAATGTTAATGTTGAATCATATGAATGTTGAATGATGTTAGTGTTAATGTTGAATGATGTTAGTGCTATATACTTTTATTGTTGGTAATATAGATAGATGTATTTTTTTAAATTAAATTTTCGATCTTTTATTATATTACATGTGGAATAAATATGGTTATACGGTTAAAACCATGGTTAATAACCACGGTTATTTTGATGGTTATGGTATTGGAAATTGTACCCATAATGGTTATGGTTATGGTTATGGTATGTGGTTTAAAAATATGGTATGGTTATGGTATTTGGCATACCCTGACCATACCCTAACCATTGCCAGCCCTAGACACGATAAGTTTAGCGTGCGTGTTCGTGTTTGGTAAATGTCACGCGATAAACGTATTAATACGCACGTACGCACGATTTGTCACCCCTAGCGTAAGTCGAGCATTGGCTAGGTCGGGTTGCCAGAAATGAACTTACCGATCTTTGTTCGTGTTATTGAAGAAACAACTAATTACATTGGTAAAATGTGGGTAAAAAGTGTTCAAGGTTGCATGGCAGACGGATTTATTCCTTAAAAATGAACTTGAATTTTTGGTTAGTATTTTTCGAGACTGAGATCAAATTTACTATAAAATGTTACAAATTTAGAATTTGGTCTGACTGAATTTACTATAAACAATACTTACTAGGAAAAAATACGGGATATCTTATCAATTTACAATTTGTTTTCTTATAAATACATGTATCTACAAAATTCGTACTTGGAGCTAACCATATTATCGTGATACTGAAACAATAAACTAAATATTCTTATTTTTCTCATCTAAAAGAAGTATTAAAATTTGATTAACAATATATTTCATCATTTACTTCATAATAATAAAAGTTAGATATACAAATATATAATAATATAATAAATAAGATAACCACATATAAAACTAAAAAAGTCAAATAATTAATAAAAATATTTATGCTATATTAATATTTAATAATTTGCTGAAATATTATTTTGTCCGTAAACGTATCATTTTATTTTTTTTGGTAAATAAATTCCGTAAACGTATCATATGATAAACTATAATTGAAATCTGTTTTATAAGGTAGTATATATTTTTCGGTCCCTACACTCATCGCAAACCATCCTACCTAACCTACCTTATAAATCGATTAACTTTTAAATTCAAATTAACTTTTTACTCATTATTAGGGCTGGGCAAAAATAACCGGTTCGGACGAACCGATTCACAAAACAAACGATTTTTTTCAAAAAAACAGGAGCAGTTCAGAATAGGTACAGAAAAACCGGTTCAAAGTCAGTTAACCGAACTTTTTTTGTACCGGTTTTAACCTTAAAATACTATTAAATACTAAACCAGACCAGACCACTTCAGACCAAACAAAACCGGTTTTTATTCACTTTAGACCATACTACTAAAATTGTTCTCACGCCTCTGTTCTGTCCTCATTGTGTCCCAAGGAACAACATCCCCAAGTGACCCAAACAAAGACTGCCACCACCATCGAGAATCTTCATGCTTTTTTATTTTCATTCATCATCACCTTCGACCATCTTCTCCGTCAATTCGATCGCCTCCGTATCTCGGCAACCGCCTCCGCTTCACGTTAAACCTCCGTTCATCAGGTACACTTTGCATCTTCGTCTGTTCTCTTGTCGCTCCTTCCAATAGAAGATTCAATCAGATCCCATCGTGAATCGAAGCAAGCTCGCGATTCTAGTCGCTTTATCGGAACCGTAAGATGAATTCGAGCTCGAACTATGGAAATCACGGTAGCTCGCGGAGAGGCGGTGCTTCCCTTAACAACTTCGATTTCGATCTCGCAATTGGATCCAATCACGGTAATTCGCCTCTGCTCTTAAATCCTCGTCTTTCCGCAAACAAAGAACCCCTCTCTTTACGGTTGAAGCTGGGGAAATCGCTTCCTCGATCAAGTCTGTCCCTTTTCCATTTCCATAAATCTGCAAAGCAGAAAGCTGCAAATCTCCATCGGCTTTGTTCATCAATCCAAACCCATCACCCTCCATTTCCTCGCTTACCCCATAATCACTGTCCTCATCCATCAAAAGTCTGTTCTTGTGCCCTACAACCCGATGCATGATCCTTGCATTCCCATCCAATGGACCTGGCTCGTGTCCCAAATGAACTGCATAGAGCTTAAAAACAGCAACTCCCTCCTCCTGGTAAACAAAGGGTTCCCTTCTTCAATTGGGCTGAATTGGAATATGAGTTGGGCTGAATTGGAATCGGTTGGGCTGAATCTGGAACCTCAATTTTTATTTTTTTGGGTATGAACAGGTTCGGCCGAACCGGTTTTTGAACCGGTTCATAATAGGTACGGTAAATCGGCCAAAAAATGGAGCAGTAAACCGTACCGTTTTTAAAATGTGGTAAAAGTTCAGTTTTGAACCGGTTCGGGGCCGAACCGGTTCATGCCCAGCCCTACTCATTATTGATGATTGACTTTTTTATTTTGAATTGGAAATATTATTCGTATATTTTGTTAGTTATAATTGATAACTTAGATTAATACACGTATTAAGTAATCATGTATTAATTAATATACATATTAGGTAATATACGTATTAGGTAATATATGTATTAATTAATATACGTATTAATTAATACTATGTTTGGGTGAGACATGTATTAAGATATATGCATGCATAGCTAAGTCAGTGTTTGATTCAGTATAAAATTATACGTAAAGTGAAACAATACTTAAACATCCTTAAATTTATTTTGCAATGTAATAAGTTATACCATAGTTATCAGAACCGGACCGGCCATCGAACCAACGAGGGGGCTGGCTCACGGTTATGCCGGTCCAAGCCGGTTCACTATGCGATTCACTGTTTACAAGGGGAAAAAATTGAAAACTTAAAATACATACATAGTCTCAAACACATACATAATTACCTCAAACTACATAATCTCACACACACACAAACTACATAATTTCAATTTCAAACCCACATTACTCTCAATTCTCAAACACAATACACAATAGTGTCAAAATCAAACACAATGACAATATGTTAAAAGTTTAAACATAACTTCTAAACTTCTCTTTGATCACCTCCACTCCAATATGCATAACCACCACTCGTTTCTTCATTGTGATAGACTAAATTATCTTCAACCCTAACAACATTTATTGTCAAGTTTGCATCTTCATCTTCATTGTCATCACCATCATCAAGATCATCAAGATTTAACTCATCTAAGCACAAAGATAAAAGAGCATTAATCATTTTAAACCAATGATAACAATGAAATATAATTATCTTACCATCATTAGGCAACTCATTAATTGTACATCTCTCCAATTCACGACGAAAAACCTCTAACTCTTCATTTGATAAGGCTGAAGGCTCATCCTCTAATATCCAAGAATCCATAGGACCAAATTTCTCAAAGTCAAGAGGATCATAAAATCTATCCTTGAAGGAGTTACTGCACACACAAAAAAAAATTAAACTTTCTAATGTAATCAAATACATGTGATTATATATAGAAACAAGAATTTAAACTCTTACTGTTGTTGCAACTGCAAGTTATAATGAACATAAACAAGATCATTCAACATTTTATGTTCCAGTCGATTCCTCTTCTTAGAATGAATATGCTAAAAGATACTCCAATTCCGCTCACAACCACAGAAACTACATGTTTGAATTAGCAGCATTATCAGTAACCACATGAACCACATTTTCTGCACCAACAAACAATACTACATCTCTGAGCAACTTGTATAGTACTTATGTTGTTTTAGAAGTATCGGAAGCATCAACTGATTTTAGAAAAACAACTCCTTTAGGACAATAAACAAGAAAATTGATTAAAGTTCGTCTTCGTTGATCTGTCCATCCATCAACCATGATTGTACAACCAGTATCTTTCCAAATAGCACGATAACTCTCAATATACTTCTTTACCTCATCAACAAGTGCCCCCTAAGGTCATGAAAATTAGGACATTTATAACTTGCACCCATACTAGCATCTATCATATGTTGATAGTACGGCGAATTAACAGAGTTAAACGTTATAGATGCAGCAATCATCCACCTATATACAACAAGATGACACTTTTCCACCATTTCCTAACTTTGAAGAACACTTTTCAATGTAGGTTGTGCACCGACCATTGTCCTAGATTGAAACATGGGAGCTATTTTTGGTTGTATCCTTACAACAGCAACGTGCTTATCTTCTTCACCATGAGATGAATTCATCTCTCCCATTGGACCCTGATTATGATCGTTTACTTCCTCACGTCGTCTTTTCTTATTACCTATCATATATTGTTGCATTTCGTAGCGAATTTCTTCAGGAACCTTTTTGCAAGACATATCATTACCCCTAACTCCAGCTAAATGTTCTTTAAGCCTATGAATTCCACCCCCAGAAAATGGTTTATTGCAATGGGCACATTGCAATGTTCTTCCTTTCTCAGTAGAAGTATCCACAATTTTTCAATGTCCCTAAGCTGGATCAGTTTTTCCTCTAGAACTCGCACTTGAATTAGGCTCAGATGGGGTAGTCGGTGTACTACTACTACTCATATTTGTTGAATCCATTTCAAATTCAACTATTAACTAACAACCACATTAACGAAACCTATTCAACAAACTTAATAACCTATTCATCAATTTCAACAATTTAACAACGAATTGAACAAAGCTAAATTAACGAACTGAACCTATTTAATAAATTTCAGCAAAGAACCGAACTAAGCTAAGCTAACGAACCAATTTCAGCAAAGAACCGAACTAAGCTAAGCTAACGAACCGAAGCTGGCGAAACGAACCCAAGCTGGCGAAACCGAAGCAATTTCAGCAAACAAAACGAAACGAACCTGCTGGAGAAGAAGTTGCCGATGAACCTGCTGGAGAAGAAGTTGCCGACGAACCTACTGGAGAAGAAGCTGGCAACGAACCTGCGGCGAATCGACGACGATTTGATGAAGAGATGAAGCTGAACCGATGGCGATTTGATGAAGAGATGAAGTGAAGACCTGCTGCTGTTTGAGAGATGATGTTGCGGCTGCTCAGTCTCAAATGAGGAAGAGAACTGAAGAGGTGTTGCGACTGTTTGATCTAACCTAGCAGTGAACCGAACCGGTTTAACCATGCAGAAATAGACCAATCGGTTTAAACCGAAAACCGATTGGTTTATAAAAAAAAATCAACTAAAAAGTGAACTGAAAACTAGCTGGTTTTCCAAAAAACACCCGGTTTAACCCGGTTCAAATATTGTTCATTTACAAAATGGTATTTTAACTGAACCAAACCGGACAGGGGTTCGGTTCCCGGTCGGACCGCCGGTCCGGTCCGGTTCTGATAACTATGAGTTATACACATGAATTGATTTACTTTTTTAAAATAAAATATATTCGTATTCAAAAAATGCGGAAAAAAGTTATCCACTTTGACTCTTCTCTTATAATCGTTGCAATTTCATTATTAAAATGTTACTTCTATGCATAAAACTTCAAAACTTTCATGTTCTCAAGCGACTCTGTGTGATTGATTTCTGATTGAAGAGAAAAAATAGAGCATTGCATTGGTTTAACAAATATGTGGAACGACATGATTTTACAAATCGAATTTGGGGACAACACTTAGCAAAATATAGAGATGAAATAGATAAATAACCACTTCTAATTTTTTGTTTCTCATGACACATGCACATAAAGAGTACAAAAAAACATAACAACTGATATATGTTTGTTTAATATTTTTTTAATATATTTTTTAAAAAATAATATCAAACAGACGAGTAAATATTAAAATATTGTTTGTTAGATTTAATAGAACATGAAGACGCGAAGGAGATGAATAAGAAAAACATCTGGCTACATTATTAAGAAATTTAGTATTTTGTACATAGAGAACTACATATATATATATATAATATAGAGATAACTATCTATATATATATTGATTCTATCTATAAAGAATCTATATATATATTGATTATATCTATTAAGATACTCCTACTATCTATCTAACTATATATATAATAAACTAAATATAAAAGGTAAATTAATTAATATAGATAAACTAAAGATAAAGACTAATCTAAACTAGACTACATAATACTCTAACATTCACTCATGTTCTTTATTTTTCTTGATTTTGATCCTCAAACTTTGAAATTTGCTAAATTGGTCCCCAAATTTCCAATGCTTATTTGCTTGTGTCAGATCCCAAATCCAATCTCGATCAAATCTCCAATCGAATTGAGCTCACACATCTTCATCATTAGTGAGATACTCCACATTTGAATACAAGTTTTGTAAGCTAAAATCCAGATGAAAATGAAAAAAAAAGACTCGGTCATGCCATCGCGGTGCCATCTTGGTCATCTCGTCGTTGTCATGACGTAAAATAAAGAAGGGTCATCTCGGCCATGCCATCGCGGTGCCATCACGGTCATCTAGTCGTGGTCATGCCGTAGTAGCTAACACACTAATCTAAAATCTGAATTCCAGCATTCCAATCTTCTATTGAATCCATTGTAAATCATCAAAAAACTTGGTTGTGCAAACTCAATTTGATCACACATCTTCACGATACCAAATCGGGATTTCAACACAATTAATTCAACATTGTTGAAGAGGCATTGTATCAACAAATCACAGATCAGCAGCAGGAATGATTCAGTCCTTGGAAAGAAGGCTCTGATAGCATGTTATATTTAATAGAACATGAAGACGTGAAAGAGATGAATAAGAAAAACATCTAACTACATTATTGAGAAACTTATTATTTTGTATATAGAGAACTACATATATATAGTATAGAGATAACTATCTATATATATTGATTCTATATATTAGATACTCCTACTATCTATCTAACTATATATATAATAAACTAAATATAAAAGGATAAACTAATTAATATAGATAAACTAAATATAAAGACTAATCTTGATTAATCTAGACTAGACTACATAACATGTTAGATTTAATAGAACATGAAGACATGAAGTAGATGAATAAGAAAAGCATGTAACTCCATTATTAATAAACTTGTTATTTTGTACATAGAGAACTACGTATATATACTATATAGATAACTATCTATATATATTGATTATGTCTATAAAATATATATATATATATATTGATTCTATCTATTAAGATACTCCTACTATCTATCTAACTATATATATATATATATATAATAAACTAAATATAAAATGATAAACTAAATAATATATATAAACTAAGATAAAGACTAATCTTGATTAATCTAGAATAGACTACATAATACTCTAACATTGTTGAGTAACTTATTAATTAGTTTTTTTAACTATTTTTTAAATGCTTACTATATGTTATATATTATCGTCAAATTGAACTCAAACATTGTTTCTGAATTCGAATGATACCCAACAACTGTTTTGTGTTTGAGTAACTGTTTCATTTTTTTTGTAAAATAAAACATACATGGAATAATTAATTATGGAAATTTATAAATAGTATTACACCAATTTATTTTTCATTTAATATATTACATTTTTCATTAATTATTATTAGATAATATGAGTAAATAATAATTTTAAAATATTTTATATTAAAATTCAAAAAGTTGGATAAAAACTGAAAACTAACATGATAAACTATTATTACATAGGGTTAATAGATTAAGAGTAATTAAGGCAATTTTTACTATGTATTAAATAATATCATTGTTAGATAATATATTATTTAATACACAATTAACACTATACTTATGTATTATATAATACATAGGTATTAGTTAATACCTACCATTATTTCTAATCAAACATTGTATTAATTAATACATATATTAGTTAATACTAATATATATTATCAAACACCTCCTTACTTTTAAAAGCTTATATAAGTACTCTTTTTTTTTATTAATGCTACAGTATTACAGTAAGATAGATCGCATTTTTACGACACTTACTGCATTTATTATTAAAAAATAAACAGAATCCATGTTTAATGAAGATAAATAAGAGTATCTCCATTGATTTTATTTAAATATATCTTTAAACATCTCATATAGGATTCGTGAGTCTCATTTATTTACACTTAAGTAATGTAGAGAAAAGGTTAATAATATTTGAGATTCAATTATATTACGTCAATTTATCACTTAAATATTTGTATGATTAATACATCAATAAGAGAAAAAATAAGGAGAAATGGCATTTTGATAATTTGACAGTTAGTGCATTTCTTAATTTAAATAACACTTAAAAATAATTGAATCCACTTTTAAAGAATAATAAATAACACTCTTATAGTAACATTATATAATTTTAAACCAACAAGTAAAATGGGTGCACTCTTAAAAACTATTCAGTTATCCTAAAAAAACATATACATTTCGAATCAACTAAAGTATTTTAAAATATAAAAAAATAAAGTATATTTTTTTCATAAATAAAATTTAAAATTTGATTAAAAATATATCCGTAACTATGTTAGATGGCTATGTTTTACCCAACCAAAGTGACAATAATCTATGCGTAATATGTGGGAACTAGCTAACAGTAAATAATGTCCCCCCAATAAATAAAAAAATTTATGAAAAGAGATTGATTAAATTATAATAATTGTCAATTGCTCTCCTACCGACGTAATACGTGTACACATGTCATTTTAGTTGCAATAGTAATATATAGTGCACGTAAAATGGACTTGTTATTTAATGTATTTATTTATCAAGAGATTTGTATTGACGTTGTGATAATAATTAATACATGAAAAGGGGAAGGAAAAATTAATAATTAATACTGAACGATAAATCCTTATAGAGAGTAGAGACCATTCAACAAAGTATAATGTGTCACCCTCATAAGTAGCATGCGCAATATTGCGGTGGAAAAATTAATTGTGATCTTTAACTATATTATTTGGTTATAAGTAAATATCGTAATGTAAAATAAGTTTTCTTTTCAAAATAACTATGCATAAAAATAATTTTTATTATTATTTATTTATAGTTTAAATAATATATTGTTATTTTTTACACCGTTGTTTAATTATATACTACCACATCAGAATTTATTATATAATTTGTTTTTATCTAAAAGCAACAAAATAAAATATAGTTAACAACAACTAAAAAGCCAATAATAAGTTATATCGAATAATGAATTTACTAAATATATTACATATTTTTCCATAATCTCTATATATACATAATTTCGGACATTTAATTTCGTACACCCTATCATCAACATAAAATAAAAACGTACATCAAGAGTTGTCATATCAATAATAGGTTCATTATTTCGGATACAAATACGTAGCGTGACACAATAGAACCTAGTGTGACACATATAAACTGGACGGCAACAGTAACTTGGATTAAATAACAACATTATGAAAATATAAGGTATTAAGAATAACATAGGGGTACCGTCCGATCACATAGACCAAATATATGGTACCATTAAACTTATTAACCGTATAACTTATTTATTGTAATACATATGAAAAATCAAATCCATACCACAAACTCCCACAGTCAACTAAAATTGTCTAAGAATTCGCAATATGTTTATAATTAAGCAACAGAAATAACAATTGCCAGGGTGGAATTGCATGCGATGTGCAGAAGCTTATTAATTATAGAAAAAATATGAAAATAGTTCAATATATTTGCATAAAATGGTTTTTAGTTTAATTTATTTTTTTATGATAGTTAATGACTCAATACGTTTGAAAATAATGATAATTGATACCTTAATTACTTTTCTGTTAAAAAATTCCGTTAAATATTTTTTATAATTACAAAATTAACTAAATATTTTTGTAAATATTACAATTAAACCCTACAAACTTAAACTAATGTTTCAAACAAGTCCCGACTCGATTCGAGCCAAACCGGGGGTTCCCTAGCCAGGGTCCGAACTCAGACCAGGTAACCAGACCCTGGGGACCTAATCTGGGCTCAGACCCAGTTAGGTTCGGTCCAAACCGAGCTCCTATGGTCTGAGTCCGAACCCAAACCAGGTCTCAGGGTTGGGTGACTTGGTCTGGATTCAGACCCTGACTAGGGGACCCCAGTGTGGCTCAAATCAAATCGGGATTTGTTTGAAACATTAGTGTAAGTTTGTAAAGTTTAATTGTAACATTTAGAAAAATATTTAGTTACTTTTATAAATATGAAAAATATTTAACGGAATTTTTTAACAAAAAAGTAACGGAATTAATAATTACCATCATTTTCAAATATATTGGACCAAAAACAATAATTTGGGTTGCAAAACCGTCAAATATATTGTACAATTTTCAATATTTTTCCTGAATTATAGGAGTTTTTTCAAAATCTGTATATTTTAGAAAAAAAATTTGAAAAAGTGAATATCCAATTTTTTTTTTTAGCAAAGTGTGTATAGGCGCGGGAACCCGGGGACGCGCCTATAGAGTAGGCGCTTCCCCAGGTCGCGCCTATGGAGTAGGCGCGTCCCCAGGACGCGCCTATTCCATAGGCGCACGTGTCAGGTCGCGCCTATGCATAGGCGCACGTGTCAGGTCGCGCCTATGCATAGGCGCGACCTGGGGACGTGCCTATGGCGTATTAGGGTTCTATTTAAAGAACCCTAATCTTCGTTGCCGCCTCCTATCGTCGTTGCCGTCTCCCTCAGCTCCCGTTGCCTGCTGCCGTTCCGCCTGCTGCCGCCGCGCCTCGCCTCGCCTCAAGCGCCTCCTCGCCGCCGCCGTGTCCATCGCCAGCTCCAGCTGCAGCTCCGTCGCCGCGCCTCCTCTCCAGCTCCAGCTCCGTCGCCGCGCCTCCTCGCCTCAAGAGCCGCCTCCCCTCGCCTCGCCTAGCCTCGCCTAGCCTCGCCTCCTCGCCTCCTCGCCTAGCCTCGCCTCCTCGCCTCCTCGCCTAGCCTCGCCTCCTCGCCTCCTCGCCTCCTCGCCGCCTCGCCGCCGCCTCGCCCTCGCCTCCCGACGACAGATCTCGGTAATTTTTTTTTTATTTTTTTTTTTGTTTAATTTTTTTAATATCTGATTATTAATATTTGTTGTTATGTTAATTAGCCATATTAATCGAAACGAGTAATTATAGTGCTAATTAATTATGTTATTGTAAATTAATTGTATATATTTGAATTATTATGATTAGTAAAAAAATTGTGCCCAAATAATTAATTGTTATAAATAAAAAATTTATACTGTTTAATTGTACAGTTATCATGCAGCCGCGCGTAGTTATGTCAACTTTGTCGCACGGTACCAACGTGATAGATGTTGGTCCTTTAGATCCATCGGTCCTTTGGGGTCAAGCTAATCATCGTTCGTCGGATCTGAGCGATAATCAACAAATAACGTTTCGCTGTTTAAAAGGCGAAGGAAATCTAATTTCCGAAAATGCACAAGCGATTGTGCAAGCTGTTGGTTTATGGGATGTGGTTGTTATGTCACATCCCAAACTCGATCCAAAATTACTGACATCATTGTGCGAGCGTTGGCGGCCGGAGACACATACATTTCATCTGAGACATGGGGAGATGACGATCACGCTTGAGGACGTAGCCGTGATTCTTGGACTTCGTATACACGGAGATCCAGTAACAGATGATTATGCAGCTGAGGAAGACATGGATGCTGCAGGTCTTGAATTATTAGGTCTGAACTTACAAGGTCGTAAAGATTTTGTTAAGTTGACTACGTTACGACAACATCTGTTTCATCCTCATCTTACCGCTGAACAACAAGCGAGGACATTTATCCTCATGATACTTGGTGGTGTGTTGTTTACAACAACAAAGAAAGACAAGGTGTCTTTAATCTACTTACCCCTACTGAGGGATTTAGAGAGAGCAAGTCATTACAGTTGGGGTTCAGCTGTTTTGGCGGCTACATACCGGGGATTGTGTGATGCATCGGAGCTCAACGCTGCAACATTCTCAGGGTGTGCCATCCTATTACAGGTATTCCATATTAAAATTTTGGACTGAATATTTAGAATTGAGCCTACAATGTTATTAATTTTTTGCAATACAGTTATGGTCGTGGGAGCACCTTCACCTTGGTCGTCCTGTGCTCCAGGGTGAAGTTCCTGGTGGAGAGATGCATCCCTTAGGATACAGGTTGATTTTATTTTTTTTGGATTGATTGTGACAAACATCTGTATTCGTTATTTTGCTGAAATCTAAATGGTGAATATTTTTCTTAATAGGTGGGCATTTCTCAAAAGATCGTTCAGTCACCAAATTCGAACTACGAATTTGGTGTACTATAGGGATGACTTGGAGTCTCAGTCAGCTGATCAGGTACCATGTTTGAGGTTATTTTTCTTATCTACGTTTCGAATAATATTAACCCTACGTTGTGATTGCGAAAAACTTTCAATATTAGGTGACATGGGTGCCGTACAGTCCCTTTAGGTTGGGTACTGCACCCCCTGTCTGTCGTGACCACCCCGAGTTATTCCGAGCGAAGGTGCCACTTATCTATTTTAATGTGGTCGAGTGACACCGTCCAGATAGAGTTATGCGGCAATTTGGACTGCAGCAGCACATTCCAGAGATAACACCTGCTGAGGTTCAAGATCATGCGCGACTGCATAAGATAACACGTAAAGGTGCGCAGGGGGAGCGTCGTTGGACGGCAATGCATCAAAATATGATTGCATTATGGAACAACCGTGTACCGTTTGTGAGGCGGGAAGACCAACCGGTGGTGAACGTCTCGCAATACATGGCATGGTATCGGCAAATAACCCGACGATTCATTACGACTCCATTTGCCGAAGCTAGTACGCCTCATCATCCAAGAGCTCCGTTTGTCCCTCACGGGGGACAAGTAGAGACAGTGGTAAGTACCCACGTAGTCCTTACTTCTGTCTATCATTGTTGTTAATAATTGACAATTCATTGTTGTCTATATTGCAGATGGGATACATGTCTAGAGGCATTCACCTTGCACGGAAAGCTGCGAGAGGTACCCTCAAGTTCACCAAAAAAAATTTCAAATTACTGGGCGAAGCTTACTTAGAAAATTGTCGGTCGTCGTACGATGCAATCGGTCAACTACCTGTGTACGCCGAACACATCCGACAGTCGGATGAATTAACTGATCGTGAGCTGAGGGTACTTCACGGAGGACGTGTTCGAGGAGCACCCGGGCGTGGACGTGGGAACATCGGGGAAGCCTCCTCAAGTCGAGGGCCTGGGGGACCGGCACGTAAATTTAGGGCTGTTGAACAATTGGAGTACACCGAAGAGGAAGAGGAAGATGAAGGTGAATATGATAGTGAATTTGACTGTTCCGACTAGTTTAGTGTTGCATTAAGTAATATTGGACCTTATTACAACATATTGTTATTAACTGCGTGTAAGAACTATTGCATTCATCTTCTATATTATTTAGCTATTTGTCCTAATTTTTGTAGATTTTTTTGGCAACCTTCAAAAATTGACATTTCTTACCGACAACCCATTTAAACCCCCCTAAAACGATGGTCTAGAGATGATGCTAATTTTTTTACTTTTTTATTATTTTCCTAAAATTTTACCGGACACAAATACTGACATAAAAAGAGTAATGCCACTGGTTACATGAAGTTCCGACATGTACATTTTTCTTAAAAATTACAACATCTTATACGTACGATATACTACATATTACAACATATTGTTATTACAACATTTTTCTTCCGACGCCTAATGTGGAGATTTACATGTCTTCCGGTTGTGTCCACTTCCACCGCATTTGGAGCAGTTGTTTCTCTTGGGCAAACCTTCCCTAGCGTCCATCTCGTTATGGATACGGCTGGATTTTCTTCTACCACGCTTTGTCCTCCACCTTTCCGGATCATGAGTGTACGTCGGAACGTCAAACTGTGGCCAGCAGTAATCGTCCGGTACTGGTTGAAAACATGGTGAGTATGCTGCCAAACGTGCCTGGTTCGAATATAGCGGATCAACGTGAGGAGCCCATTGCATCCCTGCCTTAGTGAGAGCTGCCATTCCATGTGCACACGGGTGATGATATATTTGCCATAACCCACACTCACATGTTTGCTCAACCACGTTAACCGTATAATTCCCTGGAGTAGTCCAACCGACACCTTGTACAAATCTACCAATATCACGGACTTGGAAAACACCGTGTTCTCGACTGAACTGGGCCACTTGCATCCTGCCAAGCTGTTTCTGTGCGCGAGCAATGGTCTTTTGGACAACGTCCGACCACACCTTCGACTCCTCAATGGCAACCATTGCTTCGTGTCGACGCGTGAAGAAGTACGTATTGGACCTCCAATAAGTTAGTTTCACTAACTCAGTCGACGGCAATGCCCTTGCGCCTTTCAAAACGCCGTTAAACACTTCAACCAAGTTGGTGGTCATGTTTCCATACCGCGCTCCTCCATCATACGCTAAAGCCCATCTATCGAGGGGTATGTTGGATATCCGGTCCTTGTACTTTCCATCATGGATCGCCAATAGATTAGCATACCAAACATCGAACTTACGTTTATCAGGTGTGCTTGCCATTAGGTAAAGCTGTTTCTTCAGGATAACACTTTTGAAGACGTGATTGAAATTACTTGCTATGTGCCGTGCACAAAAGCGATGTGTTCCAACCCCGTATTGACAATATACAGCCTCGACCGCGTTAATTATTGCCCTGTGCCGATCAGACATTAGACATACATGGCGATCCTTGGTTACGTTATCCCTCAGATGCTGTAAAAACCAGTTCCAACTCTCGTTTGTTTCTCCATCTGCAATACCAAATGCCAAAGGATATATGCCATTGTTAGAATCGTACGACACGGCTACAAGCACTTTTCCATTGTATTTCCCATACAAATGTGTCGCGTCTATACTTATAAGAGGCCGACAATGGGAAAAGCCTTCAATGGCTGGACCGAATGACCAAAACATCATTCCAAAGGTCGCTACTCCAGTTTCCGCATTTACCCTTTTGGGCATGAAATCATACACTGTCCCAGGGATATATACGGCCATAGCCGAAAGTAACCTAGGGAGGTTTACAAACGCATCCTCATGCGTTCCATATAACGACTCCAACACCACTTGTTTCGAGTACCACGCCTTCGGATATCCAATCTTCGAGCCAAACTCGTTCTCCACCATCGACTGGATTACTGAAATTTTCAGTCCGGTGTCAGCTAAAACAGAATTTCTTATTAAAGCCACTATCATCTTGCAGTCGATGTTTTGGTGTCGCTCGATGAGGACTTCATTAGCACATGTATGTGGAGAATTCAGTTTGGATATTCTCCACAATCCAGTATGCTTAAACAGACTTCCTCTCAATGACCAAGAACAATTTGTTTGATCAACTTTACACCTGAAAACAATTGATTTTGGAGTGGATGTCTCGACAATACACACCTTCGAATTTGCTATGTGCCATTTCCTCACAGCGGCAGCCAACTCGTCCTTACTATTAAACTTCATGTTTGTGTTCAAGAAACTTTCACTCGACGTGTCATCATCAGCCGTAGACCACTCATCCCTTGATTGGAAGTTGTCTATCCAATTACTATCCACCCAATTTTCAGCAGTGGGTTGCATCATTTGCACGTCGTGTGAGCTACTTCCACCATGGCCACCTCCGTGTACATCTTCAGAGTTCTCGCCAACTTCAAACACCTCTTCGTTGTCTTCATCAATGTGCCCTGTAAAATGTTGACTATACAGATCTTCTGCATTAACCACATGGTCATCTGAGAGTGCGTCAACGTCGACATCGTCATCTGAGATATCATTGTTGTGACCATGCAAAATATTCACTGTCTCCTCACCCCCATCCCCGATGTTTGGAATCAAATTGCGTTCTCTAGTCACGCTAAACACAATAAATCGACTAGCAGAACTTAACTCTAAAGCAAAAGACAATGCCGAATCCGACCGAATACGCAAAAATTTGCACAGTCCATCAGTATCCGTAAATTTATATGAAATGTTTATGGACATGGCTTCAACATCCGGCCAACTACACTCCATACATATAATTTCCTTTAGGCGACAAAGAGAGATATCCAAGGTAGCTGTAGTAATACTGGATGTACCACCAACATAAACCTCATTACCATTCTCGGACACTATTTGGCCGCCAAATAAGCAAATTATACCAATTTCTGTCATGCTTGATCCTAACAAAATTAGTAGTATCAAAATGCTTATCACATATGATATATACGTAAATATAACTCCTACACTTTTTAATAAAATTAATATTATGAAATATATACAAATAAATTACTTACCTTAGATGCTGATGAAGAGGATGATGAAGAGGATGATGAAGCTGATGAAGAAGACGATGAAGAAGACGGACAAACGCAATTTATCGAAGTTGAATGTTAAAATTATTGATTTTTACTGTTTGAAATCGTACAATAATCGACGGAACCGCATATAATTGGTTCATAGGCGCATCCCCAGAATGCGCCTACTAAAATAGGCGCATCCTGGGGATGCGGCTATGAACATTTTTCTAAATATGTTTAGACGGTATATACTTTTTCAAAAAAGTTTTCTGACATATACACTTTTTGAAAAAGTTCGAATTATAGCACATACAACTTCCTGCAAAAGAAAAAGAAAAGTCAGTTTCAACTTCAAGTGGAGGAAAGTGTCGTTTAGTGATGATAAAGACATTTCTATTTTTACTACAAATAGTGTTTAGTGACATATGACAAGATATTGTCAGTAAATATCATTTAGCACAAACCTTTTGTTCATCAGAAGCCCAGAGTCTGTGCAAGCTTTCTGTATCGCCCTCAGTCTGCTCAATGTCAATGTCGCATTCGGATCGTGCTTGTTAACCTATGTCGACACAGCAATATCTCAATATACGTATGTATAAAAGTAGTTATATAGGTATCTGATAATGTTTCTTTTTGCAGTATAGTATATATTATTATTACCTTGGATTTCATGACAGACGAAAAATCAAAGAAAGCCCCATAGACATCTGCCATTGTCTCTGTTTGTTCATACACTTTTGTTCGAAGATCTTACCATCATCATCATCATCATCATCAGAGTTAGTTATATATAAGCTGTAATTTAATGTAGAGAGCCATGCAGTGTACTGATTTTCTTACCAGGGCTCAGGACAACAGAACCTCGGAAAACTTGATCGTTATTGTAGCACAGTGCAAGGTTTCCAAATGTCATGATCTTTCAAAAAGAAGATCAACAAATTTATGTCCGGCACGGCAATGATGCATAATAATGTACAAGTTGCTGGTATTTCTTACCATGAGAATAGCATAGAATCGGATTATGGAGGGTTCTTTCAACATTGACATGTACATCAAAGAATCCTCCACGTGTCTCAAACCATCGGTCGCCATCTCGTTCAAGCATTGCACGGCTTTATCCGAGTATTCCTCGTACTTCAAATCCTGATCAGCATCAGACATAATCTTAAGTGGCGTATGGAAAAAGTTGGGACATTTTGAAGTCGTTAATATTTAATAACGACATACTTTCCTCTAGCTTTGAGACATACTTACTCCATATTTCACGAGGCCAGTTCATGCGTGGCTTTGGCATCTCATTTATATCTTCCAGATAATCTTGAATGTAATGTGGTTGCTGCAGTTTGAAATAATGTTGCAGTTAAAAATGCATGGAAGAAGCTGCAGATATATATGATCGAGAGGTATACGTACCATGTACAACAAACCCATTGAATTAGCAAGAGAATCCGAACCAAAATGGCAAAATCTGTCGCGCTGCAAGCACGGAAAATACCAGAGAAACCCAATATGGCATTAGTCCCCGCACAGTGGGAGTATTCATCACAGTCATCAATAGTTTCGATCTGTATGGATGATAAAATGTTAGAATTTGGAAGACAGCAGCAACCAGGCATTGGAAGATACTTATTATTATTATTACAAACCTCTTTGGAAATAAATTTAGCCATATGTGAACCCATTCTCTTGATGATGTCTTCAATCGCCTCTTGGCAACTGAAATAATTCATAGTGAAAAATGAAAAATTATAAAGCTGGAAATACAAAACCTCATCAGCAAGGAAAATTCTTGGATAGACAACTGTGGTGGTTGGTGGCTCCTAGGGAAGACGTGAGGAAGAGGAACATGCTCCTAGGACCGAAGATGTGAACATGCCCAAGATCTGCTGGTGGCTGGGTCTAGGTCCCGACACCAGATGCCCTAAGTTCTGATACTTGGAGAGTTCAGACTTGGCGCAGGTGAGGTCCATCTGCAGCTAGGGGTGACAATCGTGTCGTGTCTAATCGTATCGTGTTATTAATCGTGTCGTGTCTTAACATGTTTAGTCTCTAAACTGATAATTTCTAAACGTGTCTCAAAACATCAGACACGAAAATGACACGATTAATTAGCAGATCACACGTGACACAATTAACTTTATTGGAAATTAAAAATAGAAAAACATAACGGATAGACACGACACGATATGACACGATTAACACGACACGATACGACACGATTAAGAACGACCTGATTGATACGAATTTATACGATTAAACACGAAACGACACGTTACACGACACGATAAACACGAAAAACATTAATTTTATATATTTTTCTAAACGTGTCATAATTAGACACGACACGATTAGTTAATAACTAATAAATGGAAAATAAATAAACTTAGTGACGCTTTCATGTTGATGTCATTTGGCATTGACTTGCGTGGATCCAACATGATTCGTAAAAAAAACAAAATTTCAGCCATGTATATTCGTCACAACTGTTATGATTGGTCCAGGTGTAGCACGTTGTGTCCTAGGTTAGCTCCCGAAGTTGACTTTCATCTAAAAATAATATTGTTTTATATTATCATCTAATAATATTATTATTATTATTATTATTATTTGTTTTTTTTGGGGGGGGGGATTAATAAGGTTGATATGCTTTTTTACAGTAATATATATCAATATTCATTCGAAATTTATTTTTATTACATTCAAAGTTGGAATATAAAACTAATTTATATAATAGAAGAAAATTTAAAAATGTGATAGTAAATCTGAGTTATTGTATAATATTTAAATAAAAAGTAAAAATACTTTTGATTGTTTTCTTCGTATTTTTAATAAATATATGTATTAAAAGTTATCTAAAAATATTTATACGTTTTAAAGAATTTTTTATTATATAAATTAAATATTATATTATATATTTATATGACAATTGACGTGATAATGACATGAAGTTGACGTAACACTAATTTGACACAAAATGTGCAAATTACGTCATCATTTAACAAAAACAAATAGACTAAAAGACAACATTCACTACGGGAGAAATGTCATTTACCGACTGAAAAATACCTTTTTAACGGCTAAAAAAATCAGAGGGACAACCAGGCGAGTCTAAATGGGGACGACCATGTGTCTTCTTCTTCTTCACGCCCTAGCTCCAGCGAAGAGTGAAGCAGCTCCAGCAGCGAAGAGTGAAGCAACTCCAGCTCCAGTGATTCCACCGAGCTCCAGTGACAGCGAAGAAGGGCTACCTCTGTCGGCCACCTCCGTGAAGCTTCGAAGGTGCGGGAAGGAGAGTGAAGAGTGAAGCTGTTTATGTGGAGAAGAAGACAACTGTGGTGGTTGGTGGCTCCTAGGGAAGACGTGAGGAAGAGGAACATGCTCCTAGGGAAGACCGAAAATGTGAACATGCCCAAGATCTGTTGTGGGTGGGTCTAGGGCCCGACACCAGATGCCCTAAGTTCTGATACTTGGAGAGTCCAGACTTGGCGCAGGTGAGGTCCATCTGCAGCTAGGGGTGGCAATCGTGTCGTGTCGTGTCTAATCGTATCGTGTTATTAATCGTGTCGTGTCTTAACATGTTTCGTGTCTAAACTGATAATTTCTAAACGTGTCTCAAAACATCAGACACGAAAACGACACGATTAATTAGCAGATCACACGTGACACGATTAACTTTCTTAGAAATTAAAAATAGAAAAACATAACGGATAGACACGACACGATATGACACGATTAACACGACACGATTAAGAACGACCTGATTGATACGAATTTACACGATTAAACACGAAACGACGCGTTACACGACACGATAAAAACAAAACGTTAATTTTATATATTTTTCTAAACGTGTCACAATTAGACACGACACGATTAAACACGATTAGTTAATAACTAAGAAATGGAAAATAAATAAACTTAGTGACGTTTTCATGTTGATGTCATTTGGCATTGACTTACGTGGATCCAACATGATTCGTATAAAAATAAAATGTCAGACATGTACATTCGTCACAACTGTTATGATTGGTCCAGGTGTAGCACGTTGTGTCCTAGGTTAGCTCCCGAAGTTGAATTTTTTCAAAAACTGTTTAGTTTAGAAAAAGTATTTGAAAAAGTGTATATTGAAATTTTTTTTTTAGAAAAGTATGTATACGCGCGACGCGCCTATTGAATAGGCGCACGCCAGGGGTGCGCCTATTGCCTAATTTTTTTTTTTTTTTCGCAAAAACACCGGTCTATTAGAAAACACGTTGATTTTAAGTCTGCTTATGGTTTTCCTCCTAAATAGAAATTGAGAGATAGTCTCACGCGTTGCTTCATCTCAGTATTCATAGGTCCAAACTCCAAATTTTCCAACTTGTTCTGAACAACAATGAAACAAAGTTGTTTATTCACAAGTTTCTGAATGAGACTTTTCTTCAGATACACTAGCTAGTTTGACATTTTCAGGAATTACTCATGCAAAAGAGCTCTTTGGGGTTTCCACTGCCTTTTTCTTCGGCATCTGAAGACTCTTGATTTTCTGCATAGTGTACTCGTTGATTTTAAGTCTGCTTATGGTTTTCCCCCTAAATAGAAATTGAAGTCTTTCATCACAAACTACTCTCTTCTTCGTAGGGTGATTCAGTTTGTTGTCATTGATATACCGCGCTATAATTGCTCCAACATCTTGCTGAGAGATCTAATCATGCGTCTCTACACCAACCGATTTGAGAAACTCGATGAGATTACTCGATCCCCATCTAACAAATTCCATTTTTCTTGATTGGTACTTCCTTTTTCTGAACAACTTGTTCTGAACAACAATGAAACAAAGTTCATGTTGTTGGTAGATGATGTGTATTTATGTTGCTCCAAATATAAGCTCCGGAGCACGGTTATAACACGAAAAAATGTATGGTATGTTTGCCTCACACTTGACCTGAACATTCAACAAGAAAAATCGAACAGGGTATAGGCTAACTAACAGCTGCAACACATTAGAGGCAGGCATGCTAGAAAGGTCCTGCAGCTGCAATCTTCCGAATATCTTGTAAAGCTTCTCCAATGACTATAGCTTTTTATCTGAGTTCAAGCCTGCTTATGGTTTTCCTCCTAAATAGAAATTGAGAGATACTCTCTCCAGTAAAGAAGAAAGGAAGTTCTAAGAAGAAATGGTTTTCCTCCTGAAAATGTCAAACTGGCTAGTGTATTTGAAGAAAAGTCTCATTCAGAAACTTGTGAATAAACAACTTTGTTTCAATGTTTGACCTCGCGGATGTTGTTCAGAACAAGTTGGAAAATTTAGGGCAGGAACCTAAAGTATTTAACTTCTGATAACTTCCTTTCTTCTTTATTGGAGAGACTATCTCTCAATTTCTATGTAGGAGGAAAACCGTATAAGCAGGCTCAAAATCAGATGTTTTTCAAAAAGTAAGCATATAGTAGGAAAAAAGCATACATGGAGGAATTTGGTGCGCGTAGAGGAATTTGGACTTGTGAATACTGGGATAAAGCAACGCGTGAGACAATCATCTCGGTGGTTTGTTAACAAATTGATTTTCTGTCCTCTTGATCCAAGACCCTTTTGTTAACAAATTGATCTTCTGTCCTCTTGATTCAAGACCCTTCCTAACCATTGGAAGGGGATCAGTTTTCTTCTGTCCTCACCGTACGACAGAAGATATTCAGAAGATTCAGAATCTTGTGAATAAACAACTTTGCTTCATTGTTGTTCAGAACAAGTTGGAAAATTTAGGACAGAAACCTAAAGTAACCCCAAAGAGCTCTTTTGCAGGAGTAATTCCTGAAAATGTCAAACTAGCTAGTGTATCTGAAGAAAAGTCTCATTCAGAAACTTGTGAATAAACAACTTTGTTTCATTGTTGTTCAGAACAAGTTGGAAAATTTGGAGGAAAACCTGTGAATACTGAGATAAAGCAACGCGTGAGACTATCTCTCAATTTCTATTTAGGAGGAAAACCATAAGCAGACTTAAAATCAACGTGTTTTCTGATAGACCGGTGTTTTTGCGAAAAAAAAAAAAATTTAGGCAATAGGCGCGTCACGCGTATACATACTTTTCTAAAAAAAAATTTCGATATACACTTTTTCAAATATTTTTTCAAAAGTGAACAGTTTTCGTAAAAACTCCCCGAAGTTGACTCTCATCTAGAAAATAATATTGTTTTATATAATAAGGTTGATATATATATATATATATATATTACTTTTTTTTTTGTGTGTGTGGGTGGGGTGGGGTGGGGGGGAGGGGGGATTAATAAGGTTGATATCTAAAAGTATACTTGATTTTTTACAGTAATATATATAAATATTCATTCGATTTTTTTTTTTTAAATTTTATTACATTTAAAGTTGGAATATAAAACTAATTTATATAGTAGAAGAAAATTAAAAAATGTGATAGTAAATCTGAGTTATTGTATAATATTTAAATAAAAAGTAAAAATACTTTTGATTGTTTTCTTCGTATTTTTAATAAATATATGTATTAAAAGTTATCTAAAAATATTTATACGTTTTAAAGAATTTTTTATTATATAAATTAAATATTATATTATATATTTATATGACAATTGACGCGATAATGACATGAAGTTGACGTAACACTAATTTGGCACAAAATGTGCAAGTTACGTCATCATTTAGTTTCTCAAGTTCTTTCTTCCAAAAGAACTGGACTGTCATCAGCCCAGATATCGTCACCTTTATCAACGCCTTCCTAGAGTCAGGTATGATGCCTTCTTTCATTAACCAAACTGATATTACCCTGATCCCCAAAGTTCCTAACCCCATGTCAGCTTATGAATTTAGACCGATTAGCCTTTGTAATTTTGGTTACAAGATTATATCTAAGATTCTGGCAAATAGACTTAAAATCTATCTGCCAGAACTTATCACCCCGTTTCAGAGTGCTTTTGTAGCAGGCAGAAGAATTCAGGATAACATCCTCATTGCACATGAGATGTTTCATTTCTTGAAAACTCGGAAACGATCTGGAGCGGGAAAGGGCAGAATGGAGTGTGCGCTAAAAATGGACATGCAGAAAACGTATGACAGGGTCGAGTGGGACTTCCTCCTAAAGGTTCTGGAAACGAGAGGTTTCTCACCGGTTTGGATTGGGTGGATTCGGGCATGCATTTCGTCCGTGTCTTATCACGTCCGTATCAACGGGAACCGCTCGAGAGTCATAATGCCCTGTAGGGGGCTAAGGCAGGGAGATCCGCTATCACCATATCTATTCATTTTAGTTGCTGACGTCTTATCCAGGATGATGGAACATCAGGTAGCTCGGGGCCTTATTCAGGGAATCAAGCCAAAGAGTAGGTGTCCATCCATTCACCACCTATTCTTTGCCGATGATTCGCTCTTCTTTATGAGTGGTGGCGTGGAGAAGGCTAGGGGCTTGAAGGAGATTATTGACCTATACTGCCGGCTCTCGGGGCAGAAGGTCAACTATGATAAATCAAGCGTGTTCTTCAATCATGCTGTGGATGATGATTTCAAATTGGCTATTGTGAATATTCTTGGTGTTAAGCAGGTATCCAACCCGGGACTTTATTTGGGCCTTCCTTCTGTGTGGGGGAGGTCCAAAAAGGATGCATTGGCCTATCTCAAGGATCGGGTACGTGCGGAGAACAATAACTGGAGGAACCGTTTTCTCTCCAATGCCGGGAAGGAGGTCCTAATCAAGTCGGTCATTACGGCTATCCCGACTTATGTGATGAGCGTCTTGCGGTTTCCTAAAGGATGGTGCTCAGAGGTGAATGCATTAATTGCTCGTTTTTGGTGGGGGCAACCAATGGAGACCGTAAGATCCATTGGAAACGATGGGAGACGATGACATTGTCCAAACGAGATGGAGGATTCGGTTTTAGGGAGCTGCAGGATTTCAACTCATCATTTCTGGCGGTGATGGCAGCGAGGGTCATCCAAGAACCGAATAACCTTTGGGTCCAAGTCATGAGGGGGCTCTATTTTCTTCGTCAAGCTTCTTCTAGGCGGGGAGAGGTGCGAGAGCTTCCTGGGGCTGGTCTAGCCTCCTGCATGGGCGTGACATGCTGCAGTCCCGGGGTGCTTGAACGGTGGGGAATGGCCAGTCGATCAACCCGTTTTCGGATCATTGGACGCTTCATCAGTCGAGACGAAGGATCCGACCGTTGGCAGGCTCTGTTGCGGATGGATCAGAGAGGCTCGCGGATTGGATCAATCCGACATCAAGTTGCTGGAGGGAGGACGTGATTCGTCTGCAGGTTCACCCTCTGGATGTCCAAGCTGTCCTCGACACCCCTATCCCGATACATAGCAGGCAGGATTCCTTCAGATGGCCAGGGACTTCGACTGGGGAGATATCCGTGAAATCAGCCTATCACTTGATCCATTCTACCTCCTCTCCACAGGTGGCCGATTTCAGTTCATCTCCCCTATGGAAGGCAATCTGACAAGCTCTATGGCCAAAGATCAAGTGCTTTGTCTGGAGATTGGCTTCGAATGCAATTGCTGCAAAGGATAACTTGGCTCGTAGGGGTATACCGGTGTCTCCTTTGTGTCATTTGTGCAACATGCAGGAATCAAGGGAGCATATTATTCTTGGATGTGGCTGGGTACGGCAGGTCTGGTTGGGGACGCTGGGGTTGGACGTGGCTTCACTGCAGGGGATGCAGTTGGATCACTGGATGTTGGCTGTGATCCAAGGTGACCAGCGTCAACAGAGGCAAGGGATCGGGCAAAGGGCCGAGCTTTGGGCTTCTGTCATGGTCACTTGCTGGTTTCTTTGGAAAGGAAGATGTAAATCTGCTTTCGAAGGCATCCAACCGGATCCCTTACACACGGTGTTGCAGATCAGGCGAGCCAGGGGAGAGATGGCATCGGTGCAGTCGGTCAGAACCAGGCGATCCAGCAGGCCGACTGAGGTTAGATGGTCTCCCCCAGAACCGGGCTCTTTGATGATTAGCTGTGATGCTGCATTCTGTCAAAGCTCGGGGAAGGGGGGGCTGAGGATCATTGTCAGAGACCATGCGAGTCGGGTATGCGAGGGTCGAGTGATCCTATCGGTCGGGTATTCGGCAGCGGAACTAGAGGCCCGGGCAATCTTGGAAGGTGTCAAGCTTGCCCTTGATCATCGGTGGACGAAGGTGGTGATTGAATCCGATGCGGAGTCGGTCATCAAACAAATCCGAGGTGAAGTTTTCCAGTGGCATCTTGAGACGTTAGTTGAGAATATCAAAGTTTTGGCGACCCCGATCGTGAGCATTGATTGGCGGTTTATTCATAGAGAGGCTAACCAATGTGCAGATTGGTTAGTCAAGCATACTTTACAGGGGGGTGTCCTTCGGATTGGGTCGTTAGACCCCCCCCCCCTTTTTTCTCTTATTGTTGCGGATTGTAATTTTGCTAATTCGGTTTGTAACTACAACTCAAATTTTGATCGTTATATACCCTGAGTAAGTCGGGTTTCTTGGCCAAAAAAAATAAAAATTAATGGACCACTAATGGCCAAAAAGAAAAATAATAGACCACTAAATTTTTCAAACTGAATCCAATGGATTCTTTTAACGTGGCAGGTGCTAGTGGGAGACAACTGACGATCGATTTTTTTCAAAAAGTATGTATTTTCGATTTTTTTTTTGAAAAAGTATATATACAAAAAAAATATTTAGCAAAATGTGTATACGCGCACCCCGAGGTCGCGCCTATTGGACATAGGCGCACCCCTGGGGTGCGCCTATTCACAGGCGCTACTTAGAAGTTGCGCCGGGGGCAAAGACAGTTAATTTTTTTAAAAAAAAAAAAAAAAATCATTTTGTTTGAAAAATGATGACTCGATGTTTAATTAAAAATAAAATTATGTATATTTTAAAAAAAAATTAAAAAAATTATAGTAAGTAGATATTTTAATTGCGATTCAAATGATGCAAAAAATATTAAATTTGGATTTACGGATTGACTGTACGGCATGCCGTAAGTTGAGATATGAAAATTGTACTTAAAAAATTATAACTCGGACCATGTAACTCCAAACTCAACACGGTTAACGCCATTTAGGTCGTAAATCAATTATCTACGTAGGATAATTTTTTGGATTAAAAATAAAGTGATTTTGTAACCCCCCATCGTTTACACCCAAATTTGACCGAAATAAGTAAATGCATTAGGTGAGAAATTTAATTATATACTTACTAAAAAAAAATCAAAAAAATTACAGTGCGTAGATAATTTAATTACGAATTAAATGACGCTAACTATGCGTTAATTGTTTACTTTTAGACTGACTGTATAATACGGTACGTAAAAAACTCTACATACGATACAAAAACTCGGTTTTGCACAGTAAAATTACTGTTTACTGTGCAAAACACTATTTGAAAGTTTTTGTATCGTATGTAGAGTTTTTTACGTACCGTATTATACAGTCAGTCTAAAAGTAAACAATTAACGCATAGTTAGCGTCATTTAATTCGTAATTAAATTATCTACGCACTGTAATTTTTTTGATTTTTTTTGAGTAAGTATATAATTAAATTTCTCAGATAATGCATTTACTTATTTCGGTCAAATTTGGGTGTAAACGATGGGGGTCACAAAATCACTGTATTTTTAATCCAAAAAATTATCCTACGTAGATAATTGATTTACGACCTAAATGGCGTTAACCGTGTTGAGTTTGGAGTTACATGGTCCGAGTTATATTTTTTAAGTACAATTTTCATATCTCAACTTACGGCATGCCGTACAGTCAATCCGTAAATCCAAATTTAATATTTTTTGCATCATCTGAATCTCAATTAAAATATCTACTTACTATAATTTTTTTAAATTTTTTTTAATAGATACATAATTTTATTTTTAATTAAACATTGAGTCATCATTTTTCAAACAAAATGATTTAAAAATAAATAAAAAATGAACTGTCTTTGCCCCAGGCGCACCCAGGGGTGCGCCTATTCACATGGGGTGCGCCTATGTCCAATAGGCGCGACCCCGGGGTGCACGTATACACATTTTGCTAAATATTTTTTTTAATATATACTTTTTCAATTTATTTTTTCGAAAATACGTACTTTTTGAAAAAAATCCTGACGATCCAATGGATTTGTTTTACGAGGTAGGACTAAAGAATTATTGCTTAGGTGCTAGTGGGAGACAATATTAAGGGTTAATTGTGTCAATAATCTCTGATTTGTTCTTATCCTTATTTATTTAATAACATTTTATGTTTCAAAATATTATTATTTATTTAAAATTATTATTATATGTTAAATTTTAATAACAGAATAGTGAATAAAAAGTAAAAAATATTTGAAATATACATATAAATCTGAAATAATAAAATATTAAATTTAATTTAAAAATAATCAAAATATACATCCTATTTTTTCTTAATTTTACCATGAGTATTAATTTAAATTAATATTTAACATTAAATATTTTCCAATTTTGAAATTTTTTTATACATTTTTTTATTATAGAAATCATATATAAATTAAACTAAATATTATATATCTATGTGGACGTACTATACTACTATAATGACATAAAACTGATGTGATGCTAAAGCTGATGTGATGCTGATTTGGTACAACATGTGTAAGTTACATTATCGTTTAACATAAAAAAATAATGAAAGAATAACAGAGAGACTAAAAGACAACATTCACAAATATATAAGACCATCCGATAACATAAAAAAATTGAAGGTACCATTCAATCACATGTATTAAATATGTGGGATCATTAAAACTATTAACTGTAAAAATGATAAATGTTATTGGATTTATATATGGTAAAAAAATACAACTTATTATTAAATACTCATATTCAACCGTGACACTATGAAAACTCATTTTAAGCTTGAATATTTCAAAATAACGTTAAGTTTAATTTAAAACAAAGTAACTAAATGTAATTACATACACACAAAACGAATGTTAATAACGTAAGATATAGGTTTCACATATGTATCAAGACTTGTTGAAGTTTGTCTTAAAACAACTGTTTCTGCTGTAAAACTACTAACAATCATAACCCTAAACCAATAATAATAGATAGAGAAGCAAAGTCTAATTACTTCGAGGATAAATATTTAATAAAAATTAAGTTTGAGGACGAATTTAATTTTAACTTTGGTCCGAACTCCGAATGGCAAGTCAAGTCGTGGTTAGATGGCCAAAAAAAAAAAAAGGCGTGGTCGGCCCTCCACGGTTTCTTGCTCTTGTCTTTGCTTAAGCTACACCGAACACCTGGAGAGGATATATGAATCTTTATCCACTTGCGTCTCCACAGTAGAGGAAACATGCCCGTATCCACCATTCATCCGTCTCCTCCCTCGACCACCTTACTGGCATGTCCACTCCGTGCTCTCCCGCTGGTCTCCACTGATGGTGGGAGGGGAGCTCATAAAAATAACTTGAGATTTCGAAGACGCATGGCTGCTTCTGCAAGCAGTAAAGAAAACAATGCTCTTGAAGTCGGTGAGCGGCTTTATCTGGGCATGGACTTCGGAACCTCAGGTGCGCGGTTCGCGCTGATAGATAAGCAAGGCAAGATTCACGCTGAAGGCAAGAGAGAGTACCCTGTCCACCTGGTAATATAATGCTTCATAAATCATGGGGTCTGGAGAAAAAACCCATGATTTGTGGTAATCAACAGCTCTTTAAAATGGAAAAGACCCAATCTTCATGCTTTGTACTCAATCGGGTCTAATGCATATCGGAGGTTATTCTTAGCGTTTCTGTTGTGTAATCTGCAGTAACTGCAGATTCTTGATAAACCATAACAATCTTGTGATCTTGAATATGAGCAACAGTTTTGTTGTTTATCAAGATAATTTGAAAATCAGCAGAAAAAGAAGCAAAATAGGCATAACTTGAATTTATTTTATTTGATCTGCAATTGAGAATTTATACAAGAGTTACTACTTATTTTTAGCTAATTAATCCACTACTTTCACTACTTCACTATTCTTAGCTAATTATTATCCGACTTCACTATTTTTAGCTAATTATTTCACTATTCCACTATGTTTAGCTAATTATTCTATTAATATGAAAAACTTGGTTTTAACTAACACTCCTCCTAAATTAGGTTGTTGCAAACTCCCATATTTCCCTAAGAAGTAATACTTGACCTCGAAGTCTTTTGTCATTCCATTCATAGCTCACGTTTTATCTGAAGAACCTTCTTAATTGCATTTGTCTATCTTTTTTCATTATTCTCAATCATGGCAAGCTCCTTCTTCATTGCAGTTAGCCATTTCTTGTCAATCTTTGCTTCCTCATATCCTCCAGGTTCAAGGACTGCAAGATTGCATCTTTGATAAATCGCAACAAGAGATCTTATCCCCTAACAGATTGATCATCTGTAGTTCATCATCATCAAGGCAGACACTTTTGCCTTCAATTGTAGAATAAACAAAATAATAAGACTGGAAGAGTTTGTTCTTGATCTGATCCATCGACCGCTCCAACTCCGAGTGCAGCGTATCCGCAGTCACATTTGCAATCTCAAGTTGCCTCTCTGTGTTCCTTATGACTTCCATTGTCTGAGCTTTAAATTCTCTACAGTCAGCAAGTTCATTCCTTAGGGTTTCCACCAAGTTTAGGGTTTCAGAGAGCTCCATACGGAGTGTATCGTGATGTGTAGACTCTGTGATGTCTTCTTTGATTGTGAAAGCAGATTGCTTCTCCTCCAATGGATTGAGTGCAAAACTCTTTCCCTTCATTTTGATCCTAAATAGCTCTTTACCAGTAGAATATATAATAATGCACTTTTTATTTTCAAACAACAGCTTGAAATTCTTTTCTAGCAATTGACCAACACTAAGCAAGTTTTTATCAATTTCAGGCACATATAACACTTCATCAATCAACTTCGTACCTGAATTGCTATCTATAGCTACTGTCCATTTTCCTTTAACAGATATAAACTCTCCATTTCCAATTTTCACTTTGGAAAGAACTGACCTGTCAAGTTGTTTGAAGAGTCTCATATCACCAGTCATGTGATTAGTGTAGCCACTGTCGACCAACCACCTATCACTCGATGCTCCTGTTGTGAGGCAAGAAGCCGCAAACAGATGCTCCTCCTCTTCTTCATGGACAACAACTTGAGTTTCTCTATTCGACTGATTGTATTTTTCAAGGCAAATTTTTTCAACATGCCCCATCTTCTGACACCTACTGCATTTTATGTATGGCCTCTTCCAACATTTGTAGTGAGGATGGTTCTCCTTACCACAATGCTTACAAGGAGGAAGAGTTCTTCCTTTTTGGCCCATTACTACCGCACTTGACTCACTATCACTAAAATTAGGATTGCCTTTCCACTTCTCATTACTCCTCTGGTTTAAGTACAACTTGGCCTTCAAAGCACCTTCAATTGTCCATTCTTCACGCATCAATCGTCTTTGCTCTTGAGCTTGAAGAGAACTAAGGAGCTCTGCCAATTTCAGAGTTGATAGATCATTGGTGTTCTCCAATGAGGCAATGGTTGCTTCAAATCTCTCAGGAAGAGAGACTAATATGTTCTCCACAATTATATTCTGTTATCCTTCATCTCCTTACCAAGTATTCTAACATGGTTTGCAAGTCCCACCAATCGATCTGAGTATTCTTGGATGGTCTCAGATTCCTTCATTTGCTCCTTTTCGAATTCCCTTATCAAGTTCAGAGATTTCATGCCCCTTATACTATCATCTCCTTTGTATTCTTTTTCGAGAAAGTCCAAAATTTATTGGCCGACTTTATGAGCATGATTCGACTGAAAATTGCAGGTGAGATAACCGAATAAAGGCATGACTTGGCTCGTGCCTTCCTCATTTTCTTCTCCCTTTGAACCTTGATTTGAGCAAGTGTGGGGTTGGGTGGAAGAGCTGAAATTTCATAATCTTCTTCAACAACCTCCCACATATCAGTGCCCTCCATGTAAGCTTCCATTTTGACAGCCCAAACTTGGTAGTATGAGCCATTGAATTTTGGTGGAGCAACACCTGAGAAGGATTCTTCCATTTGATGAGAGCTTAGAGTGTTTATGGGTGGATGATCTCAAGAAATCGACAATCACACAACCTCACAAATCCTTCAAGAAATTAAGCTATGGGTGAATGATCTCAAGAAATCGACAATCACTCAACCTCACAGATCCCTCAAGAAGTTAAGCTCTGATACCACTGTTGTTTATCAAGCAAGATAATTTGAAGAACAGCAGAAAACAGAAGCAAAATATGCAGAACTTGGATTTATTTTATTTGATCTGCAATTGGAAATTTATACAAGAGTTACTATCTATTTTTAGCTAATTAATCCAATAACTCCACTACTTCCACTACTTCCATTATTCTTAGCTAATTATTTTACTACTTCCACTACTTCCATTATTCTTAGCTAATTATTCTACTACTTCCACTACTTCACTATTTTTAGCTAATTATTCCACTACTTCACTACTTCCACTATGTTTAGCTAATTATTCCACTAATATGAAAAAATTGATTTTAAATAACAAGTTTCAAGTATCTGCAATATTTGGTGAACAATCTTGCTGATTGCTTCCAGACTTTTGTTTTTTGGTAATAAGAACTGCTTGCTTACCGGAACAATAATCTGTTGATTTCTTTTGTCTAGAAAGAGGGAAGAGAGAATGGACTGGGTCCAGTCCTGGAAAGGGACGCTTCTCTCGCTCCTTGACGATGTCCCGGTCGATCTTCGAGCACTAATCGCTTCAATGTCCATTGATGGAACTTCTGCAACTACTATGCTTATAGACAGGTTAGGGGACCATAATAACAAAGTCCTATGTTTCTCCATTATTGTTCCTTGAACTTGCTTCCAAGGCAAGTAATTCGTTGAATAACTATTTCCACCTATATGTATAAATGCAGCAATACAGGAGAATGTCTTGGAATACCGTATTTATACAACAAGAGTTGCCCTGATGCATTACAGGAAGTTAAGTCCATTGCACCTGAGAACCACACGGTGTGTTCCAGTTCTTCAACCCTCTGCAAACTCATATCTTGGTGGAATACTTCAGATGATACAAAAAACAAAGAATCTGTGCTGCTAATGCACCAAGCAGATTGGTTGCTTTGGCTTCTTCACGGGAAACTCGGGATTTCGGACTACAACAATGCTCTCAAGGTAGGAATATTCCTCTCACAAATTGTTGATACGAACTACTTGAGCCACGATTTTTGAACTTGATGGTTGATTGCAGGTTGGGTATGATCCTGAAGTGGAATCTTATCCACCGTGGCTTCTTTCTCAGCCATATTCACAAGCTTTGCCTTCTGTGAAAGCTCCTGGGTCTCCGATCGGTCCTTTAAAAGATGGCATTATAAGGCAATATGGTGTGTTTGTTAGCTATTTTCACAAGCTTTGGCTTCTACTGAAGTTCATGATGTTCACTGAAAAGCTTTGTGACAGGGTTTTCGAGCGATTGTGTAGTTTGCACAGGAACAACAGATAGCATAGCTGCATTTCTTGCTGCAAGGGCAACAACGCCTGGGAAAGCTGTGAGCTTCTTTTAGTTTCACACAATATTTTTCTCTCATAATGTGATAGCATACTGAATTTTCAATCTGTGTCAATTTGGCAAAGGATCCAAGTTATTTAGTTCCTTCAATTCTGTGTTCTAGGTAACTTCGTTGGGATCGACTCTAGCTATTAAACTGCTGAGCACAAACAGGATAGAGGATGCACGATACGGGGTTTATAGTCACCGACTCGATGATAAATGGCTTGTAGGAGGCGCCTCGAATACAGGTGGAGCCGTGCTTAGGAAGATATTCACCGACGAGCAACTGGACAAATTGAGTGAGCAGATAAACCCTACGAAGGCATCTTCTCTCGACTATTACCCTCTGCAGGCTATTGGAGAGAGATTCCCAATGGCAGATCCAAATATGGTGCCGAGGTAACTTAGTTCTTAAGTTATCTCTTGTTTGTAACAGTTTCTGGCTTATCACACTGGAGGCTACCCTCAACCTTGCATTATGGCCATCCAAAAGCCCTCTGATTGTCATTATATGATGAATTAGAATTATACCTCATGGCTCTTGGATGCAGGTTAGAACCGCGTCCAGAAAGTGATGTGGAATACTTGCACGGTATACTCGAATCTATTGCTCGGATAGAGGGAAAAGCATATAACTTGCTGAGGGATCTCGGGGCGACCCCAGTTGAGGAGGTGTTCACAGCAGGGGGAGGTGCAAAGAATGACAAATGGATAAGGATTCGGGAGCGGGTGCTGGGTGTTTCAGTGAGTCGGGCAACTCAGACAGAGGCTGCCTATGGTGCTGCTTTGCTTGCTTATCAGGGTTCACTGAAAGGCACAGCTTCAACTTAGTTTTTCTTTTGGAGGTAAAGTCATGACATAGTTAATCCAACTTTTATTATAGAAATAAACTTGCATGGACAACATAGAAAAGTTCAATTGTGATAGCAGTAGAAATAGATAAGTCTACCAAGTAAAATGCATGGAAGGTTGATGGAGCATGCTGTTTACCCATAAAAGGAAGAAAAAAACTCAAAATTTATTAAAACCTTGCATTAAGTATTTGTTACAAATACAAAACAGGAGATTCTGACAATACACTGGGAATACTATCCAGTTATTATACTAATGGCTTTAACATAAATTTTGAAGGCCATAGAGCAATGCAGCACAAACAAATCAATACCACAACTTATAGGATGTAACATAACACAGTTTCCCTGAAATGGCTCAAGAATCCCTTTCTTTAGTAACTCGATCGGTTGGCTGAGATATACGCGTAAGCTATGGCCAATATGACAAGCAGCATCATAACCAATGTGGAATTAAATGTGGGTTGCTTCTTAACTATATATGATTTCCTGTCAAAGAGAAAAGAAAACCATGATGAATATAGTTTTTGGTTTAAATCAATAAGAAATTAGGTGAATTTTATGTAGAGGCCTCAACAAACCTGTTGTTTAGAAGACCGGAGTCTCTGCAAACTTTCTGTATAGCGTCCAGTCTGCTCAAAGTCTTTGCAGCATTCGGGTCGTTCTTCCTAACCTGGGTTGCTCAATTTCGTTAAAATCTTGATTCTGATCTTAAGATCTTACTATGATCTTATCCACCATGTAGGGTTCAGATTCTATAGTTGAAAAAGCGTACCTTTGGTTTCATCATACACGAAAAATCATAGAAGGCACCGTAAACATCTGCCATTGTTTTTGTCCGGTCAATAACTTTTGCAGTAAGACCTGAAAATGAAGAAAAACATGACAATAAGTTGAGTATTTTCAGCCCTTTATGATTCTGATATTGGAATAAGGGAGCAGCAGCACTAATTTTCCTACCACGCCTCATTTTGACAACTCCTCGGAAAACTTCAATGTTATCGTAGCATAAGGCAAGAGTTCCAATTGCCATGATCTACAGAAACAGTAGCAGAACAGATCAATAATAACATATTTTATATATGTATTGCAAAAGTTCATCAAATGACAAATTAACAGTGTCAATAGTTTTTTTTTGAGTTTATACCTGAGGGATGGCACAGAATCGGAAAATGGAGGAAGCGTTCAAAGCAGACATGTATACGAGACAATCCTCGGCATGTATCAAAGCATTAGTCACCATGTCATTCAAGCATTGCACGGCCTTCTCTGAGTTCTCTTCCTCCTTCAAATCCTCGAGCTTTGGCACATATTTACTCCAGATTTCACGAGGCCAGAACATTCGTGACTTTGGTATCTCATTAATATCCTCCAGATAATCTCTGATGATGTTTGTTTTCTGCAGTTGTTTAATTAGAATCAGAATTTTTCTATGTATTCAAAGCTCTTTCAAATAAGGATTTTCAACATAGTTGTAGCCAAATTCTGAACAGAACGTTCTAGCCACAAAAAAAATCATCTGAAAAGTCATAAATTTGAGAAACAATTTACTGGGATATATCATTGAATTACCTGAAGAAACAAACCCATTGAATTGGAGAGAGGATCTGAAGGAAGATCTTCCGAGCCAGAAGCGTGGAAAAGCTTAGACAAACCCAACCCGACAAGCCCCGCCACGTAGTGGCAGTACTCATTATAGTCATCAACAGTTTCTACCTGTATATATGTTATGATAAAAGATTATATTTTTTGGAAGACACATCGACACGTAAAAGTTTTAAAGGTGCAACTTTGAACCCAACTGATTAGTTTATAGAACTTCTAAGTGAAAGATGAAACTGATAACTTATTCAGGTCCATTAACTGTATTCAGACATCCAAAATGCTTTGGCTTGGAGTTTGGACGCTCCAGAGGATTTCAATATTGATATCATGATACCAAGTCTTTAGATTCTTCAAATCCAGAAGCGGTATTAGATTAAATTTATGCAGAGGCAAATTTAACAAACCTCTTTGCAGATGAATTTAGCCATGCCGGCACCCATTCTCTTGGTGATGTCTTCAATAGCCTCTTGGTAGCTGAAATTATTCCAAGTAAGTGAGGGTTTTTATAAAGAAATTTCTAAAGTCAGATCTATAGAAGACTCCTTCAAGAGATCAATCTGTTTGAAACTTTTCCAAAACAATATTTTACTAATTTGTGCAGAGGACCAGAATTTATAGTGGCAAAATAGTTTGACATAGTTATTTTTTTCATGTGAAAATGATTATTTGCTTATTAGAACTGCAGCAAATAGAATGAAATGGGGACAAGTCCTAGCTGGTTACCCTATCTCGAGCTCCAGAAAAGCATTTGAAACATGATGAAACTCGTCCATGAGCACCTTGTAATGCTTTGTACCACCTGCATAATATTTGGCGTAAAAAAGCAAGAAGCATGAATTCTATCCAGGAGGCTGCAGTTTCTAACCTAATTCCCAACGAATTTCAGCACTCTAATCAATTTTTCAGAAATAAAACCTTTAACAGAATTCATGATGTTCCGAGCTTAAAACAATGTTCACAAAATTTGGTTAAATCGGCTACACATACTATCTGTAGTCTATACAGTTAAAAGGAAGTAAGGCCATTCAGTTCACTCACAGGAAAAGTGCCAGGTGGAGTCATATATGTGTCTATGGAAGGCATTAAGAATTGGTACTTTGATATCTGTAGGTATACTTGTATCATCCTCTGCAAAGAAAACATGGTAATGAATTATCACTTGTTTAATATATCCAAATTACAGCACAGAATGGATGATAAAAACAGCAAAAGAAAAATATCGAAACACATCCGAAAAAGATGAAGGAAAAACAAAAACTTTGATAGAAGTATAATCACAAGCATGCCAATATATTATTGAGAACACATAAGAAAATGAGGTAATTGAGTGTTATAGGGAACTAACCAACAGTGTCAAGAGCTCGAAGAACTAAGTAGAATATGCAAACCTGCAAAATTAATCAAATGGTGATTAGGTGATGTATTAAATGGCGAAAGTAAATTGCATCACTCAATGAGCAAGAGCCAGAAAAGATGAATTACAGTGACATTAATAGAGTAGCACTAACAGCAAAATTGCATCATGCTAATCTACAATCATAAATCCAAAACCGACCATATTATTAAACACCAGAAAACGCAAAAACTTCTCAAATTAGGAGACTTACGGCGTCACGTAGCTTGGTATCAAGCTGCTGAATAACCAGAGCGAAGCTTCTGGAGACCTTGTGGAGCATACTGTAGCAGAACCCCCAATGAGGTTGTGGAGGGATCTGTTTCTCAGCGTGCCTGGCCGCCATCTTGAGTTTCAGAAGCGGGTAGAAGTCATCTGGGTTCTTCAGAATCGCCGCCAAACTTCCCATTCTGATCAATCGACAACTTCGGCACAGAATCGAGACTAGAGCAGATCTGCTTACGAGTGCTCACCTTCGAATATAACGAAAAAGATCTTCTTTTGGGGAGTCAACGACAAAAGTATGAATCAGAACTGAGTCTGAGAAACGGAAATGTGGATTGTGATCAGAGATGAACAAAAAAATATGGTGAGCGAGATGGGTTGGCGAGTGAACATAGAGAAGACACGGTGGGAAATAAGTTCAGACTTGAGGAGATGATGATTAATATATGAATTTGTGAGTATGCTTTGTTTGACGAAGTTGGTGGGAAACGAACGTAAAAAACGGTGCAAACTCTGCATTGGCGAATCACGTTCTTTTAGAGGACATCAAACGAAAACTAAGAAGAAACCTTAAAAAGCTCGGCTCCTGTCTACAAATTTAAGAGGATCTAAAAATTATGCGATTGGAAGAGTTTAAAAGAACATAATTTCACAATTTGAAGAGTTACCAAATTCATAATATATATTCGGAATAGCTGGAAAAAATATCTGCCAAAGAGACATGGAGATGGAGTTTAAATACTTAATCATCAAGTCACATTTTTTTTAATGAATTGCAATTCAGATTGTATATTCGATAAGTTGGTGCTCGATATAATTCGAATTGGTTATTTTTTAAGAACATTTCGAACAGTGAAGACTCCATTTAAAAAGGGAGTAAATAGACTTTACTAACACTCCAACTTCCCATTTAGATATTTTCATTTAAGACTTTAAATGAAGGATAAATTTTAAAAAGTGGCTATGTCAGAAAAAAAATTTGAAAAAGTATGTATGTAAAATTTTTTTTTAGCAAACTATGTATACGCGCACCCCGGGGTCGCGCCTACCAAACATAGGCGCATCCCAGGGGTGCGCATATTGCATAGGCGCACCCTAGGGATGCGCCTATGCAATAGGCGCACCCTAGGGGTGCGCCATTACCACGAATGTTTTTTTTTTTTTTTTTTTTTTAAAAACAAATTTTTCAATAATGACGACTCGATGTTTAATTAAATATAAAATTATATATCTATTAAAAAAAATTTAAAAAAATTATAGTAAGTAGATATTTTAATTGCGATTCAAATGATGCAAAAAAAAATAAATTTGGATTTACGGATTGACTGTACGGCATGCCGTAAGTTGAGATATGAAAATTGTACTTAAAAAATTATAACTCGGACCATGTAAGTCCAAACTCAACACGGTTAACGTCATTTAGGTCGTAAATCAATTATCTACGTAGGATAATTTTTTGGATTAAAAATAAAGTGATTTTGTAACCCCCCATCGTTTACACCCAAATTTGACCGAAATAAGTAAATGTATTAGGTGAGAAATTTAATTATATACTTACTCAAAAAAAATCAAAAAAATTACAGTGCGTAGATAATTTAATTACGAATTAAATGACGCTAACTATGCGTTAATTTTTTACTTTTAGACTGACTGTATAATACGGTACGTAAAAAACTCTACATACGATACAAAAACTTCCAAATAGTGTTTTGTACAGTATTTAAACAGTGATTTTACTGTGCAAAACACTATTTGGAAGTTTTTGTATCGTATGTAGAGTTTTTTACGTACCGTATTATACAGTCAGTCTAAAAGTAAAAAATTAACGCATAGTTAGCGTCATTTAATTCGTAATTAAATTATCTACGCACTGTAATTTTTTTGATTTTTTTTGAGTAAGTATATAATTAAATTTCTCACCTAATACATTTACTTATTTCGGTCAAATTTGGGTGTAAACGATGGGGGGTTACAAAATCACTTTATTTTTAATCCAAAAAATTATCCTACGTAGATAATTGATTTACGACCTAAATGACGTTAACCGTGTTGAGTTTGGACTTACATGGTCCGAGTTATAATTTTTTAAGTACAATTTTCATATCTCAACTTACGGCATGCCGTACAGTCAATCCGTAAATCCAAATTTATTTTTTTTTGCATCATTTGAATCGCAATTAAAATATCTACTTACTATAATTTTTTTAAATTTTTTTTAATAGATATATAATTTTATATTTAATTAAACATCGAGTCGTCATTATTGAAAATTTTGTTTTTAAAAAAAAAAAAAAAAAAACATTCGTGGTAATGGCGCACCCCTGGGGTGCGCCTATTGCATAGGCGCATCCCTAGGGTGCGCCTATGCAATATGCGCACCCCTGGGATGCGCCTATGTTCGGTAGGCGCGACCCCGGGATGCGCGTATACATAGTTTGCTAAAATTTTTTTTTGCATACATACTTTTTTAAATTTTTTTTCTGACATAGCCACTTTTTTAAATTTATCTAAATGAAGTCCAAGCATGGAGAGGCAGGTGTACTTCTTGGACTGAACGGAGGGTCTGCCAATTTTGACTTGCAAATGTTATTTAGTGACAACTGACAACGGAGCTACCAGATGAGGGAGGGACGATCACTATTTTTTGTGTTATATAATTTTAAGTTTAAAATATAATTTCGTTTTTTTTTTTAAATTTAAACTTGTTCCTTTAAAAAAAATGTTTTTTGAATCACTTAGTGTAATTCATGCCCCCTGAATTTAATTATTAACTTTGGCTTTGTATGCATATTATTCTTAATACGCTTATCATTACTTAGAATCTCCTTCCTTACCCTTCTAACGTATGCCGACTTTGTCAATTTTTGGACCGACTTCACTTTTTTATTTAAACACAAAATTTGTCAGCTCAAACCTTTATAAGAGCACTGCGTAAGTAATATATATATATTTAAATTAAAAAAAAAAAAAAAAGCAAAGAAGAAACAGAGTGAAATGTTAGAATATTATATACACATAGTCTAGTTTAGATTATCTTTTTATTATGCTTTATTCTTTATTTTATCTATATTAATTAGTTTATTCTTTTTATATTTATTTTTTATATTTAGTTTATTCTTTACAATTATATATATAGTTAGATAGTATAAATATTTTTATATATCGTATTGATATATATATATATATCTCGTTCTCTATACTATATATATGTAGTTCTCTATGTGCAAAATAACAAGTTTCTCAATACAATTGACAAATATTTTTCTTTTTCATTTCTTTCATGTTCTATTAATCCTAACATGGTATCAGAGCTTAGTCTATCCTAGGGTCAAATCTGTTGTGCAATTGCTTGTGATAATGTTGATATTCAGTTGATGCTCTACTGCGGTTCTGTGCTGGATTATTGTTGCGAGTATGTGCTGGATTACTTGATTGTTGCTGCGATTCTGTGCTGGATCATTGCTGCAATTATGTGCTGGTTCTTTGCTGGATTCTTTGTTCAATATAAGATGGATTTAATCACTGATTTGCTGATTCAATACCTCTACAAACAATGTTGAATTAATTGTGTTGAAATGTCGGTTTGGTATCGTGAAGATGTGTGATCACATTGAGTTTGCACAACCAAGTTTTTTTATGATTTACAATGGATTCAATACAAAATTGGAATGTTGGAATTCATATTTTAGATTAGTTTGTTAGCCACTACGACATGACCGCGACGAGATGACCGAGATGACCCTTCTTTCTTTTACGACATGACCACAACGAGATGACCAAATTGACACTGTAATGGTATGACCGAGTGTTTTTATTTTTCATTTGAATTTTAGCTTGAAAAACTTGTATTCGAATGTGGAGTATCTCACCAATGATGAAGATGTGCGAGTTTAATTCGATTGGGGATTTGATCGAGATTGAATTTGGGATCCGACACAAACAAATAAACATTGGAAGCTTGGGGACCAATTCAACAAATTTCAAAATTTGAGGATCAAAATCAAGAAGAGCAAATAACATGTATGAATGTTAGAGTAATATAAATCAAGAAAAGCAAAAAAATATGGATGAATGATAGAATATTATGTAGTATAGTTTAGATTATCATTCTATTATGCTTTATCCTTTAGTTTATCCATTTATATTTAGTTTAGTTTATTCTTTGCAATTATTCGTATAGTTAGATAGATATATAAATATAGTATGAGTATCGTTATAGATATTATTAATATATATAGTTAATTATCTCTATACTATATATACATAGAGAACTATGTACAAAACAACAAGTTTCTTAACACAATGGAATCATATTTTTTTTCTTGTTTATCTCCTTCAGTCTTTCATGTTATATTAAATCACAGGTAAGGGGTACGCTTCCATCCTCTCCGATGCTAGTGCATGAAGGATTCATGGGGTTCTGTGAATGGCATTGGTGATATAGGCTTTGGCATCTACTTCAGCTAAGGTATAAATAGCAGGTGCAGCATGGGCGACAATGGCGTCACGAGTATGAACTATAATCACCAATCTATTATATTCAGTATGCAATGGATTTAATTTTCACTACCTGAGTTTATGTTCTAGGTTGTTGTTGCTTGTATGTTCTCTATCTGTGCCATCACCCGATGAATTCTTGACAGTTTTCGGGCTTGCTGCTAGCTCCAGTTTTCGTAACACTGATGCCAAAGGTTCTATTTTCTGCTATGTGTTACGTTCAATTTGCTTATCTTTTTCGTCCAACAAAAGAGAAAAATCTGTCTGTGCTTTAAGCTAACGAGACAGTTTGATTTGTCCCAAGATCATTACTGACTTTGTCCAGGAAATAAAAATGCAGATGCCTGAATTCTTCAAAGAGCTTTCTGTATTCAGAAGACATGGAAGTAGAGAAGCTAAAAGCTCTACTTAGATCGTCTCTCTGGTAGTGTTACCTTGTTTCGTGAGGTATCTCAAATCAAGAAACAAATCCATGTATTCCTTCCAGTTCCCGAACAAGATGATGGCGAATGATTGTTTTCTGTCGGGAATGGCGTTGGTAATTTCTTCGGTTTGTTCCAGATTCAATGTGGTCAAGCAGCGTATCATCACTGATGAGGTAGTTTTTGAATATTTTGATACTGCAGAATTCATGCGCGTAGCACGTGTCCAACGACGAATGCATGCGCAGAATGCATAATCATACTTTCGTAACACCTCACACGCGACCAACGACGATAACATGCATGCGCGTAGCACGTGTCGTAGTTTAGTATAATCATTAGAGAAATACATTTTAGTTGATTAAAAAACTTTCACGCCAAATATGTTTTTCAACTGTGTATGTATAAGACATATATCTACATGTTATGAAGGCACAACTTTTTATTTACTATTGTAAATGACATATATATATATATATATATGTATATGTTGATTCAAGTTTTTCTATAACAATTGAATGAGTGTAAATAGTCTCTTAAAAGACAATATAATTATATATATTGATACAAAATAACATTAATAGTCAATGAAAATAATAAATAAGTTAAGAAATACTATTACCGAAAATTAAAATATACAACTACATCCTTACTAATTTAAGAGTTCGTTGATTTAGGTAACAAAACATTTATGTAGACTACATTTCGAGTATGTATACCTCTAATTCCTTCGAAGTCTCATTTCTTAACCAAAACTTTTGTTGTTGACTACGTGGTGTTATGTGATAATATAATATATAACTAACCGTGACTAAAAACATGGTAAAAAAATATATGTCGACGTTTGACAAAGTTTGACTTTGCGCTTTGTTTATAGTCATCATAATATTAAGTCGTATTGAAAACATATTACAGGACATTTGAAAATGTAAGTGAACATTTACCCCAGCCTCAATCTTAACTGGCGTCTTAGTCAATACTAACCTCAATCTACCCCCGCTCTAAGAGTATTTTTTTCGGAGTCGACAAGATTTGAACCTGGACAATCTGATACCATATAAGATTTCATATGTACGCCTTAACCAACTATCTCCTGAATCTAAACTTGTGAGAGAATGCATTCGGTATACATTTAAGATATATTAACACACTCACTACTATTTCTATGAAACAACTATTACAAATCTACTATGGCAACGTTAAGAAAATTTAAGTGATATTCTTTAAAAATAAAATGGAATTAGATATTTAATGAACTTATTCCTCATTTTTTTACTTTTATATTTTCAAACTTACAATGTGTTAAGTGTTATATAGATTTTAAGTTCAAGTATATTTGAAAAAAACACTATACAATTTATTATTTGTTTGAGTATTAATGTGCATGTGTATTATAGAGATTTATTAAGCTTCAAGTTTTGAGATTAAATAATGAAACACTCCTATACTCTAAATTTGACCAACCCTAAAGAATCATTAAATTCTGAAAATATATTTAATAATATTGTAGAGAATCTATAAAAGTGATAGTATATAAAATACTGTATTGTTATAGCATAATCACAAATTTATTTTTTTGTTTGAGTAGTTATAGCAATAAATAGAAGTTAAGTGTATTAAAAAACAAGTGTGCATTACTAATCTAGCGAATAATGTGCTATTGTAATAGTGAAAAGTCTCGAGTTCAAACTTTGCTGGAGTTTTTTAAAGAGATTTCTCATCCATAAATTGCATTTAAGAAATTGGTGGAGAGAGAAAATGTAAATGAATAAAATAATCATGATATGTTTAAATTAATTAAGATTATTAAGAGATATTCGTGTAATACAGGTAAAAGCGGTTACAAAAATAATTTCGTACTTTATAAATAGTATATATATAATAGTCATTTTGACTTAAAACATGTCAATTTAACGAAATTAGTAAACATATTTATACTCAAATATATGCACGTAAATAATAACATACGGAGTACAGATAACAACTTTGACAAACATAGAGACCATTTATACCTTATATTTATAAACCTGCACCACCTAAAACATGGAGGAAGCCAGAAATTTAGGTTAGTGAGGATAATAATTAGTCTAAGGGTCAAATAGTTGAAGCAAAAGAAATTCAGAGGGGCAAATATAAGAATTTAAATGGCTAAAATAAATATATTTTTTAAAGCTAAATTTACACAAAATCAAAAGTTGAGGGAAAGAACCTCATCCATCTTTGGCTTCATAGTGCCTAACCTAAAAGAATTGTACACTTTGACCTTACTATGCATTTTTTTTTTTGCCATCCAAAAATTAATTTTGAAAAATGCCGAGAATCGATCTCGAACCTCTCGCATCCAAGTAGGGGCGACGATGGGACCAAGTGTCCGTTTTTTACTAGGGAAAAGTATAAAAACGATGTAATATGTTTGCCGAAATTGGTGCTTGATTAAACTTGTTTTGGGTTGTAGGCATTTGATGTAACATGTTGCATTTTGTAGGTTTTAGATGGAAACGTTTGTTTTTCCATTTGTTATTCCGTTAAAAATTCTCATGTGCCACACACGTGACATGTTTAAAGAAAATTTATTGGAAATTCCGAAGTTACCCCTACCTCTATTTCCCTCCATATGCCACAGTAAGTCTCCTCATCTTCCAGGAAGTCTCTTACACAACCCGTACCGTCCCGTCTTCCTGATCGAATCTCTTCCCCACGTTTATTTGCAAAACCCTAACTCCTCCTTCTGTAATTCGGTGTGACATCCATCTTCCTTCCATTTCACAAAACTCTTCCAACCGTGAAGGAAAACTGGGCTCAGCAGGTTAAAGAGATATTGGAGAGTGAGGAGAAAAATGAAAATGCTGAATTTCGTGTAAAAGAAGTTCAATACATTTATGCTGAGGTACATGGAATCTTCTGCTTTTGTATTCAGTACAAAGTTTTCTGAGATTAATGAAAGTTCTACTTATAATTTTGTTGGAGAATGTTATTCCGTGCATATTGTGCATCTGAATTTCTATATTTTTGTGTGGATATTATTTGAATATCAAGATCTGGAGGTAGTTTAATATTTAATAATATAGCTGAATTCCTCTCAATTTTTGCAAGTGAAGATAATAAAGTGTCTTGTTGAAAACATTGTGGTGGACATATCGTTTAACCAGCTTGGTGGACTATGAGATAATAAAGTCAATCAATGAATTGTCGACTGCAATTGCTCCTGAGGAGAATTTGGACTCGAAGAAAACTAGTAAGAAAGTTGATAAGAGTAATGGGAGACCATCAAGGAATGACTCTAAGAAATCAATGGGCATAATTATGCAGGGGGAGGATTCAGAATCAAATTATAGTGATGTTGAGGAGTATCTTTACAGGTGTTGGCATTAAGAATACCCTTTCTCCATACAGTGCTGGACTATGAAGATGAATTCTTCACTTTGATGATGTTTGTTCTAATGTAATTCAAGAGAAGCAATTTGTTTGTGTCCTGGTTAAGCAGCTTCAGGTTTACTGAACATGTACATAGTAGATTTAGCTTCAGATTTACTGAATAGCTTCATTTTGATGAATTAGAGTTTGTTTTGTGGATTTTGGTGCACTTGGTATTGTACACAAGTATTTTGTAAAGGCAAAATACAGTTATGGTAACAAATATGAGGTTCTTTTGAGTGACAAATCTGCATGGGTTCTGTCTGTTTTGGATGACAAGTTTTAATTTACAGGTGGAATTCAATTCAGTTATGTTGGTAGATTTTTTCACCAGTTATTCAAAACATATTACATCAAATTTCAATTGGTTCATTAACATTTTTCATCAAAAACCAACAATTACAAAACGTGAGTTATCCAAAACAACACACACACTAACATAATTAACCTACAACCGCTCCGCAAACATCACTACAGCTAATTCACACGCTAACACGCTAACACACTTCAACTAATAACAATTTTTAACATTACAACAAACAGCAGCACCATAAGCACTCCAACATCAGTAAGCCACAATTTTTTCCTTCGATAAGTACTCCAACAACAGTGACATCTTACCTTTCCCTGCATGAGCAATGGTACTTAAGATTGGAAGAGGGAAAGTAGAGTAACTCCAATAACCAATTTTAAGATTACAGCAAACAACTCTAGATTGTAGCTCCAAGATCATATCTTTAATCTACTCATACAAGTTATAACTACTCCAGTCTCCAGCAATGTAAAGATTCTCATTGCCCACTACAAATAGGTCTAGTACAACGAATGAACTAAAGAATAGAGTATTGGGAGAGATTTTCAAATTGAGACTACAATTAGGGTTAAAAACCAAATAAATCGACAAAAATACCTTATAATTGAGACACCCATAGAACATTCGACTGAAATGTGGTGTCACTGTTGTTGGGAGAGCCAAAGACCCAACAAGGAGGGAACAAACACTTCGAAGTATAACAACACCGTGAATGAAGAACAATCAGGGAAGGAACACTGCATATAACAACACTGAAGAAGACAAGGGCATTTGAGAAATTTCACACTACCCGGACGTCAGGTGCAAGGCATGTGGACACTTAACGACGGTTTTGGACGGAAACTTAACGACTGCATCAAAAATCAACAACAAACATGTTGCATAAAAAAACAAATGTGTCGCTTTCGCCACGTTGGACAAACATATTACATTTTTTTAATACTTTTCCCTTTTTACTATGCATTAACTAACCATCAAACTTTTTTGTCCTGAATTATTAACAATCAAATACCTATGAAGAGTTCGTCATCATGTAACTCGTGCTGCTGCCTGCTATTAGAAGGAACCAAGGATCGCGACTGTTTTGGCCGTTGGTGACTTGGTTTAAAAGAAGAGGCTTTGTTTGTGGCAGATCCGAGAGCCAATTTCGGACGTGAATCATTTGAGAGAGAGAGGTGGCAGCAAGTCCAAATCAGAGTTCTCCTTTGTGTGGCCGTCTCTCCCTCCTTCCCTCTCCCGAGCTCTACAAGTCCACCACGCCGACACATTTCCCCATCTTGTCCGAAATGGGTGATTATCTTCTTCCTCACATGAGCGCGCAGCTCTGCAGACCCGCACTGCTCTCTCCATTCATCCATCTTCGTCCCCATTCACTGAAACGCTTCTCTAAGCCGCACTCTCTCCGCCTCCAGCCCTCTCTCTCTCTGCTTTCTACTCCCAGATCGTCAAAATCGAAGCTTTCGTCGAACCCATTTGCCGCAGCCTGCATTAGCTCTGGCCAGGATGTCGTCGAGCAAGAAGCTGATGCGGCGGGGAGCAGCGACAGTGATTTTGCTCTGTCATCACCGATCATATCGGAGAAAGTCGAGGGGGAGGAAGGGACTGTGCAAATTGATGAGATAAAGGAGGAATTGGCTGGGCTGAACCTGTGGAACCAAATGAAGGAGATTGTGAAGTTTGCAGGGCCTGCGACCGGGTTGTGGCTCTGCGGGCCGCTGATGAGTCTTATCGACACGGCTGTTATTGGCCAAGGAAGCTCAATTGAGCTCGCTGCTCTGGGTACTTGTTGATGTTCTTAATTTCCGTTCAATTTCCGATTTTAACAAGAAAATGCGTATATGGTCAATGAAGTTTGTCTTAGTTTAGTATCATTATCTTCACCGCTTATTTCATTAAAGTTCACAATACAACGGCTATTTGTGCAAATTGAATTAATGTGTAGGTGGATCGGTCCTAAGTTAGTTCAGCTATGGCTTTATTTTGTTATGACTTTCACCATGGACTTCTATTGGACAGGTCCTGGAACGGTTCTTTGTGATTATTTGAGCTATGTATTTATGTTCCTCTCTGTTGCTACTTCCAATATGGTTGCCACTTCCCTAGCGAAACAGGTCAGTATCTTGCTCCAAGTCTGTTATAGTTCTGTTTTGGTTGGAACAGAATTGATGCAGGTGTAAGCATATCTATCTTTCCACAAAATCATTTGTTTCCAGAAAATTTATTAATGACGGGTTCCACGGTTATCATTGATTGCAGAATAATCCTTTCATATGCTTTGTTTACCTATCATGATTTGTGTCCTTTCTGCAGATTTGCACATCCAGCAGCATTTTTTTTTTGATCATCAAAGAGTACTTCTATTTCATTCATTCAAAATGTCTCCATAAAACGAATTACAATCTTTCCTTAAAATAGCTACTAGTGGAAGTGGGGGTTGTCGAACCCAATCTTGTAATTTCACTCCCAATCTCGATTGATTGACAACCCAGTTAGCACCTTCATTTGCCTAGCTCCTAACCGTTGACCAATTTAGCGACTCAAAGTTTCCTACCAAGGCTAGGATCTTCGAGCATACCACTGCACTCCGCCAATATTGAGCCCTTCCTTGTATTTGTTCCATTATCCTCATCGAATCTGACTCAATTGTGACTTTGCACCATCCCATTTCAAGCGCCATCTTCACCCCTAGGAGAATTGCTTCAGCTTCCCGGACATCAACATTTTGGACCTTTAGTCGACTATTTGTTCCTCCAACCAAATCAACCACCCCGTTTTTCGCAAGCACCCCAAGTCCCGACATTCCAGTTCGACTACACCATGATGCATCACAATTTACCTTTATGTACCCTTGGATCGGTTGATTCCATGCCTGCTGTTCCCGGGGTGTTTGGTTTGGTTCTAGTATCACTTGTGCCCCACGGTACTCCTCGTACTCTCTCCTTATTAGGTCGATGACCTCCCGTATGTTTGGCCTTTTATTTTCGAACGCCATCTTGCACCTAGCCTTCCAAATGTTCCAACACGTGACTAGGCACAACCTCCATCTTGTATGTTGTGTCGTTTGATTCATGTTCGGTCCGTCTCGCTCGCATCCACTCTATCATCGACACTTGTTTTGGTCTATGGCATTCGTTCCCAAGATTTCTATCCATACTGAGCTTGTCCATCCACATTGGAGGACCATATGTTCCACATCTTCGGTTTGATCACATACCGGGCATTTTGGATCCACATTCATACCTCTCCTCCTAAGATTATCCCTTACCGGCAAAGAGTTGGTAAGTAGCTTCCATATGAAAGTTTTTACCTTTGGCATAATGTTTGATTGCCATACTTCTCGGCAAATTGTCGTGGTTCTGGTCCCGACCTGTCTCATTGCCGTAACTTGCCCCACCTCGGCCTCCTTGATTCGATGGTAGGCCGTCTTGACCGACACTCTTCCATCATCCGTGAAAAGCCATATTAAGTAGTCCGGTCCGGGTTCATCGGGTAGGTTGATCTCTAGAATAAGCAGCATTTTTGTTGAATTGTGTATTATTCTAGATTCTTGCTATGGTTTCCAAGGTTGGTACATACCATAGCTACACTGTATGGTGCAATTTAATTTAATTTAATGCAAATAACTGATATCCTGAAATCTTATGGTGTTGTTTATGTTGCATCATCAGTCCATGAGTCCATCTGCTTTAATGATAGCTGAATGCAGGATAAAAATGAGGTGCAGCATCAAATATCAATCTTACTCTTTCTTGGGTTGGCTTGTGGCTTCTTGATGCTTTTCTTCACAAGAGTCTTTGGTGCATGGGCGTTAACTGGTAAAGAGAATGCTTACTGTTATTTATTTTTGGTTTAACTTTAGGGTTCCCTATATCCTTTTCATAATGGAAGTTTGATATAACCATTTTTTGTAGCCAACAAAACATAGTCTGTAACCTCATTTTTTTACAAAGAAAAGCCGTGTGATGCTATATTGATTTCTTTTGATTGTTGATCTCTTCAGCTTTTACTGGTGCAAAAAATGTACATATTGTGCCTGCGGCCAATACCTACGTTCAGGTTTGCTTCTTTCTCTTCCCTTAAAGTTCTACTGGAGGGCGAGTTTTGTAATTTATTTTTACAGGGTTCTCTATCTTATTGGTCATAAAATAAAGTGATGTCTTTAGTCATCTCTGCTCCAGTATTTAACATTTATCATTAAAATGCTTACAAGTTAACTGGTTCTGGTGGATTTCTAGATCCGAGGTTTAGCATGGCCCGCAGTCCTCATTGGATGGGTAGCTCAAAGTGCAAGGTATAATTTTTCTCTTTGTCTCTCTCATCTCATATTACACGTTCTTTGTTAAAGTGGCATTTTGCCAGTAAATCTTGGATAATCCTCATAAAATGATTTCCCTCTCGATTTCAGTCTTGGCATGAAAGATTCATGGGGGCCTTTGAAAGCTCTAGCTGTTGCAAGTGCTGTTAATGGCATTGGCGATATAGTCCTCTGCAGCGTCCTTGGCTACGGTATAGCTGGTGCAGCGTGGGCAACAATGGTGTCACAAGTAAATCTCTAATAACTTAGGCACTATCACAATAATTTTGTATTGAATATGGTTGTAGTGCATCATTGATTGAATTTGGCCAAAAAAAAAAAAATAATCATTGATTGAATTTTCACTTACCAGTTCATGTTCTAGGTAGTGGCAGCTTATATGATGGTTGCATCTCTCAATGACAAAGGATACAATGCATTTTCTGTCTCTGTGCCGTCAGCTGATGAATTCATTTCCATGCTTGGTCTTGCTGCTCCTGTCTTTATAACAATGATCTCAAAGGTCCAGATTATTTACTTGTAGTCGGAAAAAAAGGGTCAGACTCCTTCATCTACTTACTTTTCTTGAGGGAATTTGTTCGAATTTTGATTTTCCAGGTGGCCTTCTATTCACTTCTTGTATATGTTGCTACATCAATGGGCACAATATCTGTAGCTGCTCACCAGGTACATATTCAGTCACTGACTGATCATATTCATCCAGAATGCGAAATTTAAAACTTCTTGTGACAAATTTCATAGGTCATGATTCAAACATATTGTATATGTACTGTCTGGGGGGAACCTTTGTCTCAAACTGCTCAATCATTCATGCCCGAGTTACTGTATGGTGAGAATCGAAGCTTGATAAGGGTAAGCAACTTGCATAGCTCTCAGAATAAGCAAAACTTACTGGGTTCTTGTCAATCATAAATTATGCAAAATTATTCCTTTTGCTCTTGCTTAAATTGCACTTATTGTAAAACAGGCTCGGGAACTGTTAAAATCTCTGCTGATTATCGGAGCTATGCTTGGATTAGTGTTAGGGGTTGCTGGAGTTATCATTCCTTGGTGTTTTCCCAAAATCTTTACAAGCGATCATAATGTCATCCGAGAGGTTGATTCTTCTTTAATCATGTCATCTTTGCAAACCGAGTCTATATTGAGTTATGAGGAATCTGAGATACTTGCTTTCGTGAGGAACTATTTATCTCCTTTTACCGTGTTGGTAATTTTCTTGCAGATGCACAAGGTCTTGATTCCTTATTTTATTGCGTTATCGGTTACTCCATCCACGCATAGCTTGGAGGGCACATTACTGGTAGGTTCCACATACATTATGAATGCTCATTCTCAAATAAAACCAAGGATTGCTCATTCTCTAATTATCTTAAAACATTTTACATGCACTTGACAAGTTTATTTATTTTCTTTTGCAGGCAGGACGAGATCTTAGATTCATTAGCATAACGATGACTGCATGCTTTACATTGTGTTCTCTTCTACTATTGGTAGAGGCTTTTGTATTATTTTCCTATATTCTTTACTGAATACTGGTTCTACTTTTACAGCCGTTAAAAACTTCATTTGTTCATTGGAACAGTTTATCAGCAGTAAAGGAATTGGCTTGCAAGGATGCTGGTATGCATTGGCAGGATTTCAATGGGTAAGGACAGTCAGATTCCATTCCTAATCTAATGAACAAATTAATCAAGAATAAAATGCATATATATCTTTGCACAAAGTGCGAATGAATAACTATTAGTCTATTATAACGTGTCTCCTTTAAGCAAAAATACCTAATAAACTCGTATTTTCTTAGTCATTCTGTTTAGCTGACTGATCAATTTTACAATATTTGCAGGCGCGATTTTCACTTGCTCTTACGCGCCTTTCTTCTCCAAACAGCATTTTACACTCGGAGTCCCCGAGCCATTTCTATGCGCAGAAACTAAAAGCTGCTTAGTTTGTGACTTTGTGTAGATTAGTCCTTTGGCTTATTTTATCAGATCCTTCCATTCTTTCACACCTACTGCCTAATGGAGATCATCAACCAACTGTATCATGATGTATATTCCCTGGTTTACCAAGATGGGGTAGTCAGTAAATGATGATTTTCTGTGTCTAATTAGTCGTCATTGTAAGAATGTTGTTGTTGCTGCAGCAAAGCTGTTGCTGATACATTTATCAATTGAAAAGCATATAAATGAAATTTGTTTTTCTTCGGCAGATATGTCAAATGTAGCAACTGTTATTTTCAGCAGCTATCTCATTCTCAAGATGAGCAGCCTTAGCAGCCCTCATTGCATTATCCTCCATAGAGGCACATTTGTGGGCAAGGTGCACTGCCAATGCGCCGACCTCAGTCTCTGTGGCTAAAAGCTATAGACAAAAGGTTAATTACAAATAATGAGAAGAATAACCAAGTGCAAGGAAGAAAACTTACGGAGGCGATTGAGGTGATTTCTAACGGCCCCTTCGACCCATTGAGGATCGAAGTGGAGTTGGCGACGATCCCAGGAAGTACAGAGTCGCTCACCAAGTGTAGGGACAGGTCTGAATGAAGAGGGGTTCCTTCGGGAAGTCTGGCATGAAGGGACCTTCCCTTTGGAATACTGGTACTCTGCAATCTGCAAGCGACGCCAGGGCTCCCAGTTCATCATGCTATTTTCGTAGACGGGTGTCTCATAGAGGTGCCGCCTCAAATTGAATCCAGGGCCTTCGGAAAGATCCAAAGGAGGATCGATTGGTGCGGCAGATGAATGGGACATCTGAGGCATTGTTTGCCTAAAGGGCGAAGGGGACCTTTGAGGCATGCTTGCCTGAGGGGTGAATGTTCGAGCGTGGAGGTCGAAAATCTAGGACCTTCCAGCGACGCTTCAGTTCCTAAAAGTCAACAATCAAAGGACCCAGTTAGCAAAAATTTCACAAAATAGGGTAAAATTCTTTGAAAAAGGAATACCTATTTGCGTCGCCGTCTATTCAGTACTCTCATCCAGCACAATAGTGTTGGAGGGATCAGCAGGGTTGGTCTTGTCCTTCTTGGAGTGCCGCTTCCTCTCTAGGGCTATGGATTTGCCTTGTGCTTCTTTTTAGATGACTCTTCCTCCTCTCTGATAGGTGGAAGGACACCAGTCGCTGCCTAGATATAGTGCCCAGAATGTTGAAATAAGTAATCAAAATAATCATCATCATCTGCAGAGAAAAAGAAAAGATTAGAAAAATACCTAGTCAATATCTAGACGAAGATTTGACGACTTTAATGTCGCACTAGCAAGCGCCGCCTCTGTTGTATCCTTGGATATATACGAGAGTTGTCCCTTAGAATGTGCTAGGTATATGAGGTTAAGGGTGTCGAGATCCTCTTCGGAATATTCGGTGAATGAGGGTAAATGATCCATACGAGATTTCTTAAAGGCCAGGCGACGCCTCCTCCGAAGAAAAAGTATTTACTTTTTGAATTTGAGTTAGTGGACTTAAACTCACTAACCAATGGTTTTTTAGGATCCCAGAACCAAGGGTTCTGTCCAAGGCATCGAACATTCCAACACTTCGACTCGGGAAAACGAGTTTGAAAGAGAAACACGTCAAATGCGTTGAATTGAAGGCGATATAGGGACCTAAATAAAGAAAGAGAGTAGGTCAACCCTTATCGAAGCAAAGAATACTAAAGACTACCCACATACGTATGGCGTTTGGGGTCAGTTGAGTAGGAGTGATGTCATAATAACGACACATCTCTATAAGAGTTTCGCAAAAAGGGAAGCGAAGCCCCGTCTCTATTTGACTCAAATAGATTGTGGCTTCGTATTCACCTGGAAAACAGACTCGATCGTCACCCATAGACTCAGGATAAGGGAAACGAGGTCGATCAGTGTTGTTCATACCCGAGGTTTCTACCCCCAACACAAAATTCTCTCGGGTAATGATATTTTGTTTCAGATCAATGGAAGGAGGGGGAAAGTTAAGAGTCTTACTAGGGGCATTGCTTAAAGAGGCCATGACTTTCTTCAATAATCGAACTTCTGACGGCGTTACTCGACAACGGGCAATGATGACGACGCTTTAACTAAAAGGCGATTGCTAAACATACAAGTTTTCTAGAAAAAGAATCTAGAAAGAAAGCAGAGCTGAATTGGTTGAAAGTATTCAAAAGGAATGGGTCACCCCTTTTTATAGTGGGCCCTTGAAGAAACGGTAATCATTGCAACTGAAGATGTAAGGTCACGCCTAGTAAATCGTTGGATTGAAATGGAATTTGAAACGTCGCTTCTGGTGAATCGTTAGATCTCAACGGTCACATGGATTGCTGACGTCACGTAACTGTTCCATTCAAATTCAAAGAAAACCAAAACGTTGGACAATGTGGACTGTTGGATCCCTGAGGATCACACGGATTGCTGACTTCGCGGGGGGCAGATGATCCGATTCATTCCTTCAAATTCAAATGTGAATTTTCCCGCCAAGAAGTTTTCGAATTCCCGCCTTCCAAAGATTATAATCATTGCCTTATAAAGTTCATAAAGGATCATCGACGCCTATTAAAATCAGAACCCAATTGATGCAAATTAAGGCTTATATAAAGTCGAAACTCACAGAGGATTCTATCCAATCAGGACCAACGTTCTGTTTGGCTCGAGGGGCAGATGATGGGGTTTATAAGAGACGCTTTATTTAATAACCATTTATCACTGACCTTCTAAATAAAAATCATAAGATGTTGTCCACCAAAGGCGTCGCCCATAGTGCTAGAGACGCGTCAACCTATACAAAGGCGTCGCCTCCAGGTGTCAAGATAAAACCACATTAAATGGGGACCATACATCTCTGATATTTATGGATAAGATCATTGTCCCATCCGAATGGCAGTTTAACCTCAGTTAAAAGGCTAACCACGGTAAAAAGGTAACACTATTTATCGGGTTAAGTCAATGCTATAAATACAAGCATTCATCGTCATTTATTACATTCAGAAATTTTATCACACACACAAAAAAGAAAAGCTCAGACTGGCGTAAACTTCGGAGTGGATAAAACGGGTCAACCCGATGATGTTCTTTGTGCAGATCCGATCCGAGAAGAGCGACGTTTGTGTAGGATAAAGATTCTGAAATCCAACAGGTTCTTCGGGTTGTTCCAGATGCAATGCGGTCAAGCAGCGCATCATCACTGATGAGGTGGTTTTTGAATATTTTGATACTGCAGAAGAAGGCGGTGTTTGTAATTTTGGATCAAAATGTTCAGTAGCTCAAATCCTAGGTGTAAAAATTACCTGAAAGGCTGAAACCGTATTTCTGTCCTCGAAATCGTATGGTAGAGGGATATTTTTTTAGTTCTCAAGCTTACAGTTTTACAAATTTGGTATTCAAACTTGACCTGTTGTTGCCTTTTAGTCCTTTTTCCTTAAATAGCTAATCTATCATGGATATTTGGTTGATATATGAAGGACTTTCTGCTGCCGACATAGTCGACCCTAAATATTCAACTAATTTGCAGACAGGTCCCATTATATTTATGGGTAAATGACTTAGATCCACTCGTACAATTATTTGTATGGTTGTTGGGTGTTGCTAAAAGTTTAAAACGCAATACCTTTATTATTATTCATTTCATTCAGTTTTTTTTCTGTAAATACATTACATTTTTTTTTTGTTAAAATGGTTATTTATCATTCTGTTTATCTTCACTTTTTTAAAATAATAAATCACTAATAAAAAAAATGTTGTTCTAAATGTATTTTAAACACAACATTGTTGTTTTTGGATTCATTACTTCTTTCTTAGTTCAAAACGAATCTATAATACATTTTTTAGGTTCCTTTTTAAAGTTTAAACCCATAATTCAATATTTTTAACATTGTGTTTTTTCCTTCTTGCTTCTATTACATTACTAAAGATATAATAGTCTTTTAAACTTAAAACATGTCTATAGTATCTGTACTCAAAGTCTCAAATATATGTGTATAAATAACAATATACTTAGTACAAATAACAACTTTGACAACACTTAGGTACACTGAAACCATTTATACCTTATATTTATAAGCCTTCACTTTGACTTAAAATAATTGTACACTTTGACCTTACCTACGCATTAACTAATAATCAAATTTTTTTTCTGAGTTTTTTCAAAAAGTAACCACTGTGCAAAAATAATTTGAAAAAGTAATTATACTGAAAAAATATTTAGCAAAATGTATATATGCGCTACTGGGGGTAGCGTTCTTTACAACGTGTACTAATTTGATTAGCGTTTTTCAACAAACGCTACTAGGGGTAGCGTTTTTCATAAAACGCTACCCATAGTGGCGTTTTTTTTAACGTTTTTTTTACGACTCGATGTTTAATTAAAAATAAAATTATGTATATATTAAAAAAATTGTAATAAGTAGATAGTTACATAATCTTGTTTTTTCTTCTAAAAACTATAGTTAGTGAGTTCAACTTTTTAGAAGCAAAATATTTTATGGGATGAAATAGTTTGTATGAGATGAATATAACTATAGTTTTTAGAAGCAAAAACATGATTATGTAACTATCTACTTATTACAATTTTTTTTAATAAATACATAATGTTATTTTTAATTAAACATTGAGTCGTAAAAAAAACGTTAAAAAAAACGGCACTAGGGTAGCGTTTTTATGAAAAACGCTACTTATGAAAAACGCTACTTATGAAAAACGCTACCCCTAGTAGCGTTTGTTGAAAAACTCTACTCAAAGTAGCGCATGTTGTAAAAAACGCTACCCCAGCTTATATACATTTTGCCAAATATTTTTTCAGTATACTTACTTTTTTAAATTATTTTTGCGCTTACTTTTTTAAAAAGCTCATTTTTTCCTGAATTATTAACAGTTCTATGAACAGTTCGGCATCATGTTACGTGCTGCAGTTAGAAGGGACACAAAGGATCTCGACTGTTTTGGCCGTTGGTTTTAAAGAGGATTCTGAGAGCCATTTTTCGGACGTGAATCATTTGAGAAAGAGAGAGAGGTGGCAGCAACTAGCAAGTCCAAAACAGAGTTCTCCTTTGTGTGGCCGTCTCTCCCTCCTTCCCTCTCCCGAGCTCTACAAGTCCACCACGCCGACACACATTTTCCCATCTTGTCCGAAATGGGTGATTATCTTCTTCCTCACATGAGCGCGCAGCTCTGCAAACCCGCCCTGCTCTCTCCATTCATCCATCTTCGTCCCCATTCACTGAAACACTTCTCTAAGCCGCACTCTCTCCGCCTCCAGCCGTCTCTCTCTTTGCTTTCGACTCCCAGATCGTCAAAATCGAAGCTTTCGCGGAACCCATTTGCCGCAACCTGCATTAGCTCTAGCCAGGGAGTCATCGAGCAAGAAGCTAATGCGACGGGGAACAGCGACAGTGATTTTGCTCTGGCATCACCGATCATATCGGAGGAAGTCGAGGGGGAGGAAGGGACTGTGCAAGTTGATGAGGTAAAGGAGGAATTGGCTGGGCTGAGCCTGTGGAACCGAATGAAGGAGATTGCGAAGTTTGCAGGGCCTGCGACCGGGTTGTGGCTCTGCGGGCCGCTGATGAGTCTCATCGACACGGCTGTTATTGGCCAAGGAAGCTCAATTGAGCTCGCTGCTCTGGGTACTTGTTGATGTTCTTAATTTCCGTTCAATTTCCGATTTTAACAAGAAAATGCGTATATGATCAATGAAGTTTGTCTTAGTTTAGTATCATTATTTTCATCGCTTATTTCATTTAAGTTCAAAATACAACGGCTATTTGTGCAAATTGAATTAATGTGTAGGTGGATCGGTCCTATGGTAGTTCAGCTATGGTTTTATTTTAGGATAAATATCAAGTAGCTACCTGAACTTTGACGTTTTGCAACGAGCTAACCGAACTTTGAAAATTCAAAACGGGCTGCCTCAACTTTGAAGAATGTGCAAATAGCTTCCGACGACTTTCCGCCAACTTTCCGACAGAAAATTGGACGGAGGTAGCTATTTGCACCTTTTTCAAAGATGAGGTAGCCCATTTTGATTTTTCAAAGTTCGGGTAGCTTATTGCAAAACGTCCAAAGTTCAGGTAGCTACTTGATATTTAACCTTTTATTTTGTTATGACTTTCACCATTGACTTCTATTGGACAGGTCCTGGAACGGTTCTTTGTGATAATTTGAGCTATGTGTTTATGTTCCTCTCTGTTGCTACTTCCAATATGGTTGCCACTTCCTTGTCGAAACAGGTCAGTATCTTGCACCAAGTCTGTTATAGTTCTATTTTGGTTGGAACAGAATTGATGCAGGTGTAAGAATATCTATCCTTCCACAAAATCATTTGTTTCCAGAAAATTTATTAATGGCGGGTTCCACATTTATCATTGATTGCAGAATAATCCTTTCATATGCCTCGTTTACCTTTCATGAACTTTTTTCAGAAAGAAACGTTCTCTAGGGCACAAGCTCTAGCTTTGTGTCCTTTCTGCAGATGTGCACATCCTGCAGCATTTTTGTTGAATTGTGTATTATTCTAGATTCTTGCTATGGTTTCCAAGGTTGGTACATACCATAGCTACACTGTCTGGTGCAATTTAATCTTATGCAAATAACGGATATCCTGAAATCTTATGGTGTTGTTTATGTTGCATCATCAGTCCATGCGTCCATCTGCTTTAATGATAGCTGGATGCAGGATAAAAATGAGGTGCAGCATCAACTATCAATCTTACTCTTTCTTGGGTTGGCTTGTGGCTTCTTGATGCTTTTCTTCACAAGAGTCTTTGGTGCATGGGCGTTAACTGGTAAAGAGAATGCTTAGTGTTATTTATTTTTGGTTTAACTTTAGGCTTCCCTATATCCTTTCATAATGGAAATTTTATACAACCGTTTTTTGTAGCCAACAAAATATAGTCTGTAACCTCATTTTTCTACAAAGAAAAGCCGTGTGATGCTATATTGATTTCTTCTGGTTTTTGATCTCTTCAGCTTTTACTGGTGCAAAAAATGTACATATCGTGCCTGCGGCCAATACCTACGTTCAGGTTTGCTTCTTTCTCTTCCCTTAAAGTTCTACTGAAGGACAAGTTTTTTAAATTCTTTTTACAGGGTTCTCTATCTTATCTTATTGGTCATAAAATAAAATGATGTCTTTAGTCATCTCTGCTCCAGTATTTAACATTTATCATTAAAATGCTTACAAGTTAACTGGTTCTGGTGGATTTCTAGATCCGAGGTTTAGCATGGCCCGCAGTCCTCATTGGATGGGTAGCTCAAAGTGCAAGGTAAAATTTTTCTCTTTGTCTCTCTCATCTCATATTACACATTCTTTGTTAAATGACATTTTTACAGTAAATCTTGGATAATCCTCATAAATTGTTTTCCTCTCGATTTCAGTCTTGGCATGAAAGATTCATGGGGGCCTTTGAAAGCTCTAGCTGTTGCAAGTGCTGTTAATGGCATTGGCGATATAGTCCTCTGCAGCATCCTTGGCTACGGTATAGCTGGTGCAGCATGGGCAACAATGGTGTCACAAGTAAATCTCTAATAACTTAGGCACTATCACAATAATTTTGTGTTGAATATGGTTGTAGTGAATCATTGATTGAATTTTCACTTACCAGTTCATGTTCTAGGTAGTGGCAGCTTATATGATGGTTGCATCTCTCAATGACAAAGGATACAATGCATTTTCCGTCTCTGTGCCGTCAGCTGATGAATTCATTTCCATGCTCGGTCTTGCTGCTCCTGTCTTTATAACAATGATCTCAAAGGTCCAGATTGTTTACTTGTAGTCGGAAAAAAAGGACAGACTCCTTCATCTACTTACTGTTCTTTGAGGTAATTTGTTCGAATTTTGATTTTCCAGGTGGCCTTCTATTCACTTCTTGTATATGTTGCTACATCAATGGGCACAATATCTGTAGCTGCTCACCAGGTACATATTCAGTCACTGTGGTCATATTCATCTAGAATGCGAAACTTAAAAAATTTTGTGACAACTTTCATAGGTCATGATTCAAACATATTGTATATGTACTATCTGGGGGGAACCTTTGTCTCAAACTGCCCAATCATTCATGCCCGAGTTACTGTATGGTGAGAATCGAAGCTTGATAAGGGTAAGCAACTTGCATAGCTCTCACAATAAGCAAAACTTACTGGGTTCTTGTCAATCATAAATTATGCAAAATTATTCCTTTTGCTCTTGCTTAAATTGCACTTATTGTAAAACAGGCTCGGGAACTGTTAAAATCTCTGCTGATTATCGGAGCTATGCTTGGATTGGTGTTAGGGGCTGTTGGAATTATCGTTCCTTGGTATTTTCCCAAAATCTTTACAAGCGATCATAATGTCATCCGAGAGGTTGATTCTTCTTCTTTAATCATGTCATTTTTGAAAACCGAATCTATATTGAGTTATGAGGAATCTGAGATTATGAGGAATCTGAGATCCTTGCTTTCGTAAGGAATTATTTATGTCCTCTTTACCGTGCTGGTAATTTTCTTGCAGATGCACAAGGTCTTGATTCCTTATTTTATTGCGTTATCGGTTACTGCATCCACGCATAGCTTGGAGGGCACATTACTGGTAGGTTCACATACATTATGAATGCTCATTCTCAAATAAAACCAAGGATTGCTCATCTAATTATCTTAAAACATTTTACATGCACTTGACAAGTTTATTTATTTTCTTTTGCAGGCAGGACGAGATCTTAGATTCATTAGCATAACGATGACTGCATGCTTTACATTGTGTTCTCTTCTACTATTGGTAGAGGCTTTTGTACTATTTTCCTATATTCTTTACTGAATACTGGTTCTACTTTTACAGCCGTTAAAAACTTCATTTGTTCATTCGAACAGTTTATCAGCAGTAAAGGAATTGGCTTGCAAGGATGCTGGTATGCATTGGCAGGATTTCAATGGGTAAGGACAGTCAGATTCCATTCCTAATCTAATGAACATATTAATCAAGAATAAAATGCATATATTCTTGGGTTAATAACCAAAAAACAAGCCGAACTTTGAGGAAAAACCAAACAGCAAACCGAACTTTTTTTGTTGACAAACAACAAACCAAACTTTTGGAATTGAGCAATCAACAAACCTACCTCAGATTTTCATTAAGTTTGAATAAAATTTTCAATATTTGAGTGAGTTATTAAGTCAACATTAGTTGAACTATTTTAAATAAAGATTATTACGACTTAATAACTCCCTCAAACATTGAAAAAATCGTTCAAATATAATGAAAATATGAGGTAAGTTTATTGTTTGCTAAATTTATAAAGTTTGGTTTGTTGTTTGTCAACAAAAAAAGTTCAGTTTGCTGTTTGGTTTTTCCTCAAAATTCGGTTTGTTATTTGGTTATTATCCCTATATTCTTTTAGTATATTAATCTTAAAAATATATTTTTGCACAAAGTGCGAATGAATAACTATTAGTCTATTATAACATTGGTCTCCTTTAAGCAAAAATACCTAATAAACTCGTATTTTCTTAGTCATTCTGTTTAGCTGACTGAATAATTTTACAATATTTGCAGGCGCGATTTTCACTTGCTTTTACGCGCCTTTCTTCTCCAAACAGCATTTTACACTCGGAGTGCCCGAGCTATTTCCATGCGCAGAAACTAAAAGCTGCTTAGTTTGTGACTTTGTGTAGATTAGTCCTTTGGCTTATTTTATCAGATCCTTCCATTCTTTCACACCTACTGCCTAATGGAGATCATCAACCAACTGTATCATGATGTATATTCCCTGGTTTACCAAGATGGGGTAGTCGGTAAATGATGATTTTCTGTGTCTAATTAGTCGTCATTGTAAGAATGTTGTTGTTGCTGCAGCAAAGCTATTGCTGATACATTTATCAATTGAAAAGCAAATAAATGAAATTTGTTTTTCTTCAGCAGATATGTCAAATGTAGCAACTGTTATTTTCTGATGATGAAAAATTTATTTAAAGATTCTGGAAAGGAAATGACTGAACAAGAAAACCTTTTCCTAATGCAACTTCCTCAGTTCTGAGAATCTACAGTATGATATCTCAGACTCAAGGAAGGCGTTGACTTGAGTCTTCCACTTGGTCTGTGCCGTGTGCTGCCACCAAGTAATAGTGACAGAAACGTTAATGGAAGCCTTCCTTCCTTGGAGTAGTTAGAACAATTATTGATGCTCAATTTTCACCTGAGATTAATGTAATACTTAGAAAATAGAAGTAGTGTTTCTGCAGAAAACTACCTAAGGTTGGTGAAGTAACCAAATTGTAGCATTTAAATTAAATTAGAGTTATACAGGGCTATTGACAAATATATACTTTGTGGGTTAATTACCCACTCATTTGCCTAAAACTTGATGAAAGGGGGACAACTTTAGTATGTTTGCTCTCCACACGTAGAATTTCGTAATAAGTGTAAACCCACTAAGGAGTAGATTGTCGGTTAGATTTTTCATTCTACAGCTCGAACCAAAAAACTTACGAAATATAACCTACTCCTAAAGTCAATGAAACCTTTAATTTTAATTTTTTTCCATCAATTTCGGTTTGACTTGGTTAATAACAATCTAAGTTAGGAACTATAGGAGTCCAAGATTATTCTATTTAATCATAAGCAGATGATATTATTTGGTATGACCGGTTACATGTAGTCATATCTCAATTTGAATCTATGCGCTCTGATACTATGTGAGAGTGTGTTTTAACCAACTATCTCATAAGTATGAACTTGTGACGAGAGCATTCAGTATCTTAATTTAGGGTTAAATGCCAAAGAGCTACCTGAATTTTGGACGTTTTGCAACGAGCTACCCGAACTTTGAAAAATCAAAACGAGCTACCTCAACTTTGGATGAAGGTGCAACGAGCTACCTCCGTCCAATTTCCGACAATTGTTGACAGAAATTCGTATAAAATCCGTCGGAAATTGGACAGAGGTAGCTCGTTGCACCTTTGTTAAATTTGAGTTAACCCGTTTTGATTTTTCAAAGTTCGGATAACTCGTTGCAAAACATCCAAAGTTCAGTTAGCTTTTGATATTTTACACCTTAATTTATATAGTCACTTACCACTCTCACCCTTTCGTCTCTTTTCAAGTCTGACATTTGATTCCACTTTCTCCAACACAAACGTTCATTCTTTCTCTATCTTTCCACCACATTCACCAAACACTCATCCAGAAAAACTCATCACCATTCTTTAACAGTAGTAGAGCAGGTGAATGCCGTGGTCCCCACCCCACGCGCTAACCCACAGTCCCCGTCACTCTCCATTTTCCTGTTCCCACTAACTATATATGGAGAAGAAATCAAGCACCCCAAACCCCAATCTACCATCACTGTTACTACTTTCCCTTTGCAATGGCTTCTATGTGGGTGGTGTTCTGCTTTCTTGCTTGTTGTCTCTTTGTGCAGCAACCTTGCTTCACTGTGGGCCTTGCTTCAAGCAATGTAAGCTATTGGTATCTTATTCTTGAGCCCATGAAGATCAGGTGCTGTTGAAAGTACAAAATGAACTGTTTTTTGGTCTTTTACTGATCTGGGATCTTGTCTCTGCAGGTTTATATTGTGTATATGGGAGCTAGGCAGCATGATAAACCAGAGCTGTTTCAAGAATCTCATCACAACATTCTAAGAGACATTCTTGGAAGGTAGCTGCTGTATTGTCTGTGAGACTAAATGTCTATCTAATTTGAATAATATGTTTCATCAGATTAAATCAGAAGTAGCAAAAAAAAAGTTACTTTAAACAAATGCATTACATTTAAATGAACAGATATATTCAAAATCGATGCTTCAACAGTTTTGAATCTTTAACTGATTTGATACAACTAATTTTATGGATATGGCCAATACATACAACTTAAACTGTTTCAATTTGACAGTGAAGCAGCAGCAAAGAAGAACATGTTATACAGCTACAAGTACGGTTTTTCAGGCTTCTCTGCAATCCTATCTCCAGCTCAAGCAAAGCTCATTTCAGGTGTTAATGTCTCACAAATTTGACAATTTAAAGCGTTTTTTGTTTTTCTAAAAGCATTAGGATTATCAACGCAGATATTCCTAGTGTCACTCGAGTATTGCCCAACAAAATTCTGAGTCTACACACCACTCGGAGTTGGGATTTTCTCCATGTAAAACCTCAAATACTCGGTGGAGTTTCCACAAAGAGTCGTCACGGATCAGGAACAGTCATTGGTGTTTTTGATACAGGTATTTTGAATATATACGAATTCAACATCTGAACCGATTCTTTATGAATATATACATATATACTGATCTTCCTTTTTCTTTATCCTATATATATGTTCTTAGGTATTTGGCCCGAATCTGAGAGCTTTACAGAGGAGGGTATGGGACAAGTCCCATCTCAATGGAAGGGAAAATGTCAGGAAGGAGAACAGTTCACTAAATCCAACTGCAATAGGTCGAGTTGATATTAGTATTCTTCAGTGAGCAAGATATACCCTCTTAATGTATATGTCCAGATTTTTTTCCATTTTAAAAAAATTACTTTTATGAATGTTAAATACATGAATCTGCAGATCATGTTAAAAAAGCCATCTTTTTTTAATGTCTTTACTAAGTTTTTTTTTCAGTATCAAGAATCATTACTAGAAAAAAAAAATTGCTTCTTTGTTGAAACTTGAAACAGTTTCAGTAACCTTTGCTCCATATATGAGCTGTTATTGATATTAAACAAGACAGCAATAATCTGTTTGCAGAAAAAACTGGACAGAGCTTTCATTTCATGCTTTTCTTTTTCCTTGGAGAAAAAGGAAGAGCAAGAACATGCGCTAAATTGCATGTTAGATAACACTCTCTTCTCCAACCACGGCCTATCATTTTGTAGGAAAATCATCGGAGCTCGGTGGTACCTAAAAGGCTACGAAGCTGAATTCGGGGAGCTCAATCGAAGTGAAAGCGTGGAATTCTTGTCTCCCAGAGATGCAGCTGGCCACGGGACCCACACAGCATCGACAGCTGCAGGAGCCTTGGTTCAAAATGCGAGCTTTGACGGACTAGCCAAAGGGGTAGCCCGAGGCGGAGCTCCGGCGGCCCACATAGCGGTCTACAAGGTTTGTTGGTCGACAGGTGGCTGCAGCTCTGCAGATCTTCTGGCAGCATTCGATGATGCAATCCACGACGGTGTTGACATCATCTCTGTGTCTCTCGGTGCATCGCTTCCTTTGCCTAGCTATGTAGATGATACTTTGGCCGTTGGGGCTTTCCACGCTGTGGCTAATGGAATCGTCGTAGTCAGCTCAGGCGGGAACTCGGGACCATACCCACAAACTGTTATAAACACAGCTCCATGGCTGATAACTGTTGCAGCTACCACGATCGATCGGGCCTTTCCGTCTGCAATTACACTCGGAAACAACCAAACTCTAGTGGTACCCTCTAACACCTCCTCTTGCCTAGTTCTAGTGATGTGGGACAAAGATATATAACATCCATTAATGCAGGGTCAAGGATTATATACAGGGAAAACAGTAAGCAAGTTCTACCCTATTGCTTTTGCAGAAGATATCGCATCTAAATCTTCAGACGAAGATACTGCAGGGTTAGATGACGATAACATTTGTCCCAACTCTTTCTTCAAAATCTTAGTTACGAACTCTCCGACATTTTCTTAACTCGTTCATCGATACTTGCAGAAGGTGCGATACGGGATCTTTGAACGCTACATTGGCGAAAGGCAAAGTAATTTTGTGCTTCCAGTCAAGGTTCCAGAGATCATCAGTTACCGCCTTATATACCGTCATAGATGCAGGAGGAGTCGGTTTGATCCTCGCGCAATATCCGACCAAAGATGTTTCTTCCGCATCCACGGATATCCCGTGTGTCCTGCTGGATTTTACTCTTGGGACTGCTGTCCTCTCGTATATGCAGAATACCAGGTGATCTGCTTTACTTCTGTAACTCTTACACATATTTGGTTGAGAAAGAAGAAAGCAAAGAAGCTGATTTATTACCATTTGCTTTCTCATTAGGGATCCTGTTGTCAAGTTCAAACGAGCAAGAACTGTTCTTGGACAGCAAATTTCACCCGAAGTTGCTATTTTCTCTTCACGGGGACCGAGTTCCCTCTCTCCGTCCGTTCTTAAGGTACTTGGTCATTTTATTGTCACTGTGTATAATTGAGTTACTTGAGACTTATATATGCAGCCGGATATATCGGCGCCTGGAGTGAACATACTTGCTGCTTGGTCTCCTGCATCGTATTCATACCAAACTCCGGCGGGCGACAACAAATACCTTGCCTCAAGCTTCATGATTGAGTCGGGAACATCCATGTCATGCCCCCATGTATCGGGGATTGTGGCTCTCGTAAGATCACACCATCGAAACTGGACACCGGCCATGATCCGATCTGCACTGATCACAACAGGTATAAGTTTAGATAACAATTATTGTAGGGTTAATAACCAAAAAAACAAACCGAACTTTAGGAAAACATAAACAGCAAACCAAACTTTTTTTTGTTGACAAACAACAAACTAAACTTTTGGAATTGATCAATTAACAAATCTATCTCAAATTTTCATCATGTTTGAATGAATTTTTCAATGTTTGAGGTAGTTATAAAGTCAACATTAGTTGAATTATTTTAAGGAAAAATTATTACGACTTAATAACTCACTCAAAAATTGAAAAATTCGTTCAAACATAATGAAAATTTGAGGTAAGTTTGTGTTTGCTAAATTTCTAAAGTTTGGTTTGTTATTTGTCAACAAAAAAAGTTCAGTTTGTTGTTTGATTTTTTCTCAAAGTTCGGTTTGTTATTTGGTTAGTAACCCTTAAACCCACACACTCAACCTTATATACGTTGTAACAGTCTAAAAATTTCTGTCTCAAAATGTAGCTTCTATACAAGACGAATACCGTCAAAGCATGGTAGCATTAGGTGCTCCTCCAAAGACAGCTGATGCATTAGACTACGGAGGTGGTCAAGTGAACCCAAACCAGGCCTTAGACCCCGGCCTCGTATTTGACACCAAAACCTCGGACTATGTCTGTTTCCTCTGTTCCATGGGCTACAACCTTAGCGCGATCAGTTCAATGATGGGCAAACCCACAAAGTGCAACCAACAGAAGACCTGTCTCAGGAACCTGAACGAACCTTCCATTGTCATTCCCTACTTGAAGAAGAAGATGACCGTGTCAAGAGAGGTCAAGAACGTGGGACCCATGGACTCGGTCTACACGGCTCGTGTTGAAGCTCCAGCAGGGACTTACGTGAAGGTGGAGCCGCCGTTTCTGGTGTTCAATTTGACCACGAAGAAACATAAGTTTAAGGTGGTTTTTTACACGTTGCTTAGGGTCCAAGGAAGGTACTCGTTTGGGAGGTTGGTTTGGGAAGATGGGTTGCATGAGGTGAGGGTTCCTTTGGTGGTGAGGACTGTGATTAATGAATATTACGCACAAACTTGACCGTAAATTTTAAACATAAAGTACGTGGTGTTATATGAATGTAAAATTGTGTGCTAACTTAGACCATTATGTATAGGTAATCCCCACGTAGGCACATATATGGGTGAAAGATTGTTGGACCGAATTCCCAACAAGACCGGTCCGACTAGGATCGAGACCGAGCGAGCATTTTTTTCCCTTCAATGTCGGTTTCGAGCTTTTTTTCCAAAAGCCCATTTAGGACCGTCTCAGACCGAAGGAATGTGGATTTGAGATTTTCATAATACCACACCGAAGGAATGTGGATTTGAAAGATTTTCTATCTCTATAAAAGCTGCATCCTGATAAATTTATAAACCAAGCAGCCATGTGGTGAGCTCAGAGCGAACTATTCTTTCACCTTTTACTAAAGAATACCGTGAGCTCATATTTTTTTGGAGTGTAGATTTGATCCAAGACCGAGACCGACCCGAGTCAAGAAAGACCGACTCGGGCGGGCTTTTTTGGCCGAGGTCGGTCTCGGTCTCAGTCCTCCAGAAAGCAAGACCGAAATTTCGGTCGCGGTCTTGCCTTCAGGACCGGCCCGTCCATGATCAGCCCTAGTGAAAACACAATTCTCATTCAATAACATTAACCTGTAAAACTGTGGTCAAAACATCACAGCCAGCAAAATTGTGGAACCAAGATTACAGAACAAACGCTGCAATCTCCACGAACAATGAGCGATAATGATTCCAACAAAGACAAGAGCAACTGTTAATAGGAGACTTTCTTCACTGTTACAACGAATCATATAATAGATGAACCAGGACACCCAGTTGTCATCTAAAACAGGACATTAAGGTTACGATCGGTTCATGAGTTTGTCCTATATCAAGATGCGAATAACAGCTAGACCAACAGCCGATATGGAGACAAGGGTACCTATGCAGTACTTGATCACCTCGTATTTTGCTGCTTCTAGATGAGCTTTCAATGCATGGATTTCCTGCAACCAAGAAGTTGCAAATCACTATCTTTATAAAAAGAACTAGTTTTTCTGCAAGCTAGGGTTAATAAACTTACCCGATCGAGCTTGTTTGTCAGATTATTGGTTTCTGCATTCTGATCAGCAAGTTCATCACGAATTCTCCTGCATTTTAGGAAGAAAATGCTAAACTATACTGCAGAAAAAAGGTGGCATGCTACATAGTATGCCAATACGGATTTGTCTCTTTACCCTTTTTCGAGATTTAAATCCAGTCTCTGGCCAGCAGTGACTTTGTCGATTTCATATCTGATCAAAGTAAAATCATTCAATGTTGATTCACAAAAAATGAGAGTACACTTAAAACTCGAAAGATTGCTCCCTAGGAAAATTTAAATTAGGCCGACCTTAGTTCACTACGCATTTTCTCTATATCAGTTCTAAGTTTCTCAGTCTCCTGTTGCAGCATAGAGAAATGGTGTTCCTGGGGTCAATTAAGAAAAAGCATCTCAGAATAGCATAAACAGATAATAATCAACCAAAAAATGCCACAATTTGGTAAATTTACAGGATATATAATTAGGGTTAATAACCAAAAAACAAACCGAACTTTGAGGAAAAACCAAACAGCAAACCAAACTTTTTTTTGTTGACAAACAACAAACCAAACTTTTGGAATTGAGCAATCAACAAACATACCTCAAATTTTCATCATGTTTGAATGAATTTTCCAATGTTTGATAGAGTTATTAAGTCAACATTAGTTGAAGTATTCTAAGGAAAGATTATTACAACTTAATAACTCACTCAAACATTAAAAAATTCGTTCAAACATAATTAAAATTTGAGGGAAGTTTGTTGTTTGCTAAATTTCTAAAGTTTGGTTTGTTGTTTGTCAACAAAAAACAGTTTGCTGTTTGGTTTTTTCTCAAACTTCGGTTTGTTATTTGGTTATTAACCCTATATAATTATATACCAAATTTCAGTGCAGTTCTCTATTCAATAGTATTGAAGTAGTACATAAACTACAAAATAATGAATAGTCGAAAAAGAGAAACAAAAGAAGACATTGTTTTTACTTCTCATAGACGGGTCAAAAGCCATCAACTGTACCTGAGAACTTTTTACTTCAGATTTGAATTTGGAGAGCTTTGATTCTTGAAGCATTATGGTCTACATAATCAATACGGGGCAGTTAGATCTATCGGCTGCTGTCAACCTTAATTTTGACCAATTTTCAGCAATCAAACGGAATATACACAAGTTAACCAACTAAAACTGCTTACCTTCTCCATCTCAGCTGTAGAAACAAAGGAATGAGACACATTTTCCAAACTATCATTCAGAACTTCTGTAATAGCTGAAGTGATTGCCTCAGCATGATTCGATGGCACGCCCTGCGCCTCTAATCGCCTCACCTGGAATATGCAATCAAATATTCAACTTTGTTGCAAGATATCCTTAATTCCATCAATAATCATATGATTCATATCATCCCAACTCTGGAATCATTACAACTATAAAGTCAATCAATAATCTATTTTGCAGCAGAAATCAGATCAAAGCACCCATTTCAGGGCTATGTATGCTCAATCTAACAGATGCGGCACCTGGAGCATTAAAGTTACAAACACACATTGAGAAACTAAGGAAATGTACAAATTTCACATCTTGGAACCAAACCGAAACCATATTTAGAAAAGTGGAGAAGATTTATCGATATAGACGAAGATTACCAGCGCCAGAGTATCAACCAGAAATGCACGTTTTCCAGGCTTCACGAGCTGCGAAATTTGTCGACAATCAACTCTATTGATATGCGAAGTCGAACCCGAATACCAATGAACGTTAAAAGTTCGATTTTTCGCCAAGCAGTACCCCGAATTAGCACCCAGATGAATCGCGCCCCTCAGTGCCGCCATCAATCTGCTCCGACTAGATATCCACACGCAATCAATTCAGAAACCCAGGAATCAAAAGACAACGACGGTTTCAGATCATGTCAACCGAGGAGCAGAATCTAATCTATCTTATCTCCTGATGGGTGGAAGAAATTCCTAACGAAATTGATCAGAAATGATTTGAAAAACAATTTTTATTGCGTAGCGTGGAGGAATTGATGAGGTCGAAGCAAGAAATTGTTGTCGAAATTGGTAAGTCGTTTAAAAGGGTGTTGAATTGGAAATTGAAATGGCTGCTGCTCCATCCGTTGCCTTGGCTTGCCCCAAAACGAAAGCAACAGCTCACGTGTCCAGCCTCACGTCAAATGATGGCTGTGACTAACTACGAAAGTACGAATAGTGCACAATACTCCCTCAAACCTCAACTCAAGTATAGGCATCGATTGTTAGGGTATGGTCAAGGTATGACAAATATCATAATTATACCATATTTTTAAACCACATATCATAACTATAATTATAACCATTATGAGTATAATTTTCAATACCATAACCATTAAAATAACTGTGGTTATTAACCATGGTTTTACATGTATACCCATATTCATTCCACACATGTAATCAGGGACGAAGCCAGGAATTTGGTTCAGTGGGGGCAAGACTAAGAATTTGTCGAGTGACTAAGTGTTGCATACTTGCTAGGGGTGAGCTTGGGTGGGCCAGGCCGTTTTTTTGGGCAAGACCGAGCCCAAAATTTCGGTCATCACCTGTGGAGGACCAAGACCGAGACCGACACCGACTTCGGTATAAAAAAGTCCGCCCGGATCGGTCTTGTTTGACTCGGTCCGGTCTCGGTTCATTACCGAAATTTTCATTAAAAACAAAATTGTTGTAAAAAAAATTTCTAGTGCACAACCATAGCCATTGCTTGATCTTGATGGATTCTCCAGAGTTGTCTCTCTTGTACATCTTATTCATGCAGCCTGCAAAAAAATTATCACTTTTCTATGTAAAAATAACAATAATAATTGAACCAGATGCCAGACCTGGAGATTTCACAGAGGAAGCAAGATAATGGAAGCAAGTCAAATCTAAATAACAAGCAATAATCTACATATAACTAGTTAGGGAAAGGATAATCAATTTGAAAACAACAAACTGAATGGACATTTAAAAAAGAAATCATACTAGGTGTGGAGATTGCACAGACAAATCAAGAATAAGCAAGTTAAATTCAAACGATGCAGAATAATATACATGCTATGCAACTAACTAAGGAAAAGATAACAAGAAAAAATTGATAAATTGTGCAGTACCGTACTGTACATGTTCATATTCAGGGAACAGAGAAGTCAAAGCATGAATTTCACTATTGCTGACATTGAAATGCTCTAGTTCCATTAGGCCCATTTGAGGCCAACCTTAGCCTTAGATCGAGAGGCTCATTTTATTCACAGCCCATCTCAGGCCGACCTTTCCATCTCGTCTCGTCTCCACCTGTAATACAAATTGCGCCCTAGCTAGTACCCTTCTTGAAACTCACCTTAGACAATCTCTTCTTCTTCGTGATGGCTCTGGAAGATACAGTTAAATTCATGGCTGCATTTTCCGTCGACGAGCAGCCCCAAAAACTTAAGTCCAGTGGTGGTTCTGACGCGGAGGAGGGCGTGATTGTTGGGGAAGAGGTCCAGTCTTTGGAGCCGCCTCCGTCTTCAAATCAAACGCATCCTCGAGCATGCATGGACCTTTGGTTTGATGGATAACAGTCGGTTCCTGCCTATTCAATTTATTCCTTTGTACCCATCTTCAATTTTTCAGTGGTTGCTAAGCTAAAATTACACTACGAACTTGAAAAGTCAGTGGGGGCAATTGCCCCCACTAGACCTAGAGTAGCTCCGTCCCTGCATGTAATATAATAAAAAATCGAAAAAATTATTTTAAAAAATACATCAATCTATATTATCATCGTTGGACTTTGGCGTCTTCAATCTTCAACAATTTCAAATTTTCAATTATATAATTTATATTTAGTATATTATATAAATTAGTTTATTAATAATAAATTAATATTATATTTATATAATAATCATGGTTATAACCATGAGTTTAACTCAAATACCATAACCATAACCATTGTGGGTACAAAATTCATCATCATAACCACACCGCATCATAATGGTACGGTTAACCATATTAAACAGTAACGGTTATAACCATGGTTATGAATTTTTCACCGTACCATTATCGGCCCTACTCGAGTCTCAAAACATGTGTTGTGTCTAAACGGATAAGTCTTAAACGTATCTCAAATCGTGTCATAGTGCAATCATAAATTCTCCCTTACCTTTTTATGGTTGCAATCATACTATCATAAGTTGTTATATGAACATTTGACTTATAAAATTATAACTCGGACTCTGTAAGTCCAAACACAATACCGTTAGATAATTTACTCGGAAAAAATCAAACAAATTACATTTCGTAGATAATTTAATTACGACTTAAATGTGGCTAACCACATTGAATTTGGACTTTCAAATTGACCGTACAGTACGATAAACCAAAAATTATATATATAGATATATAGATAGATAGATATAGATGTCGCTAACAATATTGCGTTTGGACTTACATAGTCTGAGTTATAATTTTTTTAAGTTAACTTTTCATATCAGGTAGAGCGCATGATTAATCTGTAAATCAAAATTCAATATTTTTTATTACGTTTCAATCACAATTCAAATATCTATTTACTCTAATTTTTGTAATAAATATATAATTTAATATCTAAATAAAAGTACTTTCTTCGTTAAAATAAAACATGTGGAGGCCAACATGCCACCCACTTGGTGTCGTGTTGTGCCGCACAACACATTAAGGGTAGTGTATTGTGCCATTTAGGCACAACACTCTATCCTAGAGTGAAAGTTGTTTAATAACTCGCACCTTCAGGGTCGGGTGCGCGTATGCCGATATATTTATTTTAATATATATATACGTACTTTTTTAAATATAATTATATATATTCACTTTAAAAAAAGTTCCTCATTTTATGCTTAAAAATGAGAATTTTATGTTGAATTTAACTATTCCATTCCTTATTTATAATGCTTCCAAAATATATTTTTTATGTGGGACAATTTATGATGTTACAGATCAAGAGACCTCATTTTCCCATTTTTCTATTTAAAAAACAGGGTAATTAGTAGATATAGTTAAGAATGTCTAAAAATAAAGTTAGACACTATGATTGCAACCATAAAAAGGTAAGGGTGGATTTATGAAACATTAGAAATCTAGGTTACAAATTCCTCTAAGTAAGAGTTAAGGGTATACAAGTGAAGTTCTCTCTAAAATTTGTCCTCGGGTTGAAATTTTCCTTCGGCCACTTGAATCCAGTCGATCGATCGTTGATTGGTGGAGCAATTTTATACACTACACTCGCCCGTACCAAAGCACCACTCCACATCAAGCTCAAAGACCCAAATCCAGATTCCAGGGCTCCCGGAGCTTCTCGTCGTCTCTCCTTTTCATTTGCATCTGCTGCTTGAGCTCTTCATCGCATCGGCCTCTCGATTCCCATGGCTCCACTACCAGGACCTTACTCTGGAACCAGCACGCTAGCTCTGGTAATCCTTTTCTCTTTGTCCTGACCGTTCAAGCAGAGATGAATTGTATAATCTAGATCTTTGAATTTTCATCGGTGTATATCTAATTGAACATTGATTGGTCAAGAATTTGATGAATTGCGTTGGATTTGGTCTCGATTAGGTCGCTCGTGCCTCGGCTTTCTCCTTTGGGCTCGTTTATGGGAGCATGAAGCTTAAATATCTAAAGGTAACTTATTCTTGTGGATCTCTTTTTGGATGGATAGAGGTTTAATATATGCTGGATAGGCTTCGTTTCTGCTCACGTTAGCTGTCGCAATGCGAGATTTTGGATAAGGAAATTTCTTAGACTATCTAAGATTGACAATGCAGTTTATGATTTATTTGGGATACCGTTTGATTTTATAGGAGTTTCTTGCTTATCAAAAGTCCAGTTTAAGAATAGATAATTGAAATACTATTGACTGGATGGACACAGAACTATCCATTTCCCTTAGCTACAGTTTTTATACAAATTAGTCTATAATTCTTAAACTAAGCCTCAGTTCAGTGGCCTGGTTCTAGATAAACTGCTGGGCTGTTGGGATATAGTGCTCCGTTTTTGGTTTTGGATGTTGATTTTTGAAACTCAATTCAGAAACAACCTGTAGAGCAATCTCAAAGCCATAATACTGTCTGACTAGTTAATTTTCTCAAAACTGGAAATTTTTTTTATTTTTTTTTGAGATATAAGCTATACATTTGTATATTGAAGCAGACAGAATTCTCAGGGAAGCTGGAGATAGGAAGTTATGGTAACTTTGTTGAAAGCAGTATATTGTTGTTTTAGTTTCCAATGCTTATGTCTTGCTTTTGTCCCTTTAAGCTAAAAAATGCCAGTTTAGATAGAACCGTGTCTTAAAGGGATTAATAGGTATGTTAATATAGCTGTCCTGACGAATGTGCGAAAGTTACACTTCTCAAAATTGCAGAAACAGTTAACAACATTGTGAAGAATCTGATCTGATGAAAGCCCTTATGTGTAATTCTTTTTTGCCTCTGATTATATCATATCTAAGAATGAATCTCCAATCCATATCCTCTAAAAATGTGAAACATTCCCCCATCAGACAAGGTAGTTTGGACCTTTTCTACAGGTAAAGTTTTTATTGGATTGTAACTACGCAAAGTCTGGAAGCTCAGAAAAGTAGAGCATTATAATTACTTGAGGGGATGGGAACGTATTTCTCCAACAGTTCGTCTGGAGATTCATGCACCTACTTGGATAGTAGAATGCACTTACTTTGTGGCATGGTGGAGAATGATGATCAATGGGGGTGAGCAAATTACCCATTTGGACCCGGAACCTACTAGAAACCGACACTTCGGGTAGGTTCCGGGTAGACGTTTTAAAAATTGGATAGTTTCCGGGGAAAAAATTTGAGAACCTATTTATTCGGTTCCGGTTTCGGTTCTCCTATTTGGGTACCCTAAAATAACCGGAACCGATCATTGATCATACCCGAACTTAGACGGGATTTTAATGTTTAAACACCATATCTCTGTTCAGTCATCTCTTTCGTGTTACTGCTGGGTCAAAATGCTGACAGATTCCTTTCCATTTTGTTAGGCAAAGGCAAACTCACAAAAGAAAGCAGAAGCCAAGGCTCATCACTAGAGAGTTACTGTCTCTTTGGGAAATTAAAACAACAAAATGTGGGATTGAGCTTTGCCATGAAATAATGAAGTTGGTAGGTTATCTTACCAGATTGTTTTTGACATGAACATCTCCATGTTACTGCAAACAGTTTGTAGTTTATAAAATCCAGAGAGTATTTGTCGGGATTGTTCACTCCGTAAGCAGCATTTTCTTACGAGTTAGGCACCTATGCTTTAAACAAGGTGCAAATTCTACTCTCATGTTTATACTTTATACCTTATCTTCGCTCGGTATCAACGTGGGTTGGGTTGTTGAATCCAGACCGAACTACACGGTGCGTTTGGTTTGGTTGACATTCATTCTCTATTCCATAAACCAAACACTAGGGCTAACAATTTGTGCGTGCATGCTATCGTGTCTTAAGAGATGCAATAGTATACAATAGTCCAACACGACACGCACGAAAATGTAATCGTGTTACAGACACATGACACGAACATGACACAAAATTTATTGTATCAACACACACGATAACATGAAAATATTAGTGAAAAGTCGTAGGACGATAGCACGGTTGCACGATAAATATTTCGTAATAACACATTTGCACGATAACACAACCTAAATAACATAAACACGCCCCCTTAGTTTTTTATACTTAACGTTTGGTCCTTATTTCTTAAAATGATATGAATATAGTATATAAATTATTAGATTGTTTTCGTGTTATCGTGTTTTGAGACTTAATCACTAACACGACACGAAAAAACAATCGTGTTATCGTACCATCAAATGCAAACACGAACACGACTTTTTTCGTGCATGTTCGTATCGTGTTGTTAGTTAAATTGACGGCTCTACCAAACATCCCATAAATGTCTGGTCTATTTTAGTGTTAAATTCCACCCCATAAATGTCTGGTCTATTTTAGTGTTAAATTCTGGACTGAGACATTTAAAACGGTGTAGAATCACTTTTTAATCTAGCGATTTTATTTTTCCTACCCAATTTTAAAACAATAAAAATGAATATTTTATATGGGCTACTTGAACCAAGTCCAGCCCAATTATTTGGTGGCGCACATGGATTTATATTACCGTCAAAGATTAACCTTCCGGTAAATTCGCAATTCTATTCCCATCTCCAAATTCGGAGTCTCTTTAAATTACCCGGTATTTTTTTTCCCATCCACCTTATAATTACCCCAGCCAAAGTTACTCTTTTCCCTTCACTCTCCAGGCAGCAGCAGCAAACGAGAGAAGACGCCAATGGAGAAGCGCAACAACATCCCCCACATTGTACGGATCCGCCAGAAGCTTAGGCGATGGAGGTGGAAGGCGCATACCGCTGCTCAGACCCCGCCGGACGTTCCGGCCGGACACCTCGCCGTTGTTGTCGGATCCTTAAGGAGAAGGTACGTCGTCCGCGCGTCTCTCCTCAACCACCCAGTCTTCCAGGGCCTTTTCGTGAAAGCCGAGGAGGAGTACGGTTTCGCCCAACCCGGCCCTCTCGCCTTCCCTTGCGACGAGCCAATCTTCGAGGCTGCGCTCCGCATTGCGTCCCCGGAGGGTCTGCGGAGTGAAAGTTGCCACGCCGGCGCACGGCAGAGAGACGCTGAGTTTCTGGGCGATTCGCAGCCGCTGCTCAGTAAGGTCTAGTTGTGTACTGAGTCGGCTCGGTGAGATGGCGATTCTATAGGTATTTTTTTGCCGAGTCATCCCGAGTTGATCTAATTCTAGGGTTTTATTTGATTTCAATTATCCCAAAATCATCTTTGTTACATTGTATTTTCCTTTAATGAACCTCAAATGAACATTTTTATTCTAATTGGGCAATTTACAAGCAATGTATGTTTTCTTGAAGCCCAGAGAGACGACGACAGGGCGTACCAGATTGCTATATTTTCCTCTCTTTTTTTTCCAACCGTTTTTGTCAGTTTTGGGCCTAAATCTTCAACCGTTTTCTAAAATGTTATATGCGGTAAAACACCTATTGTTGTTATAACCGTTACCGTTTAATATGATTAATTAATTGTTACTGTTTAATATGCTTAATTATACAATTATGGTGTGGTACAGTTATGATGATGAATTTTCGATCCATAATAGTTATGATTATAGTATTTGAGTTATACCATGGTTATGTTATAACCATGATTATAATATAAATATAATAATTATTTATTATTAATAAACTAATATATACTAAATAATAAAAGTTACTGTATATACATGTAATAAATAATCATGATGTTAATTTATATAATTTTATTGTTGACAATATAAATTTATGTATTTTTAAAATAAAATTTTCAGTAGTACAACTATGGTTAATAACCACAGTTATTTTAATGGTTATGATATTAAAAATTATATCCGTAATAATTATAATTATAGTATGTAGTTTAAAAATATGATATGATTATACTATTTGTCATACTCGTACCATACCCTATCCGTCCTAGAATTGACTTGGTAAATAATAAAGGGCCTACCATAAAATTCACTACTCCTGTTATTGTGATTTGATTTTATTATAGCAATTTCTTTTAGGGATGAACTACTCTATATAAGATATTTATGTAAAATATATATTTTAAGTGGTATTAGAATTTTTAATAATCTGTTAGTCACGCGTGTAGGTGGAGCCTATATGCATGACGATATCACGTGAATGTCCCCGCCACAATTGACACGTGGGTCCTCTATGTATAAAATCTCCCCTCAAATTGTCAAACGACGTTAAATGAGGGCAAAAGACAATCTGCATGTAGCTCTGTCTTCGCTACTCTCCATTACGTTTTTACTCACCCTAAGAGCAGAGGGATCAAAATAATTGAATTACCAGATTAATTTAATAAATTTAAGGAAACAAAATCTAATATAGTTATATATATATATATATATATATTTTAAAATGTTTTATGAACATAAATTTCTGCATTATTGTTTTTCCTATTTCATCTGGTCTCTATCATTTAGAAGAACGAAAGGTGTCTGCCATTCATAATTGTTCTCTGACAATGAAAAGGAATGGATAGAGTACAGATTTGTACCTTTCAAATTCATAAATCTTAGTATTAAATACAAAATAACTATAAAACTTTACTCGATTTACAAATAGCTACATCCCCTTTGAATTTTAAAAAATGACTACTTAAACTTTGACATTTGAGTCAAATAACTACATCAGTTAACTTTTTAGTTAAATATGAATGAAAAATGACGTAACAACACATAATTCGTCCCTAATTTTAAAAACTAAATAATTTTTTAAAAATACCCAAAAAATCTAAAAAAATTGTAAATCAATAGAGAGAAAAATAGTTTTTAATATAATATTTTTATTAAAAATATGAAATAAAAAATAATTCGTTTTTTTATTTTGTTTCACATTTTCAATAAAAATATTATATTAAAACGTCTTATTTTCTCTATTGATTTTTTATTTTTATTTTAAAAAAACATATATTTTTTTTTGTATTTTTAAAACAACATTTAGTTTTTAAAATTAGGGACCAACCATGTACTGTCACATCATTTTCCGTCCATATTTAACGGAAAAGTTAAATGAGGTAACTATTTACACATTTGTCCAAAGTTGAGGTAGTCGTTTTTTAAAATTCAAAGTTGATGTAGCTATTTATAAAACGGTCAAAATTTGGGTAGCTATTTGATATTTAACCCTAAATACTACCATATACGTTGATATACTTTTTAAGTTTTGTCACGCTTGCATGTTACGTAATTGCTTTATGTATTCCTTTCATTTTCATGGCTTTAATTTCTAACAGAAATGTCATTCTTTCTCGGGGAAAAAAATTCTTGAAAATGATATATTTGTCAGTTATTATTAGAACAGCGAAATATAAAAATTATTAAATAATGTATATGAGTTGAGAACGATTAAGGATGTCTGGTTCGGCAGTTTTAACCCAGTCGGTGGTTAAAGCTGTAAGACGTAAAATTTGGCACTGAATTTTGTACAAACATAACAATTTCAGAAACACATATGAGGTTCTGTCTGCGTGTGCCCTACGTATAATACTTGTTTTTAGTGACTTATATGAGTTAGGTATTGGAATATGTCTCGCGGTTCAACCTCATTCAACCCGTAGACTGTATTGTACTGTATTTATCAATGTATACGTATTTTGTAACAGTAACCATCTTTAATACAAAAGTCAAACCGCGTGGAGGTTACCCTAATTGGGTGTTGCCACGAAAATCTGAACCTCTTCCCTTCTCTCTCTGTGTTCTTTCTCAATTTCTTCATCCGAATTGAGTGTTTGTTGTGAATCGATCCTAACAATATGTTCCACGCATATACATATACTCAAAATACTGAAAGCGTAAAAGTTAAAATTCTTCTCAAGTGAGATTCGAACGTAAATATAAGGGTGATTTCTTGCAAGAACCAACCTAAGCCATGTGATGTTTCTAACTAATAATTACCCACTTTTACTAACTAGGGTTTATGCAAGTACATTTGTGATACACTATTCAGATAACAAATATAATCCATATAATCCGAGAAACTACTCAAGTTCAATAAGAATTTCTAATTTTCTGGTCTCAAGTGAGTACAACAGACTCAATTAGACTGAATTGGCCTAGTTAGGACACTCACTCGGACTTGGTGCGGTACAACATATGTATTAATTATTTAAGGTAATATAAATAAATGAAATGAAATACATATGATCCTCAAGAAAAGCAATTTTGCTTATCAACTTCAATGGGAATAACTAATTAACCATCACATAATTAGGAACCCCATAGACATACTTCTCTCACTAGAAGTGAACTATTTCACATCAAGGAGGAAAACAATTACAGAAATTGAAGAGAGAGCGAGACGTTAAGTGTTTATACAGACTTAACCCAGAAAACCATTCCTGAGTAAACATTAGGGTTAGATCTTAGATCCAATCACAGTGAACCTTGAAAAAAGCTTATAAAAAAATGGGGTTTGCATAGATCAGTGACATCGATCATTACCACAAGCCGCCTCATCACGACTTGATAAAAATATCACCACCGTTCATGAGTTTGTCTTCCTCACCGGAGCATGGAGGTGAGTGAACGGAACACGACCTCCTCACAGGGGATAGTCAGGCCCATGTCGTGATCGAAGCCAAACTCTTCCTCTGCGCGGCGAAGAAGAGACTGGAACTCAGGGTGGGAGAGGAAGGAGATGGGAATGATGTAGCGTGACCGGTTTTGACCCACGTAGACTGCAAAGTGGCCCTTGGGAACGTCCAATGGGAGGCCACTATCGCCCTCGGTGGTCCTGCCGATGCTCGAACACCTCTTTACGATCTGTTTGAGAACAGCTGGGTGTGGGAGCTTGCTGGATTTTCTGTGTGCCATTGTTATGGTTCTTCAAGGGTTTAGAGAGGGAGAGAGAGGGGAGTTTACTTGGAGCAGAGAAGAGAAGGTTAACGTTAGCTAGAGGAGGTAATGGTGTGTGTGTGTGTGTGATAGGTATCAAGCATCGAGAGTAAGGAGGAATGGTGATATAGGGGTCTATTTATGAACATACCTCCCTCAACACAATTTTTCATGCATAAATTTATCAAATAATTTGTAAATATAATAGGGAAATATGATACATTCAAAAATTAAAATATATTGATCAATTAGTGTTAGATTGAAGTATTCATACCTTATAACAATAACAGTGCATTTGGTTGGTGGAATATGAAATAATACGAAATAATTAACACAGAATATGGAATAGTAATAAGGAATATGAGATAATAATATGATATTGTTTGGTTGATAAATTGAAATAGAATGAAATATGAAATTTCAATGTTTGTTTGACGTAATGATATATAGAAATGAAATGGAATTAAGTAAAATGATATATATACCCTTTGTTTCAATATGTATAATATATAATACAATTATCTTATAAAACTGTTATTAATTAATTTGGGGAAGCTTAAAAATTAAGATTAATTAAATTAAAAATATATTTCATTAAAAACTATAATTAATTAAAAATTGTATTAAATAAATTTTAAAAATAATTAAATTAAATCGTAATTAATTAATTAAAAAAATCATTTATTTGTTAATATAATATGATATATCCAATTCTCAATTATATATTATGTGTGTATCTTTGAAATTTTAATTTCAAATAACCTAATCACCTTTAACATAAAAAAAACATAAAAACAATATATTTATTTAAAATGCTATTTTAAAATATTTTTTCAATAATGTATCTCCGTTAATAAATTGTTCTTTTAGTGTTATAACTTTCAAACTCACATTTGAATCATGAAAAGTATAAAATTATATATAAATTATTAAAAAAATTATAAATAAAAAATATATATTTAATATTTCATAACTAATATATATATATATATAATTATTTTATGCATTTTATAAATTTAATATTTTCCTTATTATAACATATAATTTAAACTAAATAAAAAATAATATATTTAATTAACTTGCGGAGTAAATATTTATTATTATTATACATATATTTTACTTAGAAAACCAGATCAGTAATTCTTGTATTTGGAGAAGTTGAACTGAGGCATGCATGGGGCCTCCAACGCTTGATCTCAGAGTTGAAACTCTGACAGACAGCTAGCATCGAAGCAACACCAGATGATGAAGAGAAGGCGATGAACTATATTCCACTTTAAATAATAATAATAATTTTAGTTTTATTCTGTATTTATCTAAGGTTATCCATCTTATCATATATCCAATATACATTCATTTTTATATTATATATATATATATATAAATGTAGCCACCAAACTAAATATTATTTCAAAAAGGAAATAAAAAAAGAAAGAGAGAAGAAGGTATTGGTAAGGTATAGTTTGGGATCTTGTATTGAGAGGTGAAAGACATGGTGGCTGCCCACCCCACTGAGTCTATTTTCATTGCTGCCCACCCCCACATCTGGTCCATTCAAAATGTTGGCCAACATATGGGACAGAGGGACCTCTCTCTCTATTGAATATTGAATATAGAAATTTCTAATAATTAAATGGAAATTTCAGAAATAAATTTTGGGGAAAAGTACTATGAGTGGTGAGATTCTTTGCCACAAAATTTGAGATACAGATTATGGATAGATGTAAGAATTGTTATGGGTTTGTTTTATACATTTACTATATATATATATATATGAAAAATTGGTATAATTAATAATATATTAGTAAAATCGACTTGAAATTCATGAATTTATGTTTTTAGATTAAATATAAGTATTTTTTTTAATTTTACTTATTCTCTAAATTTTTAGATGGTATTTAGATACCCAATATATGAATATTATGAAGTGCAATTTGCAAGAGGTATTAGTTTTGTGGTATGGATCCATTGAACATGAATCTCTCTTTGGGAGATAGATACCATGGGCTACTCGTCTGATAGCGGATTTGTATAGCAAACTCCCTAATTCAATTTTTCAATTCGAAAATGCTTATGATGTTGTCCATGACCTCATAAAAAAACCTTCACAATATTGTAGTCTCTTATATGGTTGATGGATATAACATATAGTTTCTTTAATGCCTACAAGTACCCTAGTGTGTTGCTGAGAAGTTTGTATCAAACTAAATTCATTGTTTTATTTGTAATTTAAATACAATTTTTATTATTTTTAAATTTAATATTTTTTTTTTGTATTTTTTTTAAAAAAATGATTTTTCTACCGACGGTAATTTATGTCGGCAAAAAAGGTATATACCGACAAAAAATTTTCGTCGGTAAATATATCACTTTTACCGACGAATTTAAGTTTGCCCATGAAATCAATTTTGTCAAAAAAAATATAAGTTCTTGAGGAAAAATAGTATTTTGCCGAAAAAAATCCCATCGGTAAATATATTGTTTTGAGCGACGATATATTTGTGACATATTTTGTCGGTAAATTTTCGCCGACAGGACCTTCACCGACGAAAGTTTTACTGAGAATTTTGTATTTGACGTCGAATTTGATTTTCGCCGACGCTTTTTACCGCCGGAAAAAAATCTTCGGTAAAAATGAAAATTCCAGTAGTGGTAATTTGCATTTCCTCAAACCCTCATGATGTTAGGTTTGACACATAACAGTCTCATTCTTGTTAATAGAAAAAAACAAGGGGATGAAGATGAACTGCTACCATGTGATGAGGGAGGAGTACTAACCTATACATATATATATCGACAACACGATTGCGTATTATCACTACCTGAAAGGATAAGCTAAAGTAGTTGATTCTCAACAAATTTGGCTTTGTTACTATTTATGTATAATGTACTTCATCAGTACTTTTGAAGGCAGACAACAACTTTTCTAATGGAAACTAATTTGGTAACACACCTTAAATGAAAGTGATACAGGTTGAATGATTTTGGTGACCAATTAAGGAACTTTTCTAGTTATATTTGTAGGCAAGGGCGAATCTAGGAACTGAGATACGTAGGTTCTGATATCGTATTTTTTACGTAATTGTTAATAACCGAATCATGTCGGTAATATGTGGATCAGAATAAAAAAAATTGTATTTTAATAGAGAAATTTCAATTATGCATCAGAAAAGAAAATGTGATGGTGCTATAATATTTAAATATTAAACCAAGTAAAAGATGTTGATATTCTTTATCTGATTATTATATTATAATAATGGTTAAATACCAAGGAGTTACCAGAACTTTGAATGTTTTGCAATGAGCTACCCGAATTTTGAAAATTCAAAACGGGCTACCTCAACTTTGAAAAAGGTGCAAATAGATACCTCCGTTCAATTTCTGACGAATTTCCGACGACAGTTGACGAAAAATTGGACGGAGGTAGCTATTTGCACATTTTTCAAAGTTGGGTAGTCCGTTTTGAATTTTCAAAGTTCGGGTAGCTCGTTGCAAAACATTCAAAGTTCAGGTAGTTCCGTGGTATTTAACCCTTGTAATAATATGTAAATTAAATTATATATATAAAGTATAATATCATGCATATGCAATGCAACATCCCACCATAATATTTATACACAAACATTTAAAGTAAATAATATCTGTATTTTTCAACTTTTGTACCCTATGTCTTTTGCGTGTTGCAAAATAAAACTACAGTAATTACGATTGTGTCAATACTAAAAATTCTCTAAAACAAACTATTTGAAACAACGCTAACAACAAAAAATGAACATTTTAAAATGAATATTTTCTTTAAATTTTTAAAACTTACCATTAGAATATCAATGCAAAACCAACTGTGCTACAAAACTTATAATGTCAATTGGGGTATTTATGATAACAACTTTGTAGTAGTCTAGTAGATATTGGAACCTAATTTGGTAAAGCATCTCAAATGAAGGTGATGCACATTAAAAGATGATTAGTTCAGAAGGTTTACTTTTTCTATTTCCATTGTTAGATAATACTATATATTTGATTTAATTTGTCATAATTATATAATTGTAGATACTGTAATTTTTTCTATCATATAAACACTTTATCTCTTATCAATATATGAAAAGTAAATTAACAAATGCAGCTATAAAAAATGTGTTCTTTTTCCATATAAGAAAATGGCATTTTGCAACAAGTGCTCTCACTTTCAGTGCATTTTATATGGAAAAAAAAGCTTAAAAACAAGCCAAAAAATATCTGCTACATTATAGTGCAGTGTGTTAATCACAGAAGATTTGATGTCCAAACATTATATTGAGATTCCTATTGTGGTCCTTCAATGTTTCTTGAACCACCACCGGTAGTAACCATTGCAGTTGCAGATAACATAACTTCACCAAGGAGCTCATGCACTTAACTATATACACCTTTTTTTTCTAGCCACTGACATCTTCTTCACACCCTAGGTCCCCATTCTCTACAGATGAGAGAGAGAGAGACCATGTTCTGAGGCTGAGAAAGCGACTCACCAGACTAGAAAGCTACTTCAGATTCAGATTTTAATGGTAGTGCTTAAATCTGGAAAAAAAAGAGAGAATCCAAGTAGACTTTGTGCAGCGTCTTCTCCTTTTGTTTTCTTCGTAGAGTAACGATCCTGTTACGTACAACATGGTACGTCCCACATTGACTGTGACATCCATGCAGCAAGAAAAGCATTGTAATTTACAGTGTCTAGTAGGAATGGGTAGATGGATGGATGACACTGTTTTATCTGCATCTAATGATGAAACCGGAAAGTATCAACAACTCTGTGCACTGTTTGTTTTCTTAATTGTGGACTTAACCTTCAAACTGAAACAAGAAATTTGACAGTGCTCTAGCTAAGGCAGCAGTACAAGCAGGGAATAAGGTCTGCCATGTGGAAATGGTTATAAACCTGGGGCTTCTGCTAGATGCTTGTCAACTGTCATCTATATATGGGTGAGAAGAGCTGCATGTTCTGTGATGGATATTGTCTTGGGACAACTTCAGTGAGAGAGAGAACACAAGGCCCGCCATTTGTAATAAACTGCAACATATTTACTTTTTCTAAACTCAAGAAAATAGATATATGTATTTTTAATCGAGAAAGTGATGACGTATAAAAATTAGGGGTAATAAATAGTGGTAGGGTGTATAAATCCGTTTCTCACACTTATCAAACACGAACACACACAATGAGGTTATCGTGTCATGTTTCTCAACACGAATATGATACACAATTTTCCGTGCGTGTTCATGTTATGTTATCATATTGTCTTAAGTTAGTGAGATATATCTTCACATGCAAGAATTATAAGAAAATATCAAAATAACGAAATTTTCATATTACAAATTGTTAATTCAAACATCAAATTTAACGAGTTTTTAATATAAATTTGACAAACTTTAGAAATTAAATATCTAAGTAGACTTTTAAAAGTTATTAAAAGAGATTTTTTTTATAAAAATATTAAAAAAATAAACTTTCAAGTTCAGCTTTATCGTGTTATCGCGTGTGTCGTGTTCCGATACCTAATCACGAACACGACACGACACGAAAGTACTTTCGTGTTATCTTATTTGTGCTATCGTGTTATCGTTATGTCATATGTTTCCACGAACATGGTTTTTTTTTGTGCGGGTTCGTGTCGTGTTATCGTATTGAGTAAGAAATTGTCAACCCTAATTATAATAATACATTGATATGAAAGATATCATTGCAGGAAAAGGTTACGACTTATGTTAGGTAGGGGTGATAAAAAAAGAGTGTCTGAACCGAATTTCCAACAAGACCGTCCCTAGACCGGCTCGACTAGGACCGAGACCGAGCGGACGTTTTTTTTCTCTTCAAGGTGGGGCTCGGTCTCATGCTTTTCTTCTTCTTCCAAAAGCCCGACTAGGACCGGACACCCAACCTCGAAGAAAACCCTAAAAATTCATGACGTAACCCTTGAAACACTAGTAATTCATGATCTTGAAGCATTCAACAACCCTTGAGTCAGTTCCATAAGGGAAGTGCGACGGAAGACGAGAAGCGAGCGAGTTCAAGACCAAAACTTCGGTGATTGTTTTTGGTCAATCCAGTAGATTTGTTTTACCAAAAATTTCGGTTCAAGACCGAGACCGGCCCGAATCAAGCAAGACCGACTCAGGCGGTCTTTTTTGACCAAAGTCAGTCTCGGTCCTCCATATGTCAAGACCGAAATTTCGGTCTCGATCCTGATCCAAAACTAACCAGGGTCACCTATGATCAACCCTAATGTTAGGGGTATGAAAATTAAGGGTTAACGGTTCAATTAAGTTTGAGCCGCCATTTAAACTATCGTATGCATTAATAGGACCATTCAAAATTTTATTAAATGTTTCAAGTTTGACACTATGACACTTTTCTACTAACAGAAAAAATCACTGAATAACGAGACATAGTTTCGTCTAATAGCAGTTTTACTTGGTTCGGAGTAAAAAGATTAGCTTGGAAATTTGAAAGATCGTTTCGAGCTCATTGTAAAGATGTCCAACCCAGTATTATACCAGAGACCGGTCAAATGAGTTTTATTAAAGTGACTTACACTCCAAGACTCAATTCTCAATTGGTTCGAAACCGTCTTAAATTCAATAAAACCAAGAATATTATTATATTCAAATTATTAACTTTATCTATGCTAAGTTGACTAACTTTAATGATTTCGTTTAGAATAAAAATAGGCATTTTTAGTTGTTTTTTTGAAAAAATTATTTAGGGTTGTTGACCTAATAACACAAATAGAACTTGGGGTAATTGAAAGTTGAAACCGCCCTAAATGACACAATATAATTTTAGTCGGGTATTATCTCATAAATTCGGTCTCAATTTCCAATATGGTAATCTCGACATTTCAATTTTTTTTTTTTTAAAATTTAGAAAAGGTTTCACAAGATCGACTTGCGCTCAACCCTAATTCTACCTAATAAAAATAATATTGAAAAAACAATATACGTGTAATCATTCATCAAAATATATGTTCATTTTCCCCTACTTTGATTAGGTGATCCTCTCTACAAGATCGATTTTGTCCACCATATTAAACCCATGACATAATCATAAATGTGTTAATTATTATCTATCAAGGAATGAAGGAAGGGAACGAATGGTATGAAATAGGAAGGAAGCATGCATGACCATAATCAAGAGTTTTATTTTTTAGAAATTTGATGGTGACTAGGCTTGAGTTTGCACGTGATGACCATGTTACTCTTGCTTCCCCTCACAAAATGCAAAAACATGTCAGTGTATTTGCTGTATAGTCCATGTATATAGTATCTACTATATATGGAGAAATACGACATGGATTTAATGAGACAGTAAAGAGGGACTTAGCAGAAAAAACATAGACAGACAATCAAGCAGACCAACTCCACTTTAATCTGTGCACTGAATATAGCGCAACAGTGAGAAACTGTGTTCCTCCAAAATGAATCACTAAGTTATGAATAGTATTTTTGCCCAAAATTATTATATGTTAATAGTATACTGAAAGTTTAGTTGTAACTTATGATAAATTTAGTCAAAATATGTCATACCTAACAAGGGTATTATAGCGTGTGGTGAATGAGTCATATCCCATGATATGGAAATTAAGGTTTACTCCAATATTTGCAAGTCATATCCCATGATATGGACGCAGAGTGAATAGTTTTGTGTAAACCGATGTTTGAAAATTGTTGAAAGTTGATTCCTGTCCTCCAATTTTTTTTCTCTTATGTTCTGTTTTTCGTGTTAGCTAAAAATAGGAATGTCAAGATAGTTGGATAATCTAGTAGCTATGAAATCTGACGTTAGTGGAGTCCGTTTGTTATTTTCCTTCCTACAAATGTTGTATTTCTTTGGTTGAATAACAGAACAAGTCAATTATAGCAATCCAAGCTTTTGTGTCCTATGTTCTTCGATAAACTCTTCACCGCCAACATCTGGTATCAAAGCTGTTTTGTCTTGAGGGAACTGTGAGGTTGAAAGCTACCCTAAAAACGTGAATTCTCTCACCAAGTCATCCCCAGATCGATTCAAATGGAAGATACATCAATATCATGCATGTCACCACCAAAATTCAATGGTGATAATTATCAAGATTGGGCAGTAAAGATGGAAGCTTTCATGAAGGGTGGAAATTTGTGGGAAGCAGTTGAGGAAGATTATGAAATCCTAGCTCTTCCTGATAATTCCACACTGACTCAAATAAAGGTGCAAAAGGTGAAGAAGACCCGAAAGACAAGGGCACGATCTTGTCTCTATTCAGCTATCACTACTGCAATTTTTAGAAGGATCATGTCATATAAGTCAACCAAAGAGATTTGGAATTTTCTCAAAACCGAATATGAAGAAAATGAGAAGATTAGAGGCATGAAGGCACTTAATTTAATCAGAGAATTCGAAAGGGAAAGGATGAAAGATTCAGAGACTGGCAAAGAGTACTCTGATCGACTTATGACATGGCTAATCAAGTAAGAGCTCTTGGCACTCAAATGGCAGACAACAGGCTCGTGGAGAATATTCTGGTCTCATTACCTGAGCAATTTGAAGCTACGATTGCATCCATGGAGAATACAAAGGACCTTGCAACCTTGAAGATATCAAAACTTATCAGTGCTATGCAAGCTCAAGAACAGAGGCACCTTATGAGGGAAGACAAGGGTGTAGAAGGAGCCTTGTTTACCAAGTCGCATTGTGCTGCCAGGAATAAGCGTTTCAGAGGCAGGAAGATGCACGAAGGTGAGCATAGTCATGCCTCTCATAAATGGAAAGACCAGAAGAAGAGCTACCCACCATGTAATAACTGTGGGAAGAAAGGCCACACACCATTCAAGTGCTGGAAAAGACTAGACGTTAAGTGCTACAAATGTAACCAAATCGGGTATGAAGTTGTATCTGCAAAGCACAGGAGCAAGTTGCAGTAGCTCAAGTGGAGGAGGAGAAAGATGAATATCAGATCTTTGTAGATCAATGCTTTGCCACCTGTGAAAAATCAGAAGCTTGGCTCATTGACAGTGGTTGCTCACACCACATGACATACGTCAAAACACTCTTCAAGGACCTCAAACCTTGTGGAGCTGTGTATGTTCGTATTGGAGATGGAAGAAAACTAGTGGCCAAATCAAAAAGGACTCTGACTCTAACATCTAGGTCAGGTACAAGACCTCTTTCTGATGTTCTTTATGTTCCTGACCTGAGTCAAAATCTCCTAAGTGTAAGTCAACTAGTTCAAAAGGGCCTCAGACTGACATTCCACGGAGGATACTGCACCATACAAGATACAATAGGATAGAAGGTCATGCGAGTTGAAATGATTCTATTTCAATCCCACTCAGGAAGACCACTCTGCACATCCCGCGCAAGCCAACAACTCAGAGATATGACACAAGAGGCTAGGTCACTGCAGTATTCAAAGACTTTTGGCTCTGAAAATCTTTCAGAGGGGCTACCAAGTCTTGAAGACTCCATTCCAGATTGTGTAGCATATCAATTTGAAAGACTGAGTCGAAAACCATTTCCTAAGGAAGTCAGGAGAGAAACTCCAAAATTGGCGGTGATACATTCTGATTTGGCAGGACCACAACAAACACCATATCTTTATGGAAGAGTATACTTCGTGACCTTCATTGACGACTATACAAGAATGTGATGGATCTACTTCTTGAAGGCCAAGTCATAAGTGTTCGAGGTATTCAAAAAATTCAAAAGGATGGTGGAGAATCAATGTATCTGTCGAATTCAAGTGCTCATGACATACAATGGTGCTGAGTATGACTCCCATGAGTTCGATAACTTTTGTGATGAAGAAGGAATTCAAAGGCAACTCACGATTTCTCATACACCTAAGAAAAATGGTGTTAGCGAAAGGAGAAATAGATCCATCCTCAAAATGGCCAGAAGCATGATTCACGGGAATAATTTACCGAAAGAATACTAGGTAGAGGCAACAAATACTGCAGTGTTTCTACAGAACAGACTACCAACCAAGGGAGTACATGACTCGACTCCGTTTGAAGCTTGGTATGGTCACAAACTCTCTCTTAAATTCCTGAAGGTTTTTGGTTGTGTATGCTTCGTTCATATTCCTCAAATCAAGAGGGATAAGCTCGACAAGAAGGCAGAACCTGACATCTTTGTAGGCTACAACACTACATCAAAAGCCTACAAAATCTATCATCCTCAAACCAAAAAGATGTCAATTACTCGGGATGTACATTTCAATGAAGATGGAGAATGGGATTTGTGAAGTCAAACTTAATGGAGATTCAATCACATGAATCTGCATTTGAGAAGGAAGAAAACGAAAATGATGCACCAGTCAGAGGAACCCGATCCCTCTCAGATATTTACCTAAGGAGTTACATGGCCATCTGTGAGCCTGCTGGACCTAAAGAAGCTCTCAAATTCTCAGAGTGGAAGAGAGCCATGGAGGAGGAAATGCAAATGATTCAAAAAAAACCCACCTGGGAGCTTGTTGATAGACCAACAAACAAAAAGGTGATTGGAGTCAAACGGGTGAATATAACCAAGTTAAAGTCATACTCATCCATAAACAAGCTCAAAGCAAGGGTAGTAGTTAAATGTTATGCCCATATTTTTGGTGTAGACTATTCAGAAACCTTTGCCCCAGTAGCTAGATTGGATACGATTAGACTACTGCTTGCTGTTGCTGCACAAAGGAGCTGGAAAATATTTCAGCTTGATGTTAAATCAGCATTTCTCAATGGAGTGTTGAAGGAAGAGGTCTATGTGGAACAACCATATGGTTTCCAAGTAGAAGGAGTTGAATATAAAGTCTATTTACTAAAGAAAGCTCTTTATGGGCTTAAACAAGCCCCTAAAGCTTGGTATAACAGGATTGACGAACACATGCTGAAGTTGGGATTCAAGAAAATTGTTCAGAAGTAACTCTGTATGTCAACATGAAGGAGGTAACATAATTATTAGGGGTGAAACCGGACCGGTCAGACCGGTTTTTATACGATTTTGGTTGGGGTCCTATATTTTCGGATCGGATTTTCTTCAAAAAAAAATCCGACCAAAAGACCATATAAGGGAAAATAAACCGTCCATTCGGATTTTCGGACCGGATTTTCGATTTAAACCGAAAAAATAAATACTAGGTGTTTCATAAATACTAAGGAGGGTTAGCTTAGGGAGAAGAAAAGAAAAATTGATGGGTGGCATGGGAAAAATGAAAAGTTGAGCCTTTTGAAAACATGTTCACTCTTGAAAGTTGAAAAAAACAAGTTTTGACTCTTGGATGAATGAAAAAGTTGGTATATGTGCACAATGTTTCATATTAATTAATAATAAATATATTATATATAATCAATTCGGTCGGATCGGACCCCATGGTTTTTTAAACCTAAAGACCGAACCGGACCGAAAATCCGAAATAAAGAAAAAAAACTGTCCATAAATCGAACCATGTATTTTCGGATCGGTTTTTTTGGTCCGGTTCGGACCGGTTCTTATCGGTTTTTCGGACCAACCGGATTTTAATTTCACCCCTAATAATTATAGTATCTCTTTATGTTGATGACCTATTGGTGACTAGAGACAACACAAATCAGATAGAAGGATTTAAGAAGGAAATGATGAAAAGCTTCGATATGACAAATCTTGGACTAATGAATTTCTTTATGGGAATGGAGGTCAAACAAGGCATCGATGAGATCTTTATCAGTCAAAAGAAATATGCCCAAGAAATAACATTCCTAAGAATTAGAAGCAAAAACTATGTCAGGAAGATGGGTCAAGCAAAGTCTCTGAAGGATACTACATAAGCTTAGTAGGATTTCTAAGGTATCTGACTGCTAGCATACCCGACATTCAACATGCTGTTAGTAACCCGACATTCAACATACTGTAAGTACTTTGTCTCGCTTTATGCAATGTGCTAGTGAAGTGCATCTAATTGCAACAAAAAGGGTGTTGAGGTATGTCAAAGGCACTCTGAATTATGGTGTCAAATTCGAGAAAGATCAAGATCTTCATCTGGAAGGATACTCAGATAGTGATTGGGCAAGAAGTGTAGATGATTACAGAAACACCTCAGGCTACTGCTTCAATCTAGGCTCATGATTTTTTTCTTGAAGCTCAAGGAAACAGAAATTCGTGACTCAATCAAGAGTAGAAGCTGAATTTGTAGCAGCAGTTGAAGCTGTGAACCAAGCTACGTGGCTGATGAAGATTTTAGACGACTTTAAGCTGAAGCAAACTGAAGCTACAACAATTTATGTAGATAATCAAGCTACTATTTCCATTTCAAGAAAACCATCATTTCACAAGAGAACGAAGCATTCCAATATCAAGCTATATGCTATTCGTGAAGCTCAACGAAGTGAAGAAGTTAATCTGGTCTACTGCAAAACTGAGGACCAGTTAGCTGATTTGTTCACCAAGCCACTACCATGTGACAAGCTCGAAATTTTGAGAAAAATGATCGGAGTTTGCAATCCATAAATCAAGAAGGAGTGTTGGAAGTTGATTCTTGTCCTGCAAAAATTATTATTTTTTCTTTATGTTCTGTTTTTCGTGTTAGCTAAACATTGGAATGTCAAGATACTTGGATAAGTTAGTAGCTAAGAAATCTGAAGTTAGTGGAGTCCGTTTGTTACTTTCCTTCCTATAAATGCTGTATTTCTTTGGTTGAATAACACACAAGTCAATTACAGCAATCCAAGCTTTTGTGTCCTCTGTTCTTCGATAAACTCTTCACCTCCAACAAAAACATCACATTAAGGTTTTCTCCAATATTCACAAACCACTACCTTCTGACTGAGAAAATATTTCAAAACATGTAAGCAGCAGTAAATGCAGGTATCTAAGAACAGAAGACTATTGACTTGCCCATGCATGAATGAGATAATATCTGGTTCTGATTTGAGAATGAAAAGAGGGATCACACATAGCTAGTATGGATGTTAAACACAGCTTTCTGATGGATACTATACTTTAATTATGAACTTGATCTGTATATCTTTAACACTGCTGATTAATAACCAAGTAATAATGCAGATAGCTAGCTAATTGAGAAGAGAAAATTATTGGTCTGGACCCGCATGAGCGAGATGGTGTCTAATTTTGGTTTAAGTATGAAAAGAGGTATCATGACATATGACAGGTATTGATGCTAAAACAGCTTTCTGATGGATAATGTACTTTAATTATGACCAGCCTCCCTAATACACTAAGAGTCTAAGACACCACCCTATTATTGAAGGGAAAAATTATAAAAAATTCAGATTATGAAATAATGCACATATATTATATATAGCTAAGAAAATAGGATTATTGGCTCGGACCCGATCGTACCCGATATTGATCAGTAATGCCCCACATTTCCGAAGAGATAAAGAGAGACTCCATGGAAGTAGAAGGATTAAGCGTAGCAAACTAAAGTAGAAAGACTCATTAGTCCATGTTCTCACGGTTTAAGGTAAACTAGAGAAAGTTGTTTATGCGCTTTATCCATCCAAATCTATCTATATATTAATTTGGCTAAATCACATATAATGTTGACACATAAATTTTTTGTTGTATTTTCTCACTCCTAATGTTAAATTAACATCTTATAATTGGTCTATGTCAATCATAAAATCCTCATTCCTAGGTGGCATACAATGTAAATCATTTTAAAATTCAAAATCTCTCATTAATTCTCAAGATAAGTTACAAAACTCATATAATTTATCTTTATTTCACATTATAATTATGATTTTTTAAAAATATATTTTATGAAGTGAAATTTATATAATAATAAATACATACTATTATATTTTTTGAAAATCAAGTATGCATATATTAAAATTTACTATTACAAATTAAAATATATATTAATTAATGATACATTTCATATATCACATAATACTCTTTATTAAAATAACACATAAGAGACATAAACATCACCTACTTTATTATAATAATATCAAAATAAAGTTTAACAATGTAACAAAATTAAATGTTATATATTTATAAAATCAATATAATTTACAATTAACAAAATAGATAAATATAATATGTATACTAAAACATCAGAGTATGTTACTATTGTTAGAAGAATACTAATGTTTTTATATGAACATTTATAGAAGTAATAAACCATAAAAGTTAAGTTAAAAGTATTCTTTGGACATTAATATTTTTTTTTACACTTTTATGAATTGTTATATATATATATATTTATAACTCAATATATTTTTAAATTATTAAAATATTATTTATATAATAAACATATAACATACTATCAGTATTACTAGAATAAATAAATTACTAATGATTTTAATAGTCTTTTGTAAACATATGCAAAAATATAAGTCATAAACCTATATAAAAATATTTAATTTAAAAGTACTATTTATTATTTTTTAATATTAATTTAATTATTGACTCATGTATTTTTTAAAACTAATTTTATGAACAAATACACTTAATATCATTTATAATTTTTGTATTTTCATGATATAATTTATAATAACTTATCTATATAATTAAATATTTCATGCATTTTTTATTTTCTTTATTGTAAACAATTCAAACTTATAACAATGAACTTTTTAAAAAAATATTATAGTGTATATTCACTTAAAAAATGACTTTATAACAGTAAACTTATTATTATTTTTTTGAGAATGGTTTTAGTTTATATTCATTTAAATATAATTTAAATAAGTGTTATATTATGTACTATAAAAAATAACTTATATGATATATAAAAATATTAAGAAATAAAATATAATATATGCAGATATCTAGTGTTAAAATAGTTATGAAAGGATTTAATGTTTTAAAAAGTTTTGTAATTGATTTAATACTGAATTTCAATCCAGTTAAGTTTGAATCAACTTATTTATGAAACACTGCATAAAGGATTCATTTGATCCATCATTTATTAAAAATATGTTTAACGATATTTGCTCAATACGTATAAGATTAGAGTTAATTACTTGCTAGGTTATTCTCGGAACCTATCCCCAATTTACTCCACAGCTTTCCAAGGTAGCTTTTGGGCGTGAGTAATATTAGGGTAGACTCTAGACCTATAATCTTAAGATTTACATGCTCATCTATAATCTCCTGCACTGAAACAGCCTATAAAACCGATCACGGTCACGTGTTGACTTTGCAAGGTTCAAGCATGACCGGTATTATTACTAACTTAAAACGAATATGATTAAGTTCATTGTATTGAGTAGGAGTAATACAATTTTTTACTTATACTTAGATTCAAATTATTCTTGTTTAACACGGGGCAAATCAGTGTGCGACGTCATCTTAACACAAAAGGGAGGGACAGTGTTATTATAACGAAATGACCGTGACAGCAAATATAGAGCCCAGCGAAGCAAGAGCAGATATGACCTTGTTGCTATTCACCATTCATTTCTTTTCAATTCATCAATTGACCAACTCATAGTAGCTCAGGAGGGCCCCCATACTTTATTGAAATTTGCAAAACACTTTGTAATTAAAGGACGTGATTGTTAGGCTGAGTAGTACTTGAAGCACGGAGATAAGATTGCTTGCAATGAATTGGATCAAAAAAGTTATAGCAGCATCAAAAGCATATTAATTTCAAGTTCACCATCAGTAAAGAACATCAATAAGATATCTGTATGCACTTCTATAGGATTCCGTATTTTCCTATCACCATTTCGTTCAACACGTTTGCTGCAAACTGATACATTTGCATACACATCAATCAGTCTGCTGGACACTAGATGACCAACCTAATGGTGAACATGGCAGCACGGTTGTTCAATTTTTGATATCCATATGTTGAGCAGAATTACCGTACATCAAGAACTTAACAAACTGATATAAGTCTATATAGTGAAATCTCAATAATTTCATACACAAGTAACATAACTGGACATCCAAGTTGCAATTTCTCTTTTTTCATTAACTGAATTTTTCACACATTGGGCACAACAATATTATTCAAAAGCTTCCCGAGAGGCGTTGTTGTTTTCCATTTTCATGCTTTCAAACAAATTCATTGAACAATCTAAATGTGATGGCCAAAGGGAGGGAGCTTAGGTAATGTCGGGAAAGATTTGAATGATGGAATGGAAGGTGGAAGCGGTTTCTTAAACACGGGGAATTGATGGTGCAGGGACTTATGGAAGTCTGGGAGTTGAGGTAGCAATTTCTTCAACGCTGGAATAGGTGGTGGCAGTGGTTTCTTGAATGTTGGAAATGGAGGTAGTAAAGGCTTCTTTAAGAATGGAAACGGAGTAGGAAGTGGCTTCTTATATATTGGTATTTTAGGCAACAGAGGCTTCTTGTATACTGGTGGAAGTTTGGGCTTCTTATGCACTGGAATAGGAGGCGGCAAAAGAGGTTTTTTGAATACGGATTTGGGTGGCAGAAGTGGCTTCTTAAGCACTGGGATGGGGGGTGGTATGGGCTTCTTAAAGATATGGTGAATTGGTGGAAGTGGCTTCTTAAAGACGTGTGGGATTGATGGAAATGGCTTCTTAAAGGAATGGTGAAATGGAGGAAGAGGTTTCTTGAATATGGGTTTTGGAAGCGGTTTCTTCAACATTGGCACTGGTGGAGGAAGATGTATCTTTAAGAGTGGCTTAGGACCTGGTGGAAGAGGCTTCTTGAGGATCGGCTTTGGTGGTGCGATTGGCTTTTTAAACACCGTTGGTGTTGGTGAGGGCTTAGGTGGTGGAATAGGCTTCTTGATGGTTGGTTTCGGTGGTGGAACTGGCTTCTTAAATACTGGACCTGGTGGTTTGGGCTTCTTAAATAATGGTAATGGCGGTGGAAGAGGCTTCTTGTTCTTGATGATCGGCTTCTTAATCACCGTAGTTGGTGGTGTTAAGGGCTTCTTAAATATCGGAACTGGTGGTGGAATTGGCTTCTTAAACACTGGAATGGGTGGCGGTAAGAGCTTCTTAAACACTGGAGCTGGTGGTGGAAGGGGCTTTTGAGGTACCGGAACTGGTGGGAGAATTGGCTTCTTAAACATTGGTAGATGTTTTTTGCACTTCGGCTTAGGAGGCAACACGGGTTTCTTAAAGGTTGGAATTGGTGGTAGCAATGGCTTTTTAAAAGCAGGCTTTTGAAACACTGGAATTGGGGACAGTGGTGGCTTCTTGAAGGAGAATTTTGGTGGGAGCGGTGGCTTCTCAAGCTCCGGTAGTGGCTTCTTGAATAACGGTGGAAGAGACGGCTTCTTGAACAGTAGCACAGAATGTGGAAGCCCTGAGGAGGAATATTTGTTACAACATCAGTAAAGAATTGGTTACTACATTGTGTACACAATCATTTCTATATAATAAGAATGCAGTCCGTCTATTAATTTGTCTAAGTCTGTACGATTACTATTAATTTGTCTAAGTCTGTACAAATAAAGTTCTGATTGTTTTTTTATAATTAACCCTATTAAAAATTACTCTATTTATTTTAACTAGACTTGTATTTTAATTATACAATTCATATTATTAAATATGCAGAATAAGTATATTTTTCATAAAAGTAAGTAAAATTTAAATTAGTCGATAATAAAAGTAAATATTAATAATTTATTGACATGGTGCTAATCAATACACTTTTAACTTTAAAAAAATATATAGTTATAATGTTGAAAATATTTATGTTTACGTTACTAATAGTAATAGTATGTTGTGTTCAATATTTATCTAATTTGTAAAATTAGTCGAGTCTAAAAATAAAGCTCTACAAAACTAAAACAAAATACATTAAGAAAATATAATGATAATATGAATATTGGTTCTTCATGTATTAAATTTTATATTGCCTCACATAAATATAATAGAGTACATAATATTAGACATGAAACTATTAATTTATAAAAAAAACGATAAATAACACACAAAAATACTTATTATTTGGTCTTAGCAATAATTTTTAATAGAAAATTTAATATGTGCACTTAATTTATTTTTTATAAAGTATAATATTATCAATTGTATTTCAATAAAAAAACTAATAAATAATTATAAAATTACCTATGAAATAAGCAGACATTATTTTTAAAAACGAAGTTCTACACAACTATATAAAAAATATTAAGAAACTATACTGAAAATATTTGTTTTTTTTTATATTTGTGTTAAAAAAGTTATTGCGTGCATAATTACAATTGGCTACATAATATTAGACATGCATCTATTAATTTAGAAAAAAATTATGTAATACATAAAATTAATTATAATTTAGTCTTAGAAATAAAACTTAATAGCAAAACTTTAGATGTTCACTTAATTTTTATGAAACATAATATTATAAAATTTAGTATTTGAATAAAAAATAATAAATATGCACATCTGAAAGAGAGAAATTATTGAATTTTTATAACTTATGCGGAGAATGAATAAGAAAGTTTAGAAGATTTTAAAGTGAGTTTCATGACATACTATATATGCATAAAAATTATATATTTGACATGAACCAATAAGAAGTTATGAATTTAACATTAGGTGTGAGAAAATGTACTAAAAATATTACTTGTCATAATTGTATACATTCTAGTCAAATTAATATATATATAGATATTCATAAGTATATATATGTATACACATGATATGGTTACCTGATAGGAATTCATTTGTTTTGATACCTAGTCCGTCCACCTTGGTAGTCCAGCCATTTTTAACCCCATAACACAAGTGATTATTCCATGAAAATACCAACAACACGAACCCGATGTATGCATGAAACTTCTTCATTGGGAAGCCTAGACTCGGTTCCCGATAAGCAAATGCAGGGATGCAGCTTAAGAGAGAAGTAAGTAAACCAAGTAAAACATGGCTTAGAGTTGCTGATATCGGTTGGTATATATAGTGGGTTTGATTTAAAGTGGGTGATTTTTACAGCTAAATTAGTTAAATGACTTTAAAGCCTCACCGTTCGAACAGCTCAGAACAAGCAGGATACTGCTTGGGTATTACATTAGTTGAGTGAGCCAACTACATCTCTCTTATGAATCCAACTGAGCTACTTATTTCTTTAATTAACTCCTCCACCTCTACCAACTTAGACATTATTGGAACCATTTTTTCACACATTTATCATCAAATCGAATGTAGACACAAGATAGAGTTGCATTTGGAGGTCAGTTCGTACGCATAAGAGTATGGACAACATCTGTGCACACCCAAGTCATTTATTTAAGTTTTCAGGTTCAACTGTAAAATGGTCTAATCCAGCCATATGGTCTTCATCATGGTCCGAATCGCTGTAAAATAGTATATATATTGCCAGAATCAAACGGAAGCATATGTAACATTCCAAACCTGAATAACTATCTTTTCTATCTGACGTGAGATAAATCAAATTGTCACAATCTACTCTTGTAGCAATGCAACCCATTTTTTTGCCCCTATAAGTGTCTCGGTGTTGCAAGTCCTATACTTTTCATATATCATTCAGGCTTCGAGCTTGACCAACTATTTTGTCATATTGACACGGGTCTTCTACTTTGCAAGCTCGACCAAGACTCGAGTCACCTCTAATACCATTTGTGTAACACCCTAGGCCCGAGCGACTGTCCTCACTAGCCCAACCCAGCCTAACTGAGCCCGTTGTCCTCACTTGGGCTCAGAAAATGAGATATTTTTATTGGAATTGAGTAATAAATCTCTGCTTATATGGGTTCCAAATCACTTCTTTCTATCCAATGTGGGACGGGTATATTGGTTGTTGATTTCAAGTCCTGCAAATTAATCTTTATTTTTCTATTTTTTTTCTTCATATTAGCTAAAAATAGGAATGTCAAGTTAGTGGGATTAGTGTATAAGTTAGTGAGATCAGTTTGTTATTCTTTTTTCCTATAAATGCTGTATATCTGATTGAATAAAATTGAGCAATTTACAACAATCTCAATACTTGTGTTCTCTGTTTTATCCAACAACTGGTATCAGAGCTACCTTCTTAAGGGGCTTGTGAGTAATCAATCCCTTCGCGAGTGAATTCAATTATTTTCTCCACCAAAACACCCTATTCAATGAACAAAGGACCAGGCTCCTTTTCAGCCATGGCACCATCAGTGTTCGATGGAGAGAATTACTAAGGATGGGCAGTGAGGATGGAGGCATACCTGGAGGGCCATGATTTATGAGAAGCAGTAGAGGAAGATTATGACATTCCTGATCATCCAAACAACCCAACCTTGGCGCAAATCAAGGTCCAGAAGGAAAAGAAGACCAGGAAAGCTAAGGCAAGGTCATGTCTATTCTCTTCAGTCACTCCAACAATCTTCACCAGGATCATGAGTCTCAAATCAGCTAAGGCTATCTGGGACTATCTGAAAAAAGAATACTCGGGCAATGAGAGGATTCGAGGAATGCAAGTCCTGAATTTAATCAGGGAATTTGAGCTCCAAAGAATGAAGGAGTCTGAGTCAATCAAGGAATACTCAGATAAGCTGATCAACCTTGCAAACAAGATAAAAGTTACTAGGAACAGAATTCTCTGATTCACGAATTGTAGAGAAGATCTTAGTCACAATACCTGAACGATATGAGGCTTCTCTCACAATGTTGGAGAACACAAAAGACCTCTTTGCGATTTCTGTCTGAATTAATCCATGCCTTGCAAGCACAGGAACAAAGACGACTTATGAGGCAAGAAAATGTTGGGGAGGGAGCCTTGATCGCCAAGTCTCATGCTGCTACAAATAAGAAAAAAAATTCAGCAGTAGAAGACAACAACAAGGCAACGACAATGTCGAGCATAGTCAGGAGACTCACAGGGGAAAGGGCCAAAGGAAGCTAGCACGACATATTCTTCTTGCAGAACAGACTTCCAACTAAGGCTGTGAAGAATTCAACACCTTTTAAAGCTTGGTATGATTACAAACCTTCTCTAAGTTTTTTTTTAAAGGTGTTTGGATGTGTTTGCTTCGTTCATGTTCCTCAGATCAAGAGGGACAAGCTCGATAAAAAAAGCAATTCCTGGAGTATTTAAGGGTTACAGTACAACATCAAAAGCCTATAGAGTCTATCATCCACAAACTCAAAGGATGTCAATCACAAGGGATGTCCACTTCAGTGAGGAAGACGAGTGGGATTGGAAGAATTCAGACCCAGTGGCACCAACAGTACCCGCCTTTCCATTCAATGAGCACTGGATGCAGGAATTCAAGGATGATCCACCTGTGAAGGGAACAAGGTTGCTGTCAGATGTCTCTCAAAGGTGTAATGTGGCAATATGTGAACTTGCTGGACCTGAGGAAGCTCTTCAATTCCCTGAATGGAAAGAAGCCATGGAGGAGGAAATGTCGATGATCTAAAAGAACCAGACGTGGGAGCTTGTGGACATATCAATAAACAGAAAAGTCATTGGTGTCAAATGGGTGTTCAGGACCAAACTGAATGCTGACTGCTCCATTAACAAACTAAATGCGAGGTTAGTTGTTAAAGGGTATGCTCAAATATTTGGAGTAGATTATTCAGATACATTTGCTCCAGTCGCCAGATTAGATACAATTCGATTATTGCTTGCTGTTGCAGTGCAAAAAGGCTGGAAAATATTTCAGCTAGATGTCAAATCAGGTTTTCTCAATGGTGTCCTCAAAGAGCAAATCTATGTGGAGCAACCATATGGATTCAAAGTACACGGGGCTGAATACAAAGTCTATCTGCTAAAAAAGGCTCTTTATGGGCTTAAACAAGCCCCTAGAGCATGATATAGCAAAATCGATAATCATTTGCTGGAACTTGGCTTTGAAAAGAGTCCGTTTGAAGCAACTCTCTACATCAAGTACAAAGGAGGTAACATCATTATTGTATCTCTTTATGTGAACGATTTATTGGTGACTGGAAGCAATGCAGAACTAATATAGAAGTTCAAAATGGAGATGAAGCAAACTTTTGAGATGACAAATCTTGGATTAATGTCATTCTTTCTTGGAATGGAGGTTCATCAAGGTGAGGAGGAGATCTTCATAAGTCAGAAGAAGTATGCCCAAGAAATTCTCAAAAAGTTTCGAATGGAAGGCTGCAAAGAAGTCAATACTCCAATGAACCAGAAGAGTGACTCTGCAAGGAAGATGGATCTGAAAAGTCAATGAAGAGCACTTTAGAAGCCTGGTCGGTTGTCTAATGTATCTCTCAGCAACCAGACCTGATATCCAATTCTTCGCTGTAAGTGCTCTATCCCGCTAAATGCATTGTGCCAATGAAGCACATTTAGTTGCAGCAAAACGGGTCCTAAGATACATCAAGGGTACAGTGTATCAAGTTCAAGAAGAGGCAAGTGGTTCAGCTGGAAGGCTATTCAGACAGTGATTGTGGTGGCGATGCAGATGATTACAAAAGCACCTCAGGTTACTGCTTCAATCTTAGTTCATGAATCTTCTCTTGGATCTCGAAAAAACAGGACTTCGTGACTCAGTCGACGGCAGAGGCTGAACTTGTGGTAGCAGCTGCAGCTGTGAATCAAGCTATATGGCTAAGGAAAATCTTTGAAGATGACACAATTTGGAGCCACAACCATTCACGTCGACAATCAAGCAGCCATAGCCATCTCAAGGAATCCAGTCTTTCACAAAAGAACGAAGCATTTCAATATCAAGTTATACTTTGTTCGTGATGTTCAACAGGATGAAGAAGTTAACTTGGTCTATTGTAAGACTGAGAATCAACTAGCTGATTTGTTCACCAAGCCACTACCAGTTGACAAGTTCGAGATTATGTGGAACAAAATTGGAATCTGCAATCCATGAATCAAGGAGGAGTGTTGGTTGTTGATTTCAAGTCCTGCAAATTAATCTTTCTCTTTCTATTCTGTTTTTTTTTTTTTTTTTTCATATTAGCTAAAAATAGGAATGTCAAGTTAGTGGGATTAGTGGCTAAGTTAGTGGGATCAATTTGTTATTCTTTTTTTCCTATAAATGTTGTATCTCTGATTGAATAAAATTGAGCAATTTACAGCAATCTCAATACTTGTGTTCTCTGTTTTATCCAACAGGGTATCACATGGTTGCACTAAGTGGTGCGTATATATAATCCAATTATATGATTGTGAAATCTCTGAAAGGGTTTGAATTTTGAAATCTCTGAAGGGGCGAAGACTGGAGAGTCATTTGTTGTTGCTGGTTCCATTAAACAAAGACATGACTAGCTGAAGTTCACATGGTCGTGTCTTCCAAATAAACATCATATCTATAGTTTTTATCTAGTAGGAGGACACTGCGAGGACCACTTGAATGTAAGGATATCGACATTTCTGATCTTGACCACAAGTCTCAACTTCACATGGTGCTGTCTTCCAACATAAAATCTGTGGCTAATAGAAGAGCCTGATATGACAGAAGAACTGATGCTAGTCCTACTGAAAGTTATGATGCTGTACGCGCAGAGGTGTTTGAAAGGTCTTGCCAGAAGTGGTGAGGAAGCATAGTGTTTCATCTAGAAGTAGAGAAAGAGTTACGGATTAATGCAGTTGATTGTTTGGATCAATGTTTGGTACCTGATAAGATTACTCGCCAAACTTTTTTTTTCTTATTTACTAATTACTACAACTCGCCTAACTTGAGTTAAGGGGTTTGATTCAAAATGTAGAGCCCAGACCAAAGAACTCTTGTTACTCATATCTTTTTTACCAAATTTGCTGTAAAGTGGAGTCTGAATTGAAAAACGTGCATCTCCATTGCTCAATCAAGATGCTCAAGAAATATACTACGGTTTTCTTGGATTCCAGGCTACCGCTCTAGTTAGCGATCAGGGATATAGTTCATTTGGTTCGCGTTTGATTGTTTGCCTACTGCATTACATTCTTAGAACGAAATTATGCATAAAAGTTTTTATAAGCACCATTTCATGTATTCTAGTCTCTAATCCACATGATCATTAACCGCTATGCATGAGCTGTAGCTATTTAAGAGACATAGCTATTCCCACTATCAGTACTACGGTATTTAGTCTTCAATTTCGTGTTTTCAAACTTACATGTAAGAATCACAAACAATAGCAGTACCAAACTTATATTGTATTGTTAATTAATTATTATTTTTTTATACAAATTTTCTAGAGCATGAGTACTGTATAGCGTGCAGAAAAACTGTTTATATTGCAACGAGAAGCATCTCTCTATTCTCTAAGTAACTATCCAAAATTGTCTTAACGTTACATCATGACCCTCTAATCTTATCACAATTCTCTCAACCGAGAATTAAGGGCAAAGAAGGTGTCTTCAGTGCAAGGAATCGTGAGGCCGCCCATTGGGTGCTCGTATCCGAACTCCTCCTCATATCTACTTAACAAGTCCTGAAACAAAGGTTGGTTCAAGTATGAAATTGGAACCATGAATCTTTTCCTTTCTTCTCCCTCTCCCACATAGACCGCAACATGCCCTTTTGGGGTTTTGACTGACTCTTTGCCGATGGCTGACTGCCGAAGAATCTTCTTTGCATGATGGAGGGCCATTGTAGCTAACATATGAGCAGTTGATAAAGAAGAAGATGCTGTTAAGCTCTTGAAGCAAAGATGCTGTTTGGGCTTGGGTTGTGGTTGAGGTGATTGTATTATGTGGTACCTTTATATAACCAGAATAGATGATTGAGAAAATCTATGGAGGGTATGAAGTGAGTGGTGAAAACTAATTAAAGAGGCATTTGTTGTTGCTGTCTCCATTAAACAAAGACATACCCAGTTGAAGTTCACATGGTTCTGTCTTCCAAACTAAACAACATATGTACAGTTATCATTGTTACCGTATAGACAATAACGTTAGGATATTAACGTTAGACAATATAGATTATTGTTAAAGACAATAACGTTAGGATATTAACGATAGAATCTTAGCCTTGTACTCAATCTATATTGTCTAACATTAATATCCTAACGTTATTGTCTATACGGTAACAATCATATCATGGCATTCACATGACACAATATATTTATTGCAGAGCAGGTCGTGCAAAATATGAAGGGGAGTTACATTTTCTGTTCTAATTTTATTATGATTCGGAAGATAGATCAAGAACTATATATGCATCTTTGTTGCTCAATAAAACTGCTTAAGATATATGAAACATTGCGGTTTTCAAATGAGTGGTAAGGTTTCACATGGTGCTGTCTTCTAACCAAACATCATTTAGTTAATCATATGATCCAGTATCTCATCGTTTAGTTAATCATATGACCACATGAATGTTAGAATATTGAGATTATGCAGATTTGGTTCCAGATCTTGTCAAATTAAACGTTCTATTAATTAGCACTGATGCACATATTAAACGTTCTTGTTGGTTTTAGGATAATGGGTCGCCCATAAGTGGGAGCCCATTTACATAAGCCCAGTTGTGTATCTGGCCTTAAAACCTATCCCTCTATATATCAGTATATATAGGGGTGCTCAGGGTTTGGAAAACCTAATGATGATGACAGTGATGCCCTAGCCGCCCTACAGTTTAGACAGAGGTGAGTAGCTGTGGTATTATAGGTCATTGCCCGTCAAACCGTGGCGTGTCCTCCCGTCCGACAGACCGTGATCCCAACCTCAGGCAGATCCGCTTCCGCTAAGGCAATCGTTCAGGGAGGTAACTTAATTATGTGTTATGTTGTACCTTAATCGATTGCATGTTTTGTACATCAATTTCCAACAGTTCTATTAATCATATGACCACATGAATGTCAGATTTTGTAGATCAGTCTTATCTAGAACATAATAACATGGTGATGCTGATGCATTTCAGCTATTATTAGTAAGAAACATACGCAACTTAGAGACCTTTGTCTAGAAAGTTGGTGGGCCACTATAAATAATTGTGGGAGTTGTAACTCAATTTTTAATTAACATATTTATTATTATATATATTTCAATATAATAGAATATTTTTCTCTCTCTATATATATGTGAGAAGTATGAATATGTAGATTGGTTAAATGATTTGTGTATATATCTATGCATATATGGGTTCAAAATCATTTTTCCCTTGGATCAACTTTGATACCATTTTGTAACGCTCCAGGCCCGAGCAACTATCTTCACTAACCCAACTTAATTAATCTCATTGTCTTCACTTGAGCTCAGAAAGGAGGAATTCATACTAACTTTAGTAGTACATATTTGCTTATACAAATTACAAATCAATTCTTACTATCCGATGTGGAATAGTGTATCACATTAGAACATGGAGCATCAATTACTAATGCAAAGTGGAGCAACATGAAAGAAGGTGTGGAGTGCTTTATGTGCTAGTTTATATCTTATAATGAGAGCATTTTTATAGTTATCTTTTATAACCATTTTTACTTAGAACTGTTATTGAGATTTGTGATGTTGACGGCGTGTATACTTAGATCGACTTGACTAAACCATGTAAGGTTCAACCTAATGGGAGGAGAATTATCACGAACGTGCAAAAGATTAGAGACTTATGTGACTAATTTGAAAAGTCGAGGGTTCTAGTTGCAAATAGTAATAGTTTGGCCGTTAGTTCGTATTCGTTGGAGGGAATGTAACAGAATAACAGCCTCTGTGATAAATATGGAAACTGATGGAGGAAATGTACCAAACACCTGATGACTTGTATATACATTCTAAATTGATTTGCAAGGAGCAATAATCTCAGAAAGGAGCATCTCTCTATTCCGTAAGTGACTATACAAAATTGTACTGAAGTTACATTTACTTTCTGTGATCAGTGTATTAACATTCCCTCAGTAGAGATATAAGCGCAAGGAAGGTGTCTTCGCTGCAAGGAATGGTGAGTCCCCCCATTGGGTGGTCGTGCCCGAACTCCTCCTCGGATATACTTAACAAGTCTTGAAACAAAGGCTTGTTCAAGTATGAAACTGGAACGCTGTATCTTTTCCTTTGTTCTTCTCCAACATAGACTGCAACATGGCCTTTCTGTGTTTTCAAGGATTCTTTTCCAACAGAAAGAGATCGACGGAGTATCTTCTTTGCATGATGGAGAGCCATTTTATCGAACAAGTGCACAGTTAATTCTGCAGATGCTTTTGGAGTGGCTATAATATTTGAAAAGGAATTAGATGATTGGGTTGTGGATGAAATTGTTGTGTTCTGAGGTGCAATTTATAATAGAGTACATGATGGAGAGCTCTGAAGGGTTTGAAATGAGTGAAGAAGAGTAAATTAAAGGGACATTTCTTCCCTGGTTGTTCCATTTGACAAAGACATGTCCAGCTAACGTTCACATGGTCCTGTCTTCTTCCAACTAAACATCACATATGTAGTTATCATCATGTCATGATGCATTGAATGATGTTATTATCATAACAAGTCCCAGCATCATCACATGGTGTTGTTTTCCAAACTGTGGTTTAACAGAAAATTCTGACGCTGTAGGCTCTTGACAAATGTGGTGGGGAAGCATGTTGTTTAATCATAACCTAGAAAGAGTTCAGAGTTGATTGCTTGAAGCAATTTTTGGTAACTGATAGCACTACTCGTCTAACTTGAGTTAAAGGTTTTGACACAAAATCTAGAGCCCCAACCCAAAAAATCTTGTTGCCCATGTTTGATGTTAGATATTTTAGTGTAATTGGATCGACTAGTTGACCAATATAATCATAATATTTCATCAAACAAGTCAAGAGAGCGGGAAGTGCACACTTGTTTGAGCTTATTATGATTAATGGTATCAGAACTTCATCAGTTGTTAGCAATGGGGGTTCCAAGGGGACAACGCCCCTTGGCGGAGGTCCGGGGGCAGCACCCCTGGGAGGGGTCCAAGGGGCGGGAGCCCCTGACTGGTTTTAATTTTAATAAAGTTACTATTCTAAAAATTCATTATAAATTTAATTTTTTGGAATTAATCACTTACTTTTTACCCCAAAACCCCCGGTTTATGACACTTTCTTTGGTGTCAAGTTTGATCAGAATAGGTGCAAGTGACTTTGGCGCCAAGTTTGGTCCGAAGAGGTGCAGTAACTTTGGCGCCAAGTTTCGTCCAAAAGGGGCAAGAGACTTTATAAATTGGTCAATTGTCTGGTTCAAATAGTCACACAACAAACAAACATTCGTGCTCAAGTTCTTGTTCATATTCTGATTTTGTTCGATTGAAATTTTGGGTGAACCACCAAATAGTTTCAATCTGAAAGTGTCATCACGATTTCATATCAATCCAAGAAATCCCTCGAAATTGTACATCTGCTACCAATTTTGCAGGAATTGTGGAGTCAGGATTGAAATTTTTTCTCAATCAATCTGCCCCAAAACATGGAACACTACTGTATTCTTCGATCCCAGGCTACCTTTCTAGCTAACGAACTTAAAGAATATGTAGAGTAAATCCTGGGAAAATAGTTACTCGGTTTACTTTTAAAGTTCTCCACTGTGTTACATTGTCATAACGAAATTATGCATAATAATTATAGCACCATTTTAGTGTCTAGTCAATTCAGTCTTTACCAATGTTGCATAATGAGTAGTTATTTTGGAGACCGAGCCTTTTGCATTATCAGTTGTAGGTATTTAGCCTTCATATTTATGTTATCAACACTTACGTATAAGAATCATCCAACATAGCCAATCGCATTAACGAATTGTACTATATGAAGAACAATAGTGGAAATGCGATGTACTCAGCTGATCAATTTGCCTCTCTTAGCTGATCAATTTGCTTTCTCAATTTCTTGCATCTTAAGCAAGTTAATCTTGTTCATCCGTCTCACTTCCTTGAGCTGCGATAAGTCAATGTCACACTAGCGTCAGTAACTGCAGCGAATGCGACACAGTGTTATCTTGTACTAGATCACATAAATCAACAAAAGTGCCTTTTCTATAAAAAAAAAAAAGCTGAAGATAATCTTTCTTTCTTTAAAGAGATTGGCTGAAACAGGACATCTCGGCTCTCTTCGGGGTGGAACAAACTTTGGACCCGGGTCACTACTTAGGCATCCCCACGGTATGGGGGAGGTCGAGGAGGGGAGCGCTTAACTACCTCAAAGAAAGGATTCGGGATAAGGTCCAGAATTGGCGCAACCGCTTCCTCAACCAAGCGGCCAAGGAGGTCTTGATAAAAGCGGTGCTTCATGCTATCCCAACCTATGTCATGCATGTATTCAGACTACCAGTATCTTGGTGTAAGGAGGTGGACAGCATCATTTCACGGTTTTGGTGGGGCTCAACGGAGGGATCAAGGAAAATACATTGGAAAAACTGGACGACTATGGCCACAACTAAGGTTTCAGGGGGTTATGGCTTCCGTGACACGCAGACTTTCAACAAAGCCATTCTGGCAAACATGGCAGCACAGATCTTCGCGGAACCAGACGCTCTTTGGGTACGTCTTCTCAAGGGTTTGTACTTTCGTGATAGATCCTTTATGCAGGCGCAGGCGGGAAGCCGCCCTTCATGGGCATCGTCGAGCCTACTAGGGGGCCGTGACGTGATCAGAGATAAGGCCATTTGGGCCCTTGGGGATGGCAAGACAATCAGACCTTTCCAGGACCCATGGATTAGCTCCCTTCATGGATTTATGGTTCGGCCAAAACCGGGTCTGAACATCGACGACGGCGTAACCGTCAAGGATTGGTTCATTGGTGAGCAGTGCTGGGATGAGGATAACATCAGGGCGGTTGTTCACCCGGATGATGTCCAAGCCGTTCTTAACACCACAATACCTATCGCCCCGACACATGATGCACTTCGATGGCCACACACGAGGAACGACATTATATCCGTCCGCTCGGCATACCATTCTATCCATCAGGTACGCCCACCGGAGGTAAACCTTAACAGATCACCTCCTATTGATATCCCACGGTTGTGGCCAGCCATATGGAAGTCTAAGGTTTGCCCGAAGATCAAATCTTTTTGGTGGAAACTAGCCTCAAACATCCTCCCCACGCGCCAGGCCCTGGCGGCTAGAGGTATGCAGATCGACCCACTATGTCAGATGTGTCGGGTTGAGGAGTCTCGGGAGCACGTCTTCTTTGGTTGTTCTTGGGCAAAGCAGGTATGGCGGAACTTCATCCCGATGAGGGCAGTCGACGCAGGTATGGGTTCCATGGAGGAATGGCTCGGTTGGGCCATACAAGCCCATCAGACATCGAGTAAGACGTGGTCGAGGCTTCTTATTATTGGGTGGGTCATCTGGCGGGCGAGATGTAAATACGTGTTCGAAGGGGGATCTCCTGCGGTTGGACCGATCATGATGGAAATCCAGAGATTAGACACCGAGATGACGGAACCGATCCGGGTGACGACGTCGGTCTATCGCCCGATCATGCATTGGACGAAACCTCCCCCGGGAACGATTAAGCTAAACTGCGACGCCTCATTCATAAGGGGCTCGGCATTGGGAGGCATTGGGATCATTGCGCGGGATAGCTCGGGAAAGGTTCGGGGAGGATTGGCCGAAACAAGGACGAGAGGTTCGGTCGAGGAGCTTGAGGCGGAGGCGATCCTTGGAGCGGTGCGGTTGGCGATCTCACATAGATGGACGCGGGTTATAATTGAGTCGGATGCCTTAGGTGTTGTTAATCATCTTCTTGGAAACGATTTCTCTTGGAGGATCGACCCCATTTTGTCAAACGCTACTTCCTTAGCGTCGGCTATCCCGGAAGTAACGTGGGGTCACATCCCAAGGTCCGCGAACGTTTGTGCGGATTGGTTAGCCAAGAATGTAGTTTCGGGGTTGTGCCCATCGGATTGGGTGTCTTCACCCCCAACCCCTCTTTCTTTCATTATTAGCTCGGATTGTAATGTTATCTCGAACTCGGTTGTTTCTATTGTTGAATGAATGAATTGTTTCTTGGCCAAAAAAAAAAGAGATTGGCTGAAATCTTTGGAATGCATGTATATGTTAGAAGGAAACTTTTACTTGCTTTCACAAGTTCCTCAATCAGCTGATGATACAGCCACATTGACCCCAAAGAGATGGCAGTGAGATCATCAAGTGTACTGTTAAATTTCGAGTGATTTTCTATTAGATGTTTCAAAATCTAGCTCAGTTGGTAGTAACTTTCTTTTGGTATATGTGGAAATCCCATGTAAATATTGTTGAAGAAAATAAAATTAATAAGCGATGAAGAAGTAAATGTGATTGAAATACTTTTATATGTTCTAAATCAATCTGCAAGGATCAATCTCTGCGAGGAGCTTCTCTTTAGTATCTAAGTTACTATACAAATTTCCTAAAGTTACATCACAACTTTTCTATTATCTTCCTTCTCATTACAATTATCTCAGCTGAGAAACAAGACCAAGGAAGGTGTCTTCACTGCAAGGAATGGTGAGGCCTCCCATTGGGTGCTCGTAACCGAACTCTTCCTCAACTTTACTTAATAAATCCTGAAACAAAGGTTGGTTCAAGTATGACACTGGAACCGTATATCTTTTTCTTTCTTCTCGCTCTCCCACATAGACCGCAACATGGCCTTTCTGGGTTTTCACTGATTCTTTGCCCAAGGAAAGAGATCGGCGAAGGATCTTCTTAGCATGATGGAGAGCCATTTTAGCAGCTGATAAAGATTAAAATGATGTTGGGGTAGCTAGAAAAATTTGAGATTGAGGGTTCCTGGGTTGTGGATGAAGATGTTGTGTTATGAGGTGCCTATATATACCGCAGGGATGATTGAAAAGTCTATGGAAGGTCCAAAATGAGTGGTGAATACTACAAAGGCGCAGAAAAAAATAATACTACAAAGGCATTTATTCTTTCTGGCTCCACTAAACAAAAACATTTTCAATTCACATGGCGCCATCTTCTAACCATTGATCATGGCTTTGTAGTCTGATAGGGAACAGCTCCCTGGACCACATGAAAGTTGTCATTGTTGAATCTGGGGTCAGTTTTTGATTGTGATCAGGATATTGATTTGATTGGTAAAAAATAAGAACAATTATTGAGGAAGATTTGCACCAACAGATCTGGTTATTCTTAGTCAATTGTAAATTGTAAACGGCACATGCTAACTGTTATTCTCAGCTGATATTTTTGGTTGGGAAGCAATCAGTTTCCTCCGTATGGAATCTTTGATTTACCTTTAAGTTCATTTCAAAGTGAAGTTAGTAGAGACAGCTTCCAAGTACTGCTGCATATAATGGCGATATCAAATTAATTACAAACATAAAAAAGGTCCATACTCCATAGCTCTACAATCTACAGTACTTGATCAAGATATCACTGATTCATAGACAAGTAAGATAAGTTGATCTCATGCTAGCAAGTGCCAAAAGTTGAACCATATAAGACAGAGTGTTCAGTTGTATTAGACCACAGAAGTTAAGGTGTTAACAATCTGCCTCACTCATATACCGATAGTCATTCTATTTAAGAGATTGATACAACTCTTTACACTATCGATTATTTGATACCACCACATGAACCCAAAGAGATGGATAGTAGGTAACCTAATGCACTGCAAGAGAAGAAAGCATCACAATAAAAAGTACCGGTGGATCGTTCCAAGCCCGAACAACTACTTTTTATTACCTCAACCTGGAATGACTTTGCAGGGAAAATAGGAATTTCTATTAAATTTGAGTAAATACACCTTTTACTTATAAATCATCAAAATCATGTCTTCGTCGCGACCAGATTCAGAATGTTTTTTCATTGCAATCCAGATTCAGAATCTTTGCTCTGTCGCGATCCAAATCCAGAATCTTTACCGCCAATAAGTAACTCGGGGTTCACATGACCAATCAGGAATGTCACAAGAACCTGGTTTAAGGCGGTGAATCTTATTCGAACTTATGAGAAAATTGACTAATGCGTGTTTCTTATTCGTAACGGTGATATCAGAGTGTGTAAACTCAAATCACGAGCACGTTGATAAAAGTGGAAAGAAAAACTCATTAAAGGTCGATGTACTGAAGCCAGTATGGACTCATAAGTTGACTAAAATGTGTGTTTTATTAGTAAGAAAGCGTGTTGTTATAATGAACTTTCATTAAGTAATCCAGTTGGAACTAACTTTTCTATTGATATACCAGAAGATTCAGGTAAAAGTAATTAGCACAAGATAAAAAATAACAGGCATGAAGACTCAATTCTTTTATAGACGTTGTAGATTAATTTGCGAGAAGCATCGAGCTTCTCTCCAGTCTCTACGTCACTATACAAAATTATCCTACTGTGTTACATCATGACTCTTGTACAATCTTACTTCTGATTACAATTACTCCTTGAGCTGAGAAATACGATCAAGGAAGGTGTCTTCACTGCAAGGAATGGTGAGGCCTCCCATGGGGTGTTCGTACCCGAACTCCTCTTCAGCTCTACTTAACAAGTCTTGAAACAAAGGTTGGTTCAAGTATGAAACTGGAACCATGTATCTTCTCATTTCTTTCTCTCCAACATAGACTGCAACATGTCCTTTCTGGGTTTTCACTGATTCTTTGCGGATGGAAAGTGATCGACAAAGAATCTTCTTTGCATGAAGGAGACCCATTTTATCTAGCGCAGGTGATAAAGAAGAAGACTCTCTTGGGATAGCTGGAAACTTGGGTGCTTGGATGAAGTGATTCTGTGGTGCCTATATATATATATATATATACAATCAAAGTATACATGGGAATGAAATCCTTGAAGGGTTTGAAATGAGTGGTGAAGACTAAAGAGCCGTTTCTTCTGTGGTTGCTCGTTCCATTAGTTGAGGATTCACATGGTGTTGTCTTCTAACTAAACATCATCCAACTAATCAGATCACGATTCGTTCTATATGGCAGGGGACATCTGCGAGCAAGCAAATGTATGTCTCGTTGCTCAAACTATTCCCTGGTTCTGCCATTTTTTTAAATTTCGTTTCCTTTTATTGGGAGCTTCAACTTGTTGCAATCCTTAAGATATATTTAAATTTTTTACGGATAAAATTTGTAACGCACCAAACTTATATGACTTTTAAATTACTTCTTTATTTTTTATGCGAGATAAATTAAGGTGTCATACCCTCCTTAAAGGGTGCAACGTTCTCGGCACAATGCAGAATCTAATCAAGTGTCATAATCTACCATTCTTAAGACATGTGACACCCTTCTTGAAGCTTAGGACGTCATCGTCGCGACCCAATAAAGGATTTTTTTTCCCTTGCAATTCTTATACTTTTCAAATATCCATCATGTTTAACCAACTATTTTCTACTATTGGGATGTGTTAGACTTGAGTAGTACACCTCTTATTTGTATGAGTTCCAAATCACTTATTTATTTTCGATGTGGGACAATTCAAGGTATTACAAAATTTGTTATCATTTTACTAATTGAATAAATTAATACCAAACGATCTAGAATTAGGAGCAAGGAACTTAAGAGAAAAGGATATGAGAAAACAACTTGTGAATGGCTACATATATTTGGTAAAAGGGTTCAAATTCGCGTACGGTAGTTGAATCAAATGGATTCTTACTTAAGAGGGGTAATGGAAAAAACACGATCAAATCACAATCAAATCAAATATCAATTTTCCATTTTTCACTTAATTTTGTAACTGTGCCTATTTCTTTTTTTGAGAATCGACGAATCAAATGATATTTTTGTTCCAATTTTTCCCGCATTCTTAAATTCTGGCCTGTTTGTTTGTACGAATATAGAAAGCTAGCACTAGTGTTCAAAATTTCAGCTGCTTTATGAGGAAGAAATCTTATGAGCCAAGAGAGATCTCAAAGACAACGGAGACATGACAAGTCCCAAACTTCACATGGGTGTTGTGCTAATCCCAACATAAAATCAGTGGCTAAGAGATTAAGAAACAAGATCCGCCAACCCAGCACCTCATTTGACAGAAGATCCTAATTGAAAATTTGGATGTTATTGGTGGAAAGGTATCTTTTGTGAGGCTCTTAACAATCTGGGTGGTGAAGCATGTTGCATGACCAGACAGACAGCGAGTATCGGTAGGGTTTAGGTAGCTGAAAAGGTTGTGAGCCTAACTTGATTTGCAGTGTTGATGCAAATTGTGTAGCACGTAACATCTCTCGCTGCCACCAAACTTGCAAGAAATGTTGAAATTCAATCGAGTCTGTACTAGTGGTATCTTTTTGTAAGGCTCTAAACCCGAGCGATGAGGAATTATTGTTGGACTTAGTAGTACTTCTTTTGCTATCTGATGCAACTTTTTATGACTTGCAAGTTTTATACTTTTCAAATAATCTCAGAGTTTGACCAACTATTTTCTCCGTTGATACGGGTATTCTACATTGTAAACTCTACCGATTTAGAGTTTTGATTGGGCAAACTACGTATCACACCACCGGTCAAATCAGCAGGGGTCATGCAAAGACATAGGCCTCGTCTTAGAATGTGATTGTTTAGTTACATATCCTTTCTCACACAGTCCCGAATCGACTTTGATACCATTTGTAATGCCCCAAACACGAACGAATGTATTTACTAGTCTAACTCAATCTAACTGAGCGTGTTGATCAAATCACTTATTTATATTTGATATGAGATTTTTAGAGTATCACCCCCCCCCCCCCCCCCCCCCCCCTAGATCTTGAAATTGAAATGATCATACCAAGAAACACAAAGTTGCAGAATTTTGGAACCCAAGCTACCATTCTGAGATCCCTGCACTTGACTAGCCGCTCCAAAACCATTTTTTAGCTTGTTTTTCTCATACAAAACATATGGCCCATTTAGAATCTCCAAGCCCTTTGAAGCAGACCTGATAGTCTGTGTAAGCATCCAAAACAATATATGCACACTGAAAAACAACAAGCTGCGGTTAAGTATCCAGAACTATGAGCACAGCAATTTCTGATCTATTTCACAATTTAGTGTGGAACTTTACACACAGAAAAAACTGATTTAGTATGGACAGGTCTATTGGGTGATTTTACATTGGTATTTTCAATGTGTAATATGTTAAGAGTGGAGACTTTCGGGTCACCACCATCACTCAACTGAAGTGGGTAAGCCACTCACCAAAGTAGGCAAGCCACTGACCAAAGTGGGCAAGACACTCAGCAAAGTGGTCAAGCCACTGAAGATTGTCATCCTTTTGACAACTATAAGAAGCCAACAATGTGTGAAGGAAAAGAAGCACAAGAAAGAGAGAAGAGTAAGAAACGGTTGTTGGAGTGTTGAGTGTGTGGGAGAAAAATAGTGTTGTGTATGTGAGCCAAAAATACAAGGTGAATATTTTAGAGTGCGAACGATACATAGTGTATATTTGAGTGATACACTATTTGTAACACTCTTTGTATATAGTGAAAGTGTGGGTGTGAGCCGTGGACGTAGCCAAATTGGTGAACCACGTAAATCCTTGTGTCGTGTGCATTTCTCTTGAGCCATTGAATTCCAAGGTCCTGCAAGGCGAAAATTAGCAGCGTCCAATTTCCCAACAATTGGTGTTAGAGCTTTCGGTTGGCGAATCAAAGGCACATAAGACGTTTACGAAAATTATTCTGCGAAATAATTTTTGTATTCATCCTATCTGTTCGAGTCGGAGCAATGGTTTTAGAGAAAGAGTCCAAAATTTCTCATTTTGATGGCACAAATTTGGATTCTGGAAAATGCAAATAGAAGACAGCTTGCACCATAAGGATCTTTATTTACCTTTGGGTGACAAACCAGAGGAAATGAAAGATTCGGAGTTGGAGTTGCTAGATCGGAAAGCTCTCAGAACCATACGACTATCACTGTCAAAATCAGTAGCCTACAACATCATGGTGGCCCTCTTCCGTCTGTACGAACAACCTTCTACAACAAATAAAATTCATCTGATAAAGATGTTGTTCACCATGACGATGTCAGAATGAACACAATTCAGAGAGCATATCAACAAGTTCAAATAAGTGACAGACCAACTAGAAGCAGTGGACATGTCTTTCACTGAAGAGATACATGCATGTCTAATTATTGGGAAGATGCCTAATAGTTGGAAAGGCACAGTCACTGCAATCACTAGATTTTCAGGAAAGAGAAAACTGAAGTTTTATGATGTGGTCAACATCATTATGACTGAAGAAATTCGAAATCGATCAAATGGTGCTTCTAACTCAGCGTCAGCTTTGAATGTAGAAAGCAGAGGCAGATATTCAAACAAGAGTGGAGGGCGCAATAAGTCCAAATCCAAAGAAATCTTATTGACTTACCAACAAAGAAATCTTATTGAGTTATTCGTCAAGTAACATTGGTATATTGGTGATGATCAACCTTGCGATGTGGTTGGCAAGGGTGATGTACAGATCAAGTTAAATGGATATGTGTGGAAGTTAAGGGATGTAAGACACATTCCTGACTTGAGGAAGAATTTGATCTCGGTGGGCCAACTAGCAACGGAAGGTTATGTCACAACCTTCAATGGCGACACTTGGAAGGTTTCTAAAGGTGCAATGATAGTCGCTCATGGGCAGAAGAGTGGTACACTCTATACGACGACGAACACTGGTGGGTCAATTATAGTTGCAGACAGCAAATATGATCCAAATCTATGGCACCAGAGACTTGGTCACATGAGTAACAAGAGTCTCAAGATTATGCATTCCAAGGGAAAAATACCAGACCTACACTCAGTTGACACTGACTTGTGTGAAAGTTTCATCTATGGGAAGCATAAGAGAGTTAGCTTCATAAAGAGTGGCAAATCATCAAAGCAAGAAAAGCTTGAGCTAGGTCACACTGATGTGTGGGGGCCAACTACAGTCTCATCCATTTGCGAGAAGTCATATTTCGTGACTTTCATTGATGACCCTTCCAAAAAGGTATGAGTTTATTTCTTGAGACACAAATCAGAAGTATTTGAAATGTTCAAGATGTGGAAAGCTATGGTAGAAAATGAGACATGTCTAAAGATCAAGACATTGAGATCCGACAATGGTGGCGAGTATGATGACATGGAGTTCAAAAAATTATGTTATGAAAATGGCATCAGACTAGCAAGGATTGTGTCAGGGACACTACAACAGAATGATGTAGGAGAACGGATGAACCGAACATTGACTAAGAGAGCCAGAAGCATGCGTATACATGCAGGACTGCCCAAGCAGTTATGGGCAGAGGCAGTCAATACATCATCTTACTTGATCAATTGAGGACCATCAGTACTGTTAGAGTACGAAATACCAGAAGAGATATGGAGTGGAAAAGAGGTAAAACTTTCTCATTTGAAATTTTTTGGTTGTGTATCATATGTGAATATTAGTGATCTGGCCCGGGGAAAACTTGATCCAAAGTCTCTAAAATGCACATTCATCGGATATGGTGGAGATGAGCTTGGATACAAGTTATGGGATGACTAGACCAAAAAGGTGATCAGAAGTCGAGATGTGATATTCAATGAAAATGTGATGTACCAGGACAGAAATACACTACAACCTAGTAGTGCAACACAGGGTGATCCTATGTACATTGATCCAGATGATGTCCCATACAGAAGTATAATGCAACAAACAAACGAGAGTCCTCAGTCAGAGGAACAGAGACCGTAGAGCAACACACAACATACTGATCCACCACAGTCTCCATCTTCATCTCCTGTATTAAGGAGATCTTCACAGCTACCTATACCAAATAGAAGGTACATGGATTATTTGTTGCTTATTGATGCAGGAGAACCTAAATGCTATGATGAATCATGTCAAGTGGAAGATTCTAGCAAGTGGGAGCATGCAATGAAAGAAGATATGGAGTCCCTTATCTCTAACAAGACATGGGAGCTAGTTGAGTTACCTGTGGGAAAGAAGGTCTTACAAAATAAATGGGTGTATCGAGTCAAGGAGAAACATGATAGTTTCAAAAGGTACAAGGCAAGACTTGTAGCCAAGGACTTTCAGCAGAAGGAAGAAGACTTGCAACTTGAGCAGTTAGATGTAAAAACTGCTTTCCTCCATGGTGACCTTGAGGATGAGATATACATGGAGCAGCCGGAGGGTTTCTTAGAAAGTGGAAATGAGAAACTCATGTGTAAATTGCAGAAGAGCTTGTATGGACTGAAACAAGCTCCAAGGCAGTGGTACAAAAAATTTGATGGATTTCTGCAAACAAATGGCTATTTCAGATGTAATGTTGATCATTGTTGCTACTTCAAAAGGTTTGAGTCCAACTATATTATTTTGCTACTTTATGTCGATGACATGTTAGTGGCAGGTTCAGATATGGGTAAAATCAAGCAATTGAAAAAAAATTGTCGAGTGAGTTCAACATGAAGGACTTGGGTGCAACAAAGCAGATTATTGGGATGAGAATCAATAGAGACAAGTCAAAGGGTAGTTTGGAGCTATCCCAGGCAGAGAACATTGGGCGTGTTCTCAAAAGGTTCGGCATGTGTGATGCTAAAGCAGTCAACGTACCATTGGCTAGTCATTTTCGACTATCCAAGGAGCAATCATCCAACACGGAAGAAGAAAGGAACTTAATGGCTAAAGTTCCATATGCCTCAGTCATTGGAAGTCTCATGTATGCCATGGTTTGCAAAAGACCAAATATTGTTCATGCAGTGCGAGTTGTGAGCATGTTCATGACTAATCCTGGAAAGCAACACTGGGAAGCAGTCAAGTGGATACTAAGGTATCTGAGAGGCACCATGGATAGATTTCTGTGTTTTAGAAGAAACGAGTTTAGATTACAAGGGTTTGTAGACTCGGATTTTGCTGGTGAGGTAGACAACAGGAGGAGTACTACCGGTTATGTATTCACAGTAGGGACTACTACAGTCAATTGGATTTCACATCTACAGAAAATAGTAGTGTTATCCACCACAGAGGCGGAATACGTAGCAGTTACTGAGGCAAACAAAGAGATGATCTGGTTACAGGGATTGTTAGCAGAATTGGATCTAAGGCAGACGAAGAATGTTTTGCATAGTGACAGTCATAGTGATATACATCTTGCAAAGAATTTTGCATTTCATTCAAGGACCAAGCATATCGGACTTCGTTATCACTTCGTCGGATCTCTACTATATGATGGAGTTTTAACACTTGAGAATAGTCGGGGCAGCAAGAACCCATCTAACATGTTAACCAAGTCAGTCACTACAAAGAAACTGAAGTTGTGCTCAGCTTCAATGGGTCTTCAAGGATAGAAGATAGGAGAGCCTCACACCAGTTCACTCATGGATACATTGGTGGAGTAAAGTCTCCAAGTGGGAGATTGTTGAGAATGGAGACTTTCGGGTCACCACCACCACTCAACTGAAGTGGGCAAGTCAATTACTGAAGTGGACAAGCCACTCACGAAAGTGGGCAAGCCACTCAGCAAAGTGGCCAAGCCACTGAAGATTGTCATCATTTTGACAACTATAAGAAACCAACAATGTCTGAAGGAAAATAAGCACAAGAAAGAGATAAGAGTAAGAAACGGTTGTTGGACTGTTGAGTCTCTGGGAGAAAAGTAGTGTTGTGTATGTGAGCCAAAAATACAGAGTGAGTATTTTAGAGTGCAAACGATACATAGTGTATGTTTGAGTGATACATTATTTGTAACACTATTTGTCTATAGTGAAAGTGTGGGTGTGAACCGTGAACGTAGCTAAATTGGTGAACCACGTAAATTCTTGTGTCGTGTGTATTTCTCTTGAGCCATTGAATTCCAAGGTCCTGCAAGGCGGAAATTAGCAGCGTCCAATTTCTCAACATAATAGCATGTACATATTGATTTTACATCGAAATGACTATCTAGTAGCAGCTGTTTTTTTTTCTAAACAAAAACTGAAGAACTAATTTCTTTTGAGAGGATCAGCCTTATCCAAATACTAGTTAAAGAGGTTTTTAAGATAAACAAAGTCGCTCAAACAACTTTAAAAGAAGAGAACAAAGACATCGTGTGAGGCAAACTATAAGCGACACATACCAACTTGAGTCCTTTGTCTGGGAAGCTGGTGGGAGAGGACATGTCCCTACCCTGCAGCAGCCAAGGGTCATTTCCTGTCCCAAATAAATTGGGCACTACGTTTTAAAGAGACAACGAGGTTGGAGTTTTGAAATAATTTGGCTAAGTTCAAAGCTTCTCTCAGATGCACCTGTCCCTCGCATCTTCAATTAATTTGTAGAAGGTACCCTAAGTAGCATCAGCAAGTCACTTCAAGTCAAACTTAATACAATACTGCATATAGATACAACTCTATATACTTATATATTAGGCACTACCGCACTAGCACTAACTTTTATTTGCTTCCACAAACTCCTCATTCAAAAGTTGGTACCACCACATGGCTCAAAAGAGAGATAGAAGGGGTGCACTGTCTAAAATAGACGTTTTAAGGCTATATTAACTGTCCATTTCAGTTCTTGGCCAAAAAGAAAACTGTCCATTTCAGTTGATAGTAATTTATATTTTGGAAATCTAATAATATAAAGAAGTAATTGGAACTTTATACCTATGCTCGCACTATAGTCCGTTCGTAAGGGTTAAGATGTTGACCATGACTATTTTTTCATTCTTAAAGCTCAAACACAAAACCTTTAAGTGAAAGAATGAAGGGTTGAACTACTAGGATAGTATTTGACCAAAAAAAAAAACTACTAGGATAGTTTGATTCTACTTACTTTAGTTAGTGGAATTCACGTTTAAACAAAAAAAAAGGTATATACTTTTTGTTTATTATTATTTGTATCTTTTTTAAACATAGTATAATTTTTAAATATTTTTCCAACATTTTTATTATTTTGTTTACAATTTACAATGAGTAGTGCATCGAATAATATAATTAACATTTGAATATTTATTTTTAGTTTCAATGATAACATGTTTAATAAACTAGTTAAGTATATATTAGTTCGTTATCCATATACTGCCTATGCCTAGTAAGTTAAAAACTCTCATTTACCAAAAATAAAATAAAATAAAAAAGTTCAAAACTCTGTTAAAACTATAGTTATCATAACCGGACCGGTCCTCGACCGGCGAGGATGCTGGTTCCCATTTTGGCCTGTCCAACCCGGCCGAACCCTGTTCAGTGTGCGGTTCATTGTTTATAAACAAAAATTTGCCCCAGCCCAGCACTCCACCCCAACCCAGCCCAGTCTTCTTTGTTCCATTTTGAGATGCTTCCCTCATATCATCGCCTTGTTTCTCAGCCTCATCAAGCGAATGACGCGAGGAGACCAGGATAGAGTCGAAGTCCTTGAGCAGAGGCAGGTTCAGAGATGAATCAGAGCTAGAAGATTTAGAGCTTCTGTAGAGGAAATGGCGAATGGATCTGGAATTCAACGATGAAGAAGATATTGTTGCTGCTGCTTTACGAGTCGTAGCATTAGAATCACTGTTCTTTGCAGACGCGTTCTGGCTCAGTTTCTTCAACCCGAGAAGCTCCTTCTAGCGACTTGAGCACCTCGGAGCCTTTGGAGACAACATCATGTACATGTCAATGTCGGCCATCTTGCTTCTTTGGCGACTATCTGACAGGTCAAGCGACTGGATCGTCGTCGAAGCATGTGGCTTCGTCTTCATCGTAGGCAGCTGAAGCGGCACGAGCTTCCCGTCGAAGAAGAGCTCGTCTGCTGGTAGCATTGCCAAGGGATCTTCAAGGCAAAACTCAAAATCTCCCGGATAGGATCCCAAATCCTCCGGCGGATCTTCCGATGTATGTTCCTCCTGCACAGGCGGCATAGCGAATGCGATGGACTTTGGGTAGTCATTCTCGAGGAACTCAGGGTTGAACGAAGCGTGAGGGCTTAGCCAGCCGTAGGAAGCATAGGGCGTCGCAGAGAATCAAGTGAGCACTGAAAAATCTCGATGGAGCAGAAGCTTGAGAGAGAAATAGGGGAGATTTTGGTAGGGCATACGAAGCTCAAAAGTGAACCGGAAACCGGTCTGTTTTCTAAAAACCGTTTGGTTCAACTCGGTTCAAACACTGTTCATTTATAAAACGGTCTTTTAATTGAACCAAATCGGATAGGGATCCGGTTCCCGGTTGACCGCCGGTCCGGTCCGGTTCTGATAACTATGGTTAAAAGGACTCCAACAGCCGTCATTTTAGAACAATAGAATTATAGAACTACAACCTTCCATAATTCGTAAAGTAAAACAAATCATGGAAATCCAAAAGTTGATAGGTCCATACGTAGGACACTATGTCCTGAACAAATAAGGCAAAACCCATGTGGCCCTTTAGCTCTTCCCTCACCTGTTATGTTTCAATCGACTCATTTATTTATTTCATACAAGTTGAGAAACAATAATAAATCTTAACACAAAACCCTTTTAAAATTTCCAATAATAAATAAAAACATGCCTCCTAATATCTCTATATAACTACTTGTACTAACTTAAATTGACCTATCATCATAAACAACAACACCTGTCTTGAGTCTTCTCTATCTATATCCTTTGTTTCTCACTCTGTTGCATGCCCTCAGTTTTTCCACTTCAACCCCACGAATAGAGATGGCTCAAGCAAAGCAGAAGAAGCTTCATCGAACGCTGTCGGCTCGTATTCGGTCGACTCTCACAGCTACCTCGAACAATGTCCCAAAAGGCCATTTTGCTGTCTATGTTGGGGAAACAAAGAGGCGGTTTGTGGTGCCGTTGTGGTACCTGAAGAACGCTATGTTTCAACACTTATTACATATGGCAGAAGAAGAGTTTGGGTTCGAGCATCCACTGGGCGGGCTCACGATCCCATGCAGTGAGGATTACTTCATCAGCCTAATGTCTGCTCTAAATTGCTGAAGATATTTGTATTTAATTAATCTCCATTTGTTAGGACTTAGAAGAGACCCAAAGAGTGTCTCTGAGAAGTTTTTATTTTTAAAAGGGATATGGTGAAACCGTAAATGACCTTACTTGTTGAAGCAACGGATGGTAGTGTTGGAATACACTCCACTCCTTCATTTATGATACTAAGCTTTTAATGTTTCATTGTATGCATATTTGCTCATATGTAAAAATGTATAAGGAGATATGTATATGGATCGTGGACCCTAAATGGTCTTACTGTTACTATTTTGATTTGATTTTGGGCATAGACCAGTTAAATTAAAAAAATAAAGAGATAATAAATATAAAACATTAAATAATTAACTTGAAACTAATTATATTTTTAAAATTAAAATGACACTCGAAAAACAAGGGACACTCGTCTCAACTAGTGACAATTTCTGACACGACACGATTAAACGATATATAACGATCTGCATTTTACATGATAATGACACGACGTGATTAATAACCGTGTCTAAACAACTCTTATCCGTTTTGACACGATTAATAACCGTATCTAAACACATCTAACATGCAAATATACACTTAAACATGATTAAGTATATTTATCTAATATTTTGATTTTTTTTTAAATCACTTATGAATTTTAAAACTTCATTATGAAATTAAATTATAGAATTTGTGAATATCATATTGTATTATTTCTTTCGTTTCATTTCTTGTCATGTGACACAGACGTCTCGTATATATATATAAATTTTTTACTTGTTCAAAAAGTTGATCGTGTTTTAACATGTGTTTCGCGAGTGATCTGTATAAGACTGTATCTGTTTAAACACGACACGCGTTTATGCACGTTTAAGATTTATCTGTTTACACACGACAACCGTTTATACACGACACGATAAGACATTACACACACGAATTGTCACCCCTAGTCTCAACATGGATCCGTTCCTAACGTAGACCAACTTAGTTATAGTGGTTATACTAATTACTAACATCTATTTAAATTTTAAGAACATAACCATTTAATTATTTTTCAATCGATGTCATGAAATGGGCTCATAGCCTCGTGGCTTAGCACTTCAGAGGAAAGAACGAAGCCAACATTTCGGGAGAGGTCGGAGATCACATGATTGTGCCCTGAAGATTGATATGCAAAAAGCATATGACAGGATCGAGTGGGACTTTCTCTTGGCCGTCCTTGAGAAGAGAGGTTTCAATGGCGTTTGGGTGAACTGGATAAAGGAATGCATTTCATCGGTGTCGTATCGGGTGGGGGTGAACGGGAAGCTTACGAACGAGATTCACCCCACACGTGGTTTAAGGCAAGGGGACCCGTTATCTCCTTATCTTTTTATTCTTGTTGCTGATGTATTGTCCAGGAGGGTCGAACAAAAGGTGCATCGAAGGGAAATTCAGGGGATCAAGCATCGACAATGTTGCCCGGAGATTCACCACCTTTTGTTTGCGGATGACTCTTTATTCTTTATCAAAGGGACGGTCCTTAATGCCCAAGCCCTTAGAGCGACGCTTGAGGAGTATTGCATCGCTTCGGGTCAAAAGGTAAACTACAACAAGTCAACGGTTTATTGTGGAGGAGCCGATAGGGATGTCTCCCATGAAGAGATTGCAAACGTTTTTGGAATGAACCTTGCTACAAACCCGGGGAAATACCTAGGTCTACCCTCTATTTGGGGTAGGTCCAAGGTAGAGGCCCTAGCGTTCTTACAAGACCGGATCTCAAACAAGATTCAAGGATGGAAACAAAAACTTCTAAACAATGCGGGCAAAGAAGTTCTTATCAAGGCGGTTATCACGGCTATTCCGTCTTATGCCATGAGTGTCTTCCTACTTCCTAAGACGTGGTGTAAGAAGGTTAATGCGCTTGTGGCTCGTTTTTGGTGGGGGGCCGCAAACAGAGATAGGAGAACACATTGGACTAGATGGGACGCGATGACTAGGTCGAAAAGTGCTGGGGGCTTTGGCTTCCGGGAATTGGAGGCTTTCAACCTTGCTTTGCTCGGGAAGATGGCCATGCGTCTCGAGGATGAACCCACGTCCCTATGGGCCCTCGTTCTTAAAGGCTTGTATTTTCCTTCTGTGTCTTTCAGGTGTGCTACAAAAGGCAGCAAGGCCTCTTGGGCGTGGCATAGTTTATTGGCGGGGAGGGATGCTGTCATGCACGCATCGGTCTGGACCGTGGGTGATGGGAAAGTGATCAGGCCCTTCGTCGATCCTTGGATTCCGGGGAGGTTCGATAGGAGGCTTGGCACACACCCAATCACTGAGTCTCAAGCTAACACCACACTGGCCGAGTGGATCGATGCTCCAAATAGAAGATGGCTGGAGCACACGGTCAGGGCTCAGGTAGCAGGGGAGGAAGCTGATGCTATCCTTCGAATCCCCATCCCTTGGTCCCAGAGGGAAGATTCTGTTTGTTGGCCGTTTGAACGGGGCGGTCAGTAGTCGGTGCGCTCGGCATACCATTTGATTAGGCAGGAAACTGCCGACTGCTCAGCTCAGGAGGAGGAGGCGAGCTCCTCTGAGACTCGGGGTTTATGGCCTGCCATCTGGAATGCAGACTTGATCCCGAAGATCAAAGTGTTTGCTTGGAAGCTTGCAAAGGAAGCTCTACCTGTCAGGGATGTGTTGAGACGTAGGGGAATGCAGCTGGACTATTCTTGCCCGATGTGTGATCTCCCGGAATCATGCGAGCACCTTGTCTTCGGGTGCCCCTGGACGAAATCTGTGTGGAAGGAGATGCTAGGACTAGCGGACGCTCAACAGGGCTGCATCTCCGTGGTGCAATGGTTGCTGCTCCGGAGCAAAGAAGTGTCGACGCCGAGACAGGTTTCAGCTTCTAGGTGGGCGATCACTCTGTCCACCTGCTGGGCAATTTGGCGTGCTCGGTGCGACTGGGTCTTTCAGCATAGGATACCAGACCCGCTCAGGGTGGTTGCTTTCGTCAGAAAGCTGCTGGGGGACTGGAGGGAAGCCAAGCTGGAAAAGAAACTCCTCTCTCGTAGAACACTCCAGTCCCTTCAGCCTGAGGATCGTCCAGTGCAGCCGCCTCCAAACTGGGTAAGGCCTCCTCCAGGTGTTGTTAAAGTCTCCTGTGATGCAGCTTGGTCAAGGGTCTCGGGCAGGGGAGGCTTGGCTGCTGTAGCGCGGGACTCGGAGGGTCACCTGGTTGGGGGTAGGATCGCAGCGGAGAGAGCCGACTGTGTGGATCTCCTTGAGGCAAATGCAGTATTGCTTGGGGTCCAGCTAGCGGTTCAGGAAGGTTGGACAAGGGTGGAAGTTGAGTCTGATGCCAAGGGTGTTATTGATCTACTGCAGGGTCTCCACAGAGCCTGGCGCCTTGACACGGTTATTTGCAATACTATCCACTGTGCTAGCTCCATTCCTGTTATCTCGTGGAGGCATGTTCCTCGATCAGCAAACCAGTGCGCGGACTGGCTTGCGAAACAAGCTCTTGAGGGGATGAGTCACCATGACTGGGTGTTCACACCACCATCCCCTCTGTTTTTTCTGTTAAACAATGATGTATTAAACTCGGTTTGCCCCCTTGTGGGCTTTGCTTAATCTGATTCGTACTCTTTTTTGGCCAAAAAAAAAAACATTTCGGCTTTGATAATAACAAAATAATTTTAAATATATTTTCAGTTGTAATATATTTTAGATAATTATATTAAACATCACATTTTTGTTTCCTGTTGAAATTTAGTAACTGTCTTTTTTTTGTTGCACTTGTTTGCTGTTTGTAACTCCCCCTAATAAAAGCGAGTTACTAGATTGCAATAAAAAGTCAAATTGAAACGCTGAATACAAACACTTACAACAGTATGAAAATATCATATACTTGAAAGTAGTAAAACAAAATTAGGTACGTATTTATCAAAACGTTAAATATTAAATATTTAAAATACTTTAATCCCAACAATTTGTAAGGATATGCTTTTATACAAATATGTATTTGGCACAAAGATCTCGCATCTAAACAACTGTGATATATTTAAACTTGATTAATAAGGATGTTCAACCAATTTTAATTTATGTACACGAACAAGACACAAATAAAACTAATGAGTAGTTATATTGTGTCATGTATGATATGTAATATGAATTAACACGCTCATTAGTCATATTTACATATAAATCCACTGATTATACCAACATTCGATGTTGCTTCAAGTTCACTAAGAATTGGCTCAAAGCCCTAGGCATGCTGAATAGAGGACTTAAATTGTACCATGACCAATGGGGGGAAAAGGTGCGTTGTTAACTTGAGGTAATAATTTTGGTAAAAAAATAAAACTTGAGGTAATAATTGGCCAAAATATTTTTTGAGGTAATAGAAAAAGGTTAATTATAAAAACAAACTAACTAACTTAGAGGGAAAACCAAACAGTAAACTAATTTTTATTTATAAACAACAAACCTAACTTTTGGAATTGAGCAATCAACAAACCTACCTCAAATTTTTATTAAGTTTGAACGGATTTTTCAATGTTTGAGAGAATCATTAAGTTAACATTAGTTTAAGTATTATAAGTAAATGGTATTACAACTTAATAACTCCCTCAAACATTGAAAAATTCGTCCAAACATAATGAAAATTTGAGGTAGTTTGTTGATTACTCAATTCCAAAAGTTTAGTTTGTTGTTTGTAAAAAAAAATTGATTTACTGTTTGTTTTTTCCTCAAAGTTCGTTTTTTTATAATTAACCCAATAGAAAATATAAAGGTTTCTTCTAAAAATATACATATTTTTTCCTCTAAAAATATTATATCACGACTCGTCATTGGTTCAACGTCTGAACGGGTTATATGTTTTAAGAGTACGTTCATTCCCTTTATCAAGAAACTAAATATTTAGATTTTCTTGTCATTATAGAGTTTTTATTCTGGTGTTTAATAAAGTTTTTGCCCATATAATCCGTACTTGGAACAATTCAACATCTAAAAAGAGCGTCGTAACCAATTAGATTGTAATAGTATATATATACCATACCAATGATGTTTTTCAGACATGTTTTATCAAGCAAACTTTACACTGCTAAACCCTAATCATGTTACGTGTAACATAAACGAATCTCTCAAGAGTACACGAATTTGTACCCATAAATAGGGTTGGGCATGAACCGGTTCAGAGCCGAACTTTTACCACATTTTAAAACCGGTACGGTTTACCGCTCCAGATTTTGACCGATTTACCGTACCTGTTCTGAATCGGTTCGGCCGAACCACTTCATACATAACAAAAAAAACTTCTATTTTTTGGTCACAAACAAAAAAAAACTCAACTGAGGTTTCATCAAGCAGCATCCAATACCAACTGAAGTGAAGTGTGGATAAAAAATAAAAAGTGAATAACGATTGAATTTATTAATGCTCAAACCGTCCGGTCTGTTAACTCTGGTCTGGTTTAGTAGTTTAAGAGTATATTAAAACCGGTACAAAAAGTGGTACGGTTTATCGTTTGTGAACCGATTTTTTGTACCTCCTCTAAATCGCTCTATATTTTTACAAAAAAAAAATTTGGTTTGTGAACCGGTACGGTTCGGCCGAACCGGTTTTTTATGCCTAGCCCTACCCATAAATGTCACAAACGAACATGCATGTCACACTCACTCACACACATATATATATATATATACTTGCACTAGTAGTACGACAGTTGTAGGGTATGGGCAATGACAATGGATTATCAATGATATAAAAACACAAAATATATCATCTAAACGAAATGTCCAATATATAAAAATATGCCAATAAATAATATATAAAGACTGAAATCCATGCAGAGAAGAACATGAATTTCAATGATTTTCCGGATCCAAAAGGCATCTCCCACCCACTCAAAATGGCAAAACCAGAGGAAGATTCGCAAATAGCCAAATACCATGGGCTGTTTTTTTTATTGTGCTTATTTTAGGTCTCTTTTTCCATCTTTCCCTAGTTAATCATTATGACACTATATATGCCTCGTGTATAATATTTGAAGACGATTAGATTACACTACATTATATACAAAAAAAAATTATATCAATATTTTATAAGATTCCGTTAAAGGGTACCAAAGTACGTCTGACAAACCCTAGCAACATAAACGGAAATATCTACTTTAAGCTTCTATTTTCGTTTTCTTTATTTGTAGCTTCCAACACTATAAATACACACCACCACTATATCAACGATATCCACAGAAACTTCCTGAACTAATTCCCATATCGTAAACAAAAGCATTATCCTCTCTTTTTCTTCTTCTCATCTTCGAGTGTTTTTCGAGATATACCAATACACAACACGTTATGGGAAAGATTCGATTTTCGGAGATTGTCATGTTCCACACTAAGCGCTCGAACCGGAGACGACATATCTCGACGTATAGTGTAGCTGCGGACGTGCCAAAGGGTCACTTTGCTATCTACGTTGGACAAGGTTATGAAGAGACCAAGGAACGTTTCGTGATCCCGATATCATACCTTAAGCATCGTCTGTTCCAAGGTCTGCTGGCTCGAGCGGAAGAGGAGTATGGTTTCGATCATCACTTGGCCGGTGGGCTTACGATTCCATGCAGTGTGAAGCAGTTCTTGCATCTTACGTCTGTCTTGAAGGCTTCCTCATGAGAATGTCGACCACCAACAATAGAGTTTCCCTGAACTTTTTCTTAAGTTGTTTAGGCTTGTTAAGTAACTTTTGTAGGGGCATATGTGTAAATATATAAATATTTCTCATTCTCTTATTAATGTTTAAATGTTGATTATTATTATTACTACGATGAAAATTGTTAAATTTTTATTAGGTTGATCCAAACTCAATGGAACAAAAAAGAGTCACAATATATAAAGAGTAAATGAAGTTTCATGTTAAAATCAATTGGTGATAGGAGAATGTGCTTAATTTCTACAAACCTACTGATATGGGACTCCTAGCAATGAAGTTTTTTCAACACTCCCCCTCACTGTGTGAATCTATCGTTCTTTTTTTTATTAAGGCACGACACTAACATTTATAAATTTTGACGGATTAGGGTTTATTTTTTAAAAAAAATCCACTCATGTCCAAGTCTAACCTGAACAAATTTGGTATGTGGAGACAATGTAACACAACAAACCCTAAAACGATTAATCAAAACCGGTCTTCTAATACCATATTAAATTATGTATAAGACCGAACCAAAACCCAAGGTACAAACATAGAAGTTCTTCCCTAATTCTCACTGCCAGAAACAAATGATGACAAAAACAATCAAATCGTGCATAAGTATAAACTATTATTGTGGATTGCTCTGATGATACCTTACCGATATATATATATATTCCATTAAATTAAGTAAGGAAAGAAACTCATATTTGTTTTCCCATATATAAGGAAAGAAAAACACACTCCTTTCCCTTACCCTCATATTATTTTCCTTAAATGACCCAACCAAGCCTTGTCCAGTTGCGATGTTTCCGGGAGTACCTACGGCAGTCAGTTTTTTTTCTCTTTTCAATTTCCAAAACAGCAGTAGAATATGAGTCAATCAGTCTATCTTACTTTACTGCAATAATATGTATAAAATATAAATCGGTACGTACTCCGAGTCCGGGAAAAGTTATTACACGAATGACCAAAGCCATGTGATTGCCTCCGTGGCGGGTCAAATTTACCGTTTTTAAGACGATACCATTAAAACAATACGTAATATGTATTTACATGTATGTAAGTTTGATCTTTAAGACTTTTTTCTGTCTAAAAATTCTTATAATTGTGATAAAACAGTTTTACTAGTTCAAAATTTTTACGCTCCAAGGATTGACCACTATTTTCTCCCATTTGTTCCGGATCGGATTTGATACCATTTGTAGCGCTCAAGCTCGAACATCTATCATTACTAGCTCAACTCAGTTTGATTGAGCCTATTGTCATCGTTTGAGTCTAGAAAATGAAAAATTCTTGTTAAACTTTGAGTAGTATACATGTATGATTATATGAGTTCCAAATCATTTCTTTTTATATGACGTGGGATAAGGTATCACAATCTAATATTTAGATTTAAATTTATACTTGTATTTGTTTTTTAATCACTTATAGATTTTAAAAGTTAACTGCGAAATTAAATTATCGATTTTGTTAATTTTGTATTGTGTTGTTACGTGTTGAGTGACATAACTTATATTATATTTATAAAAAGTTTTTTTATTCAAAACAAGTAATTGTATTATCACACGTTTGATCTATTTATTATCTATTTATTAATCGTTAATCGTATTCATGTTTAACACCAATAATAAGTATCCATTTACATGCAACATAACTAGTGAAACGTAATATTTATTAACACAACACACGCGTGAATAAAACAAATGAGCAAAGCCATGTGATTGCTGCCGTGTCTGGTCCTATCTGATTCTCCCAGCCCCCTATCATAATCGATTTTTAATAAATATATAAAAAAAAAAAAAAAAAAAACAGAACAACATGATCGAAACACTCATCGAATATGAAATATCCTGCAAATGCTTGTCACTGCCATGGTCGTTGTAAGGGTGACAATTCGTATGAGTCGTATCTAATCGTGTCGAACGGATGTAGTGTGTAAACAGATAAATTTTAAACGTGCATAAATATGTGTCGTGTTTAAACAGATAAGGTTTTGAACAGATCACACACGGAACACATGTTAAGACACTATTAGCTTTTTAAACAAATAAAAAAACTCATATATATAATTTAATTTCATAATCAAGTTTTAAAATTCATAAGTTATTAAAAAAAATAAGTTCAAAAATAAATTGAAATATTTGATCAATATACTTAATCGTGTTTAGTCATGTATTTGCACATTAGATGTGTTTAGACACAATTATTAATCGTGTCAAAACGAATAGGATTGTTTAAATACGATTATTAATCGTGTCGTATTATTATCGTGTAAAATGCAAATCAATTACGTTTAATCGTGTAAATTGTCCTAAGTTGTTGCTGTCGTTTCCATGGTCTGCACTTTCAAAGATGTGTCCCGGTTTCTATGGAGAGCAACCATCAAGTCAAGTAACAACCGCAGTTAATACTGTCGGGTGTGGATATCCCAAAAGAGATACATTCATTTCATTGGGACTTATTTTCAAAATATAAAAAAATGGAGTGTGAATTTGCCCTACATTAATTAAATTTAAAAATTGGGAAAGTATATATATAATTAGAAATTACTTATAATTTATTAATTTAAAATTTTGAATTGAATATGATTTTGTTTTAGTTATATACTAATTCATAAAAATATGTACTCTTGTTTCATCTTTGTGTGAGTCGATTAATGATGTGCAACTACCTCTTAGTATATATATATATATATTTACAAAACCATGGCCGGTATAGTTGTATGTATGTATATACATGACATTTATATATCCAAAAAAGGGTTCATAATTGATTGAGGTGAACATTTCATTTTATCTAAGACATCTCTCCCAAGTCAGTCATCTCGAATATATGCATCATCTTCTTCTTGAATTCTTCGATTTGAATGACATTACTTTCTGTAATAAGTAAGTCATTTACATACAAGGAGATCATTACTACATTAATAATTGCCTTTAAGATGTAGAGGGTTAATTCACTTGGTCTCTTTTCAAACCCAATTTGCAGCAAATGCTCGTCAATTTTGTTGTACCACTGTTTGGGAGACTGCTTCAAGCCATAGAGTCTTCTTCAACTTGTACAACTTCTCTTCTTGGCTTGAAACAATGAAGTCATCAGGTTGCTCGATGAAGATCTCCTCATTCAGCTCACCATTTAGAAAAGCTGATTTGACATTAAGTTAGATGATCTTCCAATTCTTCTGAGCAGCAGTGGAGAGGAGCATACGAATGGTGTCCATCCTGGCCACATGTGCAAATGTCTCAGAGAAATCAACTCCCCATATATGAGCATAACCCACCACCACCAATCTGGCCTTGTGCTTGTTGATTGAGCCATCAGGATTGAGTTTGGTCCTGAAAACTCATTTGACACCAATCACTTTTATGTTCCTTGTCCTCTCCACCAACTCCCAAGTCTTATTCTTCGCAATCATGGCAAGCTTCTCCTTCATTGCAACTATCCATTTTTCATCAATCTTTACCTCTTCATATCCTCCTGGTTCAAGGACTGTAAGGTTGCATCTCTGATAAATCTCAGCAAGAGATCTTGACACCCTAACAGATTGATCATCTGTTAGTTCATCATCATCAAGGGTCACTTGTTTCTCCACTTCTTCATTGGACCATTTCCATTTCTCCTCTTCAAGGAAGTGGACATCTCTGCTGACTGAAATCTCTCCTCTCCTTGGATGATAGATCCTATAGGCTTTTGATACTGCATTATAGTCTATAAATATCCCAGGTTCAACTCTTTCTTCGAGCTTATCTACTTTCACCAAGAGCACATGGGAATAACAGCTACAACCAAAAACTTTAAGATTTTGAAGTTTAGGCTTGTTGTCATACCATGATTCATGAGGAGTTTTCTTCTCAAGTGCTCTTATTGGTAGCTTATTCAGTAAGAATACTGAAGTGTGAGCTGCTTCTGCCCAAAAATTCTTTGGCATTAAACACCTTGTCATCTCCATAATGGTTCTATTCTTCCTCTCACTTGCCCCATTTTGTTGAGGAGAATATGACACAGTAAGTTGGTGCTCAATGACTACATCCTTGCAAAACTCATCAAATTGAGCAGATGTATACTCAGTGTCATTGTCAGGCTGTATGACCTGAATGTGACAGCCAATTTGATTTTCAATCCAGACCTTAAAATCTCGAAACACACCAGCAACTTCTGACTTGAACTTCATGAAGTAAATCCAGCATATTCTAGTGAAATCATCAATAAAAATCACAAAGTACCTGCTCCCATTTAGTGAGGGAGTTGCTTGAGGACCACAAACATCTGTATGGATGAGTTGCAGCTTAGATGTTGCCCTCCACAATGATTCCTTGAATGGTAGCCTGCTGGTCTTGTCTGTCAAGCAAGCTTTGCAACTTGGTAGTTGCTCTTCCATCTCAGGTAATCCTTCTACCATCTCCTCCTTCTCCAATTTCTGTAGAGCAGTTTGATGAAAATGCTTCAACCTCTTGTGCCATATCTTAGTGGAAGTGACTTGACTGGGACAAGCAAGTTGTTTCATCTCAAGAGGATTCAATGAAAAGTTTTTTCCTTGCATCTTAATTCGAAAAAGCTCTTGACCATTTGGATCAATGATCAAGAATCTCCTATTCTCAAATAGCAACTTGAAATTATTCTCAAGTAATTGACCAACACTTAGTAGATTTTGATCAATTTCAGGCACGAACAAGACCTCATCAAATAATTTCATACCTGAATTGCACTCTATTACAACAGTGTTTCTTCCTTTGGCTAAGATGAATTCTCCATTCCCAATCTTCACTTTTGAATGAAATGACCTATCAAGAACCTTGAATAGCCCTCATTGCTTGTCATGTGACTGGTACAACCACTATCTACCAACCAGTTTTCACTTGAGGCGCCATAAGTGAAACAAGAAGCCGCAAACAGTTGTTCCTCCTCTTCTTCATGCACAGCAACTTGAGTTTCTTTCTTCAGCTAATTATACTTTTCAGGGCAAATCTTTTCGACATGCCCCATCTTCTGACACCTCCTGCATTTTATGTTTGGTCTCTTCCATCATTTGTAGTAAGGATGGTTCTCCTTACCACAATGCTTACAAGGAGGAAGAGTTCCTCATTTTTGGTCCTTCACTGACGCACTTGACTCACCAGTACTAGAATTAGGCTTGTCGTTCCACTTCTTCTCCTTACTCTTATGGTTTAAGTGCAGCTTGGCCTTCAAAGCACTTTCAATTGCTCCTTCTTCACGCATCCATCTTCTTTGCTCTTGAGCTTGAAGATCACTAAGGAGCTCTGCCAATTTTAGAGTTGACAGGTCCTTAGTATTCTCCAATGAGGTAATGGTTGCTTTAAATCTCTCAAGAAGAGAGACTAATATTTTCTCCACAATTCTGATATCCTTCATTTCCTTACCAAGTATTCTAACCTAGTTTGCGAGTCCCACCAATCGATCTGAGTATTCTTGGATGGTCTCAGATTCCTTCATTTGCTCCTTCTCGAATTCCCTTATGAAGTTCAGAGATTTCATGCTCCTTATCCTCTCATCTCCTTTGTATTCTTTTTCGAGGAAGTTCCAAATTTCATTGACTGACTTTATGGACATGATTCGGCTGAAAATTGCAGGTGAGACAACTGAATAAATGCATAACTTGGCTCGTGCCTTTCTCATCTTCATCTCCCTTTAAACCTTGATTTGAGCAAGTGTAGGGTTGTGTGGAAGAGCTGCAATTTCATAGTCTTCTTCAACAGTTTCCCACATATCAGTGCCCTGCATGTAAGCTTCCATTTTGACAGCTCAAGTTTGGTAGTTTGAGCCGTCAAATTTTGGTGGATCAACGCTTGAGAATGATTCTTCCATTTGATGAGAGCTTAGAGTGTTTATGGGTGGATGATCCCAAGAAATCGACAATCACACAACCTCACAAATTTCTCAAGAAGTTAAGCTATGGGTGGATGATCTCAAGAAATCGACAATCACTCAACCTCACAGATCCCTCAAGAAGTTAATCTCTGATACCACTGTTGTTCATCAATCAAGAGAAATCAAAGAACGGCAGATTCAACGTGGAGTTGAAGAACACAAAATACAAATCTTATATGTGTTGAACAAACTCTCATAAACTCCTATAAAACTTTCATACAACTGTCATACAAAACATAAAAACATAGCCGCCTATTTATACTAATACATAGAAGCACTTTCTTGACAAAATTTACAACACTTTGTTGACAAAGTTTACAAGGTTGACACAGTATTTTCTACAGCAAATATGCAGCATTTCTTATAGTAAATATGCAGCATTTTCTACAGTAAAACACATGTTCGAGCAACAACAATTCCTACAATAAAAACTAATTTATACTAACAGAAGTGTTGAAGGGTCACGTTGCAGTTTACGTGGCCGATTAGATCGAAAAGACAGAGGTTTCTGGTGCCTGTTTTTTCTTGAACCGGCCATCGTTCTAAGGCTTGTTTCGCCGAGTCTAGGAGGAATTCGGCTTCAGCCAACCGGTTGGTGGCTTAATGATTCCATGCAAAGAGGAAGCTTTCATCGATATAATAACTTCTCAGCTGCACTCTTGATGTAATATTTAGACTTGTCAGCTGCTTAGACAAGTATTTGATAGAGAAGATGAATATATCTGTAAAAATTTGCTTAACCTTCTTAACCATGGTCGTTAACATATAGTTGAAAAACATATGTTAATCGTAAATTATTAAAATAACTGTCAGAAAATCAAAATAATCAAAGTAAGCATACAAATGCAAATTTATTTAACATCATAGCAATATTTTATTGGAGGCAATTACAAAATCAAGGTCGTTTCATCATACAATCAACCTTGTTTATCACAAACTTCCTCTTCCTTTACCCCTTCCTCTTCCCCTTCCCTTCATGGACATATCTCTATATAATGTCAGTAGTCTGACACATATTCCCGTACTTCCGTCATAAACTACGTAGATCATCGTCGTTTCATATCCTAGCATCCAAACATTTCACTTGCTTATTCCAAGGATAACTGACCAGATCTTATGTCCCGTTGCTGATCCGTTATCCCCTTTGATAACCATGTCTGCGACAATCCAAAGTCTCCTGGTTTACCACTGCCAGGAGAAGCGAGCTTCGGCTGCAACCACCTTCTCAATGTCAGACCGTTTATTTTGATCTTCCCGAACGATTCATTGCCTTGATAACGTATTCCCATCCTCCTCAGTAGTGCTGCAACTCCCTGGCTTATCCTGTTGAAGATACATATATCCAGGTCATATGATTTTGTGAATATCAGCAAAGTATTTCAAAATACATTGATGATGGAAACATGTCAATTGAATGGAATATGCTGCTGCTTTAGATAGTTAATAGATTCTTTCTTACCTCCCTGCAACGCTTACTGTTTTCTCTCCAGACGGACACGTCAATTCCGTTGTCTCAACAGGCAGTACAATTGTAATGTTTGGCAGTTTCGCACCTGCAAAATCCAAGGGAATGAACTTCTACTGGAATGGAAAAAAGTGTGTTTTTGGCTACCAAGTCAGTGTACTCAACTAGTTTTTAATTTGTGAATCTGAAAATAGCTGAAATAGCAATGGCAACTTACCAGCTGCAAGTCTATGCTTGAGGCCTCTTAGAACTGTTAATATGTACACCTAAGCAAGGACGAAAAGGACCATTACAAATTAGAGTTTTTTCTTTGGAGTATTGGATATGAAGCCTCGGATAGGTACCCAGAGGTGTGTGGTTGCTGCTACAGATCGACCTAACTTTACATGACTAATTATCACACTGTTACTACTATTAAAATAGCGGACGTATAAATTTGAATATGATTTGCTCTTCTACTTAATAGGTTGCAATTGTATATAGGCAACTCACCTCAGCTGCATGAAAATGCAATTCTTTTGCATCAACAAGAATTGGATTTCGTTTGAAGGAGACAAATGGAACAACTCCAAGGGATGCAGCTTCCTGGGCAATGATGAGGGATTTTAGTATCCTATTCTTCTTAACTTAATGTAAATGAGAATGAATTCATAATATATAACGTAAAGAATACAAATTATAAATATTAATACCTCAAGTAATGAGAAAGCACGAGGGTCATATTCTCCAAATCCTTCCACTAGAGAGAACAGATTAGAGAACTTTGTGGGGTCGGCAGTTACTCCGAGGTTGTCAATGATTTTACTTTTCAATGAAGCATCATATGGAAACTGCAGGCATCCCAAAACTCGAGAAAGTACTCCGATTGTTGGGGTGATGCCTGCTAGGATGCTCTCACGGTAGACCGTTAAGGACAAAGATGACCTTAAGCACCAAAAATAAGAGCAAATAACTCATTGGTTAGTATTTCTTTTGTTGCAGTTTTCTCACAATATTATGATTAGATTCTTCAGGAAAAATCAAAGAGATGAAAATGGCATGAGTAACTGAGACGAATGTAGCTGACCCAGAACCATTTTGTAAATGAAGTGTTTCTGGTTGTATCATGCATATATATATATATATATATATATATATATCAAGAGAAAGGCATGAATGTGGAAATGGGAAAACCCAATTCTTAGCAGTAAAAAATGGATTAAAATATAAATCATCAAGAGAACTGTAGAATTTTTGGGATGTCCATGACTTTTCTCTGTGCATCCTTTGTAAATTTACAACTTATTGGTGCCTAATTAATGATATATTAACCTTAACATTCAAAAAATAAAATAAAAACATCAAGAGAACATGATCCTTGATATGATACCACAAGGCCTACTTACCATTTACTATCAACTTGGGGCCATGGAGAGTCGAGAGATAAAATAGGCTCACCCAATGAACACGCCTTTTCGTATCTCCTTAAGCACATTCCTTCAAAGAGATTACCACAAACTAGTGAGTTATAAATCACACTGCCAAACCATTTGAGAATCTAAATCTTCTTTAACATTATTCTGATCCTATAGGCACAGGTAACTAGTTAGAGTTGAAAGTGGAGCAACGAAAAAACCACCAAATAACATAGTATCTTTGTCCTACAATACATATCAAATAGTAACTGCAACTTGCAAGTCATCAAACTTACCGATCATACATTTACACATTGTGATGTTGAGGGGAACACCATCCTCTTTAGCTTGATAATATAGTGCACTGCCTACTTCAATATCATCCTTTCTGCAATGGACAATGAATGTGTTAAGAAATATGAAGCACCTAAAATTTTATTAAAATGCTAAAAAAAGATGCACTGAACCACATGACACCTAGAGTACTCACTTTTCACTTGCCACTAAGAGGATTGAGTATGTGATTGCATTTGGGCACAAACCAAAAGCACGCATGTCACTCAAAACATCAATTGCTTTTGACAGCTGATCTCCCTCACCTGCAATTTCGAATTCACTTGTTACCGTATATTTTTATGTTGCAACAGCATCTTGTGAGCTAACACCACCCTTAACGTTTATCAAACAAAATACTCAGGACTGGTGTCTAAATAGAGCAATTCAGTGACGAATAATTCACTAACTCATCATCTGAAGAAGAGATTCCCTAGGGTTAGATGTTTCTAGCATATACTATTACTGAAGTAGGAAAACGAAAGAGTGTATTACGGCTCCACAGCCAACAAGATGGTCAATATGCAAGTTCTTTTACCAAAATATACAATATCGTTGTCTCATCCTTACGTAAAATAAGCAAGTGTCACAAATATGCTAAGGAACGTGACTATACTCACATAAGGCAGTGATCAAAGCATTCATTGTTGAGATTGTAGGTTTCACATTAATGGACTTCAAATCCTCATAGAGCTTTATAGCTTTTTCCCAGTTTTTGGCCTGGAAAAAAAATAGTCAGGACTTAAGCTACTGCATGTGCCACAGAAATACTATTTGAGGGAACATCCATAAATACAACTACAAATTTAAGTCTCAAAACAGTGGTATAGATATGGCAACTATCTCCTTATGGAAAGCAGCAATTATAAACATATTTTCTGAAATTGTTATTGAAGAAAAAATAATTGCACATATGTGCCTTTTCATTCAAGCAAAAAAAGGATAAAAGTGCTTGAGAAAATCACATTTTTCCAAATAGGATCCTGAGATTTTTTTTATTGTTTTTTACTTCTCATGTACCTACAAAAACTAATAACCCAACAAACAATATTTTACAAGGCCTATACTTTTTACAGTAAAAAATGAATGTATGTATATGGAAATTTAAAGCAGAAAAAGGTGAATTGAGTTACTTATGCATTCGTCTACTAATTAAATTTCAAACCAAACCTATGAATTTCCAAACACTTCTGCACCAAATTATGAAATTTGTTACACAAGCACGACATTTTAACAGGTTTATGTAATCACAGCTCAATATAAGTGAAGAGGTTAAAAAGAGAAGTTCAAATGAGTAGGGCCAACTTGATATGTACATTGCTACAAGCCCCCATCAGTGAGCTGTATGATATGATCCCAATATGCATTCCCTTGTTTCTAGCCTCTTCCAGCAACTCAAAGGCAGGTTCCACATTTCCAGCGTGTCCTGCGACGTCTACTAGTGCACTGAGAAACATCTGCATTGTCAGCCCAGATAGATTTGAGTACTGCACTACATATGGTTTTCACAGTTACAAAAGGTAACCACAAAACTGCTAATGAAATGTTAAAACAATCATAGACATAAATGTACTAGCCAACCAAGACATAACTGCAACAAATTTCCTTTAGCCTAACTTTATGCACTTGAACATTGCCTTATTGCTCCACCTCTGGAAATATGAATCATCATATCTAAAAAGATTTTATGTATACCTCATCGGGGACCACATTTTTTCGCAGCATATCATTATAGACGCTCAGAGCAAACTCCCAATCACCATTCTGACTACAGCAGTTTAAAGCAATGCTGTAAACCTCAGGGCTGCCCCTGATGTTATATTTGTCAAGCATCTTGTACACTTCTCTTGCCCTCTCAACCTATAAACAGTACATCCTTCTATGTGAGCTTCAAACAGAATTAAGATAGAAGCCCATAGATAAAGAATCACGATGTCAGTAACTTATTTTTAGCAAGGAGCAGAAAACCAAACCTGGCCTGCTTTTGAACAAGCCTTCATAAGAGCACCCACAGTAACATGGTCAGGATCTATTGGCTGTAGCTCAGCCCCCATTTCAGCTAAAACATCAAAAGCACGATCAACTGCTCCACATTGACCGCAAGCAGTTATTAGTGCGTTAAAAATCACTCGATCTGGCTTCACCTTCTACTGCACAGAGAATTTAATCACTGAAAACTTCATAGAGCAATAAATAGTTTTAAACAATGAAGGTTTTTCAAGTGATTCGGGTCCATACTCAGCATAACAGATTAAGCTGATACATAGGTGGAACCCTTATGCCTGTATGTCTATATTTTTCTATTTTTTCACAGGCACATAACTTTTAATAACGTTTTAGACTTAACATGAGGAACACTTGAAATCTCAAGACTGGGCTTGGCACACACCCAAACCATAGAACGAGCCAATACACCGAAACTAGCATGGACTATAGACTTTTGCAACCCTGACAAGGGGTATTGACACGCTGTGTCTACACAGCCTGAAGTCAAGCTATTATATACCGCCTGCAATTATGTACTAGACTTTAAAGGAAAGTTAACCCATGTCCAACCTACAAGTTCAAACTGAATCATAGGTGTGACCCTTAGAATTATATTTACACCCCCATTTTCTCTTTGCTTAATAAAAGTGGTACTCAACAAACATATAGAGTCTAGAAAAATAAGACAAAATCAAAAGAAGGATGTAAGACACCCTTTACCAGTCATTGCCATGAATCAAGGGATGGTACAATGTCCACATAATAATGAAATATAGATAAAATATATGATTTGCTAGTGTCATACTTTGGACCTCAGAATTCCATATGCACCAAAAGCTTTAGCAACTTGTCCAGCTCTGGCACAACCATCAATAAGTGCCCCATAAGTGTGAAGATTGGGTTCAACACCAGCACTAACCATCTCATGAAACACCTACAGGGTAGTCCCAAAACAGCAATGTTTAGTTTTGATTAAATTTAATAATTAAATTAGGAAGAGGAGTAAGGAGTGGAGGAAGATATCTTAAGGTAGTTTAAGAAATAAGAAAAACTGAATTGAAGTATATTTAACCTTAAGGATAGAGAGATGCTACATGCACTCTTTAATTTAGCAATTTGATAAAAGAAATGTAGAGTTATTACTGCCAAAATTATCAAGAGACCTTCAGAATCCAAGGTAGAGAGAGGAACTTGACGTAGATCTCTAACTTAACAGCATTAAACCTTGTTCAAGTACAAACAAAGATCTAGCAGGATTCAGCGTTGGATAGAATGCAGCAATACCCATGTTTGAAAATGCATACTAATGCTAATCTAATCGAAATAATTGAAGGAGGATTTACATACTTCAAACATTCTATCGACTTTTCCACATTTAGCACAGGTGGAAATAAGAGTGGTGTATAGTTTACAGTCAGCTCTAAGTCCACTCTCCTGGGCTTGCTGCAGAACTCGAAAAGCACCTAAGATTGAATATACAGGTAAGAGTTCAATTTTTTTTAAAAAAAATGGAAAATTCATATGTATCTCATTTGAAGCATTTTCTAATACACAAGATGGCAAGTGAACTAACCCTCTAGATCCTGGGAATTTGTACATACACTCATCAGCATGTTGAAGGTGCTCAAGGTTGGATTACCAATGAAATTGGTGAAGCTGAATGCTTCCTCCACAGCCTTGTGACTTTTGCATGTGTCATAAAATCTTCCATGGTATATCTGAAATTGGAGAAAATCCCAGATTAGCCCAATGTACACAGACAGATCTATCTTTGTTTGAAGTTCACGGACGATTCCCTCAATCAAAATGAGGAAAACCAAGACATTTCGGGGTGAAACACCAAGTACCATAAATAAAATACAACACCTGCCTTGTCCATATTCAGTAAACCTTTTGCTTCCATATCTTCCAGGAGTTTCACACAGTCACCAACCCTAGAAAAATACAATCAAGTACACAATCATAACTTTTATCTCAATCATAAGGTGAAAAATGATTTAATGGGAGAAACATACGTGACCGTGCCAAACAGACTAAATGTGAACAAACAACACGTAGCAATGTGGATAAAATAACGAGATTTTCCAGTAAATAGAAAAGAAATACTACCTCCCTCTTCTAAGTAAAATATTATAATCCCTATATTGTGTAGCTACACATTCTTCGCTAATTCCTTGAACTCCATTTGGGTGAGGCATTTGAGACGCCTGTCTGTAGTTTTTCTCCAGCAACTCTTTTCCTTCTTTCCCAGTTGAAACTTCCAGGCCTTGTACTGTACCATTTCGTTTACTGGATGAGCCTTCTTTATTGAAAGCAATAGGTACATTGGCACCCATATCTTCTGCAGGTGCAATATTAATCACTAACACGTTCTACTTTGTTGTACTAGGTAAAGTAAAACATGATATCTAAAACTATTGTAAATCATAATGAAAATAAAATGACACAGGACTTACCTTCGCTAAGGATAGTATCAACCAAAGTCAGGCCATGTTCCTTTAACATGGAACGACTTTTCACTGAAGAAAGTGCATTGCCATTCACATGTCTAGCCTGAGAAGACACCTTCCTAAAGGAATTCAGGGTCTTTACCTTTCCCGTTTCGGATTTCTTTGAATCATAAAAAGTGTACAGATCTGCCCTTGCAGATTCTATGGCAAAGTCATGATAGCATGATGAGGTAGATTCACCTCCTGTGACCACTTCAGGAAAATCCCAAACATGATGAAGAGAATCAGTGGATTGAGATTTATCAATTATTTCCAAACGTAGGTTCCATTCCACTTTTTTATGTCCTTCTAGCTGGGGTTCTGCCAGTTCATTTACTAATGCAATAGGTTCTGATCGGTCTGATTCTTGGAGCACAGACAGATGAGGCAACAGTACCTTTCCATTATCATTCGAATGTACAGAATCTTCACCAAGAGAAGGAAGAATATCCAATGTCGCAACCCCTAAAGTAGCTGAAGGAATCTCTTCACCAAATGAAGAAGACTCTTGATAGTGTAGCTGTTGTTCTACGTCCTGCAAGGTGTGGCTGGTTCTTACCATTTCAGTTGTTACATATTTGACCTCTTTTGCATGCATATCCGCCAGAACAACTTGATTAACCAAAGGCTCACTCCAAGTAGACAAGTTTGAGGCATCTTTGCTAGCTTGCGATAGTCCCAAGTTTGAAGGTTCTGTCACCTGAAAAAATGGCACGAGTCAGACAAGATACCTTTTATAGATTTCCCTCACAAGTTATTTGACAATCGAAATGCATTTTTATCTAAGAGGATGCTCAGTTTCTGCAGGACAAATCCAGTTACGAGCATCAACACGATGATTTTCATGTGCCCGTGAAGAAGCGTAACCTTCCGCTTATACTTTGAAAAGAGTTACCAAATTTCAGCAGACTTCTGAAAGAGCAATCCTATACTGAGATTAAACTTATCATATAACAGAATCCACCCAATTACAACATTTTGCCGGGGAATCCAGCCTAACTAGCCGATGATCAGAGTGATTAAGTAAATTTACTGACGAGATCAACGCAAAGCATAAATTGAGTGGAGTATCTCACCTGCTTCGCAGTTTTCTTCCTCATGTACTGATTCCAGTAAAACACAGAAATGGCGGAGAAGGTAACTACGGCGACAACGACGCCGAGAACCGACTGCGAGCTCAGAGAGGCGCTGACAGTGAATTTCGGCGATGACCGGAAGGAAAAGAGAGCCAAACGTCTACATCTTTTTCTGGAATTAAGCTGGCCAGGAGGCCTCAATCTGTGCGCGCTACCGAGGAACTCCCGCCTAATGAGTCCGAGCCTGGTCGGAGAGATGGGACGACATGAGAACAGAGTGAGCGTCTGCGAATTCGCAACAAAGCTCACTTCCATGGAAGCAGTGTGTCCAGACCAGAGAGAGTGAGTGAGAGATTGATGACAGTGTGGATAATAGAAGATGAAGATGAAGAAGGAGAGGAGGAGGTTACGAAGTTGTTTCTCGTTTTTCAATGGCTAACGGCATCGCCTACGTGGCGATCAGTGGTTTGCGTACGGGGAGTCGGACCAAGTTATCTTGAGTCCTCAAACTCTAGTCTTTTACTTTTTTATGTCCTGAGATTTCAGTTTTGTTTAATTTCATCTTTGAGTTCTTCCATTTCTCCCAATTTTATCCTTACATCAATATGCCCTTTAATAATGATGATGGTGGTCCAGTGTATTAATGAGCTCACTAGGATAAGTTTGTGACAAGATTTGACCTCGAAGGAGATGAAATCATTTCTAATTTTCACCTGGGGTTAAAATTCAGAGGGTCAATCTACTCTTCAAGTTAAACTTTAGAGGTTCAATATACTCAATTTGAGATTTGTAAGCTCGCAAGATTACTACTAAGATTTCACTTGATCAATAATTTTTACCGTGCAAGTCCGATTATGGTCCTGATATAATTGATACCTCTCCAAGACCGGAGGATTGTCCCCGCTATCCTAACTTAGACTAATTAATTTTGTTACACTTTTTTTTTTTGCCAACAAAATGGAATGGGCTAGTAGTGGTGATAATCTCCACTTCGCTACGTAATGTCCGGACTTTCGCCCCACGGTACTCAAGCTTCCACTAGGAAACCAGCGCATGCACTGAGCCTAGAATTGAGAGGCCGGCCCGTTAGACTCAAATCGTAATCTTTTCCCTTTTTTCAGAGGGATTCGAACTCGGTACCGCTGGCTCTCAACTACTAAACCACACTACCGGATGGTTTTGTTTCACTCACTTAAACCCAGAAAAGATTCATGTTGAATTTGACTATTTAAGTATTACTTATAAAATATTCAAAGCACTTTTTCAATTATGATGTGGGACAAACAAAGTAATACAGTCCAAAAATCCTACTACTATCTAACAAATTAATGGTTTATATTTTACACCTCAATTAGAGTTAATTTGGGATGTTGAAACCATCCTAAGTCCTAACCTTCTCCTTTAGCTTTCACTTTATTTTATCATAGAAAAATTATGTCGGTACTTTTTTTTCAGATACTTCAGTTATGTTTGTCGCACGTGCCGTTTCGCTAACAACGGTTTCTGACCGTTATCCCCAAACCCTACCCTCATCGTCTTTTCTCTTCTTCAACAAACACGAAACACCCCCATATCAACGTCCAACTTCACTGATCTCCACCGCATTGTGTCTGGAAATGATGGGATCAAGAGCGCTGCTGTCAGTTCCCTTCTCAGTATTTCTATTCATCTTCTCCTTTGTTCTATCTAAACACAGTGCAATTCACAGGTTGACGTTCGGCTATGCGTATCCGGCTTACAAGTGTTTCAAGATCGTCGAGACAAAGACACCCCGGATCGATCAACTTCTCTTCTGGTGCCAATACTGGTAATTCAAACACACTCCATTTGCTTAACATAGAATACTGTTTAGGATCAAACACTCAATCTAACGAAGAAAACACTTAGAATTGAGAAGGAAAAACTTAATTTTTCTAGAGAGGAAAGTAAGGGAAGCAAACTCAGATTTTTGTGGTAACACCCCAAGTGGGTAACCTCCACACGGTTTAGCAAGATATATTAATGACGGTTACTGTTACAAAATACGTATACATGGAGAAATACAGTACAGTACAGTATAGCCTATGGGTTCGGGGCGCTGCCCTGAACCCCGCCTTCGGGTGGGAGGCTCCCGCACCCCACCACCACCCGCAAACTCACGGCGGAGGTTGAACCGCGAGACGCGTACGTTAATACATAATCTGTCATTACATATTAATCAGATTACAATACCTAATAAATACTTCCTCGTCTTTCACGATTTCGTATATGACATTGTTGCTCCATTTTTAGGATCATAGTTGCACTCGTCACGGCCTTGGAACCGATCGGAGACGTCTCGTTATCATGGTAAGAAGATCAAAAGATTGTAATGTTGTTAACGTTGTCATGACGCTTGTTCTTCTCTTGTTAAGTTTGCCTCTGTATGGAGAAGCAAAGCTGGCGTTCTTTATATATCTATGGCACCAGGAGACAAAGGTAACAACTTATATATATATACTATGATGTTTCACGTTACTAGCTAGTGCATAATGATTATTCTCAAGTTATTCTTCTGAACCGTGGTTAATTAGGGTGCGGTCGACATCTATAATCGCTTGTTCCGAGACGGTCTATCGAACCATGAGGCTGAAATCGATCTGAAACTAATGGAGATAAAGGCAGTGTTGATGAACGTTGCAGTTTCTCTATGGAACAAGGTCATCGGCTATGGACCCGAAACTCGACCCAAACTCGATGAGGGTTGCCATACATTGATGGGGACCCAAGAAAATGTCGTCAATTCACATGACTCAACTGCTATTGGGAACGGTAGATGGAGTGCGTTTCGATATGTAAGGCAGAGAATGTCGTGCTGTGGCATGAAAGGATAGCTAGTGGATAGCATATTCATGACTCTGGTGAGGGTTTTTATGCATAGTTTATTTACAAACATCGATTTATATTAAAAAACATTACTTGAGTCTAATAGTTTTACATACAAAAACTAGAGGCAAGCTTAGGCGGACTGGTCGGTCTTTTTGGCGAGATCAATTCCGAGCCCGAAATTTCAGTCATCACCTGTGGAGGACCGAGACCGACTTTGGTCTAAAAAGCCAGCCTGAATCGTTCTTGCTTGATTCAGGCCGGTCTCGGTCTTGGACCGAAATTTTCATCAAAAAAAGTAATAATTTTTATGTAAAATTTTTTTTTTGTCTGAATCATTACATCACTACAGTCATTGATTCAAATCGGATCAATATCTAAATCATATCAACATTCAACAGAGAGAGGAGGAGAAGACTCGAGTGAAGACTAAGGAGAACTTAGAAGACCTAACATAAGGACTTAGGTTTTAAAAAACTCGGGTCGGGCCGGTCCTAATCGGGCATTTCAGGAAAAAAGAAAAACGAGAACGACCTTAAAGGAAAAAACTCGTCTGCTCGGTCTCGGTCCTAGTCGGTCTCGATCTTAGTCAGACCGGTTTCGAACCGATTTTACCGAGTCGGAATTTCGGTCCATCCCGTCTTTTTTTCTCAACCCTGACAAAAACTACCCTTCTTTTATAGAATAAAAAATATTTTCATTAAACAATATCCTCACGTGGTATATTCAAAGAAATTCCATAATAAACCACGCAAGCAGAAAATGGCCCAACCCAGAAAACCCAATGGCCATCCCACAACCTTCCTTCTCCTTGTACCAAAGCAGCTCCGAGACACCGGGCTGGGTTCAACCCGACGCCTGCATACCCAGCACGACCCGTGACCGTGATCGACGTAAACACAGCCACAGCCATCGCAGCTGCTACCAATCCACAAACAACCACCAGCCCGAGCTCTCTGCACCGTCTCTTGTCAAATGCAACCGTCACCCCGATCAGAAGAACGAGAAACGTGCACACGAACTCTAAGAGTAGCCCGATCGTCGTGCCCAAGCCCGGCTCGGCGGTTCCACTGTCAAGTACGCACCCACCTAAAGAATACTTGTGAGCCGCTTCACGGCTCATAACGGCCTTCATCGCGGCGAACCCTACTACCGAGCCAATGCATTGGGCAGGGACATATACCAAGGCCCGGGTGATAGTCGTGATGCCTTTGAGGGTCGCCATGAAGGTGAAGTTAGGGTTCATGTGACCTCCAGTTAAGGGAACTGTCACTATGAGGAACAGGAAGGCATTGATGAAGACGACGATTGGGACCAGAAGCTTGGTGTCGGTTTCATTGCTTTCCAAGCACGAAATAATGGAAGTGGTTAGGGAGAACATCAGTCCAGCTGTCGCTACCAACTCCGTTACTGCTGCCTGTTGGCTAAGGTAAAAAACACTACGTATAAAACTGAACTCACTTTCATTGATTATTGATACTTAGAAATTAGTAAAGCTTTGTTCTATTACTTATACACTTGTTGCTAATCACTTTGTTGACAATTCAGCTAATAATGAGTGCAGTCCAGGTATGTCCACTTTACTTTCTGCTTTTCAATATTCCAGATCTTGCTTTTGACTCAGATTTGCATTTGCTGTTTAATGCTCTAGCCTTTATGACTCATTTTCCATTCTGTTTATTCTGACACTCCCCCTCAAGTTGAGTGGTCGGATCTCCGATGCTCAACTTGCTCAGTACTTCTCTGAATGTTTTAGAGTTTACTGCTTTAGTAAGTATATACGCCAATTGGTCCTCGGAGCGAACAAATGGTAATTTGATATTCCCAGCTTCGAGGTTTTCTTTGATGAAGTGTTTGTCCACTTCAATATGCTTGGTTCGATCATGTTGAACCGGATTCTCTGAAATACTGATGGCTGCTTTGTTGTCACATAGCAGTTCACAGGATCTAGTTGGGGAAAAACCTATCTCTGTCATTAGATTTCTTATCCATAGCAACTCTTTGAGTCCTCTTGCTATTCCTCGGAACTCTGCCTCTGCACTTGATAGAGCCACCACCTTTTGCTTCTTGCTTCTCCAGGTTACAAGATTATCTCCAATCAGGGTAAAGTACCCAGATGTGGATCTCCGATCAACCGGATTTCCAGCCCAGTCTGCATCTGTGTACCCTTGTATTTCTAGATGACCATTTCTTCGGAATAGAACTCCATGTCCTGGAGTGTTCTTCAAATACCTCATTATCCTCATGACTGCTTCCATGTGATCATCTTGAGGTTGATGCATGAACTGACTTACTACTCCAACTGCATAGGCAATGTCTGGTCTAGTATGTGACAAATATATAAGTTTGCCAACTAGCCTTTGATATCGTTCTTTATCTGCTAGTTTCGCCCCTTCTATTATGCGTAGACCATGATTGACCACCATTGGAGTATCGGACGGTTTGCACTCCAACATTCCTGTCTGTGTTAGAAAATCCAAAATATACTTCTTCTGAGATATAAAGATTCCTTCTCTTGACCTTAGTACCTCAATCCCAAGAAAATATTTTAGATTTCCTAGATCCTTCATTTCAAATTCCTCAAACAGATTTTTCTTCAGCCTGTTCATTTCTTCTGGATCATTCCCTGTGATAATCATATCATCGACATAAATTATCAAACATGTTATTCGTTCTCCCATCCTTTTAAAGAATAAAGTGTGGTCTGAGTTACTCTGCTTATAACCATATGTCTTCATGGCTATAGTGAATCTTCCAAACCACGCCCGAGGAGATTGTTTCAGGCCATAGAGTGACTTTTTCAGTCGACACACTTTTCCTTCTTGACCTTCATTTGTGTACCCTGGTGGAACCTCCATATATACTTCTTCTTCAAGGTCTCCGTGAAGAAATGCATTTTTCACATCAAACTGGTGGAGTGGCCAGTCTTTGTTTGCAGCTATAGACAACAATATTCTAATTGTGCCTATTTTTGCTACCGGAGAGAATGTCTCAGAATAGTCAATACCGTATGTCTGAGTGTATCCCTTTGCGACCAGTCTTGCCTTATACCTATCAATTGAGCCATCCTGCTTATATTTGATAGTATACACCCACCTGCAGCCTACTGGTCGTTTTTCGATTGGCAACTTGCACATCTCCCATGTCTTGTTTTTTTTCAATGCCTCCATCTCGATGTCCATAGCCTGTTGCCAATTCTTTGATTGTTGGGCCTCTTTGATTGAACTTGGAATTTCTTCCGAGAGGATAGACATGTAGAATGCCTTTGCTTCCTCACTTAACCTCCCCCTTACTCCATTTGCCACCGGATATCTTGATTTGTTTGGCTCCCTATCTGGTGTGTATCTTCGTGGTGGTCTTCCTCGATTTTCTCTTGGCGGTAATTTGTAGCCTTCCGTCCTTGGTTCCTCTTGTTCTTCAATATCAATATCTTCAATTATATTAATATTTTGAGGTTCAGACGGACTCACTGGGCTTATCTCGGATACCTCAAATGAGGGATTATCAGTTGTGACCCTTAGTTCACTTGTCGTTACTGGCGCGTCAGACGATGGCTCACTGGTTCGGCGAGCCAACTCAATTGGATCATCATAGGAGGGACTATGACTATCATAGGTTAGATTTGGACTACTTACCCAATCTAGTGGATCGACTGTATGATTCCCCCCCTGAACACTAGATTGGTAGAAAAATTCTGTTTCAAGGAAATCACAGTTCATAGTGGTGAACGTGTGACGATTTTTAGGGTCATAACACCGATACCCTTTTTGATGAACCCCATATCCTACAAACACACACTTGACCGCACAAGGATCAAATTTGGTGCGGTCAGCTTTTGGTATATGGACAAAGACAGAGCAGCCAAAGACACGAGGAGTTAGGCTGAGATATGGGGGTATTTTGGTAATTTTGGACAGAACATGTATCGGTGTTTGGAGATGTAGGATTTTTGTAGGGAGACGATTTAGAAGATACGTGGCTGTTGCAACAGCGTCAGGCCAGAAAAATTTTGGTACTTTAGACTCAATAAGGAGGGATCTTGTCATTTCAAGAATTATGCGATTTTTCTTTCTGCCACACCATTCTGTTCTGGAGTGTGTGGACAAGAAGTTTGATGAATAATTCCTTTTTCTGAAAAGAAATTTTTCATATGTTGATTGACAAATTCCCCTCCATTATCAGACCGAAGGACTTGAATATTTTTCTGAAACTGAGTTTGGATCATTTTGAAGAAGTGGGTGAATTTGTCACACACTTCAGATTTTTGTTTTAAAAAATATACCCATGTCATACGAGTGCAATCATCTACAAATAACACAAAATATCTAAGACCTTGACCCCAGATATAGGTGCTGGACCCCACACATTAGAATGTACTAAGGAAAAAATAGAGTCCATGCGAGTATTATTTGGCTTAAAAGTTTGTCTATGACTTTTTGCAAGAATACAAGTCTCACAAAAAAGATTACTACTCTTATTCAAAAACAACTGGGGAAATAAGAGTTTTAGATAACCCGAGGATGGATGACCCAATCTCCTATGCCATAGCCAAGCCTCTCGTTCTGTAGTTCCATGAGCTAGCAACACCGAACCTGGTTGAGCCATATTATCAACGTAGTACAGACCCGCGCGTTCAGTGCCACGCCCAATAATCACCCCTGTTTGGATATCCTGCAACACACAAAAATCCGGATTCATCACCATAGTACAATTCATCTCCTTAGTGACATGAGACACTGATAACAATTTATTCGAGAGTGTCGGAACTAGGAGACAATTTGATATCTTCAAAGTTGGTGAAATTTCTACGGTGCCCATTCCCGCAACCGGGGCCTTCCCCCCGTCCGTTGTTTTAATATATTCAATCCGGGATCTCATGATATTAAAATGATCACTTGAATCATATGTCATAGTATCTGTTGCACCGCAGTCAAAAATCCATTGATGATTTTTAGGTCCGGTTTTGTTTTGGACTGAATACGCCCGTGTCAAGTGTTGAGGGCCCAATTTGTAATAATCAGGAGTTATTCTGTCAGATTTTATAACATTTGGGCAAAAAATGCTAGGGTTAGAAGTAGAGGGACTTGGATGCAATTTCCAAATCCCTTTACCTTCTTCATCCGATTGAAACGCAGCCTCAGCCTCGTCATTTCCTTTGCTTCTCCAAACAGATTGGCTGCCTCCTCTCCTTGGTCCGCTAGGGTTCCGAGCTTCCGATCGGCCGAACGATTCTCCTCCGTTGTCCGGTAAGTATCTCCCTTCCCTACTCGGTTGCTTCTCAGTCGGAACCATGTCACGATTGCTACTTTTTGAACAGCTCGGGATTGGCCCGAACCCAGCGATTCCGGCGAAGGAAGGGTTGCCGTCGAGGGGTGGTGGCCACGATGGAGGCCAGCGGTTGGAGGACCCCCGATCGAAGCTACTTACAGCTTCGGCTACCCCTCCGATCGAAGCTTCGATCTGCCCGTTTCTGTGGTCGTTGCCGCCTCCGACGCTGGTGGCCGACGTGAGGTTGCTCGTTGCGACGGCGGCACGACTTCGGTCTTTCACCGCGCGACTCTCGTCCCACCACTCCGGGTACCCGACCAGCTGGAAACACCCATCCTTGGTATGACGATTCTTCCCACATTGAGTGCATTTAAGCTTGCTTTTATCGATTCGGGATGACGATCCACCGGTTTTGCCGGTTGTGTCCGACCGATTTTGTTGCGGTCGACCTGATTTTGATGCGTTTGATGCTGGTGTATGTTCGGCCCTTGTGTGTAGTCCGTAGTCAGATCCCGATGATGGTCCATCGGAGGTTGCCGCTCCGAGAATTTTGAGCAGGGTGGCCTCCTTTCGGACGGAAGCGTATGCTTCCTCTACTGAGGGTGTTTGATCCTGTCGTAGCATCTCCCGTTTGATTCCATCGTATTTGGAATCAATTCCGCCCAAAAATTGATAAACCTTAGTTTCGGTCCATAGTTGGTTGAAAGATGTGATATCGTGATTACATATCATTGGATTCGGTCTTCTGGCTTCGATCTCTCCCCATAGGGATTGCATCGTAAGCCAGAATTCCTCAAGCGGCATTGCTCCCTGCATCATTTTTGCAGCCTTATTATGTAGGTCAAAAATCTGTAAAGAGTCTTTACCACTACCGTAGGTCGTTTGCAAAGCCTTCCATAGATCCCGGGACGTAAGGTAGTGGGCAACGTTGTTTGCTAGTCGTGGGTCAATGTTTTGGATCAGCCACGAAAAAACGACCAGATCGTCTTGTTTCCACCTTTCGTGGCCTGGTTCGGTTCGGTTAGGGGGTTCCGGGTCTCCGGTAAGATGTTGCATCCGCCCCCTTCCTCCAATGGCTATCTGCATCAATCTAGCCCATAGGTGATAATTCTGGCCATTGAGTTTCATACTCACCGTGATTGTTTCGGGTAAGTCCTTGGACTGTTTAAGGAGGTTTGCTATTTTGAGGGTTAGGCCTTCATCACTTAGACCTGACCCAGTTTGGGTTTGGGAATGGCTCTCACTGTCGGACATGTTGGCTTGGTTCGGTTTGGTTTTCTGGTATATGATGAGCACCAGAAAACAAAGAACACAGTCCTAGAATGGATTGTATTCCTGCTCTGATACCATGTTGGTTAAGGTAAAAAACACTACGTATAAAACTGAACTCACTTTCATTGATTATTGATACTTAGAAATTAGTACAGCTTTGTTCTATTACTTATACACTTGTTGCTAATCACTTTGTTGACAATTCAGCTAATAATGAGTGCAGTCCAGGTATGTCCACTTTACTTTCTGCTTTTCAATATTCCAGATCTTGCTTTTGACTCAGATTTGCATTTGCTGTTTAATGCTCTAGCCTTTATGACTCATTTTCCATTCTGTTTATTCTGACACTGCCCTCCACATCTGCATCAGAGAAACATCATTAGCGACCGGTTTTCTCGAACTCTGGTTGGAGAAGTTGTTGAAAACCACTCGAGAGAGGTTCAGCCCACGTGAAAAATGCAAGGGAGCAGTCACCTACCTTTCTCCACCAACTTCATAAGATTGACACTTAAACAATCCAGCAGATTGACGAAGGTTGTCACAGATATCAAGTTCCAACATTGTTTGGACTTGATTAACATTATACACTACTGAGCACCGTCAGGTGCAGTGGAGCATGTTCGATAACATAAATCTCTCATGTCAAAGCAAGAGGTGGATTCATTTGAAGAAATAATAAATTTGCAAACAGTCTGGTATGACAAACTTGGGTGGAGGGGGTGATTGTTCAAAACCACCCAAGGAGAGGAGCAACCCACGTGAAGAATGCAAGGGAGCAACCACCCACCTTTCTCCACCACCTTCTCCAAAAATAGCAGCCCACTTTCAAGAAGGAGCATCCCACGTTTTGGATGCATATGAAGAGAACTCCTCCTATAAATAGGAAAGTTCTAATCTGCAGAAGGTAGGTGTGTGGGTGCAAGAACAATGACATGAGAGATTGAGAGAATTTGTACGTTTTGGAAATGTTGTAACAAATTCTATCAAAGAGGCTCAAGTGGACGTAGACAATTTGCCGAACCACTTTAAAATCGTTTTGTGTGATTTTCGGTGAGGTGAGTAAAGCATAACAGAAGTTTCAATCTTGTTTTACCTCGAGAGAAAAGATCTCACGTGCGCCAATGAACGCAAGGAAACTAGAAACTGTTGCTACGTCGTCGGTTGGCTCGGATTTATCGACTGTTATCGAAGTGTGATCCATGTTGTGTTTGAGGGTTGATCTCTCCAAGACCTTGGTTGTATATATTAATTGTTTGTTCTTGGATGATGAAAGAGGCCGCTATGGAGTTTGTGTGGTGGGAAAAGAACATAGAAATAAGGTTGGTTAGGCTGAGAATATCTTAGCCTTTTATCCGCATATATACAAGACCTATGAAATTCATAGTCAGTAACGTTTTGATCAGTTGTTGTTGGAGGGAAGAATGGTTTGAAAAAATGTAAGTAGGGTTTCCCGATGTAGTCAATTTGGGTACTGTCAATTGTATATATTTAATTTTGTAAATTTATTTATTTACACTTTTTTTTAAAATAAGTAACGAAATAACTACGATCGGGTAAACAATACGATCATGGACGCACTACTTGAAGTTCGACCATCTCCATCAAACAAAATAAATTGGAAAACATCTTGTGACAGAGATTCAAAAGAACTTGGAAATGATCTTTTAAGTTGACCGTTTCTTTCGTCGTAACATCTGCTATTCCATTTGCTTTCCAAAATACATGTTGTATTTTGAACTTCTTGAAATTTAAAATCAGCTTCCTGCAGTCATGAATTAGAGACATAAGTGATCTATTAAAGATTGTATCATCCACTATAAGATTAATTACTTCTTGGGCATCGGATTTCACATGTAAAGTTTGCACCCCCATTTTAGTTGTCATGGTAAGCCCATACCGAATCGCTCATAACTCAGTCACCAGAGTTTACACTTTATTAAAGTACATTTAATTAATATTAATTCAATTACACAACTTAAAAAATAATTATATTTATGAAGAAATGTTAAACTTATTTTTATTTTTATAATATTATACAATATAAAAATTATTTATATTTTATAAATTTGTTTTGAAAACAAATGAGTAGATAATAAAAACAAATGTAACCAATTATGAATATATATGATGATCATTAATAATTTTAAAATTTATTTTATCACATCTATTAGTTTCATATATTTTTAAATAAATACTAATTATTAGTATATATATATATATATATATATATGTATGTATATATATGCATATTAGTTATAGTAATTATAAATTATTTTTAAATTTTGTAATATATGTTGATTTTAATAGAATATAACAATGATATTTTATTAAAAAATAGTTCTAAGAAAGTATGTCATAATTATAACAATGATATAACTTTTTCATATCCTAAGTTTTATGTCATAATTATAAATATCTACATAAAATTAATATTTGATTATTATTTTCATAAAATTGATGTATAATATACATAATAATCCTTAATTTTATCTTAAATTATCTTTTGATAAAACGATTTAATTTATACATCTTTTTGCTTTTCATAAAATATAAAATTTAGTAAATAAAATAAACTTAAGAAAAAACATAAATGCACGTAGAAAATAAGCAGATATTAATGAAATTTTGTAACTTATTGGGAGAATGAATGATAGAGTTTGAAAGATTTTAAACTATGTTACATGGCATGCCACATATGAGTGGGAATTATGTGTTTGACATGGACCAATTAAAAGTTATGAAATTAATATTAATAATGAAAAAATGTCTTAAAAAATTTGTTTGTCACAATTCTACTTAACTTAGTCAAATTAATATATAGAGAGATTTATTAAAAATACAAATATCCTATCAGAAATGTCACGAAATCCCAAGCTCTACGGGAATATTGTTACATAAGATTTCCTCCATTTATAAAATTGAAAAAGCATCCCTTTGATACCAATTTTAAATTAGATTTGGATACACTATTATTTAGAAATAATTAAGAAAGATGTATGGTCCAATCAGACTATTATAAATTAATTACTTATTAGCGTTGCACACCAAAATTTTGAGGTTGTAGATGATCTCACACCGGTATTTTCGGTGTGAAATCAGTGTGTAATGATGTGTACACATCGATTTGGGTGGTGCAAAATACCTCATTTTATTGTAATATTTGGTTTAAAAAAACGTGCACCATAAATATTTAGTTTGCATGTTCGGACTATAACTTTATAATTGCAATTCCATCATCCAAACTTCTTATTTATTACAAACTAGTCCCTCTTCCTTTTCGGGCCGGGTTGACATTTTAATTTTACTTTGTAAAATCCATATAGGAACACACCATCCCAAGGAAATCAAGACCATCGTCCGATTGGAAACCATATGAAAGAAATCCTTGGTGGAGAATCCAACACGTCACTAACAATACACACACAAAAAGATGCAAAAAACACCATATTTTCACTTTTTGCTTGAACCCTGCTTAAAAGAAGCCCTCAGAACATTGAAGAGATCATGCTTATACCCATCGGCATGGGTGAAGTGGTGGCCGGGGATGATCTTTATGTACAAGTAGAACGCCGCAGCTGCAATACCCGGCCCGGCCCAAAACACCCAATGACCCGTCCAAAGGTGTCCGCCTCTCACGATCGCGGGTCCGATACACCGAGCCGGGTTCATCCCCGCCCCTGCGTAACCTTTCACTGATGTCACTGTTGTGGAGATGAAGACAAGCAATCCGAGCACGATACCCACAATGCTGAACACCACTAGTTTACCTAGCACTTGAGCTTGGCGGTGGTCAAAGGCCATCCAGATCGACGCGTAGAGGAAAACGAATGAGCAGAAGATCTCGAGCCAAAGCGCCTGCCCTACATCGAGTCCGATAGTGACGGGGCCGTCCGGGCCCGGAGCGACAATGTTGAGGGTGCATGCGCCGAGGGAGTAGGTTCTTTCTATGGCTGAGCTAACGACGGCTTTCAAGGCGAGTGCACCTAGCACTGCACCCAGACACTGTGCTAGAATGTAGATGAGAGCCCGTGATAGGGAGATGAGGCCGGTGAATGTGGCGGCGAGAGTGACGATAGGGTTGATGTGGCCGCCAGAGATGGGGTGGGTGGCAAGGAGGAGGATGGTGATGACTATCGCTGCAATACATGACATTACTAGGTTGGGTGTTTTGGTGTTGGTCTCGATCGAGGAGATGACGATGGTGTCGAGCATGAACACAAGACATGCCGTGCCGAGGACCTCTCCGACCGATGCCCTCCAAACCTAAGAGGATTCAATTCCATTAAGTAATATACATAACTCATATGTTTAATTTTAATATCGATAGTCACACCCAAATAGCAAACACATTATATAACTCAGCATTATATAACTCAGGTTTCATCCTAAAACCAATTGGTGATAGAATGAGGTAGTCTTGTTGTTTATATGGTGCCCAGATTCATATTATACCACCAATGTGGTAATATTTTCAACACTCACCCGCATTGTGACAACTCGTATTTTTTGTTTAAAGGCACGACACCAGCCCATTTTAATTCAGACGGGTTGGGACTCAACAAATCCCCTCTCACGTTCAGGCACAACCCGAACTCTGGTATGTGGAGTAAACGGGACACAACAAATCCACATCAGGAAATAACCCAACATCATCAAATGGAACCGGACTCTGATACCATGTTAAATTTTAATATTGGGGCTGAGTCACACTCAAATAACAACCACATTATACAACTCAGGTTTCATCCTAAAACCAATTGGTAATAGGAAGAGATAAACTTATTGTATATATGGTGCCCAAATTTGTGGTATTGTTATTTGTCTTGAGTGATATTTTCAACCTCATATATATATATATATATATATAACTATAAAAATCGTCCACTGTATTATTATATACTATGGTGCATTAACTCTACCCACCTCTAAAGATAAGAGTTCATCCAACCCCAAAAGCTCGCCGATAGAAGCGTGGTTGCCTGCTGCTTTCTTCTTCCTCCATTCCTCTCCACTGCATACATCGTTTTTAACACATAACTCGTTAGATCCAATAAAACTACACTATATATATATATATATATATAGGATGTCTAATAATTAGTTACGTACCCTTCAGTGGAGAAGAGCTGAACGTTGTTGTTTCTATGGTAGGCAACATCTTCAATGTCCACTGCATGTACTTCATTTGCAGCCATCTTCTCTTCGTTGTTCTGTTTCTTGTTCCTCTCTTTCTCTTCTCCTCTTGGGTACATTTATATGCAGAGCAGATCAATGGCTTCCACTCCATGCCCACTCGGCAATTCTTAAGAGAGCAATAAATGTCAGGGACAGATGCAGTTCAAGTTTCTTTAAAATAATTAGATATTTCATATGGATAGTATAGATAATTAAAGCCAAAGAGTTGACTGGCCGCGTTTACAGTTTAAACTTTAAATTTAAAGAATAGTAACCAAAATTTAAGGTCAGAACTAGATGGCAATTTCTTTGATGGAATTCGGAATAAGAAATACGGAATAAGAAATGTGATATAAAAATATGAAGTTGTTTCTTTGGTGGAATTGTATATGGAAATGGAATTGAATGTGGTAAAATAACATATGTACCCATCCTTGTATATGTATAATATATAATACATATAATTTGTATTAATTATTTTTAAAAATTAAGAAAAATAAAACTTATAATATATTTAAATAATAATTAAAAACACTTTTAAAATAATTAATTATTTATTTAATTATTAAAGGAAAAATCTCTTTAATTAATTAAGACAAATTAGTTTAATTAATGTAAATTTTAATATAAATTCGTTCATTTCAGCAAGATCAATCGACTTTATATTTGTCTGAAACATAATATCATTAATTACACTATCTGAAATATAATATTTCATTGCAACATATACAATATAAACCAGACTTCATTTCCATATTTCATAAACATATACATCAAGATCAAAGTGTGATAAAGAGTTGCCAAGCTACTACAAACCGAAAGTCAATGAATTCAAGTCATTCATCACTTCTTCTTGTATATATCACCTCAACAGAGCTCTGTATTAATTCATCATCTTCGAGAATCAGCATCCACCAAAATATGTATCTACAATAGAACTGTAACTCCTTCACAATCAAACGAGATACTAACATTTGAGTGTATGAGGAAGAGAAGAAATCAGATGTGCTTCAACAACCATCATCATGAACACTGTTGGATCGTGATTTCCTGAATGCTGATCTGGCAATGAATTGAATGCCAAGGAGATGGTGATTGTGCGCTTTCGCCTGAGCTCCGATGAACCTGCAAGAAGGGGATCGCAACAGAGGGGGTGCCTCTGGGTCCCTCTCCGATGCTTAAATGAGTATATGTGTGTATATAGCTCAAAACGTATTGAATGTATGTAAAGCAAAGGTATTTATAGAGTAAGAGATACCAAACCGTATAAGGTAACTGTATATCTTCGTGAATATTGTGTTGTTGAAGATTTAGATAGTAGATATTGCGGTTACAGCGAGATATTGCAGTTACCGTATCTAATCTTTAGTGAATATGTGCCCGAGATATGCGGGATATCGTGGCTATATCCTTATTAACGGTTGGTGGGACCAGAGGAGAGAGGCAAGGCTCTCTTTATGGCGAGCACTCTTATGGCTGCGACCTTGATTGTTGGCGAGCACTCCCATGGCGAGCAGTGGGAGGCTTTGACATTGGCCAATGGCGACCTGAAGTGGCACTTTGGCGTCCACTTTAGTTTGGATTCGATACTGGACCACTTTATGAGGGCCAGAGTAACCTTACTGTGGGTTGGCCTTGTTTAAATGGTATGGGTTTCACCCCCTGCAAATTTATTGGGCCTTCGAGGCCTTTCCCATATTGGGTCGTCACTATCAATACCCAACATTTGCCCCCGAAGCTTGAGTGAAGTTTCTTCGGTCGAGCTTGATTTTGTGATAGGGTTTAAGATAGTGACTTTTGGAATGGATCTTTTGCTTTCCTTATCTGCTATTTGTGCATTTTGATGCTCTGTATCCTTTGGCGAACGATTTTGGTTGCGTAGAGTTTTTCGGAATGTGTGATACCTTACCCCATTAGGCGAACGCTTTGGGTTTCCAGGGTTTATGGATGCTCATTCTTCACTCTTTGTGCGAACACTATCGTTGCGAGGGTGTTAGGAGAGGTCTGGTATAGCTTTTGGCAATCACCTTTTTTGTGTAAGATTTCGAACATTTTAATGAATAGACAGTTAGCGAAAGTCGAGAGGACTTTTGAGGCATGTCCGTCTCTTTGTCTTCCGTAACCAGTGGGCAGACTCACAGGTTTTTCGTGTCGTTCCAACCTTTTGTCTCCCCGATGTAACCATTGGAATTCTGACATTACTTCGGTTTTACCCAAAAAGGGTGTAATCATTATCTGAGCCGTTTCTCACATGCCCGTTCGGTTTCCTTCGTTTTGGCTAAAAAGGCTGAACTTTAGCATTTAGTCTTTTACGCACTCAATTCATTTGCATTCCAGAGTTCATATCTTCTTTCAGCCCTCTGTTTCAATTTTTCATTTCTCTCTTTTTATCCTCGAAAAAGCTTTCTCAGCCAGAACGGGATACTCCTTCGAGCTTTGGAGAGCTGTCGGGGAATGATCGGAACATCATTGATGACTTCTTCCGACATCATAGGCAACCAAACTTCTGTTCAATCCGCTCAGGGGCGGAAACTTCAGAGTCGATGCTTGGGTTAGCGGGCATTCATCAGTTCGTACAACTGACGCTCAAGGTCGGGGTTCATCATTCCACGCCAGTCTTTATTGATTGGATAAATTTCTGACCCCTCAGTCTGGGACCTAAATTCATTGACCGCACTTGAGGACCTAAATTCTTCAGTCTATTTTCCAAGCGGGCTAAGACGAGGTTGTTAGCTGCCTAGGCGTCTATGAGTTTCGGATCAAGGATGTCGACCAGTACTCTGTTTGGCTAGAGGCAGAGAATGGTGACCTCAGGGCTCAATTGAAAGAGTCCTGGGTGCAGAGGGATGCCTCGATGGCTGAGCAGGAGCATCCTTCCTTAAATCATAAGGTTGTCCCATCCCCCCTTAGCGTGGACTTTAAGAAGTCCAAGGAGTTCTCTGTCTGCGCCTTGGAGGTGATAAAGGCCGAGGCTGCTTCCTACCTCCAGATCTTGGTCGACGAGATTCAAGGGATTGATCCCAAGTTTCCTCTATGGGAGGTGAGGTCTCTTCAGGACTTCATTGAGAGCGGCTACACCAAGGAAGCTCCTTGGCGATGAGGCTGCCCTCGAGGCCGAGAAGGAGACTGCATCCCCTGATGAACCCAGACCTTGAGGTCTCAGGCCTTCAGGCGACCGAGTCGATGCAGAGTTTCAGGTCAAGGGAGCCTATTCATCCTCCTGCTTTTTGCTCATCCTTCTTTTTATCGATAATCACGTTTACTTCCCTTTGTTTTTGGGATAGTTGTAATTATTCTTTTGATTTCAGACTCGGATATTATTATAATGAACGCCTTTAATTTCGTAAGCCTTTACTCTTTTTCGACTTCGAATGTGTTTGGTCGTTCCTCCGATATCTTTTCGTTCGAACGCTTTAGGAAGTTTTACCATATTTGTTTTCAACTTCTCTTTAGCTTATGTAGGAGAGTCTCGCCATATAGGATCTTGGACCATCCATTCCCTTCACCAAAGTTTTTTAAGGGAACTGTTACTCGAAGATCATACCTTTAAGGAAACTATCATCTTTTGTAGATGTGTTCGCTTTGTTAAGGTTTTAGACCTTTGGAGTGTTCGTCTAATCCCGGGGAACTGTTACCCGAGGCTCATTCATCTTTTAGTAAGTGGTCGCCCTAGGTTCATTCGCCCACTTTCTTTGTGTTTGTTTCGCAAAGGAACTGTTACCCTTGATATGGATTCATTCGCTTTGGATGTTACTTCTCAATTTTTGCCCAACTTATAAGAGAACGGACTCCTTGACGGATTGCTCGCTTTTTGCGCTAGGACTTATGTCTGATTTTTATATTTAGGCCTTATTTGCCTAACTTTTTCCTTAGGTCTTTTCGCCTGATTTTGATAACAGGTCTTGTGCCTGACTTTGGCATCAGGTCTTTCGCCTAACTTTGGTGCTAGGTCTTTCACCTGATTCAGTCATCAGGTCTTTCAGATCTTTTGGTTTGCCTAACTTTGGCGTTAGGTCTTTTTGCCTAACTTTGGCGTTAGGTCTTTCGCCCAATTTTGGTATCGGGTCTTTTTGTTTCGTAAGCCTTGGTTTTTGTTTGACTTCGAGTATACTTGGTTGTTCTTCCGATGTCTATCTTGCTTTAAAGCTTTAGGAAGTTTTACCATACTTGTTTTCAACTTCGCTTCAGCTTTTGTAGAATAGTCTCGCCTTTTTGTTTTCATTCAAAGGGTCTTGGACCTTTCTTTGGAGGAAACGTTACCCTTTAGAGGTTCTTTTCGCTCCTTTAGGTTTCGGGGGAAGGACCGTGGCCTCTTATCGGCTCGTCCGTTCCTTTCGCCATGTTTCTTAAGGAAACTGTTACCCAAGGATTATGCCTTTAAGGAAACTGTCATCCTTTATGGATTCGTTCGCCTTTTAGGATTTTGGTCCTTAGATTCGTTCGCCTAGTCGTAGGAAACTGTTATCTAAGATTTGCTCGCCTTTTAAGAAGCTGTTACCTCGGATTCGTTCTCCCTTTTTGGGGAACTGTTACCCAAGATTCGCTTGCCTTTTTAGGAAGCTGGAAAGCTTTAGGAAGTTTTACCATACTTGTTTTCAACTTCGCTTCAGCTTTTGTAGAATAGTCTCGCCTTTTTGTTTTCATTCAAAGGGTCTTGGACCTTTCTTTGGAGGAAACGTTACCCTTTAGAGGTTCTTTTCGCTCCTTTAGGTTTCGGGGGAAGGACCGTGGCCTCTTATCGGCTCGTCCGTTCCTTTCGCCATGTTTCTTAAGGAAACTGTTACCCAAGGATTATGCCTTTAAGGAAACTGTCATCCTTTATGGATTCGTTCGCCTTTTAGGATTTTGAAGACTGCGCTCTGAAGATGATAAAGTCGGCGATCGCCGATTTTCTCCAAGTCCTGGTGGATGATGTCCGGGCGGTCGATCCCAATTTTCCCCTTGAGGAAGTTTGGTCCTTGAGGAGCTTCCTCCGGAGTCGTAACTCTCAGTCTACCCTTGTTGCTGAAGGGGTTATTCCAGCTATGGCTGAAGAGGTTGTTCCCGAAGGCGGACCAAGCCTTCCTGCCCCCGAAGGCGAGCAAATCGTCCCTGCCCCTGAAGGCGAGCCAGTGCCTCTGCCCCCGAGGATCCCCAAGCCTGAAGTCTCCATCTCTTTTATTAACAATATTTGCCTTTTGGATAGCTGTTTTTCTTTGTAATTTTTTGTTTTCCTTTTATTTGATTTAAGACTTGGCTTCTTTTATTGAATGCCTTTATATTCATAAGCCTTTTATTCGACTTTGAACATGCTTGGCTATTTATCCAACGTCTTAATCATAATTACTCTTCGACTTCCTTTTGACTTGTAATGTCTTCGACTCTTGAAGTCTTAGACCAAGCATAAGTCGATCCTTCTAAGGAAAATACTTCTGATACTTAAAAGCATAAACTTCTAAGTTCAAAGAGATATTACCCTCTTTGAAGTTTAGACCTTCGAGGTCATCCTAAGGCTTTGTCATCCATAGTGATCGCCTAAAATTCTTTGTTAGCAGATCCCTTTGTTTAGTTTTGGCGTCTGCTTCTCATCTTGCCTAACTTTATTGCTAGGTCTTTTGGCCTGACTTTGGCGTCAGGGATTTTTTGTTTTGCCTAGCTTTATTGCTAGGTCTTTTGGCCTGACTTTTGGCGTCAGGGCTTTTTGTGCCTGATTCGGTTATCAGGTTTTTGCCTGACTCTTGGCGTCAGGTCTTTTGAGGTCTAACTTTATTGTTAGGGCTTTTGTGGCCTAGTTTTGTTGCTAGGGCTTTTGGCCTGTCTTTGGCGACAGGGCTTTTTGGCCTAGCTTTGTTGCTAGGGCTTTTGTGGCATAGTTTTGTTGCTAGGGCTTTTGGCCTGTCTTTGGCGACAGGGCTTTTTGGCCTAGCTTTGTTGCTAGGGCTTTTGGCCTGTCTTTGGCGACAGGGCTTTTTGGCCTAGCTTTGTTGCTAGGGCTTTTGTGGCCTATCTTTGGTGATAGGGCTTTTGGGGCCTAACTTTGTTGTTAGGGCTTTTTTGTGGCCTATCTTTGGTGATAGGGCTTTTGGCCTGACTTTGGCGTCAGGGCTTTTGTGGCCTAACTTTGTTGTTAGGGCTTTTGGCCTGTCTTTGGCGACAGGGCTTTTTGGCCTAGCTTTGTTGCTAGGGCTTTTGTGGCCTATCTTTGGTGATAGGGCTTTTGGCCTGTCTTTGGCGACAGGGCTTTTGTGGCCTAACTTTGTTGTTAGGGCTTTTGGCCTGACTTTGGCGTCAGGGCTTTTGTGGCCTAACTTTGTTGTTAGGGCTTTTGTGGCCTATCTTTGGTGATAGGGCTTTTGTGGCCTAACTTTGTTGTTAGGGCTTTTTTGTGGCCTATCTTTGGTGATAGGGCTTTTGTGGCCTAACTTTGTTGTTAGGGCTTTTTTGTGGCCTATCTTTGGTGATAGGGCTTTTGGCCTGACTTTGGCGTCAGGGCTTTTGTGGCCTAACTTTGTTGTTAGGGCTTTTGGCCTGTCTTTGGCGACAGGGCTTTTTGGCCTAGCTTTGTTGCTAGGGCTTTTGTGGCCTATCTTTGGTGATAGGGCTTTTGGCCTGTCTTTGGCGACAGGGCTTTTGTGGCCTAACTTTGTTGTTAGGGCTTTTGGCCTGACTTTGGCGTCAGGGCTTTTGTGGCCTAACTTTGTTGTTAGGGCTTTTGTGGCCTATCTTTGGTGATAGGGCTTTTGTGGCCTAACTTTGTTGTTAGGGCTTTTGGCCTGACTTTGGCGTCAGGGCTTTTGTGGCCTAACTTTGTTGTTAGGGCTTTTGTGGCCTATCTTTGGTGATAGGGCTTTTGTGGCCTAACTTTGTTGTTAGGGCTTTTTTGTGGCCTATCTTTGGTGATAGGGCTTTTGGCCTGACTTTGGCGTCAGGGCTTTTTTCTTCGATTTGCTTCGAGTGAACATGTTTATGAAGGAATCACTTGCTTGTATGGTCCTTCCCACTTAGCTGAAAGTTTATTCTGACTGTCCAGCCTTGTGAATTCATTCCTTCAACATTCCTATCTTTATCAGCTTTTCGATGTCGCGCTTGTGCTATCTGCAATAGCTCTCGGTGTCATTCCCCATGGGCTGACCACTCTTGCGGGGTCTCGGTGGCCTTTCCAGAGACCTTTCCATCTCGACTAGTACCGCCGAGATCTGCCTGTTTAAAGGCGTGAAATACTCGGGGACCTCTGGATGTCTTGGTCCTGGGTTTTCCGATCTAGGCTTTTCTCGACCCTTCTTACCCTTCTTGATCCTGCAGAGACACCAAAGAACCAAGACGGCGCCGAACCCAAAAGGGTCGACAGAAATAATAGGGCTAAGTGATTCGGATCAGTCGACTTACCCAACAGAGAGGCTTCATGCTTATTAACATGTATAATGGGGGCGCCTCCACCTCTATACTCGGGGATGGCCCTGACGACGACATCCTTTGGGGTCTTGACGCGTTGTTCTTTGAGTCTCTTAGTGATAAGCTCCTCAACTTGGTCAAGAGTGAATTGGGGTTGCTGTCCTCCAGTCGGTGCAGAACTTGATGGACTGACAGAGCGAGTGACCGCCGGCGTCTCAGTGGAGGCCGGAGGTAAGGATTGGTGTCCAAAAGTCATCTCTTGATCTTCTTGAGGGGCTGTGGTGCCAGGATTTCCAGTTTCTGATTCCGGTGGCCCCGCAGGACGAGGATCCTCATGAGGAGCAGGGGTTTTTCTGCGGGCCTGTCCTATGATGGTTTCCAAGAGGGATATCATCTCTACGGTTACCTGAATGGTTTCCCAAGCCACTTGGATGGTTTGTCGATCTGGAATCTCTGCGACGTTTGGAACAGGGGTCGTTCTCGAATTGCCAATGTGTTCACGTGCCGGTCTCGGAGGGACGGCATCACAGACTGCTTGGCTAGCAGGTTCTTGGTGGAGTGCGAAGCGGCAGCGGAATTAGAGCTATCCGAGGATTGTTCGTTAGCTTCTTTCCGATGATTGCGGTTAGAGCGAGTATGTATGACTGTTTTGCTCGTTTTCCCACAGACGGCGCCAAATGTTGGATCGTGATTTCCTGAATGCTGATCTGGCAATGAATTGAATGCCAAGGAGATGGTGATTGTGCGCTTTCGCCTGAGCTCCGATGAACCTGCAAGAAGGGGATCGCAACAGAGGGGGTGCCTCTGGGTCCCTCTCCGATGCTTAAATGAGTATATGTGTGTATATAGCTCAAAACGTATTGAATGTATGTAAAGCAAAGGTATTTATAGAGTAAGAGATACCAAACCGTATAAGGTAACTGTATATCTTCGTGAATATTGTGTTGTTGAAGATTTAGATAGTAGATATTGCGGTTACAGCGAGATATTGCAGTTACCGTATCTAATCTTTAGTGAATATGTGCCCGAGATATGCGGGATATCGTGGCTATATCCTTATTAACGGTTGGTGGGACCAGAGGAGAGAGGCAAGGCTCTCTTTATGGCGAGCACTCTTATGGCTGCGACCTTGATTGTTGGCGAGCACTCCCATGGCGAGCAGTGGGAGGCTTTGACATTGGCCAATGGCGACCTGAAGTGGCACTTTGGCGTCCACTTTAGTTTGGATTCGATACTGGACCACTTTATGAGGGCCAGAGTAACCTTACTGTGGGTTGGCCTTGTTTAAATGGTATGGGTTTCACCCCCTGCAAATTTATTGGGCCTTCGAGGCCTTTCCCATATTGGGTCGTCACTATCAATACCCAACAAACACCAACATGCCTGCATATTCACAAGCCCTTGCACATTCGAGCCATGACCAAGTTCAATCTTAGCATGATACCCAACTATATGCATCCTATATGCTAAAGGTATATAGGATGCATATAAAAAAGAGATAACTTTATCAATCCATAATCAGTCCAATAAACAAAAATAGATAACTACCTTAAAAAATAGCATAAGAATCAGTCCATAATCAGCATAAAAACAACACATAATCACAACCATCAATCTTTGTTATCCATTTCCACATAAACAAAAATGATTCTGGGTTCGTGATGAACCAAACACATAATCAAATTCAGCAAAATTCAACACAAAAATCAGCAAATTCGAAGAAACATCACGAACCGAACCCAAAATCGAATTCCAATTCTGGGTTCATCACTGAACCCAAAACGAAGAAGTTTTGAAGGATCGAAGGACCAGGGAGCTTCATACTTGAACACGAAGGACCAGGGAGCTTCGAAGGACGAAAGAGCTTTGCTTCAGTACGAATGAGGAGAATTAAGGGTAATTCCGCCCTTAATAAAACCTTACGGGGGAAAATAGTCTTTTACTACTCTATTCTGGATTCCTTACGCTCTAGGCTTAGGAATTCCGAGATTTTCACACAGAATGTCTAAGCCTACCCCGCCTGGAATTCGTAAGTCAAAATTTTCCAATTCCGCGAAAAGAACAATTTCTAACGGATTCCGTAAGTCGAATTCCTTACACATTCCGCGAAAAGAACATGTCATAGGGGTAATAAAAAAGCCTCAAACCGAATTCCCAAACCGGCCCGAATAGTTTGGCTCGAGCTTAAGACTAAAACCGAACGTCTTTCTTTAAGGTCGAGTTCAGACTTTTTTTCAAAAGTCTGACTAGGACCGAACCGACCCAATTTTTGTAAAAAAAAAACTAGATGTTCTAATTTAGTTTACAGTCTGTCACTCTCTTTAACTCTTCCTGTCTTCCATTCCATACTTCACTCTCCACTCTTATTGTGTCCTCTCTTCGGCCATTCTGGCGTTTGCGTTCCACTCTGACGTCTGCATTCCATTCTCTTCGTTTGTCGACTATGTTCCATTCTGGCGGCTGCAGCTGCGTTCCGGCGGCTGCGTTTCCACTCTCTTCATGCGTCTGCTTATGGGCCCCTGCGTCCGTTCTCAGGTAACATCTCTTCCATTTGTCGATTTCATCTTGCAATTGATTCCATTTGGGTAACAGCTCAGGTAACAACTCTTGCGCTTTGCGGTAACAGCTCTTTTAGTCTCAGTTTGATTCTGTCTCAGGTAACAGCTCTTCTGTGTTAAACTGAATATTGAAACTGCATAACTTAGCATTCAATCTTACATTACATCTATATATACTACATCTTTTGCTTATAAATTATTTAACTGGAATAATGGAAATGTATTGTGTAAAGCAGATTCCTTAGGTTGTTGTTGTTCCACATGTGAAGTGTACTGTAAAGTCTTGAAGTGTATTGCAGTGTTGTAAAGCCTTGGAGTGTATTGCACATGTTCAACACTCCCCCTCAAGTTGAACACTGGAATCTCCAATGTTTAACTTGACAATTATATTGTTGAAAATCCTTCAATTGATTGTTTTGGTTTGTCGGTCCACCATTGGGTTGCTCTGATTTGTTGTTGAACCCTATCGGAGCTAGGGCGACTCTGCTTTTTTTGAACCCTATCGGAGCTATGGCGACTGCTTTTGTTTGACCCTATCGGAGCTAGGGCGACTATGATTTTTTTTGGCACTCCCCCTCAAGTTGAGCAGGGAATTCCAATGCTCAATTTGCACAATATACAAACATCAATGATTTTATTTTTTTAAAATCCTCTTTTTTTTTTCGTTTTTTTTAAAGAAAGGTAAGCAAAAAAAACAAAAAACATAATAAAAAATAAACTCCTCGCTCAGTACCATGCTCAATTATCTTCTTCGTACGAATGCCCGCTTGGTGAAGCTTGTCTCCCTATGGCTATGCCCGCGTAGCCTTCCACTGGATTTCCCGATGGTGTCATCTCTGCGTTTGTGTTCAGGCCGCTAACGGCAACTGCTCCTTTGCCGGTATTCGTTCGGTGACCCGTTTTATGGTTGTCTTCCCACCACTTTTATATTGATACCATGTTAATTGGCCCGTTCGGTGGCCCGTTTTATGGTTATCTTCCCACCGTTTTATCGTTCGGTGGCCCGATGGTTGTCTTCCCACCACTTTTGCCGATATTCGTTTTATGGCCCGTTCGTTCGGCAACTGCTCTGATACCATGTTAAACTGAATATTGAAAGTGCATAACTTAGCATTCAATCTTACATTACATCTATATATACTACATCTCTTGCTTATAGATTATTTAATTGGAATAATGGAAATGTATTGTGTAAAGCAAATTCCTTAGGTTGTTCCACATGTGAAGTGTGCTGTAAAGTCTTGAAGTGTATTTCAGTGTTGTAAAGTCTTGGAGTGTATTGCACATGTTCAACATTCTGGTCGTTTGTGGTCGAGTCCATTTAGGTCAAATTGCATTATGGTCATTTGTGGTCGATTCCATCTTGCAATTGATCTTCTGGTCGTTTTCTAGCCCTGGTGGTTCTAATTCCATCTTGCAATTACATTCCGGTAGTTTTTGGCCGATTCCATCTTGTAATATATTTTTTACCCAAAATTTCGGTCCAAGACCGATACCGCCCCGAATCAAGCAAGACCGACTCAGTTTTTTTTTGGCTGAATTCGGTCTCAGTCATCCAGAACGCAGGACCGAAATTTCGATCTCAATCTTGCTAAAATAACCTGACCGACCCGTCCATGATCTTCCCTGGCCAAAACGCAGATTGAACGTGCAATTATTTTATTTTCTAATGTCAAGCGAAAAACCCCACTTCATAGATAAGGTGAAGAATGAAATGCTCCACATTACTTGGAATGGCCACTTCTGGCAACATGCAAATGACAGATCGATGCGACGTTTTGCGAATTCCACGCTACGAGATCTTATTCTTTATTATAAATTATAATATAAACTATAAAGTATCTTCAAAAACTGGAAAAAGATAGAAAGTATCTTCCAAATTCATGTTTGAGAGGTTGTAACAGAGGGCAGACAGGCAGTCAGAAACTTAGAGACGTCTGTTAAGATCGTTCGGTGGTGAGCAATGGTGAATATATATATATATATATATATATATATTAGGTGGTGAAACGAATAAGAACAAAGAAGTATATTAATTTATATAAAGCTGAAGTAAAATTTTACGGAATGTGTGGGTTAATAACTAATTTACTATAATGTTATTTAATTATTATAAATATTATAGTAAAAAATTGTAATTTCTTCTACAGATTTATGAAGTTTTTTTTATAAGGTAAAAATAGATTTCGACAACTTTCTAAGATAATATATCTAATTTGCGCATGTTATTATAATAAGTTAATTATGAATAGAAATATGTGTTCTTTTATTATATTATTTTTTAAAAACAAAATCTCATATTTACTAATAACTTACTATAATATTATTTCTTGCTTAAAAAAATTATATACAAGCGAAACAATGACTAAAAATATAATATACAAAGAAAGGTAAATAAAAGATAATGATTGTGGTCGGCCAAAACCCAAACCACATATAATAACAGAATGATCATCAAACCTACTTGTTAGGCACAAAATCGATGCAGATTACATTTTCGTTTTCATTTATACGGAAAAGAAAAGATTACAAAATTGGAAGAAAAACTATATTTTCTATTAGTATGTAATATTACTTCCACAATTTTCGAGCTAAAAATATAAAGTTAAAGCTCTTCATAATATAGTGTTTCTAATAAAATTTTAACATTATTCACTCTTAAAAATCGCAATTCATCGATTTTTTTCAAAAAGTAGACATGCTAACAAATATATATCCGACAACAATATTTAGCAATCTATGCATAAGCGCTACCTGTAGTAGCGTTAATTTTTGTTTTCCCAAAAACGCTACATCTTGGTGGCGTTTATAATCTATTTTGTTTTCATTTTTTGACGACTCGATGTTTAATTAACGCAATTACGAATTAAATGACACAAACAATGCGTTAATTAAGTATCGAATCATCAAAAAATGAAGAAAAAAAATAAATAAAAAATGTTACCAAGAGGTAGCGTTTTTCACAAACGCTACCTTGGATAACGTTTTTTGTTAAAAAAATAAATAAAATTAAGCGTTACTATCACTTATGCATAAATTGATAAATATTTTTTTTTTCGAATATATATTTTTTTTAACATGCCTATTTTTTAAAAAAAACGAATTCTTTTTATCAACTATCAATTATTTCAATCATCTTTTACTAAAACAAAAAGTAGTTAAAGTCAACGTCATATCCTATCCCTTTAGGGATCTCATTTAAGTGCAGTGCCACTTGTTTGACTAAATTTCCCAGTAGATCGCAGTTGACTTTGAGTCAATCCATGTAGTAATTAATATAAGAGGAAGAAACTCTTGCAATAACTTATATGTCTCTAAATGAACTTATCTTCAATTCTAATAATATAGTAAAAATAGAATACATTTCACACTTTAGTCACTTAATTTAACACTATATAATTAGATGAAGGATACAAGAAATGCTTAGCTCGTAGATGAGCATCACCACGAGTCACTAAGGAGTCCACACCTTCATAATAATGTCCAATTCATTCATTCACACTTTCTGTTTGATGATGACTGAGGTGACCATTAAATCGGAGTTTTTTTAAAGAAGAATTAAGATTTTTTTTTTTATTAAAAAAATGAACACGTTTTTTAAAAAAGTAGACATGTAAATGATCCTAATGATAAAGTGGACAATTTCCCCTATTTTCTTTTTATATTTTTTTGTTAATGGTAATTAGTAACCAACGATAAAATTTGTCGAGTAAACCGATAACAATCATAGTAAAAATTTAATCCAAATTACGAGTCAAGTCTTCTATAACTACCGTTTCATTTACAAACATTTGTCAAGTTTTGTATTGATCACTATTAACATATTTATTAAATAATACAAATTGTAAAATCAATTGTCTAAAATGTGATTTTAAATAAAAATATAAAATTAAATGTTAAATAAATCCAAAAAAAAAATAAGTTGATTAAACTACGTTCAATTTGACCGGAACCGTTTCCTTTTCGTGGGACTACTATCCCTAGTTAATGTATAATTTATTTATTTTTGGAAAAGACTAAAAATGGTATAATATATATGTATAAAATAGTTTTTAATTCAAAATATTTTAAATAGTAGAAAACGTTTGAATACGATGGTAATTGATAACATTTTTATTAATTTTGTGTTACAAATTTCTGTTAAATCTTTTTTAAATTTATAAAATAAACTGAATGATTTTTTAAATATTACAACTAAACTCTACAAATGTACATTAATATTACTAATAAGTCCCGACTTGATTCAAGACACAATGAATATTTCCTGACCTGGGTTCAAACTCAAACTTGCTCACCCAAAGTAGGACCTAGTTTGGATTTGAATATGAACCGCCAATTCAGACTTAATTGGAGCTCCAATCAATTTGTACCGGACATGATCCAGCCGATTGCAGCTAAAAGTTAAATAATGAGCTAAACAATAAGATGAACAACCAACACTTGATAGTCTCCCTAACCTTATCTCCTGTCTTTTTCCATGGACAGTGATGTGCTAAGAGAAACTTTCGTTAGGTTGTCTAGCCGTTATCTAAAATGTCTGTCTCTTCTCTTCCTCTGTTGGAGTTTACGAGGATACCTTGTTTGTTTCCATTTCCAACACAACAAAGTACCATAATTGCAAGGACGATATAATATGTATGGAGTTGTCGGATTCAATGTGTTATTAGCTTTGTAGAGGAACACTACTATACAATGGATATCATCATCATCTTTCGATTTCTCCGGCCACCGGTGCTCGCCTCACTGTTATGGATAGCTGTCTATAGTTTATCTGCAGGTGTAGGCCTTTGTTTAAACTCCATGTTCTTGATTTCTTTCAAAAGAATGGTGTCTCATTGACTGAGTCGATGTTTTTTGTAGACTGCTACGATCCCATGGATCCGATGGGTAACATTACAGTGACTTTCGACATTCACAAATATACAGATGACGGATATGTGGTAATTGGAATTACAACTTTTCTCTTACTTGTTCAATTGAGTCTGAATAAGTTTGTTGTCTGCACTTAAATTTAGAAGAAGATATGGGATTCTAACATATCCAAATCACTTCTTTTATTTCGAGTGGGTTACAATCTACTTTTGTGATATCTTATCCGTACGATAGAAATGAATAATTTGGAATTCATATAATTAGAGATGTATTATTCAAGTCCAACAAAAATTCCTCATTTTTTGGACCCAAGTAAGGACAACGGGTTATGCAAGATCGAATTAGAGTGTTAACTTTTCTCAAAGTGTATTAAACTTACAGACCAATCTAGACTTTTTTTGTAATTCGAACTTGAAAATATTTTACCAACGGGCACTTGGTCCAACGGTATCGCCCTTGCTTGGATGCAAAAGGTTCCGAAATCGATTCTTGACATGTACCAAGATTTAATTCTTGGATAGCAAAAAAAAACTTGCAAATATTTTACATTTTAGATACCCATTAATATTTGACTAATTTCCTTCTACCTTCCCAGTCCTACTTAACCTACTAATGTACTCACTTGAATCATTTTTGTTAAATTTAAGTAATAATTATTTGAATTATCCGAATTTCAAATCATTTTTTTCTTTTTAATGTTTTTTCAAAATATTGCAATAAATAAGTAAATTTTTAATTTTTATTAGGCGGGTGTGACCCTTCAAAACTACTACCAGTACCGCCATGTGGACAAGCCTGGTTGGACGGTCGGGTGGATATGGTCGGAGGATGAGGTGATCTGGTCGATGTCGGGTGCCTTTGCGACTCAACAAGGTAACTGCTCCGACTTCAAGTTCCGTACGCCACATTCGTGTCGGAAGGACCCGATCATCCTCGATCTAACGCCTGAGATGGCCTCGCAGAATCGAGATGGAGACTGCTGCCGTGGCGGGATCCTGTCGGCGTGGACTGTGAATCCTTCTAAGTCGTTCTCGTCTTTTGAGATTCAAGTGGGAAATATTGGGAATAACGCGACCGTATATCCTCCGATGAACCTGACTCTAATGGCACCGGGTCCAGGCTACACTTGTGGTCCGGTGGTAGATACAGACCCAACTATCTCAGACGACATTGGGGGAATGAGAAAAGTTCAAGTTTATAGTGAGTAATAATAAGACTCTCATATACATTCATAATGGTATTGTTAAAATCTTCACATGGCAAACCCTAGATATATTAGATAAGATATGACATATAGGGTAATAATTTCTTACGTAATACAATTACACGACACAAAAGTACACAGCACAACACGAGTATATACAAAGATATATATATATATATGCCTGTAGGAGTATATGATGTAATTTTTGTATTGTGTTCATATGTTACAGACGCAAAATAACATAATAAAATTGTGTTGGTGAGTCTGGTTTTTAAGTAATTTTATGAACAAATCTTATTTAAGAACTTTTAAAACTCCAACTAATATATTCTTTTTAAAATTTGTTAATTCTACAATATATACTTGTGAAATCTGATGTCTGAATTCATAATCTTTATTATGAGTCGTAGCTATTTTGATAAATGTTTTATAAATTTCGTATTTGAACGTACAACTGGCTAACTTAACACAATATGATAACACGATATGAATATAAAAAAAATGTATCGTATTTTTATTTGTGAGCATGACGTGATAAGTTTATTGTGTGTGTTTGTATTTAATAGGTTTAACACGATACATTTATAAATACGCACAATAATATCTACTTACGCACAATTTATCAACCCTATATATATTGTTTTGTCAAACCACTTTGGCTTCGTATAGGAACGTGGAAATCAACTTGCACCTACTCTACTTTCTTGGCTAACAAGTCTCCCGTCTGCTGCACTTCCTTTTCAACCTTCTACAACCCCATCATTACTTCATGTCCTAACTGCAGTTGCGGATGCAAAGAGACGACTGATCCAACCACGCGTTCGTGCATAAGGTAAACAATTTTATCATCCTTAACTCTATTAATTAGGAGGGTTAATAACCAAATCGTTACCCCAACTTTGAGTACTTTACAAATTGATTCTTGAACTTTGTTTTTTAAAATTTTGTTATCTATACTTTCGAAATTTGGGCAAATTGCTACATCAGTTAACTTTTCTGTTAGATATGAACGGAAAATGACGTGACAGCACATGATTCTCTGATTTAAAAAACTAAATGATTTTTTAAAAATACCAAAAAAATCTGAAAATGTTTTTAAAAAACTGGAAAAATAGAGTGAATAAGATTTTTTAATATAATATTTTTATTGGAAATATGAAACAAAATAAAAAGAGACTATTTATTTATTTTTTATTTCATATTTTTAATAAAATTATTATATTAAAAACTCATATTTTCCATTTTTTTTTGTATTTTTAAAAAATCGTTTAGTTTTTTAAATCAGGGATCAATCATGTGATATCATGTCATTTTCCGTTAATATTTAACGGAAAAGTTAACCGAGGTAACAATTTGTCTCAAGTGTCAAAGTTAAGGTATCAATTTGTAAAGTGCCCAAAGTTGGGATGACAGTTTGATTATTAACCCTAATTAGGATAACGTATATTAACCTTAATGAGTTCATTCACTCATTTTAGTGAAGGAGAATCTCCACACCCACTCGACCCCAACACCGATCTTGTCCACTGCACGGACCATATGTGTCCGATCAGGGTCCATTGGCACATCAAAACCAACTACGTCAACCACTGGAGGGTGAAGCTGACCCTATCGAACTATAACTACCACAAAAACTACTCGAATTGGAACGTGTTAGTTCAGCATCCCGGATTCGGACACTCTTTAAAGGCATTCAGCTTCAATAGTACATCCCTTCCTACTTTTGCCTTTGAAGGTTGGTTGATCAATCAACTGTCATTAAAGCTCTAAGATAATGAAATGATGATGATGATTATATATACTGTTGCAGATGCAGTAGCTCTCTTCTGGGGATACGATTCATACAACAATGAGTTGTTACAAGCCGATGAATTGCGGATTGGTTCGGTTACCACAGATATACTTCTAAAGAAAGAGATGGGGTCGTTTACGTTAAGCAATGGATGGGCTTTCCCTCGAAGAATCTATTTCAATGGCGAGAGTTGCCAAATGCCACCACCAGACAACTTTCCTATGTTACCGAACCATGGTCAGAACCAGAAACACGATCCGAACATGTTTATTTTCCTCACAATCTATATACTTTTTCATTTATTTTGAGCATTAGCTATATCATGATGATCGAGTTTGTTAATCGGTTATTCGTTTAGGGTTTAGGGTTGATGCGATAATTTTTTTATATAAAAAGTAAGGGTCAATAGTTTTGGTGCATCGATATGTTTACCTCGTGTAGTTGTTGGCATAAACATATTTTCTCATGTGGTTTATTGCATTTGTATGTTTGATGGATATTGTTATTTTCATCATTATTAATGTTCCCTCTATTTTTTTCATTAAATATTTTTGTTTTATACCAAAATAACGATCTTGCTCTCTTATTCATCTTATCTTCATGATTTTAACATTAAATTACCAAGAGGACCCAATGCAAATTTGGGTACAAACTGAACACAAAATTGCATTGAATTCAAACCTAAAAATTTGAATAGTTTATATCTTTTTTTATAAAAAAAAAGGTTAATTACCAATGAGCTACCTGAACTTTGGACGTTTTGCAATGAGCCACCCGAACTTTGAAAATTCAAAACGGGCTACCTCAACTTTGAAGAAGGTGCAAATAGCTACCTCCGTCCAATTTCCAACGAATTTCTGACGAATTTCTGTCAACATTTGACGGAAAATTGGACAGATGTAGCTATTTGCATCTTCTTCAAAGTTGAGGTAGCCCGTTTTGAATTTTCAAAGTTCAGGTAGCTCCTTGATATTTAACCAAAAAAAAATGAGACAACAATGATGATCCTGAGTGTAATAGTCATTATGATAACAAAGAAAGAGAATAATATTTAACAGAAAAGAGGACGGAAGAATATCTGTGGTGCAAATAACATGTTCAAAAAATGGACAGAAGGAGAATGAATTTGAGGGGATTCTAGCAAGAAATCTCACTATCTAAAACTTTAAGCAGCATTTGCAGAGGAAAATAAGCAAAAGCATAGTAATTTGGCTTTTCCTAGACACAATGTAATGATTAGCTTGTGCGCCAAGAAATAGGCATAGTTACTGTCAAAGAATGTAACAGGAATACAAAATGAGATGTATCCAACAACAAGCACTTCTTTGGCTAAGCAGAAAATATCTTAAATTTCAACCCCGTGTTTTTTACAAATTGCTATGCGGTTACTAGCAATTGCTGATAATTTAGACCGAAACTAGGTAATGGACAAGGGAGTAGCAATAGATACCATGGCTAGTTTACTTGAGTTAAGTCGATGCTCCACCATGGACAATTCTTGATCTGCAGGTTGGTTTATACTTTATACCACTCCAGAAGGAAGACGGAGAATAAGTTGTCCACCGAGTACACTGCAAATTTTTAGCAGCATTGTTTGAATATGTTGATGGTGTTTAAAGTTCAAAGCCGTGATTTAATTCTGTCACATCATCATTTTTAGGGTTAAATACCAAGTAGCTACATGAACTTTGGACGTTTTGCAACGATCTACCCGAACTTTGAAAATTCAAAACGGGCTACCTCAACTTTGAAGAAGGTGCAAATAGCTACCTCCGTCCAATTTTCTGTCAAATGTCGTCGGAAAGTCGTTTGAAATTCGTCAGAAATTAGACGGAGGTAGCTATTTGTACCTTCTTCAAAGTTGAGGTAGCCCGTTTTGAATTTTCAAAGTTCGGGTAGCTCGTTGCAAAACGCGCAAAGTTCAGGTAGCTACTTGGTATTTAACCCTCATTTTTATGGAGGAAATTGTGTATCGTTCAAAGTTCTAAATAATCGTAGCAGAATCTTATCCATTGATCAAGTCAAAACTTAGATCACTAAAATGGAGGAATAAATCCATTTGAAGTCAGAGAATTCAAATCCATAGTTAAGAGGTATTTAACTAACCTTTTGACATAGTAGTAGCAGAAATCTGCTAAGATGAATGTCTGCACTATTTCAGCAATGAGAACCATAGAAGGCCAGAGCCCGTATCCTAGAGCAACCAATAGCTGCCCTCGTGTGTCTAAAACCTATATTTTCAATAAATAAAGCCACCAAGATTAAATTTATGGGTGTATCTTTTGAAAAGAAACTTATGAGATTGAAAGTCTTGGAGATCTAACCTGAAGCACCCAATGAGCGCAAGCCAAGAATCTTGCGACTCCAAGAGCAAATACGTAGTGGGCAGTAAATGGTTCGACAATCTGATGAGAATGGCAAAGAAAAGTGAATATTTAGTAATTATGCGTAGGGTTGATCATGGGCGGGCCGATCCTGAAGGCAAGACCGAGACCGAAATTCCGGTCTTATCTTCTGGAGGATCGAGACCGACCTCGGCCAAAAAAGCCCGCACGAGTCGGTCTTTCTTAACTCGGGCCGGTCTCGGTCCTGAACCAAATCTGCACACAAAAAAAAAACTATGAGCTCACGGTATTCTTTAGTAAAATGCGAAAGAATAGTTCACCTCTCAAAAAAGTACTATGAGCTCACGGTATTCTTTAGTAAATTTATCAGGTGCAGTTTTTATAGAGATAGAAAACTTCCAAAATCCACATTCCTTTCGGTGTGGTATTATGAAAACCCCAAATCCACATTCTTTCGGTCCGGTCCTAAGCGGGCTTTCGGGGGGAAAAGACCGAGACTGAGACCGACCTTGAAGAAAAAAATCCGTCCGCTCGGTCTCGGTCCTAGTCGGGCCGTTCTTGTCGGGAATTCAGTCCAACAGTCTTTTTTTATCACCCTAATTATGCGATGCTCTATTCTCAAAGTACAATGCAAAAAATTATGCAAAATACATTACCTTAGTGTTCTGCATAACACGCAACTGAGGAAGCACGGAAACTGCTTCAAGGTATACAGAGAATGCCCAGAAAATACGGTTCACTAAATTATGTGAAGTAGATGGGTGAATTAGAAGAGCCAAGACAGCACAAGGTATCACCTTCATCAACACGATCATCACAAACCGTTATAGATATAAATTTATAAGTCAATACTGAAAGAATAAAGATAGAAATAGTGATCTGATAGATTGACAGATGACATACCACATAGTATATGGCGAAGTTATCTTTGTCAACCATGTAGCTAGACCTTAGTTTGAAACGGATCATGAAAATAACCCATAGAGTTGCTGCAAGTGTAGATAAATCAAGGATAGTGTGGATATCGTATTCCATGACGAAACTGCAGTAAAGTCTAACAGCTAAAAATATAGCTGTTAATTCCTGTGATTTGAGTGAAAGCCCTGCAAGATGGGGAGTGTACAGAAGATCATTAGAATGGAATCGGCACATCTATAGCAAAAAGTCTGAGAAGATCATGAGATGCACATGCAAATATTAGGGGTGATCAAAAAAGACTGTAGAACCGAATTCCCGACAAGACCGGTCCGACTAGGACCGAGACCGAGCGGACAGTTTTTTTTCTTCAAGGTCGGTCTCGGACTTGGGCTTTTTTCCCGAAAGCCCGTTTAGGACTGGCCCTGACCGAATGAATGTGAATTTAGGATTTTCATAATACCACACCGAAAGGAATGTGAATATTGGAGGTTTACTATCTCTATAAAAGCTGCACCTTATAATATAGTGAGTTCATAGTGTTTTTTTGAGAGGTGAACTATTCTTTCGCCTTTTACTAAAGAATACCGTGAACTCATTTTTTTGTTCCAGATTCGGTCCAGGACCGAGACCGATCCGAGTCAAGAAAGACCGACTCGAGCGGGCTTTTTTGGCCGAGGTCGGTCTCGGTCCTCCAGAAGGCAAGACCGAAATTTCGGTCTCGGTCTTGCCTTCAGAACCGGCCCGGACCGCCCATGATCAGCCCTAGCAAATATAATAGCATCAGACATCCCGAGTGCTCTTGAAGTTCGTACTCTCGTCCAAGCCAACAGTGAAAGGCAGTCATCCTTAAAATATTTATTTGTAAATGTTGTTGTCATCTGATTTTCATCAAGCATTATCATGTAAATAGTCCAGTGGATTCAATTATCACATCATCATTTCAGATGAAAGATAAGTAAACAGATATATGAATTTAGCAGAAGATGAAACACATAATAACAATCCAAAAGAAAAATGCACTCCAGCTCTAACATAAAGATGATAATATGTACTTCATTGTCATATTAAATGTTGAAATCGCAACCCTAATTAACTTCCTAATTGAGAAAAAATGATCACCGAATCAATTATCAATAAAAAATAGAGTCTGGCACCTCGGTCATACAGAGATAAGAACAAGGAAGAATAATGTGTACCGGCACAAGTCTTCTCCTTCATGAGTTTGTAGATCAGGACAGCGATGCCGATGGAATGACCAGCCTCTGCCGCCACGAAGAGGTTATCGTGATCGTGGACGATGAATCTGAGCAGCACCAGAGCTGCCATGCCAGCGACCACAGCTAAAAAGGCTTTTACTTTGGGTGGTTGCCTGCGAACCCATGTGGACACGACGTGGAACGAGCTCCTGGGCGGCCTCATCGGATCTTCTTGCTCCTCTGTTTCCGCTTTGAAGAGAAGAAAGCTGCAACCTTTGAGTTGTAGGAGGACTGCAATTGAGAAGAAGTGAAGACTTGGTTGTAGAGGGCCAAGACACGAAGTGGAATTTTAATGACGAAATTTGTCAGATTTTCTGCAGTCAGCGACAGAACATGAATCTCTTCAATTGGAGGAAGAGTCAAGAAAGAGAGAGATTGGTAGGAGTCTTCAAGTAGCGGTCGAGAAAGGGGTCTTCTCTTCTGGCGGGTCAGTATTGGACCCGACCCGAATTCTAACCCGAAAACTCATATATACATATATTCAAATTTAAGATAAATAGGGTAGTATAAGAGTGCGTTTGATTGGATGTATTATTTACTATATATATTATTTAATACACGTATTAGTTAATACTATGTTTGGATGAGACATGTATTAAGATATACTTATACATGTATAACCTAAGGCAGTGTTTGATTCGGTATAAAATTATATGTAAATTGACAAAAATACTCTTAAATTTATTTTGCAATGTAAATAAGTTGTACACATGAATTAAATTATTTTTTAAAATAAAATATATTCATATTCAAAAATTTTGGAAAAAAAATTACGAACCCAAAAATATAATAAAATGAGATACTATCTCATTTGAGTCATGATTGGTTCAATCTACTTCGACTCTTCTCTTCTGATCTTTGCAATTTCATCATTTAAAATGTTACTCTCATGCATAAACCTTCAAAACTTTCATGTTCTCAAATGACTTTGTGTGATTGAATAGAAAAAATAGAGCATTGCATTAGTTTTACAAACATGTGAAAGTACATGATTTTACAAATAACAAGATTTTATATATAAAAAACTAACATGATTTTACAAATCGATTTTGGGAACAACATGACATGTGAAGCCACACACTTAGCAAAATAAAGAAACGAAATAGTTAAATAACCACTTCTAAGTTTTTTCATCATGACACATGCACATAAACAATAAAATACAGGGCAAATGATATATGTTTGCTTAATGTTATTTTTAATATATTTTAAAAAAATATCAAATAGACGAGCAAGTATTAAAATATTATTGAGTAAATATTTCATTAATTTTTTAATTATTTTTTAAAAATATTGACTATATGTCATATATCATCGTCGAAATGAACTCATAAATTGTTTCTGAATTCGAATGGTACTCAACAACTCTTGTTGTGTTTGACTTAGTAATTTATTTTTTTAAAAATAAAACATATATGGAAGAATTAATGATGAAAATTTATAGTAGTATTACATCATTTTATTTTTCATTTAATATATTTCTTTTTTTTTTATTAATTATTATTAGATAACCTGAGTATATAATAATTTTAAAATATTTTAGATTAAAATTCACAAAGTTTGATAAAAACTAAAAACTAACATGATAAACTATTCTTAGGTAGAATTAATAGACTTAGGGTAGTTAAGTAAATTTTTAATATGTATTAAATAATAGCATGATTAGATTATGTAACAGTTAATACTTAATTAACACTATAATTGTGTATTAACTAATACATACAATTATTTATAATCAAACATTGTATTAATTAATACTAATACATAGTTAATACTCTAATCAAACACCTCCTAATAAATAGAACTGTTCACCGAGATAACTTACCGTTTTAATATATTAGTAAATACTAATAAGACATATTCATTTTTAAATTTTACGAATTAATAATTTCGTAGCGAATTGCAATTTAATGATATTAATGTTAAATGGTATAAATATTAATTTTGAATAACGTCATTGAATAATATTAGTGTTGAATATTTATGTTACTTGTGATATAATTTTGTGTATTTATTAAGATAACATTTATGGTGTTTCATCACATTTCAAATATATTAATAAATATGAATATACAGTTAAAACTGTGGTTAATAACACGATTATGATTATAGTATGCAATTTAAAAATATAATACGAGTATATCATAACCTAACCATAGTTAATCCTACATTAGTTTTCTTTTTCTAGTAGATCATTTACAGCCATGCAATGTGAACTTGGAATTTCATTGTCTAAGGTTTTTTCTTACGAAACAAGACTATTTCCAAATAATATATATTAACAATAACTTGTTACCAAACAAATAACTCCGAGCAGACAAACTCCTGAGCTCTCAATCGTTTCCTTTCCCGCAGGCATCATCCATGGCGCTATACGGTAGAAGAAACAGCACGATCACAGATTCCTTCACGCTCAACCCTCTGCCATGGCCAGTTCTGATCATTTTCGCCGTGCTCTTCTTCTTCCTAGGCGTTTCCTTCCTCTCCAGCTATCACTCCGCCGTGGAGGACGCTGAGGACCAGACAAGGTGGCTGCTGTTGGCAGTCCCTTTGCTGCTGATTCTACTCCTCAGGTATCTCTCCACTTTGGAGAACCCTGAAGGCCTCTTCAGGTGGTCGGACAGGCGCCGACGTGGGGAGGGCTACAGGCAGCCGTCGGAGGGGAGCTCTCCGTGGGGTGTGGCTGCAACGATCGTGCTTCTTCTTTTTCTGCTGCAGTTCCGGTCTTCCTTTGCATGACAGCTGGTTTGTTTAATTCCATCAAAAATATATAAATATTTATTTGGTTAAATACGACATAGCTCTTAAACTTTACGTCAATTTTAAAATTTTACCTTAAAGTTTAAAGTTTTCTTAAGGTTTGTAAATGATGAAAAATTATTCCCTAAAAGAGCATTGTCATCGGTAAGGGAGAATTTTTCATTATTTCAAAACATTGGGGGAGATTTTAAATTTGAAGAGACAATTTTAAAATCGATGTAAATTTTAGAAGGCAATATCGTATTTTACTCATATTTATATGATCTTCGATATACAATGCAAATAAATATACAGAAAGTCCATGTAAAATTTGATCTTCCATAAAATGTACGTGCCCTTGAATTATTATCTTCTGACGTATTCAAAATTTCAACATATAACGTCTTAACTAACTATTTTATAAGTTAAAACTTGTGGGGGAAAAATATTCTATATATTTTTAAGTAATATTAACAATTTAAGTCGATGTGAATATATCTAAAGCTCGAATATTTTAAGATGTTATTTATTTGCTATTCATTTAGTTTTTATTATTATTATATAATACAAAGTATTTAGTATTCAAAAAAATACTTTATCATTAAACTAAACTACTTCATAACAATACTCACTTTGTTACTCGTAGAAGTTAGGTTAGGTTAAGAGAAAATACATACTAAATGTTGCTTGAAGTATTCCACTCAGTTACGTGGCAAGGATTAATGTTAAAGTAAACACATGGACAATCTTTTTAATGGTGTGACGAGATCCATGATTGAAATTCGATATTAAAATATTATATTAAATATCATATTGTTACTGATATTTAATCGGATTTTGAGTTTTTTTTTTAAAGTTTAAATTATATATATATTTTTTAATATTTAGTTCAAGTTCAAGTTTTTATCATCTGACATTTTTTTTTCATTTAAATTTAAGAGAATAATTTTTTAAAATTGCAAAATAATATATTTTTTCAAAAATATCATAACTTACCATTTTAAACATTTTCAAATCAATTAAGTTGTGATTCGATTGAACCTCAATCGAGGGGGTTCGAGTTTGGATTAAATTGTGACATTTTTGTAATTTTTGTTATTTTTAAAATTTAAACTTTAGTCCAAGGAAATAAAATTTTACAGTTAAACTTTAAGAGGAAAACTCAAAATTTGATCAAATATTAGGAAATAATGTGGTATTTTATCCTTAAATTTTTTTTATTTTTTATTTATAAAGGTTACTTAAGAGCTACTGTTGTATACCAAGACCTCACAAGGCAGAACAAATCAATGGTCTGTCCGGACTGATATGCAGCTGAAACGATCGAAACCAACACATGACTAGTTATAAGGACCCAAGAACGCGAGTATCTCGGTCACAAAGTTTATTGAATCCACTAATAATTGGACTTTCCGTGCTTAAAAAGAGTTAATACCCATTTATAGCAGAAATTGAAAATTTAAACAATTGATTATTTTTTTTAAAAAATAAATTGCTTATAATTTTATATAAAGTTTGCACTTTGCAGTGACTGCAACTAGTGCAATCCAATTGTACACCGTCAACTTCGGCACGGATGAATTCGGACCGAAAAATAAACCAACAGTCCAATTCAAAGATAAGGGATTTCTAGCAGCTAGCAAAAGTAGTCAAAAACCTTCATTATTAGCATCGAAAACCTCAGTAACAGACAGGCGATTACATATGAAATCTGGTATGTCGTTATTATAACTTATATCCTAGAACCACTCCAGCAAACCAAAAGAAACCGTAACATGTAACATCATCATCGGCTGTCTACCGCTCTCTAGATGGGGGTGAAGATCGGATTCAGAAATTAAATTTTGCAAGAATATGATGCTTTCATGATAAATTAGCTTCTCTTCCAACCTTTATTAGATGTTGCTGGTGTTGGAACCATCAAGGGCGGCGAGCGCTGATGAAATCAAGCAGCAACTTTCTTTGCTGTCACCGAGTTGATGATGACTGCAAACTCTGGACCCTGCATATCAAATTAAATGAGGTGCACCACATAAGAGCAATATTCCACATTTAAGGATAGTAGGGCATCAATGTCTTGGTGAACATCAATCCAGTGTGTGTAGTTTAACTATTATTCTTCAATGTCAGTTCTGAATATGTTGCCCGCTATTTTTATATAAGATTTGTATTCACGGATCAACATACCTTCAAGGAAGCACCACCAACGAGGAAGCCATCAATGTCTTCTTGCTTCGCAAGCTCAGCAGAGTTCCCTCCATTCACAGAACCTGAAAATCATATTCTTCACCAATTTAGCAGATTCAAAACACGTAGTATATGGCGGTGAACGCAAGATCTGAGAAGTATAATATTAATCTTTCATAAACTAGACTAGAGTTTAGTTTACCTCCATAAATGATTCGAGTTTTGGAAGCAACTTCTTCCGAGACGTTCTTCTTAAGCCAATCACGAATAGCTTCATGCACTTCCTGTGCTTGAAGAGGTGAGGCTACTTTACCAGTACCAATAGCCCATACAGGTTCATATGCAATAACAATATTATCCCAGCTCGGAACAGCATCTGCAAAATCACAAATAAACTAGTTTAACTGACATATGCCGATTAAAAACATTCCATGTGTAAATTAAAAACAATGAAACTAACCTGCGTAAGCTTTCAATTGCTGGAAACAGACATCAAAAGTTTTTCCTGCTTCTCTATCTTCTAGAAGCTCCCCGATGCATGCAATAACACCAAGACCCTCGTTCAAGGCATAAGCAGCTTTCTTTCCTATGAACTGAAGAGAAGAGAAAACATCAGTTTAATGCACGGCCATATAAATTATGGCAGACCGAACAACTAGAACCATCAATTCTAGAGTCAAACAAAATCTACCACCTGATCATCTTCACCAATTACATGTCTTCGCTCAGAGTGTCCAAGAATAACCCATTTGCAGCCAATGTCTTTCAGCTGCTCTACACTGCAAATATATAGAATAGTTTTTTTAAAAAAATCCAACAGATAATTGTGATTGAGTGATTGCAACAATAAGCTATGGAAAGGGCTAATCTACAATGGATAGGTGTCATTTGTATAACTTGTGCACAATGGGATCAGAACGCTAACCTAATTTCTCCTGTGAAAGCTCCACCTTTGCTAACCCAAGAGTTTTGCGCAGATATTTCGATTCTCTCTGTTAGAGAGTTCTTGACCAGATCGATGTAGACGAAGGGAGGTGCCACAACAACATCTGTACAACATACAGAAAGAAATCAGAGAAAATTGATTCGTTCAGATGGTTTGGAAAACCACACCGAATGCATAACTATTTTAACATGAGCCATTGCCAATGAATCAAATTTCTATGAAGGAAGAATTCACGCTCTCTAGGTGTTACACATGAATCATTGTTAGTAAGAGCCAACTGATTGTCTTACATGGCTAAAATGGTACAACAATCCAAAACCAACAGAGTAGAAGAGACTAGTCATCTTACTTCAAATAAACTAAACAGGAACAAACAACAAAAAGGAAAGTGAGTAGGCCATCCTTATTAGTTAAGGTTGCATTCCTCAATCTCAAATTGTAATGACGAGACAGGAGTCTCCACATTATCAACTTTTCAACGGATTATGATATCATCCTAGGGACTGGTATATCATCTTCAAGACTTACAAACATGGAAATGATTTTATAAATGCAGGCCCAACTTTCATTAAAGCTAAAATCTGACTTACCGACATCAGGCTCCAAGGTTGCACTGTTTAGGTCGGAGATTAACTTGGTAATGGATTCTTTTGTCCCATTCTACATATAGATACATGAAAAGTAAGAGTAATGACTTTCATATTCTGTTTTTGCAGCAAAAAAAGAAAAGGAGGATATTAAGAATAATAAGATGTTCATGAAACTTAGAGAGCGCTGAAATGGAAAACAATCATTAATGATTCCAGAAATTATCTAAGTAGGTTGATAACTTGAGGTGTGCTGAAATTAAAGAGTGAATTATCAATTTAACAATAACATTTATTTGGTCTTTGCCACTTCATATCTATCTTGAACTACAGAGGACTGGGAAAATCTGTTGATATTGAAGGTGAATGATATAGAAGCAGCGCATAAAACAATATGTAGAGTAACTATAACCGCCAGAAAATGAGAGAATGTGGTACTTACGCACTTCCAGTTTCCACCAACAAAGAACTGCAAGCACAAGAATTGAACAAAACTGTAAGTTGTATGAAAGTGAATATAAAGAGGAAATGGAACGTATACCATCTACAGAAGATATCAAAAAGTTACACAATCGTCCTCCATAATTATTAACGAGAAAAAAAGGCAACAAATAGACTTCCGAATATACAATTGAAAAAACGACTCGAATTAGGAAGCTCGTGAGCTAGTGTTTAATCATCAGAAAAGTGATTGTTTTCTGCATCTGAGCAATTCCTAGCCTCTGACCAAACATTTCACATATTTGAAAATCAAATCCACAATGTAAGAAGCAACTCAATTAACAATAGCGTCAGGCAGACGAACTAGTATGCATTAATGTAGGCTCTATAAATCTCCTAAAGGTACAAGTCTGAAATCTCAACCCTAGCATTCATTCATCAACTAACTTTCAGACTGCCATTAATAATGCCGAAAACTTCACTCAATCAAATTCAACCATATGAAGTAGAATAACAATGTATGCAACCAGATATACCTTTCCGGTACCGGCCATAGCAACGACGCCTCTGGAAGGCTTTGGATTGGCTGAGACGCGGAGCTGAGAGCTGGAGTGCTGGAAGAAGGATTGGTTGGTGGAGAAGGAGGATTCGAGCTTGATGGAGCGGCGGAGGCCAGAGAATTGAGAGGTGAGGGAGGTGGAGACTACTGCCATAGCCAAATGAGAGCTCAGGAGCTAGAGAAATTGGGGATTTTGGATAATTAGGTTATGGCTACTGATCTTCGTCTTCTCCAATAAATACCCCCAGTAAGACCTGAGCGGCGAGGATGAAAGGCACAACAAGTGGTGCTGGCCTGGCTGGGGTTATTGAAGAAATGAGGGATGTTAGCTCACGTGCTTCATCCGCGCGTGTAATGGACGTACCGAGCAGCCGTCCTCGCGGTAGGTGAGTATTGTGCTACATCGGTGTTGGTGGATCAAAATCGGAAAATTGTAATTTTTGCATTGTTTTTATTATGGTTAATTATATTATTATGGTATGATATGATAATGTTAATTTTATTTATTTATAATGGTTATGGTATTTAATTATATTTGTGGTTATATTTATGACTATAATTATATATATATATATATATATGATTATAGTTGTATATATAATTTATTTATTTATTAATATTATATATATATAAGAACTTATTATTTAAAAAATATATAGATATTTAATTACGCCTTTAAAAGTTAGAAAATATCATAATAATATATTAAAATAAAAATAATGTGATATGTATAACTGTTATTGAAATAATATGATATTATTTCGGCCCCAAAAGAATATAATATTATTTAATAATGTAAACTTTCTTTTTGTATGTTTTAAACTTTAAAGACTTAAAATTTTCGGTTATGTAAAAATGATAGAGATTTAAAACTACAAACTCTATAACGAAAATAAACAAATCATAACTATATACTTCACTAGATAACCTGAATTATATAGGCGACTTTGCAACTAACATGCATATTTGTTTTAGGTATCTATTATTTGTATTAAAAGAAAACTAATAAAATGTAAAATACCAATATTTTATTTTTCGAAAGGCAATTAAGATGGTTGCTTCTTGTGATATTGATTGCGTGACTTGAAAGGCACAACCCCACCATACTTACATTTCGTGCTCTATGAGTTGAACTTAAGTTGGAAATTATTATTAAGAATGGCAAGTCAAAGTTAAACCTAATCTAATTATCAAAGACTGGTCTGATTGCATGTTCACATCCAATTTGTTACTCAATTTGTTTTTAAAGATATGTGTGAGTAATTGATCTGGTATAACAATTTAACAGATAACAAAAATATAATACTTTAAAGTTCGAGCAACAATCCAATTCAGACTGTTTAGACCCGTTATCTTCAATTGCATTAAAAAAAAAAGGAATTACTGTTGAATTTAAGTAATATCTTTCTTAAAGTGCACGATGGTAGTTGACTCAGTCTTGTAAGTCCTATACTTTTCTCCTGTTAGTTAATACATACATTCAATCTTGCAAACTCAATCACAGTCTCATGGTAGCTCCAATACCATTTATAACGTCCTAAACCCGAGCAACTATTAACACTAACCAAATTCAACCTGATTGGACTCATTGCTACCACTTGTTTATATAAGTTTCAAATCACCTTTTCTTTATCCAATGTGAGATAATGTATTTCATAAAAATATAATTATTTTTAATTAGTCATTTTTAGTTTTATACATAATTATAAAATAATTTTTATAATAAAAGATGGGGAAACAATCTTCCAAAAGACATTGTGGGTGTCCACCTAATTAGATGACATTTAATTAGTTGAACTTTGAATGATGCCGTGTGCATTGGGTGCTTCGTTCACCTTGATGCGAGTGACTTGAGGATTAAACTCATCGTGGCACTAAGTTTGGGGACAAACCCAAAAATGTGGGAGGCGGAAGTAGTTTGAGACCACGCGCCAGTAAGATCGATTGGAACATCACTAACCTGCAAAAAATAAGTGCCTTGCTTTCGTCACGGTTTAGGTGTCGCTGTCATTCAACGAGAAGACAATGCGTTTGGATACTTTTTTTTTTTTGGCCAAATGCGTTTGGATACCAGTATCTGCTATTTCCGTTTCACTACTAATCCGTCAACGATTTTATTGGTTTGTTTAATTAAACAATGTTTTATGTTTATAGAAGGAATAGAGTGGAGGGACTCCATTATGGAATACGGATATGAGTTATTTATTTGGGCATAATAAAGTAGAAATATTAAGTGTGAAAAAATGGTATCTATTTAGTAAGTATGAATATATATTATAAATTTAAAGGAAAAAGTAGGAAATTGCACCCGAATGTTTGCATCCGTTAATAATTGTACTCATAATATTTGTTATCACACTCATATGTTTCAGTTTATTGGTAATTGGACTTTTCCGTCCAATACCGTTTATTATCCGTTAAATTGTCATCATGGGTTGAAATGTGATTTAATCACAAATAGATATACCGAAAATACGCTTGTCACTTCTCCTCCCCTGTCAAGTAGAAATCATTTCTCCTTCTCTGAACTACAAATGGATGGCGGAAGAGCACAAATCCGTGAGCGTGGAAGAGGAATGGAAACGGAGGAGCGCCACCGCCGCTAGTGGTTTCCCATGGTTTCGTATGGCTTTTCTTTGATCTGATAGAAACAGCGCGAGGTTTTTGTGAAAATCAATTCCTTCTGCAGTTAAAGAAAGCAAACAGAGGTTATTATTGCTTGAGTGATTGGCCAGAAACTGTGGATCCGTGACTATGCAGGTGTTCATGAGGCTATTCAGGGATTTGAGTGGAGTTCAGATGTTCAAGGTCTTGTGAAATCTTTTTTAGGCAAGTAGAGGGTTTGTTTGGAAGGCACTTCTAATGCCACCTCATTCTGAAGATTTGAAGGCAACTATCTTTAATCACGACCTTCTTGTCACTGCTCTCACTATACTGTTATTGATTACTAAGTGTTTACTTGTTCTTCCACAGAGCTTTATACTAGGAGGATATTTCAGCTGTTGGCTTCTGCATATTCAACAATCAACATTCAAGACACGAAACTCTTTCTGGGAAAGAGTGAGGATGATGCCACAAACTGTAAGTTCTCAAACCATTAATAATGAAATTGTCAGACGAACTTTGTGGTGGAATTCATCTCGCACTGCCGATCATCTACAGATGCTTTGTGGTGAAAAAGCCTTCATCTGCATCTGTTTACTGGAGCTACTTTTTTCGAATAGAACATCAATGAGAAATTGAGAATGATTGCTGCATTTTTTTTCTTGCTTTTACTGTGATAAGCTATCTACCAAGTATTGATATAAACACCTCATTGCCGAATGCTCCATGCAATTATGCAGCTAAGAACGTTTTTCTTTATATGCTTACATCATTATCATTTTATAAAAGGTCTAGTTGTTATGTACTACTTTCTTATCAATGTTGCAGATGTGCTCCAGGAAGGTTGGACCCTGTACTGGTGGAAGGAGATGAGGCACCAAACGGAGTTGCAAAAGCGGGCGAGGCGAAGGAGAACGGAGCAGGGCTGGTGGAGGCGAAAGTCTTCAAAAATGTGATGGAATGATCACAGGGGGATATTAGTCTTTTTAGATTGCATCGTTTCGAAATAAACGGATCCACGTGACACTTAACGAGTATAATTAACTTTTGGTGCAATTACCAACAAAATTAAACATCCAGGTGTAATAACAAATGTCAAAAAACATTTGAGTCCAGTTACAAAAAAATGTAAAGATCCGGTTGCAATTTCCTACTTTTCCCTAAATTTATAGTGTCATGTTCATCAACATAAATACGTTACATAATTTGTGTACGTGTTCATGTTATGTTAAATTAGTCAATTGTACGTTTACATGCGAAATTTATAAAAAATATATTAAAACAAACTTTCGGTAGTAATAATTATGAACTCAAATATCTGATTTCATGAGTTTTTTTTATGTAAAATTGACAAATTTTAAATAATGAACAATTAAATAGAGTTTTAAAAGTTATAAAATGAGACTTATTTAGAAACGTATTCAAAAGTCAGATTTACAAGTCCAACTTTAACGTGTTATTTGCGTGTGTCGTGTTCTTATACTTAAATACAGACACAATATGAAAATCACCTCGCGATATTGCATTTGTGTTATTGTCTTATCGTTTTGTCAGATGTTTTCGCAAATACAATTTTTCTTTTACGTAAAATTCATCAACCCTAGGAAATGAACATAATGATAGTGGTATAACTTCAACTGTGTTTAGTAGTTCTACTAAATCTGACTAAGTTCATTATTTTCACTTAGGTTTCGAAAAATAATAAATTCATGTTAAACTTGAGAAATACTTGTACTTTTGTTGATTATAACATGTCTAAATCATTTTTTCGTTTCTAATTGTCTCTCCTTCATGCAAAGAATATCCTTCGTGCCTTTATTCTCTCACTGAAAATACATATATCTATAGCAACGTTGACATCATATTATATATCAGGATGCGTATATAGCATTATTGTGTATATAGTAGCCCTACCAAGTGCACTCAAATTTACCTTAGACATATAACTCAAATCTTCTTGTGAATATGGTGAACACGAAGCTGAAAAAGCTTTGAATATGTAACTCAAAGCTTAACTCAAGCTACACAACTCGTGATATCAGCTACCAAACATCTGTCCAAGCAATCAACTACATCCTTAACTTTTTCTCTAGTTGATGGTCAAGAGCATTAAAAGTTCTTTTCTCTTAGCCACATATGTTTTGTTGGAAGACAAAGCCATGTGAAGATTGTACTCGTTAAGATATGATAAAACCATGAGATAGGATAACAACCATATGATGTATAGTTGAAAGACAGGGCCATGTGAATCTTATCTGAACGTGTCTTTGTTTAGTGGAACCAGCAAAAGCAAATGTCTCTTCACCGCTCATTTCATACCCTTCATAGATTTTTCAATATTCTCTTCAATTATATATATAGTTATATATAAGCACCTCATAACACAATAACTACTTCATCCACAACCCAAGTTCCCTTCAGATCTTCCTGCTATTCCAACAGCATCTTCTTCTTTTGTCTGCTCTACTTGTTAGTGCTAAAATGGCTCTCTATCACGCGAAGAAGATCCTTGGTCGATCGCTTTCTGTTGGCAAAGAATCAGTGAAAACCCAGAAAGGCCATGTTGCAGTCTATGTTGGAGACGAAGAAAGGAAAAGATACAGTGTTCCAGTTTCATATTTGAACCAACCTCTATTTCAAGATTTGTTAAATCGAGTCGAGGAGGAGTTTGGTTACGAGCATCCGATGGGTGGCCTCACCATTCCTTGCGGTGAAGACACGTTCCTTTCTGTTATTTCTCAGTTGAGGGGATGATTGTAATAAGAAGGAAGATCATAGAAGGGTTATACTGTAACTTTAGGACAATTGTGTATAGTGACTTAGATACTAGAGATATGATCTTTGCAATTGTAGCACTTCTCAGAGAAGGATTTGAGCAATACAATTCACAACAGAGTTAAATCATTTAAAAAAAATATTGGAACTAACCTTCTCCTAATTAATTCGCTTCTGCTGTTAAACAAAGTAGAATTCAGAACTGTTAGTGACTATGAATCTGCAGATAATTCACTTGGGCTGGCTCATCTTCTTTGACCATATAAGTTGCAGATTCAAGAAAATGATTGGGATTTTCAGCTAGTCCGTTCTTCAGTAACAGGTGCTCTTGAAAATATGCAATTCAGCAATGCATTAAGCGAGACAATACTTGAACAAAACAAGAAAATAAAGACCAGTCTACCTTACAAGTTACAACTGATAATGGAAGAATCTCTCTAAAATAACTACAACATAAGCATATTGGTTAATGACGAAATGGTCAAGACTACATGTAAATGTATTGGCTGTAATCTATGAAGCTATGGTTTTATGCATATTTCACTATAAGAAAGTAACGCAGTGGATAAACATCCATAAACAACCCAAGGAACTGGTTTACATATATTCTGGAAGTCTGCTAACTAGATCGGTAGCTTGGGATCCAAGAAAATTGAAGTGTTCCATGTTTCTTGAGAAGATTATATTTATTATATATAATTTTTCCTTATATTCTTGAGCAGTTTGATTGAGAAATGGAGATTCAGTGTTTCCGATCCAGGCTCCACATCTCCTTCTAGAAACCAAACATCGATCCAAGCAATGGAACACCTACAATCAACTGCTCAAGAATATAAGGAGTGTTATCAGATACCAAACATCGATCCAAGCAATCAACTGCATTCTTACTCTCTGTCTGGTTCTTGATCATACGACATTCCCCTCCACAACTTTCAAGAGCCTTACTGTACTTCTAACTCAACATCATCAAAATTTTCGGTATGACCCAACAACTATATCTTCTGTCAGATGTGATGTTGGGTTGGTAGATCTTTGATTAAGTTCTTCCTCTTGTCCACAAATTATATATGTCGGTAGACAATACCATGTGAAGTTCGGGACTTGTCATGTGTCCAGTCTCTTATCTCTCTGCATGACTTGGCCCATAAACTTTTCCTCCCAACCAAAAATCATTAAACACTACTATCTAGCTTTCTGTATTATATTTTTTGGGGGTAAACTTTCTGTATCATAAAAACAACCTCTATATTCGGATCTATAACAAGCATACCCAAATCATCGTGTCCTCCAATTTCACTTTGTTCTACTTTCACTAATGCTGTATCATCCAATTCAAATATTGATAACAGAACTGATCTAAATCGAACACCCCATCTGGTGAAGTCGAATTATTCTGGACTGAGAATAACTAAATCTGTTACTGCAAACCTGTTCCAATATTTTTTTTTTGCCAAGCATCACTTTTAACAACTCATTCAGATCCAGTAATGACAATCTATGTGGTTAAGGGATCTGCCCGACATCAAGTATCAGACTACAGAACCATGATCATTGGTTAGGAGACAGCACCATGTGAAACCTCAGCTAAGCATGTCTTTGTATAGTGGAGCCAGCAAGAATAAATGACCCTTAAGTCTTCACCACTCATTTCATGCCCCTCACAAATTTCTCAATCATATAAGTGATTATACATAGGTACCTCATAACACAACCATTTCATCCACAAACCAAGCACCCAAGTTTCCTTCAATTCTTCTATTCATCTAGCTACCCCAACATAATCTTTTTCTTCATCAAACTGCTCACTTGTTAGTGCTAAAATGGCTCTCCATCATGCAAAGAAGATCCTTCGTCGATCACTTTCCATTGGCAGAGAATCATCTTCGTCGGGTAAAACCCAGAAAGGCCATGTTGCAGTCTATGTGGGAGAGGAGGAAAGGAAAAGATACACGGTTCCAGTTTCATACTTGAACGAGCCTATCTTTCAGGACCTATTAAGTAGAGTCGAGGAGGAGTTCGGGTACGACCACCCCATGGGCGGCCTTACCATTCCTTGCACTGAAGACACCTTCCTTTCTCTGATCTCTCAGCTGAAGTAAATGTAATACGATAATTGTGGAAAGTATATTTAACTTTAGGACCAATTTTGTATAGTGATTTAGAGACTAGAGAGAGATCCTTGCAGATCGATTTGGAACGCATATATAAAAGTATTTCAGTGGCATTTACTTCTTCAGGCTTACTGTTTTTTACTTCTCAGATACAGAAAAGAAAAAGGAAAGTTAGACACTCTAAATTGTTTCATACCTAAAAAATGATTAGAGGACACTTATATACAAGACACCTAATACAAGCCTAACAAAAAGTCTTCCGTATGAGAGCTCAAAGGAAGAGAACGGACTCATTCAAGGTTGGATGTGAGGAATATAAACCCATCCATTATAAGCAAAAGAAGGACTACTCAAACCCAAACTTGATCCTGATATAGTTACGAAAGCTTTTGTTCACATAATATTTTACATTTTTTCTAAAAGTGGATCAAGTATCGAAAGTCTAGAATTAGGGTTATAAATGAAATTGTTTCTATCCGAAATTGTGCACCATAATTTAATGATGGGTTAATTACCAAAAAACAAACCGAACTTTGAGGAAAAACCAAACAGAAAACCGAACTTTATTTTTTGACAAACAACAAACCAAACTTTTGGAATTGAGCAATAAACAAACCTACCTCAAATTTTCATTATGTTTCAACGGATTTTTCAGTATTTGATGAAGTTATTAAGTCGGAATTAGTTTAAGTATTCTAAGGAAAGGGTATTACGACTTAATAACTACCTCAAACATTGATTTTTTTTTCAAACATAACCGAGATTTGAGGTAGGTTTGTTGATTACTCATTTCCAAAAGTTTGGTTTGTTGTTTGTCAAAAAATAAAGTTCGGTTTGCGGTTTGGTTTTTTCTTAAAGTTCAGTTTGGTTTTTGATAATTAACCCTTAATGATATGCATTTTGATATGAGATGAATCAACATGATATCATTGTTACGATAATGTTATTAAACATGTTTTGGTAAGAAAGCGTTTCAATGAAACCTTCGATGTGAGATGTTTATATATAAGCTGACATGAAAATGTTTGATTATACTGTTTGATAAATATGTTTTGTTTTGACTCAATTCAACTACTCAAGACAAACGCATGATGCAAGATTCCACGAACGAATGATATGCCGTCTTGAACCAGCGTGAAATCTTAAGATCTAATCAACGTGACAATGCTGGAAGCTATTTATATGGAAGAGCCGTAGCAATAGAACTTGAATCATCCAAAGGTTAAATGAAATGGTTAAGAAATGATTTAATTTTTTAAAAAGTTCTAAATATGTTTTCAAATTTGATTTTATATTTAATTTAAATGTGGCTTTGACGGGATTATGAAATCATTTTCAAAGCCTGAAACCAATGTATCTGTAAAAAAAAAAGAAAGATCCATGATTTGGTACGGATAAAATTAGAGATATTTACTAGGTTGTTTGTGCAAACTAACCCTAATTCACTCCATAGTTTTAGGATAGTATATTATCATTTATGAATCTTTGAAACTAGCAAGTAAGAAAATCATCAGAGTGTTGCAAGTAAGGTATTTGTACGTTCTACTTGTATATATATTTATGCATGTTGATTTAGTATTAGTATGAGAGTTGTCTATAGATATAGGGGTTAAATACCAAGGAGTTACCTGAACATTTGACGTTTTGCAGCGAGGTACCCGAACTTTAAAAAAGCAAAACGGGCTACCTCAACTTTGGCGAAGGTGTAACAAGCTACCTCCGACCAATATCTGATAAATTTCTGACGAATTTCCGACGAACTTCCAACTAGATATAATGAAAGTCGGACTTTGATATTCTGGTGATCAGAATTAACGGCTATACACTTCCTAGGGAAATATATATATATGGAAAAATTCTAATGGGAAAAAAGGACATAAATAGGCAATGTGAAGAAAATATTAGTTGCCGGTGATAGATTGAAGTAGTAAATATCAATGCATAGCAGAATCGATCAAAAATTTAAATTTTTCTTGCAAACTTGATGACAGGCATTAGACAAGACAAACTTATCAGTTTCATAAAATAAACAGATCATTAAATCCTTGTCTAATTTCTCATCATACGACAGGCTTCCTCACTCAAATTGTCAGTAGCCTTCCAGCATCAGAGGCGTAGGACCAACATCAGATCTCCTGTCGGATTAAGTTCTCTTAGCCACAGATTTTATGTTGGAAGACAACACCATGTGAGGTTTGGGACTTGTCAAGATCAGAGCTGCTCATTTTTTTCTTTCATGTGGCCCTGGAGGTGTCACCTACCAGATAATGAATCATGAGATGACGATAACTATGTACATGGTGTTTATTTAGAAGACAGCAACATGTGAACCTTAGCTGGACATGTCTTTGTTTAATGGAAGCAGCAACCACAAAGGCCTCTTCAATCTTCACTGTGCACTTCATACTCTTCACAGACTTCAACATATTCATCGATTTATGTGGATTATATATAGACACTACATAAGGCAATCACTTCATCCACAACCCAAGCACCGCCATCTTCTAGCAAATATTGTCTTCCTTCTAGCAATCCCAACAGTATCCATGTCTCTCCATCATGCAAAGAAGATCCTCCGTCGATCGCTTTCCTTCAGCAAAGAATCAGTGAAAACTCAGAAAGGTCATGTTGCAGTATATGTGGGAGCGGGAGAAAAGAAAAGATACACGATTCCAGTTTCATACTTGAATCAACCTTTGTTTATAGACTTGCTAAGTAGATCTGAAGAGGAGTTCGGTTATGACCATCCAATGGGTGGCCTTACCATTTCTTGCAGTGAAGACAACTTCCTTTCTCTGATTTCTCAGATGAGGGAATAATGTAATACAGGAAGATCGATCATAGAAGGTTTATGATGTAACTTTAGGACAAATTTTTGTACATTGACTTAGATACCAAAGAGAATTTTCTGCAATTGCTCATTGCAAATTGATTGCATATATAAAAAATATGATCAGTTGCATTTACATCTTCATGCTTTTGACATGGGATCTCCAGTACCGGAAAAAGAGTTACTCCAACTGAGTTACTGATCAACTAGGTTCCTTTTGATAGTTAATAAGATACTAAGTAAAACATCTCTTCTGAAAATAAACATTCAACTAATTAACACTTCGTATCATTTGGATTTGGAAGCAAATAAAAGTTACATCCTAAGTATAGTGTAAGATATTAGGACGCAATCTCTTAAAAGGTAGATCGATAACTTGCTTGGTCTAGTACAACTTAGCACTGTTATTGCACTAATTGTTAAGATTCTAAAGTATAAATGATCATATATAACTAAGAAAATCTATATCGAACCCAAAATCTTAAGCTTATGGTTTGTAAGTCCTTCCTAATTATATAATACACCAACTCTTTAATTCGATTTGATGTGGGACAAACTGATCACACTATACATTCTCGAACATTTACACGACTTTTCCGTTTAACATTTACCTATTTTTCGTTTGAATTTGAGTTTGTCGAACCAATTCACAGGGCGAGGTTTATATATATATTCTCGTGTAGGTCCTATGATTGTGTTGACGGCTAAGCCATTATCGGACTCTCGTACCATTTTAGGATTCTAGAGTATAAATGACATATATCTATAAAAGCCCATATTCCTTTGGATTATGATTTTTGAAACCTAAGAACCTAAGCTCATGGATTGTAAGTCGTTACTACTTATATACTACCCAATATGGGACAAACTCACACTATTTATTCTCTAGGTGTGAATTGGCATTGATAGCAGATATCAAGAAGCAGATTTATCTTTCTTAAGTAGCAAAAAAGTAGAAAGAAAATTGTCTCAAAGAAGACATAGAATTTTAACTTGTAATTTCACCAAGTAATCAGCTAAGTCCATTTAGATCTGTATATAGTATCTCAAGCAAGTTAAGTTCACTAACTTTAAGCATCTTCTTAACTAATCAGTTAATGCTGATATTATTCTGTTGAACTAACCTGAATCTTAAAGTGTTGGACTAGTCCCTTAAAAACGCTAAACCTTATCAGAGTGTTTATCGTCATCAATAGATCTATTATGGATTGATTATACAAATTTGATGTGTATACTACCAGCTCCCAAGACAAAGGTCTCTAAATTGCAGTGAACAATTGGCTGAGAATAACTAGATCTGTTAGTGCAAATCTGCTTCAATAATGTTTCTTACCTCTTCCCCACAGCCAGGTCAATGTCCTGATCGCACTCAACAGCTGACCCCAGATTCAACAATGACAGTTTTCATGTGGTCCAGGGAGCTGTTCCCTATCAGACTACAAAACAGTATATGGACATTGGTTAGAAGATGGCACCATGTGCAGCTGGACATGTTTCCAGAATAAATGCCTCTGTAGTCTTCACCACTCATTTCAGACCCTCCATAGACTTCACAATCATCCCTGGGTTATTTAAGGGCACATCATAACAAAGCATCTTCATCCACTACCCCAGTTTCCATCAATTTCTAGCTATCCAAACATCATCTTGTTCTTTATCATCTGTAACCACTACAATGGCTCTCCATCATGCAAAGATGATTCTTCGTCGATCTCTTTCCTTGGGCAAAGAATCAGTAAAAACCCAGAAAGGGCATGTTGCAGTCTATGTCGGAGAAGAAGAAAGGAAAAGATACACTGTTCCAGTTAATTACTTGAACCGACCTTTGTTTCAGGACTTATTAAGTCAAGCTGAGGAAGAGTTCGGTTACGAGCATCCAATGGGAGGCCTCACCATTCCTTGCAGTGAAGACACCTTCCTTGCTCTTATTTCTCAGCTGAGGGAATAATTGTTATAAGAAGGAAGATCATAGAAGGGTTATGATATAACTTTAGGACAAATTTTGTACACTTACTTAGATACTTAAGAGAAGCTCCTCACAGCGATTGCTCTTTGCAGATAGATTTAGAGCATGTATGTGTGCTTCTGTTGAATTTACTTCTTCATTTCTTACTATTATTTGCCTTATATGGGATTTCCACATACCAAAAGAAAGTTTCTACAACTGAACTAGGTTTCGAAAAATCTCTTAGAAAATCATACGAAAGTTAACCACTCCCGTCTCTTTCTTTAACGTGGAAGTAAATAAAAGTAGCCACCTAACATAAGAGATTTCAGCCAATCTCATAAAAGAAGCGATGATTATCCGCATCTCTTTCTATAGAAGAGTCAGTTTGTTAATGTATCTGATGTGGTGCAACTTAACACTGTGACATTGACATTGACTTGAAACATCCAAATCTATATTTATACTTAATTAATATATTTAATTTTTAATTGCAAATATTTATATGTTCATACTTGTTATCCATCAAATATAAAATTATGTATTTTAGTATTTTATAAAGTCCACTAAATACAATATATTTAAGATAAAAATCATAAATATACATATAAAAATAATGAACTTGGATCAATTTAACTCATGAGCTTGGTTAATGGGTCTCTTACTCTATTAGTAGAAATTTAAGTCTAACCCAATTCATAGAAGTAATCATGTACACGATTAGACACACTTAGTACACGATTAGACATGACACGTTTAGACACGACACGATTAGACACGTTTAGACATGACACAATTAGACACGATTAATTAATCGTCTCTAAACGTGTGTTTGTCGTGTATTTGCATGTTAGATGTATTTAGATACGATTATTAATCGTGTCTAAACGTATAAGAGTTGTTTAGACACACTTAGTAATCGTGTCGTGTCTAAACGTGTAAATTGCAGATCGTTTAATTGTATCGTGTAAGAAATTGCCACCCCTAATCACAGCTCGAGGAAGTGAGACACAGAAGCAAGAATAGCTTGCTTATGAGGCAAGAAATTGAAGCAGAGAACTTGGTTTAAAGAGAGACATTGAAATTGCAATTCCATTCTATGTTCAACTCAATTTCCACTCTTTTTCTTGAACATATTAGAATTCGTTACTGCTATTAGCTATGATTGAATGGATTGCATACGTAAGTATTGATAACAAAAATCTGAAGGCTAATACCTATAACTTATAACGGGAAAAGCTCTGTCTCTAAAATAGTTACTGTTTATGAAGATAAAGACTGAATAGACTAGACACTAGAGTACATGAAAATGGTGCTATTTTTTATGCATTATTTCGTAATGAGAATGTAACACAGTGTGAAACATTCAAAAGTAACCCAAGTAACTAACTATTTCCCGAGTAATTACTCTACTTATTCTTTACGTTCACTAACTAGGATGGTATGTTGGGATCCAATAATACCGTATCGGTCCACGTTTCCGTGAGCAGCAAATGGAAAATGGACATTTCTCAATCCCGAACCCACAATTAGTTCAAGTCTGGTAGCAAAACACGAGCAACAAGATTGTTTGGTCTGGTCTATGCATTTTGCATCAAACCCTTTAACTCAAGTTAGGCGAGTAGTGCTATCAGCTACCAAACATTAATCCAAGCAATCAACTGCACCCTTAACTCTTTGTCTAGTTATTGATCAAACAGCATGCTTTCCCATGGCATCCGTAAAGGGCCTTAAGATACCTCTTATCCTACGGCATCACAATTTTCAGTAGGACCAACAACAAATCTCTTAGCCACAGATTTTGTGTCTCGAAGATAACACCACAGATCATATCAATATTATTCTTATATTTATGTGGTCCATGCATATCAATTAACTACATGATGTTTAGTTAGAGGACAGCACCATGTGAACTTTAGCTGCACATGCTTTTGTCTAATGGAACAATTAGAGAAGAAATGTCTGTTTACTCTCCATCACTCATTTCAAACCCTTATGAGATATCTCACCCATCTATTCTATTATATAAAAGCACCTCGGATTACAAACTATACTTGCATACATTCATCCACAACCCAAGCACACAGTATTCTTTCAAATCTTTCACTCAATCCAAAAGCATTTGCAGTATCAACTGTGCACTTGTTCGATAAAATGGCTCTCCATCAAGCTAAGAAGATCCTTCGTCGATCCCTTTCCTTCGGCAAAGAATCAGTGAAAACACAGAAAGGTCACGTTGCAGTGTATGTCGGAGAGGAAGAATGGAAAAGATACATGGTTCCAGTTTCATACTTGAACCAACCTTCATTTCTGGACTTGTTGAGTAAAGCAGAGGATGAGTTTGGATACGACCACCCAATGGGGGGACTCACCATTCCTTGCAGCGAAGAGACCTTCCTTGCTCTTATTTATCAATTGAGGGAATTTTAATACATTAATTGATTGTAGAAACTATATGTAACTTCAGTACAATTTTGTATAGTGACTTATATAATAGACAGACGTTCCTTGTTGCACATTACTGCTCCTTGCAAAATTACTACCTACCATATATGTATCGGCAAACTCATTCAAAGGATGAATAGCTAAACACTAAAAAGACCATCTGTAACAGGAAAACTCAACTCGGTGAAAACCTGACAGTTTACTTTAGTTCGTATCTCTTTCTTTTATGTTTCTGTTGAATAATTGTTTAAGAGCTGCACTCAACTTAACTTGAAGCACTCAAGATCACTTTCATGTTAGTGTACCTAATTTGAAACACTCAAATCTGTGTTTTTCTGTTATTGTTGCTGTCATGACCAAGAAGCATTATGTTAGTGGGTTTAGTGATCAAGAATTTTGTTGTTAGTGGGTTTAGTGGTTTGTTTCTACTTTGCCTATAAATTGTAATGGTTAATGAAGTAAATGTATTCAGTTTTCTTGCTTCAATATGTTATATTCTGCAGCATACCTCTTCCATCAAAGCTAATCCTCATGCTGAATTGTTTGTTCTAATTAAAACCAACAGTTTCCAATTATTATTGCCTTTCTCAAAAACAGGTATGAGAAACCCTCAGATCATGGAGGAAAACAGCCAACATTATTCTAATATTAGTGTAATATATTGACGATATATGTAATATAATTTACTCAGTAGAGTACCACAAAATTGGGATATAATATTTCTTTATTCGAAACTTCACCATTCACCATTTTCTTTACTAATACTAAGTTAATTCCCCTATTAGCAATCAGTGTAGGACCTGTAATCTGCAGATGTCACCACTAATACTAACTCTAGCTATCCCAACTAATCAATTAAGGCTAATATGATTCTGTTGAGATAAGCTCAACTAAGTTGCTTCTTGCTGAGAAGAGCTGTGTTGCTGCAGAGCTGAAAGATGACTCCGGGTTATAAATCAATTTGTTTAATCGTGACACTCTTAAAAGATCAACTCTCCATAGCTCCTTTTAGGGAAGTTGATAAATTACTTGTGTTAGGTATTGGAGTCTGATTATGTATTAATGTACGCGTCTCGCGGTTCAACCTTCATTAATATACTGTACTGTACTGTATTTCTCCATGTATACATATTTTGTAACAGTGACCATCATTAATATATTTTGCCAAACCGTGTGGAGGTTACCCAATTAGGTGTTACCACGAAAAACAGTCTTCTTCTTCTCTTCCTTTCCTCTCTGGAAAACTGAGTTGCTTCTCAATTTCTTCATCAAATTGAGTGTTCGATCCTAACAACTTATTTATTCAATGGAGTACAATTTATCATCTAAAGGTATGATATTGAAACAGATATGTTGACCGTATTCTTTAGATTGAAGATTTTGGGGAAATGAGAAGCTTTGAAAATAGGCAAAATATTTCAGAATAGTCAAATTGAAAAACATAGTGGCCAGCCCACCAAACTGACCCTTGTTTGGGGACGAAAGATCAGGAGTGACCCTTGGCTAGGTAAGGACAAAGCATGTACATATGCCCTCCCACAAGCTCCCAGACAAAGTTCAGTAGGACCAGTATTGTACAATCTTCAGATTATTTTCTTCTATTAGACACAGATTTTATGTTGGAAGACAACCCCATGTGATGTTTGGGACTTGCAAATGTCGATTTTCTTACATTCATATGGTCCTCGCAGGTGTACCCTTACCAGATAATGAATCATGATAAGTTGTTAACTATCTATATATATTGATTAAGGTGGGGGGCGTTAGGCCTATCATATATGATGTTTATTCAAAAGACGTCAGGGCCTACCATGTGAAACTTCGATGGGCATGTCTCTGTTTAATGGAACCAGCAAGAACCAAATGCCTCTTCTATCTCAAGTCTCAACGACTCGTTTCAAACCCTTCACAGATTTCACATTCATCTACTTCGATTATATATATAGGCACCACTTAGTGCAGACACTTCATCCACAACTCAAACACCTAAATCTTCAAGCAAATATCCCAAAAGCATCTTCTTTACCAACTGCTCTCTCGTTAGCTACAATGTCTTTCCATCATGCAAAGAAGATTCTTTGTCGATCGCTTTCCATTGGCAAAGAATCAGCGAAAACACAGAAAGGTCGTGTTGCAGTCTATGTGGGAGAGGAAGAAAGGAGGAGACACACAGTTCCGGTTTCATACTTGAATCATCCTTTATTCCAGGACTTGTTAAGTAGAGCCGAGGAGGAGTTTGGGTACAACCATCCAATGGGAGGCCTCACCATTCCTTGCAGTGAACAGACCTTCCTCTCTCTTATTTCTCATCTGAGGGAATGATAATAATTAGAAGGAAGATCATAGAAAGAATACGTAACCATAGGACATTTTTGTGTAGTGACTAGAGACTGAAGAAAAACATTTCATTTCTCCTTACAAATCGATTTAGATCATATATAAAAGTATATCAGTACATTTACTTCTTCATGCTTACTATTCTTAATTGTGATAATCTTTTTACAGTTGAGCTAGATTTCCTTGAAAGTTAGTAGGATCTTGGATATCTCTTCTGCAAAGCTCTCAGTATTTAACAGCTTCACAATACAGTACCATCGTGACTATTCATCTTTTCTGATGGAATTCACAAACTTATCACAGATGAAGAAGATGAGACAGAGAAACAATATTGTCTTGCTTAAGAACCAAGAAACGGGAAAGTCGAAAGTCGAAAGATAAGTGAATTAAAGAAGATTGCGGGTGAGAGAGATTTTGAACTCTCAATTAATCAGCTAAGTACATCCAGCTCCATAGTATCTCACCAGTAAGTTAGTTCATTGACTCTAACCATCTTTCCTAATTGCTGCTTTCAGAGCTGTAAACAGGGTTATACACCAATTTGCCTAACGCGTCCAACTGTGTCTGGACGGGCTTGGACCGTATACCATATAAAGAGTTGGTTCATCATCTTCAAATATTAAAAGAATAGGCGTGTCCCTCCAAAACTGAAAACTCCAAAATACCCCTAATCCCATTCACATCCGCTGCTCTTCTAACGTGTAATCCCAACCGACTATTGTTCATCATTATTAAATGACAAATTTTAATAACATAAAATTGTTGAGGTATATCAAGAGTATAGGAAAGTCTTTACTTATAAGTTCCGACTTACAGTTTAGTTGATCACATGTTCGCCTTAAACCAACTCTGGAATCAGAGCGTCCATATTCAAATCTCGGAGACACCGAAAAAAAATCTTAAAAGAGCGAGGTGGACGAGTGCAACTCTTCAATCCTGAGCAACTGTTTTTACTAGCTCAACTCAGCATGATTGAGCTTATTATCCTCACTTGGGTCCAAAAAAAATTAATTAATTCTAAATAACTTCTTCTTATATGATGTAAGACTTTTTTCGGGATCTATGGGTTTGACTGAAAAATTCCGTGTAAATTAATATTAGAGTGTTGAGATATATTAAGATCTTTTAGGTTAAAAAGTACGAATCTATTTGCTGTATTGGATAAGGATGAGTTCATTTTTCTTTCTACTTAATTATCATACAATCTTAATCACCTTTTTCTCTAGATGCATGTGCGCCTCAAGCACCATTTTCTCTAGTTGCCGTCAATCAAACTTGTAAGGGTTTATAGATAGATTTCTATGAAATTGATCATAGAAATTGTTAACTTACCCACTGTAAATTTAAATATAGCAGTGTTGAGTTTGACCACTAAGGTTTTTTTTTTATGCTGGAAATTTTCTTGAAATTGAAAATTTGAGGTATAAGTACACAGGATGAAAAGCTTTGAACTAATCCATTTAGTTTCTACTTAAAAACCAATAGTGTCCAAAAGGTTCAATTGGGACAGATCATGGCCTGACCCTTATCTAAGGTAGGGACAGATCATGGCCTAACCCTTAATTGGATTTAGGTTAATGGGCCGTCCATAAGTGAAAGCCCATTCAAGTAAGTCTAGAATATGATATTGGTCCTAAACCCTATCCCTCTCTATATCTATATATATGGGGTGGCTCTCCCTCAGATGAGTAGAGATGAACTGATAACATATAGTCATCTACAGTTTAGACAGAGGTCACTGCCCGTTAACCCGTGATGTGTCCTCCCGTCCGGCAGACCGTGATCCCATTCTCAAGCAGATCCGCTTCCGCTAAGGGAATCACTCCAGAGGTAACTTAATTATATGTGATTATGTTTTGCCCTAACGATTGCATGTATATTACATAATCCAACATTGGTATCAGAGTCGTGTTAGGTTGGTTTCCGAATTGTCGAATTTCAGAAAAATCCCCACCGCGGTCAGTCGTGATCGTGACGAGCCCCAGCCACATAATCAACCACTCCGAGGCCGACTTAGGGGCTGCTGGGGCCTCCGTGGCCGCAGCTCAGCCACCGCGTTTTTTTTATGCTGGGAATTTTCTTGAATTTGAAAATTTGAGGGATAAGTATACAGGATGAAAAGCTTTGAACTAATCCATTTAGTTTATACTTAAAAACCAATAGTGTCCAACAGGTCGGAATTATCTGACCCTTATTTGGGACAGATCATGGCCTGACCCTTATCTAAGGTATGGACAGACCATATATGTATATATGCCCTACCAGCAGCCTCCCAGACAAAGGTCTCAAGTTGCATGTGCCTTCTGGGTTCTACAATTAGCAATTGCATGGCTGATAGGAGGGCCTAAATGACCTGTTCCAAAACCATGGCGCCAAATCTGCAGAGATCAGCTATGTTAATTATCTTGCATTCATATGGTCCTTGCAGGGTCCCCTATCAGATACTGAATGATATTAATAAATCCATGATGGTTAGTTGGAGGACAAGACCATGTGAACCTCAGATGAACATGTATTTGTCTAATGGAAGACAAGAAATACTCTTTGGTCTTCACCACTCATTTCATACCCTCCATACATTTCCCATCATCTATTTAATTATATATAGGCACCACATAATGAAGCCACTTCATTCACAACCCAAGCACCCAAATCTTCAAGCAAATATTTCTTTGCATCTAGATCTTACAAGCATCTGTTTTTTGAACAACTGCTCACTTCTTAGCTACAATGGCTCTGCATAATGCAAAGAACATCCTTCGGCGATCACTTTCCATTGGCAAAGACTCGGTGAAAACCCAGAAAGGGCATGTTGCAGTCTATGTGGGAGAGGGAGAAGATAGGAAAAGATTCACGGTTCCAGTTTCGTACTTGAACCAATCTTTGTTTCAAGACTTGTTAAGTAGAGCTGAAGAGGAGTTCGGATTCGAGCACCCAATGGGAGGCCTCACCATTCCTTGTTGTGAAGACACCTTCCTTTCTCTGATCTCTCAGCTAAGGGACTTGTAAGAAGTAGATCATAGGAGGGCTATGATGTAACCTTAGGACAATTTTGTATAGTGACTAATTTAACTGCTTGCTATTTGCAAATAGATTTACAAAATATATAAGAGTGCTTCAGCTACATTTACTTCTTCGGCAAAGAATCAGTGAAAACACAGAAAGGTCACGTTGCAGTGTATGTCGGAGAGGAAGAATGGAAAAGATACATGGTTCCAGTTTCATACTTGAACCAACCTTCATTTCTGGACTTGTTGAGTAAAGCAGAGGATGAGTTTGGATACGACCACCCAATGGGGGGACTCACCATTCCTTGCAGCGAAGAGACCTTCCTTGCTCTTATTTATCAATTGAGGGAATTTTAATACATTGATTGTAGAAACTATATGTAACTTCAGTACAATTTTGTATAGTGACTTACAGAATAGACAGACGTTCCTTGTTGAACATTACTGCTCCTTGTAAAATTACTACCTACCATATATGTATCGGCAAACTCATTCAAAGGATGAATAGCTAAAAAGACCATCTGTAACAGGAAAACTCAACTCGGTGAAAATCTGACAGTTTACTTTAGTTCGCGTCTCTTTCTTTTATGTTTCTGTTGAATAATTGTTTAAGAGCTGCACTCAACTTAACTTGAAGCACTCAGGATCACTATCATGTTAGTGTACCTAATTTGAAACACTCAAATCTGTGTTTTTCTGTTATTGTTGCTGTCATGACCAAGAAGCATTATGTTAGTGGGTTTAGTGATCAAGAATTTTGTTGTTAGTGGGTTTAGTGGTTTGTTTCTACTTTGCCTATAAATTGTAATGGTTAATGAAGTAAATGTATTCAGTTTTCTTGCTTCAATATGTTATATTCTGCAGCATACCTCTTCCATCAAAGCTAATCCTCATGCTGAATTGTTTGTTCTAATTAAAACCAACAGTTTCCAATTATTATTGCCTTTCTCAAAAACAGGTATGAGAAACCCTCAGATCATGGAGGAAAACAGCCAACATTATTCTAATATTAGTGTAATATATTGACGATATATGTAATATAATTTACTCAGTAGAGTACCACAAAATTGGGATATAATATTTCTTTATTCGAAACTTCACCATTCACCATTTTCTTTACTAATACTAAGTTAATTCCCCTATTAGCAATCAGTGTAGGACCTGTAATCTGCAGATGTCACCACTAATACTAACTCTAGCTATCCCAACTAATCAATTAAGGCTAATATGATTCTGTTGAGATAAGCTCAACTAAGTTGCTTCTTGCTGAGAAGAGCTGTGTTGCTGCAGAGCTGAAAGATGACTCCGGGTTATAAATCAATTTGTTTAATCGTGACACTCTTAAAAGATCAACTCTCCATAGCTCCTTTTAGGGAAGTTGATAAATTACTTGTGTTAGGTATTGGAGTCTGATTATGTATTAATGTACGCGTCTCGCGGTTCAACCTTCATTAATATACTGTACTGTACTGTATTTCTCCATGTATACATATTTTGTAACAGTGACCATCATTAATATATTTTGCCAAACCGTGTGGAGGTTACCCAATTGGGTGTTACCACGAAAAACAGTCTTCTTCTTCTCTTCCTTTCCTCTCTGGAAAACTGAGTTGCTTCTCAATTTCTTCATCAAATTGAGTGTTCGATCCTAACAACTTACTTATTCGATGGAGTACAATTTATCATCTAAAGGTATGATATTGAAACAGATATGTTGAGCGTATTCTTTAGATTGAAGATTTTGGGGAAATGAGAAGCTTTGAACTTAGGCAAAATATTTCAGAATAGTCAAATTTAAAATGCATAGTGGCCAGCCCAAAAAACTGACCCTTGTTTGGGGACGAAAGATCAGGAGTGACCCTTGGCTAGGTAAGGACAAAGCATGTACATATGCCCTCCCACAAGCTCCCAGACAAAGTTCCCCAAGTTGAATGTCTTGTGTAACTACAATCAATAAGTGTACTATTGCACCCCACATACCCCACCCCCCACACACAATAAATAATAAATGTCAAGAACCTTACAACATCAAAAACTTCAGTAGGACCAGTATTGTACAATCTTCAGATTATTTTCTTCTATTAGACACAGATTTTATGTTGGAAGACAACCCCATGTGATGTTTGGGACTTGACAAGTGTCGATTTTCTTACATTCATATGGTCCTCGCAGGTGTACCCTTACCAGATAATGAATCATGATAAGTTGTTAACTATCTATATATATTGATAAAGGTGGGGGCGTTAGGCCTATCATATATGATGTTTATTCAAAAGACGTCAGGGCCTACCATGTGAAACTTCGATGGGCATGTCTCTGTTTAATGGAACCAGCAAGAACCAAATGCCTCTTCTATCTCAAGTCTCAACGACTCGTTTCAAACCCTTCACAGATTTCACATTCATCTACTTCGATTATATATATAGGCACCACTTAGTGCAGACACTTCATCCACAACTCAAACACCTAAATCTTCAAGCAAATATCCCAAAAACATCTTCTTTATCAACTGCTCACTCGTTAGCTACAATGTCTTTCCATCATGCAAAGAAGATTCTTTGTCGATCGCTTTCCATTGGCAAAGAATCAGCGAAAACCCAGAAAGGTCGTGTTGCAGTCTATGTGGGAGAGGAAGAAAGGAGGAGACACACAGTTCCGGTTTCATACTTGAATCATCCTTTATTCCAGGACTTGTTAAGTAGAGCCGAGGAGGAGTTTGGGTACAACCATCCAATGGGAGGCCTCACCATTCCTTGCAGTGAACAGACCTTCCTTTCTCTTATTTCTCAGCTGAGGGAATGATAATAATTAGAAGGAAGATCATAGAAAGAATACGTAACCATAGGACATTTTTGTATAGTGACTAGAGACTGAAGAAAAACATTTCATTTCTCCTTACAGATCGATTTAGATCATATATAAAAGTATATCAGTACATTTACTTCTTCATGCTTACTATTCTTAATTGTGATAATCTTTTTACTGGGATCTCCTCGTACCCCAAAATGATTACTATCAGTTGAGCTAGATTTCCTTGAAAGTTAGTAGGATCTTGGATATATCTTCTGCAAAGCTCTCAGTATTTAACAACTTCACAATACAGTACCATCGTGACTATTCATCTTTTCTGATGGAATTCACAAACTTATCACAGATGAAGAAGATGAGACAGAGAAACAATATTGTCTTGCTTAAGCACCAAGAAACGGGAAAGTCGAAAGATAAGTGAATTAAAGAAGATTGCGGGTGAGATAGATTTTGAACTCCCAATTAATCAGCTAAGTACATCCAGCTTCATAGTATCTCACCAGTAAGTTAGTTCATTGACTCTAACCATCTTTCCTAATTGCTGCTTTCAGAGCTGTAAACAGGGTTATACACCAATTTTCCTAACGCGTCCAACTGTGTCTGGACGGGCTTGGACCGTATACCATATAAAGAGTTGGTTCATCATCTTCAAATATTGAAAGAATAGGCGTGTCCCTCCAAAACTGAAAACCCCAAAATACCCCTAATCCCATTCACATCCGCTGCTCTTCTAACGTGTAATCCCAACCGACTATTGTTCATCATTATTAAATGACAAATTTTAATAACATAAAATTGTTGAGGTATATCAAGAGTATAGGAAAGTCTTTACTTATAAGCTCCGACTTACAGGAAAGTTGATCACATGTTCGCCTTAAACCAACTATGGAATCAGAGCGTCCATATTCAAATCCCGGAGACACCGAAAAAAACTCTTAAAAGAGCGAGGTGGACGAGTGCAACTCTCCAATCCTGAGCAACTGTTTTTACTAGCTCAACTCACATGATTGAGCTTATTATCCTCACTTGGGTCCAGAAAAAAAAAATTTTAATTCTAAATCATTTCTTCTTATCTTATGTAAGACTCTTTTCTGGATCTATGGGTTTGACTGAAAAATTCCGTGTAAATTAATATTAGAGTGTTGAGATATATTAAGATCTTTTAGGTTAAAAAGTACGAATCTATTTGCTGTATTGGATAAGGATGAGTTCATTTTTCTTTCTACTTAATTATCATACAATCTTAATCACCCTGACAGATCATGGCCTGACCCTTATCTAAGGTAGGGACAGACCATATATGTATATATGCCCTACCAGCAGCTTCCCAGACAAAGGTCTCAAGTTGCATGTGCCTTCTGGGTTCTACAATTAGCAATTGCATGGCTGATAGGAGGGCCTAAATGACCTGTTCCAAAACCATGGCGCCAAATCTGCAGAGATCAGCTATGTTAATTATCTTGCATTCATATGGTCCTTGCAGGGTCCCCTATCAGATACTGAATGATATTAATAAATCCATGATGGTTAGTTGGAGGGCAAGACCATGTGAACCTCAGATGAACATGTATTTGTCTAATGGAAGACAAGAAATACTCTTTGGTCTTCACCACTCATTTCATACCCTCCATATATTTCCCATCATCTATTTAATTATATATAGGCACCACATAACGAAGCCACTTCATTCACAACCCAAGCACCCAAATCTTCAAGCAAATATTTATTTGCATCTAGATTTTAAAAGCATCTGTTTTTTGAACAACTGCTCACTTCTTAGCTACAATGGCTCTGCATAATGCAAAGAACATCCTTCGGCGATCACTTTCCATTGGCAAAGACTCGGTGAAAACCCAGAAAGGGCATGTTGCAGTGTATGTGGGAGAGGGAGAAGAAAGGAAAAGATTCACGGTTCCAGTTTCGTACTTGAACCAATCTTTGTTTCAAGACTTGTTAACTAGAGCTGAAGAGGAGTTCGGATTCGAGCACCCAATGGGAGGCCTCACCATTCCTTGTTGTGAAGACACCTTCCTTTCTCTGATCTCTCAGCTAAGGGACTTGTAAGAAGTAGATCATAGGAGGGCTATGATGTAACATTAGCACAATTTTGTATAGTGACTAATTTAACTGCTTGTTTGCAAATAGATTTACAAAATATATGAGTACTTTAGCTACATTTACTACTTCATAATTTTTACCTAGGATCTCTGGATAGCAGAAAAAAAGCTACTACCAAGATTTCTTTCATAGTAAAATCTTAAACATCTTTTTCGAAAAGGACTTGATAATTAACAGTATACTCCATCAGGTTACTGTGCAAATATTTTAGTCAATCTCTTAAAAGGAAGAATGATTATTCATGTCTATACTATCTATAAAAGCTCCAGCACACGGCAGTGAACTCTCTCAACTAGAGGGCAAATCAGTCATTTTAGTTTCATGTGAAATGCTACAATTTTCTAAAAAATTAAAAGGTATGGATGTGAGGAGTCAAACCCATGACCGTTCAAGTGATGAAATGAGAGAAATCCTACGTGATAATCACCGAGTTAATATTGATAGATGATGCATACTGCTAAATTTATCTGATCTAATACAAAGTTCATACCCAAAAGATGCAATTTATTATAACTTGGAGAAGCTGAGACAAAGAAAACAAGATTGTTTTTAATGCATTCATTTTAAAGTATGTCAGTGTGAAACTAAATGGGGTTAAATACCAAGGAGCGAGTTACCCGAACTTTAAAAATTCAAAACGGACTACCTCAACTTGGACGAAGGTGCAAATAGCTACCTCCGTTCAATTTCCGATGAATTTCTGTCGATTTTCCAACGAAATTATGTCAACAGTTGACGGTAAATTTGACGGAGGTAGCTATTTGCATCTTCGTCCAAGTTGAGGTAACCCGTTTTGAATTTCTAAAGTTCGGGTAGCTCATTGCAAAACGTCAAAAGTTCAGGTAACTCTTTGGTATTTAACCCAACTAAATGAGGAAGTTTTTGAATGATATCAATGCATGGAAAATTATTGTTAAGGAAGAAGTTGTTGCAAAGGAAAATATTGCAAGCTGAATCGAATGAAGTTGTGCTATATCAGTTTCTGAAAAGTTTATTGCGTCCATAATTCTGTTCTACATATGAACATCAAAAGGGAACAACCATGCTGCCAACTTAAGTTAACCACTGTGATCGATTAAAATGCTCATCTCCTAAAACCTTTTGTTAGAGTGGTCTGGTTGGGTTTCCAACCGAACCCCAGCCAGGGGCCCGAGCCTAGGATAAGGGGCCCATACACAAACTAGGTTGACTATGGCGACGGACGGTTCAGGTTAGGACCCAAGCTAGGGGAGGGCTCTGGTGGGGTCCAATTGACTATGCCGACGTGGATTTGGGTTCTGGTTGAAATTAAAACTAGGGTTAATTATTTAATTGGTTACACATGTTTCACTATTGTGCAGAATGGTTACACATGTTTCAAAATGTGATTAATTGGTTTTGCTATGTGACTAATTGGTTACACATGTTTTTCCCAATGTGATTAATTGATTATTTCGTTAGTAAACTGTTAATTTTACCGTTAATTATTTTTTTTAAACATATTATTGAATTGTGAAATGACTATTATGCCCTTAGTGGTATTGAAGAACACGGAATCGAATTGAAGAACCTAGAATCGAATCGAATTGAATTGAAGAACCCAGAATCAAATCGAATTGAAGAACCCAGACATTAAAATGTCTCTAGAGGAGATAGTTGACTATACATGTAACACATTAAAATGATACTCTAACTTGTTAGTTTTAAGGTTAATTACTTAATTGGTTACACATGTTTCACCATTGTGCAGAATGGTTACACATGTTTCAAAATATGATTAATTGGTTTTGATATGTGACTAATTGTTTTTTTTACTGTTCACCGTTAGAAATCACAGCTAAGTCACTATTTAGATACATAAAATGACGTAATTACCATTTTCATCAACAAAGTTGTGTTCTTCATCAACCAAGCTGTGTTCTTCATCACCAAGCTGTTGTTCGAACCCAGAAATTCGATTCTGGGTTCGAACAGAACCCAACCCAGAATCGCATTCGAGAAAAACAACTTGGTGATGAAGAACACAGTTTGATTGATGAAGAACACAGTTTTGTTGATGAAAAGGGTAATTACGTCATTTTATGTATCTAAATAGTGACTTAACATTGATTTCTAACGGTGAACAGTCAAAAAACCAATTAGTCACATATCAAAACCAATTAATCACATTTTAAAACATGTATAACCATTCTTCACAATGGTGAAAAATGTGTAACCAATTAAGTAATTAATCTTAAAACTAACAAGTTAGAGAGAGTATCATTTTAATGTTTGTTACATGTATAGTCAACTATCTCCTCTAGAGACATCATAGATCACGGAAGTATATAAAGCCAATAACATGGGAACCTTGCCGGTTATATTCCATTCCAGTGCTAAAGATCGTCTTTTTATCATTGTGGACTACTTGGAGAGAGTTCGTTTCGCTGATGTCCAACAGAATCCAGTTTCAGATCCCACAACTTGTTGATTCAATCACTCGCTTCCTCAATCACTGCACACAAACCAGAAACCTCAATGCGGTCAAGAAGCTGCACGCTGATCTTCTGGTTCGAGGTATCCTCTTCACCTCCATCAGTCTACAGACAAAGCTTATTCTCTCATACTCCACCTTCCTCCCTCGCAACCAGCTCAACTTGATCAGTTTCTTCAGAACCATCGACCCAACCATCGCACTACCCTTCAATATCCTGATTTCTGAGTTCTGCAAAAGTGGGTCTGCTCCCTATGCTCTAAAAACCTTCTCTTTCATGCACTCCAATGGCGTTCCTCTCGATTCGTACGATCTATGTTGCACGTTAAGTGCTGCTACTCAATGCGAGAGCTTTACTCTTGGTAAGCAGATTCATTCCCTGGAGGCCAAATTGGGATGGTCCTCCAGTGTGTTCGTGGGCAGTGCTCTGATTGATTTGTATGCGAAATCTTCATTTGTTGAAGCCGCAGCAAAGGTGTTCGAAGAAATGCCGATGAAAAACACAGTTTGTTTGAATGCTCTTTTGTTGGGTTTCAGTAACGCTAAAATGTGGACTGAAGTTCTTACAGTTGTTAGGGATATGCCTCGGTTAAATCTAGACTGCGATAGCTACACCATTTCAGCAATTCTTCGTGCATGTTCCGGGCTAGCTGCAGTTGAATTGGGAAGGCAGGTTCATGGCTATCTTCTCCGTCATATTCATGATCTACACCTTGCTGTGTACCTGCAGAGCTCACTGATTGAAATGTACGGCAAATGTGGTCTTGTAGAAAAAGCTAGGCAGGTGTTTGACACGTCGGCTTCAAACCCCGACCTTGTTATATGGACTTCAATGCTGGGTACATATGGCAGAAACGGAAGTTACAAAGAAGTGATCGAATTGTACAACAGAATGTTATCAAGAGGGATTGTGCCCGATGAGGTCACATTTGTCACTGTCATTTCCGCTTGTGCTAGAACAGGTCAAGTGAATCTAGGTCTTAAATATTTTGAATCCATGATATCCGAGCATAGGTTAAATCCTCAGGAAGAGCACTATGGTTGTCTTGTGGATCTTCTTTCTCGTGCTGGTGAATTGGATAAAGCACGGGAATTAGTAAATGAAATGCTAGGGAAAGGGTTTATTGGTAGTTCTTCGCTGTGGGGTGCTCTGCTCAGTGCTAGTGTGGATTGTGGCAACATTGAGATGGCTACATTTGCTGCTCAGAAGGCATTGGATTTGGACCCAGAAAATCTGGGAATTTATACTTTGCTTTCAAACCTATTTGCTAGATTTGCTATGTGGGAAGAAATAGAACATTTGAGGGAGACACTGAAGAGGAGAGGATTAAGGAAAGACATTGGTTCGAGTTGGATCGAACTTACAAGCTGAAATGATGAATTATTGAGCTTAGATTGTTCTTGAATTCTGTTGATGGAATTGTTTCAAATTTATACCCTTTACTAACAACAATGATGTTATAATGGATGGAGGATTCAGTTGTAGAGGAAATTGGAATGTGAACTGTGAATTGACTGTATTCAGGGGTGCCAGCCAAATGGAGTGTTAGCCAAGTAAAATTGGTGCTCAAATTGAACTATTGATGGTTTCAAATTGACTTCCAGGTTAGTTCGTTTGGTTCTAAATATTTTAGAAAAATTATATACGAAAATGGCTCAGTACATTCTATATATCACAATTTAAAATAATTTTATATTACCTTTAAATTATATTATTTTATTTTGTTCTAAAAGTTCCATAAATTTATTAAAATAATATTTTTGTAAAGGGTTTTAAAAAAATAATTATTTTATGTTATAGAATGCATTTCATATATATTTTTTTATATTTTAAACTTGTAAGGGTTAAATACCAAGTAGCTACCTGAACTTTGGATGTTTTGCAACGACTTTAAAAAATTAAAACGGGTTACCTCAACTTTAAAGAAGGTGCAAATAACTAACTACGTCCAATTTTCTGTCAACTTTCGTTGGAAAGTAGTCAGAAATTGGACGGAAGTAGTTATTTGCACATTTTTCAAAGTTGAGATAGCCCGTTTTGAATTTTCAAAATTCGGATAGCTCGTTGCAAAACGTCTTAAGTTCATGTAGGTAGTTAGTATTTAACCCCTAATGGTAACGTAATGGTTGAAAAGTAGTTAAATGAAAACTCTTACGTGGAAGGGATATACAGGCATATAGCTCAACAGCCCATGGCACGTGACCCAATGTGACATTGCCACCGCAGCGCACGTGATGGCAGAATCAACGGCCCAAAAACATAGCACGGGTTTCAGTTACACTACGACCCTTTTACCATCACGCCTTCTCTACTGTGATGGGAAACTTCCGACAAGACGACGAGCTCCTCGGCTAGGTCCGTTCCCGGCGAGGTGTCACATCTTTTATTTCGGTGTCACAGAGGCTATCGTTAAGTTGCTACTGCGATCAGTTGTGTAGTCTCTGGCGATCGGTGCGACGGAGAATTTGGCGGGAAACGGAGCTATAACACAAGCCTGATACAGCTTGACAATTTTTGGTAACGACGGCGTGAATGCGGAGAAGAAGAAGATGGTGATGTCCGATAACACCAAAGGGCTGGTACTTGCGGTGGTGTCCAGCGCTTTCATAGGATCGAGTTTCATTTTGAAGAAGAAAGGTCTCAAGCGTGCCGGAGCTGCTGGCACTCGCGCAGGTTAGATCCTCCACACCTAAATTCAAATATCTACAGCGCACTGCGTAGTAAATTCTGCATCCTGGACGGATCAGTCACCTCCCTGCCTCATCCGTGCCGCTTTGTCAATAGAACTCAAGCTGCTGCTTCGAAAATGAAATCGGATTTTAATTTCATTTGCCTCTCTTCAATAGTTTGAGGTTTAGTTACATAGAGTTAATTTATTGCAGTATTTTGGTTTCTTTATCTGCTTTAGGTAGTTATCACTTTCATGGAAAGTGTTGTAGGTTTCTTCGAATTGTCTCAACGATCAATAGATCTTGCAGTTATATCTAATGGATCCATTATTAAATTTGATTGTAGGGATCGGAGGCTATACTTACTTACTTGAGCCACTCTGGTGGGCTGGAATGATCACAAGTATTCTTTCCCTCTCTCTTTATATATATCTCTCTCTCTTTGTCCATATTTTGTTGCTGAATCCGGTTCGAAATATTTTGCGGAGCAGTGATCATTGGGGAAGTTGCAAACTTTGTGGCTTATGTCTATGCTCCAGCAGTACTTGTGACACCCCTCGGTGCATTAAGTATAATAATCAGGTATATATCCAGAGACAATAAAAATCAAGCTTTCGTTTTTCTGCACCTCTTGTGATAAGATTGAAAGCATTGACCTCTTCAGTCATACTAACCCTTTGTTAAACTCAAATAGTGCCTTTCTGGCACATTTCTTATTAGAGGAACGTCTGCAGGGATTAGGAGTTGTTGGATGTGTAACCTGCATTGTTGGATCTGTAGTAATTGTAGTGCATGCACCTTTAGAGCAGACTCCAGATTCTGTGGAAGAAATCTGGACTCTTGCAACTCAACCAGGTACAGGGTTTCTCTTATCAATCTCACCTCACCAGAATTCTTGCAGGTCCGTTACTTATTTTTTTGTCCAACTTGTGTCATGAACAGCTTTCATTATTTATGCTGCGGCCTCAATTTCCATAGTCTTAGCCCTGATTTTGTACTTTGAACCTCGGTATGGTCAGACAAACATCTTAGTTTACCTGGGCATATGTTCATTAGTGGGCTCACTAACGGTAAACTTTCTGTAGAACAATCTCCTTTGGTATTATAAATTTATAATTATCTCAATAATCACTCGATGTTTCTTAGGAAACCCTTGTGTCTTTTCAGGTTGTGAGCATAAAAGCCATTGGAATTGCGATAAAGGTCACACTGGAAGGAAACAGCCAAATCGAATATCCTCAGACCTGGTTCTTTGGTACTGTTGCTGCACTATGTGTGGTCACACAGCTAAACTACCTTAACAAGGTGAATCTTAGCCTTACCTAATCTTATAACTGTTGTTTTGGTTTTTACCAATTACATGTCTAAATTAATTTTCTTTTGGCTCCAAGGCATTAGATGCATTCAATGCTACAATAGTCTCTCCAGTATACTACGTTATGTTTACCACTCTGACAATTGTTGCAAGTGCGATCATGTTCAAGGCAAGTTTCTAAATCACATTCTTGGATGTTAGTTCGTAATATCATGAGCCAGAGAACATCTAGTGAGGCTTTTTTATAAAAAATCAGGATTGGTCGGGTCAAAATGCAAGCAGCATAGCCTCTGAGCTATGCGGGTTCATAACCGTGCTTTCAGGGACAATCATACTTCATTCAACAAGAGAACATGACTCCTCTACTGCTATTGGTATGAGTAATCTCTTTCTTTCATATTCTTCTGATGTATATTATATGTCTGTCATCTCAAAATCGACTCCTGTTTAACTGTCCAGGAACGATGACATGGTATTCCTCTGGAGATTCAGTCAAGTCTATGGAGGAGGAGGAACCTCTTATTAGCCTAAACAATCCCAATCACCAAGATTTACATCAAGTATAGATCAGAGCTCATTCCTCAGAAAGACTGCACAGCATATATATTCTAATAGCAAGTTTTCTCTTACCCCATCCATTGCATAGAACGTAGTATAGCTACAGATGAGTTCATCCACTAACCATTCGAGGAGGGAAATTGGATTTTCCATATCATCATCCTCATAAAAGACGGTGCGGTTGATAAATCGTTGCAGCATTGCCATTTACAGATACATGCTTGTGCTATGCAATTGGTTTTGTCGCCTTTTTTTACTGTACAGATCATTCTTTCCTTCTTAAGTTCAAATCTACCCATGAATTGCACTACATGTTGTGCTTGGTTGATGAATTTTTTGGGTTATGTAGAGACAAGAATTGTTGTAATACCGCTCTCAGAAGTACCACCATCGGACTGAATATGAGAATTGATCTCCAAGTCGATAGAAATTCCAATTTTTTTAGATCCAGGATTATGACTTTAAAAAGGGTTAATATAAGGCAATTGAAGACACATATTACCACCTGCAGCAGTGGTCTAGTGGTTGATAGTGTTTATTCCCACATGGTTTAGGATCTGAGGTGGGTGGGGAAATGATTCATTGCGAAATGCCTCTTAATCTTATGTTGCCCGAACATTATGTAGCGGAGTGGAGTAAAGGTAACTAGCCCATTCCATTTTTTTGGGAAAAAAAAGACACTGATTTGTCTATTCATAGTCAGACCTAATAGATAGATTAGATATATCCGGTGAATTTTATGGTTCGGCTACATTCTTCTTTCCCACGCCATTTCCAAAGATTCTCAAGGATTCCTGTCCGTTAGATCTGACAAAATCCTTCCCACTTCCAAATCCTCCAGGACTACCCTACACCGTCCGATCAGAACCCTTTCTTCCCCAGCTATATAATCCCCTTAATATAAACTCTCCACCTTAGCTGCCACCCAACGCAATCCATCGCAAATCATCGAGAAAGAGGCGCAGAGAGAGGAATCGAAAGCATGGCGGCAATTGCGTCTCCGTGGGCCAAGCCCGGTGCGTGGGCGCTCGACTCTGAGGAGAACGAGGCGGAGCTCCTCCAGCAGCAGACCAACCCTAGCGCCGACGCGTCTGCTGCTGAATTTCCATCCCTATCCGCCGCCGTCGCCACCAAGCTGTCTAAGAAGAAGAACAAGGGTCAGACGATGTCACGCGCTGAGTTTTCCACCTACACGGCTCCTAACTCCAGGCAAAGTGAGGCTGCCAGAGGCCTAACCCACGAGGATATGCTTCTCCTCCCCACGGGGCCTCGTGAACGCACCGCTGAGGAGCTTGATCGGAGCCGTCTAGGCGGTGGCTTTAGGTCGTATGGCGCTGGAAGGTACGGGGATGAGGGAAACAATCGCAGGGGTGGGTTTGATGAATCCAGGACTAGGGAGCCACTGCCTCCCTCTAGGTCTGACGAGATCGATGACTGGGGTGCTGCAAAGAAATCACTTGGGGCGCCCCCTGGAAATGGCTTTGACAGAAGAGAGAGGAACAGTGGGTTCTTCAATTCCAGCTCCAAGGCTGACGAATCTGATAACTGGGGATCTAATAAGTCTATGGAGACTCGCCGGTTTAGCAGCAACATCAGCAGTGATTTTGGCCGAGAAAGGAGGGGCTTTGGTGCTGGTTTCGAGGGGGTGAACAATGGAGGCGGTGCGGACTCTGACAGATGGGGTAGGAGGGCACAAGACGAGGGTCGTGCGGACCCTGATAAATGGAGCCGAAGGGCTCAAAGTGAGGGAGGAGTAGATACAGAAAATTGGGGTAAGAAGCCTCAAGAGGAGGGCAACCCGTGGAATTCATCGAGGCCAAAGCTAGTTCTGCAACCAAGAACTCTGCCCGTGAGTGAGGGATCTGGGGGGTCATCACCTGCCAGTAAGCCCAAAGGATCGAGTCCGATTAGGGATGCTAGGCCAAAAGGATCAAACCCATTTGGAGACGCGAGGCCGAGAGAGGAAGTGTTGAAGGAGAAGGGGCAGGACTGGAAGGAGATTGATGAGAAGCTGGAAGCAGTCAAGATGAAGGAAGAGAAAGATGAAGGGTCTTTTGGAAAGAGAGATTTTGGGAATGGTAATGGCAAGACAGAGAGGAGTTGGAGGAAGAATGATGCTGATTCTGATGAGGCTGCTGTTCCAAGGTTTGCTCAATTTCCAACTTCTTAAGTAGTATCTTTTCTGATTTCCTAAATGATATTTCGTTCAATTGGTTGGAAATTTTATGGTTTCGGAGATATACAGCATGCCCGTGTTTGTTGTGTTTACGAATTGCTAGATAATGTTGTATGTGAACGTATCTTAAGCCCAACAATCATCAATTACTACTGTTCTTGATTCGGAAAATCAATGGTGTTTTTTAACATAATCTTGTACATTTATCAGCATGATGTATAGGGATTTGTGAACTATGCTTATCAGGGTGCTATACTGTTGTTATCTTAATCACAACTGCTAACATGAAAAACTAATCTGTGGTACCATTGGTTACTGTGCAAGTCCTTTGATGCGCATCCCTCTAGCAGCCAATCAGGGTGATGCTTTGAAGCAATCCGCATAACTGTGATAATATGCTGATTATCCAATGAAGATGTTAGCTGGGTACGAACATATTTTAATGTTTCAACTGAATTGAAATAATGAAATACTTGATATATAAAGTTTAGTTTTTTTTTGCTGTCTGCTTTCTTCTCTTAGCTGTCTTTGAGAATTAAGACTCATTCATCGCCCTCAAATGGAAGAGTGAGTGGATATCTATTTTCTGATCCTTCTAAGTGACTCGGTTTGATATGATTTTCCCACCATTGAATTTTCATTGCCGTTTTATTGTAGAAGCTATATTGGTGCCAGGGCTGCTCACTTTTTGAACGCTCTGAATTGATCAGTATAAAAGCAAAGGACAAATGGAGACTATAAGTTCTGTATATGTTTTGCTTTTTCAGTTTGTTCCATCCTAATTATGTGCATGGGGAGCTACGTAGTTGGTTATCAGAAGTTAATCAATCCTATGATAAATAGTTTTGAAGCTTAAAGGTTGAGAATTTATGTCTTGCCATTGATAATTTTGCCTGCAGTGCTGAGAATATTGAGGCTGTGGACGTTGCTGATAACTCTAAAGCAGAAGCATAGAAGGATGGTGGATCTGGTAAGTACAGGAGGCTAAGTTGAAGGTGCACTTCCATGTTAGAGAGATTGATTGGGTTTACTGCAAGATGAGGAGTTAACTAGAGAAGGTTTCCTTGTTCTTAGTTGTTGGGTACACTCAAGTTTTGTTTAATTCGATTGTGTACTATTGAAGTAATGAACCTGGAACAAAGATTTGAGACAGTTTTGATAGATAGTTTAGCTTTATGTTTGGTTTGTTGATGGTTTATTCCATAGATGTAATATTGATAAACGCTTGCTTTGCTCATCTTTGTCTAGACTTTTCCTCGCCATTGTCTATGTAATCAATCCAATTGTTACGCTCTAGTTCATTGTGTTTTTTTACAGTGTGCGAGGTGTCAAGTAATTGAGACAACTATAATCTTTAGTTACTGCATATGACAATGACATGGGTCTATCACTAATCACTCTATCTAATCATGCCGGACTTTATCGCTTCAAAATTTGAACTTCTAGTACAAATTCATTATTATGAAAACTTTAAGTACCAAAATCAGTGTATTAAAAGGTGCTCGCCTCTGCGCCGAGGCGCTTGAGGCCGAGGCGCTAAACTGGCTCTGCGCCTGGACTATGTTGAGGCGCAGACCCTCCAATGAAGCGCTCGTCTTGTTGCGTATCGTTGCGCTTCAACTTTGCGTGAGGCGCTCGCCTCTGCCGCCTAAGAAACTAAGATCTTGATCCTAAGATTTTTTCTTCAGTTTGTTTCGCTTTTCATTAGTAAAACACAACACAGTAGAACAACACGTTGGTTCATCTTCTTCCACAGCAAGACATCTACTTCTTTGAATGAGGCACAACCCTTTTTTGGATGCAAAAGGAGTAGAACACTCTTGCTTGAATGAGCATACCTTGGATTTGAGATTCTGAGAGATCTTCTCTTGTAAGTCTTTAAGATCAAGCTCAAACTCTGTCTGCCTCTTCACAAATTATGTTCTCGGCTTCTCTGCGGCTTCTTTTTCTTTGTTTAAGCTTTTGAAGTTCTTTGGTAATCTCTGTCAGTTTCTGTCCAACTCTTTTGACCTCTTGTGCATCAAACTCACTATTATATATTGTATATTTCCTCTGAAGTCATGTCAGCACATGCACCAATAAATTGTTGTTACCTGAACAGTGATACTCTTATTCTTTAATAGCTGAAGCTGTTTTTATTATTGTACAAGGTCACATCTTTTACTGCCACCATATTTTTTAACCAAGTTGTGTAGTCTTGTAACTGTGTTGTATTTTCAAGAAGAAAATACGGATTCGTCTCATCAAATAAAATGTAAATATTACTTAAAAGGTGTTAAAACTAGAAAAACTAAGTTTGTTGAATTTATCGTTTTGATTAGAATTTTATTCAAGTATTATAAATATATTTGCAATAGATATTATCATTATCATTATTTTAATATATATTATATTTTATATATTAGGTGTGCGTCATTCACCAAGACTAGCGTCTTATGTGCGCCTAATTTTAAGGCGATATTTAACATTTACGGCATCGGTGCGCCTCAATTTTTTTAATACACTGACCAAATTTACGTTTCTGCGTTTATCGAACTGTCTTCTTCTTCACTATATGGTCTTCTCTTGCTGATGCTTCGGACTTCCATCTCGGCACGGATTCACTCCATGCCCATCACCAGCTTCACGGACTCTTTCTTTCTGTGTCTGCTGATCGCCCTCTTCTTCCTTGTCGCCGTCGATGGATTCGCCGTCCAAGAAGCCAGCATCCAAGACATCCAGCTCGCATTTGCTAACAACCACCTCACGTTTCGCCAGCTGACCCAGTTCTACCTTGATCAGATTAAAACCCAAAATCCCCTTCTCCGTAGCGTTCTCGAAATCAACCCCGATGCTCTTAACCAGGCGGACGAGACCAAACATCGGTGATCTGCACGGAATCCCGGTGCTGCTTAAGGACAGCATTGGGACGAGAGATATGATGAATACTGTTAAATTTTAATATCGGGCCGAGCCACATCCAAATAGCAACCACATTATACAACTCGGGTTCCATCATAAAATCAATTGGTGATAGGAGGAGTAGTCTTATTGTATATATGGTGCTCAAGCTCAATTATGTATTTACCACCGGTGTGGTATTTTTGTCACTTGTCACCGTGAGTATTTCAACAAATACGACCCTGGGATCTTACGCGCTGATGGGAGCCAAGGTCCCGCGGGATGCTTCCGTGGTGGAGAGGCTTAGGAATGCAGGAGCTGTGATTTTGGGGAAGACGAGCCTTACTCTCTCCGGTCGCCGCAGATGGTTAGTGGTTGGTGCGCTAGAGGTGGCCAAGCCGTGGTAGGTTCTTGTAATTGCTCATTTAACTCCAATTTTGGATTGAAATGATTCTTGAATATCTCAAAACTTCTGATATGCATCGATCCTTGCAGCAATAGGTGAATTAGGGCTTGAAATTAGTTTCGTAGTTAGTATTTGCCTGTGTCTCTGCCTTCTGTATTGATAAACCATATCGACTTTACAACTGCATCTTACATTCATGAAATTAAGCTTGTTTGCTGTAATGGAACAAATGCAGAATCCATATCTGCACTCGGCAAATCCATGTAGCATCTACATGGTAGTAAAGTTCTTGGAACAGCTATCGCTTGAAGGGTTCGAGAAGCTAATGAAAGAGCATGGGCTCGATGCAATGGTGACCTTGGGTCCGAATGTGGGCTCAGTCATGGCCATCGGGGGCTACCCTGCGATCACAATGCCTGCAGGGTATCACATGGCCATCGGGGCTACCAAACTGATGATTTGTATCTAAGTTCGATTCGTGATTTAGGGTTAAAAAAAATAAAGATGCACCTCATAACAAAATCATAAATTTAAAAATAGTAATATTTAATAAAAGAAATGAATGTAATAATAACAATACAATATTCAGTCAACAGTGTACATAAAATCATATAAAAAAATATGTTAATATAAATAATTACATAGTATAAATACTATAAATGCATAGACGGTACTATAAACATGTGCATAAAATAATTATTTTTTCCAAAATATACTCAATTTAAAAATTGAATACCAAAATAAACAATTTTCAAAATAAAATCGCAATTAAAAAAATGGTTAATTATCAAATAGGTACCCCAACTTTATATGGTTTGACAGGTAGATACCTAAACGTTTTTTGTCGCAAATAGGTTGTTCAATTTTGTGAAATTAGCAAATAGGTATCTACCGCTAATTTTTCGTTAAGAATAAACGGAAAATAACATGAGGAGCAAATAAGTACTTGAATTTACAAGAACTAGCAAGTAGATTACCTGAATCGGTTCGGTCAAAACACTTTATTTTTTAAAAAAAAAAATTATATATCAAACACATGCATGACTCAATTCCATACGTTCTCAGTGCATTAAGGAAGCATCATGAACTCATCACTCGGGTCCATCGCCATCCTAACCCCGGTCAGGATAAGATCACTCTCAACTTCGTTTTACGTGGTTGTCACTTTCGTTCGGGTACTTCCTTAGTTCAGTCCTTGTCAACTTTACAAACTCGATAACAGAGAAAATCACACCGAGCAAAACGAATGATGACTAAGGATGACTGCGAAAACGAATACAAACAACTTGACTCGAAATCTAAACCTAGTTCGGAGATGGGCATCGTCGACAAACCCGACTTAGAATCTTAGTCTTTGAAGGAGAAACATGTATGTAGAAGGAGATTTTTTTGCAAAGAATATTCAGACCGATAATTTATATTGGATATATCGATCGTCTTATCATGTATATGCTATAAATTTTAAGACTCAACAACACGATCACGATATGTAGGTTTACGGGTTAATCCGTACGATCCGTTCTCATTTCAATTCTATGATATAAATTTTACATATTAACTAGTTCACTCGCACGACCTCATAAACCCTACTTAGATGCATCGAGAATTTATGGAGTTGAGTTATGCATATATTTGGTATATAAACCCTACCTTTATAATAAAAAAAAAAAAAAAAAAAAAAGTGGTTCAACTGAACCACTTCTGAACTGGTTCATGTATCTACTTGCTAATTTGTGTAAGTTCATGTACATGTTTGTCAAACTATGTCAAGTTCAGGTACCTGTTTGCTCCTCACGTGATATTTTTCGTTTATTCTAAACGGAAAATTAACGGTAAGTACCTATTTACTAATTTCACAAATTTGAGCAACTTATTTGCGACAAAAATAATAATAATAATAATAATAATACCTCTCTACCAAACCATGTAAATAATACTATTTGAAAATTACCCTTAAAAAAATAATTCGTACGGGCAACTAACTTTCGCGTTTGAACTTAGCGAATTTGGCAAAAACAAAAACTTAGCGAATGTTTATAGTTTATATGGGTATGTACATCTTATCTCTTCTGTGGTTCTCCAAGCTTCTTCAATGTCGCTCTCATCGATCTCCTCATTTCTCCCTCTTCTTCTACTGTGCTTTGCAGCTCCTTCTGCAACTTCTCACTCCCTCAACCTCAGTGAAGCCACCGTCGCCGACCTCCAAAAGGCATTCGACCAAAACAAACTCACATCCACACAACTCACTCTCTTCTACCTCTCCCAGATCCGCAAGTTCAACCCTGTCCTTCGGGGGGTTATAGAGGTTAACCCTGATGCTCTCCAGCAAGCCAACAAGGCTGACGTGGATCGCCGGCGTGGAAAGCCACGTGGAGATCTGCACGGCATCCCGGTGCTGCTCAAAGACAACATTGCCACCAAGGACAAGATGAACACCACGGCTGGATCCTTGGCTCTAGTGGGCTCAGTCGTGGCTCGTGACGCTGGAGTGGTGGCTCGGTTGAGGAGGGCTGGAGCTGTTATTTTGGGGAAGGCTAGCATGAGCGAGTGGGCCAACTTCCGCGGTGACGTCCCCAGTGCTTGGTGTGGGAGGACTGGTCAAGGAAAGGTATATATACATATATATGCATATATATTATTTTTGAAAAGTAGCAATGTTTGAAACTACTCATCTATATTACAGAACCCATATAATCTAGTTGCGGGTCCTTGCGGTTCAAGTAGTGGGTCAGCAATATCAGTTGCAGCCAATCTGGCTGCGGTTTCCCTTGGAACCGAGACCGATGGCTCAATATTGTGCCCTTCGAGCTCCAACGCTGTAGTCGGCATTAAACCCACTCTTGGTCTCACGAGCCGTGGCGGTGTCATTCCCATTACTCCTCGACAAGATACAGTTGGGTAAGTTTCTACATGGATCTCTCCTAGTCTAGAAACATATATATATATATAAATTAACTTAACAGCTATCAAAAAAATTATGTAAGAAAATGACTAAATACCCTTTATTTATCTTTATCAAAGCGAGCTCAAAATTTAATTTTGAACTCAGATTTGCAGAAATGAGTTCAGTTCGAACCTATATAAACAAATTTGAGTTTGAAATCATAATTAGGACATAAACATGAATAACAATATTAAAGAAAATGATAAAATCGTCATTTTAGTGACCATTTAATCATGTTTGTCAAATATAAGTGACTAAATATGATAAGTTTAACAAAAAAATCACATTTTTGAAACGTAAGTGACTGATTAGCTACACAAAAAAATCATAAGTGACAATTTAGCCGGATAGTATCAAAATAAGTGACGGTTGAACTGATTCACCCAAATATACATAGAGAGATAATTCAATCACACAATGTTGAAAATAAAAAGGCAAAAATCATATTTAAATTCATGAGTCTTTGGGTATGTATTCGATATATATCGATATTCATAGATATCAATTTAAGAGATGGTGTATTCTGAAACGACTTTTCATTTCAAGTTCGAACTTAAGAGAAAGTTAGTTAAGTTGGTTATCTTAAACTAATAATGGTATGAAAACATGTTTACATATATTTTAAAGTAAACGAAAATAGAATGAGAGCGTATGATATAAATTTGATTGGAGAGTTTTGTGTATAAAGCGATATTTGCACATATAAGCTTAAGAAATTAAAGTTCATAGCTAGATATATCGAATTTTTTTATTCATAAGCTCTTACTCACATAAGCTAGATACTATCCGACACCACACCATATAACGCTAGAGTAACGTGTTAGGTATTGAAGTCTGATTAGTATTAATGTACGCGTCTCGCGGTCGCCCCCACCCGAAGGCGGGGTTAGGAGTAGCGCCCCGAACCTGTAGACTGTACTTTACTGTATTTCTCCATGTATACGTAATAGTAACTGTAACCGTACTGTATTTCTCCATGTATACTGTACTGTATTTCTCCATGTAACAGTAACCACATTAATATATTTGGTCAAATCCCGTGAATGTTACCTAATTGGGTGTTACCACGAAAAACCTGAGCTTCTTCTTTTCTCTTCCTCTCTCTGTGTTCTTTCTGAATTTGTGTGTGAAATTCTTCATCCGATTGAAGTGTGAATCGATCCTAACATAAAGTTCCATTGCAGAAATGTGCATCATGCTCCAATGAATGAAAACGTTTTATATACAAAGATCCATCCTTTTTTTATCTATTGAAACATGTCATGCATTGAGTACTGCAGAAAAAAACATGTCATCTTCTCTTTTCTCTTTGCTTTGTATTTGCAGCCCCATGTGTAGAACTGTATCGGATGCTGTAGCCGTGTTAGAAGTCATAGTTGGATTCGATCCATATGACGCAAATGCCACAACCAAGGCGTCCAAATACATACCAACAGGAGGCTACAAGCAGTTTCTCAAACATGATGGACTCAAAGGCAAGAGACTTGGTATCTTTAAGAACCTCTTCAGTTCTACTACTCAAGCTCTGAATACCCTAAGGTGATGACGATGATGATGATGATCCCATCTGCTGATTGATAGGATGGTAATTTCATCAAATAATGAACTAACTTTCATTCATCAATCAACAAACTTTTGTTAGGAAACAAGGTGCGATCTTGGTAAACAGCTTGGAAATACCAGCTGCTATGAATGATGATTACTCCAGCTCCGAAATGGATGCAACGTTGGCAGAATTCAAGATAGCTCTCAATGCATACCTCAAAAACCTCGTGTCGTCCCCAGTCCGATCCTTATCCGATGTCATTGCCTTTAACAACAAGCACAACGCCGAGGAGAGGACCACAGAGTACGGCCAAAGCTTGTTTCTTGACGCCCAGAAGACTCAAGGAATCGACTTGAAGGCACGGAAAGACTTAGTAAGAATTGATCGAGATGGATTCGTGAAGTTGATGGAGATTAATAAGTTGGATGCTGTCGTTTTTCCTGGTTCAGTTTTGTCTTCTGTTCTTGCAATTGGAGGACACCCTGGTATCGTTGTTCCTGCAAGTTATGACAGCAATGGAGTGCCATCGGGATTGTGCTTCGGTGGTCTGAGGGGGGATGAGCCGAAGCTCATAGAAATCGCTTATGGGTTTGAGCAAGCTACCAAGGCGAGGAGACCTCCTCCAACACTCGGTTTGCCTTGAAAAGTATCATATATGTGCACTAGACACGGTCATATCCCTTTAAAGGAATAAATATTAACGGGCTAATTTATGAAAATTGCTAATTAAATATTACTTTTTTTTAGATAAAATGTTAGTTGAATAATTTGTTAGTTTTTTTTATTAATTTTAGTGGGAAAATTGCACGAAAACTTTTTATTATGATGATAAAATGACTTTAAATTTTAAAATTGAATTAATTTATTCATAATTGGAACAATTTCAATCTAATATATATTATAAAGTATAAAATAAATAAAGAATACATATTTATTGGAATTTTTTAAAAAAGTAAGCATATTTATCTTTTTTAAAAGTAAGTAAACAAAAAAAATATTTTAAAAAATAGGTATACGCGGCACCCCGGATAGCGCGTATTGGACATACGTGCACCCTGGGTGGCGCCTATTCCATTATTATTATTTTTTAGATTTTGTCGATAATGATGACTCGATGTTTAATTAAAAATAAAATTATGTATTTATTTAAAAAAAAAATAAAAAAATTATAGTAAGTAGATATTTTAATTCTGATTCAAATGATGTAAAAAATATTAAATTTGGATTTACGGATTGATTATACGGTGTGCCGTAAGTTGAGATATGAAAATTTGACTTAAAAAATTATAACTCAGACTATGTAAGTTCAAACTCACCACAGTTAACGTCATTTATGTTGTAATTCAATTATCTACCTAGGGTAATTTTTTTGATTGAAAATACAGTGATTTTGTAACCTAACATCGTTTGTTTTATAATTTGACCGAAATAATTAAATGCATTAGGTGAGAAATTTAATTATGTACTTATTCAAATATATTACGGTGCGTAGATAATTTAATTACGAATTAAATGACGCTAACTATGCGTTAATTTTTTACTTTTAGACTGATTGTATAATACAATACATAAAAAACTCTACATACGATACACAACTTTTCAAATAGTAAATTTACATTTTAAATAGGCGTCACTTCAAAGTAATGGAATAGGCGCCACTTCAAAGTAAAAATAGTGGTGCCTATTCAATAGTAAAAAAAATAATGGAATAGGCACCACTCAGGGATGCGCGTATGTCAAATACGCGTTACCGGGATGTGCGTATACCTATTTTTTGAAATATTATTTTTGTACTTACTTTTCTTAAAAAACAAAATGCTTACTTTTTAAAAAACTTGAGATGAACTTAAGACTTTAATAATTTATAAAGTATAAAGTTAAAGTTAAATGTACTTTATAAAGTATAAAGTTAAAATAAATATAACACAAAACTTTAAAAAAATACATATTTATTGAGATGAACTTAGACTTTAATAATTTACAATGTTATTTGTTCTAACCGTACTTATTTAGTTATTTGAATCATCTTGACTTATTTTTATTTTTAAATATCTTTTATTTTATGTTTTTTATGTTTTAAAAAATATACTTCATATTGTATAAATTATATAAAGATTTTAAAAAATATATTTTTTTATATTTGTTGCTTATAGTTAATTCACCTTGATTATTTTTATAACATATATTATTTTATATTTAATTTTCATGAAAAAGTAAAGCTCATTTAAAAAAAACAAAAAAAAAGTTGTTACTTGTTAGTGAATATGGTCCCCGATGCACATGCAGTCATGTCCCAACTCCCAAGAACATGCATTGTGTCTGTCGACAATACGATTACTTTTCTGAATCTTTCCCTTCTCATGCCTGATGATTGATTCCATTGTGTCAAAACCACTCTAAATTACAACAGAACTCCTTATACTTATAAAACTAATTAAACCAGCCCACAAACTTTACATGTTAAATAATTGTCTTCCCAATACAATACAACCACCTCAAAAGTCAAAAGTCAATTATATTGGGGCACTATCATAGTGCCACTATGTGGTTGGTTATAATTGTGGGTTAAACATGACAAAAAAAAATATAATTGTGGGTTAAATACTAAATAGTTACCCAAACTTTAGACGTTTTACAAATAGTTATCGAAACTTTGAATGAAGGTGCAAATAGGTATCTTCGTTAAGTTTTTCGTTAAATATAGACGAAAATGACGTAACAACACATGATTGGTCCATAATTTAGAAAACTAAATAATTTTTTAAAAATACCAAAAAAATTAGAAAATTACTTAAAATTTTGGAAAATTAATAGGAAAAAAAGTTTTTAATATAATTTTTGTATTGAAAAATATGAAAAAAAAATTAAAAAAAATCTAATCATTTATTTTTATTTTTATATCATTTTTTTAATAAAAATATTATAATTAAAACTCTTATTTTTTTCTCTATTAATTTTTCAGTTTATTTTAGATTTTTTTATTTTTTTAGTATTTTTAAAAAATAATATAATTTTTAAAATTATGGACCAATCATGTGCTGCTACGTCATTTTCCGTTCACATTTAACGAAAAATTTAACGTAGGTAGCTATTGCCCCATGTGTCAAAGTTGAGGTAGCCGTTTTTGAAAATTCAGTTTGGGTAACTATTTGTAAAACGTCCAAAGTTCGGGTAGTTATTTGGTATTTAACCCTATATTTATTTTTATGTAGTTAAACGGTTATGTACGTTTCAGTAATGTGAGTTCACTACGGGAGAGGAGGTCATCACCGGCCAAAAATACCATTTGTAACGGCTGGAATATCCAGCCGTTATAATGTGACGGCTCAACTGAATTTGAGCCGTTACAGGACGAGTCGGCAGCATTATCACGGCTCAAGTCCAGTTGAGCCGTGACAATTGCCGGCTCATGTTAAAACGAGTCACGGAAGTAATTATCGCGGCTCGTTTGAGTTGAGCCGTGATAATGATTTTTATTATTTATTTATTTTATTTGGGTGGGTTTCCGCCAAAAATATTTATATTAAAATAAAGCTTCTTCTTATTTTATTTTTTTTGGCCAACACCTTATTATTTTATTATTGTCTTTTTCACTTTTTGTAGGTAGGTTGTCTTCTTCCTTGGTGGACAGCCTGTGCCACACACTACTCGATGTCCCCGTCTAAACTCATCATCCGCAGCGTCCACACATCGTCCGCGATGGCATGAGCTTCTTTCGCCGTCGGGAGGTTGGTGCCCTCAAAGAACTTATCCAGGGGGATGTACGGACGCCGGAGGAAGTACGTGTTAATTTCTTGCCGACGCTGATGACGGTGTAGTCCAACCCGAGCGCCTTCAGCTCCTTGATCCTCAACTCCGCCTTCTTGAGGATCGCGTTGTTGAATCCACCACAGAGACCGCGGTCTCCGGTGACGACGACGAGGGCCACCTTTTTCACGGGACGCACCTTGGTCAGCGGCGAGTGACAATAGTTCTTCGCGGGCCATCTCCATACATAAATATGTTGTTCATGTCCTTGTCGACGGTGATGTACTCGTCGTAGATTCCGGCTTTCACGTAAATGACCCATCGACCCTTGTTGCCTTTCGGGCAGGCTTTGAGCGCCGCCGCAATGCTCTTGTACTGCCCGCTGCCTTCCTTAGCTACTCGGGTAAGGACAGGAGATGGAGTTGGTGGAGGTCCTTGGTGAGCTCGTCCTCCACGCCTGAATAAGAAAAAGAAGGTATATGCAGAATAAGAAAAAGAAGATGACAGAGGGAGAGGTGGGAAGAAGAGAAGTTTGAAGCGGCAGTAGGTGGTCCTCCTTTTGGCCAATAAAAAAAAAAGAACAAGTGGAATAAACATTAAACAATTAGAGAAATTGGTGAAAAGCAGGAAATTGTCAGTGTTGAGCGGTAAAGTGACATTAAACAATGCTGAGCAGATGGCATTGGGCAGTGGAGGTATTGGGCAGTGGTAAAGTGACATTAATTAATGTTTTTAACACGGCTCAAGTCCAATTTGGGCCGTGATAATCGGAACGGCTCAGTAAATCGAGCCGTCAAATAAGCCCAACCACGGCTCAATGTCATTTGAGCCGTGGTAGTGAAATAAATTTGATTTATCACGGCTTAACACACATTGAGCCGTGATTGTTGGCCGTTATTTCCCATCTCTCCCGTAGTGGTTTTATTCAGTCACATATGCTTGATAAATGTAATTAAATACTCAATAAAATGATGATTTTACCATTCCATTTCATATTGTTCCTCATGTTCATCTTCTTCCTCGATTCAAACTCGAAATCTGAGTTCGAAATGAGATTCCAAGTTTGAATCGAGTAAGAAGATGAAGAATATAAATATAAACATGAAGAATATAAGTTAAAAGGTATTTTAGTCATTTTTGGATATATATTTTTTCTGTAATAGTTCATTCACATTTTGAAACATAAATAATTGTTCAACAAAAAATTCAATTGTTCAGTCACATTTATCAACATAAGTGATTGTTGAGATAATTTACATACATTTATTTATCCAAAGAACATCTTAATTGTTGAGAAAGATTTATGTGGTAACATGTTTATTCATTTATAGAACCTAATAATAATACTAATAATCTTGATTACATAATCCAAATAATCATATATGGCAATGACGTGTCAACTAGCAAATTGTAACTCAACTAACACGCAAATTGCAAATATTTTAAACGTCTTAACTAGCAATTTTCATTAAAAAAGATTTAAAAATTAAAAAGATTTTTTAAATACAGAACTATGTAAAGATTTTTTTTATATTAATGAACGTATTTTTACAAATTTAGAAGGTTGGAGACTGTTTTGGTCTATTCCATTACATATTATTATATTACCATGCAAATCATCATGCCAATTATAGAGAATTAACGAACTTACCAAATATCAAATATGCACTATTCTTGAATATCTTCACTTACTATACCTAACCAAACCTGCCGCCATTGAAGGTAATGAAATATCATCCCAAATCCCTCCTATAAAGAAAAGAAACCCTCCTTTGAACTCTTCTTACGTTCTACAGTAAGTATAGAACACGCAGAGATGGAGGAAAAGAAGCTTTTTCTAGCCCTAACCCTCTTACTCAGCACCCTCTCCGTTCTGCCATTGTTGACGCAGTCCACGGCGGAAGACCTCCGCGAGGTGGATGACTGGTTCAACGCCCTACCCAATGCAGAGCTAAAGAAGACAAAACTCCATTACTACTTCCATGACACACTCTCAGGTGACCACCCTTCCTCACTCAGAATCGCCGAATCGCCCTACACAAAGAACTTCTGGACCGCGTTCGGATCTCTCAACATGTTTGATAATCCCCTCACGGCGGGACCCGATCCGAAATCCGAACTCATTGGCCGCGCGCAGGGGTTCTACGGATCTTCCGGGCAGGAGAAACTCTCCCTCGTACTCAACATAAACATCGTGTTTACTGGGAAGCAGTTCAACGGCAGCTCACTGAACATCGTGGGGCGGAATCCGATACTCGAGAGCTACCGTGAACTGGCTATCGTCGGCGGGACTGGGGTTTTCCGATTGGCACGAGGGATCGTGTCTGTCCAAACTTATAGCTTCAACATGACCTCCGGCGATGCCATTGTTGATCATCATGCTACAGTTCTGCATTACTAGCTAGGGTTTAGACTGTAATGATCAGTTGAATAACTAAGGGAAGATTTATCAGATCAACTATAATATAGTAGCTTGAGAAATTATGTCATATTGGAAATCGCCTTTCTCCTTGGCTTTAGGGTTTATTGAAAAATTTAAAGTAAGTCAGGATTTATGGACTTTTTTTATCAGAGAAATGGAATGTTACTTAGATAATATAAATTTCATGCCATGCAATTAATTAGCATTTCTTCACACTATGGAAATTATGAGATAAATTATAGATTTATCCATGGAAAAAAAATTATGGACGTAAATGTAAAGTGAGATTGATATATACATATATATATATATTTGTTTATAATATTTTTATTATTATTTTACTCTATATGGAATTTTTTTATTTATAATAGTACTTTTAATTTTTTAGTATGATAATCAAATAGTCATAAATTATTATACGTTACTCTTATTTATGAATTGATTTAATAATTGTTTTTTAATGTGAAATAAATGTAAAAACTAAAGAGTTTACAAAATGTTTTTTTCAAAAAATTATTTAATGTGTTGGGCGTTTTCTTATGTTTGGGCTGAGAAAAAAATATTCAAGCCCGCCAATCACTAGACTGGGGCTAAACTGGGCTTAACGTGGAGAAAAATAACTGATGGCTACTCCGTACGCCTGGTTTCGCGCCGAAAAATAGCCCGACCGTTCTGTGGGTTTGGGCCTTTGGGGCCTTGGTTTTGGCAACACTCACAGTTTGTCCATGCCCGTATGGATACTCCATGCGCCCGGTGTATTCACTAAGTCCTATCACCTTGTCCATCTTTACTTTTGACAATGGCGGGTTCTGGGTGGGGATATGGTTTCCTTTGGCTTCTTCATCTCCTTCTAGTTTCATAGGTACGTCTCCTCTTCCATTCTCTTCTTCAGCAGTACGTCAGATTCTTCCCTATTATAAGCTTCTGCAACTTCAGTAGCTCAAAGGAAATAACTGACAAATGGAGGGTTTGCTGAGCACTTTCCCCCACGCTAGATGCTTGAAACCCTTAATTTTCCCTGCAACATCACTCCGAAATCTTCACCTGAGCGGTGTCATCTCGACCCAGAAATTAAAACTCGGACTTCTCAGAACTAGCTGTCTTGGGTCGATTAAGGGCGATGCTATTGGCAGCAAGATTAAGATTGTGATTAAGGATGATGATGATGATATTGAGGATGTAGAGGATGGGGATTCCGACTGGGAGAAGGAATTTTTAGGGGAACTCGACCCTTTAGGTTACCAAGCTCCAAAGAAGCGAAAGAAGGAACCGAAGTCGAGGTTGCTCCAAGACACTGAAGGAATGGATTGGTGTGTGAGGGCCAGGAAGGTTGCTCTCAAATCGATCGAAGCTCGAGGGTTTTCCCGTACCATGGAAGACTTGGTTTCCGTCAAGAAGAAGAACAGGAAGAAGAAGATCAACAAAAAGGTTCAACCCAAGAAAATCGATGTTGAGGAGGAGGAGGATGAAGATGAAGAGTGGAAACCCGACTCAAATCAGGAAAGTCTGGATTTTGAAGATTTTGCGGAATTTGATGCTCTAATGGGTGATAGTGATGGTATTAGTACCAGTGATTTGAAGAAGAAGGTGAGTACCATGGCTGATGGGATGTTCATGGAGAAAAGAGAGAAAACCATGAAAGAATTTGTCAAGAAGCTATCCCAATTCTCAGGACCTTCTGATCGTCGCAAGGAAGTTAACATGAATCGAGAAATTGTAGAATCCCAAACTGCTGAAGAAGTTCTTCAAGTTACTGCAGAGATGATCATGGCTGTTGGGAAGGGCTTGAGCCCTTCACCTCTATCCCCTCTCAATGTTGCCACTGCTTTGCATCGAATTGCTAAGAACATGGAGAAAGTCTCAATGGTGACTTCTCGTCGATTGGCATTTGCCCGACAAAGGGAGATGTCAATGCTCATAGGAGTTGCTATGCTAGCCTTACCAGAGTGCTCTGCTCAAGGTATATCAAACATCTCTTGGGCCTTGTCCAAAATTGGTGGAGATTTACTTTATGTGTCGGAAATGGATCGAGTTGCTGAGGTAGCTTTGACCAAGGTCGAGGATTTCAATTCCCAGAATGTTGCTAATGTGGCTGGTGCTTTTGCCTCGATGAGACACTCTGCACCTGATCTGTTTGCAAAATTGTCTGACCGGGCATCACACATAATAGACACATTTCAGGAGCAAGAACTTGCTCAGCTGCTCTGGGCTTTCGCTTCATTAAACGAGCCTGCAGATTCTTTACTTGAATCTGTTGATAATGTTTTCAAGAATCCTGACCAGCTCCATTGCCGCTCAAATCAAAGTCCCGATCTTGATTTGCACGGAGATTCCAAATCCACTTCTCCTGTGCTGAAATTCAACAGAGACCAACTGGGTAATATTGCTTGGTCATATGCAGTTTTGGGGCAATTAGACCGAATATTCTTTTCAAATGTGTGGAAAACGATAAGCAGTTTTGAGGAGCAGAGGATCTCGGAGCAGTACAGAGAAGATATCATGTTTGCTTCTCAGGTCCATCTTGTAAATCATTGCCTCGTGATGGAGTACCCACATCTATCTTTGGGTCTCAGAGATGATGTTGAAGAGAAAATCGCTCGAGCTGGGAAAACAAAACGGTTTAATAAGAAAGTGACTTCGTCTTTTCAGAAGGAAGTGGCTCGGCTTCTAGTAAGCACCGGGCTTGATTGGGTAAAAGAATTTACTGTTAATGGTTACACAGTAGATGCAGTCTTGGTTGATAAGAAGGTTGCTTTGGAGATCGATGGACCGACCCATTTCTCAAGAAATTCAGGTACGTTTGATGCATCTGTATCTCTATTCATCGTAACAATAATTTTTTTCCTTTCAAAATCAATAAAAGTTTCCAATTTTGCAGGAGTTCCTTTGGGACATACCATTGTAAAGCGGCGTTATCTTGCTGCAGTTGGATGGAAGGTTGTGTCTTTATCACATCAAGAGGTATGTTTTCTTGGGCCACACTCCATTGTCCTAACTAGGGCTGATCATGGGCGGGGCGGGCCGGTCCTGAAGGCAAGACCGAGACCGAAATTTCGGTCTTGCCTTCTGGAGGACCGAGACCGACCTCGGCCAAAAAAGCCCGCTCGAATTGATCTTTTTTGACTCGGTCCTGGACCGAATCTGAACCAAAAAAAAAAACTGAATTTGTCCAAATACAAACATCATTAGAATCAAAATAACAAACATACAAAATACAAATCAAAGTAACAAATCAACCGAGTAACAAACATACAAAGTTCATTTTCTCTCATAGTTCTAAATATACATCATTGGTTTTTAGGGTTTGCATAGTAAATTCGGTCTGGGCCGGTCTTAATCGGGATTTCGGTGAAAAAACCCGAGACCCAGCCCGACCTTGAAGAAAAAAAAACGTCCGCTCAGTCCTAGTCAGTCCGGTCTTGTCGGGAATTCGGTCTAACAGTCTTTTTTTATCGTCCCTAGTCCTAACTAATCTTTAATACAATGAAGTTTCAATTTTTTTTATACATTTTTTGGGACAGTGGGAAGAGCTTCAAGGTGAGTTTGAGCAGCTAGAGTACCTCAGACGCATTCTTGAAGAACACCTGAGCTAAAAGCTCATCGACTGGCCCAATGTAAGTCAATCAAGTAGTATCTTCCTCAGTGATAGCAGCTAGAGATTGCGAAAACCCGACTTGTGATGTTGTTTAAGTCATAATCATGAACTGCCATGTTCTTCGCCTTTACGTATTCTCTGTTTTTTGCCAGTTTTTGCATTATTAGCTGTTGAAAAAGACTGCTAAACATGCAACAGAAAAAACTGAATTATGATGTGGGTTTTCTGAAATTAGCATTTTTTTCCAGATACAATCACAAGCAACTACCGTATTTGGCAATCGAATCGCCGCTGATATGCTTCAAGCCGTTATGATTTCGGGTATGTATCTATTTGTTAAAGGAGGTGTAGGATTGGAATCTGCTGGCATTTTGAAATATCAAGCTTCATTTTTTATTCTTCTCATAATAATGTCTTGCTGTATTCTTCAGTATCTGAATCATCATAAGTTTGACTGAATATATTAATTGCATCCTAAACTATTTATTTGACCTAATCACGTTCTCAAATAGGGCAGATCATGGGCGGGCCGGTCCTGAAGGCAAGACCGAGACCGAAATTTCGGTCTTGCCTTCTGGAGGACCGAGACCGACCTCGGCCAAAGAAGCCCGCCCGAGTCGGTTTTTCTTGACTCGGGCCGGTCTCGGTCCTGGACCGAATCTGCACAAAAAAAAAAACTATGAGCTCATGGTATTCTTTAGTAAAAGGCGAAACTCTGAGCTTACTGCATGGCTGCGTGGTTTGTAAATTTATCAGGATGCAGCTTTTATAGAAATAGAAAATCTCCCAAATCCACATTATTTCGGTGTGGTATTATGAAAATCTCAAATCCACATTCTTTTGGTCCAGTCCGGTCCGGTCCTAAACGGGCTTTCGGGGGGAAAACCGAGACCGACCTTGAAGGGAAAAAAAAATGTATGCTTGGTCCTAGTCGGACCGGTCTTGTCGGGAATTCAGTCCAACAGTCTGTTTTGATCCCCCTATTCTCAAATATTAATTGATAACTCAGATAATCCCTACCAGCATTTCGTCAACTACAAGGACATGTAAACAAATCATTAGCTCTTCTTTTTTTAGTCACCCAAATAATAATTAGCTGTTCTTTCGATGATATATACAACAGCTTAGGAAATGTAGTCTGGCAGGTAATACAGCAGAATAACAAAGTCAACTCCCTCCTATTCTTCATCTTCTTCCTCTAGGGTTCTTCAATGGGGTCTATAGTCTCCAAGCAGATCCAGAGAAGGATCGATATTCTAAAAGAGGAGAGAGCTCTCCTTGATCTTAGCGAAAGCTTCGGCTCGGATTTCCCGGGCTCTGACTACCGTCCATTCAATAGGAAAACATGGATGGAGGAGCTCAACCCGAAAAGTCTATGCATCAATAAGATTGTGTGGCCTGGATCGCACGACTCTGCGACTGATGAGATCGGGATCCCAGGTATTTCTCGCCCATTCGCGCAATGCCAATCTGTAAGTATATATGGTCAGTTAGTCAGAGGTGCTCGGGTTCTTGACATTCGGGTCGAGGAACACCGACTTGTTTGTCACGGCATCCTTGTGTCTTACAGCGTTGATGTTGTCATTAATGATGTTAAGAAGTTCTTGTCTGAGACAAGGTACGAGGTGATTATACTCGATATCAGAACCGAGTTTGGTCACAAGGACCCGCCAGGGTTCGAGCGGTACTTGGTGGATCAGCTCGGAGAGCACTTGATTCACCACGACGAGGCTATCTTCACAAAGACAGTTCAAGAACTATCTCCGAAGCGAGTCATCTGCCTGTGGAAACCTAGGAATTCATCGAAACCGAAGGCGCAGGGCCCGCTGTGGAGCGATGGGTACCTGAGAGACGACTGGACCGACACCGATTTACCTGAGACGAAGTTCGAGAATAATGTAAAGCGTCTGGGCGAGCAAAAGCGTGTCTCCGATCGTAAATACTTTTACAGGGTTGAGAGCACGCTTACGCCTCAACCCGACAACCTCATCCTGTGTGTGAAGCCAGTGACTGCTCGGATCCATGAATACGCGCGTCTCTTTATCAGTCAATGTTACTATCGAGGTTTGCTCGATCGTCTGCAAATATTTTCGACCGATTTCGTGGATGAAGATTTCGTCGATGCATGTGTCGGGCTGACGTATGCAAGGATACAGGGCAAGGCTTGAACTAAATACGTTCAATTCTTGGAACGGTGAGGAAGAGTGGTTGTTGCTTGTTTGGAGTGTCCATCATTTGGTAGTACATAAGGCGCATCTCCTGCCAAAAAAGTTCTTTATGGGACTAATACGATATTGGTCATAACGTTCGGTCAGATTTTCAGTTTTTCTCTTGGAGTTTAAATCGTAAAATTTATATTTGGTCAAAGTGCAAGTTTGTTTGCCTTTCTGATAACTTTTTAATCCAAATTTAACATAATAAGTTTTAAAATTTGTAAAAATAACATGAACTTTCAAAAATGTCAAACCATCTAACTTTTTTAAATGTTACAATTGAGTTTGGATTCGATCGGGACTCGATTGAACCCCAATCGAGGGGGATCGGGTCTGAGTTTTGGTCCAGATCGACCCCCTATGGGTGGACGAGCAGGTTTGGGTCCAATCGAATCAAGGCTCAATTGTAACATTTGAAAAAGTTTGAAATTGTTAAATTGTGATATTTTTAAAAGTTTTTTGTTATTTTTTAAATTTTTAAAACTTATTTTGTTAAATTTGAATGAAAAAATTTGACGAAATGGGCAAACTTACCCTTTTGCCTAACATAATAAATATAATTTTTACGATTTAAATTTAAAGGAAGAAAATTGAAAATTTGCTTGTTTTGGAGATATTTTACTCATGATACTAAATATTCCTCTTCGCTCCAAACTTTCATAAATGATTACAAAGACCCTTAAAATTAGAAAAGAATACAGCATTGACCCTAAATTTTGAGATCTCGATGATATGTACTTTTAGGTTGTTATTACTTGTTAGTAGCTTTAGACCGACCACCCACGTGTATTCACACGTGACTATAGAGCATAGAGAGTATTTTTTTATTTTTTTTTCCAAGCATAGAGAGTATGTATTATGTAAGACCATCTTCTTTACGTGTAGAAACAGAGATAAGAAAGCTAATCGACCTGATTACCGAGGTTGTCCTCTTCCTTATCCGACAATGACATAATTTTATTAGTAAACCCTAATCCATCTTATCTGCTGTATAATGTCAATTAGCAAACCTTATGAAGATAAGATCCAAAACCACAAATTAACACCTTACTCAAAAACTACCACATCAACTAAACCTTAGAGATTATCCAAATTTTGTGTCAATGTGCACTCCAAATAGAAGAGACATCTTAATGTTAAAAATCGAAACCTGACACTCAGGGCGAACTACTAACATTCATCACGAAGCAATCCCGATCTATCGAAATGCGAACATTAAACCTAGTTAACTTGATCAATAGTTCATCTTCTTCAAGTTGCAAGAGTTCCGGCTTGAAGGTGAAGTATTATCAAAGCTTATTTAACTTGTCATTGCTCTTGCATTGATGGAGGAAAGATTAATGGGTCTAGGGGTGAGCGGTTCCGGGTACCCTGTAATTTTAGGAGTTTTTGGAACCTACCCTGTTGCACACAGGGTGTTGAATTTTGAAATCGGCACCTACCGTGTTGCATTTGGAACCGGAACTTACCCAGAAGTTGTTTATACCAACGGTTCTGGGTACCATTTTTGAAACATGTTTCAAAATAAGTTATATAAAACATGTTTATATTAACTGGTTTGAAACTGATTTCCCCCTAAAACAACAATCATACAAAATGATAATACAATCCTCCAACAATCACAAAATGTTTTCACAAAATCATACACGTAGGAGAATCAAGATTGTGTGTGTTGTGCGATAAAAGAGAACTGCGAGAGAAAACTTAGAAAATGAACTGCGGCAGTTTGTACCATGTAAACCAACAACAAATTTAGGGTTAAAAACTTAGAAATAATAATAGAACAACTATTATTTTGTAAGGGATGGACTCATTTAAGAGTGAACAAATTACCCATTTGGAACCGGAACCTATCCGGAATCGACATTTAGCCTAGGATCCAAATAACAAATATTAAGAACCTGTATTTTAAGTTCTGATTCTGGTTCAGGTAAAGGGTACACTGAATCAACTCGAAATCGAATATATATACATATATTGCAGACCCTCGGCTGGGTCAATTTGACCCAAGTCAAACCCTAGTTTTTTTTTTGTTTTTATTTTTCAGTTTTCGTTTTTTTTTAAAATACATTTATAAACAATAATTTTATTAATATACAAAGTTTTAAAATATTTTTTAAAACTTTTTCATAATTTTTTCGTATTTGTTTTAATTTTTCTATTTATTTTTAAATTAATTATTATATTATATATCTACGTAGCGCTTGACGTAGACCATTTAACAGAAAAATCTAACGGTTAACTAACAAAATACATTGACTAACAGAATACAGTAGAAAAATCTCATCCAAACATAACATACCATTTGACCACATCAAAAAAAAAAATGGTATCATTTGATCACATGACTCAAACATATGGTAACATTAAACCTATTAACTCTTTAATATATAATAGAAAAATGTTTTTTTTTTCAAATATAACGAGTGTTTAACTGTTTATAGTTACGCTTACTTTATTTTATTATTTTAATATGATAATTTGCTGCTTTTGCGCCCCATGTGTCTCTTTAAGGTCGTCAACAATTGATTAATCACACAATTAAACAAGTTGTGGTTAACTGACTTCAAACACAAAAGTTGAAGGCTCTTGTTGCACTTACTAAAAACTAAAGGGTAAATTGTATTAAACGACGGAAATGAAAAGCCCATATTCAACGACTGGAGATCCTACCTACTTTAGCGTCCGTCCGTCAGATGTCTCGGATCAGACTTTCAGGTATTGGTTGACAACACATGGGACCCAATAAGCAGTTAAATCTAAATTGAATCTTTCCATGAACAACCCGAATCAGCCCTCACGTATCACTGCCCCTTCAACTTTAGTAAAATCCATAAAAGTCCCCCAAAAATTTTCAGTTATGGTCAAGTTGTTTTTACTTCAGCTATTTTACTTTATTACCCTTGTTCTATAGTGAAAATTCCATAATTAAAGTTAATCTACTGTATAAATAAATACATTGGGGCTTAAATAGGCATGTTGGTAAAGTATGGGACTATAAGTTGATGTACAGAAATTGGATAAGGGTAAAAATCGAGGACTAGGGTAAATATTTTTTTCGCATATAAACCTAAACGCTGCCAACCCTTAATGCACTCAAGTCTCCCTCCCATTGAGTGCGAGACAGTTTCTGCTAGGGTTTTCTTCGTTGCAATCGCCGTCAGAAAAATGGGGGAGAGGATCACGGGAAAGGTGAAGTGGTTCAGTGACCAAAAGGGCTATGGCTTCATCACCCCCGACGATGGCAGCGAGGATCTCTTTGTCCACCAGTCATCGATCAGATCCGATGGATTCCGCTGCCTCGCTGAGGGAGAGTCCGTCGAGTTCGTGATAGAGGTCGACGGCAACCGTACCAAGGCTGTCGAGGTTTCTGGCCCCGATGGTGCTGCTGTCCAGGGAACCCGCAGCGGCGGTGGTGGTGGTGGACGAGGCGGAGGTGGATACAGCTCCGGCGGTGGAGGATATGGAGGCGGAGGGTACGGCGGACGTGGAGGTCGTGGTGGAGGCGGAGGATACGGTGGTGGCGGTGGCGGATACGGTGGTGGCGGTGGCGGATACGGTGGTGGCGGATACGGTGGGGGAGGTGGCGGATACGGCGGAGGAGGTGGCGGTGGAGTCTGTTACCGTTGCAACGAGTCGGGTCACATTGCCCGAGACTGTTCCCAGGGAGGCGGCGGTGCCGGAGGAGGAGGAAGGTATGGCAGTGGTGGTGGTGGCGGTGGCGGTGGCAACTGCTTCAAGTGTGGTGAATCTGGACACTTTGCTCGTGACTGCGCACAGGCTAGTAACTGAATTCACAAAGCTATCCAGATAGCTATATTTTTATAGTTTAATTTAAATCGCGTTAGTATGTAGTTTCTTACATTGGATCTGGGATTCTCTATCTAGGCTTGGATTTGCTATTTTAGTTTGTTGTTATTTGATGATCTATGATTTTCATGGGTATGTGGTTCGAGATTTCGTCGTTGGCTCTTGCCTAGTGTTTCATTGGTAAGTTGATCCGATTCTTTTTATGTTGTCAGTGCTTGGATCTGTTTGCGTTTCATTTTTCGAAATTATTGCTGTGACTCAATGAAACATTTGAGTTTTGTGGATGCAAAATCTTTCTTTTTTACAAATTAGAGAATATTCTTGAATCAGGTTCTTATATTAAGTTTCATGCAGAATTGAACTTCTTTGGATTCACCCTTTGAACTTCATTGCTGCAGTCCTTTGGAATAGAAAAAAACAATGATTTTTTAAAAATGAATCTTTTGTTTCGATATTAATGATTTTTCTCATCTAAATATTTTCGACAAAAAAGTCTTCAATGCGTTCGCTTTTTAGGCAAAAAAAAATTTCCTGAGTTATCGAGAAAAAGGGTGCCACGTCTGGTCCAGGTATTACTTCACGACAAAAAAAATCTAGATTTAGTAAAGTGTTAGTTGAATAGTACGTAATTATAGAAAAGTAATAAAATATTATTATATTGGATTAACATTGTCTGTCTAGGACCTCTAGGCGAAGTTTGATTTTGATTTTGGGCACATTGAGTTATAAAAAGTCAACAAGGAAATTTTACGTCAAACTTGGGATTTGATTTGAGAAAATGACGCTTACTTTTAAGATAAAAATTTATCGCGAACACGTGAATCAGGTTCGAAAAAACTGCTAGAATTGAAAATATTAAATTGAAAAGTTCTTTAAAATTTGGGTTAATATGTTTAATATACAATATTATCATATATTTGGGATAATCCGTACCATATGTTTTTCTATGGGATCAAATAGTCTGTTATATTTGTAGGATGTTATCTATATTGTTATGTTAAATGGTTTATGTTAGCATCGCATTAGTGTCACGTTATATATAATATTTACTTTAAAAAATTAAAATACATAGTAAAAGTAGGAAAAAAAAAAGTTTAAAACTTTATATATTAATAAAAAAATTATAAATTTATTTTTTTAAAAAATCGAAAATTGAAAAAAAAAAAACTAGGGTTCGATTTGGGTCCAATTGACCCAACCAGGGTCGAACCCAGGGTTGGGTTTGACCCAACCAGGGTCGAACCCAGGGTTGGGTTTGACCCAGACCTGGTTGCCTGTTTTTTTTAAATAAATTTATAATTTTTTTTTATTAATATATGTAATAATTTTTTAACAACATTCTAAAAATATAAGGTACCAATAAACAATATAGAGGTACCATCTGATCACATCACCCAAACATATGGTACCATTGAACCTATTAACCCTTAAAAATTAATAATTGTTCCAAAGGTTAATATTCACCGTCACTTAAATCTAAGCTTCAATTTTAGAGAAGATTATATAATTATAAGTTAATTAAACAGATGTAATCTTACTACCTTACTTTTATTATGATAAATCACTTCAACTTCAAGAAATACTTATTGACATTATGTAATTAAATGATTAATTATATTTTTTTTGTATACTTAAACTGTCACTTATGTTAAATGTGATATTTGAGTTAAACTTGTAATATTTATTTACTTAAGTTTTAAAAGTAGGCACTGAAATAAAGATTTTACATTTTTTTTCTTCTTTTATTCCTAATGTGCTTTTCATATTCATATCCAAAATATAATTTTGAATTTAAATTTTGGACAAATTTGGGTTTGAATGGAATTTAGAAATGTGAATGTGGATCTAGTTCAAACCCGAATTTGCATATATGGGTTCAAATTGATCTCAGATCTGCAAATATGGATTCAAACTGAATCCAGATCTAAAAAATTTGGTTTTGAACTAAATCCAGATCTACAAAAAAAAACTAAATCCGGATCTACAAATTTGGATTTGAACTGAACCCAAATCTACAAATTTGAGTTTGAACTGAACCCGGATCTACAAATTTGGGTTCGAATTGAACCCAACTTTGGAAACTTAAGTTCGAACTGAACTTAGATCTACAAATTCGAGTTCTAAATCAAATTTTGAATTTAAATTGAGGAATGAAAGCGATGTACATAAAAAATGTGACAATGGAGAAAATAGGAGAATGATGTTGAGATGACTAAATTAGTATTATACCTTAAGTGTTATGTTGTCTTATAGGATAATGATATTGAAATGACTAAATTAGTATTATACCTTAAGTGTTATGTTGTCTTATAGGAGAATGATATTGAGATGACTAAATTAGTATTATATTAGTATTATACCTTAAGTGTTATGTTGTCTTATTTTCCATCAATTTTAAACAAAAATATCACTTGCACTCAATACCTTAGTATGACAGCATGCTTAATTAACCCAAATCCATCCCTAAAATTACGGATAATTAAGAAACGAAAAATAACATCCCTAATATTCAATTTGTATATATTTTTCGGACACAACCTCATTTCTATTTACTCATTTTCCCCTTTCTAATCTAACTTAACTACTAAAATTCAAATCTCAACAAATATTTCGATACCCACCTACAACTATTCTAACAATTTTTACTTACTTTCCAACATAAAAAATTAAAAACTATAACTCTTACTATTCAATACAAAATTAAAACTACCTTTCAGTAGATCCTTTCCTTCTTCATCAACTCTTTCGTTATTGTGTTCTGCAATTTCAGATCAATTACGTGAAATTTCAAGATATTTAATTTTGTATTAAACGAATTTCAAAATCTTACCAAATCTTCATCGATGCATTTTCGATTTCATTTCAAGAGCATCTGAAATGTGAAGAGCACACGATCATGGAGTCATTTAACAGAAAGACGCAACCCTAGATGGAGATGGAGACTCCAAAATCTATTGAAGTTGCCAAATAAGTTTATAAAGAAGAAGATGATAAGAGATGACCTCATTTAGTGTGGAGAAGATGTGCACATCATGTTGATGTTACATCATTCGATTTGTTTATCAAGTAAATTTGTCGGATGAATGGGGTTTATATAATAATTAATACAGAGAAAATTACTTTCCTTAATTTAAAATTCGCAATTTTTTAAATGTTTTTTTCTTAATTGAATTATTCTCTAATGTAGTATCAATCACATCATATGTCACGCCATACTACTTTAGGGTTAATTATTATTATTATATTGTTAATTAGATTTAGATATTTAATTATAAATAAAATTATTTATTATTCACTTTAATATCGTTTTTAGGTTGCTACAATTACACTCCTCATTCAAAATTTAATTTAAATAACTTATTAACATTGATTCGTATAATTTTTTATTTTCTTTATCTATTAAAGATAGTCCAAAATAAACTAATATTTCTAAATTAGAGGGTTTTACATAGGGTTGATCGTGGGCGGGGCGGGCCTGAAGGCAGACCGAGACCGAAATTTCGGTCTTGCCTTCTGGAGAATCGAGACCGACCTCGGCCAAAAAAGCCCGCCCGAGTCAGTCTTTCTTGACTCGGGTCGGTCTCGATCCTAGACCGAATCTACACAAAAAAAAACAACAACTATGAGTTCACGGTATTCTTTAGTAAAAGGCGAAGGAATAGTTCACCTCTCAAAGAAACACTATGAACTCACTAGATTCTTTAGTAAATTTATCAAGATGCACCTTTTATAGAGATAGAAAACCTCCAAAATCCACATTCCTTTCGGTGTGGTATTATGAAAATCTCAAATCCACATACATTCGGTCCGGGCCGGTCCTAAACGGGCTTTCCGGAAAAAGCCCGAGATCGACCTTGAAGAAAAAAAATCACCCGTTCGGTCTCGGTCCTAGTCGATTTCGGTTCTAGTCATCCGTTCTTGTCGGGAATTCGGTTCTACAGTTTTTTTTATCACCCCTAGTTTTACACTTTACTAATAACATTTTTAAAAGTAATGTTTTTTTCTCAACTAGGATGAATAGATAAACAAACTAGAAATATAACTAAAGTAATTGTATTAATGTATATTTATTTAAATCATTATAAAAAGGGTTAATTACCAAAAAGCAAACCCAACTTTGGACCAAAACCAAAAAACAAACCGAACTTTTTTTTTTTCCAAAAGCCAAACCCAAGATTATGAAATGAGCAATTAGGAAACCCGAACCAAACAGACGTTAATTTCGACGGAAATTGTAACAGTTTTGGAGTCAAAATTGGATATGACGGTTATGCCCTTACGATTGAAGATTTTAAGTTGTTCTTCAAATTAGGGTTCCCTCTTCTCCCCCAAATCGACAATTCATACCGATTTCATTGTTTCCTCGAAAAATTGGAACCCCGAACTGTAGCAATTCACCCCGAACTGCAGCAATTCACCCCAAATTGCAGCAATTCATACCGATTTCATGTAATTGGCCAACTTGGAAAGCTCGGAATCGCTTCGCTTCGAACCGCAGCAACGAGCAGACCTTCGAGGGAGACTTCGACCTTCGCAGGAGTCGGGCAAACATTCGCCGGAGTCGGGCACACCTTCGCTGGGAAGGTTCAATAGGTTGAAGAGGGAAAATTAACAAGTTAGTTGTAAGGGCAGAACCGTCTTTTTTAATTTCGAATCCAAACTGTTAACATTTCCGTCGACAATTAACGGCTGTTTGGGTCGGGTTTCCTAATTGCTCATTTCGTAATCTTTGGTTTGGCTTTTGGAAAAAAAAAAAGTTCGGTTTGTTTTTTAGTTTTTGTCCAAAGTTGGGTTTGCTTTTTGGTAATTAACCCTTATAAAAAATATAAAATCCTTATCCGCGACTGACAATCACGAGTAGTGATTTATTTTTGGCCAAATCACGAGTAGTGTTCAGTTAACGACATTTGGTATTATTGCATTGTCTGTGACTGTGCGTCATGAATTGGAGGTTTGTCCATGAACTGAATCTGAATTGAATTAGAACAATTTATTTAGACAAATATAGGTTTTGTCTTATTAAAAGAATTTGTCTATTTAACATTGAAAAATTTGGTCGAGTTTGAACTGATTTATTTAAATAAATAAGAAAAATATGGTCTAGTCCAAATCTGATTTTAATTTTAATTTATAGATTGGTTGTTTGGGATCAGTTCAAAACCAATTTAAAACGGTTTGATTTAAATTGAAGTATAAACAATATGAAAAAACAAGTTGAATCGAGTATTGAACCTAATTATAAACCGGGTCACTTTAGCCTTTATTTTTTATATTAAATCAGTCGAACCAGTTCAGGTCAGGTCCGGTTCAGTTCGAAGAGAATAGCGACTCCCCCTACACTACAGTGCTTTAAACTTTAATGTATAGTGAACAAACGAAGAAGAGAGCACGCCCATATTCAATATTCAGACCATAGTTATCAGAACCGGACCGGACATCGAACCGGTGAGGGGTCCGGTTCCCGGTTCGGCCGGTCCAACCCGGTCCAACCCGGTTCGGTGTGCGGTTCACTGTTCACAAGGGGTAAAAATTTTGAAAACTTAAAATACATACATAGTCTCAAACACAAACATAATTACCTCAAACTACATGATTTCACACACACACAAACTACCTAGTTTCAATATCAAACACACATTACTCTCAATTCTCAAACACAATACACAATAGTAGTGAACCGGTCTAACCAATTGGGTTAAACCGATTGGTTTGTGCATAACCAAAAACCGGAAACCAAAAAAAAAAAACAGCCGAAAAAAAAAACGAAAACCGGGGGAAAAAAAACGAAACCGAAAAAAAATCAACTAAAAAATCAACCGGAAACCGGCCGGTTTTTCAAAAACCGGGCGGTTTTCGAAAAACCGCCCGGTTCGACCCGGTTCAAACACTGTTCATTCGCAGAACGGTCTTTTAACTGAACCAAACCGGTGAGGGGTCCGGTTCCCGGTTCGGCCGGTCCAACCCGGTCCAACCCGGTTCGGTGTGCGGTTCACTGTTCACAAGGGGTAAAAATTTTGAAAACTTAAAATACATACATAGTCTCAAACACAAACATAATTACCTCAAACTACATGATTTCACACACACACAAACTACCTAGTTTCAATATCAAACACACATTACTCTCAATTCTCAAACACAATACACAATAGTAGTGAACCGGTCTAACCAATTGGGTTAAACCGATTGGTTTGTGCATAACCAAAAACCGGAAACCAAAAAAAAAAAACAGCCGAAAAAAAAAACGAAAACCGGGGGAAAAAAAACGAAACCGAAAAAAAATCAACTAAAAAATCAACCGGAAACCGGCCGGTTTTTCAAAAACCGGGCGGTTTTCGAAAAACCGCCCGGTTCGACCCGGTTCAAACACTGTTCATTCGCAGAACGGTCTTTTAACTGAACCAAACCGGTGAGGGGTCCGGTTCCCGGTTCGGCCGGTCCAACCCGGTCCAACCCGGTTCGGTGTGCGGTTCACTGTTCACAAGGGGTAAAAATTTTGAAAACTTAAAATACATACATAGTCTCAAACACAAACATAATTACCTCAAACTACATGATTTCACACACACACAAACTACCTAGTTTCAATATCAAACACACATTACTCTCAATTCTCAAACACAATACACAATAGTAGTGAACCGGTCTAACCAATTGGGTTAAACCGATTGGTTTGTGCATAACCAAAAACCGGAAACCAAAAAAAAAAAACAGCCGAAAAAAAAAACGAAAACCGGGGGAAAAAAAACGAAACCGAAAAAAAATCAACTAAAAAATCAACCGGAAACCGGCCGGTTTTTCAAAAACCGGGCGGTTTTCGAAAAACCGCCCGGTTCGACCCGGTTCAAACACTGTTCATTCGCAGAACGGTCTTTTAACTGAACCAAACCGGTGAGGGGTCCGGTTCCCGGTTCGGCCGGTCCAACCCGGTCCAACCCGGTTCGGTGTGCGGTTCACTGTTCACAAGGGGTAAAAATTTTGAAAACTTAAAATACATACATAGTCTCAAACACAAACATAATTACCTCAAACTACATGATTTCACACACACACAAACTACCTAGTTTCAATATCAAACACACATTACTCTCAATTCTCAAACACAATACACAATAGTAGTGAACCGGTCTAACCAATTGGGTTAAACCGATTGGTTTGTGCATAACCAAAAACCGGAAACCAAAAAAAAAAAACAGCCGAAAAAAAAAACGAAAACCGGGGGAAAAAAAACGAAACCGAAAAAAAATCAACTAAAAAATCAACCGGAAACCGGCCGGTTTTTCAAAAACCGGGCGGTTTTCGAAAAACCGCCCGGTTCGACCCGGTTCAAACACTGTTCATTCGCAGAACGGTCTTTTAACTGAACCAAACCGGTGAGGGGTCCGGTTCCCGGTTCGGCCGGTCCAACCCGGTCCAACCCGGTTCGGTGTGCGGTTCACTGTTCACAAGGGGTAAAAATTTTGAAAACTTAAAATACATACATAGTCTCAAACACAAACATAATTACCTCAAACTACATGATTTCACACACACACAAACTACCTAGTTTCAATATCAAACACACATTACTCTCAATTCTCAAACACAATACACAATAGTAGTGAACCGGTCTAACCAATTGGGTTAAACCGATTGGTTTGTGCATAACCAAAAACCGGAAACCAAAAAAAAAAAACAGCCGAAAAAAAAAACGAAAACCGGGGGAAAAAAAACGAAACCGAAAAAAAATCAACTAAAAAATCAACCGGAAACCGGCCGGTTTTTCAAAAACCGGGCGGTTTTCGAAAAACCACCCGGTTCGACCCGGTTCAAACACTGTTCATTCGCAGAACGGTCTTTTAACTGAACCAAACCGGTGAGGGGTCCGGTTCCCGGTCGGACCCGGTCCGACCGCCGGTCCGGTCCGGTTCTGATAACTATGATTCAGACGTCTTTCCTTTTCCTCACGCAAGGAAAGTAAAGTTCTCGTCTTCAATCTCCAAGTGGAATCCACATTTCAGCTCAGTGCTCGAACTTCTTCTCCGTCAAGAAATCTCTAATGGCTCCAATCTCCATTTCATCAATCACTACTTTGTATTTAGTCATCTTCTGCTTCTCTCCTGGTACCAGGTACCGTGTTTGTTTGACAATAATTTCTACGCAGTATCGGTTCTAATGATGCTTCGATTCTCTTTCCACAGTCGTAGATGCAGCTTCCTTCAAGATGATTAACAAGTGCCGCCACACCGTGTGGCCTGGATTGCTTTCTGGCGCCAACTCTGCCGAGCTCCCGACCACCGGATTCACACTCCCAACCGGAAAGTCCAGAACCATCTCGATTCCCGAAGCATGGTCCGGTCGGATATGGGGACGGACACTCTGCGGCCGAGATTCGAATGGTCAGTTCTCCTGCGGAACCGCCGATTGTGGCTCCGGGAAAGTGGAATGCATCGGCGGAGCCAAGCCGCCTGCCACGCTGGCCGAGTTCACGTTAAATGGCTCCGGAGGGCTTGATTTCTATGACGTCAGCTTGGTCGATGGTTATAACATCCCGATGCTGGTCATCGCCAAGAATTGGAAGAGTGGAGTTGACGGTTGTGCCGCCACGGGGTGTCTGGTGGACCTGAACGGCGCGTGCCCGCGCGACCTCAGTGTGGTGGTTGGAAACGGGAATGGACGGATCATCGCGGCCTGTCGGAGCGCTTGTGAGGCCTTCGGGGATCCTCAGTATTGCTGCAGCGGCGCTTACGCTACCCCAGACACGTGTCAGCCGTCACCGTTCTCGCTGTACTTCAAGAACGCTTGCCCTCGGTCGTATAGCTACGCGTATGATGATAAGACGAGCACATACACTTGTGCTTCTGGTGGGGACTATACGATCATCTTCTGCCCCCTTCCTTACACCAGGTTAGATTTCATACCTGTTATTGAAATGTCTTGAACTGGAAGCAGAAACTCAGAATGACATGAAAGTTAGGGTGGGATTGATAAATACATATGTATGTATGTATACATGTATATCAACAAGTAGTAAGAATTAGGCAAATTGAAAATTTTGAGCTAGTGTTGGAAAGCTTATGTGGTCAGTACCTACTGCCACTAGCCTACTAGATTGTTGGATTGCTCATATGCTCACATCTTAAGGTACCACTGAGATTTTCCATGTACTGGATACATAACTTGATTGTTTCTTATGAACTTGATCAGGAATAGATCAGATTCAGTGGGCAACTTTGCTTGCTTAGGGTTAAGGGATTGATAATGTTGCTGTTTGTATATTAAATATCATAGTAATATTTTTAAGTATAAAGTTCTTCAACTAGACTTTCATGGGTGTGGATGGGTTGCTCCAGCATAATAGTGTTTGCACTTAGTGTTTTTGGCAGGATTTGAACTAATGACGTGAGACTTCTCTTGTCAAGTTTCGCTCCAGGTTAAGGAGACAATTCATGCACATTAGATGCAGTTGTCCAAAAAACATTTCAGCTGTTTATGTATTTTTTGAGTGATTTTTGTCTTGATTTAGCAGCAGCACTTGGATTGCCTTTCAAGTGCGTGAGCAGAGTGAATAATTTTTTTTTAAATGTCTAATATCTAATATTCATTTTTTACGGGCCTCGTCACTGGAAACTACCATGATAGTTACTAAATAAATAGTTTTACCAGAAAGGATATCTATATTTTCTTTTCACTGTCAGTGCTGCGCAATTGAGTTAGCTAATTATACAGTGATATAGCTAAAATTTTGCAGTTAAGATATGCCCTAAAGAGAACATATAGCGTAGTTTTCATTAGAGTTGATAATGAAAAGACTTGGCTTTTGGTTGGTAAAATATTCCAGTTAAGAAATAAGTGTTGTAATTTCCTTCTTTACAAATAGAGATTAGAGTAGGAAAATGCTTTGTTTTTGGACAGCATGTAAGGTTTCCTTCTGTTACAGAAGTCATTTGTTCCAAAATCCATTTCTATTAATTTAAATTCCCCATTGTTAGTACATTGACCTTCTACAATAGAGAAAAATCTTCAATTGTTGAATTGCTGACAGCTCTACTACCTCTTACGTGCTACTGGAAGGGTTACTAATATTGTCATATTCAAAACAAAATGAACAGGTCAAGTAATTTTGAAACTTAGATTAACCGTAAATATGTTAAATCTGCAGCGAAAAAGTCTTGAGTCTACGAAAGGAAGTGGGACTACTCCCCCTAGTGAACAAAACAATGATGTACCTTAAGAGGACACATGCATATGGTGCGTATCTCTATCACAACATTACTTTTCATATAGTTACTTTGAGTTTCTCTTATTACTAACATTTTGCTCTGACACTCCAGTAAGATGAGCCATCTGAAGAACCCGGAACCGTCCAGAGAATTTTCTACCTTATGCTCGAGTTAAACTCTTCAACTGTCAAGTTGTGGCCATAAAAAAAAGGATCGGTTACAATGCAGGTCAGGACTATCCTCAAACAATCTCAAACTGTGTACATAACACCTCTTGAACTCTACTCAGTTTTCTTGTTTCACTTTCTGTCTGCTTCCTGCACTGATTGTGATTAAAGTTTGTGTAACATCAATGTAGAATGCATACATGAAAAAATGTTGTTTATGTGTATGGATATGTTTGCATTCCCAAATCATCAAACTGATACCAAAGATCCTTGACAGAGAGTTGAGGGTTGTAACTATACATCGTACCAGGTTTTGTCGGTTTTATCTGCTGTTCCAAATCGTAAACCGTTTTATATTTGCAGTTAAAGTTGTTAGTTTTGCTTTGTTGCCATCTTCACTCAATAACATCATGTTGGTTCTTTCTCTGGTGATGATCATACAATTCTGGAGCTTTACTTTGAAATCTCGTTCTTGAAGAAAACCTCTATGATTGTCTCATGTAACATCAAAGAAGCACTATGTTGTTTCATTCACCATTGATGTAAACATTCGGGTAAATTATGAATCGCTTTTCCTTCGTGTTTGGACTCAAAATGGCAACTGCAGATTCGACAATCTCGGGTTGTCTTTTAACAAAGCATAGATAAAGATCAAAGCTTTAAAAATGTTTGTTTTGTTCTATTAATGGCTGCAAATGAAGGGTGGTTCGATTTGTTTATGCTAACTGGTTGAATGAAGATTATCAAGAAAGCAGAAGAGCCTTCTTCTGCTGTGGGGGCAAGAGAAGAGAGCAAGGTCTCTATGAGAAAAGGGGAGCAAATTTCCATCAATTTTGCTTTTACTTTTTGAAGAACCTCTGCAAAAGTTTAAAGTGATTGAATTCTGTTTGCAGATTTACAGATCGGGCGTGTTGTTTGCTGTAGATTTGTCTGATTTCGGTCCTTTATTTCATTATTTCTGAAAATAATTATAATTATTATATATATATATATAGTCGTTGGTTTGTTTTCCCTAACAATACATAATTTCCATTTAACCCGTAAAATATAAAATGCAAGCTATAAATATCTTTTTTATTTTTAAAGTTTCGAGTTTAAAATTTCTAGTTATAATATATATAATTTATAAACTTTAAAGATAGATTCACAAGGAACTTGGACTCATCATGGCAACAGACACAAAAGGTCCCTACGCTCCATAAATCTGCACAACAGCACACGCACGTATTACGAAGCACTATTTTTAGGGTTTTATTTCATCATAATTAGCACTATATAACCAATAATGCTACAAATACGAAATAAATATAAAATAAAATTAACCAAGTATAAACCCATTTTTATTTTTTACATTGATGAATGTAAATTATTTTATAGTATTATTTCCGCCTAAATTTAATCATGGAGCTGAATTAAATAATTAGAATTAGTGAAATAATTTCGGCAAACCTAAATTTTGGATGTTTGAATTATTATGTTTAGGGAAGATGCTTTTAATATAAAATAGTAGTAAAATCATGAATTTATGTGGTTCAATTATTCTAACACTCACCTTTTTTTTTCTTTTCAAAACACTCTTTTCCCTTACTAAATAAAAGAGTTAAATACCAAATATCACAAATTTGAACGTTTTACAAATAGCTACTCTAATTTTGAATTTTCAAAAACGGCTATCTCAACTTTGGATGAAAGTGCAAATAGCTACCTCAACTTTGACACATGAGGGAAATAGCTAACTCAGTTAAATATGGACGGAAAATAACATGACATCACATAATTGGTCCATAATTTTAAAATCTATATTATTTTTTAAAATACTACAAAAATCAGAAAAATTCTAATAAAAACTGGAAAATTAATAGGGAAAATAAGAAATATAATATTTTTATTAAAAAAATGAAATAAAAATAAATGATTATTTTTTTTAAAAAAATGTTTTTTATATTTTTCAATACAAAAAATATATTAAAAACTTTTATTTTTCCTATCAATTTTCCAAGTATTTTTAGAATTTTATGCTTTTTTAGTATTTTAAAAAAATAATATAATTTTTAAAATTAGAGATCAATTATGTGCTGTCACGTCATTATCCGTCCATATTTAACGAATGTACCTATTTGCCCAATTTGTCAAAGTTTAGGTAGCCGTTTTTTAAAATTCAGAACTCGGGTAGCTATTTGGTATTTAACCCTAAATAAAATTAGAATTTGACAATTTAAAGTAAATAAAATTAATATCTTAATTTTTTCTCAAATGCACATCATATTCTACCTTCAGCAAAAACGCCGAGTCGCTTTGTCAAAGCTGCAGATTCATTATTTTTCACAGCCTACCGTCCCATCACATCACCTCTCTTCCAGTAAAAACTTAAATAATTCAACCTCCATTCTTATCTCCCTCACCCACTCTCTGCCTCCTCTCCTCTGCAACTCCATCTCCCCCATTCCACTCTAAACCCTTACCCTCACCAGTCACCCACATTTCGAGCTAGAAACCCTAACATGGGTTCCTTCTTCAACCTCTATTTTTCATTACTTCTCAGCATACTGTTCATAATTTCAGGTGAGTAGTTTCTCTCTGTTTCCTTTCATTATATATATATATATATATGCTCTAGCTAGCTCTGTCTGAAACCTGCTTCCATTTCCATGGCAGTCCCTTGTGTCTACGGAGCAACATTCACGTTCGTGAACAGATGCGAGTACACGGTGTGGCCGGGGATACTAGCCAATGCCGGCAGCCCGAGGCTGGAAAGCACTGGGTTCGAGCTCCCCAAGGAGACTTCCCGCGCCTTAGCCGCACCGACAGGGTGGTCCGGCCGCTTCTGGGGACGTACCGGCTGCAACTTCGATGGATCCGGCAGCGGATCTTGCCTCACCGCCGACTGCGGCTCAGGACAGGTTGAATGTAACGGCTTGGGAGCCGCCCCGCCAGCCACTCTCGCCGAGTTCACTCTCGGAACAGGTAGCCAGGACTTTTATGACGTCAGCCTCGTCGACGGGTATATCTTCAATTAATTATTTAATTTATTTTTCTATATGAAATTAATTAAATTTCCTGCTTATAGATACTGTCAAGCTCTATAAATAGTATACAATGTGTACAATAATAATTAACCTAATCGTATATACTATAATTTTTCTTACATATATATATACTATATAAATTTAATCAATTTAATATAAAAATATCATATACCCAACAAAATGTTCTTGACGTGGAATATTTTTTTATTCTTTTCCTAAGGTACAATTTACCCATGATAGTCGAACCCAGTAGCGGTTCAGGTTCGTGTGCCTCGACAGGTTGCTTAGCGGATCTGAACCAGAACTGCCCTATGGAGCTCAAGACCGAAGGTGGCGCGTGCAAGAGTGCTTGCGATGCTTTCGGGAGTCCCGAATACTGCTGCAGCGGCGCGTTCAACACACCCGCTACCTGTCACCCAACCATATACTCGGAGATGTTTAAGGCGGCATGTCCCCGATCGTATAGTTACGCCTACGACGATGCCTCTAGCACGTTCACCTGCGGTGGTGCCGATTATACGGTCACATTTTGCCCCTCCTCTCCAAGGTAATTTTTTTAAATTATTTTGCCGATTAACATATTTATTATGTGAAAATTTGTGCATATATTATCTTATATGACTCGTAATATAACATATTTATATTTATTTTCTGTATGTAAAAAGTACTTTGCGTTGGCATAATTAAGAGACAAATATAATAATGGAAAGCACGACAAGTAGAGGAATTAGTGGCGGAAATAGTTGAATATTGTCGTGCACTACTATGGACCGTGCCTTCTTTTCTCTATTTTTTTTACAGACAAAAATTACATTTAGAGATAACAAATTAAACGTATCCATACATAATAAATACTGTTTTCATTTATTTAAATAAAAAAATTAATAGTGTAACATTATTTTTTGTTTTGAAATCTGTATTTCTTAAGATTCTCTCTTTTTCTACGTTAGGGTTTGAAACTTGTTTCCAATTTCTAGGACTTTTCTAGGGTTTCATGACTTTTTTTCTGGGTTTTCATAATAAAGTTCGTACTAAATTATTATCTTTCTCATAGAAAGATGGGAACCAAACCATGACAAAGCTGTGTCTGAACCACAGAGCAAGACAAGACACAAAAAGACTCCTTTCGAGGGAACCCTTTGTTTTGTTGTCTTCCTCTTCGTCTAGAGTGGGGTTGCCCTAAATAACTCCTGCAATTTTCTGAGCTAAGGATACTATATTTTTGATGCCCTAAATAATCTCTTTAATGTATTGGTATTTCTTTTTTAGCAGCCAGAAGTCATCTAGGGATTCAACCCCAGTCGCACCCACAATCACCACACCACCAGGTTCGGGCATGGAGTTCGGCTCAGGTTCAGAAACTGGGTCAGGTTATGGTGGTGACTCCAGTACAGAGCCTGAGTCAGGATCAGGCGAGGTTCATGGAGTAATGCCCTTGATGGCTGATGGGTCATGGCTCGCTGGGTTAGCCATGGGAGACTCGCCAAGAACTGTGTCTGCACCTCAGTTGCTCTTAGCTCCAATGGCTGCACTCTTGCTTGGTTTTCTTCACTTGTAGGGGCTGGGCTGGGCTTCAAGCATGGCATGGCAATTTGATAGGGTTTTCTATGAAAATGTAAATTCGATCGTCTTATTTTGGTTTTGCCACGGAAGTTGACCGAATTGATCAAAGACAAGACTAGGTTGGTTCTATGTAGGATGTATGCGTGTTTTGTGGGTTTAGTTCGTGGCACGATGACTAGACCAATGCTTGTTCTATTGTGTTATCGAATTTTCTACTGCTTTTGGTCGTGGTTTGTCATAATTTCTAGGGTAAATTCTCTTATGAGATTAATCAGTTTAAATTTGTGATGAAACTTGTGTTTAAAACTTTAAGATGTTAATGACAAAAAAATTATGAGAAAAAATAAATAAAATACCTCTATATTTATCTTTTTCAATTCAAATTCAAAATTTAATTTTGAACTGAGATTTGTGCAAATATAAATTCGAATCATGTTCAAATTAAGATTTGGGTTTGAAATTAAATTTCTAACTTGTAGAACAACATAAAAGGAAAGAGCAAAATTGTCATTTTATGATCATTTAAATACTTTTGTTAAATATGTTCTGAATATGACACGTTTAACCAAAAAGTCATATTTATGATCGTTTATCTACATACAAAAATATAAGTGACAATGTAGTCACGTAGTACTAACATAAGTGATTGAGGTGGTTTATCCTAATTTCTAATACAATATGATAGCAAAATTCAGAAGGAGAAATTATTCCGAAGAAGCGCCGCCTCTTAACCTAGTTAGACAACTCGAGGTCTACTCGGATGGGTGGAAATGTCGACCACGAGTTCACGAGCAATAGTTCGCTCGATCTTTTCCCCTTTGAATATGGGAAAATCAGTTCAGGATCGTGGCAGGCGCGGCTCGAAGGATCGCGCATCTGTGCGAGGAATGCCCGGATTGAATCGTCCACCGCAATATAATTCCCGAGACCAACAGTAAGAAAAGTGGTTCAAAAACTCGGCGGGGGTATCGGGTAGCTTGGACTGCAAGAAAAGAATTCAATATATTCAATTGATCACAGACCAGCAGTAGTGTCACAAGTACAGCAGGGGAGAACTTGTTTTAACCCTCCAGAATTCACTTCATAAGGCACATTATTTTACGAGACCCGACTCATGATTCACGATGAACCCGTCAATGAATGATCCCAACCCAAGTAGGCCCCGTATACCACCAAAAAGAACAAACCCTACCTAAGTACTTTAATGTGTTCTTGGCATCTAATTTTTCAACCAAAACAAATAAATTCGGAGGGTAGAACCTATTAACTTCCCGATTTCTTCGATCTCTTGCTTGCGAAGATCTTGGCGTAAATCGGCTTGGTTCGGATAGCGAGCAAGACATCTAACCCGAACCCAACCACACATGCACCGGCCATGACCAAGAACACAAGACGGTAGCAATGGGCACCGATGCAGGTGTTGCCTCCACCTGCAGTTCGTGTGGCTTGGGCATCGTACATAAGCCCGGCCAGCAGCCCCGAGAAGAGGAAGGAGCCTAAGGGGAGGTTGAGGATGAGGATGTTGTAGATGAGTCCGTAGTACTTGAGTCCGAAGAGCTCGGAGGCCGTCGGAACAGTTACGGCCAGCCGAACTCCGTAACAGATCCCGACGATAATTGAGCCAATGTAGAGAGATCCAGGCATGGCCATGGCCATGAGGACGTAGCCGACTGCCATGAGGATCTGAGACGCTGCATTCCATAAGGGTCTAGGCGTTCCGGCGACCCTGCAAGTGATGATGAACGATGAAATTTAGCTCAACATATGGAAGACCCACAGTGGTCGTGACCACCATACTATCTTATGCATGATACCAGGCAATAAATTTCCTAACTAAGGAGAGGAACAGGACATGGAAAGTGGATAAAAGAGACAAGAGACCAGACCCAGTTGATGAATTCAGAAAGCAACCTAAATTTCCAAGCAACTTCTTCCAAGGGGTTTGGTCGACTCAATCGGACAATTAAACTAGGGCCCATCATTACGAGCCGTGGATGCTAAGGGGTCTTATCCGCTTGCCGGTGGTAGAGACATAAACGGTCCATTGGTTTCACTAGAGTCGGGATCAATGTGGACCCGAGCTGCTCAAGAAGGTAAGATCTTGGTGGTCCGACAAACTATGGTCGAATGATTAACCACCTAATTGGTCCTTAAAAAGGTCGTGTCATACTGTCATGTCATATATTAAGTAAATTTCGAACTAAAATACAATTAGAATTTTCAGAGTATACACTTTGCGTGGAACAAATAATTAGAGGTGGCAATTGTGTAGTGTCTAATCGTGTCGTGTCTTAACATGTTTTGTGTTTAAACGGGTAAGTCTTAAAAGTGTCTCAAAACTTCAAACACGACACGATTATTAATCGTGTTTAAACGAGTAAAAGTATAAGAGTTGTTTAGACACGAGATTCGTTAAATTCAAACTCATATACACTTTAAAGCAGATATATACACAAATCTATATATACACAATAGTTCAATATTAAAAAATAAGTTTATCTTTTAATATTTTATTATTATATTTAAATGTGTCTAAACGTGTCACATATATACACGACATGATTAGTTAATCGTGTTTAATTATATTTATACAGATATATGCAAATCTGAAGTGTTTAGACACAATTGTTAATCATGTCTAAACGTATAAGAGTTGTTTAGACACGAAATCCGTTAATGTCAAACTCATATACGTTTTAAAACAGATATTCTCGTGTCGTGTCAGAAATTGTCGCTCTACCAATAATTGTTATGATGAATTGGGTGGTAAATATCTTACTTCCAATAATTGGAAGTTTATCATTATGAAAATAATAATATTGAAAAGGTTAGTTTGTTAAAGGCAAATTTAGTAAATGGACTTACTTGATGAAATACTCCGAGATGGTACCCGACCCGATTCGACCAAAGAAACCCCAGATGCTCATCAGCGACACAAACATCGAAACGTCGGTATAGCCAAGGGCCAAACCCATCTGTCCCATGTTGTTCATCACCGCCAATCCAGTGCCAACCCCACACAAAAATGACACAAAAAGTATCCAGAAGTCAACCGTCGCCATAGCCTGGAAGATCGTGTGATCCTCTCCAATCACTGGCTTCTTCCTCTCTTCCACCACCGGCTCCGACTTCTGCTGGGTTTCCGTCGCAACTATCTCCTGACCGCCCAACAACGGCTCATTAATAGGTCTCTCCACGTCCATCCCCTTCTGACAGAATCCGTCGAGCTTCAGAGTCTTGATGAAGGCGTATACTGGGACTCCAAGCGGTGACGCCAAGAGGATAATCAAAACCGCCGCGAAAATGGTGGAGAAGGTGCGACCGTGGGGCCCGGTGACGTCGAAGGCGAGGAGGTACACCGCCACGGCGACGGCAACGGCGTTGAAGACGCCAAAGTACTTAGCCTCGCTCTCCGCGTCCTCGTCAGTGGGGGGGAGCTCGCGGAGGAAGAGCACAGCGGAGAGGCAGACGACGAGTGGGACGAGGGAGAGCATGAGGAGGAAGGAAGAGGGGTCGGCGGCAGCGACGGAGGGGAAGAGAGCGGCGCAGATGTCGGTGAAGATGGCGGTGCTGAGTCCGACGTAGCCCTTAAGGATGCCGGAGACAGGTCCACGGTTCTTGCGGAAGTTACGGATGCAGGTTACAAGAACCGCAGTGTTCATCCAAGTGGTGCTGTTGCCTCCCATGCACAGAAATATGCACATCTGATCCCCACCATTAAAGTTTAAACTTTTCAGTGACACGTCATAAATTATATTCACGATGTCATCGAATAACTAACAAGCTGAACAACAATTACCAATAAAGACTTAAAAAATATATATATATATAGCAAAAATGAAAATCATAGCTTAAGTTTAAGAACATTGACATCAATCTCTTAAATTTCTAGTTAATAAAAATTTTCAAACTATAATTATATTAAGGTTAATTACCTAATTATAAGCTAAATTTTGAATAAATTTGGTAAATATATATTATTGTTTACTTTATATAAAAATAATATTTACTATTGTATGCCAATGTTAATATATACATATTTATCATGTAAAATTTTCAAAGTTCAATTAATAAGTAATTAGCAAAAAAAAAACAATTTTAAAAAAATCAACAAATAGTTTATCTAAAAATGAATTAAAGTATTAAATAAAAAGTAAATTCTTGATCTAATTAAACGAGCTATCAAAAAGTTTACGTTAAAAGTAAAAAAAAATGGTTAAGAAAGTTTAGCTAGCAAAAAGAAGTATTTTAACCAGAGTGCTCCATGCATCGTATGCCACATGGTCGAATGGATGATTACCGACATATTTAGAAGAATAAAAAAACGCATAATTATATATATATATATATATATATATATATAAAGGATTAAAAACCAATTAACTACTAAATTTGACATTTTATAACGAGCTAACTAAACTTTAAAAAATTTAAAATTTGGACGAAGGTTCAAATATCGTGCAATTTTTGTCAAATTTTCGACGAATTTTCAATGAAATTCTGTCAACAGATGATGGTAAATTGGACGAAGGTAACTATGTGCAATTTTGTTCAAATTGAGTTAGCTCATTTTAAATTTTTAAAGTTCGGGTACTTTGTTATAAAACATCACAAGTTCAATTAGTTCTTTAGTAGTTCGTATATATATATAAAATAAGCTTGAATTTCTAGGAATTTTGGATAATTTGTTTTGCTATACATTGGAGTTGTCAAACCCGGACTACTACTCCAGGCAGATGAAGGGAATCAAAACGTAATCAACAAGTATTTTCATCCACTGTATGAACAATTTGTCGTTTCAAATTGAGAGGACAAGTAGATGAAAGGACACTAGGACTTGTTCATCCTTGATTTCCGACTTAATCGACAAGTTTTCCCTCAAACTTGCACAACATTCAGTTCATTGCTTCATCAGGAAGATATCCACAATCGTGGCTTCAAAATCATGCCATTAATGCGTGAAACATTCCAAATCAAACGCTACACGACACTCAATAGGAATGAGGTTTTGGATCTGGGTTTGATGAATGGAAAGTTTTCTTAGTTTTGATTTACCTGCCAATACGGAAGAGGTTGGACCCTGCGGCTGACGACGAGCCACTGGGCGCCGTACCCGAGCATGCCCTCGAAGGAGCCGATGAGGAGGATGACCGGCGTCGGGAGACGGTCGGAGGCGAGTCCCGCCAGGATCCCGAAGGCCTTACCGACGTCCTTGGCGACGGAAAGGTTGTTGAGCTGAAGCTGAGTGAGGCCCATCAGGGACTTGAGGGCATCGGAGTAGTTTGAGAAGGTGTAGTTGTTGCCAGAGATGGACTGCACCCAGACCGCCGTCACGAATCCAAGCCATTTCGCGGTGGAGGAGGTGGTGGAAACTCGGAAAACCATGGCGGTGCAGGGAGATTAGATTCGGTGGGTTGTGATTTGGAATGGTAGTTGGCGAGTGGAGGATATTAATGCTTTGAAACAAGACAATATATATAAATATATGGGATGCAGACTGCAGAGGGGCTTTTTCGTCATTGTGGTATTGAGGGAAGGAGTTAAGGAAGGAGAAGCTATAGCGACGCTTTTTTGTTTCTTCTTTTTGCTGACGCTTAGCGCCGTGTGAGCCTTCTTGGCTTTACGTTTAGAAAATGTTTTAAGGGTATTATTGTACGACGGTTTGTCTCCAATAAGTGTTTGTTTTGGTTGATGTTAGTAGCATAGCAAGGCATGGCTAAGGAAAGGCTTAGTATAAGGTGGATTGTACTCATATTACATCATTTTTATGCTCTAATTATACATTAAAGGAAAAACGTACCCGATCTTGTAAATGATTAGCAAGTAGGTATCTAAACTTTTTTTGTAGCAACTAAGTAGCCGAACTTATGAAAATTAGCAAATAGGTACCTACAGTTAATTTCCGTTCAAAATAAACGAAAAATATCACGTGAAGAGCAAACAGGTATCTGGACTTACACGAAAAAATAAGTAGCAAGTAGGTACATGAACATGTTCAAAAACCGGTTCGGTTTAATCAACTTTTTTTATAGTTGGGTTTATATACCAAACACATGCATGACTCAACTCCATGCGTTTTCAGAGTGTTTCTTGGTGCACCGAGAACGTCTGGAGATAAGTAATGCATGTGTTTGGTATATAAACCATTATTTTGTATAAAAAAAAATAAAGTGGTTTGACTGAACTAATTTTTGAACCGGTTCAAGTACCTACTTGTTCATTCGTGTAAATTCAGATACATGTTTGCTCCTCACGTGATATTTTCATTTATTCTTAACGGAAATTAAGTAAGTACCTATTTGCTTATTTAAGAAAATTCAGCAATCTATTCGCTACAAAAAAAAAAAATTAAGTACATACTTGTTAATTACCCACAAGTTCGGGTACCAGTTTGGTAGTTTTCCTAACATTAAATACAAGCCTAAGATAGTGTTTCCTATGTGATATCAAACCAGAAATGCAATTCGTGCATATTTTAAGCTAAAATGTAAATAGAGCATAGTGCATAACTGCATATACAACGTGTAATAGATGTTGTGTCGTTAATGGTAATATATGCGTTACTAAATGTTTGTATTTTTAAAATCGGACATTTGACTTAATATTTACCCACGTTCAAGAAAGAAAGTATAACTGTGAGTCGACGTTTAATTCGTACGATATTTTAAAACAGAATGGATCAAAGACCGGATATCAGGACAAGCCGAGAAGAACAACGTACGAGAGATGCTTGTCTTCGCAGATTTTTTTTGTCTAAATTTGTCTCAAAAAAATATTTTTAATTATTATATTTATTCCTTAATTTTTTATTTACTTATTTATGTATACTCTAATTTTTGTATCTGAACTTAAATTCTAACTCTGATTCTTGACTTCTTACATCATGTTAAGTTCCAAGGAAAGTAGTATATTAAAAAAACGAAGGGAAAATGTGATAGAAAAAATATTGATATAGTTTAGTTGTCAATATATGAATATTGAATGCGTATGATTTAGAAGAAATAATTTATAAGAAAAAAAAAAGGGAGTAAAAAAATTAGAAAAATGAATTATTAATAAATATGGGATAGTTCGGTTTGCCGTACGCTTCAATAATACGGGTTTCAAAAGCAATCAAACAATGCTATCAATATTCCTAGTTCCTGCTTGAATCATCCTAACCAAACAGACCGTAATTTTTTGTTATGGAAATTAGACATGTATAATGGGCTTTATGATTTGGGCCTAGTTTTTTTAATATTTAGCAAATTAGTTTCAAAAGATCATTTAAAATTTCTTATATATAGTTTTCTAAAATTATTTAATAATAATTATTATTATAAACTGAAATGTGCTGCTTCAGATCTATAATCTGTACTGTGAAGTGTGAAACGATCTCTTTTCTTGTCGTTTCAACCACAGTGGAAATAGATCAAATCAGACAAAAACTTGGTAGAATTTATCATCATATCATATAATGTCATGTCATATCATTTTGGTAAAAAAAAACAAAAAATTTCATATCATAATCTTGGGAAATATAGACGGTTTTAAATATTGTATGATAAGGTTTAATATATTAATTTATAAATATAAAGTCAGTATTTTTTAAATTGAAATTAAAATAAGAGTTTGTTCTTGGAGTGTAATTTAAAATGTTTTGATTGTAGAGTTTCGGTAGGAAAATGTTCTAACATGTTCATACAAAAAAAAATATAATCTAAAATGTTTTGAATGGTTTAACTTGTTTAAAAACGTTGGTAATTGGTCATTCCATTATTTATCGGTTAAAAAATCTCGTTAAATATTTTTATATTTGTAAAATTAATTGAATATTTTTTTAAATGTTACAACCAAACCTATAAAGTTACACTAATGTTACAAACAAGTCAGTCACACCAAGGGACGAATCCATGAGTTTAAGTCAGTGATGACAATAATTAGTATAAGGACAAATAGTTAAAATAAAAAAAATTCAGAGGGGGCAAATGTAAGAATTTAAAATGCTAAATTTAAAATAAATATATTTTGTTATGGCTAAATTGACACAAATCAAAAAGTTACTTTACAAACCACATATAAATGAGCTCGATTGATCTATTTTCTCACTCGATTCCCCCTATTATTTTTTATCAAATAGATTGGTTTTCGCATTCCTCCCATATATAGTCCAAAACTATCACATGCAAGTATAATATAATCAATATACGTATAAGTTGACAGCCCAGCATAAATTTAATGGATTAATTATTAAATAGGTAGCTAAAATTGGCATGTACCCAATTTTTTTTTTTTCCGCAAATAGGTTGCTGAACTTTTGGAAGTTATCAAATAGGTTTCTGACGTTAATTTTTCCGTTGGTTTGTGACGGAAACCGGTTCAAAAATCAATTCAGAACCGGTTCAATTGAACCACTTTTTTTTTTTAAAAATGTAGGGTTGAGTAGTACATGTATTTGTTATATAAATTCTACTTAAAAAAAAGTGGTTCGATACTTTTTAAAAATAAATAAATAAAACGGTTTGATCGAATCGGTTTTGAACCAAACCAACGAAAAAAATTAACGTAAAAAACCTACTTACTAATTTTTAAAAAATTCGGCAACCTATTTGCGGCAAACAATAAAAATGGGATACCTACTTACCAGATCATGTCAAATTCGGATACCCAAATTTAATTTATTTTGTGACACATATTACGCCATTTTCTTTAACTTATAACTTATAAGAAGCGTGCGATGTGCTTTTTTTTTTGTGGCCAACCGATGTGCTTGTTTTGTTAATTAATATTATTCATAGATTTTATTTATGTTATAAATATAAAAATGTAAAGGACAAAAAGTGGGCCAACTATGTTTTTTGGATGTATGCGTCTGATAGATAAGAGGTGATGTGGCCATGTTTGAATTTATAGATAAGCTGATAAGTTGATAGGGAGGAGAGGTGCATATAAGATAAGCAATAAGATCCACAAGTTGCGTATATCCTTTGATGCTCCAAGATCTAATTACGCTGCAAATTATGAAACTAATTTATTGTATATTCGAAAAATGTATTTGATTGAGGTTATTTTAGGATTGTTATTTTACTTATCAATACGTTTTATAGTGTAACAATATGTACTATATGTGTCATGTTCTTCAAAATGAACAAGATATACAATTTTCTTACGTAATCATGTCGTGTTAAGTTAGTCAATTATACATCCACATGCGATATTTTTTTTAGAAAATATCAAGATAATGAACTATTTATTATAATTCTTATGAATTCAAACATTAAATTTTACAAGTTTTTTTTATGTATAATTTACAAATTAAACAATTAATTGAGTTTTAAAATAGACTTGTTTAGACAAATACTCAAAAGACAAACTTATTACTCAATTTTATTGTGTGTATCGTTTTAATATCTAAACACGAATACAACACAAAAATTAACTCGTGTTATTGTTTTGTGTCACATATTTTCACGAACAGTCGGTACTTATTTGTGTTGTGTTATTATGTTACATACAAAAAAATTACCTTTAGTTATTATATTACTTAATATGTTATTAAATATATATTGATACAGACCGAACCTAATTGAAGTTACTTAGATAAATGAATTGAGATTTGAGAACGACTATAACAGAGACTATGTATATACTAACTAAACTATATTCTTCTTATTAATTCATTCATATCCAATTTTATACGTTACTATACACTAATATTTAGTAGTGTTCAACGTACGATGACCGAACCAAACCACTGACTTTAGGATGAAAAAGTGCACAATATATCACCTTTAATTTATTTTATTATAAAAGTTATAAGGACCCCATTAATTTATATTTATTGGATTTAGTGATGATATTGATAACAAAATTTGGACGGTAGATAGATATACCAAGTTATGATATTTTCTAGAACAAAGTTGGATCGTCAATTTCAAGATTGATGGCACGATGGTTGTCGTGCCATTAGGTAATGTTTTTGTCTTCATGTCAGTTATTATTAATCAATAATCAACGGCTATAAATGGTTCCATGAATAACCCGTGTTCTTCGGTTTATTTTATTATCAACTTGGCAAATTTCACGACAAATATGATTATTAAAGTTCATTCAAAGTTGGTAGCACGATACATCTAAGGATCAAAGGAGCCGGAATCGTTGATTAAAAAATTTTAATTAGTATATGTTGGTTTTAGGATAATGGGTCGCCCATAAGTGGGAGCCCATTTACATAAGCTCAGTTGTGTATCTGGCCTTAAAACCTATCCCTCTATATATCAGTATATATAGGGGTGCTCAGGGTTTGGAAAACCTAATGAGGATGATGACAGTGATGCCCTAGCCGCCCTACAGTTTAGACAGAGGTCAGTAGCTGTGGTATTATAGGTCATTGCCCGTCAAACCGTGGCGTGTCCTCCCGTCCGACAGACCGTGATCCCAACCTCAGGCAGATCCGCTTCCGCTTCCGCTAAGGCAATCGTTCAGGGAGGTAACTTAATTATGTGTTATGTTGTACCTTAATCGATTGCATGTTTTGTACATCAATTTTCAACATTGGTATCAGAGCCATAGTAGGTTAGTTTCCAAATTGTCGGATTCAAAGAGGAAAATCCCCACGGCGTCATCGTGACCGCGACGGGATCGAAATCGGGAAAAGCAGCCACTTAAACCACCACCCGAGGCCGAACCAGGGGCGGCGGCGGCCTTCGTGGCCGCAGACACCGTGGCTGCCGCCAAGCCGAGGCTGACCGCAGCCTCGGCCACAGCTGGCCGCAGCCTTCGTGGCTGCGGCTCAGCCACCTCACGCGGGGCCACAGCCGCGGCGGCTGGTTGCCGTGGCCTTTGTGGCCACGGCTCCAGCCGCCTGAGGTTGGGAGGGGTCGGCCATCACTGGCCGACCCACCCCCCGTGGCCAGCCTTCGTGGCTGGCCACCTCCCAAGAAGGGGCGCCAGCCATGGTGGCTGGCCTAAGTTGGCGCGGCTCTGGCCGCTGCTCGGTGGTGGGTCGGCCGAACGTGGCCGACCCTAGGCGAAGGGGGGCTGGCCACCGTGGCCAGCCCCATGGCAGCTGATCAGCCTCTGTGGCTGATCAGCTGCAACCGGCGGCTGCTAGGGTTTCAAAACCCTAGCAGCCACTGTTCTTCTTCTCTGTGGAGAAGAAGAACAGTACCGGTCCGGTTCTCTGTGAACCAGACCGGTCTGGTTCAATGGGACTGGTTCTGTGTGACCAGTCCGGTTCGGTTTAATCAGACCGGGCCGGATCAGTCTAGACCAGTCGGTTTGAGCCGATCGGTTTGATTAAGTCCGATCGGACTGGTTCGGTTCAGACCGACTGATTGGACCGGTTCAGATGGTTTTGTGCTGTCTGGACCGGTCTAAGCTAATTCGGAGGCCTCGGGCCACCTGAATTGGTCCGAAACAAATTTGGTGTCGATCCTGGATCCTCTGTGGGTCCTAGTGATTTATTTTAGTCCGGTAAATGTGCCTGGACCCTTTCATGAATAAATTTTGGGCTAATTTAATTAATTGTTGGACCAATTTAAATTGCTGGGAGAGCCTTATATTGCTTTATGTTGCATGACTGGATAGGTAGAACGCTGTGTGGGTTCCTTGAGTTCCCTGGTTTACTTTGTGTTTTCTGCAGGGTAGATAGTTTTGCCTTAATTTATTTGATTGGCTCTTGACTCCATGACTGGTAGAATTGAATAGGTTATGATTGTTGAGATCCCAGCATAGTGTGTGAAATTGGTCTAACATGTTAATTACTTTTATTTGTTGTGACTTTAGTCCCTGAATTTTTATTTGTTGAGACTTTGGTCTCCAAATTTTTATTCATGGTGATTTTGATCCCCAAACTTTTGGTGAGGGTGACTTTAGTCCTCAAAGTTTTGAAAAATTACAAATTAGCCCCAAATTAATTTATTTTTGAAAGGTATCAATATATATGTGTGTGTATTGACATGTATGGTTTGTTTCTTTGCTTGCATGTATTAGATTACCTAGATAGGTAGATCTAGTTTTCGCTTAGCATAGATAGCAAACTTTTAGGATTGTCCTTAGTATCCTTTCGGAAGTTTGGATGAGTACGAACTACACCTAGGAAAATGTTCCTGAGTGTGAACCGGTCGGTTAGTCTGCGAGGTTCTCCGAATTTCCTTGAATAATTCTAGGACAATTGTTTTATGTAAGAGTCGAACACTTTGGTTTAGTGCGATATGTTCGATTCCGGTCCTTTGTGGACTGTTGGTATAGACTGTGTTTCGATTGATAGTAGTGACTTTAGGGCATGCTTAGAGATGGGGAGTGCTTCTCAGCATAGCTAGGGTTGTCCCCCGGGTTTAAGTATGTTCTCAAGTTTGTCCTATCGGTCTGAGACTTGTCTTTTACATGCAATAGAACATTGTTCCTTGTGTCTCCATGATCCTATTAGAATTTCCTTTAGTTAGAGAAATTAGTCTGCCATGTAGAACATCATCGCTTAGTTGGACAAAGGTCTTGGACTTAATGGTGAGCACTATAAAATTCGCAGAAAGCATATAAAAATGGTCCTAAGTAGAAATTCATCAACCCCATCAAGAAGATTATGAAAAGACCTGATTCTGGAATAACGAATCAGCAGAAGGCTTTCCATGAGTGGGAGGTTAATGATGCTGAGACGTGCGCCATGATGCTGAGTACGGTGAATGAGTTTGAGCTTAACACACGGCTAAAGGGCTGTGGGATACTTTGCAGGCTAGAAATGGTTCTATACGACTGCTTAGTTGTGCTCACTCAACATTAAGTTTGATTCATACATGATGAATCCTCAGCACTCCGCGAGATAGTATCTGAGGCATATGGCCAACATGATTGTGAAACTCAAGGAGAACGGTCAGTCAGTGACCGATGAGCAGCAAATCCAGGTCGTAATCCGCTCTTTGCCTAACTCCTAGAAACAGATGAAAATCTAAATAACTCATTCTAAGGCCTTCAATACCTTTGAACAAGTTCAAAGGCACATTGAGTTGAAGAGGACAAACCCAAGGTCACTGGACCTAAGGTTGAGGTGCGTGTGGCGCCATCCTCTAAACCTAAGAAGAGTCGCTGAAGGCGAAGGAGTAATGCACAACGCGGTGGCGCAAATGCATTGAAGGCAAAGTAGACAAAGACTGAGGTGAACCCAAGGACTCCTCCGAAAACAACACCGCGAAAATGTTCGTGTAAGGCCGAGAAGCCTAAATACAGGAAATGCTCCAACTGTGGCCAGTGGGTACACTTTGTGAATGCATGCCCTGAATCGATCTGACATGAATGTCTTAATGGCTAATCTAGTGAATTTTGTATTCCTAGTATAGATATGTTGACTGAGTCATGTCCTTTGTGAATTTTGAATTCAGGATCGACAAATCACATAGCCAGGGATCGTGACGTTTTCGTAGAGTGCCAGAGTCCCGCGTGAAATTAGGTGGATATACATCGATAACAACTTTCGTGTTGAAGTCGAAGGGATTGGAACTCGTGAGCTACGCTTGCGCGGCGGTAGAGTTTTAGTCTGATGTCATATCCTCTATGCTCCGCAGATTCGCCGATATGTTATTTCAGTCTTAGGATTAATGAAACTCGGTTTTATATTATCTTTTCATGAATCTTCCGTCCAATTGTTTTTAGGTTCAAACTTCGTTTGGCTTTAGTATTATTTCTGGTGGATTTATTGTTTCGGATTTGGATTCAGGCAACAATAATAATTTCATGTTTTTCTTCTACTCGCGGATATGTTTGCGATATGAATGAAAGACAAACTAGACTTGACTACATAGGTCAACATAGAATGCAGCGGCTAGCCCATTGGGGTTTGCTGTCCTACATTCCACAAGTGGAGTCGTCTACTTGTGTAAGGTGTCTAGCAGAAAATTCCATCGGAATGCTTTTTTGGTTAGGCACCTAGAGCCGAATTTCCCTTGCAATTCATCCATTTTGATGTCTGTGACCCTCTTAGTGATAGGGTTCGGCACGGAGCGCATAATTTCATTACATTTACAGATGATTACACCTGTTAGATAGGAGGGTAAAGACCCTCCACCCTGATTGTGGAAGAAGAGTATCTTTCAGCGGAATTTAACGGTTTATGTAATGAAAATGGATCATTCATCAGTTGACGATCCCCTACACCCCTCAGCAAAATAGTTTTGCAGAGAGGCGCAATAGAACGCTCCTTAAAATGGTTCGGTCGATATGGTGCAGAATCAATTGCTGATTTCCTTATGGGGAAACGCTTTGGAGACTGATGCCTACATCCTGAACCATGTGCCGACGAAGACGGTTAACTCCACTTCATATGAGTTTTGGACTGGAATAAGTTCTGGACCTTCACCATATGCGCCCATAGGGGTATGCCGCTTACACCCATGATTTCTCAAATAAGTTTGGGAAATATTGGACCTAGAGGAAAGAAGAGTATTTTTGGTTACTCTGATACCTCCAAAGGTTATGTGTTTATAGCCGAGCAGTACAGTGGGAGTGTTACCGAGATCGAATCACGAGACGTAACGTTTGTAGAGAACGAATTTCCTAAGAAGGGAGAGATTGATTTGGATCGATATCTATATGAGATTCAAGATCAAGTTGAGCAGACACCTGTTAATTCGAGTGGGAGAGTTGAAACCGCAGATGATGAATCAGTTCGTCGTCTGCCGGATTCACCGCCTGCTGAAGCGAATGGAACAGATTCCGCTCCTGATGATCTTGTTGACAGTGGGAGCATTAGGGATCTCATTCTCAGTGGGAGTGATCATGGTCATACCCTGGTAGTAGTGAGTTGTTAGGCCGTGGGCTAGAACATAAGTTTTCCTCCCGACGATATGCATTCGAAGGTGATGGAGAACTAAACACCCTAATATCTGACGATATGGTTATTGTGTCGTAAAACGTTAGAGAAACTCTCAATGGAACCTTCTAAGAAGAATGGATGAAAGTAATGGAAGATGAGATGAACATTTTGGACTAGATGGAATCTATAAGGAAGAACGGTGTTTGGACACTGGTCGACCTTCGAGAGTACATAGAGCAATAGAACTAAATGGGTTCTTAAGATTATGGCTATTGGAGTGAGTCTAGACTTGGAACTGCACTAGATAGATGTTAAGACCATCTTCCTCAATGGTGAGTTAGAAGAAGAGATCTATATGGAGCAGTCTGAATGCTTTGTGCAGAAAGACCATGAGCACTTAGTGTGCAAACTTCACAAATTGATCTATGGTCTGAAACAGTTCGCTATGCAGTGATACCGCAGATTTCATGATTTGTTCGTGGAAAATGGATTTCTCTTGAAGGATGAGAATCATTGCGTGTACACCATAAGGGTCTGGACCGAACTTTGTGTTTATGATTCTATATGTAGATGACATACTCATAGCTGTAAATAGCTTGGAGTTCCTAACACAGATAAAGGTCTGATTGTCTTCTCTGTTTGGGATGAAGGACATGGGTGAGGCGGCGCACATCTTTGGGATTTAGATCTCGAGAGAACGCCGTAGGAGGCAGTTGTGGCTTTCACAGGAAACCTACATAAACAAAGTGTTGAAAATGTTCAACATGAGTAACTGCGAACCAATTGAAACTCCAGTTTACGTTGATCAACCTCTCAAAATGGATATATGGACCAGATAAATAAATTTTGTAGCTAAGTGCAGTCGGAAGCCTGATGTGCGCAATAGTGTGTACTCGGCCTGATATTTGTCATGCAGTCGGCATGGTATATAGGTACCAAGCTGAACCTGAATTGAAGAAATGGTAGGCAGTAAATAGGATCATGTGATATCTTAAGGGCATCGTCATGCTTTGTGCTAGAGACTTGCTAGAGATCCGAGAATCTCTGGATGACTGGGTATAATGATGCAGACTATAGTGGTGACTTTGATTAGAGAAAATCCACCGCGCATTGTGTTAATCGCCATTTAAGCCAAATTTGTGGGTCTTGTGTGGACCACTCAGTTGGTTGTATGGCTGAAGAGACTTCCGGATTGATTGCTGAGTCATTGGAGTCGCAATCTCCGTGATATAGAAACTCAAGTATCATAACAAGTATGGAGTAGACGTATATGTGCAAACTATTAGGTCAAGTCTCAATGGTTGATTTATAGTAAGGCTAATTACTTATTTACTAACTAAACTTGGTAAGTTTGGACAATTTGTTACTTGATTGTTTTTAAACAAATTAATAACTAATCTTGTATAAAGTTAGACTCGTTTAATTTGTTGTTAAATAGTGATAGAGACATACACATTTTTTTCAGTATTAACTAAAAAAGTACTTATTTTTTACAAGTTCACTAATAATTTGTAGAAAAAAAGTGACATAATTTTAAAAATAAATGCAAGTTTATATCACCACTCTGAGCAAATTGTAAATATATGTAATACCATATGTTTTTGTTCTCATAAAAACTCAATTAACAAAAATAATACTTTCAAAGTTTAATTAATAAAAATATAAAATAGTTTTTATAACTAAAATACGATAATTTTTCATCTTAGTGCATGTTTTTGTAACTATAATTAGACAAATCTAATCTATTGTGATAACAGAGATTATTGTCACTCTCTTATCTTATATTTTAGTGTTTAAATTTTAAGAACACCCAGTACAATTTTTTTAACCATAACATATGACTTTTTAACACTGATGACGAGTTATTATTTAGTGTTTTTTTTTTTCAATCATTGACGTGAGGCAAATCTACATATTGGAGAGGAAAAGATGATTTTGTATTCCTTATCATCATCAAAGACAACGACCGATAATAAAATTAAAATGGTGCCAATTTAAGGTGGGGAATGGCAAGTACGGTTCTGTCTGTAGTCTGTACAGCCACAGCCAGCCTAGCCTGTCTGTGTTTGACGACAGAAAATGTAGTTGAAAAGTGTTCGTACAACACGTGATGTTCAGACAAAAGATGATGCATGATTGATGTTCATATGATTATGGGTAGGTTTCAACACATTGTATGTATAATTGATTAATAATTGTTGATTATTTCTTATCGCAATAAGATCTCGATGTGGTTTGCAGCAATAATATAGTATAGGTTTAAATATTGAACTTTAGACGTTTTTCAACAAGCTATCCGAACTTTAAAAATTAAAAAATGACTAGTTTTTTTTTTTTGGCCATCAAAGACTTCCATTTCATTAATGAAAGTAAAAACAAAGTGACACAGTTCAAGAAATTACATCCGCAACAAGTAAACTCGCTAATTCGGGTGGTGGTCTTTCGATCCAATCCGTAGGACACACCCTTCGTCTAGACACATTCGCTACCCAATTCGCACATAAGTTAGCGGATCTCGGGATAGCTACAAAAACAACCTCACGGATAGCCGATGCCACCCTCTTCGCGTTGGCCAAGATAGTCTCGATCCTCCAATGGTAGACCACCCCTCTAAGGTGGTTGATTACTGTTTCCGAGTCCGTCTTGATCACGACTCGTTGCCATCCTCTCTCGACTGCCAACGATAGGCCCTCTAGAAGTGCCACAGCTTCCATTTCCAGGATCGATCCCGCAACCCCGAACCTGTTCGTACCTCCACACAGCTGCCCATCATGCGACCTTGCGACAGTGGCGACACCACCATGGCCCGAGGACGGACACCATGAGGCATCACAGTTCAGTTTGACGACGCCAATCTCCAGACGCACCCACGCTGCAGCTGTTACCGTCACCTGTTGAGACCGTCTTCCCGTCCCACGCAACACCGCCATGTCTGCGAAAGCGAGGATGGCTTCCTGAATGATATTACGGACGTGCGGCGTTCTGTTGTTGAAGACGAGGCAGCAACGTGCTTTCCAGATCAGCCAAGCTGTTGTCATACATCTATCCCAGAGGTAAGCTTGCCCCCTGGCAACCGAAGTGGATGGAGCCACCCCGAGAACGAGCCATCGTCCAACCTCGAGGAGAGTCCGTTGATCAGCAGCAACACCTAGCACCCCCGCCCACACAACGTGAGTCCAACTGTAGCCCGAAACAAGATGTTCTTCGGTCTCTAGCTCCGAGCAGGCCGGGCAAAGAGGCGACGTCGGGATGCCCCTCCTTGCCAAGTTGGTTCGGACCGCAAGCGCACTCGAAGCCAGCTTCCAGACGAAGTGCTTAACCTTTGACCACACCTTGGAGCACTAGATGGCCTTCCACCTGCAGCTGGCTACGTCAATAGGATTCCCCACCTGCATGTTCACCTGCATGTTCACCTGTCGCAAGCAATTGTACACAGATTTAACAGACACCCGACCATTCGGGGTGAAGGGCCATCGTAACGTGTCCTGAGCGTGGTCCTAGGGCAGAGTTATAGCCAGGACAGCATCCACCTGGTCCGGAGCCACTTCATCCCGAATGCGATCCACTCTCTACGACCTATCTCGTTCATTGATCCAGTCAGCAGCGAAGGAGGCCGGTGACGAGGACGAGACCTCCCTTGGTTGCAGCCTGTTACCTCCGACCGAGGGAATCCAACTATCACGGAATGGTCGTATCACTCTGCCGTCGCCCACAGACCAACCGCTTCTCTGGCAATGATATCCCGTCCCTCGATCAAGCTCGACCAAGCCCAAGACGCCCTACTCCCTTTACCCGCATCAAGGAAGTCGGAAGACGGGAAGTAGATACTCTTGAGCACACGAACTCAGAGGGCGTTCGGTTCCCTAATGACACATTCAGCCATCTTGGGCAACATAGCAATGTTAAACGCTTGCAATTCCTTGAAACTGAAGCCTCCTTGTTGCTTACTCATCGTCATCACTTCCCACCTCTTCCAATGGATTTTCCTATCCCCGTTAGATGCTCCCCACCAAAATTTTGCGATCAAAGCATTTATCTCGGAGCACCATGAGACGGGCAAACGGAAAACATGCATAGCGTAGGTAGGAATGGAAGTGATAACAGACTTTATAAGTACCTCCTTCCCGGCGTTGTTTAGCATCTTGTTTCTCCAACCAAGAAGCTTGTCCCTTATCCTCTCCTTAAGATAGCCAAGCGCATCTTTCCTCGACCGCCCCCATACTGTCGGCAAGCCTAGGTAGTGGCCCGGGTTTATGACTTGGTTGATCCCCAAGACCTGAGAGATGTCATTCCTAAACTGATCGGACGCCGAAGCGTTGATGAAGAGGCTCGATTTGTGAAGGTTCACGCGTTGACCCGAAGCCTCGCAATAGTCCTCAATCGATTGTTTGAGGTTAGATGCCTTGTCCACCCCACCCTTGATGAAAAAGAGTGAATCGTCCGCGAAGAGCAAATGATGAATGGTAGGACAGCCCCATCGCGGGTTTATCCCCTGAATGCACCCCGACTCAACCTGTTTGACCATCAATCTGGACAACACATCAGATACAATGATAAAAAGATAGGGCGATAGCGGGTCACCCTGACGTAATCCTCTAGACGGCGTGATCAAGCTCGTTCTTTTCCCGTTCACCACCACCCTGTATGAGACCGTTGAGATGCACTCCTTGATCCACCTGACCCATCTGTCACTGAAACCTCTTGCCCGGAGGACCTCAAGCAAGAAGTCCCATTCGACCCTGTCATATGCCTTTTGCATGTCCATCTTGAGAGCCCACTCCTGATGATGTTGTCGCCCCGCCTGTGACCTCCTCGTCTTAAGGAATTGGAACATCTCGTGGACAATGATAATGTTATCCTGAATGTTCCTTCCTGCAACAAATGCACTCTGGAACGGCGTGATCAGTTCTGGCAAGTAGGTTTTAAGCCTATTCGCCAGAACCTTAGAAATAACTTTATATCCAAAGTTACATAAGCTGATCGGTCTAAAGTCACAAGCCGAAAGAGGGGTTTGGATTTTTGGAATGAGAGTAATATCAGTATGATTCAAGAAAGATGGCATGGTACCTGTTGTTAGGAAGGAGTTGACGGAGGTGACGATGTCTGGACCGAGAACACTCCAGTTCCTTTGATAGAAAGACCCCGAGAAACCATCCAGCCCCGGTGCTCTCGAACCCCCCATCTGAAAAGCCGCACACCGAACTTCCTCCGCCGACGCTTGCCTCGTGAGAGCGTCATTACAGGCCCCCGTGACCTGATCTGAGAAACTGTTGGCGATCTCCCCCATGAGAGTTCCATTCTGATTGTCCTCCCTCTCGGATGTGAATAAGTGACCATAGAACCTGTGAATCTCGTTTGTCAACCTCTGCTCGCCGACAATAATCTCACATGATGCCCCCCGAAGAGTCACAATCTTGTTTCTCCTTCTCCGAGCCAATGTAGTTTGGTGGAAGAATGCCGTGTTCCTATCTCCATGTGATAGCCATTTGATCCTAGATCTTTGTTTCCAATAAATTTCTTCCCTTTTCCACAAAGCATCAAGTCTCGATTTAAGGGCTCTATCTGTGTCTTGGCTCACCACATCGGAGGGCGAGACATTAAGGGCAAGCAGCTCGCGACGGACCTTGTTGATCTCGGAGATGTTGTGCTTGAAGTTCCTCGAGCTCCAAGTGGTGAGGGTCAGCCTGCAGGCCGAAAGTTTTGGCTGTACCTCTCTGATTTGTCGGATCGGATCTGTTGCACACCACACATTCTTAATCACATCGAAACACTCCGCCTTCTCCATCCACATTTCCTCGAACCTGAAACTCTTCCTACCCCGCCGCTCTTCGAGTGCTAAGATCAGCTCAAGGGGCGCATGATCCGAGCCCACGATAAGACCGTTAACGCAAGTCGCCGTGGGGAAGATGTTGCACCCTTGTGCATTAGCTATGACCCGATCCAGTCTCTCCATGATTCTATCTGAGCCCCTCCGCTTATTTGACCACATGAACATGTGTCCCTTGAAACCGAGGTCCTCCATGCCGATAGCCTCAATGAGATCGTTAAAGCGGTCAATCTTGTGTTGTTGTTTCCTTCGGCCCCCAGTTTCTCATGGTGATGTGATATGTCGTTAAAGTCCCCCATGCAAAACCAAGGTTACCTTCTTCTAGAACCAAGAGCCGTAAGTGTGTCCCAGTTTTCCACCCGGTTTGAGTATACAGAATCACCATACACCCAAGTGATCATAAACTCGTGCCCAAGCACGTAACCACCGATCTTACAGTCGATAAAATTCTTGTTCTTCCATAACACCTGAATCTGAACCTCCTTGGCCCACCATAGAGCGAGCCCTCCACTATTTCCGGTCCGTTCCACGTACACCGCGTTTTCTAATCCCACTTCCTTACGTATCCTCTCGCAAAAGGCCTCGGGTTGTTTTGTTTCCATAAGAAAAACGACCACCGCCCGAGACCTTTTCGTTAGGTCTTTTAGATGACGAACCGTCAGGGGAGACCCCAACCCCTGACAGTTCCAACTGATGATGCTCATCTAGGCCGTGTGGCTGTTACGGGGCAGCCACCAGAACCCGTATTGTTGTTTCCCGATCCCGTCTGAATTGTCTTACCCCCGAACCTCTTAAAAGATCGCCTCGGCCTGATTGTAGTTCTTGATTCTCTCTATTCCTCAGACCCCCCCTTGCCAAGGGAGCCCTCAGCCCTGCCCTCTGTAACATTCGGGACCTTTGATCTGTTCAAGACATTCGGGAGGATGTCCTTTCTTCTCTTAAGCGTCCGTTGGTGTTCTTCGTCACGTCCAACCCGTTTCGCAGGAGGCCTACACTCCCCATGCAAGGTCACCTTTTCAGTCACGGGATGAAGGAGGGTGGTGACCTTGCCGACTTGGTTTGAGAGGCTCCTACCAAACAGTTGGACGCTGGAATTTTCAGACACGCATGCCGTGACCGTAGTAGTATCTGGACTGACTCTGGTGTCCTCCCACGATCTGAAGTTCTTACTTTGGACGTCCTGCATGGGAGGTACTGGAACGTTAAACCCCAGACAAAGCGAGCCTCCATGCAGAGCAACATCCACGAGATTCCCATATGGTCCATCAACCTCTCCAGGCACGGAAGGCGCAGATGGCTTAATACATTTGAGCAGATCCGGAGGTACGAACTGACCCTCCTCCAAGGTGTCCTCTTCAGCAGGTGGCTCGTTCAGGTCAAGGACGCCAGGAGTGTGGTTGGAGAGTAATGAGGGACTGCAGGCTGAGGACTTGACACCACTGCATGAGGCCTGTCCTCTGTTATTGAAAGAGGGATCATCCCTTTCCCGTGACTGGTTATCGGCCGGGCTCTTATGAGTTGTTCCTCCCGTGCGAATGCGTTCCTTCTCCGTGGCCTCCTGCATCAGATTATGCCAAGCTGAGCTGACTGGCGTTCTGTTCTGCCGCACGATACTACGCTCTCCCCCCAGCGACAGTTTCTTGATCGAGTGCCTTGGTCTGTCAGCAACTAACCAAGGCCCGTATTGGGGAAAGCCCTGTTTAGTCGCTGACAAAACCAGCTCTCTCCCACAGCTCGTAGCCGAATGTCCTAACGAGCCACAGACAAAACAAAACCCTGAAATCCTCTCAAACCTGAAGCTTGCCCATTTGTCCAAACCACTGCTATTTTTCCACTAAAAGCCAGGTTTTAGTGGCTGTGAAATGTCCACTTCCACCTGCACTCTCAAGAAGGCACGGTTTTGAATAACACTTGCAGGTTCTACACAAATGCAACGGCCTACAGATTCACCTATCATCCTAACATTGTCACCGTTGAACATCTCCCTACTCAAGCCTTCTATCTGCATCCATACTTGCATAGTATTGAAGTCTAACTCCTCATGGCAGGCATTAGTGGGGCAGTCCTTCAGGACAAAGGAGTGGCCGTTAATCGACCAAGGGGAGAGGTCCAGTACCTGGTTCTTATCTGCAGCAGAGGCAAAGTCGAATGCCATGGTGCAGTCATCCAGCTCAATCATGGCGACCTTCCCAAATCTCGCCCAAACGACCTTCAATATATTGTACACCACTGCGTTCTTAATCTTCTTGTGCTGGGAGAACAAACAACCCACTAATCTGGAGTCAGCTGGAAGGGGGGGGGGGTTCGGGATGAGCGGTAGGGACGGAGGAACACGGTTCCTGACATCGCCGGAGCTGGCAAGGTCCGCCATAGTCCAGACACCTTCACCTTGGTCCCTCCAACCTGTCCAACAAGTAAAAAGAAAAGGGATTGAAGTGATTGAAGTGATTTTGAAGCTTGTGACCAAGAAATTTCTGCAGACAAGGAAAAAGAAACGAAGAACAGAAGCTTCGTCTGGTTAGGGTTCCAGAGGCAAGCTTTTCTCTCCCTTGTGGTATTTCGGCCAATCAGAAACTTCAGAAGGATCCAAGGCAATGATACTCCAATTGATTGCGACAGATTGGACACATTAATTGCAAAGGAATGTTGCTTTTTGGATTTCCCGATCGGTCCAAAAGCTGGGAATGAAAGGGACAAGCCCTTGGAGCGGCGTGAATCTCTCACGAGGAGAGAGGAGCGCGTGGGGTAGCTAACTCCGTCTAATTTCTTACGAATTTTCAGCGACTTTCCGACGGCGGATAACAGAAAATTGAACTGAGGTAACTATTTGCACCTTCTTCAAAGTTGAGGTAGTCCATTTTGAATTTTCAAAGTTCGGGTAGCTCGTTGCAAAACGTCCAAAGTTCAGGTAGCTACTTGATATTTAACCCTATTGTATATTTACTATACAATTATTAATTAGAAATGTATTTATGGTTAACTATTTATCGAACTTATTTTAAGAAATTGTTGAAATTATACTTAATTGAAAAATAATATTATTTAAATTTATTTCAAGTAATTGAAGTAAAATTTAACTTGTTGACTCTTCGGCTTTTCCTACTATACGAATGTATTTAAGCAATTGTTATTCTGTAATTATAATGAAAATGCAACTCTTATATGCGATATACTTCTTGATTTGTAAGAAGAAAAAGTTTAGATTTTGTATGGTATTTTTTATCTGATAAGGCCAGAATAAATGTATGGAGCAATACTGTAAGTAGTTTATAAAAAGCGGCGTTACCTTATAAATGAGTTAGTATTAGGGGTCTCAAAATTTGACTCAACATGTGTGTTACCCGCACACGAGTCGCATTTGAGTCATGATTTTTGACTCATGAGTCATTTTGACATGATTCATGGATGACTACTGAAAATACGGATCAGGTTTGAGTCATAAGTCTTGACCCACTGACCCACCAATGATCCGTCTCATTTATATATTCCAGTCAGTTTTTGTTTGTTATTGAAATGGTGGGTCGAACGAGTCAGACTGCCCCGTGGGTCATGGAGGTCGAACAAGTCAGTCTGACTCAACCCCTACCATTCCTGATGGGTCATTCTGGCCCACGGGTTGACCCAACAACCCGCGAGTCAGGTTTGAGTTTAAAAAACTGACAAGTTTGGGTCAGAGGTTCTCTGACACGAACCATAACCTGTTTTACACGTACTCTACTTAGTTAGTATTGTGTATTAATAGATAGACTTAATTTAATTTAAAAGTTAATTCCATATCGTGGCCAAGTCCTCTATGAGTGTTTTTTTTTGGCCAATAGTCCTCTATGAGTTTGACAAAGTGAATTGTGGTCACTTGTTATTGCCCAAAACATACTCCAGTGACCCGGTTCAGTCAACGGGTTAACAAGCTTTTTTATTTTTGGCCAAACGGGATAACAAGCTAGGTTGAACCAATATGTTGGGCTTTTTGACAGCCCATACAGAACTTTCTACCAGACGGATAAGGCCCGGACTATATCTATATTGGGCCATTTCGGCTTACAGAACGGCCCGTTTATAGTGAGGATGCGGTCGTGTCGTGTGTATCGTGGCGTCGACCAAAAGCGGCGGTTATCTCTTTCGTTTCTGAAAATTGATTACAATAAGCAAAACCAGAGCCATTGACTGGAGTCTGCAAGATAACGATCAGAAATGGCACTGACGAAGGACGTTAGGGTTTTCCTCCTCGCTCTCCTCCTTGTTGCCTCTCCCTTCCTGAAAGGTTTGTTAGACTTTCAAATCGTAGATCTATGCCAGATCCATGCTAATGCATCTGCATGCACCTGCATGCAGTTGCGGCTTTTCCGATCTGTTAAATTTGGGCCTGTGTTATTGTTTTTGCTGATCTTAGCTCAATTTTTTGGCAGTTGGGTTTGTATTCGATTTCTTAGTTATTGGTTTTGAGTTATTAGATTGTGTGACGGATATTCTTTAGCTTTTATTCCTGTGTCATGATCACAAAAGTTTCAGTTCGGATTTCTGTTTGATCAGGCGGATATAATGACTTGATTTCTGTACTACGTTCAGCTGCTGTCCAATTTGAATTTCAGTTTAAAGGGCATCGGTTTTGATTCCTTTTACGCAGACCTGGGTTGATTTAACTTGTTTTACCTTATACGATGAGGACTTTCATTTCCGTTGGTAAAAAAAAATCATTTTTAGCCTCCCCTGTATTGGCTTGAATACTTGAATGCTTGAGGTTTCTTCTAGTTCTGGATATAGCATTGTTTCCTTTTTGGTATCCTATGCGGGCTAGAAAATAAAAACTGAGTCTTTTCACTGATAGTTGCAAGGTGTCAATCGGACTCTGAAGGAGATGTTATAGACGCTTCTGATGAAAACGGTGAGGTTGGAGTTGTGGGTGAGGCTGTCCATGATTTTATTGATGGGGACTTCAGTTCAGCTCCAGGAATTGATACTATTACTGTCTTCCCCAAAAATGGCGCAAAATGTAAGAATTTACTCTATAGTTGCATTCATAGTACATTCTTCAAGTATTGTACTGGTATGGCTTTGGGTCCAGCACAGGAGCTAATTGTGTTATATGCTGCATTTTCAGTGATTCCAGCAGGAGAAGAGACAGAATTGCTTGTTGGAGTAAAAAATGATGGTAATTGATTCCGTTGATGTTGGGTTGGTATATCTTTTATACTGAATTTGATACATTTGGTAGCTATTTATCTGATTCACATTGTGTAAAACGGCATAGCCTTTTGCAGCCGTGATATATTGTTTTACTCTGCTAAGGTCCCTGATGTTTCAGATTCATGTCACAGGAGAGTCAACCCTGAATGTAATTGCAATTAGAGCCAGTGTTCATCTTCCATTTGATCACAAGTTATTGGTTCAGAACCTTACCGCACAGGTAAATCTGCTCTAACCAACCATTTATCATATAGGGACAACCAATAACTAATTGAAAACTATACTATCATACCATCCCCAGTAGGTTCTGGTTGAAACGTAGGCCACACAATTATACCAGGAATTTTAATATTGCAAAATCAATAAACTCCATGAAAGGTTTTAATGCATCCAAGTTTGGATATAGTGCTCCAATCACTCACTGACTCAGTGGTGCTTTCGATATTTAAAGATTAAGTCACCTAGTTATTTGTTTGTGAATGCAATTAATTAGAAATCTCTGTTATGGATGGCAGGGGTTCAATAATGCAACTGTCCCAGTTTCTGCTCAAGCAACCTTCCCCTACATTTTTGCTGTCAGCAAGTACTTGCAGGTAGAGCTTTTGTTTCTTACTGTAATATGTGACCTGGTTATGCTTTTCTCTTAATTGTCTTATCCTTGTTATAAATTCGCATATGTCCTTATCCAATAGATGTGAAAAATGAGTGGGTTCTTAGTCCTGACCAATATCTTTTAACAAGCAACTAGCGTTATATCTCTATCAAGTGGGTGGTTAGAGGTGGGTGCTAAGCATGTTTATAAAATATGTTTTTATCACATATATGTGCGAAGATTCATGGACGGTCCATTTAAGGATAAACCCAGGTCTTTAGTTGTAGTTTGTATTACCTCTCCAAGTATGGTCATAGAGTACTGGTAGCCAATGAAATTCTTCAAAATGCCTTTGGGTTTGGACAACTTTGAGGGTTTCTATTTCTAATATAAAACGTTGTGCAAGTTATTGTCTTGGTATAAGCTGTCTGTTTATATTTTGATGCAGCCTGGAAACTTTGATCTCGTTGGAACAATCATCTATGAGATCGACCAACAAACGTATCAGAACATCTTCTACAATGGTACAATCGAAGTTGTTGAAGTCGGTGGTCTCCTAAGCATGGAGTCGGTGTTCCTTATTACCTTGGGAATTGCACTCCTTGTCCTTCTTGGTCTATGGATTCATGGCCGTCTACAGCAGCTCTCGAAGGTAACGCTAGTTGAATGATCCCTAGTTTCTGCTTCTACGCACAAATCTTATTATTTATAGGGGTGTCAAAAATTGACCCAACCGTGGGTGACCCGCTCATGGGTTGTGTTTGGGTTAGGCACGACCCATGGATGACCCGTGAAAACACGGGTCAAGTTTGGGTCAGAAGTCTTGACCCATGGGTCAACCCGTGACCCATGGAAAGTATGTATTATTAAACAATAATTATAGGCTTTACTTTACGCCTCTGACCCATGGGTCAGATGTTTTTTGTTTTTTAACTGGTGGTGGGTCGAACGAGTCAGTTTGATCCGCGGGTCAAGGATATCGAATGGGCCCGTCTGACCCATGCCTTATTATTACTGACGGGTTAGTCTGACCCGCAGGTTGACCCACCGATCCGCGGGTCAGGTTTGGGTTACGATTCTTGACCCATACAAATACATGGATCGTGTTTGGGTCAGACGATTCCTGACACGACCCATCAGTCGACCCAACCCGCAAATTGACACCCCTAATTATTTATCAACTCTTAAGAAACCAATCCAACTTACATATGAACTATGTTTTGTGTAGAAAACCAAGAGAGCACCAAAGGTTGAAGTTGGTACTAGGAATACAGATGCATCATTGGATGAGTGGCTTCAGGTTTGTTAAGAACTACTCTTTTGCTTGTACAATCCAATACTGATAATTATTTCACCAAATTATTAAATTCTGTTGCTTAGGGAACGGCTTACACTCAATCACTCTCCAGTAAGTCAAAGAAGAAGAAGTAGATTGCTGACTCTTGGCACCGAACCGCGGAGTGTAGTGGACTGGTTCGGGACTCTACGGAATCTCACCAGTAAGTATCTTAGAGAGTAGAGACAAAGAGGGAAAGAGTGTGACGCTTACTGCTTGTAACGATTTGAGGTTTTTCTGTTAGATTTTAAAAACTTTAGCTTTACTTACTGTGGAGATGTCACACAGAGTTCAAGTAGCTTTCTTATACGTATAATTTCGTTTCTGAGTTTTTTATGTTAAAATATGCAGCTTTTGCTTAGAAAACATGGCATTGAAGGTAGGGGTGTCAAAATGTGACCCAACCCGTGGGTGACCCGCTCATGGGTCGTGTTTGGTTTTTTGATCTGAGTTATTTTGACACGACCCATGAATGACCCGTGAAAACACGGATCAGATTTGAATCAGAAGCCTTGACCAACGAATCAACTCATGACCTGTCCCATTTATATATTTCAGTCTATTTTTTGTTTTTATTGAAATGGTGGGTTGAACGGATCAGTGACCTGCGGGTCATGGAGGTCGAACGAGTTAGTTTGGCTCAACTCTTACCATTCCTAGTTGGTCAAGTTTGAGTTTCAAAAATTAACTCATACTATTACGCGGGTCGTGTTTGGGTTAGAGAGTTCCTGACACGACCCAAGGTTGACCCGACTTGTGGGTCATCCGTTTTGACATCAAATTGAAGGAAGATGCATGTAACTCTTTATATTAGTTTTTTATTCTTAAAAATAATAAAAAGTGGAGGGAGATTATTTTCCTTCTCAACTATCATGAATAGTTGACTTTGATAAAAATCTAAAAGGGAGATTATTTTCCTTCTCAACTATCATGAATAGTTGACTTTGATAAAAATCTAAAAAAGCATTTAGAAAGTCGGTTAATGCGTGTTTACCATTTCACCATCAAGGCATTGGAATCGTGTTCCTACTATGAATATGATTTTTACTTAGTGTGATGTATGGAATATATGCATTTAATTATTACGATTTGAATTAATATAAAAAAAAGTGGAATAGAAAGATGCCTTATATTTCAAGACAAGAAGATGGATAATCATATCCATTTCTCAACTGGAATGAATAGGATTCTTTATATGGGTACGATTAACCTGATTTTATTTAAAAATTTGAGGACATTTTATAAAAAATACTATAAAAAATAAAAAAATATATAAATTTTATTAAAATATAAATTTCAATAGTTTTCTTTTTTGTTTAATAAAATATTTCGTTTCGTTTTTTTCAAGATTACTTTATATATATATATTTTGATAAATTTACATTTTTTTATTATTTTTAAAATAAAGTAAAATAATATAACTAATTATTGCGGATTGCAGTAAACTATTGATGCAGTTCGATAGAATGAAGTTCAGACATATTTTTCGAGAAGCGAATGCGGTAGCGGATATCATGGCGGGTATGACGCTTAAACAACGGCATGTGTTCGAAATTCATAACTCTTATCCGAAGGAAACTATTAACGCGCTCCGAAAGAACGTGAGTTTTTCTGTTTCGCGAATTGTTAAAGTTAGTTAGTTTTTGTTGTGTAATTTGAACTTGGGTGATTAGTTGTCACCTATAGCGATTATTTTAATTCATAATTATAAAAAAAAAAAACATAACTAATTATAAATTATGATTTATAATATAAGGAGTTGTATGCAAATAAATTTCCCCCTTCCTCACTCTAATGCATCGTTCTCGGGCTTCTTGTTCTTGCTCGCCTGAATCTTCAAATACAGCATCCTGGTCTTTGCAGCAAGGCACAAGTCGAGCCCGAACCCGATCAAGCACGTAGCCGACATGATTATGAACACGAGACGGTAGCAGTGGGCACCGCTGCAGGTGTTCCCTCCATCAGCTGTTGTGGTTGCCTCGGCATCGTATATAAGGCCCGCAAGCAGACCCGAGAACAGAAACGACCCCAATGGAAGGTTGAGGATCAATACATTATAGAGCAGACCATAGTGTTTGAGCCCGAAAAGCTCAGACGCGGTTGGGACCGTGATGGCTAAGCGGACCCCGTAACAGAAACCAACGATGACCGACCCGATGTACAAGGAACCGGGAAAGGCTAACGACATTACGATGAACCCGATCGCCATTACTATCTGCGAACCCGCATTCCAGAAAGGTCTGGGTGATCCCATTTTCCTGATAGAAAACATAATGAAGTACTAAAGGTATTAGGAATTCTCTTGGGGCCTCTCTACGAGAAGACAAGTCCGCATGGTGATAAAATAATGGAGGCCTCAGATTGGGACATAGGCAGGCAAATAAAGAAAAAGATACAAGAACTCCTAGACATGGAGTTACCCCCAAAGAATGCTCAGAAATTCATGCTTCGATGGAAGGAATGAAAGCATTCAAGATTTATTATCTGGACAAAGAATCAGTTACATTAAGAACTGACTGTCAAACAATTGTCAGTTTTTACAATAAAAGCTGATTAAGGACTATTGCACGGTAAACTTAGCCTACGTAAGAGGTAATATGTTGGTTATGAAAAATTTTCCATTTAAAAAACTTAACCTTAAAACTCTAATTAAGGGACAAAGTGCTGAATTTTACTGGTTTAACAAAATAAATGGTCTATTGATACCTAACAGAAGTCAACTAAACGTGCTTATTTGAATGGAAGTTCGTTGTATTAAATTTTTACTATCTGCCCTAGTACCTACAAACCCTAATCACATCGAAAAGGATGCCTAGACCATGTTTACTATGTCTTGATAAAAATGTCTATAGCGACGGGAGTAAAGTGATGGGATAGAGGAAAGGTAACATACACCATACATATATGGTCTCGAACGTGACATAACAATTTTTACGGTAATAAAATTTGCGGTAATCAACACCCGATACAACGTAGGCGATAACGATTTGATAAAGCAGAGACCGAGCCCCGCATACATAACCACAAGCTACCATATTTGTGTCTTATAGATGTAGGGACGAAGCCAGAAAACTTATCCAGTGGGGTTAAGTATTAGACTAAGGGTAATAGTTGAACTAAAAAAAATTAAGTGGGAGGAAATGTATGATTTAAAATTATTGAATTTTTTAGGATCAAATTTACATAAAGTTAAAAGTTGAGAGGGGGCAATTGCGCCTAGCTCTTCCGTCCCTGCTTAGATGTTATAACAACCCTAAAATTTAAGGGCAGTAAGTAACCATCAAAGATTCAAAATGGGAGCAAATGATCTGGAGTTAAAAATGAGTCTATGGTGACATAAATTTAAGCGTCGCTAAAACGCCTTTATGGGATATAACGTCTGAATAAGAGCAAGAAAGTATAGCAGTTCAACGATATGGGACTTACTTGATGAGGTACTCCGATCCCGTACCGGAAATTATTCGTCCGAAGAATCCCCACACACTTATTAGCGACACAAACACTGATACGTCGTCATAACCAAGAGCTTCCCCGATTTGTCCCATATTATTTTGCACCGCCATCCCTGTTCCGACTCCGAAAAGAAACGACACGAACAATATCCAGAAATCGTACGTCCTCATCGCTTCGAATATCGTATGATCCTCTCCAATCTGCGGCTTCCTCCCAACTGCAGTCGTCCCTGCCATAGCACCTTCTGCCTCGACCAATCTCAATTCGTCTGCCGTTGTCTCTATCGCTGCAACCTCTTGGCTTAACAATGGCTCCGTGCTCGCCGTGTCATCATTCTCGAGCTTTGAGACCTTGAAGAAGTTGTAGAGCGGAATGAACAATGGCGACGCTAAGAGGGCTAGAAGTATGACCACAAACCCAACCTCAAAACTTTTTCCATGAGACCCGCTGAAGTCGTACGCTAAGAGGTAGAACGCGACGATGACGGCTACGCCGTTGATGGTGCTAAAGTACCGAACCTCTTCCTTCGGGTTCTCCGCAGGTGGGACCTCGTGGAGGAAGACGGCGGCCGTTAGGCAGACGGCAAAGGGTGAGATCGAGAGCATGAGCAAGAAAGAGGCAGCACTATCGGAGAATAGAGCGGAGCAAACGTCGGTAAAGATGGCTGTGCTAAGAGCCACGTAGCCCTTGAGGATCCCGGCGACGGGGCCACGGTTCTTCCGGAAGTTCCGAATGCAAGTCACTAACACCGCCGTGTTCATCCACGTCGTGCTGTTGCCTCCTAAGCAGAGGAATATGCACATCTGAAGAACGGAGGAAACACAGTACATATAATAACAACATCTTCAAATACCTAACAATTAACGTACATTGTCGGGTTCATTTTCATAAATTATCAGACCCTATTAACAAATAACGCAGATTACATGGTCTTACCGTCGCTAATTGTCCATTTGAGAAACTATTTTATACCACAGTTCTACTTCTACCTGCCAATACGTTAGCGTAATCTTCTCGCTGATGACGAGATACTGCGCTCCGTAGCCTACCAAACCCTCGACCGAACCAATCATCAGAATCATCCACGTGGGAATCCGGTCAGAGGCGAGTCCGGCAAGAAGTCCGAAGGCCTTACCCACATCTTTGGCGACAGAAAGGTTGTTTAGCTCTAGCTGAGTAAGTCCCATGATGGATTTGAGAGCATCGGAATAGTTGGAGAAAGAGTAGTTGTTGCCGGAGATGCACTGAACCCAGACCGCCGTTACAAACCCTAGCCATTTCAGGGTGTTAATGGACCTTGGAGATGATCCATGGCTGAACCACCCCATGGCTGCCTAATGCTGATGATGGAGTAGAAGAGTCTATGAGGTTTTGTTAGGTTTTCTACTTCTTCTCTTCAGTTTATTTATAGCAGTTTTATCAGAATCACGGTTTGGTTCAGCTAACAGACTGATTTGCATAGTAATAATATTTGAAATGGTGTGAACCGATCGATTTTAAAAACACCGATCCGTTTTCGACTAACTTTTTTTGAACGTTTTTTTTTCCGACTGATTTTGGATTTAAACCTATTTATTTTGTTGACAGAAAAATATTTAGTATCTTAAATTTGACACTCAAGAGTTGACTGGTAGCTTAATTATCTGCCTACTTTGACACGTAAATTAAATCCAACTGCGGAGCAAGTTACAGAATTACCCCTATTATTGTCGCTTTCCTTTGTATTAAAAAAGAATTCCTTACTTCAATATTATAAATCTTTATGAGTATTATAAGATAATTAATTACTATAAAAAGAGTCGTTCAACTTATCAAACCCGACAGGAGTGACTGTCATTAGTTTTTTTTTTTGGCCAAAAACTGTCATTTGTTGACCTGTCGTGGTTTTTCACAGGCAGATTAATCCGTACTACATAAAATTGACAATTAAACATCTCTTGTTCGTTTATTATTTGTGTGAAATTTATGAAATAGGGTTAAATATTGATTTGATATTTAATATTTTAAATGAGTAAGCTGCAATTATTTTAGAATAAAACTTGAACTGAATTTTAAAAAATTGATCTAATAATGTATATTAAATTGGATGAAAATATTTTTAAAAATTACTAAAAACACCACAATATTTTACTATACTTCTAAAATAATCTTAATTTTTAGATAAAAACAAGTAAAAAAATTTAAAATTCACAACTTGAAGTTTATTTTGGTTTTCAATTTCTAAAATATTCCTTTTAAATATTTAGTTTCAAAAATATTTTTTACATTTTTTTAAAAATATTTTCACATTCTTACTTTTACTAATTTTGGGTTATGTTTTTTTCGTAGACATGTAATTATTTTAAAAATATATTTGTTAATTTAATAACTATTATTTGTATATAAAAATTGAGGTTATTTAAATTGTTGGGTATTTGGCAAATTTTGAAACTAGTTCCGGTCAAAATAACAGAAATATTTAATGAAATTAATTTTTTTTTTTGTACAATACAAAAATAAAGTTCGGCTTAAAATTTATTTCGAAATAAAATTTAGTTAGTAAATTGCAAACTTCTTTAACTCAACTAGCAATTTGATATTAATCCTATAAAATAACATACAAACGTGATACGATCAGCTACTTAGGCTTAGGGTTTGAGATGCATGTCTCACACCATTGTTGAGAAGCATGTCTCACACCATTGTTTTTTTATTTATTTTCATTTATGCTTTTTTTTATGCTGGTTTTATCATGTTGAATATTAGTTAATTTCGTGTTCTACAAAGCTTAATTATCTTTTATATTATTATTATCATTATTTAAGTGTTATATATTTCAATACTTTATAAGGTTTTTTTTGAAAGTTTTATCATCTGAGAACGATTTGTATAAGGTTGCGGAGAGTGTACCTGCCATAAATCAACTGACTTTGTTAATTTAGATACGACCGTTTTAGATGGAACAACAGTATGTTAATTCGATTTGGCATGCATTTCTCTACTGTGGCCTACTTACGTTGGTGAGTTTTGTTTGGATGTCGTACCAGAGAAACATGCATGAGAATTATAAGCAGATTGATTATTCGATTTATTCAGCTCCAACGTAACTACACCCTACTCGTCAACTTCATACGAGTTTGAACGATCATTCTGGTGTCTTTAATATAAGTCGACACCCAGTCTCCAAAAAGCAAAATTAGCTAGAGACTTCATTATTATTGAAGTTAGACCCAGTACTTCAGTAGCATAACCTTCAATCGCCTATAACTAAGGTGTGTCAAAACGGGTTATGGTCGATCCATGGGTCGTGTTAGAGATCGTCTGATCCAAACATGATTCGTGTACTCGTATTAGTCAGTTTTTGAAATCCATACCTGATCAATGAGTTGATGGGTCAACCAGCGTGTCAGAATGACCCATAAAAAATAGTAAGATTTGGGTCAGGCTGACTCGTTCGACTTCCATGACCCGCGGGTTAGTCTGACTCGTTCGACTTACCAGTACATAAAAAACGAAAAACAGACTGACACATGGGTCAAGACTACTCACTCATGGGTCAAAATTATATATATCTAATATAACATATAATTCAGGACGGGTCACGGATTGACCCATGGGGCAAGACTACTGACCCAAACCTGACCCGTGTTTTCACCGGTTATCCATGAGTCGTGTCAAAATGACTCGTGGGTCAAAAAGTCTGACCCAAATATGACCTGTGTGCAGATCACCTACGGGTTGAGTCAATTTTTAACACCCCTACCTATAAGTACAACTCTAGGGTTTCCAAGCACAAACCTTTCCCTCTTCTTCGCCATAACAGCACCAACCTCTCTTCCTTCACTTACAGAGTGCAACAGCTTCATCAATTTCTTCTTGCTCATCTTCGCTTCTCCCAGGTTTCAATATGTTGGAATGTACGAAATATGCAATCGTTTAGGACACAACATAACACATATTTAAGTTACCTCATCGAACGATTGACTTAGCAGAACCGGATCTGTCTGAGGTTGGGATCACGATCTACCGGACGAGAGGTCACACCACGGGTTAACGGGCACTCAGGCAGTGACCTAGATTTTAATAGTTACTTACCTCATTCTAAAGTCTAAACTATAGGGCGGCATGACATTATCGTCTGGTTTTCCAACCCTGAACATCCTTATACATAAAGAAAATGGTTTGCGTCAGTATTCAATACTGAAGTTATTAGAATGAGTTCCAACTAATAGGCGGTCCAATCCCGCAAAATCATCACAATCTATATAGCCTCTTCAAGGGTGACAACTTTAGGGTTTTGATCTGGGTTCTTAACTACGACCATAACCTTGTTCTTCTGAGGTTGATGAAAAATCACCCCAAACAGGTCCTAAATCTTCTTCTTCATACCCACGGATTAGTCAACTTTATACTACGAGGCCTGTTTTTTTTCGGCCAATTACTAGGCCTAGCTAATAGAATGATCTCTTTTAAAAAGTATATATGTAAGAAAAGTATTTAGCAAAATGTGCATTTGCGCATATGGAGGGAGCGTTTTTCAAAAACGCTACTGTGAGTAGCATTTTTGCAAAAAACGCTACTCACAGTAGCGTGTTTTTTTTTGTTTTTTTTTTGAAAAAAAATCATAAAATTTTTTAAAAAAATTACAGTAAGTAGATATTTGAATTTCGATTCAAATTATGCAAAAAATATTAAATTTGGACTTACGGATTGACTGTAGACTCTGCCGTAAGTTGAGATATGAAAATTTGACTTAAAAAAATATAACTCATACCTGTAAGTCCAAACTGACCACGGTGAACGTCATTTATGTCGTAATTAAAATATCTACCTAGATTAATTTTTTTGATTTTTTTTGAGTAAGTACATAATTAAATTTCTCACCTAATGCATTTGATTATTTCGGTCAAATTTTAAGACAAGTGATGTTAGGTTACAAAATCATTGTATTTCTAATCAAAAAAATTACTCTAGGTAGATCATTGAATTACGACATAAATGACGTTCACCGTGGTCAGTTTGGACTTACAGGGTATGAGTTATATTTTTTTAAGTCAAATTTTCATATCTCAACTTACGGCAGAGCCTACAGTCAATCCGTAAGTCCAAATTTAATATTTTTTGCATCATTTGAATCGAAATTCAAATATCTACTTACTGTAATTTTTTTATATTTTTTTTCCAAAAAAAAACAACAAAAACGCCACTCACAGTAGCGTTTTTGCGTGAGTAGCGTTTTTCGCAAAAACGCTACTACCCTGTACAGATGCACATTTTGCTAAATATTTTTTTTATATATATACATTTTCAAAATATTTTTCTGACATAGTTACTTTAAAAAAAAGATCTAATAGAATCGGTTGGTTGAATTCTGGAGGAAGCGTAAACTCTGACGGCTGACCTAACGCGTGCGTGAATTCAGAAATGGCCCACTCAACTCAACTCATCAGTAGTAGCAATGATGGGTTAAGAAATCTCAAAATACGATGGTAAAAATAATGTATTTCGACACCCAAAAAAAAAAATAAAAAATATATATATATAATACAATATTTTATTTAAAAAATGATTGAATTTTTAATACAGTTATATAACGTGCTATTATGTTTGTAATGTTTTTTTTAATTGCACTTAAAATTTCATCAAACATATTGTCAAAGAAATAGAGATTAAAATAAAAAGGCTTTCTCCAGTATGGGCCGAGGCAATTTGTAGATTAGTTGTCCAATTCTAATCGACTCGGTCGGCCCAAGTAACAATTTCTTGTCTGTCCTATAAATTAATGATGGGGTGAAATGCAAATTACAGCATCTTACAGTGCGGCAATTGAGTATTTACAAAGTTGGAACACCAGGTGAGTAAAACAATAAAGTACATACTATAATTTCCCTTATTTGCAAATGACCCACTCCCGTCCCTTCATGACTTTTATTTAGAGTAAAAAAAATCCCTCCGACTTTTATAAATGAAGCGTAGAATCGGATCCGCCTTCAAAAGAGAAGCTCACCTCCCCTTTACTTCAGAAGGAAGACAAGTCTGATTTCTCCACTCAACTCAGTCTTCCACAGAAGAGAAGATCAACCTCAACCATGGCCATGGCGTTCAAGATGGTATGATATCATCTCTTTCTCATCTCTGGATTCTGTTTCTCTGATGACGTTCCTCGTGAATGAACTCAGGCAACCACAGGGATGCGGATTGCAGACGAGTGCAAGACCTCGTTCATGGAGATGAAGTGGAAGAAGATCCATCGATTCATCGTGTTTAAGATCGACGAGAAGTCGAGGCTCGTCACCGTCGACAAGATGGGTGGGCCTGGGGAGGGGTATGATGAATTGGCGGCGGCGCTACCTGCGGATGACTGTCGGTATGCCGTGTTCGATTTCGACTTCGTCACGGTGGATAACTGTCAGAAGAGCAAGATGTTCTTCATCGCATGGTATGTATGATGATGATTCACAAAACTAATGAAATTGAAACTGAAACCCTAGCTGGAGATACTTTCAAGATATTACATATATAATTTTATTTTTATTTTTATATATATTGAGATTAAATTGCTTTTAATTTCCACCATATAAACAATTTATCTTAATTTATAAAAAAATAAATAATACTTTACAATTGTGAAACAAAAACTAGAGAATATATTCCATTCCACCCATTCTCTTTATTTTAACTGGACAAAACTGAGTCACTGACGCGTGCGTGCAGTCGTCCTTTTATCATGAATAAATCATATATATATAATTAAATATGAGAATTACATCTGTCTAAATACGTGGAACGAGTAATCTATAATAATTTTATAATTTTTACGGATAAAATAAATATAAAATATCGTCCACTATGTGTATAATACTACTGCTCTATTAGTAATTATAAATATATGATTTCTAGCTTATTTCCTCTTTTTCCATCTCCAGCATTTGTAATTCGTACCAAATTTTCGGATCATTTGTCGTCTCACGCATTTCTTTTAATCTCTTACAATGTAGGTCTCCACCGTCTTCGAGAATCCGAGCGAAGATCCTCTACGCAACCTCCAAAGCCGTGCTAAGGAGAGCTCTGGAGGGCATCCACTACGAGCTCCAGGCGACAGATCCGACCGAAATGGGGTTCGATGTGATTAAGGATAGGGCCAAGTAATTAATAATGGAGTTTAAGAGTTCTTTCTCTCTCTCTCTATATATATATATTAATTGACCTGTCATTAATCTGGGCATGTTCTCTTAATTTAACAACTCCCTATCATATCAGATGAGGTCTCTTGATGTGGTGGGCCTTCACCTGCTCTAATCGGGATTAAATGTAATTTATTATCCCTCATCACTTTCATAATAATAATAATTAATAATGGATGTGGAATGGACGGTACGCTGCATTTATGTGTTGTTACGACATTTTCAGTTGGGTTGAAACTGTGGTACGACTCGATCCATTATTCACATGAGACGACGGCGGTTGTTGGGCTCGTGTTTGTGTTTTCGTAATTTCACTTTTCCGTCCCTGTCGTTTTATAACTTATACAAACACTTCTACAACTTTCTTTTCTGTGAATTTTTTGTCCGGACAGATTATGACAAAAAAATAATAATTACCGACTAATAAAGAAGTTCATTATATTCTTATAATTTGCTGAAATTACTGTACGTACTTTTTGATTCGGTCCCAGGCATTCAATTATATACACACCGACAATAGGTTTGTTCACACACTGGTTTCAGATTTGTTTATGAAACGGTTTGAGGCTTGTTCATGAATCGGTTCGACCTCCAACCGATTCTGAATTAAAATAGAAATGTTTAAAGCAAATCAGTATTTTTTTTGCTCATTAAAAAAACTAGTTTATTTAACACATAAAAAATTTATCTGGTTAGAACTAGTTCATGAATCGCTTCGAACTGGTTTGATATGTTTTTCAAAAATAAAGACAGCAGTTTTGGTCAGTCAAAAATAGATCCGGTTTGGTTTAAAAACAGAACCCAAATAATAAATAGATGTCCTTGAAAGTTGAACATAGAACTATGCATAATACACAAAAAAAATACTTCTCTTTATTATTTAATCAATTAAGTTTGACCCGTTTTATTTGTTTGTCTTGATTGGTTCAAAATTCGTATAGGTTTAATCCGGTTTGATTTGAATTTTTAATATAAACTAGTACAAAAAACGAGTCGAAACTGAATCAAATCTACTGTTTTGAATTGTCTTACTTTAACCATAAAAATTTGGCTTCATTTTAGAATTAATTCGGTCGAACCGATTCAAACCACACCAGATCCGATTCAGTTTGGCCGAACCGATTTTTTTGAACAACCCTACGACAACAACAAAGCTACATAAGAGAATAATGATAATATAAATTTTTCTTTGTAATTTATAACTTATTTACCAAAAATAATTTAACTATTTATTTATACTTTAATTTTTTACAACGATAATTCCTGAGTTCTGTGTACCTGATGCCCAAATTCATTACCAACTGCTATTGATCATCTGACCCATGTAAGTTAGTGTACCTATTCGATAAGATGAGATTTAATACTAGTAAGTAAATATTATTATTAGATTCTGGTAAATCTTATCTATATGTTATTAAATAAAAAATTTATTTTGTTAAGATGAAAGTTTCTTGTAACGGAATATTCAGAAATGGGTGTCGAAAATAGTACCAATTTTTTTTTGGCCCAATAGTACCAATTATTCAGTTGGTATTGTTTTTCACATATTGAATTATTTAAATATTTTAAATTAAAAAAATAATAATAAATTTATTTATTTTCAGAATTTTCCATTAAATTTAAAGGAAAATATTAAGAGTAATCATTTATAATTATATTAACGATGATCTTCCTTTTCCTTTGATTGCTTTTCTCATCGATCTCCGCCGCGAATTGCGATACCGTTTGTCCGAGAGTGCACTTGCTCAGCCGCCTAAAAAGCGGTCAAACATATGAAAGATCTCGACCGTCCATTTCACTGAATGAAATATGAACTGCAGCCATTGGATCAAAAGAACCGACAGCTGAATCGTACACGTGGGCCTGGGCCTAATCTCGATATCGGAGAAGCTCCGTCAGCTGTCTCCTCCTCCTTTAACAGAGTGAAAGTGAAGCAGCCATACACGCGCCTTACATGCTCGTGGTCCTCGGACCAAACCCAACTCCCACGTGTATAAATTTTAAATTTAAAATATATCAAGCACATTATTTGATGTTTTAGAACGACTTACCAAAACTTTAAAAAATCAAAACGGGCTACTTCAACTTTGACGAAGGTGTAACGAGTTTCCTTCGTCCAAATTACCGTAAACTGTTGACAGAAATTAGTATGAAATTCGTCAGAAATTGGACGGAGGTAGCTCGTTGCACCTACGTCCAAAGTTAAGGTAACCCATTTTAATTTTTTAAAATTCGGATAATTCGTTACAAAACGTTCAAAGTTCATGTAGCTTCTTGATTTTTAACCCTAAATAATATTATGTTTTTTTTTTTATATTTTTAAATATGAAAATGAATTAGTCTCTTAATTAATATATTATCTAATAACTTAAAAGCAGTTCCACCTTTCAAATTTGAATGAGTTAATTTTCCAATGTTAATTCAAGTTGGGTAGGTATGCATTTCCCTTAGCATGCTAAGCAAGATGGGTATTATATATAAAGATGCAGTATGCACTCTCAAAGTCATTCACTATTCATGACTTTTCTTTTCTTTCTTTTTTTCCCTTTATCTTAGTTATTAAGTTATGTATACATTGGCAAAAATAAAATAAATTGAAGTTATGTATACTCATAATTATATATTTACATAAAATGATTGGAATGAATTAAGTCAGATAATAATATGAGATGAAACTAACAAATTTAAGTTTTAAGAATTAATTATACAAAATTCATATCCTAGAAACTAAAAATTTCAACTTGTGTAATGATGCAGAAAATTTAACGTTTTTAAAGAATATTTTATCATTTTAACATGTACAAATCTATTTGTTTATTTTTATAATATTATCTAGTTTTAAGAGTCATACTCTTATTTATCAAAAGCAAATAGACATGATTCTTTGTAATATAATGTAAAATTGTGTATTTTTAATATATATTATAATAATTTATTTCACAATATAATGTATATTCTTTTGTATATTAATTTAAATAAAAAAGTATATATAAAAAAAATTATTATAACATACATTTTTATTTAAACCAAACTTTGAATTAATGACTCATATTTTCTTCTATGTTGTGTCATATTTATTCAACACCCTTAACATATTTGCTTCATTCATAATTACAATAGTTTTCAACTACATTGTTATTAGTTCGAACTCGAAATCTCATGTTAATGAAAAAATAAATATTAAACCGTTAATTAATGGATTAGTTAGAGATGACTAAAGTGAGAAAACTAAAATAAAATAAAGGTCAAAGCGTATCTCCTCATTATACCATTACCACTTCCTTTAAAATGATTCTAATTCTTGTTACATAATAATTTAATAGATAAAACATTTTTATAAACATTTTTATAAATTATTAAAAATAAAAAACAATGATACAAATGCGCAGCTGACTCACCATGAAAATGGAAGCGACATAATCATATCAAACAATAAAACTTTCTTACATCAAAATTAATTACCAGCTATTAAATATATTATCTTAGAAAAAAAAAGTTATTTTTTCCTAAATTAAACTTGACGACAATAATTTGGACTAAATAATAATATTATGAAAATATAGTGTACCAAAAAATAATATAGAGGTATTATCCGATCACATGACTCAAACATATGGTATCATTGGAATTATTAACCCTTAAATATATTATCTTATGAAAAAATAGTTTTTTTTTTTTTTTTTAATTTAAATTACAAAAATCATTAAGAAAAAAAATAGATAATTATAAATAAAGCACTATTTAAAAATTTAGTGAGAGGTGACAATAATTCCCACTGCTATATCACTTCCTTGCTTGTCGGTTGTCCCTCACCACCACCACACCACTCCACTCTACTCCAATGGCGGCCTTCATCTTTTTCTTCTTCTACTTCCTCTTCTTCCCTGCAATATCAGCCGACCCGTCCCGCAAAACATACATCATCCGGGTCGACTCAACCGCCAAGCCCTCCGTCTTCCCTACCCACTACCACTGGTACGCCTCCCTCTCCGACGACCCCACCCAGATCCTCCATACCTACGACACCGTCTTCCACGGCTTCTCCGCCACCCTGACCCATTCCCAGTTCGACTCCCTTAGCAGTCATCCCTCCGTCCTCGCTGCATTCGAGGACCGCCGTCGCTATCTCCACACCACCCGCTCCCCGCAGTTCCTCGGACTCCGCAACCAGCGAGGTCTCTGGTCAGAATCCGATTACGGATCCGACGTTATTGTCGGGGTCTTCGACACCGGCGTATGGCCGGAGCGCCGCAGCTTTTCGGACCTGAATCTGGGCCCCGTCCCGAAACGGTGGAAGGGGGTCTGCGAGACCGGACCCGGATTCAGTAGCAGAAACTGTAATCGGAAGATCGTCGGAGCAAGGTTCTTCGTCAAGGGAAATGACGCCGCCGGCCGCTCCATGGGTCCCGGAATCGGCGTCAACGAAACCGTCGAGTTCAGGTATTTTCAATTCATAAACTTTTAAATATTCAGATTCCTCCATTGAATAAAGTCTCTGCTTAATAAATCATTGTTCTGATGCTTGCAATTAGTATTTGCCATCTATACAACATTCTGTAGTATTGCCTTATATAGACATCAACTCTCTTCGGTAAACGAATCTTATCGACGTTCTTGCAGGTCTCCGAGAGACGCGGATGGGCATGGAACCCATACAGCCTCCACGGCGGCGGGTCGGTACACATTTGCAGCTTCCATGGCGGGTTACGCCCCGGGGATCGCGAAAGGGGTCGCCCCGAAGGCACGGATCTCTGTGTACAAAGTCTGTTGGAAGGATGCGGGTTGCTTCGACTCCGACATCCTGGCCGCATTTGATGCAGCCGTAAACGATGGTGTTGATGTGATCTCAATCTCGATAGGAGGGGGTGACGGCATGACCTCCCCTTACTACCTTGATCCGATTGCAATCGGGTCATACGGGGCGGCTTCTCATGGTATATTTGTGTCATCCTCTGCTGGCAACGATGGGCCAAACGGAATGTCGGTCACCAATATTGCCCCGTGGCTGACCACTGTCGGGGCGGGTACTATTGATCGGAACTTCCCTGCTGTTGTCATTCTTGGAAACGGGGTCAAGCTATCCGGGGTGTCCCTCTACTCTGGCCCGCCGCTGGATGGGAAAATGTATCCGATCGTTTATCCAGGGAAATCGGGGCTTTTGTCATCCTCGCTCTGCATGGAGAATTCTCTCGACCCGAATGCCGTGAAAGGAAAGATCGTAATTTGCGATCGAGGGAGTAGCGCTCGGGTTGCAAAGGGTTTGGTAGTTCGTAAAGCTGGCGGGATCGGTATGATTCTTGTTAACGGGATCTCGAACGGGGAAGGCTTGATTGGAGATGCTCACATGATCCCAACCGCTGCGATCGGTGCTAACGAAGGAGATGCGGTGAAAACCTACCTTTCATCGACTTCTCACCCGACTGCTACCCTCGAGTTCAAAGGAACTCAAATCGGGATCAAACCTGCTCCGGTGGTGGCATCTTTTTCGGGGCGGGGCCCTAACGGGTTGAACCCAGAGATACTCAAGCCTGATTTGATTGCCCCGGGGGTTAACATATTAGCGGGTTGGACGGACGTTGCAGGGCCAACCGGGTTGGGTTCCGATTCTAGGAAGATGGAATTCAATATCTTGTCAGGCACATCAATGGCTTGTCCTCATGTTAGCGGGGCGGCCGCTCTGCTTAAGTCGGCCCACCCCGATTGGAGTCCTGCTGCGATCCGATCTGCCATGATGACCACCGCAAACCTACTGGACAACACCCTCCGACCCATGACTGATGAGTCCACCGCAAATGTGGCCACCCCATACGATTTTGGCTCAGGACACCTTAACCTAGATCGAGCCATGGACCCGGGTCTAGTCTATGACATCACCAGTACCGACTACGTGAGCTTCCTTTGCGGAATCGGGTACTCAAACAGAGTGATTCAGGTGATCACTAGGGCACCCGTTAAGTGCCCTGCGAAGAAACCGCTTCCTCAGAACCTCAACTACCCCTCGATCGTGGCGCTCTTCTCGAGTGCACCGACTGGAGTCCAGAGCAAGAGCTTTGTCAGGACCGTGACCAATGTGGGCCTGATCGCGTCGGTCTATCAGGTCAAGATCGAGTCGGTTCCAAAAGGAGTTACAGTGAGCGTAAAGCCGGCTAAGCTTGTGTTTTCACAGTCCGTGAAGAAGCAGACCTATGTTGTGACCGTGACAGCCGATAGCAGGGCCCTTGTGCTCGGTGACTCGGGTGCAGTGTTCGGTTCTCTATCGTGGTCGGATGGGAAGCATGTGGTCCGTAGCCCGATTGTAGTCACCCAAATAAGTCCCCTTTGAATGGGAAATGGTTTGACGTAGATGGGTCGAGTTCTACCGAGCTCTTCGAATGGTCCATACCGCCCAACCCTAGCCCGTACCTTCGTAGTTTGGGTCAGATATTTCTTATACGGGTTATTAACGAACGGTGAAGATCGGTCTTGTGCATTTTTTTTAATAGGCTTTTTATTTGTAATGTGAAGGAATAGCAACAGGTGCCTCAGTTGAAATTTTTAGGATGTAGGGCCATTAATCATTTATGAGGGTGGTCTCATAATTTAGCCTATGTGTTTTAATTATTATAACGCTCGTTTTTTCATTATGTAATGTGCATTTTGTCATTTTAATTTTCGAGTTAATGTTGTATGGAAAATATTCTCTTTTATTAATTAGAAAATGGTATTTTATTTGTTTTTAATTGTTCTTTTAAAACTTATAACTTTTTTTTGGTAGATGAAAATGTAACTTCATCATATTTATTCTTGCATGTCTAGATACACTTTTTATATATTTATTTATAGCAGTCTTTTTTTTTTGGTCAAATTTATAGTAGCGAAATGTTGCAAAAATCAATGAATTAAAATATAAATAAATAAATTATCAAGGGATTGTTCCTTCGTTTGGCTTTTGTGTTGGTTGGCCCCTAAAGAAACAACACAATTAAGTAGAGAGGACCCTTTCCTTTTACTTTTTGGTGCTTCACACATCAATAATTAAGATAAGTGGACACACATGGACAAGCATTATTTTTTTTTTGGCCAAGACAAGCATTATTGATGATGACTAATAATTAGTTTCATTTTTTTAATAAAAAAATAGCAATTCAAAATAGATTTTATTTTTTCTATTTTTTACTAAATTATGAAAAATAAAATATCATCCCGATCTGAAATTATAAATGATATGATAAATCAATCAGACTTTTAAAAATATTGTTTTGAGAGCATACCATTCTTAGGATAAGTTTTTAGAATAAAAGTAGACAAGAAGCACACTCTAAAGTGATGGTTTCTTATGGCAAGTGCTAAATTGTTCGTCCGACCGTATAGTAGGGGACCCCCTAGCTAAGAATGCGGTCAGAATTGACGAACAATTTACCACTTCGATAGAACCATATATAGGGATACTAAATGTTGTTTGGTTTGATATATTATGGAAAACTCATCCAATAGATATCTCTAATTATATTAATTAGTATACTTTATTTCTCTAAAAACAATTAACTTTATGACTTTCTTACAATACTATTTGGTTATTATATATATAAATATCTCTTAACCCTTCAAAAATCGATAATAAACCATTTTTTTATGGTGTGAGATTTATAATTCAATTCGATTCTAAAAGTTTATGTTTTACCATAAGTCAGAGAAGTTACCTGACTTAAACATGTTTTGTTTGAATAACTAAATATCGTAATAAACAGTCTAATGTCAACGTAATGTAAGATTGGAATGTAGCGAACTTTTTCAAAAAGTATATGTGTCAGAAAACTTTTTTGAAAAAGTATATACCGTCCAAACATATTTAGAAAAATGTTAATAAGCGCATCCCCAGAATGCGCCTACTGCAATAGGCGCGACTTTGACATCGCGCCTATGAATAGGCGCATCCCCAGGATGCGCCTATGAACCAATTATATGCAGTTTCCCTCGATTATTGTACGAATTGAAACAGTAATAATCAATAATTTTAACATTCACATTCGATAAATATACTGATCATATGCGTTGTTCGTTTGTCCGTTGCTCTTCTTCATCATCTTCTCATCTCCTACGTAGCACTTCTTCTTCATCAGCATTGTTCTTCATCAGCATCTAAGGTAAGTAATTTATTTGTATATATTTCATAATATTAATTTTGTAAAAATGTGTAGGAGTTATATTTACGTATATATCATATGTGATAAGAATTTTGATACTACTAATTTTGTTAGGATCAAACATGATAGAAATTGGTATAATTTGCTTATTTGGCGGCCAAATAGTGTCCGAGAATGGTAATGAGGTTTATGTTGGTGGTACATCCAGTATTACTACAGCTACCTTGGATATCTCTCTTTGTCGCCTAAAGGAAATTATATGTATGGAGTGTAGTTGGCCGGATGTTGAAGCCATGTCCATAAACATTTCATATAAATTTACGGATACTGATGGACTTTGCAAATTTTTGCGTATTCGGTCGAATTCAGCATTGTCTTTTGCTTTAGAGTTAAGTTCTGCTAGTCGATTTATTGTGTTTAGCGTGACTAGAGAACTCAATTTGATTCCAAACATCGGGGATGGGGGTGAGGAGACAGTGAATATTTTGCATGGTCACAACAATGATATCTCAGATGACGATGTCGACGTTGACGCACTCTCAGATGACCATGTGGTTAATGCAGAAGATCCATATAGTCAACATTTTACAGGGCACATTGATGAAGACAACGAAGAGGTGTTTGAAGTTGGCGAGAACTCTGAAGATGTACACGGAGGTGGCCATGGTGGAAGTAGCTCACACGACGTGCAAATGATGCAACCCACTGCTGAAAATTGGGTGGATAGTAATTGGATAGACAACTTTCAATCAAGGGATGAGTGGTCTATGGCTGATGATGACACGTCGAGTGAAAGTTTCCTGAACACAAACATGAAGTTTAATAGTAAGGACGAGTTGGCTGCCGCTGTGAGGAAATGGCACATAGCAAATTCTAAGGTGTGTATTGTCGAGACATCCACTCCAAAATCAATTGTTTTCAGGTGTAAAGTTGATCAAACAAATTGTTCTTGGTCATTGAGAGGAAGTCTGTTTAAGCATACTGGATTGTGGAGAATATCCAAACTGAATTCTCCACATACATGTCCTATTGAAGTCCTCATCGAGCGACACCAAAACATCGACTGCAAGATGATAGTGGCTTTAATAAGAAATTCTGTTTTAGCTGACACTGGTATGTAGCCCGGTATGTAGCCGCCAAAACAGCTGAACCCCAACTGTAATGAGCTGCTCTGTCTAAATCCCTCAGTAGGGGTAAGTAGATTAAAGACACATTGTCTTTCTTTGTTGTTGTAAACAACACACCACCAAGTATCATGAGGATAAATATCCTCGCTTGTTGTTCGGCGGTAAGATGAGGATGAAAAAGATGTTGTCGTAACGTAGTCAACTTAACAAAATCTTTACGACCTTGTAAGTTCAGACCCAATAATTCCATACCCGCTGCATCCATATCTGGCTCAACGGCGTAATCATCTGTTACAGCATCTCCGTGTATACGTAGTCCAAGTATCACGGCTACATCCTCCAGAGTGATCGTCATCTCTCCATGTCTGAGATGAAAGGTGTGTGTCTCTGGCCGCCAACGCTCACACAATGCGGTCAGTAACTTTGGATCCAGTTTGGGATGTGACATAATAACCACATCCCATAATCCAACTGCTTGCACAATCGCTTGTGCATTTTCGGAAATTAGATTTCCTTCGCCTTTTAAACAGCGAAACGTTATTTGTTGATTATCGCTAAGATCCGACGAATGATGATTAGCTTGACCCCAAAGGACCGATGGATCTAAAGGACCAACATCTATCACGTTTGTACCGTGCGACAAAGTTGACATAACTACGCGCGGCTGCATGATAACTGTACAATTAAACAGTATAAATTTTTTATTTATAACAATTAATTTTTTTGGCACAATTTTTTTACTAATCATAATAATTCAAATATATACAATTAATTTATAATAATATAATTAATTAGCACTATAATTACTAGTTTAGATTAATATGGCTAATTAACATAACAATAAATATTAATAATCAGATATTTCTAAAAAAAAAGTTTTAAAAAAAAATATTACCGAGATCTGACGTCGGGAGGCGGTTCTGTCGTCGGGAGGCGAGGGCGAGGCGGCGAGGCAGAGGCGAGGCGAGGCGAGGCGAGCAGCCGACGGGAGCTGGAGCTGGACACGGCGGCGGCGAGGAGGCTAGAGCTTGAGGCGAGGCGTCGAGAGGCGGGAGCTTGAGGCGCGGCGGCAGCAGGCGGAACCCGGTGAACGAAGACAGGCGGGAGCTTGAGGGAGAGGAGGCGGCCGAGAACGAAGACAGGGTTCTTTTTAAAGAACCCTAATACGCCATAGGCGCGTCCCCAGGTCGCGCCTATGCATAGTTTGCTAAAAAAAAAAATTGGATATTCACTTTTTCAAAAAAAAATTCTAAAATAAACATATTTTGAAAAAACTCGAATGTAGCTAATGCCCCTTTTTTTGTAGCATGAGATTTAGATTAGAAATGTGAATTCCTATTAATAGGTCAATAACGAGTTGTGTTAAAATATGTTCAACACAAACATAATTTATAATTATTAACGGGTTAATTTATGATTCAAACACAACTCACGAGACCATGAGTTAAATCGTATGACTCGTAAACGTGTGCCCAAATCGATTTTTGTTAGGCTTATTCAATTTAACCGGTTCGGATGAACTGGTCTAGTTCTAGTTTAGTTCTAGTTTGGTTCGAACCGGCTCGACCGAACTAGTTCCAAAACCAAACAAGTTTTTACGCTTCAAATAGACCAGTTCAAAATAGTATAAAAAATTAAGTTCGGATCGGTTCGAAGTAACTCGGTTTTTTATACTTAAATTTAAAACAAACCACTTTAAACCTATATAATTTAGAATCGGTTTGAAGCAAAATCAACCAAACCGATCTGAAATTAAACCAAACCTAGAGATGTCTTCAATAAACCAAACCTAGAGATGTATTGGACTCTCGTATGTTAATGTTGGATAGGATTTCAGTCGGTTGTCGAACAGATTCTTAATCGGTTCATTGTATTTTTCAGTCGGTTCAGTGTATTTTTCAGTCGGTTCAGTGTTTTTTCAGTTGGTTCAGTATTTTTTCAGTCGGTTTAGTGTGTTGGACAGAAATTTCAGTCGGTTTAGTTTCAGTTTGAATCGGATTAGTTCCGAACCAAAATTGTTATTAAATAAAACAGACCAGAACAGTTCAAATCGATTCTGAATCGGTTCGAACCAGATCAATTCTTTTTTCCATAAACCAGACCAGTTCTTTTTTCCATAATCCAGACCAGTTATTTTAGAAACAGAAAAAAAGTACTGTTTTTTTACAAACCAGACCAGTTCAGTTCTAAACCGGTTCGACCTCGAACCAGTTCATTAACAAGCCTAATTTTTGTGGTTTAAATCTTGCGGGTCACCCCATGCAATCCCAGTAGACCCTTGTAACTCATAAATTCATGTGATTTATTGACCCATGTAATTCATACGATCCATATAACCCTTCTAAAACCCATGAATTTTCATAAAATATAATTATTACACGATTTTATGGGTTGATCTCTAAGTCGAGAGTTATGACTTAAACACAATCCCCGAACAGATCACTTCCGAATGGGATGAAAAATTGTCACTCCTAATCCTGATGGATCATCTTTTATCTTCATGTCATGGATTCTATTATAACAGTGACAGTTACCCAAAGCGTTGGTAATGCCTGATTCAACTAAGTACATACATACCATAAGATCATCATCATGAAATAATAGTAAATCATGAACTGGAGTGAGTCTCCTCCACAATCACAATCTGTAACGTATCTAAACAAATATCATTTTCAGAGATTTCATGCCAACAGATTCCTCCTTTACATCGGCGTCTGATCGTCGTCTTCAAATTGCTACAGCGCTGTCCGGAGTTCACAGCTTGACGATGAATAATGATCCCAACAATGTCAATGGCGAGGGCGATGCATATTGGAACGAAAGTGAAAGCTGCAGAAAGAAAGAGAATAGAAATAGTAGACATGAACTGCAACGAAGGAAGTGATTTCAAGATCAAGACATTGACGATCCATAGAGATTTCCAGTTGGATGCCAAGAAATCGGATACCCTCATTGCTGTCTGTAATGCAGAAGGTAGAAGAAGGTGACCGAGAACAACAACTAACTAACTAACAAGTTTATATGCATGGAAGGAAGAAAATCCAACGATCTTCCAGGCAATTCTATTTCTGTAGAAGACTTTAATGGTGATTTTATAATTGAAAATGAGGTGCAGAAGAGGGTTAACGAAAAGTCAAAGGATTTAGGAAGGTTCCAACTTCATCCAGAAAGAGAAAAGAAAAAGTATACTACATTCCCTATTGTGAAGGTAAATGGGTGAATCTAAGGGGAAAGGGAAGAGTAGGGGTTTTACCCACTCATATTGGAGTCATACCATAAAAGGAGAAAGGGGTATATATTTGTTGGTCATGAATAAATTGTTGAATCGCTATACCATGTTGCAATGGTTAATGAAGGAATACTGGTTAATGAAGGAATACTGTTGAGTCTGAATTTCCCAAGTGCTGTCTCGATGATGATTTGACAGTGATCTGTATGTCAATTGGTTGATGGTCGCATACTTTCATCGAAGCTCTGATTGACTTGCAAGAAGGGGAGCGCAACAGAGAGAGTTTCTTTGGGTCTCACTTTGATTCTTAAATGAGTATATTGTGTGTATGAAGTTAAAACGGAATGTAACATATGTAAAACAATAATATTTATAGGGATTGAAAACCAAATCGTTTTAGGCAACCGAATATATCTGTAAATATTGTGTCGTTGTAGATAAGGATAGAAGATGTTACGGTTATCACGTAATATTGCAGTTGCCTTATGTAATCTTTGTAGAATATGTGTCTGATATACGCTGGATATTGTGGTTGTATATTCGGTGTCGTTTGTGGGATCAGAATTGAGAGGTTTGACTCTATTGGCAAGCGGTCTCATGACGAGCAGTATGAGACTTTGGCATTGGTCGATGGCGACGTGTAGGGACTGACGTTTACTTTAATTTCAGGTTTGGTGCTGAACCACTTTATGAGTGTCAACTTACCCTTACTGGGCCGACCCAGTTATGAATGTTTAGGGTTTTACCCCTATGAAAAGTTATTAAGGGTTTAAGACCTTACCCGTATTGAGTTTTCACTATCGATACCCAACAAATATGTAGGTGGGTAGTGCATAACAGCGTAGAAGGTAGGTGTTGCTTTTGCAATTTGAAATTAGAAAAGGTTAAAGTTCTTATAATGAGATGTTTTAAGTGGAATTCATACTCTTTAACACAAGTTTGAAAGGGTTAAATGATAATATTTTTATAAGTATTCTGTTAATTTTGTATTTTTTAAAATATATTATACTAAGTTTGGATGAAAATTTGATAGAGAAGTAAGCTTCACTGATAACGAAATATGAAGTAACAAAATTGGACATGATCATATTTTATCCTAAAATAATTTAAAATTATTTTTTTTCTGCTTTTTTTATTATAACAAAATATAATAATTTGATCTAAAAGTAAGTTTTAAATATTAATATATGTCTACTGTCTTTATACAGAATTTTCCAAAACAAATAAGATGACAAGGAAAAATATTTACCCAAATAAGGAAGAAAAAAAAGGTTAGTCGGAATGGGTCCTGAAGTTTTTGCCACTGTCATGGGGTCCTCAAAGTCTAATATAACCCGATTTTGTCCATTTTTTTTATAATGTTAATACGCGAGAACATATATGCTGATAGGATCATTTTTCAAATCTCTTCACAACTTCAAAGGTTTCCTCAACTATGGTGGTTGATCAGCCTGATTCCTGGAGAACGGCTCTCTCTGATAATCAAATCCATCGTCTTAACAACTCCATCACTTTGGATGAAATTAGGAAAGCCACTTGGGATCTTAAGCCGTTTAAAGCCCCGGGGCCGGATGGCCTCCACCCGGCTTTCTTTCAAAAGCTGTGGAACTGTACGGGTAGCTCTCTGACTGAGGCTATCATTGAGGCGTTTAAAAGGGGGTCTATCCCGACAAGTTGGAACGAGACGTTTATCTACTTGATTTCAAAATGTAGCCAACCTAATTCAGTCTCCCAATTCAGACCTATAAGTCTTTGCAATTCTATTTACAAGGTCATTTCAAAAATCTTGGTGAATAGAATTAGACCTACTCTGAAAGATATCATCTCTCCTTTTCAGACTAGTTTTATCCCTAGTAGAAGGGGTTCAGATAATGTCATTCTGCTTAGAGAAGTGTTGCAGTTTTCAAAGCAGAAACAGGGCAAAACAGGGTGTATGATCATCAAAATAGACCTTGAGAAAGCTTATGATAGAGTTGAGTGGGATTTCATCAGGAAAACGCTCATTTTCTTTAAATTCCCGGATAAAGTCATTAAGTTGATTATGAGTTGTATCTCCACGTCTTCGATTGAAATTTTGTTCAATGGGGGGAAACTAGAAAAATTCTACCCGTCTAGAGGGATTAGGCAAGGGGATCCCCTATCCCCGTACATCTTTATCCTATGCATGGAATATCTGGCGTTTCTTATCGATGAAAAAGTTATGCAGGGACAATGGAAAGGAATAAAAGTGGGAAGAGGTAGCTTGACTTTATCCCATCTTTTCTTTGTCGATGATCTCATTCTCATGGGAGAGGCGACTCCTGAAAATTGTAATTGTATCAACTCGGTCTTAAAAGAGTTTTGCGAAATTTCGGAACAGAAGGTAAATCAGGGGAAGTCAATCATGGTTTTCTCCAAAAATGTTCCAGCTACCCAAAGAACTCATATTTCAACGAGTTTACAGTTTAGAACAGTTGAAAACTTTGGTTCTTACCTTGGTTTTCCTTTGGATTTGTCAAACTCGAAAGTTAGCTCTTTTAACTTTATTTTGGATAAAGTTAGAAATAAACTCTCGGGTTGGAGAGCAAAGCTGTTATCAATGGCAGGTAGAGTTACGTTGGTCAAATCGGTCTTGTCCACTATCCCCTCGTACTATATGCAATGTACTATGTTTCCTAATTCAGTTTGTAAAGAACTGGACAGGATTAATAGAAATTTTGTTTGGGGATCCACGGACCAGAAGAGGAAAATCCATTTGATCAATTGGGAGGAAATAACAAAGCCGAAAAATCTGGGGGGTCTTGGGCTGCAGTCGGCTGTGTATCGTAACAAAGCACTATTGGGGAGTTTGGCTTGGAGATTGAAGAAGGATACGGCCCCTTGGGCTGTGGTCATTAGAAACAGAACTTTTAAGCAGGATAGAACTTCTCTCACTACTTCGAACAAAACGCCTTGTAATTGGAAAGTAATTAAGGAAGCTATGACCACCCTTAAATTAGGTTCAGGGTGGGTGGTGGCAAATGGTAGAGATATTAAATTTTGGCACGATACCTGGGTGGGTAATCAACCCCTGCGAGCGGTAATCTATGGTCCACTGAACTATGAAGAAGACAGACTGATGGTAGGAGATGTCTTCCAAAATGAAGAGTGGAATCTAGATAGAACTTCCTTTGATTTCCCCAAAAAATTTGTGGACATGTTTCGAGGTACCCCAGGGGACAGGACCAATGTATCCTCGGACACGCAAATATGGAATGGCACACACTCGGGGAATTACTCTACAGCATCTGCATACTCTCTTTTAGCTGGTCATGACACAAACAACCAGGTGATTAAGCAATGGGATTGGGTTTGGAAGATCCAAACTATCCCAAAAATTCAGTATTTCATCTGGTTATGCCTTAAAGATAGACTTGCCACCAGCAAACTATTGAACCACAGAGGATGTAATCTGAGCCCTTTGTGCCAAATTTGTTACTCTGGGGTGGAAGACATAGATCACATATTGCGTGGGTGTAAGCATGCTAAAGAGATGTGGAATTCAGCCACTGGACCGCCCAATCTGGGCCAATCTATCGACTACCCTCTGAATGAGTGGATCAAGAAGGGTTGTCAGGAATCGGGAGTCAATATTCAAGGTGTTGAGTGGAAGTACTTTTTTCCTTATGCGATATGGAACATTTGGAAAAATAGGAACTCTCTCATTTTTAATGATAAACCTGCTTTTTCTTCTGTTTATTCCTTATCTTTATCTCATGCAAAGTTTCACAAAAATGTTTATCTTGAGACTGACAGTGCTAATGAGTTCATTTCCATTGATATTAGTTGGGTTCCTCCAAAAGAGGATTGGTTTAAAATTAACACAGATGGAGCTGCTAAGGGAAATCAAGGTTTCGCAGGAGCCGGTGGGGTCATCCGAGACTTCAGGGGTCAATGGGTCGCAGGTTTCTCAAGGAATTTGGGTTGCTCAAACAGTCTCACTGCGGAATGTTGGGCTATCCGAGACGGACTGCTTTTGGCAAAGACACTGGGATTAAAATCTATTCACCTTGAGACGGACGCCCTCTCAGCCCATAAGGTAATCTCTGATGAAAATATGTCAAATCAAAAACTAATGCCGATCATTGCGGATTGCAGGAAGCTATTGATGCAGTTCGAAAGAATGAAGTTCATACATATTTTTCGAGAAGCGAATGCAGTAGCGGATATCATGGCGGGCATGGCGCTCAATCAGAGACATGTGTTTGAAATTCATAACTCTCCTCCGAAGGAAACTATCATCGCGCTCCGGAAAGACGCTGTTGGCTTTTCTGTTTCGCGAATTGTTAAAGTTAGTTAATTCTGGTTGTGTATTTTGAACTTGGGTGATTAATTGTCACCTATAGCAGTTATTTTAATCCATAATTATCAAAAAAAAAATGACTTATCATACTACAATAGTATTCTAATAACTAAGTAGGATATATTCTTATAATAATAATAATAATTAATAATAGACTAAAAAGAGGAGAAAAATAAAATGAATTTATTTGAGGGTAAATGTCTCGTGATGTTGTTGTATACACCCACTTGTTTTAAAGTGTTATTTTGTGCATCATGATGTTTGAAAATCTTAAATGCAGACAATGTTATATTTTCATCTAAATTTATCATTAATTGACACGTGATTGTCTCATGTGAATTTAAACTGAAGCAAAAAAAAATACGAAATTGTTCATTCCCACTTAATCATTCACTTGCAAATTTGCATGGTATTCTTCGATAGTTTTCTTTCGTTATTCTCTTCGTGGAACTCCCAACCCTCAATTTTGACTCGATTTCTTGGTGATTCTGCCTTGATTTCGTGTCAGCGATTGAATTATGTGACGTGGTTATATTTCAGAACTATGTAACTATCACGTGACGACGTAACGTAAGAAAGTAAGAGGATGTAGTGTAAATAACAACAATTCTAAACGTGACACACAAAATTGCTTTTGACGATATTTCAAAATATCTGGGTGGATTGGTTAAATTTATCCTTTATTTTAATATTATTTTGTAAGCCTAAAACGGCGCCACGCAAACTCTCACGGCAAGTACACGGCGTCACTGTTCTCAGCACGCGTAGCTGTCTCCGCCACCTCTCAACACAACCGACACGCCCAGCCGACGTTCATCTCTATCTCATTTCTTACTTCCTTGTTAAGAGTCTCTTCCTTCTGTAAACAAATATTCTTCCATGTGAAGCTTCCCAAACCCATAAATTAACAAGCAGCTCGTATTTCTTCATCATCTCGAACAAAAGTCAACTCATCGGCGATCATAATTCATCTGAAAGGAAGAGGAGATCAGATGTCTGGTTCACTCTACCCACAAGTGATTCTCTCGAACCCAGAAACATCATCCGTGGAATATTCATCATCGTCTTCTTCCATGTACCCTTCCGTCGATATGAACACGGTAGCGAAGAACACTTTCCCCGACGGCGGGAGCCCCGAACGGAAGCCGTCCACTGAGGAACAAGTCCTGATCAGAATCCCGGGTGCCATAGTCCACCTCATCGAGCCCGACAACAGTGTGGAGCTTGCCAGCGGCGATCTTACCGTCGTTGGACTCCGGCAGGGCAGCAACGTCGTCGCTGTCCTCGTACGCGTCGGCGACGATACCATCCAGTGGCCGCTCGCGAAGGACGAGCCCGCCGTCAAGCTCGACCAGTCCCACTACTTCTTCACCCTCCGAGTACCTTCAAACAAGCCGGATCAGATAGAACCCGATACACAATCCGACCAAAAACCAGGCGACTTCGAACTTTTGAACTATGGAGTGACGATCGCTGCCAAGGGGCAAGAGTCGCTGTTGGATAAACTGGACGGTATTTTGGGGCAGTACAGTTGTTTCACTGTGCAGCGCGTGGAGGGGAACATGGAAGGGTGGGAGCTGGTGGCGTGTGAAGTATCGCCGGAGGAGATGGGGACGAAGGAGAGGAGGGATATGGTAGCCGGAAGTTCTGGGGCTTACTGGACGGCTCTGGCGCCCAACGTGGAGGATTACAGTAGCCGTGTTGCGAGGATGATTGCTGGTGGTTCAGGGCAAATGATAAGAGGGATTATTTGGTGTGGAGATGTGACGGTGGATGGGCTGCGGTGGGGGAATGAGGTCTTGAAGAAGCGTCTCAGCCAGGCCGAGGGCATCTCCGATGTGAGTCCGGCCACCATGAGGCGGATCAAAAGGTCAGTAACACCTCATTTTCCCTCACCCAGTCACCCAATATCATAGTTTTGCTCTGTTATTAGAAATATGTGCTTTACTTCTCTAAATTTATTTGTGTTTTGTGGAGATTAGGGTTAAGAAGTTAACGAAGACGACCGAGAATGTCGCCCTCGGAATCCTCTCCGGCGTCGTCAGAGTGTCAGGATTCTTTACGAGTTCCATTGTGAACTCCTCGATCGGGAAGAAGTTTTTCAGTCTCCTGCCCGGTGAAATTGTTCTTGCTTCCTTGGATGGATTCAGTGAGTCCTCCATACACTCCACTCATTCACTTCATTTCTTGGTTCCTTATGAACTGATTCTCATTTTATCCACATTCATCGTCCAGACAAGATTTGTGATGCCGTCGAAGTGTCTGGAAAGAGCGTCATGTCGACAACGTCGGTAGTGACGACCGGACTCGTCTCACAAAGGTGAGAAACCTAGGCGCATTACATTACAATGATGTCTCAACTCCATGTTTTACTGCACTTCCAACTAACTTTATGAGGTTTCCTGTACGTAGGTATGGAGAAGAAGCAGGGAAGGTGACAACAGAAGGCATGGATGCTGCAGGGCATGCAATAGGGACAGCTTGGGCTGTGTTCAAGATACGAAAGGCTCTAAACCCTAAGAGTGTCTTGAAACCCGCCACACTTGCCAAAGCCGCGGCGGCTCAGGCGAAGTCAAAGTCAAAGTCCGGCTAACATGCACAGCAGCTGATCAGTATCAACCCTAGTTTATTTAGGCTTGTTCATTTACACCTGTTCGTTGAACTGGTCTGGTCTGAACTAGTTCAGCCGAACTAGTATAAAATCAAATCAGTGTTTTTATGCTTCAAGTAGACCAATTCAAAATAGTATCAAAAATTCAGTTCGAAATGGTTTGAATCAACTCGATTTTTGATACTGATGTATACTTAAATTTAAATCAAACCACTTTAAATTTATATAATTTTAGAATTGGTTTGAAGCAAAATTAACTAAACTGATCTGAAATTAAACCAAACCTAGATATGTATTCAATAAACTAAACCTAGAGATGTCTTCAATAAACTAAATCTAGAGATGTATTGGACTCTCGTATGGTTGTGGAATAGATTTTCAATCGGTTCAGTGTATTTTTCAGTCGGTTCAGTATTTTTTTAATCGGTTCAATGTGTTTTTAAGTTGGTTCAGTATTTTTTCAGTCGATTTAGTGTGTTGGACAAGATTTTTAGCATGTTCAGTTTCGGTTCAACTGTATTATTTTCGAACCAAAATTTTTATTAAAAAACTAAACTAAACCAGTTAGAATCGATTCTGAATCGATTATCAGACTAATTTTTTTAGAAACAGAAAAAATACGTTTTTTTTTTCAAATCAGTTCAGTTCTGAACCGATTCAGGATCAAAACGGTTCATGAACAATCCTATGTTTATTGCTTTTTTGATGGGTTATTTACTAAAAAGCACCCCAACTTTATAATTATTACATTAATATGGAGGACCAACTTTATAATTATTACATTAATTGGTCAGACCAATTTTATTCCACCTAAATCTCCTAATAGCTAGTCCTAAAAGGCTTATAAGTCTTGAGTTCCAGCACCACTCCAGCCACAGACCCAACCGCGGCTGCGACCGACACCATTAAGCAAGCCAGGCTCAAGACCTGAAGCCCGAACCACAGGCTCGACCACCTCCTGATCCGGTTCGACGAAATGTACATCTCAATTGGGAAGTAAACCGTCAAGGGCCAGAACCCTAACGCGCCGAGGATCCCTACGACTTGGTTAAAGAAGGGCAAGAGCATCGCGACGAGGGTGGTGAGCATCACGAACATCGTCCTCCACACGAGGCGGAAAAGGTTGAATCGGTAGAGACCACACAGTGGGACCGGGATGTCGTACTCTGCGGTCACGAAGTCGCTCTTTGACCAGTTTAGGGTGCACCATTTCTCTACGAACGCGAACAAGGGTTGGCAGTATACCTGAATATAATCAATTAACCATGGTCGATCGTTACTCGTTAATGCTATTTTAAAAGGTAAAAATGTAGGAACTATTCTGTTGTTTAATTACTTGGTATGCCCCAACGAGATGGACCACGATTGCGGCGTTGGCGATGTCGAGGAGCCAATACGGGTTATAAAACCCGAACCCGGTCAAGAGGTTTCCGGGCGCGTGGTCGCCAAAGGCGGCATACCCGAAGCCTCCGCATAGCAGGTAGAAGATAGTTGTAACGGCTATACTAAACGAGGCTGCCTTCTTCATGGTCTTGTGCTCTGCAGGTGGGGAACGAATTGTGTCCTTCAAAACACACAAAAAATATATGAGAGGGTTTGACTTTTTAGGTAGGATGGACATGAATAGATTCAGAATATTTTGACCATTATATAACTTAAATAAAAAATAAATACAGAAATTAATCTCGGTTTAAAAAAAACACGAATATATACCTACCTGCGAATGACATTCGCGGTTAGAGAAGTAACCTGCGGATGTCATTCGTGGTTGAAAATTTAATGGTTATTCGACCCGCGAACAATATTCACGGGTGTAAATTATTGAACCTGTAAATGTCATTTGTGTATAGGTATAGATTCGTTGTTTTTTAACCGAGGTTGTTTCTGTATTTTTTTTAATTCAAGGTATATAATGGTCAAAAATTCATTCGAAACAGTTCAGCATCGCGCTGAATGACAAATTTAGTAGTTTAACTTTTTAAATATGTTCAACTATTTTCGATTATTTAACATTTTTCGCGAAAATAACTCAATAAAATGCATACTATTATAAACCATCAACCTCTGAAATAGGGGTTATCCTATTATAGACTTTGGTTTGTTAATTATTTCATTTTTTTATTAGTTTTCTATTATCAATTTTACTTTTATTTATTATATATTTTAGTTTTATTATTATATGAAATATGTAATTCAAAATAAATTTGTAAAAGATATTAGTATTTATTTTAGAAATAAATAAATTTAATAGGATCCAATTGGGTACCTTGAATCTAATAGGTTTCAAGTAGGTTCAGCTTCCAATACTAATTATGTAAAATACATATTTTATTAAGCATTAAACATTATTCAATCAATCTCCAAATAACAATGAAACAATAGTTTCATTTAATTCTTATTTTGTGTGTGTGTGTGTGTATATATATATATATTTATTTATAATTGTAAATTGTTTAATTTTGAATTAATTCATACTCACGTGAGATACAAATATAAATTGGTCTACTTAATCATAAAAAATGAAACAATTTATCTAAGCATTAAAGAAAAATGTTAATTTAATACCAATATTCCAAATAATTGTACCTGAATTTCGATGAGTATAATGGAATATGAGTAAGCAAAAGCAATGGCTCCTAGAGCTTGTAGGGTCCTCCATAGCTTCTGAGAGTTTGTGACGATCCCTGCAGATGTCATCACTCCGATACTGATACCTGTCAAGCTCCCCCTGATCTCCCCATGTCCGGCGACTTCTCCGATGCCGAGGCCTAAGCCGGCAAGGGAGTAAGTGAAGGACATGATGGCTGCGACGATGGAGATCCACCACACTTGGTCGAAGTCAGGGATCTGAGACAGAAAGATTTCTATCACGCCGAAGCTTATCATGTACACGTTGCTCGACATGTGGCATGGATCTTTACCCACACTCTGGTGGAAGCAGTTTGATCTCTTGATGGCCCTGCAAATATAACAGTATATTTCTGATATTATATCTGATACCAGATAGAAATAATGTGATTTGGAACTCATACAAGTAGATATGAACTTCACTTAAGTTCAATAAGAATTATTATTATTTTTTTATGGTAAAAGTGAGAGATAATAGATTCAGTAAGTCTACGTTGAACTAATGAGTTCTAGTTGTTCAGACTTGAGGCGTTCCAAATGGTATCAGAGTCAACTCGGAACCGTTATTGGGCTTGAAAGTTTGAAGACCCTTGCGAACAGGAGAAAATAGTTGCTCATGATCGGGATGGTATCTGAAAAATATAGAATTTGCAAGACCGAATCACCTAAAGAGGGCAAAGATTCTGGACTGACCGCGACGAGGACGTCGTGCGCTTTAAGGAGGGTGGATTGTGATACTCTGTCTCATATCAAATAGAAAAAAAAAACTGATTTGAAACTCATACAAGTAGAGATGTACTACTCAAGTTTAATAAGATTTTTTTTATTTTTTGGAGATCAAGTGAAGACAACCAGACTTAGTCAGGGTTGAATTGGTTTAATAAGATTTTTTTTTATTTTTTAGAGATCAAGTGAAGACAACCAGACTTAGTCAGGTTGAATTGGGATAATGAGGCCAATTACTCGAGTTTAGAGCGTTACAATATAACACTTTTGTAAAAATAATATATATCCTTCACTATATAATATATACATATATATATTAATTATGTAATAATTTAATATTATCAGGTTCAGATCGGACAAAGAGGGTATGTACTATGTAGGAAGTTAAAAGTTAAAACCCTATTTTTTATATATTTTTTTAAATAGGAACTTACATCATGCTTACTGATGCGGCTATCGTGTACCCGATTGCGACGCCGAACAAATTAACATACTGAATCCACCCGCACATCTTTACCTTCCAACCACCTACAAAAAATTATGTATAAATATCAGCAAATATGACAAAAATAATCAAATAAAAAAACATGGTTTAGGACATGTTTTTCCCCCCTCTTGTTTGGTGTTCTTTTTACGCACCCAAGTTTGCCCTAACGGCGTCCATGTAAGTGTAGTTTCTCTGACCGCTCACGGGGTCTCCGGACCGATAACACCGAGCCAGTAGATCGGAGGTGTAGAGATTCACCAACGCAAATAGAATCATGACGACGGGTCCCGCGACCCAACCGAGCTGCGCAATCGCCCAAGCTAGTGATAGAACCCCAGACCCGATCACAGCCGTTATAATATGCGACGTTGCTGTCCAAAATGTTCCTGCATCATTTATGTAAAACTTTTAGCGACATTTCTAAATCCGACGCTAAATCCGACTCTAAATAACCCGTACCTGTCCTCTTCAAACGACCGTCGTCGTCAAAACATTTTGAATAGTTTGGCTGAGGATTAATGGCTTCGGTCTCGTGGATAGGTTTGCTCTGAGCTTCCACTTGAAAATAGGATCGTACATCATGTCTTTCTTCTACCTGCACATACATATACAAACACCATCTATTTATCTATATATGAAAACTATATATATATAATAATTACTACGAGTTGTTATATGTTGATCTTACGACTCCGTTGAATCGTGGCGGTAGGGTTCGGCTTCTTGGCAACATGTCGAGTCGATCGAGGTACCGCGAAATCGAACGCTAGCTCAGGATGTTTCTACTTAGAAACTCTTTTTAGTTTCCTTATGTTATGTGATTTTGAGTAGGAAGCTTTATAATGGAGTGGATAAGTAGGTTGGGAGAGAAATAGTGTATACTATTGAAGGTGGTGGTGTTTGTGAAACATGCTCTCTATAATGGCAAAATATCTATAACCATTCAATTTTTTTTTTGGGACAAATATAACCATTCAATTGGTAGGTAAAGTAATTGGTATTTTATATAGTGAATAATAGGTAGCCGAACTTGATCTGATTTTTCAATTAGGTATCTAATTTTTTTTTTACCGTAAATAGGTTGTTGAACTTTTGGAAATTAGCAAATAGGTGGTTGACGTTAATTTTTCCGTTGGAAATTAGCAAACCAGTTTCCGTCACAAACCAACTGAAAAATTAACGCAAGAAACTTATTTACTACTTTCCAAAATTTCGGCAACCCATTGGCGACAAAAAAAAATACAAAGTTTGGGTACCTTGTCAAATCATGTGAAGTTCGACTATCCATTTTATAATTAACCCATAATTATAATATATATACTTATTTGGAAAATGATAGCACAACCAATTTTTTTTTTTTTAATGTGGACATAAAACACAAATAAAACACTTTTGTTGTATTTTGGAGTGATATTTTTATTATGTTTTATTTATTTTGTGAGTGAAAAAATAATATCGACATGCCATCAAAAAGTGGACAAGGCTATATATGATATATATATATATATATTATTCATTAGGGAAAATGACAAAGGTGGGGTATTTATGAAACTTTATTCTTTAATCAATCATCGTACGTTTGTCTAACAGAAATATCAAATATAAAGAATAAAACATTAAATATTTTTAGTTGTTAAATTAAGGGATAAATAGAATATTTTTTTTTTAATTTAAAATAAAACATGGTATAAAAAAAACTTACTTTATTTCATCTTTAAAGTATTTTATTCGTGCCAATCATATGAGAAGTGTTCTAATAATTATAGGGGGAAAGTTAGGATTAGATTATGTAGAATGAATATATTAGTATTTTTTAGATGTATAGTTAAAAGCATTTGATTTATCTAAGTATTTCCGATATTATTTGATAAACTTTCTACGGATTAATTTCATTTGATCACTTATGTTTGAGAGTGTTATTTTTTTGTTCAAATTTGTATTATTTAATCACTTATGTTTAATTAATATTATTAAAATAACATTTTTACTTTTATTCTTATCTTCTTCTTTCTTGTCCTTACTCTTATGATTTCGATCCCATAAATCTTATTGCTTTATTCGAAATAAGAAAAGGAGGAGAAAGAAGAAGAAAATAATAAGAGTATTTTGAATATTTCATTTCATAAATAAGTAATTGTAAAAAAATAAAAAATATAGTCAAGTATAAATGACTAAAGAATAAAAATTTAAACTAAATAATCATATAATTAAATATATATGATCAAATAAATAATTAACTCATTTTCTATTAAGTTGTTTTTATAGATATTTTTATATAAATTGTCACGTCGACTATTTTTATTTTTCACATAAACTTTTCTTTATCATATTAACTATTTATTTTATAATTAATTAATATATATATAGAGAGAGAGAGATAGATAGATATAGATATAGATATTATTAATGATTTCATATCTTACTTCTAAAAGCACATAAAAAATCATGCTAGTTTATGTCTGTAATTATTGTACAATTTGTAGTTAACGGATCACACTGCCATTAGTATATACTATAAAAATTGAACCGCATTTTGCTCAGTATATGAAAATGAATTATTTATATAATGACATTTATAATTAAAAATTAATTTAATTATTTATTTCAATAAATAAAAGAAAATATAAAGTTATTGATTATTTTAGTAATTTGAAGTGCATTATTTAAAAAACAATATTATATTTTAATTAGTTTTAGTTTCTCCATGATTATTAAATAAGGTTATATTAATAAATTATACATAAACTTATTTTATTTTTGAAAATAAGTATATGCAAAAAAAACTTATAATGGATTATTGTTATAGTCTATAACCTATTATATTTTTATTAAACTTATTATAGTTTTATTTTTAATAAATTAAATATACTCTTATGAAGTCACATTTTATAAAAACACAATAAAAAGTATAAATGATATTTGCATTAATAGTTAAGAAAAAAAATTAATAATAATGTAACGGTTTTTTAGATTGATTATGAGTATTTGAAAGAGTTTCAACTCAATTTAGGTACACACGTGGACGTGGTAGTGTCACGTTATTGTGAACAAATGTACATTTATGTGAACCAATAAAATATTTAGTTTTTGACACATAACCACTTTATTCTATTAATTCTACACAATTTAGCCAAATTAATATATATAATAGATCGTTAATTAATTCAGTTGTCTTTTACCATTCTAATTAGGTTTCTGTGGAGCACATGCATCTGATCAGTCCTAGGCTTGTTCATGAACCAGTTCGAGGTCGAACCGGTTCTGAACTGAACTGGTTTGGAAAAAATCAGTACTTTTTTCAGTTTCTAAAAAAAATGGTCTGGTTTAAGGGAAAAAAATTGGTCTGGTTTGAACCAATTCAGAACCGGTTCATATTATTCTGGTTTGTTTCTTTAATAACAATTTTGGTTCATAAATAATTCGGTTCAAACCGAACCTAAATCGGCTGAAATTCCTGTCCAACACACTGAACCGTCTTAAAAAATACTGAACCAACTGAAAAACACTGAATCGGCTGAAAAAACACTGAACCGACTGAAAAATACACTTAACTGACTGAAAAACACACTGAACCAATTGAAAATCTGTTCCACAACCGACTAAAATCCTATCCAACATCAACATATGAGAGTTCAATATATCTCTAGTTTTGGTTTATTGAATACATCTCTAGGTTTGGTTTCATTTCAAACTGGTTTAGTTGATTTTACTTCAAACCGGTTCTTAAATTATATAGGTTTAAAGTGGTTTGATTTAAATTTAAGTATAAACCAGTATCAAAAAACGAATCGAGTCGAACCGATTCGAACTGAATTTTTGGTACTATTTTGAACTGGTCTATTTGAAGTCTAAAAACACTGGTTTGGTTTTGAAACTAGTTTGACCGAACCGATTTGAACCAAACCAGTTCCAGACCAGACGAATTCATCCAAACCGGTTAATTTGAACAAGCCTAATCAATCCCTAATTTCCAAATATTCGGCAAACGAAAATATCTCATTAATATCACTATTTAAATGATTAATTGCCTAATCAAGCATTACCTTGGCTTTAATCTCGACAAAATAAAGTAAGCCCTAGATATCCTTTTACAAGGATTGGACGATTGAGACACAAGTGGTTTGCTGATCAAATTCCCACAATCAAATAGTCGACATACCATCAGTGTACAAAGAGACAAAAAAAAAATCACAGGTAGACGTAAAATGGTCTCTCTTTTTTTCAACATTAACTATTATTTTTTTAAAAAAAAATTACAATTAAATTTTAAAAATATATACTAATATTATAATTAAATTTGGACTCAAATCAGAGTATGATTGAACCCAAAACCCTCAATTATATTTAGACTCAATTTGAGCGCAAATGATTCTAATTCACTTCTAGTCCCGATAGAGTCTCAATTAAAAGCTCAGATGATGACCTGGACTAGTGACCCCTAGTTAAGTCTTAATTGAGTGTTAGCAATTTGTAATTTAATTGTAATATTTAAAATATAATTAAGCTATTATATATATATTTTTTAAAATAGTGAAACTTTTGAACGAATAATTGTCAAAAATATTAATTGTTGTCGTTTTATAATATACTGAACCGTTTAAAATTAAACATTTTAGATTTAAAAACTGTTTTGATACAAACATTTTAGACTACCTTTTATTGTTTATTATTCAATTATAATATTTTATATATATATATATATATATATTAATGATTGTATTTTGTTTCCTTTTCTAATCTAAGACATAATGATTGTATTTTTTTTTATTCATTAAGCACAACTGAACGGAGTATTGTGTAGTAATTAACTACGGCACCCATTTGATTTGATCTTCTTCCAGTAGGCTGACCCGACATTGGAGTCAACGTACGCGTCTAACGTTAACCACGTCCACGTGGATCACGCCACGCCCCCCCGCTACCACAAATCCTACCACCAACAATCCAACATATACCTAACAAAAATAGAGAGATATTCTCAATTTTTTTAAAAATATAAAGTATATCCCCAAATGTTTTTTTATGTTTACTAGTAAATAACATTTGGGGTAGATATACTTTTATATTTCTTTTAAAACATATCTCTCTCTATATATATAATTTTCCTAAGAGACATAATATGATGACAAGTAAGTAAATTGTAATTTTTCATTTAATTTGATTGGTCTAACACTACTATATGTTACAAGTAGATGTGTGACATCACACTTTTGCTTAGGTGGACATGTTCAAATTATTGCAAAGCTGCTCATTCAATTTTAACAAATATTTTATTTTAACTTAATTTATAACTTATTTATCTTCCAAAATAAATAATTGTTAACCTATTTTTTCATCCATAAACTTAATTCTCTATTTCTTTTATTAAGAATATTTCTGTAGACACGAGGAAGTGAGCTCGGGGACATGTACGTCAAGGTGACGTTAGAATCCACTTGTAAAAGAGAGTTTTGTGGTAGAATGTTAATATGATGATAAAAAGTTTTAAGGATAATTATCAAACCACTAATATTAGGATGAAATTTGAAAATCTTTGTTTTTGTGTTAATTGTTAGATTTAGTTTTGAGAAATTACAATTTATTAGTTAAGTTTTGAAAAGAAAAATACATTTTAATAGTTAGATTTTGAAAAAAAATATTATAATTTAATAATTGATATGTGATGGATACCATGCACGAATTATCACAATTTAATAATAAATTAACGGAGATAATCAATTACAATTTTATATAGAATTAATTATTTCTTACGGATTAACGGTACGAGTAATTTGGTAAAAAAAAAACACGGTACGAGTAAAAATATTCTAAATATGATTAATACACAAAAACAAAATGAATATAGAGTAATGGGCTTTGGAAGCAATTTTTCTTCCTCAAAATAGAGTTAGAAATTAGACTTGATTTCGACCCATTCATCAACAACCAATTCCGAGCCCTAACCCAATCTATTTGTGGGAAATAGTACAATTTCACAAAATCCACATATTAGAAAGTATATTGTGCAGTTTACTTTCTTTTAAAAGAGGAAAAAGTTGCAATTATGATCGATAATAATGAGGTAAAAATACAAAAAAAACTTTTTTTTTATATTATATTTTTATATAATTAACTGCACTATTACAATGCAATCGAGCTAGGGTTCTTGATGTATATATTAAAAGAGTCAATGCGATATAAATAAAAGGGAAAATACTAAAAATGGTACAACATATTTGACGAAAATGGTTTTCCAACCCAAACGATTGTTTTTGGTCCAACATGTTTGAAAATGATGGTAATTGGTACATCTGTTACTTTTCTGTTAAAAAATTATGTTAAATATTTTTAACAGAAAAGTAACGGATGTACCAATTATCATCATTTTCAAACGTATTGAATCATTAACCATCACAAAAAAATAAAATATACCGAAAACTATTTTGTGCAAACATGTTGGACCATTTTCAGAAATAAATAACTATTTGAGGAGTATGATATATATATATATATATATATATATAATACATAAGAAATAATTTATTAAATAAATGAAAACGAAGACATGATAAATGACTTGAAAGACTATCGATTTATCAACTAGTCTAACAAAATAAATGTTAGAAAATACCTCAATATATTGATTGTATCATACAATGTTTATAATCGTGCGGGGGATTCAATGCGGGTCGGGTCGGATATGTACTGTGGCGCCGAGTAGAATCAAATGTTATTTTCGGGCCCACACACATAACAAATATCCACATGGGCCTACTGCGCTCAACTACCACCCCCCAAAACAGAAGAATTGGTCGTTCGTGGGGTCGTTTACCAAATTCTATTGACCTAATTACCCTTCCTCTGATGCACTATCTACAGATATTGCCATCACTGATTACGAATTTCTTCCTCCATTTTAACAGTTTCTTTTTCAACTATTTAACGTTTTTATGTTACTACAATGCAATACAGAATACCAAATCCGAAATATTCAAAATTTAGAAAGCGTCTAGCGTAACAAAATACATTAATTAATTCAACTGAAATTCAAATATTTGCATGCAATATATAATTTGTTCATACAAAAAATGTTGCTCTCTACCCCCGTAAAACTGTGAAACTTTGTCCTACATCGAATAGAAAAAAGTTATTTATAACTTATATAAGCAAAGATGTACTACTTAAGTTCAACATGAATTTCTCATTTTCTGAGTCTAAGTGAAGATAACATATTCAGTTAGGATGAGTTGAGTTAGTGAGGTCAATCGCTTTCGGACTTGGGGCGTTACAGATGGTATCAGAGTCGGTCCGGGATTGTGATCAAGTTTGCAAGGTTGAAGACTCATGTCAACGACAGAAACTGTTTGATCAAACCTCATAGGGTATCTGAAAAGTATAGTACTTACGAGATCGAGTCACTTGCATAGATATACTACTCAAGTAAAAAAAAAACTCTTTTTCTTATTCTAAGTGAGGACAACTCGTGAGTAGGGGTGTTAAAATCTGACCCAACTTGTGGGTGACCCACCCACGAGTCGTGTTTGAGTCAGAATTTTTGACTCATGAGTCATTTTGACACAACCCATGGATGACCCGTGAAAACACGGGTCAAATTTTGGGTCAGAAGTCTTGACTCACGGGTCAACCCATGACCCGTCTCATTTATATATTTCAGTATGCTTTTTCTTTTTGTTGAAATGGTGGGTCAAACGGGTTAGACTGACCCACGGGTCATGGAGGGCGAACGAGTCAGTCTGACTTAACTCTTACCATTCCTGACGGGTCATTCTGACCCGCAGGTTGACCCACCAACCCGCGAGTCAGGTTTAAGTTTCAAAAAAGGACTCATACTATTACACGGGTCGTGTTTGGGTTAGAAGGTACTGACACGACCCAAGGTTAACGCGATCCATGAATCGACCCATGACCCATTTTAACATTCCCTGTGGCGAGGTGCTCGAATTTGGAGCGTTTTTTTTTACATTCCGTCGACCAAACCAACCAAACAAATGTATAGTTACTTGTTCTATTAGCAAATGCTAAGGTTGAGTGCAATAATTGAAAGTTTAGCACGTGATGAAAGAACAAAAATGTCCATCTAAAGATGTCCTCTTCATAACTTCCAAATCTATCGTCACATCTACCAACTAATAATTTAATTAATTACACACTAGCATGGTAGGTAGGGGTAGGAGTGGTACACTGCACATAAAATATAAATATTTTTATAAAATAAATATTTAATAACACGCCATATGAAGAGGAATTTATTCTGTATTATTATATAGGAATATGTTTATATTTTTAATTTGGAGAAATTAGAGGGAGATGAAGGTGTAAATATGGATAGATTAAACAAAAAAATTTGATAAGTACGGTTAAATCAAAAGACTATAAGAGTATATCCTCTTGTTACATAATTACTATGATGCAAGTTAATTATGTAATAGTAGGAAATTAAAATATCTTATTTATTTATCCTTTGGTGATTTCATTACAAACAAGTAATTGTTTCTCTCTTTTATTTAATGAAATTTATATAAATAAGGAAAATATTTATATTTTCCCCCCTCCCCCCCTTTTTATTTCATATTCTTAATTAACTATCTTCAATGGGTGGGAAAATGACCAATTAAGAGATCAACTAAACTCTTCACAAATTGATAGCATGATCTTGCCTAGTATTAGGGCGGTGAAAATATGAAAATATTGTTTTTTACATTATATTATTGTGTGTTATCCATGTTATTATGATACCGTTATAATAAATAAAAAAAATCTACCTACAATAGTAATAAAATAAATTATATAATTATAGTTATAGTTATAATTATAATTATAATCATATGTGTGTATATGTATATATATATATATATGAATATAATATAACATTTCTTTATTACTTTATATATGCAATAAATAATAATAGACTTATAATATGTGTGGTCTAGTCCCACATTAGTTAGGATTGAAGAGTTTATGTAGTATATAATTAAATTTACCAAAAAAAATGTAGTATATAATTAAGAATTACTTACAACCCTGCTTAGGCTTTTAGATTGAATATCATTTTTCTTAGTTATATGCTTACTAATATTCTACAATATAAATATTTCTCCATTTGTTTTAATAGAAAAAAAAAATTCAAAACTTAACTTACATGAAAAGAAAAGAAAAAAGTATCTTAAATATGGATATACGGTAATATCATAGTTAAAAATTTATGACTACATTACTAAAAACATACTTATAATATAATACTTATGTTTATTACTATAGTATGAGAATAAAAAAATATACATATTTCTTACGTATGTAAATAATAAGTTAGGACCCTGGCTGGGAAAATAGGAAGGAAAAAAAAGGAAAATTGGACCTAAGGATCCTAATCTAGATTTTTAATAAGTTTTTTAATATATATAACACGTTCGTTAAACTAATTTTTTAAAATTTTATTTTTTTTATTTTATTATTCAGTAACTGTTTCATTAGTCAAACTTGACAATCAATGAAAAAATAACATTCTGAATTATAAAATAATATAGATATATTATATGATAATATGAGTTAAATATATGATACTACAAAAACTATTAACCTTATATATATATATATATATATATAATTTCGAAGATATTAGTGAAAATTTTCAATATATTTACTTAATGTGATAAGTTAGCGAGGAGTTTTTTTCATGTGATGATATAATATGTGTGGTAGGTTGGTCCAATATTTATCTAAGGACTTGGTTATATATAGCAATAATTACCATATATATAATATCTTGATAGATCAATAGATCTTTTTTTTTGGTCGATTGATAGATCAATAGATCAACACAAGTTTGTATGTGGTTGGGAATAAATATCTTCTATGGAAGCTTCTTGCATCCACCTAACACCCCTTCAAAAGTCACTCTGTCGGATCGAAACAAATGGGGAGAAAGCAAAAAATAGTGCAATGGTGCACCAAAGCAACTAACCATAGATTAAAAAAACATTAAATTTAATTTTGCATGCTCTAATAGTCTAATACAATAATTAAAAATAAAATGTATATTTACTCAATTTTCTTATAAATTCAATTGTCAGAATAGCTTCCGTCGAAATTGGAGTGAATCAATAATTCAATTTTATTACTTATTGTGTCCCTCTCTTAGAAAACTAAATTTAATATAAATAAACACACTGTCATTTTGTAATTTGTTTTCAGATTATAAGCATTGCAGGTAGGGTGTCAAAAATTGACCCAACACGTGGGTAATCCGCCCACGAGTCGTGTTTGTGCCATACTTTTTGGCCCGAGTCATTTTGACACGACCCATGGATGACCCGTGAAAGCACGGGTCATGTTTGGGTCAGTAGTCTTGACTCATGAGTCAACCCATGACCCGTCCCGAATTGTATATTATATTAAATATATATAATTTTGACTCATGTGTCAGTAGTCTTGACACATAAGTTAGTTTATTTCTGAGTTTTTATGTACGGGTGGGTCGAACGGGTCAGATTGACCCGCGGGTCATGGAGGTCGAACAGGTTAGTCTGACTCAAGTCTTACTATTCCTGGCGAGTCAGGTTTGGGTTTAAAAAACTGACTCATATTATTACACGAGTCAGGTTTGGGTCAGAGGGTCTCTGACACGACTCAATGCCGACACGACTCATGAATTGACCCATGACTCGTTGACACCCCTAATTGCATGAGGTGTTTATACGATATTTATATACCATTATTTAATTCTAATTTGAATGAAGTTAACAAATTATAACTTTGTATTGTAAAGTTAATAGTATATATATTTTAAAAAATAGTAATTAACCATATGTTTATACCCAATAAAATGTAACTAACAAGTAACAAGTTATTAATTAAATAATGTCAATTAATTAAGTTAGAGTTGGATACATTATTTACTAAAATCGTACGACCAATTGAAATCATGTCATCATATTAATGATAGGCAGTTGAAATTTCATGGATAGAGTCACATCAATAATGAGGGTACCAAACTGAAAATAAAGCCACCACCAATATTTCATCTCCTCCTCTCATAGCTTATCCATTATGGTAGACTACGTATAATTTAATTCATATATATATATATATATATGTAGGAAACGATGTCACTCTTACCACGACGAATAAATGGAAATTTCCTACCGAAATTAATTAATCATTTTAAGATCATGGAACCTATTATTATTAATTTTTTAATGTAAAAAAAGGGTAAAGAGAAATAAAAACTTCATTATATGAGTTTATTTTTTTTCAAATGAAAATTTATAAGGATCTATGGTTGATTTTACAATTGATATTGATCAATTAGACTAAGTTAAGAAAATGGAGTTTGGTTATGAAATAATATTAAAATTTTAAAATAAAAATAGTCCTAAATAATGAATCCTCACTTGCCAACTACATGTACCGGTTTCACCCAACTGAAGTGAATGCACATGAAGTTTAATGTTGTAGAACAACCCTAATTCAATGAAGAACAACCAACTCGGAAGGAAAATAAATTAGGACTCTTTTATTGAATTTATGTGAATTATTTATTTATTAGCTAAATTTTGATGATAAGAATAATTTGGTAGCTTATTTTTTTAAAAATAAATTGCTAACTAATTTTATATAAAATTATAATTTGTTAATTTCGTCTAATTTGTTGTTAAATGGTGATGATAACATGCAAATGATTCTCACATGTTAGTTATTATCATGTCAAAATATTTATCAAAGTTCAGCTAGCGAAGTGCATTTTCAGAAAATTCAGGTAGTAAATTATTATATTTTCAAATGTTTGGATATCAATTTGTATAAAAAAATAAAGTATGACTATATATAAATTGCAAAACTCAATTATAATTTATTTGTAAATTGAACATAATTAATCAATTATAATTTTACGTAAAATCTGCTAATAATTTATTCAATACAAATAATTCAACTAGTAAATTATCTATACTCTCCAAGTTTAAATAACAATTTGGTAGGTAAACCCTTTATTTTAATGATTGGCAAATAGGACTGTACCTGCTCAGCAGTCGAAAGGGTAATTTACTAATTTTATTCAAAGGATGATCCCAAAAAAATACAAAAATAATAATTGATGTATTTCAACTCTTTTCATAATTTTAAGTCAGACCGGCAGACCCGTTAAGGTTAGTGTTAACTAAGATGGAAATACACTATTTTCTTAAATCCATGCATATTTTTGTTTCACCTAAATTAAGTACTGCTATATGCATATATATATATATAATCAAGAAAAAACTAAAATAAATACGGTTATACATATTTTAGAAAAAATGTTGAATGATACTTTATGATATTATTAAGGTTAAATAACGATGGAAATATTAGATAACTAAATTTACATAATCATATGACTCAACTCTTAAGAATTTGACATTTGTCAGATAACGGCTCAACGGGACGGCTCAAATACTATTAAGTCGTGAATAATTTATTTATCTGATTATTAACGGTTCAAATACGATTGAGCCGCCATTTTATTTATAAAAAAAAAAGAGTATTTTTCGCAGTTCAAATATCAGAGACGCAAAATAAAATTATTTTTTACGACTTTTTTTTAGCCATCATTTAATAATTTTTTTCACTATTTTTCACGGCTCAATCATTATTGTTGTAATTCATTTTAGACGAACCGTAATATACAAGAATGAAATAACGAGAGAGCGATTCTCCACTTCAATTTGTAGTGTTTTGTAAATTTAGACTAAAAATTGTATTTGTTTTCAATTTAGCCATTTAAAAACTAATATTTGTTTCCATTTAATTTATTTATTTTTTTAATTTGATTGTTTGTCCATCATATATTTTCAAATATCCATTCCTTCCTTCCTATTTGATGAAAACTGAAAATATATCAACACCAAACCAATTAATTAATAATCAAGGTAAGATATAAATTTTGTATAATCAGTTTGTTTCGAAATAATAATAATCAAAGAACAATACTGCAGAGAAAGGTCTACGACGTACACCAACGTCCCTCTTCCATTTGGGTATATCACTATCAAACACTGAAAAATTATTTCATCTCCAAGCTTCTGTAATCCAAAACACCACTTTTTAACCGTAAGAAGTCGCAACCACCGTCTCTACCGCCACTGCTGCCACCAGTAATTCTCCCGCAGCTGCAGTCTGTGCTGTTTTTTAACCCTAAACTGCACGAAAAGCAGCTCACTGAGGGTTCTTGGTTCAGGTTAGGCGGGCTTATTCTGAGCTCCAGGTTCAAGTCGGGGCAACGATTTGCGATCTCAGCTGAAACCTCGAACCCGGACACCGTGCTTCTCTTCTGTTCTAGTTGATCTACGGGTAAGGCTTTGGTGGTGGCGGTAAAGGAGATTGTTGTGTCACCTTCAACCCGCGGGCTAGGGTCGTTAACGGGGCGGTGGGTCACAGGGTCAATGCCCCGGTTCAGGAGCTTTCTCCTAATGTGTGTGTTCCAATAATTCTTTATCTCATTATCGGTTCTTCCCGGTAACCTACCTGCGATCAACGACCACCTGCACTTTGCGAGAGAAAAACATGTCAACAACATAAACCCTAATTTAGTTTTTTTTTTAATTCCCGATGGAGTGAAAGACATGCACGTACTTGTTGCCGAGAAGGCTGTGCAGTTTGATGATGAGTTCATCTTCTTCGTCGGTGAAGTTGCCGCGCTTGAGATCGGGGCGGAGGTAATTGATCCAGCGGAGTCGGCAGCTCTTGCCGCAGCGGAGGAGTCCGGCTGCCTTGGGAAGGGAGCGCCAGCAGCCCTCGCCGTGGGTGCGGATGTAGGCGGTGAGGCGGTCATCTTCTTCCTTGGTCCACGCGCCTTTGTTTGTGTGAGCTTTTTCACAGCAGGGAGACCTTCCCATTAGAGTAGTAGATCGATCACTCAGAGAGAGAGAGAGATTAGTTAGAGTGAATATGCAATGGCGGAATTTCTTGGTGAAGGAAGAGAGGCGACAGAGACTACTGCTTTATAATAAAGGCTGAGGAAGAAAATTAACAAACGTCTGATTTTATAGCGTTTTGACTCTGCAACAGGTGAAAGGTGGATAAAAAAAAAAAAAAATCGTTTTTTTTTTTTTAAATAAATGATAATTGCTTTTTGGGATATGCTTACTGCACATCAGCCAATAAAAGGAGACAATAACTAATATTTTTTCCAACTTCCGGCGTGTTAGGTATAACTATGTTTTGGTGCATTACACCGTCCCTCATATATATATAACCTATTATAACTCTTTCTATAAAAGGCAAAAGCCTTTTGTTATCGATGCTCTATAAAGTGTTTATTATTATTATATATGATTCTATTTTTGAATTCAACCTTATATTTACTATCCGTGCTTTAAATTTGATTTTTATCTATGAATAAGTAGGGCACGACATAATCTATAATATACCAAAACATATATAGTAATCAATACCAAGTTGAGAGGCAAAGGTGGGGTAGGATGAGATCAAATGCTTCCAGATGCAAGTTGGTAAGGGATAGGGTAGACGGGGGAGAGTGGATGGTGGCTTTAAATATTGTTCATTGTTATAGATAATATATACCGTCATCGACATATTATTATAGGGGGAAAGAGCATTAATTAATTAAGATTAGATTGTACAAGACTGCGTATGCTATTGTGTATGTTATTGTTTACGTTTTTTTGTAAATATTTAATAGGAGTGCAATTTAATTTAATATATTGATGAAAAAAATCAACTTTATTAATACAGAAGAATTTGTCTAAATTAAAAGAATATATTATGGAGTGAAAATGATATTCGATTCCTAATGACGTGCAGAAATTATTCTCACGAGAAGAATAATTAATGCTGCTAATTAAACTACACTACACTTAAATTATGAAAATAACAATTATCCGTAAACATTAGTTTTTGGAGCTAATAAGTACCTGGATTAAGTTCATTTTTATATGACTAAGTGTCCTCGCTTATTTCTTATTGGTTACTGTTCATACGTGAAATTAAATAATTACCAGATTGTTCTTGATTAATTTCCTTTAAAAAAATATTAATAGTAAGGCTAACTGGTTAAGGCTCCATCTGCGATGTGCTACCAGCTAATCAATAAATAGATTGGATTAGGACACCTCAGATTGCTAAGACTTCTTAATCTCTATACTATACATATTTATATAATTAAAGACCATATATATAGGGTATAGTAAATACAAAATAGAGCAGAATTTAGATAGCTTAATTGATAACATGCATCAATCCTACCGAACAATTCGAACTCTGATTAATCTTAATTTACTCTCCTTAAAGTAGGTCATTGTCAACTTTCAAACCATAATCGACAATGCTGAGATAGGTACATATAATGTATATCCAATTAGGCCACCTTCCTTCATCAAATAATATGTACTACCTGTTCGTTAGGTATGTGTAACACTAAAACAATGTCCACACTTTATTTCCAAAATGCAAAAACAGACACACAACACATGGATTGCTTACGGAGAACCGAATAAAAAAACACCAAACCACATTCTTTTCTAAAAAAGTAATAATAATTTTGACGTGAATTGGTTGGGAAGGTTGGGAAAGCGTACGGCGAAGCATATGGTAGAAGGAATCACTTTATGGTGTAGCAACAGCAACAAGTGAGGAAGCTCATGGGCCATGGTGGTGGTGCCAGCCGAGCAGCACGTGCATATCATGTGCTTAGGCTTATGTTCATATAATATATATGTTATAATAATAATAAAGGGAGATAAAAGGTGATATGAATTCTAGATGCTCTCTTTCGTCTCCCTCTCTGGGCTCTACCTTACTTTCCCACCTTACCTACCTACCTACATACCTACCTTCTTTAGACCACTACTGTCTAATCCCCCATGTGGGGATCTTTCTAAGTCCTAACCCAACCCGACAAGTTACACCACCACAATTATCGGGTCAGTAACTAATCAATATTCTATCATCTTATCGCTATCATATAATATTGTCAGGCTGGGATGGTAATGAGAGATTAGGATACGGATAGATAGGCCTGTATGAGAAAACCAGAAAATAATTTCAGCAGTGGCACATATTGAGCTGATAAATGACCAACTCGGATACAATCTAGATTTTCTGGTACATAACTCGAACCTCATCGTTTGGGTTTATGAGTCTGTCCGTGTGATTTAGAACTAGCAACTGAACATTTTTTCTACCAGCAATTTGCAAGATAATATAAACATATTTACCACTAAAAATTTAAAAGCAGTCGGACCGATTCAATGTTTAGAGCACCAAAATATGAAATACTTTTAATTTTCTTAACATGTGATGAGTTGGATTACGTGTTTTATTTCCAAATCCTAAATATTTACACAGGTTGGGTACGGATATTTTCGGTTGGTCATTATTATGATGTCTAATTTCAGATATCTGTCACTTTACTTATTAGATTTGGTTCTCTAGTGGAAACGGCAGCTTAATTAAAGAGAGAAGGATCACCTGGATTTTGCTGACTTGCTCTTCAAGGATCCTCCACCTCCTCGTCATGTGCAAGCTGCGTGTAATGCTGAAACAAGATTAGTGGAGATACAAATACTCTTAACCGATTAATCTCTAAGACATTAAATAATGTTACCAAAGAGCAAAGTCAGAGATGGTGTGGTTGAAGTTTTCCTCAAACTGAGCTGTCTGGAGGCAGATTCCTGACACAGATTAATTCACAACAACTACAACAGAAGGTAACCGGCAGTTTAAGCTAGTGGATCATAGCAAGAAACCAACATGACAAGAAATGCTAATTAAGTGGACGGCATCGGTAATGACAATTCTACTAATGAACGTTACAGACATGGATCTAATCAACCATTTATGATGGAGCATGTTTCTCATGGATATTGTTACTCGCTCGTACATAGAGTGATGGCAGCATGGGCTGAATTTTTATTTATGGTGATAAGGATTAAGGATATAGCGCGTTATGCAAAATATTAAAGTGAACTTGAATTGGTCACTTCATCTTCTTGCGGACTTCATATAAGTAGCTCAGGATCACTACAGCAGCAGCAACTGCGACACCAACAGCTCCCTGTGCAATTACAATGCTATCCTTCACTTTGGTGCCAGAGGAACGAGTGAAACCGAGTTCAGATAGTTTCTTGTGTGAAACTGCATAGTCTCTCAAGAAAGCTTCCTCGTCCTGCCAAAAGAAAAATTAGCACAACATTAGTAAATAACTAAATATAATAATTAAACAAATAAATTCATGAAACAAATAAATTCATGAAACAACATTAGTGAATACACGTTTCTTACAGGCTTGACATGAATCAATAAGAACTAGAGCTAAATTTGAGTTAACAATGGATAATATCCCGAGTTGATGAATATCAAATGCATACGCGTCCAACTTAAATAAAACCTAAGTTAGGCCCTGTTGATTAGCTGCTCAAAGATTCATGAGACTAACAATGTTCATCACTGGGGAGCATTACCCTATTAAATAATGTCTCTCAAATTACAAAGATCACAGCCACACGTTTTAACCATGCTAATAAATAATAATGCATTTACTTATCCAAAACCAAGATCAATTGAGCTTCATCTTACAGTACCTTCGCATAAAGGTCAACATATTTGCGGAACTCAGCATCGTGTAATAAAGCCTTGTCTGTTGGAAGCTTCAGTAGACCTTCTGATTCTCCTTTCAGCAATTCACTGTATATTTCATAAAAGAAAAGTTACTTTTCTCTGGATTTAAAAAATTATGCTTCAGAAACAAACTAGCAAGCCAAATCTTACACAAAGTATGAATTGTCAAACTTCAGAGGTTCTTGAGTCCAGGGCCCCTCGAAACCTGATCTTTCTGGGTGTGCCCTGCCCTGAAAGCCAAAAGAAGCATCAAATACAACTCCAGGCATGCAGCATTAGAAAGACATAGATGAGTGACCAAAAAGGCTGAAGGAGTTACCAATGTGTGTGCACCCGAAAGAGCCACAATATCCTTGTCAGAGAGTCCCATTCGGTAAAAGATATCTCTTAGATGAGGCGAGCCTACACAGGAGAATTTGCAACATCATTCTCCAAAACAACTTGGTGGCAAATATTGAACATGTGACTACAGATGCCTATGCAATTAGATGGTGGAAGACATATATACCCAGCTTTTCTTTCTTTACTTTTGAATATGGGATTATCTTCACACATGAAAACAACCTCGACTGAAGGGCCTACTAAACTCTCAATACTAGGCTCGGTGTGATATTACGATTTTCCACATGGGTCTAGAATCTAGTGACATTGAAAGCAAGCTTAAACACACCAAGGTCAATGCTTAAGAAGTGTAAAGGAACTGGGGTTAAATCACTTGCGCTACAAGTAGCATAACTACCCAAGTCCCTACACAGGTTTTATCACTATGTCAGTAAACCCTTCTGATTGAAATTAAAAACAGAAAGACAGCTCCTGATGCAATCAACAGTTCATGTGGGAGCTGCTCTACAGTTTGTAACTTCATGCTGCAGCTTTTGAAGCTATTTTTCCAAGATCATGCAGAACTTACTTCGTCACACAAGATTATAGATGAATCAAAGATATCTTAGCAAGAACAACATGGAACCAATACAATGTGTTTAACCAAATTGCATGGGCAATGGGCAAAATATGGTTTCACTTGAGATATGTCTAGCTAAAGAAAACAGAATGAATCAACGAACTAGTATAAAGAAAACAGAATGAATCAACGAACTAGTATATCGGTCAATCATGAAGTAGTACTTACATCAGCCAAGATTATTCTCCAACCAAATTCAAAGGACTTTTTAGAATGGTGAACAACAATCATCTGAGAGTTTATTTCAATTATTCTACATGCATATTAATTTTATTTTTTGGGTTACATACATATCTGATAAGCAAGTAGATCATAACCTGAAATATACAAGATAAGCACAACAAGCTATAATAGGCGTAACTTATGAAGCTCTGCTTTTATTACCCTGTCTCCAACATATTATATTATTATATGTAGTTTACACAACTGAAGTACTGATAGGGAGGAGTAAATACATGGACTGTTTTATCTATAATTGCAAAAACGTTGAGTAATTTGGTGAATTATTGAAACAGGTTGGAAAAAGAAGGATAGAATGGAGTTAAAAAAAGAAAGCAGTATGCGTGTCCAAGCAGAGAGAAGGGGATTTAGTCCTTCACAAATAAATATATATATAAAGAGCTCTATGGGTAATGAACCTTGAGTTGCATCTGGAAGTCGGCCTTCCCTTGGAGAGATTTTTGAATCCTGCCAAGATTAAAATAAGACTGTGTGAATTGATTTAGATAATAATAACTAGCAGCAAATATAGACATCCACTTGATTTAAAGCATACCTTTCTTCCAGGAACAAATTCAATTGTTGGACCACCAGTTACTTCAACTGCAACAACTCCAGCAAGCTGAACCGCAGATAATATCAGTTATGCACAGATTCTTAATAAGCAACTCTATTCCTGATATAACTTCGATCAATCTCGAACAAAATAATAACATAAAATAAAATCCACCTAAATTACATGTACAAGATTAACCTTAATGGCCATTTCAACACCCAAAACATAATTGATATGCCTTATGACTAGTAAAAAAAGGTCTAGGAACATGAACCAACCTAAACTCTAGGAGAAATGAAAGCTATGTCATATTCTGGTAGCAAGATGTAGCGAAGTCTACCAGCTCAAAGTGATTCCGAATTTGACTTTAACCGTGTTTGTTAAGTTTATATTTATATATATATATATATATATTGGAACTCTACAGAGAACAAATTCACGCGCTAGATATTGCGGATAATCATCAAGGATAAAATCCATTCATCTGAGGTGGAGCTAGGCTTACATCAACATATGCAAGAGTATACCCTCATACACCATGTTTGGCATAAATTTGTGCAACTATATATTTCAGCAATTTCAGCGGCATGTAGAAAGTAAATATGTACAAGTCAAAGCAGGTTGTAAAACAGGTTTTTCTGACTACATCTAAACTTTGGCTTTTCAGTTAGTGGAAAATGAAAGGAATCTTAATCCCACGAAGATACTAGAAATTTTATATTCACTATGAAGTAATGATATGTACTAGTCCAGACTCCAGACTGATCGACCAGTTAGGTAAACACTTCTGTTCATTGTGCTCACCTGGAATAAATCAGCGTAGGTGAGTTTTGGGCATTTTGCCTTCACTTCCTCTGACAATACAAGAGAGAGCTTTGCAATGTAAATAACATAATCGATTTATTAGTACTAATTTAAACGAAAAAACTTGGTCATGTATAAAAAACACAAATGAAAAGAAGAATTTATTTGACAAGTTTGCAGATACCTGATAGTGAATACTGATAAATAATGCATTATACCGTAGTGGTTCCCAAGCTAAACATAGTGTTCTCCGTCAATTTCCATTAAGCTAAGCTAAGATCACTTAGTTAATGTCATATATAGTGCACAACTGGATTCTACATTTGCCATTCATTGATGAATTTAGGATTTCCTGGATAACTCTATTCGAGCAGTATAAATACATAACGTAACCAATTATCTGAAAGAAACTATCTTAGTTTACAACTTCAATGAAACTACAAAGTGATAACTAACTAACTAGAGCCTTACCGCAAAAATCAAGCGCTATCTTCAAGCCCGCATTCGCACCATGACCAAGCTCTTCCTCATTCCGAATCGAGGCGTTCGGTCCACCTGTCTTCGTGTTCACATCATAAGTTCCTGCATCGTGCCACCTTCAATCCAGAACGCTGTCAAACATCAGCAAATCCACATACTAAAAGACCACATGCAATCTCTTCGAAATAACGGAAACGAAATCATAAATAGATTGAGAGAGTACGCCAAGCGGAGCATGATTGGAGCGCAGTTCTTGTGGGCGATGAGTGCACGGAGATGGCGGCGAGCCTTATCGACCTCCTTCAGGTACTCGGTATCAACCACCGGCAACGCCATGGCGGAGAGAGGCGACGAATCGGAGGGCTGGAAATGGGAGAGACGGAAAATTAGAAGCTGCAGACTGCAGTGCAGAGAGTGATTGGTAGAGGAAAGTCCGAGAGTCTCCAATTAGATAGGCCAATTAGATTTTTTTTTTTTTCTTGATTCATTAGGTGATCTGATAATATAGGAGCTTTATTTATGGTGCGCGCGGCTAGACTCGTCATCTCATGACCGGGTCTTTGGGACACGTGGCATTTTTAAAATATATGTTTTTTTTGTCATTTCTTTTATTCCGAAAAATTATGTTAAAAAGGAAAGATAAAGAAAGGAGTGCCACTAACATTAGTATTGTACGAGTGTAAAATTTAAAATATTATAAGAAGTGATAACCGTTGAATATATCATAGTGCAAAAAATACTCAAAAATACATATTAGGATGAAACTTGCCACAACGGATAGAGTTGAGGTGCAAGATTATTATTATTATTATTATCTTATGTATATTTTATGGATGTCACACGCATTTCAAGGTTTAGCACCTCATCATTTTGTATTATGGGCTGGGACGTGACCATACCTTATATGGGTGTTCCCACTTGTAATATATGTTTTATTATGTAATACCTCATCATTTATTATGTTCTATAAATATATGTAATTTATTATGTTTTAAATATTCTCATTACTGTATTATTATATCATTTTGTGCTAATTTTGAATTGTTATGATACTTGAAATGTTGAGTCCATCCTCAAATTGGTGTATAGACTCAAATCTATTCTAAAACTGATAAATGGGCTTAATATTGTATGTGACTTTTAACACATTTGGGCTTAATATATATATATATATAACTAAATGGACTAGGTTGACCGTGAAACCGTATATACCGGTATGAACAGTCGGTTGCCTCAAGCCTCCAACCCATAGGAGAAGAGGAAAAAGATAGCAAGGGGTTGCTTGACTCATGCCGGACACGATTATGGTACCGATTTTTTGCTTAAAAATATTACAAAAATAAACTAATTGTTCGACCTTGATTTAGAACTGCTACTACTGAGCGCCACAAACTAAGCCCAACTGAAGAAACTACGGTGAGAAATGAGAGATATGTTAAATTAGGTTTGTGAAATGTTGTCGCTTGACTGTTGAGAAGGATGGCAGGGGCGACGTGTTTGCTACTACAGCTTGAGAATGATGGAAGGGGTGAAGGATGTTGCGGCTTGCTACTTGGAGTGAGCACTGAGCAATAGAGGTGAGTGTTGCTGTCGCAGTTTAGGGGTTGGGAAGTGTCTGAAGTACTGCGTTTGTTTAGGCTTTTACATAGGCGGGTCAGCCACATAATATTCGAAAAATTGAGGGGGGAAAACGAGACTGAACCCGACTTATAGGGAAACCCCACGCCCGTCTTGACTCAGTCTTAAACTGGAGTTGTGTTATTTAAGAAGGTCTCGAGACGATTTTTTTCAGGAATTCTGTCCAACAATCTTTTTTGCTCAACACTAGTTCGAACCAGATTAATTTTTTGTACTAATTTATACTTAAATCAAAATCAAAACGCTTTAAACTTATATATTTTTTGAACCGGAAAGTCTCACCTTCATTTCACTCCCTCACCTTATGCAGTCACACTCTCACATATCGGTTCACCTTTTGGAACAGACTGGTCCAACTTTTGGTCAGGTCGAAAATCATTTTTTTTAAACAAACCAACTCGAAGCGAGTTCAAACTGGATCTAACAAAATTAGATTTTTATATGTTAAATAGACCGGTTCTTTTAGTAAGTAAAAAATATATTAATTTATTTTAAACAGTTCTAATTCAGTTCATAATAAGTTTGAGATTGAACTTGCTCATAACATAAATTTATTATTAACTCTATTACAAATATATCCAATTACTAATTAAATGCATGATACTTTATTTGAGAAACTTTTTTTTTTGCGAAAGACCCTTCACAGCATTCCATTTGTTGCATACTAAACCACTCTTCCTATAGTGGAATAAGTTTAAATAAGAAGATAAAAAAAAAAGTTGATTAGAATACTATTTTTTATTACTGTATTTGGACTATTTCGACATGTAGGTATATTTGTAGCATAGACCGACTATCGAACCGCGCAAGGGGATCGGTTGGATACGGTTTGACATACGGTTAACTGTTCACAAACAAAAAAAATATTGGGTCTAACGAAATGAAACAAAATAGATGGCTTGATCTCAAGCTCCCCCCCAATTCTTGGCTTGATCTCCAGTACTCTTGAACATAAACCTGAATGTTGTATTTTTCATGCTTTAATCGTGTATTTAATGATAGAATTCACCGATAGAATGCATTACGGATATGGGGTTGAAGTAATTCATGTACTTGAGTTGGGAAACAACGGAAATGAAGAGTCCTAACAGATGTCATGGATGGAATTTCATGTTGACAACGAAAAGGAATTGCAAAAGTCATTGTGCGATTATGGGGATAGAATGTATCAAGTATCAAGCTAAGTTAGGGTTTCGAAGATCAACATCACCATGCAGAGAACATAATCAACAAATACAACGTGGCGAGAAATAGGATTGGAGAACTTGATTTTGTTGAACAAAGTTAACCTAGTAGAGAACCGGTTTAACACTGCATAAAACTAATTGGTTTGTGCAGAACAAAACCAATCGGTTTAAACTGAAAAATCGATTGGTCTGTTAAAAAAAACACCTACAAAGTGAACAAGAAAACGACAGTTTTTTTAAAAATCAATCGATTTTCCAAAAAACACCCGGTTCAAACACTGTTCATTTGTAAAACGGTATTTTAACTGAACCAAACCGGACAGAGACCTGATTCACGGTCGGATCATCGATCCGGTCCTGATTACATTGATTTGTAGTGTTCAGGGAACCGATTATAATGATGTATTTAATGTTTTTCACATACAATTTCGTTTTTTTTTTTCAACAAAAAAAGAGAATGGGCTAAGTAGTGGCGACTCTATACCCATTCCGCTACGTAACGTTCAGACTTTTCGTCTCTCGGTCTTCAAACTTCCCAACAACCAATGTTTTACACTAACACCGTCAACGTATCTCCACTATTAGTTTGTGATTGAGAGGTCAGTCCGTTAAGCCCAAATTATAATCCGTCAACGCTTTCGACCACTAGACTACCACTGTCGGTGACATATACAAGTTAGATGGGTCAAGAAAATTGTGTTTAAATGGTTCCCCCTGTCGGTGAAAATTTTAAAACAAATTAGCCTCATATGAGCAAGGTGGGAAAAGGTGGGATCTCATAGAGTCGAAATCTGACCTTGATTTTCGTTGTGAAACTCATATTAAAAGTCACGTCCATTAATATATATATATATATATATATATGTATATCTATATTATTAAGGCTCAACATGTTTATGTAACCGCCATCAGTTTAAATTACTAAAATACCATTTAATTGCATAAAACTGTTAGATACATATATTATTTAATAAACTATTTTTGTCATTTCACATTTTATTATTTATCCACCTCACTCTCTCTCCATATTATTTTATTATTTTTCTTTCATCATTCACCTCCATTTTTTACGATAAAATCTCTTCCATTATCCATCTATCTCCCACTATCCCACCAACCACCATCTCTCCAATCTCCAACATAATTTTTTATCCCACCATCTCTCCAATATTCAACTCCATTATCACACAATCTCTTCAATTTCCAACTGAAAAGTATAGTTGTTGGCAACAATCGTTTGCTCAAGAATAAAGAATCAACATCAAATTACGTAAGGATAACAATATTAAGTATCTTAATATTAAATATTAATATTATTGTTAATAATATTACGTAAAATACCCTTTATTATTGTTAAAATTACGTAAGAATACATAATCAGCATCAATCGTTTGAATCCTTAAAATGTAATATTAAGATTATAATATTATTGTTAATAATACGTATTTTATACATAATGTTTTTAATATACTATTAATAACAATTAACAATCATATACTAATAATTTTAATATCAACATAATGGTATATTATAGGTATACTTACAATAATTTTAATATTATAATACAAATATGTTACTAATTTATTATGTATTACTATTATAACTATATTTGCTAATATTATACATAACATCTATATTATTAAGGCCGAAGTGGTTTTTGTAACCGTCGTCTGTAAATTGACACAAATATCCTTTAATAATCTAATTAGTTTACATTTATCATGACTATTTTGGTCATTTAAATGTCTTCTCAAAAATGTTATGAAAAAATATTTATACAGAGATTAGAACATATGACCTTATAATTGAAGACATACGTATTAACCAGCTACACCCTTATCACTATCTCTTTCTTTTTTCTCATGCACCATTTTTTTTATATCGCTAACAAATAAAATTATATTTCCACTTTATTGGACATTAAGAGAACAGTGAATCTAAAGACTTAAATCACTTATAAAAGTTATAATATCATCTACAACTGATAAAAATTAGATTGAATTAATATTTCAAATATGCATTATCTATTATTTGAAATTTAAAATATACAATATAATCAAGTGTGAAATTTAAATTCGAGTAGAAGAAGAAAAACCATTTATTATTTATCCACTTTTTTAAAAAATTATTTAATTTAATTACTACATTTGTTATTTTATATAACTTTACAATTTTAAATAATAATAATAATTGTATATTATGTCATATTTTTCTTTTGGTAATTGTGACTTTTTTAATGTTTCTACAATTAATTATATATATTTGTTTCTTCAAAATATTCTCTCTTCTTTCCAAGAAGTTAAATTGTTTTTGAATTGTGAGCATTGACGTTATAAAAATACGTTTCATCTATAAATTAAAATATAATTATAATCTATCAAAATTTATTATATTTATATGTTGAATATACATAATCTACCACGTGAAACAATAAATACAAAAAAAAAATCAATTTTGAAAGGAGATATTTGATTAATGTACATATTTTTTATATTGATAATTATAAATTATATAGTATTTTCAAATAATGATATTATTAAAATGTTTAAAAAATTATACTTTTTTAAATATTATTAATATTAATGCATAAATGACTCCAGCTGCCCAAAGTTGTTAATATGTTATTACTCCAAACTAATATTATCCAAAATTTAGGTATTACATGTTAGAGAAAAAAGTAACAAAAAATATTTTACTACAAAATTAAAATAACTCTGGTGATGTGTTGAAATAATATTTTACGAATTACTGAAATATAAAAATCAATATTAATTTTCAGTGTTTATTATTTATTATATTTACAAAATATTTTTGGGATTGGTCAAATTTAGATTCTGAGTATTTCTTTACTTAACTCTACATTTCATAAGATAAAATTAGAATATGAATTTACCTAAATCTTAACCCTACTTTATGAACTCAGGAAATATTAAAGTAAAATAACTCTGAAAATATCAAAATAAAAAAATAAGTAAAAACTTAATCAAATATATCTAATTTTATTTTTGGGGTAAATTTTTCTGTTAATTTTTTGATGTTGTCACAGTAGTTTTTTGATAATCGTTGTTTCATAGACATGATAGTGAGTTTGTTAAGATATCTTAAGAGTATATTAAATGTATTCACTGACATGTTCGAACTTATGAGACAGTTGGTTAAAGCGTGCGTCTTAAATTATAGATACTGATAGCGCCCAGGTTCAAATCTCGGGGATATCGACAGTATAATAACCAAAGAAAGGTTGGATGTCGGGAGTATAATACTCAAAGAAAGGTCAGATGTCGAAAAAATTTGGATGTCGGGAGTATAATACTCAAAGAAAGATCGGATGTCAGGAGTATAATACTCATACAAAGGACGGATGTCGGAAGTATAATACTCAAACGAAGGTTGGTCGGATGTCGGGAGTAAAATACTCAAAGAAAGGTCGATCGGATGTCGAGAGTAAAATACTCAAAGAAAGGCTGGTTGGATGCCGAAAGTAAAATACGTATTTGGTCCAAATATCGACATATATTGTTTTTGATCATATTATTAGAAACAAATATGATAAATATTTATCATGCTTGAGGTGTTGATATGAGAATTAAACATTTGATAAATATATCTGAAATTAAAATATAATTAAACTTAACTCTAAAAATATCAAAGTAATAAAACAAGAAATAAATTGTTCAAATATATAATTTTATTTTTTTGTGCAAATTAGTGGGAATTTCTTGATGTTGTCATGGTAGATTTGTAATGGTCATTATTTTATAGACATGGTAGTGAACGTGTTAAAATACCTTAAGAGTATATTGAATGCATTCATTGACGAGTTCTGAGAGCGTACGTCTTAAATCTCAAATAGTATGAGCGCATATGACTGAATCCTACGAATGTTGTCTGAGTGAAAATACTCAGAAAGTTCGAGGTTGGTATGAATACCCATAGAAAGTTTGAGGTCGAGCATTAGCGATAGTTGGTATGAGATAAGATAGTATGACATGATACATGAGTGAAAATTACTCATAGAATGTTCGAGATTGAGCATTAAACGATAGTTGATGTTATCATGATAGATTTGTAATAGTCGTTGTATTAGCCTGTATGAATACTCATAGAAATTATTTCGAGGTCGGGCATTACGCGATAATTGATATGAGATGACATATTATGACATGGTATGTGAGTGAAAATACTCATAGTATGACTATAAACAATGCGCAATGTCAACTTTATCAAATATCGACATATATTTGTTTGATCATATTCTTAGTAGCAAATATTTTTAAAACATTGCTCGAGCAACCGGGACCAAGAACCACTACTAAAGAAATAAACTCCCGGTTGCTCGAATAATTTTTTAAAAATATTTAAAACAAAATTAATTTTATTTAATTATATTAGGTAATTTAAGTTTAGTTTTGCAATTCAAATAATATTTTTAATCAAGTGTTTAGAGTAAAATTGGAATAAACTCAACGATGTACCTTCACAATATGTAGATATGTGCTACGTATATATATAGATATATCTAATTAACTACTAAACTATACTGAAATTTTTGTAATCCACTTAAGTGTATTTCCCTAATGGTTATACTAGACCCCGGCACGCGCTACGCGCGTGCACGTTGTCGTCGTTGGTCGTGCGTGAGGTCTTACGAGAACATGATCAACCCGACTCCTAGGATAATACAAGAATTGATCACTTCATAAAAATATTATTAATGTAAAACTAAACTTAATTTGCATAAGATAATGAAATAATAAAATTTAAAAACTCTTAAATATTTTTAAAAAATTGCTCGAGCGACCGAGATTCCTTTTGATAGTGTTATATGCTCCCGGTCGCTCGAGCAAGTTTTTAAAAATATTTAAGAGTTTTTAAATTTTATTATTTCATTATCTTATGCAAATTAAGTTTAGTTTTACATTAATAATATTTTTATGAAGTGATCAATTCTTGTATTATCCTAGGAGTCGGGTTGATCATGTTCTCGTAAGACCTCACGCACGACCAACGACGACAACGTGCACGCGCGTAGCGCGTGCCGGGGTCTAGTATATTTTATGAAGGAACATTTTAGTTATTTTATCTCAATTTGTTTTATATAATTGTTCAATCATATTCTAAAATATAAATGACTATTCAAACTTAAGATAAAATAGTTCAATAAAAAGGTAGTATAAATAATAAAATTTAACAAAGGTGGTATTTTATTTACAATTATATCCTATTTTTTAATTGTTTTTATATCATTTGTTATTTTTGTTTAACACTATAAATTTCTACATGGTTTTTTAATATTTAGACGAGCGTGTTGAACCAAAAATATTTAATATCTATCTATCTATCTATTAATTTGGCTAAAAATATAATATATTAACAAGTAAGTAAAGTGATATTTTTTTATTCAATTTGATTGGTTCAATACTACCATATGTCCATATGTTACAAATACTGCGTGACATCACATTTTTCCTTAGGTGAACAAGTTTAAATTGCTCCAACCCCTCGTTCAATCTTCAAAATCATTTTTATTTTATCTTAATTTATCACTTATTTCTCTTTTAAGAAAATAATCATTAATATGTTTTTTTTTTCTCAAAATTTAATTCTCTAATTTTTCACTTTATATTTGTTTAAAAAACTATATTAATAAGTCTAATATTTTGAACAAAGTCTATTACTAATAATTGACCAATAGTTATATATATATATATATATATATAATCACAATATTATTAACGCATCACTATATAATAATAATAATAATTAATATTGTGTTATTATTGTTTTTTATATATGTGTAGTTTTAATATTAATATATAAGTAATTTTATTATATATAGTTTTATTATGATATTTTTCTATTAAATTAATTGTCAATCAATACTTAGTGATTACGTTTTTAATCTAAATACCTATTTTTTTTGAACAATTAACTTTATAATTATTATTATTTTTTTATTTCATATATTGATTATCTACTTTTAGTTATTTTTTTCATTTAATATAATTTATATCATGCTTATTTTATGAAACAACAATTTTTTTTTATTTAAAGACTAAATTAAATAAATTTTATAATATGCATTACGAAAAATAAAATAAATTTACTACAAAGTATGCGACAGGTTAGATACGTGCAAACTGCAAATAATGCTCAAATTGTGAAGGAAAATTAAAGAAAATAGTAATGTACAAATTTTTAATCTGAATTTAGAAGAGTAATGATAATAAATAAATCACGTTAGAAAAGCCTTAACTAACTAACTAAGTAACTAACCAACCAATAAAATATATTTTTTACTTTTTTTTTTTTTCTTTTTCTATCCGATAATATTTTTTCACTTCAGTGTATTAAACTGTGTTCATATTTCATATAGACAATATATACAATGATCATGATAAACAAATTTGGTATATTTATCTCTTGATTTTTGTAGAATTTAATTGAGGTAATAATTATTTTACCCTAAAAACAAACTTAATAATACTGACATTTCTCTTGGGCATGTTGTATTCTCTTGCTTTGGTATATTCTCCAAATGCCCTCCCAAAGTTATATATACAACTTTTCTTCTTCTTTCTACTTTTTATTTATTCCTTTCCGCTTTCTCCATTCTCCGATTAGGGTTTCCACCGCTCTCGACCTCCCTTAAAATTCTCCCATCTCTCTCGCTGTCTACCCCTCATCCGCTGTCCGATCGCCTTGTCTGCAATTCAGTCGGGCCCGTCTTACTTCTGTGGTCTATTTATCCTCGGATGAATTGGATTGAGGGCGGAGATTCTTAGGGTTTTTGCATCGCCTTCCTTCGAGCTTCACGAAACGGAAGCCTTCATCGCTCTCCGCCCTTTTTCAGTCGGGATCTATCTTGCAGTGAGATGCGAGCTCGATCAAGAAGCGCGTGGTGATCACGCGGACCATCCGTCCAGAAGGGTGGTTTTGTACTTGTATGGAAACTCGTAGCCGGAAGCGGGCGGAGGCCACCTCATCAGCCCCTTCGACGTCTTCTCAGTCGGCTGGTCCCACCACACGCTCAGCCAAGCGCATCCGCTTCACTGCCTCCTCTGCTTCGGCCGCCACATCTGCTGCCGCCTCAGTGACTACTCGAACGCGACGCTCCCGAGAATCGCTTCCACCTCCACCAGCTCGCACTCCAATGGAACCCAGCTCAGAATCTTCAGGGTCTCGTGGTCATCGTAGAAGGAATAATCAGGATAGCTCTGACAAAGGCAAGGAGAAAGAGCACGATGTTAGGGTTAGGGACAGGGAGATTAGGGACATGGAAAGAGACGCTGAGAGAAGCTTAGGATTGAATATGGACAGAGAAGTAGGGTGCGAGGATGATGATAATGACAGTGACAACGGAAATGGGATGATGTCGCATAATAACTTCTCGTCGGCTAGCAGCGCCCTTCAAGGTCTACTGAGAAAGCTGGGGGCAGGATTGGATGACCTCCTTCCGGCCGGAGCAATTGGGTCAGCTTCCACTTCTCAGCAGAGTAGTCGTCTCAAGAAGATTCTCTCTGGCCTCCGTGCAGATGGAGAGGAAGGGAAACAAGTGGAGGCTCTTACACAGTTGTGTGATATGCTGTCAATCGGCACTGAGGATTCACTCAGCACATTCTCAGTGGACTCCTTTGTTCCCGTACTCGTGGGGTTGCTCAACCACGAGAGCAACCCGGATATAATGCTACTCGCAGCTCGAGCGCTTACTCATCTCTGTGATGTACTACCGTCTTCATGTGCTGCTGTTGTGCATTATGGGGCTGTTTCATGCTTCTGTGCGAGGCTTTTGACAATCGAGTATATGGACTTAGCTGAGCAGGTTAGCCGCTGGTTTTTGTGAACTCTTTGCTTTAATTTTAGTGGCGCATTACCCAATTAGGCAGTTCTACTGAAAAGGGTGCTGCCTGTGATTGCCTCACTGTTGGGTGAGCTTCAGGTCTAGTGGGTTTATGTTCATGTTAACTTATAAGCTTGAACTCAGGTTCCTCTGAAAAAGTTAATCCTTGAATCATGTTTTTTTTGTGAACCGTTATATAGATTTAAATACTGTTATTTTTTTTTCTTCTGAAACAGTCCTTGCAAGCCTTGAAGAAGATCTCTCAGGAGCATCCCACTGCTTGTTTACGAGCTGGAGCTCTTATGGCAGTGCTCTCCTATCTGGATTTCTTCTCCACTGGAGTTCAGGTTGTTGATATGCTGAGTCTCTTTATCCTTACCTCGTATGTACATGTAAATGTCAAGGTATGTTATCGTCTAAGTTCTGACTGTAAATTTTCCTTTGTACCCAGAGAGTTGCGCTGGCTACAGCTGCCAATATGTGCAGAAAGCTCCCTTCTGACGCTGCTGATTTTGTGATGGAAGCTGTTCCTTTGTTGACAAATCTTCTGCAATACCATGATTCAAAGGTATGAATGATCTTGTTTTGGAATGGAGTAAGTGATAGGCATGTTGAGTGATGATTATCATTTTCTTATTCCAAATTGTATGCTGATAGGTGCTAGAGCACGCTTCTGTTTGTTTGACTCGGATTGCGGAGGCATTTGCAACTTCTCCAGATAAGCTAGATGAACTTTGCAATCACGGCTTGGTTACACAAGCTGCTGGACTTATTTCATCGACTAATTCTGGTGGGGCTCAGGCATCTCTTACCACTGCTACATATACGGTATGTGTATTCTGTCTTGAATCGTGGAAGCTTCAGCCTTATTGTGATAATTCTTGATCAATGTATTATACAGGGTTTGATCCGTCTTCTATCAACTTGCGCGAGCGGCTCCCTTCTAGGATCCAAGACCTTACTTCTCCTTGGCATAAGTGGAACCCTTAGAGATATACTATCAGGGTCAAGTGCTTCTGCCAATGGATCTGTCCCAGTTGCTTTGAGCAGGCCAGCTGATCAGGTAACTGCATTTGTGTTTCTTTGTGGGGATGAAGTTTTTCTTATGTTCACCTCTTTTCCTCTGGTGAAATTAGGACGAACGCCTGTGTATCTTGGAAAACCAAAACATGCTTCTGAATTAGTAGTCGATAGTTGTTACTTATGCATCAAAGATGATATCCTTTTTCTATTATATATACATATTTTATTTATAACATCCAAACATTTGTTCGTTTCTTGAACCACATCTTGGTGTCAACAGCAATAAACCAGTTTTCCAGTGATGAGTATGGGTTCGGTTCTGATTGTAATTCTTATTTTTTTTTTCTGATTGCTTATTATATTTTATGATCCTCATTTTCACGTCCTTTTTACATTATCATGTTGACTTATAGATTTTTGAGATTGTCAAACTTGCAAATGAGCTTCTACCACTGCTGCCCCAAGGAACAATTTCTCTGCCTTCAAGCTCCAATCTATTTGTAAAAGGTTCAACATTCAAGAAACCTTCTGCCAGTGGAACTGATAAAGGAGAAGAAACAAGTGGTAATACTCTTGACGTGTCTGCTCGGGAGAAATTATTAAGTGAACAGCCTGAACTCTTGAGGCAGTTTGGAATGGATCTACTTCCTGTTTTGATACAGGTCAGCTTCAGCTTATTATTAAGCTTATCATTGCACCTGATATGATTATCATATTGGAAATATTTGTTTGCTTGTTGAGCAGATATATGGTTCTAGTGTCAATGGTCCTGTTCGCCACAAATGCCTCTCAGTAATTGCGAAGCTGATGTACTTTAGCTCTTCAGAGATGATCCAGTCCTTGTTAGGTGTTACTAACATATCAAGGTATTTGACCCGGAGACGATTGAGTTCCACACCTTTTTAGTTACCTGAAGCTGAAAGGAAACTTATGCTGTTTTCTTGAACCTGTAGTTTCTTATCTGGTGTTTTGGCATGGAAAGATCCACATGTATTGGTTCCTGCACTACAGATTGCAGACATTCTTATGGAAAAGCTTCCCGAAACTTTCTCAAAGATGTTTGTAAGGGAAGGTGTGGTTCATGCTGTTGACCAACTGATCTTGCCAGGAAACACAAGCTCCTTATCTGGTCAAGCATCTTCTGGGGATAAGGATAATGACTTTGTGCCTGGATCTTCTAGATCGAGGCGATACAGGAGACGAAGTGGTAATTTAAATACAGATGGAAATTCAAATGCAGATGGAAATTCACCGGACGAGTCTAAAAATTCTCCTTTAAATATTGGGTCACCTCCATCTGCTGTTGAAATTCCCAGCGTTAATTCGAGCCTTCGAGTGTCTGTAAGTGCATATGCTAGATCATTTAAAGACAAATACTTCCCATCAAGTCAAGGGGCAGAAGAAGTTGGAGTAACGGATGATCTTTTGCGCTTAAGAAATCTTTGTTCAAAGTTGAATGCTGGTATTGATGATCATAAGATGAGAGCAAAAGGGAAGTGTAAAGCTTCTTGGCCTCGAGTAGCTGACGATTCTAGTAAAGATGATTACTTATTGGGGATTATATCTGAGATGTTGACAGAATTGAGCAAGGGAGACGGTGTTTCTACGTTCGAGTTTATAGGGAGTGGTGTTGTTGGATCTTTGCTAAATTATTTTTCGTGTGGATATTTCTCTAAGGAGAAAATTAGTGAAGCAAACATGCTCAAGCTTCGTCAACATGCCTTAAAGAGATACAAGTCATTCATAGATGTTGCACTTCCATCTGCTACTGAAGGAGCTACAGCTCCTATGACTATATTGGTTCAGAAACTTCAGAATTCATTGTCCTCTTTGGAACGCTTCCCTGTGGTTTTGAGCCATTCTTCTAGGGGGTCTAATGCAAGTGGCCGCCTCTCTTCTGGCCTAAGTGCATTATCTCAGCCCTTCAAGTTGCGATTATGCCGAGCTCCAGGAGAAAAATCTCTTCGTGATTATTCTTCAAATATTGTGCTCATCGATCCATTGGCAAGTTTGTCTGCAGTTGAAGAGTTTTTGTGGCCCAGAGTTCAACGAGGCGAATCTACTCAGAAGCTCCCAGCATCTGCAAGAAATTCAGAACATGGAGCAACAGCTGCAGGTGGTGGTGCTTCATCCCCTTCAACATCTACACCTGCTTCCTCAGCACGACGTCATTCTACTAGATCTAGAACTTCTGTAAACATCGGAGATACAACCAGAAAGGAGCCTGCACAGGAAAAAAGCTTCAGTTCATCGAAAGGTAAGGGTAAGGCTGTGCTGAAGGCACAGGAGGAGGAACGAGGACCTCAAACAAGAAATGCAGCTCGTAGAAGAGCAGCACTTGATAAAGATTCTCCGGTGAAACCTGCTAACGGTGATTCTAGCTCAGAGGTATGAACTCTCACCAATGATCTCTTTCCAAACATTAACCACAACTTAGATGTGAGATATATACAATTTTATTGTCGAAGGGTCCTTGAAGCTTAAATTATGCCCTAATTAATTTCCCCGTTCTGATGCTTTAAGATGTTCAGGCTTTGCCATCAAATTTGTCTTGACCTTCCCTTTTATGTGTTGGCATGACATAGGATGAGGAGCTGGACATATCTCATGTAGAGATTGATGATGCACTAGTCATTGAAGATGATGATATATCTGATGATGAAGATGATGACCATGATGATGATGTATGCTATCTGGATGTCTTATCTCTTATAAAGTAGTCTTGCTTTTTGTACATGTGGTATTACTGAGCGTAATTCCTCAGTGATTTGCTAGACATGATGTAAGATGATCAATATGCCTAGTAGTAGTGGTTAATATCAACCCTGCCCAAACTACCAGTTGGCTGCTATATCTTTATATCTAACTTCTGTTATTTAACTGATAAATTTATAGGATCTTGGAGAGGATTCTCTTCCTGGTTGCATGCCCGATAAAGTCCATGATGTCAAATTGGGCGATTCAGTAGAAGATTCTACCATGCTTCCTACAACAAGTGAGAGCCAGAACAACCCTGCTTCTGGTTCAAGCACCCGAGCTGCTGCAACTTCTCGGAGTTCAGATACTCCAGACATCAGTCGTGCTGGTGCTTTTAGCTCGAGGGGAGCAATGTCCTTCGCTGCTGCTGCCATGGCTGGCCTTGGATCTGCTAGTGGAAGAGGTTTTAGGGGAGGGAGGGATCGTCCTGGACGTCCTCTATTTGGTGGTTCTGGTGAATCTCCAAAATTGACTTTTATGGTTGGTGGCAAGCAGCTGAATAGACATTTTACCATTTATCAGGCGATACAGAGGCAGCTCGTTCAGGATGAGGATGAGGATGAGAGGTTTGGTGGCAGCGACTTCGTCTCAGGTGATGGAAGCCGACTATGGAGTGATATATACACTATCACCTACCAAAAGGCACAGGGCCAAGCTGATAAGGCATCTCCAGGGGGATCAAATCCAATTCCTGTTTCAAGGTCTTCCAAACCTGGATCATCCATTTTCACCGATGTCCAACCAAACAGAATATCGCTTTTGGATAGCATTTTGCAGGGCGAACTACCTTGTGATCTTGAAAAATCTAACCCAACATACAATATTTTGGCACTATTACGAGTTTTGGAAGGCTTGAATCAGCTGGCACCTCGATTAAGGGCTCAGTTAGCACGGGATAACTATGCTAAGGGGAACACCCTGAGTTTAGATGAGTTAACTGTGGCAGGTTCTCGAGTGCCTTCTGAAGATTTTGTCAATGGAAAACTCACCCCCAAGCTGTCTCGACAGATTCAGGATGCTCTTGCATTATGTAGTGGTAGTCTTCCATCTTGGTGCTCACAGTTGACCAAAGCTTGCCCTTTCTTGTTTCCCTTTGAGACCCGTCGGCAATACTTCTATTCGACTGCTTTTGGGTTGTCTCGTGCTTTAAACCGTCTTCAGCAGCAACAAGGAGCTGATGGTAATAGTTCAACCAATGAGAGAGAATTTAGAGTTGGAAGATTGCAGCGCCAAAAGGTTCGTGTTTCACGAAATCGTATCTTAGATTCGGCTGTGAAGGTAATGGAAATGTACTCTAGCCAGAAAGCTGTTCTTGAAGTCGAGTATTTTGGGGAAGTTGGCACTGGATTGGGTCCGACATTAGAATTTTATACTCTTTTAAGTCATGATCTTCAGAAGCTTGGGCTTGAGATGTGGAGATCAGGTTCTCAATCTGAGAATCCAACAATGGATGTTGACTTGAATGAACAGAGTGATGAGAAAGGCAGTAATGCAGATTCTTCTTCAGTTCGTGGTGATATTGTGAATGCTTCTCTTGGATTGTTTCCTCGGCCGTGGCCACCAACTGCAGATGCTTCTGACAGCAGTAAGTTCTCTAAGGTCATTGAGTATTTCCGGTTGGTTGGACGTGTAATGGCAAAAGCTCTTCAAGATGGACGGCTTTTGGACTTGCCACTGTCAACAGCATTTTACAAGATCGTGATAGGTCAAGTAAGCATCTTTACTTCATTTGTTCCACTGAATATGTTTTACATCCCCTATACAATCTTTACTTCATTTCTTCCACTGAATATGTTTTGCAGACCCCTATACAATCTGCATTTGTAATTTGATCCCAACTTTTGGTTAATTCTTTCCAGGATCTTGATTTGCATGATATTCCATCTATAGATGCTGAGCTTGGGAAAGTTTTAGAAGAATTATATGCAATAGTTCGCAGGAAACAGTATCTCAAATCAGCTGATGAAGATAACCAAGGTGACATAGAGGATTTATGTTTCCGTGGACTCCGGATCGAAGATCTGTGCTTGGATTTTACTCTTCCTGGTTACCCAGAATTCGTCATGAAGCCGGGGAATGAAATTGTATGTAATATTGTCTCACATAACTCAATTCTTTTCTCACTGCTTTTCAATCATTAAAAAGTTTCAATGTAATTGTGCAAGGTTGGCATAAACAACTTGGAGGAGTACATATCCTCGGTAGTTGATGCAACTGTTAAGACAGGAATTGCACGTCAGATGGAAGCATTTAGAGCTGGATTTAATCAGGTTAAGTATCTCTGGTTCGCAAGTGTGCTTCTTGTTTGGCTATAATATTGGTTCACTCTATCTACTGTCTGCAGTTTGTTAAAGAAGTTAGCTTCTGTGGGTAGAAACTTTACTGCAATGGCTCATTTTTCTGGTGCTTATTATTTAGTCTTTAACCTGATCCAATGATCCATGATCAGGTCTTTGATGTTTCATCTTTGCAAATTTTCAACCCTCATGAGCTAGACTACCTGCTCTGCGGTCGAAGAGAGATGTGGCAGGTAATTTGCTTAATCAAGTTTTTGTTTCTTCTGAACTAGCTTAGCACATTTATATGCTTCTATAATTAAAGTTTTTTCCGACACATGCAGTCCGAGACCCTTGCGGAGCATATCAAATTTGATCATGGCTACAATGCAAGGAGCCCTGCTATCATCAATGTATGTCTTTTCTCTTGCCTGAGACTGAATTGTGCTGTTCGTCTAATCTTCCGTTTCTGATTTCTGTACTTGTTTTTATTTTTTTTCCGCAGTTGCTTGAGATTATGGGAGAGTTTACACCAGAGCAGCAGCGTGCGTTCTGTCAATTTGTCACAGGTGCTCCTCGACTTCCACCAGGTGGTCTTGCTGTGCTTAATCCAAAGTTGACAATTGTCAGAAAGGTATTTTTTGTTCCTCGTGTCTCTATTTCTTCCTTTAATGAGTTTTTTTTTTTCTAATCCAAACACGCTGCTAATGCATGTTATCATTTTTATATTGTTTCAGCATTCTTCAAAGATGAGCAATAGTACACAAGCAAACGGTAACGCTCCAGCAGAAACAGCAGATGACGACTTACCAAGTGTCATGACTTGTGCTAATTACTTGAAACTTCCTCCATACTCCACGAAGGTTGGAATCTATAGTATTCTTATTTTTGCCTTGCTACTACGAATATTAGATTAAGTATGTTGAATGCCCGAGCTCTCTCTGACAATGATGAATTAATCGGCTTGAATATTAATAGGAGATTATGTACAAGAAGCTGCTCTACGCGATCAATGAGGGGCAAGGATCGTTTGATCTTTCGTGATTCCAAACTATCTCAACTCCCCTTGTATAGTATTAGTTTTCTCTGGCAATGCTTATTGGGTCCATATCATCCTGGCTCTACCTCATCATCCGGGCGAGGATTTTTTATTGTAAGTATAAGCACAATAAAGGTAGATTGGTTCACTTAATATTTTAATCATTATCAATGCATCATTTTCTGCTTCTAATGACAGGATCCATTATTATTAACAAATGAAAGTTCCATTCTCGAAGCAGTTTGGTGCATTATGTCCCGAGACTTGGGCGGCAAGCAAACGTATGGAGAAAGGTGGCAGGCAGTGGAACTGTGAGCCTCTCCCTCCCTGTTCTCTATGTAAATAGGATAGTTGCCAAACATTTCTCTCTTTTTTTTTTTGTTATTGTCGTTCATTTAATTGCGGCTGATGATTTGGTCATTGACGGTACCTATCATCGGAATAAGTAACTCGAACAAGTCTTTTCTGCTTCTAATTTATTTATAATGACTATGAATTCTATGTGTATGTTGTTCCATCTTTTTGCGATTTGTTGTGATGCTGGGTTATATCACAGAAAGAGTAGTCCTGCAGATTTATAAAGTTCTGCTTGGGTTTTAATGGGTGGGGTTATGCTCAACCCGACTCAAACTTTTCCCTTTTCAGAAGCTCGTGGTAGGCTGATAAATAAATCAGTAGTGTTGGTAATTGAGGTAGGAAACCGTGTCAGAGATCGCCCGCATGCACCGGTTAGCAGCTTTCATCTAAGTGAATCTTTTTTACGAACTTCTCCGTGTAATGCTTGAAGAAGGTGGCGTACATGTAAGGTGGCAATTTCTGACACGATACGATTAAACGATCTGCAATTTACGCGTTTAGACATGACACGATTACTAAGCGTGTCTAAACAACTCTTATACGTTTAGACACGATTAATAATCGTGTCTAAACACATCTAACCAACAAATACACGACAAACACACGTTTAGACACGATTAGTAATTTATATCAAGCATGAACAAGTATTATATGCTATATAGACTAAAATAGATAATATTACATTTGATGGACAATAAGTATGAACATATAAATATTTGTAATTGAAAAGTAAATATATTAATTAAGTATAAATATAGATTATGGGAGTGTATAAATATTTTTGGGAGTGTATCAACTTTGAAGACCGTACTTTGTATATATGTATTTGTGGATATATCTGATTTAAAACATATATGAGTTTGACCTTAACGGATCTTGTGTCTAAACAACTCTATACGTTTAGACACGATTAACGACTTATACGTTTAGACACGAGACATGTTTAGACACGTTTAAGATTTATCCGTTTAGACACGAGAAATGTTTAGACACGACACGATTAATGACACGACACGATTAGACACGACACGATTGCCACCCCTACGTACATGTACTGTTCTCCGATTAGCTTGACTAGACCTTTATTCCCTTCGCTGTCCTTGTGTCCATTTGTGCATGCTCCAGAATACAGGTTTGGATCACAGTCAGGCCGTCAGAGTTGGCCTGCCGGTGGTCAGTCGGGGGGTGCTCCGTGGGTAGTGGATTGTGCCTGAGAAAAGAGAAGTTCTCGCTGGCGGACGGTGAAGACTACCGTCAAAAGACTCACGTCTATTGTTTAGGATAGAATTCAATAGTCAATACTTAAAGGCAACCTTGGAAAAATATGGCAACATTGGAGAGTGATAAATTAAGATAAGCAATGAATATATATCTTTATAATATTAACTCAATAAAGGGTTAAGGGTTAAATATAAATGAGTTACCTGAACTTTGGACGTTTTGTAACGAGTTACCCGAACTTTAAAAAATGAAAACGGACTACCTCAATTTTGAACGAAGGTGTAACGAGATACCTCCGACGAATTTCTGTGAAACAGTTGACGGCAATTTGGACGGAGGTAGCTCGTTGCATATTCGCCAAAGTTGAGGTAACCAGTTTTGATTTTTTAAAATTCGGGTAGCTCGTTGCAAAACATTAACTCATTGGTATTTAACCCAAATGGTTAATGTGTGATAATGAATAAATTTTTTATATTATGGAATTATTTTTCGGACAAGTTTAAAAAATTAAATATTAAAATAACACCTTAATTATTATTTTTTACAAATTTTGTTCTACTCCAAATGAAATTCACGTTATTGATTATAGTTTCAACTTTAAACGCTAGTTATATTTAAATTTTTATATTGATATTGATACATTAAATTTTTCTGTTTGAGAGCTGGGCCTGGGGTATCTGCAGCTGGAAGGAGCTGTCCCTCTGCTTCTTTCTATCTCTTCCGTTTCCGTTTTAGTTTTCGTTCCACCGGAGAGTTTAGAGAGACGATGAAGCTTCAATGTGTTTGATTTTGGAACTCATAGATGATAAGCGTCAACCAGAGTCTAGAGTAGAGCCAGCACTGAAGTGAGAAATGAGTGTATCGAGGTTCATCAAGTGCGTCACCGTCGGCGATGGAGCCGTTGGAAAAACCTGCATGCTTATCTCCTACACAAGCAATACCTTCCCCACGGTAATTAGTATACGTAGTGCATTTTGCAGCTCTATTCATTTCTCTCTCTGTCTTTCAATGGAGAACCAGATATCTGTCGAATTTGGTTGCTTCTGCAAGATCAATCAGTTCTCCAGATATTTGAGTTTAATTGAACTGACCAAATGGTGTATAATTGAATTTGGATTGAATTAATTTGAACGTGTTCTGTGCTGGTTTACTGGACTAGAGCAAATTTTAGGGTTTCTTTGCGTGGATGATTGAAGTTAGATTCCGACGTCTTGGAATTGATTGATTTTTGGTAGTAGCGTCCCGGGTTAACAATTGGGGTTTGAGGAGTTGAGGAATCAAAGCAAGTAATAAATTCATCACTCAACTGTTTCAGATGGTCAAGGCATTCTCTAAGACAATGCTATGTTTCAGCGGTTTGTTCGCTTCATGCTTTAGCTCCAGCCTATATATTAGGGCCCACTATTGAGTATTGGCTCTGAAGCTTGCCTAGTTCAATATTGTAATTTAACTTTTTGGCACACATACTGGTTTAACTTCAAAGATATTAGGGTTTCCTGTGATGAATCATGAAAGTTCAGTTGCGATAATCGTATTTTTTGCTATTATTTGTTTCCATGTTATATTAGGGTTTAATCAAAGCTTACAGCTTAGTTTAGCACATTAATGCATCATTTTCACTTGGCCATGCGAAAAGAATATCTGGTTTAGATGACATTAATTATGGTTACATATGTAATGTAGCTCTAAGCCAATCACCCTTTGTCAACAATTGGAATCCACTCTGATAGTTACTGATTCTACTTGGGCTGTTTCATTCAAATTATCTCATATCTGCGTTTCTTTGGTAGTGATAACGGGATTTTGTCTTCTTGTAATGCACTTAACTAGCTCTCTAGTGGAGGTCACTGCTATTTCAAACAATAGATATTAAAACGGATGGTGGTGATTGTAGTCATATGATTACTAGAAATATCAACTATCAAGGCTTAATTACCTACTCGCTAACTAAACTTTTAGGATCCGGACCGGACAGTTTGCTATATAAACTTTCTTTTTTAATAACAAAAGTTATGTAAAAGTCTAATTTTCTAATTCAGTTTAATTTGTTGTTAATGGGTGAAGGAGAATATAGGTGTAACCTTTTGCTTAATACTAGAATCGCCAATTGAAGCATCTGACGCTACATGCACTTGTCTGTCAAGTGCTATCAAAATTCATCTAGAAAATTGCAAATTCTCCTTAAGTCAACTTGCAATTTTTTCAAAAGTTCAGTCAACAATTTGCACAAAGAGCAGAGCAAGGCAATAAATAAATGCAAGTTTTCTTCACAATTTAGCAGTAAATTAGATTGATCTAACAAATTTCAACTTTACCTAAAAACAATAACTAGCAAATTGTCCATGATTTCAAAATTCAGCTACAAAGTTGTTAATTAAACCAAATATCAATTTCTGCAACCAATTTTCTCTAAACTCTTGTGCCTTTGTTGCATTTTAAGTTTTTTGGGATCATCTTCTTATAAAGGTTTTGATGACAAAAGTGGTTAACATGGGCTTCGAGTCAAACTCTTTGTTCCAAGTCAAATGATTTGAATTTGTTTGACTTGTCTTATCTTTAAGATGACACTGAGTGTTGACTGGATCCTATTATGTACCAGGATTATGTGCCAACAGTCTTCGACAATTTCAGTGCAAATGTAGTTGTAGATGGGAGCACAATTAATCTTGGTTTATGGGATACTGCTGGTAAGTTCTTATCTATGGTTACAGCTCCTCTATCCCAATTGACTTGAAAATGGCATAAATCTAGTGTTAACTTGAGCAGGGCAGGAAGATTATAACAGATTAAGACCGCTGAGCTACCGTGGAGCAGATGTCTTCTTACTAGCTTTCTCTCTCATAAGCAAGGCCAGCTATGAAAATGTGGCAAAAAAGGTGAGTGTATCAGCGTCTATATGTGAATAAATAAATTATTCGGCTCTTTTTTCCTTGCCAATTTCTCAGTTTTTGATATATTAACATGTTTATTGTGTCGGTTTATCCAGTGGATTCCTGAGTTGCGGCATTATGCCCCTGGTGTTCCAATCATCCTTGTTGGGACAAAACTTGGTAAGACTCTACAATTCCACCTCTATCTTCTTTCCCTTGCTTATAAACCTACTATACTCTCAATGTGATGTTTTTCTGTCGTTTGTAGTTTATTACTGTCATTGTGGTTGCAGTTAAGGTGAACCTATTTTGATTTTCTATACTGTATTGAGCCTGATTAGTCTGACTAAATTGAAAATGAATCTTTAAGTATAATTTCTTATATATTTTATCATGCTCCGATACAAACTGGAGTTGACTAGTCCCCCTGATAGCCAAACTTAAATTTGTAGATCTTCGCGATGATACACATTTTTTGTCTGACCACCCGGGAGCAATTCCAATTTCCACAGCTCAGGTGGGCTCCAATTCTCTATCTTCTGTCACTTTTTTTCATTGGTACTTATAATTGTCACTCAATTCACTGTGTTTGCTCTTCTTCTTCTTCTTCTTCTTCTTCTTCTTCTTCTTCTTCTTCTTCTTCTTCTTCAGGGTGAGGAACTGAAGAAGATGATTGGGGCTGCAGCATATATCGAGTGCAGTTCAAAGACTCAACAGGTTCATAAATCTAAGGGGAAAACATTGTTTTGTGCCCCCACATGTTTGCCACGTTGAGGGGATTGCCTCCATTTATGTTTTTTTTTTCCCTGCTAAAAATACCCACTAAATTATTCTGAAGTCAGCTCCCGTTAGTATTTACTATTTTCTGCCCTCTTTTTCATTATAACTTCTCAAAATTATTTTCCCCTCATAATTAACCAAAAAGCAATTTAGGGTTCGGTTGAACCCGATGCCAAACACCATTTTTCCTTAAATCCAATCCTTTCCGTTCAAAAACCTCAATCTTGATCATGGAGTCGAACTCTACTGACAGTAAATTGTTGTGTTGCTGTGATAATGTCGCAGAACGTGAAAGCAGTGTTTGATGCAGCCATCAAGGTGGTTCTGCAGCCACCAAAGAATAGGAGGAAGAAGAAGAGAAAGTCTCACACCAAGTGTACATGCAATTTTGCCCAATTATTTCATGGGTTAATTACCTAATTGGTTACACATGTTTCACCATTGTGCAGAATGGTTACACATGTTTCAAAATGTGATTAATTGGTTTTGAAATGTGACTAATTTGTTTTTTTACTGTTCACCGTTAGAAATCACAGTTAAGTCACTATTTAGATACGTAAAATGACGTAATTACCATTTTTATCAATTAAGCTGTGTTTTTTATCAATCAAGTTGTTCTTCATCACCGAATTGCATCGAAGAACCCAAAAATCAGATTCTGAGTTCTTCGATTCTTGTTCTTGCAGATGATTATGTGTTCTTCAATACCACTAGAGGCATTCATTTCACAATTCAATAATATGTTAAAAAAAGTAATTAACGGTTTACTAACGGAATAATCAATTTATCACATTGGGAAAAACATGTGTAACCAATTAGTTACATAGCAAAACCAATTAATCACATTTTGAAACATGTGTAAGCATTTTGCACAATGATGAAACATGTGTAACCAATTAAATAATTAATCCTTATTTCATTAACAAACTCCAATTACGAGTGGCCACACCCTAAAATTAAAACAAAAAAAATGATTTATTGTTGCGGCTTTATGAATTATTATGAGACGACTTTTTAAGTAATAATAATAAAAAAATATCTTACATAAAATGAAATAAATATCCAGATTGACGTGGAAAAGAAGAGAATAAGAAAGGCTGTGGAATCTCTGATCTGCTTCTCAGGTCCGTCCATTTCCATGCCTGTGACCACCGATATGATTGTCCATGTCTTTCTAAAATTCTAAGATCAGAACTTTTTAGGGTTCCGCATTTCCTCCCCCTCTAAGCAACTCTCTTCTCAAACCATCCTCGCCATTGCTAGCGGCTGCAAGAGAACAGTTGACCGCGAGAGGGAGACCTAGCCGGAGACAGTTGACCGCGATCGTTAATGTGAGTTTTGTTCAATTATTCTTCGTCCGTCTTGCTTTGAATTGCAGAAATTGATCAGAATTAGGTGTTATTGAAGCTAATTGTTAGGCTTGCTGCTTACTCTAGTCTAGGATTCTTGGAAGTCTTATGGTAACCGTGCATGTTTCAAAATTGTTTTGTTTTAGGTGAACTACGCCGTAAACCAAGGTTGAAAGTTGAAACCTTCTTCTGCAATCGTTTGTCAAAATCTTTAATTTTGCTAAGTTATCAGGAATTGTATCTGTTTCTAGATTCAACAATGGATGACGGAGAGCTTGATTTCTCAAATCAGGAAATTTTCTCGAACCCCGAGGTTTACCAACAAAACCTTGGAGGAGATGTTTCGGGTAGTAGATCGATGGACAGTTTCTTCGATGATATTTTCACGGACACACATGCCTGTACTCACACCCACACTTGCAATCCTCCTGGTCCCGACTTATCCCACAGCCACACATGCCTCCATGTCCACACCAAGATTGTACCTGCCTCTAGTGAGGACAAGGGCGATGATTCTGCAGAATCTTCAGAGAGGAAAGGGAGCAAGAAGCGCCCTCTTGGAAACCGTGAGGCTGTGAGGAAGTACAGGGAAAAGAAGAAGGCGAGGGCAGCCTCGTTGGAGGATGAGGTGGTGAGGTTGAGGGCACTGAATCAGCAACTACTGAAGAGGTTGCAGGGTCAGGCAGCATTGGAATCTGAAGCTGCAAGATTGAAGTGTTTGCTTGTGGATATTAGGGGGAGGATCGAAGGGGAGATCGGATCGTTCCCTTATCAGAAATCATCAGCAACTCCAGCTGTTGTTGGTAATAATGGCTCTTATGCCATGAATCCTTGTAATGTGCAGTGTGGGGGTCAGATTTACTGTCATCCTGAAGGGAGAAATGCTGAAGGCTCAGCTGTGAATGTTGAACCATACAGTGGTTGTGGTTTTGAGAATCTTCCGTGTGCAGCAAATCTGAATGGTTCGGGGTTGAAGGAATGTGGAGTGGGTACTGTTCCTTCACATACAGTTTCCTCTGGGAGAAACAAGAAGAAAGGTAGAGCCTAATTTACTTTAATTCCCTGTAATGGCATTTAACATTTTGGGTAAAATCTTTGCTTGTGATAATGTCATGACAGCGATATGTGGTGTCACTTGTGTGCAACGCTATATATATATATACGTATTAGTTCTTTGGAAATTGTCCGTGATTAGTAATTTGTTAATAAAATCCCGATTGTCGAGTTCTTATTACTTATGCATGCTCAATTATAGCTCTAAACTTGCAGATACTCATGAATAGCAAACATGGTTTTTCTTCCTGTCTCTTGCTAGTTTTCTTTTTTCAGCTATGGCATTTCACTATTTTGTGTCGCTTTGTTTTTTTCTTTTCTAGGTTCTTGTTAGTTGTGATCCTCTACTGAAGCTTATTTCAGCTTATATTCGTCGCCTTTGGTAGTTTCTTTGTACGCTATGTGATGTAGAGTTTCTTTAGGGGGAGAACACACACCAATAGGTAGCCATGGGCCCTTGACATTTCCCCTTTTGCTATTTCATATCTTGTATTAGTGTGCATTATATGTTCTTCAAAAATTCATGATTTCTCTGTCTTTGTTACTCCATGAGCGTGCACTTTTTTTGTCTGCCGCATTCATAGCTCAAAAGACTGCAGACTTTGAAATGCTCTATAGATGTGTTCATCCATACAAGAGTTGTTCAAGATTTTAATCTTTTAAACGAATGTGTACAGTTGAATCGAGTCTAACTAAGTTTTAGTTTGATTGTACTTGGTAGGAGGTGGGAAAGCTTATCATGCAGCAACAGCTAGATGAAGAGCTAGCTGGCTAGTAGGGTTGCGCCGCACTGACACCAAGTAAATAATGTTGTCATGTAATATTAAGTAGATTTTACCAAATAATATCAAGACTAGAGTCTACCGTTGTGGTTTCTAATTTATTTCTAGTAGAAGTTCTTGTTCTTGATTATGTTTTTTTTGCCCTGTATTTGGTCTTTGCCATATGGATTGTGTACTGTTTGTTTGGGGGTTATGATTGGCTTGTAGTTGAAGAATAATGGAGATAAAGGCGGCGAGTCCATGTTCTATTCGTTTCCATAGAAGAAAAACATAATGGCTACAGTTGCTCAACCCACTAAACAAGACAATGCTATAACCTGAACTGACAAAAATTACTATGTTTCAAAGCAGTCATCAGCCTGCCATTTGCAAAACCTTTTGACTTCTGCCATTTGCAAAACCATTTCTTCTCTTTATTCAATGCCTGCTTGGAACAGTATAACATGTACCTTGTTATTAATAACCAAATCGCTACCTCAACTTTTAAGTTTTTCGTTAAATATGGACAGAAAATGATGTTACTGTAGATGATTGGTACATAATTTAAAAAATTAAATATTTTTTTTAAAAAAAATAAAAATTAGGAAATATATTATAAAAAATTAGATTTTAAGATAATATTTTTAGTAAAAAATATGAAACAAAAATAAAATAAAATAAACTAATCATTTTTGTTTTTTTATTTCATATTTTAATAAAAATATTATAGTTAAAACTCTTATTTTTTCTATTAATTTTCCCTTTTTTTTAGTATTTTTAAAAAATAATATAGTTTTTAATTTTATGGACCATTCATGTATTCACGTCATTTTTCGTTAATATTTAACGAAAAACTTAACAGATGTAACAATTTGCCCCTTATGTCAAAGTTTAGGTAGCACTTTTTAAAATAATAAAGTTCGGGTAGTGATTTGTAAAGTGTTCAAAATTAGGATAGCAATTTAATTATTATCCCTGAAACAATTCGTCTTTAAACCCAAAATATTATGATTCCAAAGCATAAAGCGAGCTTTGTTGACTTCCTAGTTCCCCGTGATCCATTAGTCTGTATCTTTTGCTTAATCTCCACCTGTATTTGTATTGGATGATCATTTTGTATGATTGTATAACACTTCGTATTAGTTTTGGGAGAAAATTGATTTCAAACTAATTAGTAATATAAACAAATTTTAGATACTTTATTTTGAAATAGGTTTCTAATAGATTATTCAGAAACGTTGATATAAACAGTTTCCGAGTAGGTTGTGGTTAAAAATGTAACAAAGTAGGTTCCGGATTCGAAATTCAGTACCATACTTGCAGTAAAGTAGGTTTCAAAAACTCCTAAAATTATAAAGTACCCAGAACCGCTCACCTCTAATAAATAGGGGAGAAAAAAAATCAATTATAAATAATTACTTTCCGGTCAAATCTTCTAAATAATTAATTAAGCCCAAGTAAAATAGGTCATGACTAAACCTAGTACCAAAAAATGTCACAATATGTAATATTTATTAATGAGTCATAATAATCTCTAATCATTGCACCACTAGCATTACAACTACCACACTTGAATAACTTAGTGACCAAGCAACAGTCAGGCAATAACTTAGTCCACAACTTTGCAAACACGCAATAATAATCTACAACACATGAGAACCATAAAAACATCCCAACTTTTCTAACGCATTACAGACTTCAAACTCGAGTGAAGCTCACATCACAGAGCAGGCGGCAGTGTTCTCATCACTAAAGGCAGTGGTGTAGCGAACCTCAGTGGAACTGGCACGAGCAAGTTGGTTCATGTTAGGGTCATTGGAGTACCTGACGTACCCAGATGGAGCCTTCTTATCATACACTCCTTGTGCATACGGGTGGTCCACCATATCATATGGCACGTAAGGCCACAGCTCGGCTTTTTTACCTGTGCGGTGGCTAATGTGGGACACGACTTTAGACGGGTGTACATAGCCAACCACTGTAACCTTGCTCGCCTTTGGATCGATGTCAACTGTCTTCACACCCTTCATCCCTTCCACTGCCCTCCTAACCCTTCTTTCACAACCTTCACAGTCTATCTTCACCTTGATCTCTACTGTCTGGTAGAACAAGAACAAGTAAATAGGATAAAAACCCAGTTCAAGGATCATATCTTATAAGATGATTCAGAATTTGGTAGATTGTGCTACTAGCAGATTGGAGAATACAAAGAATTTGATAAACTCAGTGTCTGGAAGAAGACTACTCTTTGCAATTGGTTTCTTGAATGTAATAAATTAAAGACGTGTTTGGCATTTTCATATAACCACCAGAACTCTAACATGTTTCATACAACAACGTTCACTCAGTATCTTTTCCCAGAAAAGAAAAAACAAACAGTAAAGTGGTCTCGAATTGCATCTAGTCTTTCTTTCTTTCTAAGATTCCTTTCTGATGTATTACGCATAAAATCTTGTACTGAACTACTGATTGATCGCAGCAGTTGTACTGATTGATCAGCTTTCCAAGCTCTACTCTAAATGTTTCCTTTTTCGCCGCCAAGTGCGAAATTTCAGAGTTTTATCTAGATTGTTTCGTAACTAAACCCTAATTTGTGAAATCCTGAAATGGTCCCTGATTCAGAATATTCAGAATGGAATCGAATCGAATCAAGAACACCTATCATAATCACATGAAGAAAACGGACTATAACAGCTTCCTTCACTATACTAAGCTCTAAACCCCAGAAATCAGAATCTTAAAATCAATTTGAAAGCTAGATCAAGTGAGCGCATTCGATCATGCGCAGAGTCTAACTCGAGATCTTAAGACTATCAAGTATGCAAATAGTTAGTTACCTGAAGCTGCTTGTATTTCTTGTGCCTGGATCCACCGCCGCCGGAGCAATCGAACATGTCAAGAACACCCATCGTAAGCACTCCTGTAGTGGATTTCAGGTGATGTTATAATCTGGACAATGAAGATGAACGGTAACTATCCGAAACCAACTTGGCTCTTTGGAGAAGACGATGCAGAGATAAATATCAAGAAGCCTACTTTGGATTCAGAATGATAATGATTGAGAGAACGGAGCTGGTGGCTAGGTTAATGGAGAATAGAGGTAGTGGTGGGGTTCTTCCTCACCTCACTTACAGGTCACTGTAGAATGTAGATAGTTTCTTGTTTCTGTTGCCGACATTAGGTAGTTTTATAAAGGAAAATATCAATCATTAATGAGTTAATTACGCTATTAGCACCTGAACTATGGAGTATGGCTAAGTTGGCACTTCAAATAATTTTACTAAATATGGAATAGTAGAAATGGGGGACTAGAAATGGGAAAATATTAAACCTTTTACATTTTGACAATTTATTGAGCATTTTTAAAATAAATTATTATTTAATTTTATAAAAAAATATATAATGTTAGTTTTATTTAATTTATTATTAAGTGGTGATAGAAACATGCATGTGTTTGTTACGTGTCAGCTATTAAATTATAATTTTTTTAAGAATTCAATTATTAGCAAAGTGCATATTTTTGCAAAAATCCTAACAAATTATAAATTTCTCTAAAGTCCACGTAACAATTTGCACATAAAATAAAGTTTTCGTCACAGTTTAACACAATTTGACGGGGCTACCACGTTGCAACTTTATATAAATGCAGCTAACAATTTGTTCAAAAAAAATTAACACTCAAGAATGAGCTAAAAAAAATGGTATTTAAGTATTTAAACCTTTGTTTTATATGTACGATAATTCCAAGTAAAACACATCCAACATCAACTTCTTATTTTATTTTTTTTGGATTCAAGTGAGTATAACGGACGGAGTCAATGTTAGATTGGAGTTACTGGACTAGTAAAGATAGTCATTCGAATTTGGAGTGATATAAATTATGTTATTAAAGTTGACTCAGGGTCAAGATAGAGTTTGCAAAGTAAAAAGCTCGTGTTCGCGAAATAATATAGTTAATTAATTAAATCCTAAGAGATACATGAAAGTATATGATTTCCAAATTAAAAGTTGCATACAATATACAATTTTTTTAAATTAAGACGCGTCATTCATATTTAGTTCTTTCATTTTTTAAAGATAACATGTTTAGTCTACTATAGTTGGGATGTTATAGTACCACTATTTATGGCATAATAAAAAGTACTTGCTATTAGATAATTTTGTAATTGGCCAAAAATAAAATATGATAATTTATTATTATTATGAAAAGTATTATAATTTTGTTTTTAAATGTGAGTCATATTTTTATTTGGAAAAATTGTTTAAATATATAAATTGATTATTATAATACAAAAATATCTTTGGAGGGCAACCGCCGTACTTGATTGCTAATTTGGGAAGAAACAATTATCCTATATAATTTAGCACTAGTTTTAACCTTTTCCCCCAATGTTAAAGTATCTCTTTTATATATAATGATGATAATAATAATTTATCAATAATGTGTCAATAATGTGAGGAATGCATCCAAACCGACTATTTTCAAAGCAACAGACGGCACAATTTACAGATTGTGAGATACTTAATAAGGAAGTAACACCTTTATTATTTTAAAATTTGTAATTTTAATAAAAAAAATTAAAATTTTCCGAGAAAGTATTTTTGGTGAACATTCAGATTAGGAGTTAGCTCGGGCGGGACGGGCAAGTCTTTTTGGCAAGATCGAGCCCGATCCGAATTTTTGGTCCTCACTTATGGAGGACCAAGACCGGTTTCGAGGGAAAAACTCGAGCGAGTTAGTCTTGCTTGACTCAGGTCGGTCTCGGTCTTGGACCGATTTTTTTAACCAGAGAATCGATTTTGAAGACGAAATTGCAGAGCTTCGAGTTCCAAGACCGAGCTTCGATTTTGAACAAGACGAAAAGCTTCGAGTTCCAGACTGTTGAACCAGAGAAGTGCTGCCGAGATGTTGAAGACGATGAAATTGCAGAGATATTAGGAATATCAGACGAAGCTTTTGTTGAAGGACCTGCAATTAACCTTCTCGGCTAGTCCGGGCTTAGTAGAACCTGCAAGGAACCTTCTCGGCTTCTTCAATCATTGAAGGTTCCACATTGAAGTTCAATGTGGGTTTCTCTAAGGGCTTATGGGCTTCTTCTATGTGTGCTAAGATATTCTTCTATGTGTGTTTCCTCAAGATTGGGCCGGGCCTAGTCAAGATTTTGGAAAAAAAGACTGAGTCCGATCTTAAAGGGAAAAGAAACACTCGTTCACTTTCGGTCCTAGTCGGACAGATCTTGTCGGGAATTTGGTGTAGTTAGTTTTTTTGCTTATCCTTAATTCAGATAAAGTTGAGCACTCAAACAATCCATTGTCTGAATACAATCAATCAGGTTGATCTTAATGCTCCGGATTAGTGGCTCGAACCCGTGCCTCGGGTCCGTCTTCGGTCTAAGTCCAAATTAACACTTGGCCACCTAAGTCTAGCCCAAATTCAGATTACATGATGAGTCTTTGTTAACTTAAATTTAATAGAAGGACCTATTCCTATTAAAAAGTTGAGTTTAAGGACTCAATTGGAGTTTAAATTAGATAGATCTCAAGTACCCAATCGAAACTTAACCGCAAAAAATATATCTAATTGTAATTCCAATTAGTTAGGGTCTTAAATTTGTATTTAAAAAATATATTTTCGTGTGCCTTACCCAACACTTCTGCAAGGGATCGAAAAGGCCCGCTTAAATTAGTAAAATATCGTGACCACACGAAGCACAAAGACACCTAACATTTTTGGATTTACTTAATTAATTATTTTCGTAATTTCGAGTCGAAAGCGGTAAAAAATAAAAATAAGATGTTATTTTAAGTGAAATTTAATTTATTTTTTAAATTTATAACTCGTTTTAATAATTAATCCAACCAAATCAAATTTTGCAAATTGCTTTATGCATAGGAGTTTCGCAGACTCGGGTCGGTTTCTATCCCACATTAAAGATTTTTAAATGCTGAAAATTTTCATTTTACATTATTTTGGGTATCTCAAAAAATACTCCAAATTTCTTATTAAAAAAAATAAAATCTTATTGTATTATAAAATAACTCTTTTTAACTTCTATCCATATTCAATATCAATATTCAATATCATACGTTATATATTTTTTCTCGGTCAAATCATCATCTTAGAATGGAAAGATGACTTTTTGAGGAAAGAAAAGACTATGGTTTGATGAGTGAGGATAAAGAGTCATTTTTTTCCAGTTAAATCAATTGAATTTTTGAAATTTGCAGTCCATAACGTACTAAACAGAACAACATGTCATAATTAAGGATGGTTACACACTTCTCCTATTCTTTCTTTCTTTCCCGTCATTAATTATCATGCAAATTAATAATGTTTGATTTGTATATACAGAGGTAAGTATGAATACAACGACATGCATCCATTATCGTCATTGTCAAGTTTGTTGCGATCGATAATAGTCGTGACGAGGGTTTGAACTAAATTTTATAATATTTAATTATATATATATACTAGTGAAAACTACCAAACTGATATCTGAACTTCTGGGTGATTAGCAAGTGGGTACCTAATTTTTTTTTTTGTAGCAAATAGGTTGCTGAACTTTTTTAAAATAGGTACCTACCATTAATTTCCGTTAAGAATAAACGAAAAATATAACGTGAGGAGCACGTGAGAAGCAAACAGGTACCTAAATTTACACGAATGAACAAATAGGTACATGAACCAGTTCAAAAACCGGTTAAGAACCGATTCGGCAAAACCATTTTATTTTGTTTATAAAAAAGTAGGTTTATATACCAAACACATGCATGACTCAACTCCAGACGTTCTCGGTGCATCAAGGAATACTCCGAGAACGTCTAGAGTTGAGTCATACATGTGTTTGATATATATATATATTAAAAAAATAAAGTGATTCGACCGAACCGGTTCAGGTACTTACTTGCTCATTCGTGTAGGTTCAGATACATGTTTGCTCCTCACGTGATATTTTCTGTTTATTCTTAACGGAAATTAACAGTAGGTACCTATTTGCTAATTTTCATAAGTTCGGCTACTTTGTTGCTAAAAAAAAGTTTAGGTACATACTTACTAATCACACACAAGTTCGGGTACAAGTCCGTAATTTTCCGTTTCCCTATATACTAATGTGGGTCAGGGTACGTCTTATCTTACATATATATATATATATATATATATATATATATATTCACATGTATGGAAATATGTCTTACGTACGTAAGTGGTTGTTTCATGCACCATTATTTTCAGATGAGGACGCAGAAAGCGTGGCTTCTTTAAAGGAATAGAATACCAACATGGGAGAGTGAAAGAGACAGACAGACAGACAGACAGAGGAAGAAGAAACACAGCAACTTCATATGTATTCACACGAAATAAGACAAACAGAGAAGAAAAAACGTGTGAAGAACAGAAAAGAAACGTCGCAGAAGTCTCGCGATCGACCGGACACCTTATCTTCATTACCCAACTACATTTTTAAAGCAGATAGAAAAAGATATTTTTTTTAAAAATATTTTTATGACTTCGATACTCTCATTCTCATATAAAGTCAAAACATTTTAAATATTCACACCAATACAACGACTCAAAGTATATTGAACTGTTAAAAATTAATTTAAGTAGAATATTACGGTTCAATTGCTATTGAGACGTTATTTTTTTTATGACTCAAACAACTGAGCCGTGAAGTTTCTCTTACTTTTCACAGTTGAATTTCAAGTGTCGTTAATATTTAATTATTTTTTCTATAATTTTAGCGTTCATTTAATTTTGGGCCGCAAGTTTATTTAATTATTAATTTAACTAAATTTTTTATTTTTCGTGACTCATTATTTTTTTCAAACGTTATTATTATTTAATTTTAAATATTTATAGTGTCTTGATTTTTCTTTCGGACGTCGTTTGCTTATCTATGATTTAATTTAAATAAAAAATATATATTATTGGCGGCTTGTTTTTCTTTAAGAAGTGAAAAAAATATTACTTTTATTAAATAAAGCTATTTTTCACGACTCGTTTTATTTTGAATCCATAGAAGTCTATAATTTATATTAAATGTGAATTGTAACATTAAATAAGTTGAACGATCGAACATACATATATATATATATATATATACCAAAAATGAGTCAATATCATCAAAGATTCAAAATACTGAATTTCATAGTCTAGGAACGGACATATACGACATTTAGATTATAAAATAATATACACAACGGAACATTGGAACCATCAAATGACTATATATTGAATGATGAACCAATATATAAAATCAATATTGATTTATAAAAATACATTTTTTCTGTTAATAATATATTATTATAATTTATAAGCATAAAAAATGCAAGGTGGTGGTCGTGGTAGATTAGTTAGGTCAAAGTCAACCCAAAGGGCCCTCTCTTTCGCTGTGCCGGTCGAATCCTTACATTAGGAATGAAATGAATGAAAATGAATCATTCAACGGGATGAAACGATATATTCTTAACTACTCGAGTGGACTAACTTCCTTTATGTGCTTGCTTATTGACTTTGAGTCCATCGATATTGCGTCTACTTTGGAGCGACGAATCATTTAATGGGTATTTCAAAAATATGGTAAAATAATATATATATATATTAATTTTATAGTTAAAATCGATTTTTTCTTTAAAAAAAATATTTCAAAATATTTGTCATCAGTCGAGTTTTTCCATTTTAGGGTTTTATAAATTATAGAAATCATAAAATAATTATAAGAATGTTATAATTTAATTTTTGAATTTTTTTCTATATATTACAGACTTACACGTGAGTTTCAATTCGATTGAGACTCATTTGAGCCTTTACCAAGCGGGATAAGATTTGAGTTATAACCAAGATCATCTCGCCCATGAGTGGGGTATGTCTGAGTTAAAATCTCAACTTTAAACCTCAATAGAGGGGTCTAGAGTCCGAGTCTTGACTCAAACCATCTTGCCCATGAGTGGGGGTTAGTATGGAGCAAGACTCGGACCATAAACCTCAATTGAGGGGTCTAGAATCCAAATCTTGATTCAAACCAGACCCTACTCATAGGTGAGATGGTTTGGGCTAATACCCTAACCCTAACGACCTAACTCCCTCAATCGAAATTCAATATATTCTCAATTGAATCAGAACTTAATAGCTAACACATATAGAAAAAAAAAGTTTTAAATTGTGCCATTTTTACAATTATTCTATTATTTTTTTGAAACTTTCAAAACACATACTATTAAATTATGATGAAAAATCTAATAAAAAAGGTAAACTTCTACTGACCAAATATAAATGAACAAATTTTCATAAACAAACTCTTAAGGAAAAAATATATTTTAGATAAAATATTAAAGGATAGAATCGTATTTTACCCTTCAAAATAAAATCGATTGAACCAACTGGTAAAACAAATTACAACCCGTAAATGCGAATGAAATTCAACCACTACGCCTTTTAACATTTACGCTACCGGTTCATAATTGCAAATTTTACTACATCCATAAACGTGTAATTATAAACTGCTCATATGATCTTTTGGAATTACATAATTTTAATTTTAAAATTTGTTTTTCGTTTAATAGATTCAATACTTTAGATTTTCGGCAAAAAAAAATTAATATTTTAGATTTTTTTATATACACACTAATTGATTTTTATTTTATTTGTTTATACTTGGAATACGTATTCTAAGTGTATCCATAAAAATCTAATTTTTAACTTCATCCGATCACTAACTTATATACAAAAATCAATTCAAACTCTCTCAATCTATATGATGTGAACATATATATAATAATCCAAACAACATCATATGGAAGAATCCTAGAAGCTACAATTTGTGGGATCTTTCATATACATAGGAATGACAAATTGAGGGCATAAGTTATAATAAATATGGAGAATTTTTTTGGGAAAATAGTTTAATATATTTTTATAAAATTGTTGCTACACTAACCTATTTTTTGTGATGGTAAATACATTTATGTCACTTCGTAAAAAAAATTCAGTAAAACTTTATAAATTTCCAAAACTAATTAAATACTTTTCAAAATATTACAATTAAAACTTACTCATACCGAGCTCCACCCTTGAATGGCCTAATTTGTGTGGGTCACCACGAGTTGGAAGTTAAATGTAACATCATTATAAATTAGTTGAATTTAGTTAATTTAAAAAAAAAAGTATTAATTTAATTGTGTAAATTTAAATAATATTTAATGGAGATTTAACGGAAGGTTGACTTAAGATGCATTTACCATTATTTTCAAAATATATTGAACCATTTAAAGTTTATAATTGTTCACTATTATTTAGATTTTTCTAAAATCTTTCTAAGATTGTTAAAACTATCATAGTATTACATGGTGAAATATAAAGAATAATTTCAAAAACTCTAAAATACATTAATTTCGCCATTATTAATATTTGCCTTTTAAACAATTAAAATTGCACATTTTTAAATTAGATTAGATTTACATAACCATAAGGGAGCGTTTGATTGGTTGTATTAGTTAATACATGTATTAGATAATACACGTATTACTTAATACATGTATTAGATAATACACGTATTACTTAATACTAGGTTTGTGCATAAAAAACCGGTTCGGTCGAACCGTACTTGAACCGTACCGGTTTGAACCGGTTCGGCCGAACCGGTTCACAAACCAAATGATTTTTTGGCAAAAATATGGAACGGTTTAGAAAAGGTATAAAAACCCGGTTCTCAAACGATAAACCGTACCACTTTTTGTATCGATTTTAATATAATATTATATTTCATTACTAAACCAAACCGGACGGTTGGACTAACTTCTTCACTTAAACCGGTCCAGGACTAACCTAAATCTGTTCACTTCTCTTCTCTTCTCTGCTTCACTTCTCCCCAAAGAGGCAAAGACCCATTAATGGCGGTCGTTCTATTTCTCTCCGATTCCACCATCAAACCTCAATTTTCTCTCTTTGATCAGACACACCTCACCTCTCCCTTTCTCATGGGAGAGCAACACAACTCTGCAAATCTCGATCACCGCCTGACGTCGATCACCGCCGATGAGAGCGCGAATTTCGAATCAACTCTGCAAATCTCAATGGCGGAGCTGGTGCGTGCCACAGAGATGTTCTCGCCGGATCTAGACAAACAGGGCCTGCGCGTTCGTGCAAATTTTGGGTACAGGGATTTTAGCCTTGATGGGGTTTCTCTCTCTGAGGAAGATGATCTTTGCGTGTTTTACAAGAAGTTCGTGCAGTCGAGGATCCATGGCGTGAAATTGGGGGCTAAGTGTACGATTATGATGTACGGTCCGACTGGGTCAGGAAAGAGTCACACCATGTTCGGTTGTGCGAAACAGCCGGGTGATATACTTATGTTTGGATGGGACATGGTATTATGATATACTTATACATGTTTGATTCAATATAAAATTATTCGTAGAGTGATAAAAAGACATAAACACCCTTAAATTTATTTTGCAATGAAATAAATTGTACACATGAATTTATTTATTTTTTTAAAAATAAAATATATTCATATTCATAAAAATTGGGAAAAAAATCACGAACAAAATGAAAAAAATAGTATCCCCTTTGAGTCATGACTGGTTCAATCCACTTCGATTTTTTTCTTCTACTCTTTGCATTTTCATCCTTAAAATGTTACTCTTGTGCATAAAGTTTCAAAACTTTTATGTTCTCAAGCGACTCTGTGTGATTGATTTTTTATTGAAGAAAAAAAATAGATCACTGTATTGGTTTTACAAACATGTGAAAATGCATGATTTTACAAACAACATGATTTTATAAAAATAACATGATTTTACAAATCGATTTTGAGAACAACATGACATGTGAAACCACACTTAGCAAATATAAAAACGAAACATTTAAATAACCACTTCTAAGTTTTTTTCCCCATGACACATAAACAGTCAAAAAATAGAGTAAATGATATATTTTTATTTAATGTTATTTTAAAAAAATATCAAATAGACGAGCAAGTATTAAAATATTATTGAGTAAATATTTCATTAACTTTTTAACTATTCTTTTAAAATACTAATTATATTTCATATATCATCATCGAAATAAACTCACAAATTGTTTCTGAATTCGAATGGTACCCAACAACTGTTATTGTGTTTGACTTAGTGAGTCATTATTTTAAAATAAAATATATATGGAATAATTAATAATGAAAATTTATAAATAGTATTACATCATTTTATTTTTTATTTAATATATTACCTTTTTTGATTAATTATTATTATATAATATGAGTAGATAATAATTTTAAAATATTTTATATTAAAATTCACAAAGTTTGATAAAAAACTAAAAATTAACATGATAAACTATTCTTAGCTAGGATTAATAGACTTAGGGTTGTTAAGTAAATTTTTACTATGTATTAAATAATACCATTGTTATATTATGTATTAGTTAATACTCAATTAACACTATAATTGTGTATTAGCTAATACATATGTATTAGTTAACACATACAATTATTTCTAATCAAATTACATTGTATTAATTAATACTAATACATGGTTAATACCCCAATCAAACACCACCTAATATAATTGCACCATGTTAAAACAAATGTTGAAAATATGTTCAAAGAAGACAACTATATATAAAGTTTTTTTTTTTGGTAAAAACTATATATAAAGTTGATGATAAGTGATAACGATACAATAAGTTAATTATTTATTAGTGCATGCAGGTATTACTATTTTTGACATTATTGGTACCTAAACTTAAAGTATTCATAAAATAATATTAGCATGTATGTTAGTATCTGATCAACTTTAAATAAGTTTTTTTCTCAAAAAAATTATTATCATTTTTAAAGTTTTCCCATGTACTTTTTTTTCTTTTCTTTTCATAAATCCATTATAATTTTTTGCATATTTTTATTATATTAAACTACCCAGTATAAATAAATTAAAAAAAATACATTTGTAAGTATGACAATTAAATTTATATAAATTTTATTATATATTACAACTGAGTTTTGATTAATCGATTGAATAAACTTAATTATACGTTCACCTTTAACTGAGTCATTTTAGTTCAAAACTCAGATCAACGCATTCCAATCGTAACTTATTTGAATTCCGATCAAATCATAATTAAATTGTTACATACATATTTTTATAAATATTTAATTATAATCTTGTAGAGAATACTGAATAGTTTCCAGCCCTAATTAATCTTAACCCCTGTCCTAATAATGTCGAAATAAAAGAGGAATCATTTTCCCTTGTCGGCCATTAAAGAAACCTTGTTAGATCCAGATCTACCACAGTGACAATAAATCTCTGTAAAGAAGACGATCGAGGAGGAAGGGGGAATGATACTTCGTTAATATCTGAATTCTACGACACGATCCGACAACGCACTCACATAAATGGTTGTAATACAGGATACTAATTAAGGTAGTGGAACATGTTATGTCTAGAGTAGGTTATTGTGTCGAGACTATTTTTTATTTGTAAAAACTGATTATAATTTATAAATACATAAAAACTAAAAAAGAAAAAACTAGTTAGGAGTTACAAGTCTGATTTTGGTCAATCAAATCATGTCAGTTTTAATAAGCGACAAAACTTCTAACAGAGGATTATAGAGGATCACTAAATGTTCTTCAAATCTAACGGTTGCCTTGCCGAGTTGATCTTATACCCCATTCACTTCCCGATAAATGTATCTGAGTTTAAATTTTCGAAACTCCAACAACAGTTTTCTGCAATCGAAAATTAGTGGCATTAGAGGTCTATAATTATCAAATTCTTCTACTATCTTACCTATTGACTTATTTGCATCATATTCCACATGAATGTCGTTTATCTCCAGACTTTTTAACAAGTCTAGGCCATCTCTAATCCCCCATAGTTCTATCACTAGACTATTTGATGCTCCAAGCTTTCTCATCCTCCAAGGTGATTCCGTATGACACCTGCACATCCAGCCGGTCCTAGACTTCAATTGACTGACTCATCAATATTTAATTTTGCCCACACCCACTTCAGTGTCTGCCACTTGAGTTCCACAAGTATATAATGAGTTTTGTCGGGTTTCTTACAAGCATGGTAGCCACATCTCTTAGCCTGCAAAAAAAACTTGTGTAAATAATTGTGTGGTGAAAATTCAAAAATAATATTTATTATTATTATTTTTAGTATGGTTAATCTCACTATTATAATACATTTCAGTTATAGTAATAGATTTTTCTATTATTACCGTTACTGTATTTGATTTATAATTATGGTTATAACTATAACTATATATATATATTAGTAAAATATTCATTTTTTAAAGTAAATAAATATGTCAAACTTGAATCTAATTGTGTTCAAATTAGTGTATAAAATATTATCTTTTGAATATGGGTATATGACTACAATTATATTTGATAACTACAATTACAATATTAAAAATTGTATCTATGATTATAATTTAAAAATATAATATAATCATAATATTTATTATATCTTCTTCTACTTACACGCCATTACCGATCCTATTTATGTCTCCACTCTACTCTTGGATGGATGGATGATAACATATTAACATGTCGTAAAATTTGCAGGTCAAAAATGGTGTCTATGACATGGATAAGCACTCATATTGGAGGATTTATTAAATAATATTGATTGATTAATCAATTTGATGATGCTTATAGTTAATTACATAATATTGATAATTTTTTGAATTGCGTAAACTCTTGTTTATTAACAATAGCAACCTTTCCATCTTTGTTGTACCTTCCTTGGATTAAAATATTGACGAATATATAGAAATAGTGGAGATTTTTAATGACACACGAGAACGTGAATAAAGAAATAATTCGGGAAAATAATCATATTTACACATGAAATAATATAAAAATGGAATAAAAATAACACTTACGTAAATATAAAAGTGTAACAAAAATATGAAACTTACATATTTATTGTATGTCAAGGTAAAATATTAATAACAATGAAATGAATATTATTTATTCGACAAAAAATAAAAAATCAACTGATATTTTATGAGACGTGGTGCAATAATGGATGGTCAAGATTTACCCATTGACCAGGACTCGTAATCAGTATAATCTGTTCGACAACTGCAATAATAGATACCATAATTTGATTATAGGGGTTAAAATTTAAAATTAATTAGTTAATTATTTGTTTCGTCTGATAAATATAGACTTAAAAATGTTAAATAAATAAATAAAAATTCAAAATAGTTTCCCCGTTCTCTTCAATTTAACCTCTATAATAATGGTAATATTAATTATTTATAATGGTAACCTAATAATAGCATAGTAATGACAATTATTTTAATTATCTCTATTAAATTCGTATTATTTGCCGATGAATGGAAAATGTAACTTACTTGCCATTATTTTTTGTGTAATTTGATTGAAATATATAATTATAATATGAAATAGAGCTAGTAAATTAAGATCGGAAATTATGTATAGATTAATAAATAAGGAGAACAATTCAGTAGCTTAATTATTTTGATTACTACTTGTACAGAGAAATAAAGTTCATTTTTTCTATTTAAATACAATCATTTTTTTTCTCCATAATGTAATAATAATTTAAAAATTATTAAACATTGTGCAATTTTTTACCCTATCAATAAATAAATAAATATAATTTTAGCCCTGGAAAGAGAATAAGATGAGAAAATGAAACCCTAATTTTCAGGGTTTACAAGTGACCAAACTGACACAATTCAGTGATTCTTGTGTTTATGATGATAATAAAAAATAGAAAACTCTGCAATGTCTGACCCCGATAGTTTTAGTTTTGTCACAAAATCTGCATGTGTACCTTCGTCTTCTTTAATGGCACCTCCCCTCCATTAATAAAGCAGGCAGAGCAGACAGAGCAGGCAGGCAGGCTACCTCTTCGTCTTGGCTCGACCCCAGAGAAATTTTGGCATAAAAAAGGGCTCTGCTTCCTCTCTCTCTCTGGTCATTTTCAAGCTATCTATCTATGTCAGTTACCTTTATATTTTCCTATATATAAGCATCTCTTCCCACACCAACACCGCCGTCTGTCCCTCCGAATCGTAGCATTCATCCATTGAATCAGTCCCATAAATAGATACAACACGCACATCTCAAACAGACAGACAGAACAGAGAGAAAGAAACATTATTAGGAGAAGAAGAAAGGTTTCTTTGCTTGCTGTAATGGCGATTCAAGCTCAGGTTTATCAAGAAAATGTTGGCTTTCCATGGTTAGGAGATGATATGAACGTTGCAAACATCATTCACAATGAAAATCAAAGTGGGTGTGGTCTCAATCTCAGTTTCAATCCTCAGTTATCTGGGTTTCAGCAGAAACAGCTTGAGCAGCAAGGGTTATACATGCAGCTTCAGATGTCTCGAACGCATCCTCAGAGCCTTTTTGCGCATATTTCTCAACAAGGGAAGGAGTTTGATCAAATGCTACAGTTTCAGGTGTGGATCAAAATTCAATCTTTAGGAGTCCTTCAGAAAGGCTCTGTTTTTCTTTTATAGTGCTCTGTTTTGTTCGTGTTCTTAAGAAAAATGGGCGTTCTTTTGCAGAACCAGAGACTGCGGATGGCTTTACAAGAACAGAGAAAGCAGCAGATATCGGAGATGATGAAGAAAATCGAATGGAAGGCCCAGTTCATACTTTCCCAGAAGGACCAAGAAATCGCACGCGCCACCCAGAGAACGGCGGAGCTCCACGACCTTCTGCAGAAAATGGAAATGGAGAGCCAAGCGTGGCAGAGAGTGGCGCAAGAGAACGAGGCCATAGTGGCGTCCCTCAACAATACGATCGACGAGCTAATGAGGGACCGCGCGTGCAGCTCTAGCGCCGCCTGTGGGGCGGATGCCGCTGCGGTGGAATCTTGCTGCGATGAGAATAAGGGATACCGGATCGGAAGGTCGGGTCAGGCGTGTTTTGAGTCGACTGATAACGGGGCAATGAACCCGTGTAAGAGTTGCCATTCTCGCGGGTCATGCATGCTTTTCCTGCCTTGTAGACATCTCTGCACGTGTAAAGAGTGTGAGGCGATTCTCGGGTTCTGCCCCGTCTGTAAAACCGCCAAGAAAGCCACCGTGGAGGCCTACATTTCCTAACCACCTGTCAAATGCAAAAAAGGAAAAGAAAAGGGGTTTTCTTTTCACCTAGAGTAACGTTGGGGGGAAATATCTACTTTTCAGTTTTTTAGTGAGACATTTTATTTTTGTAGACGTTAAAATTTTGGGCCATGTATTTAAAAAAGTTTTACAACTACCCAAAGCAATGAACAGACTTTATAGGTGGTGGTCGCATCTCTCTTTTTCTTACCGTTAATATTTTTTATATTGGTGAAAATTATATTAATGAATTGATTCAATTATCTTATTCGGGTCAAGGATAATGATCTTCTAATTATATATATATTTTGGTAAAAAATAATAACAAATGGGCTAGTATTCTATATCCATCCCTAGACGGAATGTTCAAGTTTTTTTGTGTCTCGGTCTTCAGTTTTTTCGACAAACTAGGGCTGACGATGGTTAGTGTATGGTACGGGTATGACAAATATCATAATTATATCATATTTTTAAACCACATACCATAACAATTACGGGTACAATTTTCAATACCATAACCATTAAAATAACTGTGGTTATTAATCATGGTTTTACCCGTATACCCATATTTATTCCATACATGTAATATAATAAAATATCGAAATTTTTATTTTAAAAAATACATAAATCTATATTGCCAACAATAAAAATACATAAAACTAACTTCATTGTTATTTATTACTCGTATATAACATTAACTTCAATTATTTAATATATATTAGTTTATTAATAATAAATAACTATTATATTTATATAATAACCATGGTTATAACCATGATTATGAGCTTTTCACCACACCATTGTCGGCCTTACCGACAACCATTGCTTTACACTGACCCCGTCAACGTAGCCCCACCAACAACCTAGAATTGAGATGTCGACCCGTGCCCAAGTCATAATCCTTTCCTCAAGCCAGAGTTTCCTCATGCACTTGAGTATTTAAACTCGTGACCCCAGAGTTAAACCACGTGAAGTAAGACTCTCAACCACTAAACCATCCGCAAGTGGATAATTATATGTATTACTCTCCATCTTCTAATCTAATAAAATCAAGATGATGATCTTCTTTTGTACTGCATAATCTTCATTGGTTATGAGAAGATGGTGGTGGATTGTCAGAAGTTGTTGAATCATGGTGACGATGATTCATAGCAATTGCAGTTACACCAGCAGTAGCAGTAAAAGCTAAAAGAAAACACCATCTTCCAAGAAAGTGCAGCAGAGCCCATCTGCACAGTAGAAAACAGAAAGAACACGTTCCTCTCTCTGACTGAAATCTTTTTTGGCCATTTCATCGATACTTCTTCATACATACATCAATAAACAGCAATATATTCCATCACTCGAGAGAAAACCAATGCAAGGATGGAGCATCTTCATCTTTCTTGCACAGAGACTGTTATTTCTTTGGAATTGGGAAACCAAAAAAAGTTTCTTTTTTTATGATGATTTGATGGAATCACACAACTCAGCTTCTGCCTACCACTGTTATTTGACGTTCTACCACAAACCGAGAGAGACTCTTCAAATTTCAAACTTTTTGGCAGGTAAAGAAGTCACATGCAAACCTTAAGAAATGGTCCACACCCGTATCGGGAATAATTTATTAGATATACGGAAATATATATATATATTTTTTTAAATAATCCAAAACGAATCAAAAGATCATCCATTGATTTTTTCCATACTCTTGCTAATTGAAGAACATCATGATTCTGCAACAATGATGATTAAAACAAATTATTTTTGTCATAACAACATAGGTTCGTTGATCAGTAAAGACTGTAACCAAACAGCTGACTAATTATAATGGCAGACCCAAGTGTGATCGCCACAATAGATGATGCCCAAGTTAGTTTTTCAGTTATTCTAGGTACCTTTTGCTTCAATGCCTCACTGCATGAGCCGATGAACACTGTGTAGCATCCCATGGCCACCACGGTTCCAACCAAGAACATGACAAGGAAGGCGGCTCCAGCCATTCGTGAAGGTAAGGCGAGTGCAGGTAAAACCATCATTAGTGCATCGGGTTGGAGGCCGTGGATAATTCCGGTTGCAAATGTGGCAAACCCAATCTTTTTTTTCTTGATTGTTGGTGATTTGAGTGTTTCATAGATGCTGCTGTCACGTTCGCCATCTTCAAGGGCGACACATTGTGTGGGTGTGGGGACTTCTGATGCTTCTTTGATCCCCAAGGCTCCGATAACCAGGAGAGTGAACCCTACGACTCGAGTTCCCCAAGTTCTGATGATCTCTATGCGGAGTCGGTCCTTTAGGAGCAAGAAGATTAATCCGAATATTACCTGCAGATATGGATCCATGAGACAATAAGGGGAAGATTTCAGAGAAGTAAACTTTGAAAATGGACTTGCTTCCTCTTCATTTGGTCCATTCATGTCCATAATTATATTCTACCACATCATTAATTTTCTTCTCTCTTTTTTGATGCCATGGCCTATTCGTTTGCAGATTTGAACGATGTGGCAAAATCTCATCAATATTAGCATCAATAATATGTGTTGAGTATTGCCTATTTTGTAAAGTTTTGAGTGAGATGTAATCTCATCCTTTAATCAAATTCAGAGTTAAATGTTGACTGTGCAAGTTACTAAGCTCATCTGAAGCAAAATAGAGAGGACACAAGTGTATTGAAAATTGATTGATTTTGACCCTCCATTTCATTATCAAAATTACCTGCCCTGCATCGTGCCCACAGCCCCAAAGGGCTCCAACAGCTGCACTTTCCATACGAGTTCTTCCAATAGAGAGTGGGGCCAAGGCAGCCAAGTGGTCAGGTCCCGATAGCGTGTGAAGGCAGCCTGCAAAGAACCCAGTCCAAGCGCTACTCAATAACTCAGTTTGAAGAAGGCCTTTCCTAACAGAAGAACCCCCTGCTTTGGCTGCACTCTGTAAGGTTGCAAAAGCTGGGGATGGAAACAGTGGGTGGATCAGGGACACGATTAATGCTGACAGTAGAACAAATGTTCCAACTGGTAATGCCTGAGAAATATTTAAGGATTCTCCTTGTTAGTTTTCTCATATATATTGGATTTCTGAAACAATACTTGCTTCATGGGTGAGCTTTAAAATCGTTGGACCAAAAGAAAAATATGAGCAGTTAAGCTCTTTCTCTACATCACAAATAGCCGGACAGAAGATTAGTAGTTATTAGTTATAGAAGAAACTAACAAAGGAAGATGAATCTGAGATAAGATATGATCATTGCAAGAAAATCTAGACTTATTCTAGCGAGCAACAGGGAGAATCTGCTAGTATTACACTGCTAGGTAAATTCCAAGAATATTTAGAAGAAAATCTTATTTTTATAGAGCCATTTGATGCTGAATTACAATATTCATTTTCAGAACACATTGACGAATATAGGTAAGCTGCATTTGTCCACATACACAAAGATGGAAATGCCTTAATCATCCATTCTCATATTCCCACCTAATTCCTAATAAAGATTAGAGATGTATAATAAAATTAACAAAACTCTATCAACACAATGCTTCTCGAACAGTAGAAATTAGCGGGAGGAGATGGTTATCCATCTACCTATGGCTATAGTAGCTACATCATGAAACTAAAAAAATCTTTGGCTAGGCCACACACATTATATCATGTTTAAAACAGTTAAATAAATTCACTTTGTTAAATAAATCCCAACTTTCAACTATGCATTGAAATGCTTATAAAGGAAGAGGCATTGTGCAAGCTAATCCTAATCAACAACTTCAATGGAATGGAGTGACATTAACAAAGAGTATATCACATTTTGTTAATACGATACTGTTATATGATAGTTTGCGGAATTTGAAGTATACAACTTATTTCAGAAAGTACATGACATAAAGTCATTAAATTTCTCTATTTGAGCCATTAATGGATAATACGACACCTAGTGAAAGAACATTTGCAAGTTCATTGACCTAATGTACTTCAAACCAATTCCCCAGTATAATGCATACCAAAAATCAGAGTCAAATGAAGAAATTGCCAATTTGAAGCTTTTGAACTAGAACAACAATATAAAGACCGAAAATAATTTCAAATTGTGAGTAATTGATCACCTTCTGCTGTCCAGAGTTACTGACATCGATCTGCTTGGGAAATCGAGATGGGGAAAAGATCTCCTTGGATGATTCAACCGAGCTACGCAGTAAAGACGGCAACTTATTCAACGATTGGGAGGAAATCGAGGAAGACGGCGTCGGATTCTCATTTTTACAGCAAATCAGATTGATCTGCTTCAGCTCCGGCTGCTTTGAAGGAGGAAATCCTGTCTTGGGTGAGTAGGTGCGTCCGAACCGAGTCAGAAGCGGAGACAGTTGCTTTGGAAGAATCTGTGGAAGGGAAGAAGAAGATGACGCTGAGGAAGACATGAGCCTGTCCATGCTTCCTTCTGCTCTCCCTCTCTTTCTAGTAGAGGGTGGCGGTTAAGGATCGAGAGGAAGAGGAGGAAGAAGGAGTGGAAGAGGGTAAAGTTTGCTGGTTCTAACGGAAAACTAATTCGAAGGAAAAATCCATTTCCATTTCCAATCCTTCTCGCTCCAACTGCCCACTGCCGCTTGGATTATAGTTTTTACTTTTCTTTTTAAATTTTAGAATATGGAAATACTGTTATATTTCCGTTAACATAAAATATAAATTATTAATTTTCTCTTTAAATACTGAAAATACATTTGATTTAAATGAAGTAATTTATTAGTTGATTTTTTTTTATCGGGTTAATTATAAATAGGTAACCAAACTTGACAATTGACATGGTTTGTCAAGTAGCTAACTAAACTTATTTTTTGCCGTAAATAAGTTGCTGAACTTTTGGAAATTAGCAAATAGGTTTCTGACGTTAATTTTCCGTTGGTTTGTGATGGAAACCGGTTCAGAACCGCTTCAATCCAAACACCTTTTTTTTTTAAAAAAAAAAAATAGGATTTATATACCAAATACGTGCATGACTCAACCCTAAACTAAACATGCATGTTTTTGGTATATAAATCCTATTTTTTTTAAATAAATAAAGTGATTCGATCGAACCAGTTCTGAACCGGTTTTCGTCACAAACCAACGAAAAAATTAAAGGTAGGAACCTAATTGTGAATTTTCAAAAGTTCTGCAACCTATTTGCGGCAAAAGAAATGTTTAGGTGGTATCTACTTGTCAAATCATGTTAAATTCGGCTACCTATTTTATAATTAACCATTTTTTATTTAATGAATTGTTAGTTGATTTTATATAAAATTATAATTTATTAACTATATTTAAATAGAGATAATACATACATGTACGTAGGCTAATAAATTATAAATATTTATCGGCTAGTAAAATGTAAAATTTTATAAAATTCACATGCAGCTGGTAATTGATGAATATACATCACCATCATCTTAATAAAGACATAATAATAATAATTAAAAAGAGATTGATTAATTACAGGAACAACCTCAACACGGTCCCAAACACAACTAAGTAACTTGCCCCGACATTCCATTTACCAGACCCACGAGCACGGTTCCCGCCGTTTGACCCAGCTGGCGGAGGCGTCTCCGGCGACTGCGGACTCATCGGCGTTCCATCGCCTGCGCTGCTCGTCTTGTTCACGACTTCAACCCCAAACCTCATCCCTCCCAGACAGTGTCCCTCGACATTGCAGATGAACCAGTACTTCCTTACTTCCCCCAGCGCGACCTGGTCGTCTCCGGTGCCGTACTTGTTCAGCACGCCACTGCTCGGATCACATGACCGGAACGTCGTCTCCGTCACCTCGTACACGTTGTGCTGCGTCTTCAAGTACTTGAAAACTGCAGCAATCACAAGGAAATAGTCAAAACAAGAGTGGAAACGAAATGGTCGTCGAAATTGGATTAAGAAGATTGATGAAGCTCACCGAGGATGTCGCCGGCGGTGAAATTGTATTTCTTGGACCATTCGCTGTAATTTACGCCTGAGTCCCATTCCTCGTCGTCGCCGACGGTGAAAGTCTCCGACTTGGCTCTATCTGTGTTAGTTATGGAGAAAAGTACGATGAACGTGATAAAGCAGCAGCTGAAATTAGGTTTGCAGAAGAAGAAGATTTGGCCATTAGAATTTCTGGGTCGGAGAAGAAGATCGATCATAGATAATCGAGAGATGATGAAAGTATTTAGGTGGCAAGAACACACGGTGGGGCTCGGTATTTGTAGATTACCGAAGACTTTAGACGGCTATTAATGTATTTAATATTTACGTCATTTAATATATATTCAGGGGAGTTGGTAGACAGTAGGGCGTCAAAAGACTCAAAACCAACTCGGGGTACCCACTTGTTAAATTTTTTGATCAACAAGTCATTTTGACACGACTCGTGGATAACCCGTGAAAACACGAATTAGGTTTGAGTCAGTAGTTTTGACTCATGGGTCAACACATAACCCGTCTCGAATTATATATTATATTAAATACATGTAATTCTAACTCATGAGTCAGTAGTATTGACTCATAGATCAGTCTGTTTTTGATTATTTATGTACTGGTGGGTCAAATTGACCCGCGGGACATTGAGATTGAATGAGTCAGTCTGATCCAAACTTTATTATTCCTGACGCGTCATTCTGACCCACGGATTGACCCATCAACCCGTGAGTCAAATTTGAGTTTCAGAAACTGACTTATACGAGTACATGGGTCGTGTTTGAGTCAGACAACCCCTGACACGACCCAATGTTGACACGACTCATGGGTCGACCCACGACCTGTTTTGACACCCGTAATTGATATTGAAGGGAGCTATAATAATTATTGTGAAATGATTTAGTTTACCCGCAAACTCTTTTTAGTTTACAAATTTACCCAAACACTTCATATACGCAAGCAGAATGGTCTTTACAACTTCACTAAAATAACCGTTTTTAACAGAATAATCAAATAAACCCGAAAGAAGCCGATAACTTAGTGTACAAGAATGAATCAAAATCAAGAATTAGCAAGAACAGCAACAACGAGTGGCCAGATTCAGCAAAAACTCGCAACCACTCGAATCAACACTTGTGTGCTGATATACATATAAAACACAAAAACAGCAGAAAGATTCACACACAAACGTAACCAGTAACTGCGTGTTTTACCGTATCTTTTGATGCAATCCTCAGTGGAGTGAGCACCAAACCCGAACCCAAAATCCATTTACATACCAGATGCATAGATTTCCCGACTAGATCGTAAAAACTGACCTTTTGTTGGCATGGTTTGAAGAAGAATCATTAAACGATGAATTGAATGCACTTCCTTGCTACGATTGCCTCAGGTAATTGAATTCATTACAATCAACCCCAACTTCCTCGAGTGATAGCAGAAGCTTTGGGACAATCTTGGCTAGCATGAGCTTGAACCCTACTGAGGTCGAGTTGGCATCACCCTCATTGATAATGGAGGCGTCTTTTGCAAGAGAACCGATTAAGTATCCTTCCATGTAAGCATCACACGCTTTGAGGATGTAATAACCGCGTTTCTTGAAATGCTCTTTCACAAGCTCGTCAAAGTCCTGAGAAAACAAACAACATCGGAACAAATCAGAAGGGTTAATCGATTTGTTTTAAAACCAAGGAAAATGCATCTACCCGCTAATATAGATAGAACTCATCCAACCTGTTGATTATCTCACTATCTATCTAGCATTAAACTAGTCGTATGGTATCATGCACTTGCTTAGCATTAAGGAATACATTATACATGACTAATTATCTTTAGGGTTAAATACCAGGTAGCTATCTGAACTTTGGACGTTTTGACACGAGCTACCTGAACTTTGAAAATTCAAAACGGGCTACCTCAACTTTGAAGAAGGTGCAAATAGCTACCTCCGTCCAATTTTCCGTCAATTGTCGTCGGAAAATCGTTGGATGGAGGTATCTATTTGCACCTTCTTCAAAGTTGAGGTAGCCCGTTTTGAATTTTCAAAGTTCAGGTAGCTCTTTGCAAAACGTCTAAAGTTCAGGTAGCTACTTGTTATTTAACCCTTATCTTTAATATAGCAGGCCAACAAAACTGGGATTGTTCAAGGAGAAACTCAAATTCAACAGAGTAAACAATCAAAATCAAACCTTGGGGGGTCTCCTCATCAGATTCATCATTGTCTTGCAGTTGAGCAAGAACGTGTTCTCATTATAGGAGAGTGAGTTCTTCTCGCCCTCAGCTGTTCCGACCTGTTTATCGTACCCGGCCTCATTGAAGTATGGTTTTGCATTCAGAACCAAACCCTGGAGCGAAACTAGGACTTGGAGAATGCTAGAAGACGATGAGTCCCACACTTCATTTCCCCTGCCTGTCCAGGTGTTCAACAAGCTGAGGCAGACCTTCCCTTCCTCGTACAAGTTTGGGTTTATCCTCCACCCACCAGAATGGTAGTATGCTACCTGAAGAACCATTATCCCATCATAAAGATCAGAACTTGATTTTAATTTTAATAAATTTGTGGTGCAGAAACTGTTTTTGCTACTTACGGGTGGGACATCGGGGTATTCTTGAGGAAGGTGGAAATCGAAGAAAAATAGACCATCTTGGTAAGGCGTTCCATATGCACCAACTATTGCTGCCCTCAGAAGATCCATTCGATCTTCATAAACCCGCACATACACTTCATCTGCAGAAAATCATCTGAATATGAGTGAAAGGAAGCTGGAAATAGATAATCTAACTTTTTTTGTACTTCTTACCAGGAAGGTTATTCTGAAGAATATCCCAGTCTTGATGAACCTTCCTGAGCCACTTCCTTGCATTGTTGCTCTGCAAGCATGCAACAATATATATGACATAATATAAACAAATATTTACACTTTAGCAAAAAAAAGTCCAGCAATTGATGATATTACCTGACTGTTTGTTCCAAGGAAATAATGATCAATCGGATCATTAACGATATCAAAGTGTTTAAATTTTGAAGTATTATCAACATTTGAAGTTGGAGAATGTTGTTCTTGAGATCTCAAGTCTTTTACAGTTTCTATTGCATGCAATGAATTAGAAGCATCCGTGGAAACATCTTCATCTCCAACTTCTTCATCCATGATGTCCAATACATTAGCTTTCTCGGACTTGGATTCTTCAACAGAGTCACTACTTCCCTCAGAATCCTTCATCATAGACTCTGAATACCTTTCAGTCTCTTCTTCGGGATCTACTCCCATCAAATCAGGATTCTTCCGTCCACGTGAAAATATTCCGGAAGCAATTCTGCTTACAAACTCAAGTGCTGCAAAGGGAAGAGAAAGAGCCGAATTCCTTGCTGAATTTTGATCTACACTTTCTAGGCTTGAATTTCTGTCAGCAGACTGCATTCCTTGTTCCTACATATCACCAGGTATTATCATTTGATTACGTTATGGAAAGGAAAGGGACAGTAAAAATATAACAGATAAATGTGTAAAACAACAATGTAAAAAGAAGGAAGAATTATTTTACCTTTTTCTCCTGAAAAGTGGTAATTTTTCACTTTCTCACTAAAACACACAGTTTGTAAAAAAACATAACTGCTAAGAATAGGGTTACAAGTTGACAATATCACGAAGCGAGGTCGGTAACTTGATGGTGGTGACTGGTGAACCTACACATATTCTTGCTATGGACATGACCGCGGGGGACTTGAAAGCAAAAATATAACTAAATAATGTCTCTTTTTCAGATTTCCAAAATTTTGTGTGTGTGTAGTTAGATAAAGAAACATACCTCATGTTCATCCTCACGAACATCTGTCTCATCATCCTCAACTGTTTCCCAACTAGCAGCATCATTGATAGAACTGCCATCACCAAGTGAGTCATCATCCTCTCGACCAACTACATATATTGCTTGAGGTCCAACCTAACAATAAATAAATCAAGGATATTACTACGAAACAACCAAACCAAATGTATCTCAAGAACAAAGAATAAAAACAAGTGAATTTAGGGACAGAATAGAGAGAACATTGACAAATTACAGAAGAGCTTCATGAATAAGTAAATGACATACCGATGAAACCATCTCATCGGCCCATGTGACCTCAATATCTCCATTTTTCAAACCTGTTATGTTACCAACCCAAGAGAGATCGGAAAAGTTGGCATGTCCTTCATTACAAGACATGTCCTCTTTGTTTGACCCAGAGCTTTTTCTTGTATCCACATTGTCATCCTTTTCCTCCATAGAATCCATAGAGGGGATTTGCAAAGTAGATACTGACGAGAGACGAACAACAACATCTCCATAGCAGTAATCATAATCAGGATGCCCCTCAAGCTCATACACACTAACAATTTCCTCATTGTCGAATTGCCTTGGATCTTCTGCTCTGGAAACAAGTTTTAACCAGTTGACACGAGCTGTTCTTTCCTTGGCATTTACACTTTTCACAACACCCACTCGACGAGGCTCGCCTGCATAATCCTCATCATCGGCAGCCTTTTCCACTACATACTGCTCGGCAACAAAATCATGATCACCGGGAGTCTCGATTGGGATTAATTTTGTGGAGACTACTCTGCTTTCAATAACTCCGTCCTGCCATAACACATTAACTGTTGTCCTAATGTTTACAATTTGAAGAGCCCTCTCAAAGTTTTCCTCCTTCTTTCGAATCTTCTTGTCTCGCCTAACCACTACTTTTCGAACTCTCTTACGGAAACCTGGCCAAGATTCCTTATTTACACGCATTGTTACATCAATGTCTTCATTTTCATTCTTGTGGAAACCTGGCCAAGATTCCTTATCTATACGCTTAGCTACATCAATGTCTTCCGATTCCTCAGGCCCGGCCTCTTCAGAATCATCAACTTCTAAGTTTGACATATCCTTTTCTAACATTACAGAAGATGATTCCTTAGCAGATGATAGAAGACACCAATCACCTAATTGCCAATTTGCATAGGTAAAACACGACAGCAACTTCAGATTCTTTGGACTTTGTTCTTCAGATGGAGGAGTAGCAGAATCGGGCCCATACCCTGCTGAGGCTATCCAATATACAAACACAGATCCAACAGTGACTCTAGTAACAGTACCTTCCGATTTAGAAGATTTCCATCTGGAGGTTTTGAAAATTGATGAAGAGCTAGCTTTGACTCGCTGACCTGGATAATAAGGGAAGTTGCCATCTTCTAGTAAATTCTTGGTTATTGGTTTGAGGCGCATTGGCTCAGCCTTAGTTACTTTGCAGATAGAGCCATCATCAACTTGCACGGTCACATTATCAAGAACATCATCGACTCTACCCAGCCATGGGCCACAGACAACATAATCACCAACAGCAAAATCTTTTACCCGTTTCAAGTCCCGAGCTGAAACATTTTCAACAATTGTCCCATCATGTGCTGATAGGTCCACAGAGATATCAACATCAATAACCACACCAAGTTGCCCTGTTGGATCCGATGAGGAAGCAACATAATCTCCATGCAAGAATCCACGGTCAATGGCAGAAACATCGGTAATATTTTCAGTACTCTCTGTACCATTTAACCAAAGCACTCTAAGCTCTTCAGAAGAAAGAGGCCCATTTTTAATCTCAGTTTCACTTCCTTCATGGTTTTCATTAGAGCTATCAAGTGGATCATCTTTGTCTTCCTTGTTTCCGTCACCATCATCATTCTCACAATCTTCACCTCCCTCCTCATCTTCATTGCTCTCATCGCAATCCTCATCACCATCACTTTCATCACTATCATCATCAGTGATGCCACTATCAGAATCCAAGTCACCAGCAACTTCGGTGACAATCCCAATCATATTAGTCTTACTGCTCCTCACAACATCCTGCGCGTAAATATTGGGGATGCCATTGTCTTTGCTTACATTATCGCTACTTACATTTGAAAGGACCCGATTAGCTGTAGAATCTTGGGAAGACGTCATGTCCTGTCCACCAGTGGTTAGTCTGTTATCTTCAGAAGAAGCATTGTTGGCTTCCATCTAAGATAGAATCAAATTCATAGAAAAGATTATTAATCATTTTCAGATTAAAGAACACGAACGACCAAAGTAAAACCTAGTCTTGACAAAATCTCCATGATAGTAGAATAAGAAAACGGACTTCGCCTAAGCAAGCAAAGTCTTCACATACATAAAGGTTAACTTTTAACTATTTCTTCATAAAGCTAAGTTCAAGAAGTAACTTCAAAGACCAGTACCAGCTCGTACGAACCCTAAACTATTTCAAGAACAGCTAACCAAGCATTTGTATGCAAAAATCAACTCCATTAAAATATTCAAGAAACCACCGCAAATGGAATACGGCAATCTGCACAGAAAACGTCGTGGCACATTCTAACACGTAGAATCAGCTGAGATAAACCCCAGACCAGCTCCAAGAACATCAACGAATCGATCATCGGATAAAAAACCCAGCTCAAATTCAAAAGTCATGATCCTCATCGATACATATTGAATCCATCAGAACACGCATTCAATATTGGAAAGGATGGTTTACCTCCCAGACGATTGGTGACGGAGAAGAGATGGAGAAGGAGTCTCAGTCCTTCCGCCTATAAATATGAAGTTTTTGGATGAACGGCTCTTCGGTGTTGCCGTGTTGAGTTCTGTCGAGGAGGGCTATAACATGATTTGAGCAGAGTTTGATTCTTGAAGGGGGTCACCCGGATTCTTAGCGGCACCCGTTAGATTTTTGTATTGTATTTTCACCCCTATAGTTTATCGTTAGTTCTAAATAGGTACCCTCACGGTTTTATTTTTGTTATTTTGTTTATATATCTATTTATATTTGATTATTATAAATAAACATAACAAAGTTGAAAGTACGCTTAATGTATACGGTATTTACTATTTTTTTTTTTCAATTAGTATGCTATCCTATTTTTAGAGTCAAAAATATTATTTTACAGCAAAAAAAGTGTCGAATATAATTTTTTAAATAGTATTTTACTAATAAAATTATTCCACAATATACTTTTGATATAAATTTGACATTGAGGAGTTGAAAGCAACATCTCAAGTCGATGTCAAGTAAAATAATACAAAGAATAATAATTCTTTGTTGACAAGGCAAGATAAAGGGGTTCCATTTTCAACTTCCACCCCAGGGAATAAAAAAGTGCCCCAAGTTTATAACTTTTATTCATGTTTAAAGTAGTCCTTCTACTTGACAACTATGCTCAATGGCATCCTTTTCAGTAGGGGTGAGCTCGGGACGATCTAGATAGGTTTTTCTCCAAACAAAAGTTTAAAATTTGAAATTTTGGGTTTAGTATTATTTTCGGGATCGAGACTAATTTTACTATATAAAACACATTTGAGACAGATTTGTTTGATTCAATACAGACTCAGTTAGATGTTTTTTTTGTATTATTAGAGCAATAATATCATATGTACACAAATTTAAAGAATTTTTACTAAAATAAAGCAGATGATAGAAAAATGAATATAAATATGATAAAATTGATTAATTAAACTAATGAATCATAATGAAGAAGTTTTACAATGTGATTCTGTCATGATTATTTAATTTTAATATGTGCAATTAAAGACATAAACTAATTATAATGCATAGATATTCTAACTAGGATTGATAATCTCAGTTCAATTAGTAACTGACCTGAAAATTTTGAGACCGAAAATTGACTTAACAAAAGAAAAACGATTGATCTGTCTCGATCTTAAACTTAGGAAGGACCACTTGTGATAGTTTAGGGTCAATTTTTCATTTTTTGGGTCTAGAAGTGTTTTTTTCGCCCTACTTTTCATAGGGCATTTCTGAGGTTTGCTTTGGTGTATTTCGAATGAAGCCAATGAGATTATTCTTGTAAGATGCTTTTAATAGCTTTCAGAAGTTAGAGGACTAGTTAACAATTTTATCAAAGAGTTAAATACCAAATAGCTACCTGAACTTTGGACGTTTTGCAACGAGCTACCCGAACTTTGAAAATTCAAAACGGACTACCTCAACTTTGAAGAAGGTGCAAATAGCTATCTCCGTCCAATTTTCCGTCAACTTTCGTCGGAAAATCGTCGAAAAGTTGTTGGAAATTCGTCGGAAATTCTTTGGAAATTCTTTGGAAATTGGATAGAGGTAGCTATTTGCACCTTTTTCAAAGTTGAGGTAGCCCGTTTTGAATTTTCAAAGTTAGGGTAGCTCGTTGCAAAACGTCTAAAGTTTAAGTAGCTATTTGGTATTTAACCCTTTATCAAATTACCCCATTGGACCACCTTGTGGACCGGATCGGACTCCTCGTTACGGACCGAAAGTGATGACAAGCTTCGTCGGACCGTCTCTTAACGAAGAAGAAGAAGAAGGAATAGGAGACGGCATCCATTTCCCGCTGGAGAAGATGATCGTGTGCGTCGCCGTCATCGGCCATCAGGTAATCTCTGCCTCTCTATAAGATACCTATCTCATCTGTTGCATGGAAGTTCTATTGGAGACACCGATGATCTGGTTGATCGCCGCTTGTTCGATTACTTCCTTATCTGATTCTTCTTTTCCATGGTGATCAGAACAATCCGTTGTACATACAGAGCTTCACGGAGGCAGACGATGAGATGAAGCTCCACCACATCGTCCACTGCTCACTCGACGTTGTGGATGAGCGAGGTACCTCTGGTAACAAACGCGACCTTTTCGCTTTCTTCAATTTGTCACATTGTGATTCTTCATTTGTGTAATCGGATAGAAGTTACAGTGAATTGTCTGTTCAGTGAACAATCTCAGGAAATCTAGTCCGCTGCTAAATGAAACTTTTTTAGGTCTGCTTTATCCATCTGAAAATTACAAAGTGTAAGTGATGTGAATACTGCTTCGGTTAGTCCTGATAAATCTACTTTGCTGTAACAACGTGCCTGGTGATGTTGATTTCTTGTGCAGATATGGATATCTAACTAACACAAAGGTGAAGTTTATCTTGGTTACAACTGATCTAGATGTCAAAGATGCTGATGTGAGAAATGTGAGTACCATTGTTCTATGTATAGAGAGAGCTATAGTGCATACATGGATGGAAAGGGACCCGTCCATGGTTTTGAAGCTTCATTAAGTTTTACTGTTTTAGAACTTGCATTTCCAAGAGAATGCTTAAATGTACTGGTTGAAGTAAACAATTGGAATTAAAAAAGGGATCCCCAGGAATGCTCAAGCTTATATAGCACTACATTGTTGTAGCATTTCCTGGAAATGCACATCTCTCATTGTTTTTACACATTCTTAAAGCTTGATTACTTCAACTTGACTTCACCTGCAATCTTACCATTAGGTTTCCTCTGCAGTTCTTCAAGAGGTTCCATGCAGCATACGTGGACGCAGTTTCAAATCCGTTTCACGTTCCAGGTAAAAAGATAACCTCTAAGACTTTTGCAGAAAGAGTGAGCACCATTGTCAAGGCATTTGAATTGAACTCATCTGGGTAAAAACATGCTTACTGTCTCTGTGAACTCGAGAGGATGCATCTTTTGTTCAATAAAATGGCAGATCATTCTGATGCTCCATGTCTCTTTATTCTGCAATGCGTCTTCCTCTTTTTCATAGAACATAAAGAGATCTTTAGATTTTGCTTTTCATGTTCTAAAGAAATTTGTAAGATCTCCAGAGCTCATGTTACAGAAGCAAAAAAAATATTTTAGTTTCTCGCAATCAAAGCATGAAATCTTCACTCTTCAGTAGCTTCCTGGCCAAGTAACCAGCCAAAACCTTATAGCTAGAGAAACCCAGCACCTTGCTATGACTGCTAAATGGACCCAGCTAAGTAACCTTATAGCTAAAGTCTAAAATATTTGTATACTTGACCAAAAAAAATAAAAAAATTGTATATATTTTCTTAATTATTTCCCTAAAAAATAAATAAAAGAGGGAAATATATACATAAAATCCATATATATATATATATTCATGAAAATTAGTGTTCATTGAATTATCTTCCCAATTTATTATGTGATTATATATATGAATGACACCTTGTTTTAGTGTTCATATCCCTTCCGTCCTTCCTTTCCCAAACCCTAACACTTTTCTATGGCGATATCGTCCCCCAACCTATCTTCTCTTCTTGTTATCATTGTTATTCACCATGCATGAGCACCGGCACCGGTGACTGCATTCCGACCAGAAGGCGGCTTTGATGTGTTATTGATGAATTATCACGTACACATCATCCATGACTTGACCCTTTGTTATGGTCTATACTCATTGTCAGGTATGAGACTTGTACCACATTGGTTGTATGGGCAACCATTGTTGTGTTTATAAACTAAATGAGTTCTCTTCCTTAATAGACTAGTTTATTGGGCTAGACTCTTCCACTTGTAACAATTGATATCAGAGTCAAGTTTTGGAGTGGTGACCTAGAAAAGCTAGCTGTGACCAACGTGACCGTTACCAACGAGGACGTTGGTCTCCTTAAGGGGGGACAAATGTTATGGTCTATACCTATTGCAAGACATGAGACTTGTACCACATTGGTTATATGGACAACTATTGTGATGTTTATAAGTTAAATGTGTTCTTCCAACTAATAGATTAGTTTATTGGGTTGAACTTTTTCATTTCGCTTTTAACACCTTTTCGACAGACTGACCGACCATCAATCACTGTTGGTCAAAGGACAACGACTTGCCAGAAAGGACACTCGCCCTTCACCAGGAATATATGTTAAAGTTTCAGGTGAACCTTTTCAGGACGTCGACACGACGTCGTTCAACTGCCACGTCAAGTGGGCCCGAAGGAAATCTAGTTCAGTCAAGTGGCCACCATCATAGAATATGATAATAATAATAATATGGATATGGATATGTTAAATCCGCATCCGAATCTTTCGGAAAATTTGATTATGTTATTATTTACACTAATATATTTTAAAATATTATTATTTGCACTAAAATTTAATACTCATTAACTATTTCCGGTAAAAATGACTATTTTACTCTTAGAAAACGGTTATTTCAATTAAATGCACCAGTTGACCAAAAATAAAAATAAATGCACCAAATTATTTTTTTTTATAAATATATTATTTTTTCTTACATTCACAGTTTTCTACAAAACTACTTTTGTAATTTTTAATCGAAAGAAGCGTTGAAGATAAACAACAATTAATTCAAGGGTTAAATATGTCCTCTAAAGTTTAGGTCGATTTTAAAATTTCTCCTTAAAGTTTAAATTATCTCTTAATATTTAGAAATGATGAAAAATCCTCATGAAAGTGTATATGATAAGGGGGAATTTTTCATCATTTTCAAATATTAGGGGACTTTAAACTTTAAGGGGTAATTTTAAAATCGGCGTAAACCTTAGGGGGCAATGTTGGATTTTACCCTTAATTCAATTAATTTTGAATACATATTCTAAAAGATTATTGTCCATTAATTTGACTTCCTTTTTTGGTTATGTACTTTTCCAAACTAATCTTTCAATAATTGACTTCCTTTGGTTGACTTGCATATATAAATTGAACCATTTTTATTGTTCATAACTTCATATCATATAACAAACCCTAAACAATGTTTACATCAATCCCTAACCTATCTTCTCTTCTTCTTATCATCCTTGTTCTTTATCCATGGGCACCGACACCCATCCACACTCGCCCGACACACTCCGCAAAACCCGAACAAGGTCAAAACGAACTACTCAGGAAGTATCACATTCACATCATCCACGACTTGACCCTTCCGACCGGTGACCCTCCGAGCATCGACATTTTCTGTTGGTCAAAAGACGACAAATTGCCGAAAAGAACATTATATTATGGTCAGGAGTATTTGATACGGTTTAGGATCGAGTTGTTTAGGTCAACCCGATTCGTATGCTTCATGACGTGGTCCCCAAATGAGCTCCAATTCGATGCCTTCGATGCACCGAGGGACGAGACTCGGTGCCATAAAGGGACGTGCTATTGGGCGATTCGATCGGACGGGTTGTATTTTAGTAGGGATAATGCTACTTGGGATAGGGAATATCAATGGCGATCACCACCACCACCACCATCTATAATGTATTAATGAAATTCAAGATATGAATGTTTGTTGTTAGGGAAGAAAGATATATACATATATTGCATGGAAAAAAATATTTAAAATTTGAAGTATTAATTTGTTTTTGTTTTTTTAATGGATAATTGTTGCACCATAAGAAACGTTTCGGTTTTACAATTAATACTATTCAAAATAATAAAAAATTACACAACAAAAAATTGTTACATTTGTTTCAACTTTTTGTACTTATATGTTCATTCAAAATTATTTTTAACTAAATATTAATATATATGTGTGTAAATACATGATAAAACTCAATGCTTGGGGAAAAAGAACAGGTAGGAAACATAAAAATTTCTATTCTAGTTATAGGGTTGTTCAAAAAACCGCTTCGGTCGACCTGAATCAGATTTGGTATGGTTCTGGTTTGATTTGAACAGGTTCAGCCGAACTAGTTCCAAAATAAAACAAGTTTTTTAAGGTTAAAATAAGTCAGTTCAAAACAGTAGATTTAATTCAGTTCGAATCGACTCGTTTTTTGTACTAGTTTATAATAAAAATTCAAATCAAACTGGATTAAACCTATATAATTTTTTAACTGGCCAAAACAAAACAAATAAAACTGATCTAACTTAATTGATTAAATAGTAAAGAAGAGTATTTTTAGTGTATTATGCGCAGTTTAATGTTCAAAGGCATCTATTTATTACTCTAGTTCTGTTTTTAGACCGAACCAAATCTATTTTTTACTGAACCGGAATTGAGTCTTGTTTTTTTTTTAAAAAAATAGATCAAACCAGTTCTAACCATACCAATTTTTTATGTGTTAAATAGATCAGTTTTTTTAGTGAGCCCAAAAAATACTGCTTTACTTTAAACAGTTCTAGTTTAGTTTGAAACTGGTTCGTGGTCGAACAGATTCATTAACAAGTCTATCTAGTTCCATATTTGTTCCAATATAATACTTATTCCAAACGTTTAATAACAAAATCATTTATTCGTTCAATTTTGTGAACTTTTCATTACTTAAAGTGTATTTAATTAAAATCTATTTCACAAAATATACACGCTTGCCATAAATTTGTTCATTTTTAATGACAAAATATGAAGAAAATAGTTAATAACTAGCCTTTTATGATCACATATAACACCCATAGTCAAAGAATAAGGCAAAAAACGGTTAAGCTCATAATTGCAACTTCTATAGTTGACTTTCATATATAAATTGAACCATTTTCGTTGTTCATAACTTCATATCATATAACAAACCCTAAACAATGTTTACATCAATCCCCAACCTATCTTCTCTTCTTCTTATCATCCTTGTTCTTTATCCATGGGCACCGACACCCATCCAAACCCTCCCGACACACTCCGCAAAACCCGAACAAAATCCAAATATACTACTTAAGAAGTATCACGTTCACATCATCCATGACTTGACCGATGAGACGGGTGACCACCCGAGCATCGACATTCATTGTTGGTCAAGCGACGATGACTTACCGACAAGAATACTGCACTATGGGCAAGAGTATTTGATACGGTTTAAGATCGAGTTTTGGAGGTCGACCCGGTTCGGATGCTACATGCATTGGCCCCCGAGAGAGCTCGAATTCGATGCCTTCGAAGCACTGAGGGACGAGTTTCGGTGCCATCATGGGACGTGCTATTGGGCGATTCGGTCCGACGGGGTGTATTTTAGTACTGATAATGCTACGTGGGATAGGGAGTATCAATGGCAATCACCGCCATCACCACCATCTATAATGTACTAATGAAATTCAAGATATCAAAATGTTTAAAAATTTGAAGTATTAATAAACCATTTCGCTCAAAATACTTATAAATTCACTTATGATGTATAAGAGAGTAAGTTAATTATGTGTTAAAATGAAGTTATGTAATTGATCTATATTAAATGATTTATAATCTCTATGATATGGATTTGTTATGTGTGCAACTCTATGTAGTTGGAAATAATCTAAGTTTTTTGTTTGCACCTTAAGAAACATTTCGGTTTTAGTATTTGTTTTTTTACAATTAATACTATTCAAAATAATAATAATTGGCCAACAAATTTATTACATTTGGTTCAACTTTTTGTACTTATATGTTAATACTAATTAAATATGCACAGGTACATTATAATTTATATATGAGCATTTTATTTATAAGTTTTTGGATTATATATATATATATATATATAATTGCTTATTTGATTTTAAATTTAATTTGTTTTTATTAAGGATGCATCTTTGACATGATTGATGATTTGATGTAAACACTATATGTGTAAATATACATTTAAAATTGGGTAAAGTATTTTTTATTAGATGAAAGATATTTATGGTCCACATCTTATCTTTTACCGTCTGATTTAATTAATTATGAACAAAATTATTCTAAATTTAAAATTTAAACTAAGCATGCTAACGGTGCTAACTGCTAAGTGCTAACCTTTTGATGATAGTGACACTAGAACACCTCGTAGAAAAAACATTATATATATTTTTTTACCTATTTCACAAAATGTAAAAGCTTGCCATAAATTTGCTCATTTTCCCTATATTTTTTTTAAAAGAAATTGCTAATAACTAGCCTTTTGCAATTGTTGATTTTGGGATTGGGTCGCCCATTAGTGAGAGCTCATTTTAATAAGCTCAGTATTGCATAATGCATCAAACCATTCCCTCTATATGTATAGGGATGCTCAGGGTTGGAAAACCTAACAATGACAGTGATGCTCTGTCGCCCTACAGTTTATACTGAGGCAAGTATTTGTGGAAACCTAGGTCACTCCCCGTTAATCCGTGGCGTGACCTCCCGTCCGGCAGACCGTGATCCCAACCTCAAGCAGATCCGCTTCCGCTAAGTCGATCGTTCAAGGAGGTAACTTAAATATGTGTTTAATGTTGTGCCTAAACGATTGCATGTTTCTTACATATTCCAACATTGGTATCAGAGCCATAGTAGGTTGGTTTCCGAATTGTCGAACCACGTTAAAACTCCCACCGCGATGAACCTGACGCCGAGAAACCAAGGCCGCCATCATGGTGGTCGCGGCCTTGGCATGGTGGCCGCAGCCTCGGTGGTCGCGGCCCTAGCGTGGTGGTCGCAGCCTCGGTTATAGGGTTGTTCAAAAAATCGCTTCGGTCGAACTGAATCAGATTTGGTATGGTTCTGGTTTGATTTGAACAGGTTCTGGTTTGATTTGAACAGGTTCTGGTTTGATTTGAACAGGTTCTGGTTTGATTTGAACAGGTTTGGCCGAACTAGTTTCAAAATAAAACTAGTTTTTTTTAATGTTAAAATAAGTCAGTTCAAAATAGTAGATTTAATTCAGTTCGAATCGACTCTTTTTTGTACTAGTTTATAATACAAAATCAAATCAAACCGGATTAAACCTATATAATTTTTTAACCGGCCAAAGCAAAACAAATAAAACTGATCTAACTTAATTGATTAAATAGTAAATAAGAGTATTTTTTGTGTATTTTGCGCAATTCAATGTTCAAGGGCATCTATTTATTACTCTAGTTCTGTTTTTAGACCGAACCGGATCTATTTTTCAATGAACCGGAATTGAGTCTTGTTTTTTTAAAAAATAATAGATCAAACCAGTTCTAACCATACCAATTTTTTATGTGTTAAATAGATCAGTTTTTTTAGTGAGCCCAAAAAATACTGCTTTATTTTAAACAGTTCTAGTTTAGTTTGAAAGTGGTTCGTGGTCGAACCGATTCATTAACAAGTCTATCTAGTTCCATATTTGTTCCAATAAAATACTTATTCCAATCATTTATTCGTTCAATTTTGTGAACTTTTCATTACTTAAAGTGTATTTAATTAAAATCTATTTCACAAACTATAAAAGCTTGCCATAAATTTGTTCATTTTTAATTACAAAATATGAAGAAAATAGTTAATAACTAGCCTTTTATGATCATATATAACACCCATAGTCAAAGAATAAGGCAAAAAAGGGTTAAACTCATAATTGTAACTTCTATAGTTGACTTTCTTTGGTGGACTTTCATATATAAATTGAACCATTTTTATTGTTCATAACATATCACAACTCCTAAACAATGTATACATCAATCCCCAACCTATCTTCTCTTCTTCTTATCATCCTTGTTCTTCATGCATGGGCACCTACACCCATCTATACTCGCCCGACACACTCCGCAAAACCCGAACAAGACCCAAACGTACTACTCAGGGAGTATCACGTTCATATCATCCATGACTTGACCGTTTCGACTGGTGACCACCCGAGCATCGACATTCATTGTTGGTCAGACGACGATGACTTGCCGACAAGAATAATGTATTATGGGCAGGAGTATTTGATACGGTTTAAGATCGAGTTTTGGAGGTCAACACGGTTCGTATGCTTCATGCATTGGTCCCCGAGCGAGCTCCAATTCGACGCCTTCGATGCACCGAGGGACGAGAATCGGTGCCATCATGAGAAGTGCTATTGGGCGATTCGGTCTGACGGGGTGTATTTTAGTACTGATAATGCTACGTGGGATAGGGAGTATCAATGGCGATCACCACCACCACCATCTATAATGTACTAATGAAATTCAAGATATCAAAATGTTTAAAATTTTGAAATATTAATAAACCATTTCGCTCAAAATACTTATAAATTCAGACTTATGATGTATAAGAAAGTAAGTTAATTATGTGTTAAAATGAAGTTATGTAATTGATCTATATTAAATGATTTATAATCTCTATGATATGGATTTGTTACGTGTGCAACTCTATGTAGTTGGAAATAATCTAAGTTTTTTGTTTGCACCTTAATAAACATTTCGGTTTTAGTAGTTTTTTTTACAATTAATACTATTCAAAATAATAATAATTGATCAACAAATTTATTACACTTGGTTCAACTTTTTGTACTTATATGTTAATACAAATTAAATATGCATAGGTACATTATAATTTATATATGAGCATTTTATTTATAAGTTTTTGGATTATATATATATCTTATTTGATTTTAAATTTAACTTGTTTTTATTAAGGATGCATCTTTGACATGATTGATATAAGTAAATAGACATTTAAAATTGGGTAAAGTTATTTTTTTAATGAAAGATATTTATGGTCAATATCTTATTTCTTACCATCTGATTACATTATGAACGAAAATTATTCTAAATTTAAACTAAGCGTGCTAATGGTGCTAACCTTTTGATGAGAGTGGCGCTAGAACACCTCGTAGAAAAAAATATTATAATATATTTTTTTACCTATTTCACAAAATGTAAAAGCTTGCCATAAATTTGTTCATTTTCCATATAATTTTATTTTTTTGAAGAAATTGCTAATAACTAGTCTCTTACAATCATATGTGGCGCCAATTAAAGAATAAAAACAAAAAAAAACGGCTAAGCTTATTAATGTAATTAAATGCAAAAAATATTATATAAATATATATAGATTTTTCTTACATTTATATAAAAATAAAATAAAAAACTGAAAAACTGAAAAAGCGTTGAAGTTGTTAATTGAACTAGTTTTTGAATACATATTCTAAAAATGAGTAAAACATTATTGTCCATTAATTTGATTTCCTTTTTTGGTTATGTAATTTTCCAAATTAGTCTTTCCAATAATTGACTCCTTTTGGTTGACTGCATAATGCATATATAAATTGACCATTTTTATTGTTCATATCATATGACAAACCCTAGACAATGTTTACATCAATCCCCAATCTATCTTCTCCTCTTATTATCATCCTTGTTCTTTGTTCATGGGCACCAACACCCATCCACACTCGCCCGACTCACTCTGCAAAACCCGAACAAGGTCAAAACGAACTATTTAGGAAGTATCACGTTCACATCACCCATGACTTGACCCTTCCGACCGGTGATCACCCGGCTGTCGGCATTTTTTGTTGGTCAAAAGACGATGACTTGCCGAAAAAGACTTTGTCTTATGGGCAAGAGTATTTGATACGATTTGGGCTTGACTTATTTCGGACAACCCGATTCTTATGTTCCCTGACATGGTCTCCGAAAGAGCTCCTATTCGAAGCCTTCCTTGCGTCAAGAGACGAGTCTCGGTGCCACAAAGGGACGTGTTACTGGGCGATTCGATCAGACGGGGTGTATTTTAGTAGGAATAACGCTACCTGGGATAGAGAATTTCAATGGCGCTTACCACCACCACCAACTAGTGTACTAAGAATTGGGATGTAATTGATGATATGCAAAAATTATGAGGGGAAACCATTGAAATTTGAAGTATTAATAAACTATCCGGTTCAGATATTTTTTTGGGCCAATTCCGGTTCAGACTTGATATATGATAAACCCAGTATCTTTAGTCACGGTCAATATATAATTCTTCTTTTTTGTATAAAAATAATATTACATAAAATTAAAGTATGAAATTGCTATCAAATATTAATACGGGTAAGACTTTCCTAAGATCATTTTTATTTTTAATTTTTATGGCAAAAAAAACTGTCATCATTTTTACATTTTGTTAATATTTATTTTTGTAACACTTTAAATTTGAATAATTATCCTTAGTAACTATTCAGTTTGACTAACTTTATTATCCTCACCCAATTTTAAAATAAGAGCATTTTGTTTATTAGATTTGAGTAGTATTTTGTTGCTTATAAAATGGTCTAAATCACGTGGGACAAACTAATATTGCACAATCTATCTCCTTAAATTCTTAAATCACGTGACGTTCCCATTTCAACCTAATTAAAAATCTTAACTCTTGACGGGTGACTCAAACTTGCAAGTTCTATATTTTTCAGATACAAGATTACTTGACTTGTTATTTTCTCACACGATCATCCACCTTGCAAACCTGACCACATTTCTACGTTGACCATTTGTAACTTTCAAACTCGAGTAACTATCATTACTAGCATAACTCAATCTGACTAATGCAAATATGACCACATTTTAACATTGACCATTTGTAACCCCCAAACTCAAGTAACTATCCTTACTAGCATAACTCAATTTGACTATTGCAAACATAACCACATTCCATGTTGATCATTTGTAACCTCCAAACTCAAGAAATTGTCCTTACCAGTTTAACTCAATTGGACTATTACAAACCTAACTACATTTTCACATTGACTATTTCTAACCTCCAAGCTCGAATAACTGTCATTAGTACCACAACTCAATCTAACTAAGTGTTGTTGACCTCACTTAAGTATAGAAAATAAAAAATTTATGTTAAATTTAAGTAATACTTTGACTACTTATAATAGGTTCAAATCATTTTTCACTTTTAATATTAAACAAACTAGAATGTCACATGTTCAAAATCAATTTTTGGATTTTAGTAATGAAAAAAGGATGACTCTAAAGGAGGTGATACTAGGGTGACAATCGTGTCGTGTCTAAACAGATAAGTCTTAAACGTGTCTCAAAACTTTAAACACAAACACGACACAATTATTAATCGTGTATAATCGTATAAGAGCTGTTTAGACACGTGATTCGTTAAGGTCAAACTCATATACGCTTTACAGCAGATATATACACAAATCCATATATACAATGTAAAGTCTTCAAAGTTTAATATTAAAAAGTAAGTGAGTATTTTAATATTTTATTATTATTATTATACATAAATATGTCTAAAAGTGTCACATGTATACACGACACGATTAGACACGATTAGTTAATCGTGTATATACAAATATCTGCAGATCTGATGTGTTTAAATATGATCATTAATCGTGTCTAAATGTATAATAGTTGTTTAAACACAGAATCCATTAAGATCAAACTTATATATGTTTTAAAGCAATTCGTGTCGTGCCAAAAATTGTCACCCTAGGTGAGACTAAATTTTTTTTTACCAAAGAGGTGAGACTAAGTTAATACACCACTTCTTATTACCTTTTTTCATACACTTCTTATTACTTCACTCACTCATTCCTACTAATACAAATATATTCTAAAATTTTTACCAAATATTAACTAATACCAGTCAAACTAAACTTATCATATGATCGTGTATATATATATAAACAGGATAACCTATATATATATATATATATAAACTACTCATATTTCCCCACAATCAAATCTCGACATACTCAGTAGCTTTCCAACCAAGAAACCAGCCAACACCTTGTCGCGCAAGAAGCCCAACACCTTGCCACGACTCTGCTGAATGGACCCAACTATGTAAGATGTACTAATGAGATCAAAGCCCCTCCATTTCCTCTCTCGTGCATATTTCTTTAACCCCATTTCGATCCTTCTACTCTCTTCTTCTTCACTGTTGCCCCCATTCTTTTCATTCAGTGCTTGGCCAAGGCATCTGGCAAGAACCACACCGTCCTCTAGAGCCGAGCACCCACCTTGGCCAATGTCTGGTGTCATGGGGTGGAAAGCATCCCCAGACACACAAACATTGCCTTTGCTTATGTTTCCCCACATCAACTCCCATGGGTGTCTGAATCGGAGGGGAGATATTATGATGTTGTCTGGGTTTGTGTCTTCAAACACTGACCTCACTTTGTCGGGGACTTTCCCAATCTTGCTTAGCACAAATGGCTTCAGCTTTCCTGGGTCTTTCTCAATCTCGATATCTACATACAAAAAAAATAACTTTTTTAGAGTAAATTATTTCAATAGTCAAACAGTTACTTATGTTTACTTAATGATTACAAATATATATATGCAAAAAATAACTATATGTAAAAAATAACTGTAACTTATGTTGGCAAATGTAAACTGAACAGTTGAAACAGTTACTTATGTTTACTGAATGATTACAAATATATATATGCAAAAAATATCATTATGTTGTTCATCATGTTCATCTTAATGTTTTTTTATTTTCATTCTCTTCTTTCTCGATTCAAACCTAAAATCTGATTTCGAACTTAAATTCACGCAAATTTAGGTTCGATTTGAACTCAAATTTGCGTTAAATTCGAATCAAGATCTGCATTAATCCGATTCGAACTTAAATTTGCGTTCCTAGATTCAATTTGAACACAAATCTAAGTTCGAAATTAGATTTCGGATATGAAGAAAACAAGATAAAGGAGAATAGTAAAATTGTGGTTACGTTTTATGACCATTTAATCACATTATTTGTCAAATATATGATACTAAATATAACACATGTAATCAAAAAATTACATTTTTTAAACTTACATAATTATTTAGCTACACAAAAAACACATAAGTATCAATTTAGTCATATTCTGACTACATAAGTTACGGTTGATTAGGTGGTTTAATTATCCAAATTTTTTACTTAAAAAATTGTAATTTTTGCAAAGAAACAGTAGTGGTAAGAGTTTATTCATTACCTTTGGGAGAAGGAGACCAAGTGAAGAACCAATATACAGTCTTGTCATCACAAGGGATCATCCCAAACCTTATTCCATCCCCAAAGTACTGCATGAACATCGCCTCAAATTCATGGCCGTGCTCGTAAACCACGGTGCCCCGGATAGCTGCTCGACTGGTGAAGGCCGGTGTCTTAAACCCGAGCCATCTGGCCACTAAGGAATTCACCCCATCAGCTCCGATCAACACCTTCAACAAACCCAGATCAACTTTAAGTTAGAATTCCTTGATGAGTAGTAATTTTAGAGTCTACCTTTGCCTTGATGAGAGAGCCATCACCAAGATGGATGAGCTTCGAGTAACGACCCGATTCTTCGATCGAAACCACCTTGGAGGAATACCTAATCGTGCCACTTGGAAGCTCATTTGCAAGAGTTTCGATCAGTCGTTTCCTTTGAACGCATCGAGTCTCAGAATCTCTGTGTTATAAAGCATATTGGGGTAAGCCTTCAAATTATGTGCTACCAACTTTGAGTTTCGGTTAGGTTAGAGACGACTTAACTGTGCTCCATTGGCGTCGAACTTCCTTTCAGATGTCAGTACTCCTGAAACATCGGAGAATGTCTTGACACTGCACAGAAAATTTGGAATCTAACTTCAGCATCTGCGTCACGGCTTGTGTCGATATTTGATTTAGTTGAAGGAATAATGTTACGTACGTACCCAAGGATGAGCTTGTGGTGTTGCCGGAGACAGTCTCCGACACCGACGGCGTCCAGTGCCCTCCAAGCATTTCTCCACGTGGTGAATGCAAACCCAGATGTTCTCAAAGTATCAGAAGATTCTAATACTAAGCTCCTGATTCCCAACCTAAAAATAAGCATCACACAGTACGTAAGCAGCAGACGGTATATATATATATATATATACGTATATGTATATGTATATGTATATGTACCTGTGAAGTCCTAAGGCAGTGGTGAGGCCAGCAATCCCTGCTCCGACGATCACAATCTCTTTGTCAGAAGCCTCCATTTTGTGTGGTTGATGAGTATTGGAGACATATTTATAAGTGCAGAAATCCGTTCATCCAAAAATCGGTGGATAAGAATTTGATATTTTCAACTGTTTATAATTTAAGCTCATATATTAGGATTGTTCATGAACCAGCTCGACTCCGAACCGATTCAGAACTGAACTGATTTGATTTTAATAAAATTAGTATTTTTTTTTTGTCACTAAAAGAACGGGTCTGGTTTAGGGGAAAAAACTGATTTGGTTCAAACCGATTCAGAACCGATTCGAACTGATCTAGTCTTGTTTTTTTAATAACAATTTTGGTTAAAAAATAATATGGTTCAAACTGAAACTGAACTGACTGAAAAACACTGAACCGACTGAAAAACACACTAAACCGACTGAAAATATGTTCCACAACCAACTAAAATCATGTTCAACATCAACATACAAGAGTCAAGTACATCTATAGGTTTGGTTTATTGAAGACATCTCTATGTTTGATTTATTTTGCTTCAAACTGATTCTAAAATTATATAGGTTTAAAATAGTTTGAATTAAATTTAAGTATAAAGCAGTATAAAAAAACGAATTGATTCGAACTGAATCGAAACTACTACTTTAAGTTGGTCTACTTGAAACCTAAAAAACTGATCTAGTTTTGAAACCAGTTTGATCGAATTTATTCAAACAAAAAAAGTTCGTCTGAACCGATTTAAATGACTAAGTATATATATATATATATATGTATCACTTTTGGGAATTTCGAAAAACGATGCTCATGTTTTTTATGTGTATTAATTAAAATATAATACGTATTTTAAGTCTTTTTTAGTCTTAAATTGATAGTAATGATCAAAATAGATGGAAAACTCGTACTTTAAGAAGTTGGATATCCATAACGTAACCATGAGAGAATAGCTTGTTCCTCCGTATAAGTTATAAAGTCTATAATGGAATGTGTCACACAGACGCAAGTATTGACAAACGCGATTGCATATGCCATTACGTATGCCTGTCGGCCACCACATGCTATTGACAAAAATGATATCGAGTTTTAATTCAAACGAGAGTTTGAATACAAGATATTACATTGTTTTCTAATACATATATTCAGTTTTTTTCCCTACAATTTAAATTGTAAACTTTTTTTCACTCAGGTTTGATCAAAGTAAAAGTTTGTCTAAAAAATATCACAATTAATCATTTCAAATTATTTTTAAATATTACAATTGAGTTCACTTTTTCAAATTTTATAATTGAGTCCCGATTTGATTGAGATTTGAGACTCGATTATAAAACTTATTATGTTAAATTTGGATGGAAAAGTTGATGGAGGGAAAAAAATTTCACTTTGGTCAAACATGAGAAAAATACATTTTACGATATAAACTTTATGAAAAATCTGATCAAATATTAGCCTGTAATGTAATATTTTACACTTAGATAGTTAGATTAGATTGTGTGACTCAGAACTCATTTAACTATGGAGAGAAATGGGATAAATAGTCGCTAGTCTTAAAGATATTTTTTTAATAATACGTATTGTATTTTTTTATTTTTTTTTGGTAATTAATAATACGTATTGTAATTAGTATTGATCGGCTTAATAGATACTAGAGTGACAATTTGGATAGCTATAACCGTGTCTAGGAATCTGTATACACCTGGTCCATACGCATGCCGTCTCAAAAATAATAATTTAGTCGTTTTTAGAGCAATTTTAGGGGGACGGTGTATATACCCGGTGCACATAAAACCAATGCTAGTTATAAGTATTTTCTATCACCTGGGCTTATATGGGCCATGCAATGAAGACTTTAGTGCGCCATAACATTGGGCTTTATTTGGGCCATTGGAAAGAATTCTTGGACTTACGGCCCAAAGTAATTTATCGAACACTAATAAACATTTGTTGCGTTTCTTGAGTTTTAGGATTGTAGAAGCAATTAATATTTAATAATATATCCAAATCATTTTATTAAAAATAAACATTTTTATTTATAAACTATATATATATATATATATATTTACTGTTGCAGTTATAATTTATATCTTTTTATATAATAATTATAATAAATAAACCGTTAATATTGAGGGACAATATATGCAAAAAAGTTATAATCACATACCAAAATATGTTTTAAGAATATATTATTTATAAATAAATAAAAAGTACTAAAATTACAAATAAAACAAAAACTATTTTTAAAATATGGTGTATATTCACTTTATGAAAATATAGCATTCCCGAAATATTTTAAAAATAATAGTTAAAATATGCACTTCTTGAATAAATTAATCACTAAGAAATTGAAAAGGTAAAGAAAGTATTAATATCTATATTATTTCAATAGTTGTAAGTATATTTACAATTGGTTATTATAAAATATATACTTATTGGAATACAATGCTTTATATTTAGACATAATATAATATTACCAAAACATGGATATGAATATCAAAATTTTAGTATGAACAAATTTTTCGACCTTTATCAAAAAAGCCACTCAAAAAAAAAAAATCAATACTGGAAAGCATTAGTATGCTTTCTGTATTGTTCAGAAAGTTAAATGCGCCGGGTACACAAACAAACCCCTCTAAAGACTAAAAGATTGATTTTAATCGTTTTGGAGCCATTTTGAAGGGTATTTCTGAATGCCGGGTTCAGCTAAAAAATACGTTCCTTTTATCAGTGATTATTGGGCCAGGTAATATTGTTGTGGGCTTCCGGGCCGAAAGAACTTCTCCGATACTAATAGCGAGTTTAATTCATTTAGTAGTTCCTCAATTTGGGATTGATATGGAAGCTCGAAAATTATTATTTCTTGTCAAGTAGTTTTACATAATATAGAAAATATTATTATTTCTTAGTAATATATATACTAATTTATTTATTACCTAAAAAGGCTTTCCTTTGTTTGTAGTAGGTGCCGAAACGAGGGCATGATTTGGGCCACGTAATTAAGACTTTTGTTAGGCCCAATACCACAGATTGCTTGGCCCTAAATGAAGACTTCTGATAGGCCCATTAACATGGCTTTTAATGCGCCCTCTGGTTTTGCTCAAGGCCCATAATTAATTTATACTATATTAATAACTATTTGTTGCGTTTATTGAGTTAGAACTCTAATTTACAACCGTTCATTCTTAACGCAAAATAAACGCCACTCTTTTAATAAATATAATAATATAAAAAAAAAAAAAAGCTTATAAATAATTGCAAAAATTAAAATTAATTATATGTCACGTGCGCATTACGCTTGACTACCATTATATAATTACAGCAAAGAGAAATTATTTAATAAATCAACCGGGAAAGCCTCAATTTTTTCTTTTAATAGAAGAGCTTGATGACGCTCTATTGTATCTTACACTATTTTTAATTTTTTATATCAAAGGAAAACACGATCAAATAACATAAATCGTGCATAATGATGAGTGTTTGAACCATTCCATATGAAGTAAACGCATAAATATAAGATGTAAATGAAGTGAATTGAAGATCGTTCGCTCCCCTAACAATACATTTCGGTTGACTCGATCTAAAGGAGAGTGCCAAGAACTGACTCATTGTCAAGCAGATGCCGTGCATTACAAGAAAGACAATACCTTTTCGCTTCGCCCGAGTTCAAGAAGCAAGAAACTACTCACTTTCCGGGAACTTGGATTCGTAGTCCGGAGGCACCTGCGCATATTCAGGATCATTCTGATTCTTAATCATCTATCTAACCCAGAAACAGAACTAGGACAATCCAAACAAATGGGAGAAAGATGGTGGTACCATGAAAGTTGCAGTGATCATCTTTCCAGCAAACCAACGGCCGTGAAGTGCACGTTGTGCACCGATTGCAGATTCGGTATTCTCAAACTTCAAGAACACAAATCCTGAGCTGTTTCTGTTTTTCAGCAAAACATCATAACATGTATTATTTTTACATTCAGTCTGTGAATTTCAAGAATTATGTATAGAACTTGAGACCATCTGATTATTGTAGCATAACTTTACAGTGTTTTCAGCAAAATAATTTATGCTGTATCTTTTTAAATCCATAGTTCACAGAAAAATGGTACGGAGCTAGCCTAAATTAGAAGTTGAGCTAACAGTTGGTTGCGAATAAAAATTTAGCCAGCAACGGGCGGATCAGGTATAAATTCAGCTAGCAGTAAGGTATTTAACTCTCGATCAGTACATTGTGTTTAAATGTACAAGAACACATCCAAGCGATTCGTTGAATGACTTACTTGTCTACGTGAATGTGCTTCAATTTTCCGTACTTTGAACACTCTTCTTGAACGTCTTCTTTAATGTCCAAGTCAAAATCCGGTTCCGACTACAAGCCAAAATTAAATGTTTGAACTCACGCAAGAATATATATATAAATCTTATATGGAAAATATCAAAATACCTTGAAGAAACAAAATTAAACTACCTCTAGGCTTGGATCAAACATATTCTTCAACAAAAGACATTCGCTTGGAACACCGATTGGGTCAACTGTAGGAGCAGCAGTAACCAAAGGAACCTGGAGGCCCGTGAAAGGAGCTGAAACTCCCCCAAAGGGAAGAACATGAGCAGCAGCGGAAGAAACTACTGGTGCAGAACCATAGACTTGTCCGACAGTGCCATTGAAGCCAGCAGTGCTGCAGAATTTCAACCTTTAGTGTTTTTTAATGATAAAGATTACCATGCATTAAAATGCACCAAGAGAGGGCTAACTTGTTTATAAAAGTGGTGCAAATAACAAAAGCATCAAAATGTACATTCAACAATCTGTATTATTCAAAAATGAAACATTTCATTTGGAGTGTAGCGTACTTTTTTTAAGATTTTGAGATGGTTCCATAACATCATATTATTTGAGACTAATCTATTGGGCTTTCATAGTGAGACTTAAAGTTTTACATTAGTTGATTCCATGACATGAATAGACTAGTTCACACCAGACTTAATTATCACAACCAGTGTTCACATTCAGTTTAAGTCTATGTGCTAATGAAAGTCAGAAGCATGAGACTGACCTTGATGCAGTGCCACTCCGGTCCAACCTTTGCATGAGAATTGCTCGAGATGAGGCATTTAAGGTCTGTAACAATCACAAAATCCAAGTCTTAATTTTTTTAAGCTTACATACCATTAGAGATATACTGGCAATTAAACATAATAAATATTACTAACCAAGCCGCCACCATCATCATCGTCAAAATCTCCTGAAGTTGGTGCAACATTCTGTGATCCCGGCTGGTCAGTAACAGCTGAAACCTACAAGTGGGAACCATTTTAAAGTGAATTGCCTATTTTTTACCTTTATCTAACAGCAAGGAGAAGACTGACATGGTTTTTGACCCAACAGTAGATAATTAAACATGGAAAAACTGAAGCAATTGGATTCACAAATATAAAAAGCAAAATTATATATAATCTCCTTTGTCATCTCTAAATTAAACACTACCTTGATGGTTCGACCAGCAATCTCCAGTCCATTCAAACTCAGCCCACTTTGGGCATCCTCAAGGCGAGCAAACTGCAACATAACTTAGATATCTAAATCCCTACCATGTATTACTAATGTCTATCAAAAATTTAGTGCATAGATGTTTAAACATAGTTGTCTTTTACATGTGAAGCCCTCACCTGAACAAAGCCAAACCCTTGGCAATTCCCAGACTGATCAAGTGGCAGCTGTACCAGCTCCACTTCACCAAAGGGCTCAAAAATCTGTCAGTCAAGACAATCAGGAAAATACGCATTAATTGGTGTGGGTGGGTAAATACATAACATTTTTTAACACCATGAAACATACCACGATGAAAAAAAAAAGAAACTAACTAGTCACTACTATTGCTTATCCAGGAAAAAGAGCATAACTAACAGTTGCATTGGCAACAAAATATATATGTAACAAGAGAGGGTATAATGCAAATGAAACATACAAACTTTAAAGTTACCTTTTTCAGTTGATCCGAAGTCAAATCAGAGTGCAAGTTGCCAACATAAAGCTTTCGGGCACCTCCTGGAGGTACTAAGCCAGCAGCTCCCCCAGCAGCAGCAGGAGTTGGCTGAATAAGATTCTTTTCAGCTTCAGATGGTTTCACCATCACTGGCATGCCACGGAGAGGCTGCCCAGATAGTGCTATAGCCATTGGTACAGACATGGCATCATAGAACTCAATATACCTGGCAGAATTTTTAATTGGTTTAATTCATCTTTTTTAAAGATACATTTTGCAGAAAGTTCATAAAGCATTACCAATTGATTGAGCAATATACTTCTTAAAGAAGGTATGGAAATCAGCCCAAGTGCCGAAGAATGACTCACAATATCAACTATACATAAAGTTTATCAATACAACCAAGGAAAAAATGTGAAGAGGCAGGATTGATTCCGCAACAAGCATTAGCAATATATACTTCTGAGGCAAATATATAGCTTACCCAACTCCCTTTGACCGCTTTGTAATCCTATCAGTAATGAGGTGTACATCACGTACCTGAAAATTGTTAGTGTTAGTAAGAGAGAGAGGATTCCATTCAAAAAATTGAAGAGAGAAGGGGGAAATGGACATTTAAATGGCCCCATATTACGACAATCAATAAGAAAGAATCACACCCTCAACTTTATCTAGATAAATAATCTAGCATAGATCCAGGTATCCAGCAACCACTAGAGATCTAATAAAAATTCTTATGCAAAAGCTTTCATTCTTATCTTCCAACAAAGAACATTATTGATTAAAATATCTTGTTCACCATTTTCCAATTCACAATGAAGAAAAATATAGAGAAAGAAATCCTGCATGTCAGGAAATCCTTATCTAAACTAGATTCCACAAAGAGAACAGTGAGATTGAAAAGCTATAACATAAAGAAACTAAAAACCTACCTTGCCAGCCCTCGTAAAGAACTCATAAACATCTTTTTCATCAGCTTTCAAGTGGATCTGGAAAATAGTGACATGGTTAATTTTCCAACATAAAGTTGTGTTGGGTCAGTTTTATGATGCAGCAAAAACATACAAAATTTCCAACAAAACATTTTAAGGCTCAGTATAACCTGATAAGCAAATACTGTTCTTTGATCGCGCTCAGGATCGGCTGGCTGCTCTGTTCTTTCTTCCTTCTTTTCTCTATGTCTCCTGCAAAAGCATAGGAGTCCATTGTATTTACCTTAAGTTTTGAAACCGGAAATATTTTCTGTCAAATTTAAGATATGTGAAACTGAAACACTTCTACGAGACCAGACCGCTTCAAATGAAACTTAAGATTACTGCTTCAGAGAATAATATACATATTTTACTGGTTTAAAATTTTCAAATTTATAGGGTTTAGTGTCAATCATGAAAATGCAACCACTATGCCACAAAGAAGATATGATATGACTACAAGCAAAAGTAAACATCAAATTGTGTACCTTATATAAACAATTAATCTTAAAGATAATGGTTACATGAAATTCCATAGATGTGTTACCAAAGGAGTAAAGGACCTAAACACAGTTTGGAACCTATTACAGTATTGGGTTCCGTAATGTAAACACAAAACTTCAATACGATTAGAAGCAAGATAAATAAATGCGCTAAGCAGAGATATGACAGAAATGATTTCCCAATAATCCAATATTAATTGATACTTTCTCATTGTTAGTTCATAATGAGGTAAACCCTAGCAACATCGATCAGTTACAGACTTTCGTGGGTTTAAAGAACTAGAAAAACCACTTCCAATGTTGGTATGGTACTTCATCTCTAATGAACTAATTTCCAGTTGAAATGTTGCACTGTACGCAACAAGATATTTCTCAGTACATAAGTACATATTAAGTTCAAGAAGATATTACGCCTCGATTTGTGAAGAAAGTTTTTTTTAATGTTTTAAGGTTATCAACGAGCAAATCTTTAGGCCTGGTAGTGAAAAACATTAACATGATTATTCTTTTTGGCCAAGAAAACATTGACATGATCATTCTGTGAAAATTTATATGCCTCATTGAGTAACCCAGTCCACAAGAATCAGAAGATGATGTGCTCTAACCGTCCCCAGCATTTCTGCAACAGAACAAATACAATAAGCACCTTTTTCAAAAACCATGGCTAGAAAAAGAAAACCATGTCACAGCACCATCCCAACAAAACCCTGCAAGAACTCCAACCTTGATGAAATAGCTACACTTATGCCCGTGAACACTGTTCCAGGGCCAGACCCAATTTCCAAATATACCATCTGAAGACAGCTCTAGCATATCTGCGAGTTTCCCAAAATCTAACTTTCATTATTCAGAATTTTTAATCTAGTTGAAAAACAAAGGCTAAAAAGAATATAGATTTATCGCGAGAACACATCTTTACAGCGTAAATCCACAAACCAAGCAACGCCATCTTCAAATAGGAACCTCAGAAGGCAATACTAGCCAGATAGACAGAATTTACCACAAAATTTTAGATATCACTCTTTCATATTTGAGACCTTGGGCATATTATGAGTACCAAATTCATCCTGTCAACTTATTTCATAATGGAGCTGCATGTCTTACAAGTACATGCCTTTGGGGAAGCAATAACAGTAATTATGGTCATGGGCTCAAAAAAATTTACTTAGTGTAATGTTATATATAATCATATATCCATAACTGCCCACTGCACCCAGAAGGTAAGCATGAGAAAACTTGGTTACACCCATACTAATAATCTTAAGGCCCTACAAGATCTTAAACACTTAACTTTATGATGTAGTTGTATAGGGAGTCCAGTTCAAACCATCAGTTGGATATCAGAGTAGAAAGCAGTACAAAAGGGAAAAAGTAGTAAAACTAAAAACATCAGAAATACCTGTTTTCTCTATCTCCCCTGAATCCCCTGTCATGGAATTTTTCTCTCTCCTTATCTCGAATCCTGTCTCTGTCCATATCCTCCCTACCACCTTCAGGCCTATCTGAACGACTTCTGAAAGATTGAAACCGCTCTTTTTGTTTCTCCGTTTCTCTTCCTCTTCCTCTTTCACCATCGCGGTCATGATCCCTTCGGTTCCGCTCACCATCTGGATCTCGATAACTTTCTCTGCCTCCTGATCCATTTCTTTCATCTCTATCCCTTTGCTTGTCTCTGCCTTTCTCTCTGTCCTTGTGTTCTGGGTCATTCCTGTGTCGATCCCTTTCTCCATCTCTCGACCGTGAACGGCGACGTGAAGATCCAACCCGGTCATGTCCACGTGATTTTTCCTCCGACTTTGAATGTTTGGACGCATAATCAGCACCGTTCTCCTTGCCATCACTCCTATGTTTTGAAGTTCGCTTATCATCTTTGTTCTTCTCTTCGCTACCATTCACAACTTCTTTCACTTCTGGCTCTTCCACCATCTTCTCTAAATACTCGTACTCATCAAAATCCATTTTATCAGTTCTAACTGCAAACGCTACCAAAGAATCCTGATACTTTATCTCCTTCTGAATTTAAAATATCCAAGTAAGAAAACAGTGTATACATAAATCAATCAAATAACTGTAACCAAGTGACTTATCCGGTTGCTAAGCAAGATATATCAATTCAAACTAATCAAAACATAAAGAAGACGTACTTGCAAGACACTCATCCTAAGCAAGAAACTGTGACCAATCATTTCCACGAAATCCACGGCGCTTATTTCACAGAAATCAAGCATAATTTAGCTGAAATACATGTATCTAAGGAGAAACATCATGCTTTAGCGCTTTCAACGAATAAAGATACCGCCAACAACAAAAATAGAGCTCGAACTAAATTCAGCAACCGGGTGTTACTTTACTGAATATCATTCACCAAAATTAAGATAAAGTTCGATACCGAGTTCAATGAAGCAATTAACATCGGAACACGAACCTGAACTGAACTGGACTGGAGTTTTGCCGCGTTCAATGAGCAGAATCACAGAACTGGAGACGACGGAATGCGCGCGATTTGAGAAGAAGAAGAAGATTACTGGATATTTTAGGGCTTTGGTCAAACACTACATTAGGGCTTTGGTCAAACCGCGGTAATAACCATTAACCAGTAGTCCAGGAGTCAGGACTCGCTTCGAAGTTCGAATTCAAATCGGAATAATGGGTCGGATCCTGAAGAAAGCGGGTCAACCGACCTAGACGAATTCAAATTCCGCGGATAAATTAAGGTTTAGGATTTAGCGTTTTGGTCAGTTTTTTCCCTTATTAATGACGATTTTGAGAATAGTGATAGTGATAATTATGAGTTTGGTGATATAACTATTATTACCCGGGTGATATGGACAATTTTAATGATAGTGAAATGATAAAATTATTAATTACGACGAATGTACCACTTATGTATCAGATGTTGCACAAGGAAATAAACAGATTTTATATTATATCCATATTTATAATTAAATATATAATATATAAAGTTATTATTAACTTAGTATTAAATTTAAACTGAAAAATTGTGTTTTAATTACACAAATGATATTATAAAATGCAAAAAATAATTATATTATAAAAAATATTAAAAGTACATAAGACAATAATACGAAAGTGGAAATTTTTAGATTTTCGGTTCTGATTGTAATTGAATAAATAGAGTGAGTTTATTTTGTTTCGATTGCAAACCCACGTTACTATGTGGGCTTATGGCCCACTTATTGGGCTTGTGGTCCACTTATTGGGCTAATGGCCCAATTATTGGGCTTCTATTTTTATCCAACTCACCCAATCATACCCCATTTTCGTTTTTAAATAAATAAATAAATATTATTTAATTTTCAAGGCAATAAGAGAGAGTCAAGGTCAGAAGCACACATTTATGTTTACTCTCTCTCTCTCATCGATTTGTCATATTCTGTCAGAGCATATTTGCGGTTCTCCATGTAATGGAATGGAACCCATATTTCTGTCGTTTAATTAAGTTTTAGATTCTCTTAATCTTCATTAATACAGGACCAAATAAAACAATTAAATAATAACTACAAATTACAAATGCACCTTGTGAAGGAACACTGTATGCAAGTTTTTATTAGTGAATATATTTTTTTTAAGAAAATATTAAATAATTAGTATTTCAAAATAAAAATTATAAATTTATATAAGATATCATAACTTTTGAAAGTACAAGGGATAAATTCTAAAAAATAAATAGTTTAGCTGCATTTTTTTAAAATTATTGAGCAATGTCATGTATAAAGAAGTATTAAATATTTAATTTGGCAATTTTCACTTAATCATGCTTATGTGTGTATTATAATACTTAAATTTTGAACAAAAAGTTGGATTGTGTTATTTTATTCATATTATTGTTTTCTTATAAGCAGTGTTATCAGAACCGGATCGACAATCCGTTCGGGAATCGGACTCTTATACGGTTTGGTTCAGATAAAAGACTATTTTGCAAATGAACAGTGTTTGAACCGGGTGAATCGGACGTTTTTTGCAAAATCGATCGATTTCCGATTCAGTTTTAGGCTAAATTTTTTCTCACCCTAAACAGTTTTTCGTATTTTTCCCTGATCAATCGGTTTGTAGACTATGTATGTATTTTCAGTTTTTTTTTTCTTGTGAACAATGAACCGTATGTCGAGTCAGGTCCAACCGAATTAGACCGATCGAACCGGGATCCGACCCCCTCGCCAGTTCAAGGTCTGGTTCGGTTCTGCTAACAGTGGTTATAAGTATATATATAAACATAATTTTTCATAGGGTGATAAAAATACTGTCTAGACCGAATTCCCGACAAGACCGGCCCGAGACCAGACAAACTAGGACCGAGACCGAGCAGACAATTTTTTTCTTCAAGGTCGATATCGAATTCGGTCTTTTTTCCCAAAAGCCCAACTAGGCCGGGACCGATCCGACTTCTGTTAAAAAACCTAAAAATTATAATTTAGTCTAGTGTGTGACTGAGTCTTCACTCTTCGACCGTTTTCTTCAGCTCTCTAGTCTTCACTCACGCCTTCATTTTCATTCTCTAAACCTCTTTCATTGAGTCCCTTGGAGATGAGGGAAGGGGCGGAAATGGAGAAGAGCAAGAGAATGTTGGAAGTTTGAGACCTAACCGGTGAATCGATCACTGTCTCAATCTCGTCGGCCCAATCTGTTGGAGACCTCGAGCACTTCTTGACGCATAAGTTACACCTCACTGAAAAGTATCCATGCTTCAAACTCTACCACAAGGTCTCCTTCTCTCACTCCCTCTAGTTCGATTTTTCCATTCTCTCGTTCTGAATGAAATTCGTTGATAACTGAGAGATAGAGTATGTGTTTTTCGCGGTAAAAGTTGTGTCATGGAATTCACTTCAAACTCTTGAAATGGATGGGGTTGTGTTGCCATGGTTGCAGTGGGAGACCAGTGACGACATTACCCCCGCAATCTTCCAAACATAATAAGATAGAGATGGAGTTGATCACCTAGACAAATGCACATGTAATTTCGGTCCAAAGCTGAGACCGATCCAAGTCAGGCAATACCGACTCAGACAATTTTTTTTTGACCGAAGTCGGTCTCGAACCTTTAGAAGTCAAGACCAAAATTTCGGACTCGGTTTTACCCAAAAGACTGATCCGCTCCGCCCATGATCACCCCTAATTTTGGGTCAGCTATATTGTGTTATCACGCTATATTAAAAATTGTCTATCTTATTCAAAATAAAAATATCATCCACATCATTATGTTTTTTCTTTATTTTTTTATAGGTGTTGTAAAACATCTCATTAGGAGGGCAACCTACTTAGTTTTACATTTGGAATAATTCTCACTAATACCATGGTCTACTCATAAGAGGTATTAGGTAAGATGTTGGTCATGAATAGTATGATTAGGTTATAAGGGATAAAATATTGATTATGTTTTTGTGTTTGTTTTTTAAATTATTGAACCGAATACATTTTATTAAATAATATCTCTCTATATATATATATTAATTTTTCATACTTTTTTTAGAACTATTTTTATAAAATGTCATTGTTATATTTTATTGAAATTAACATACATTACAATTTTTTAAAAACATTATATAAGTTATAATTACTATAACTAATATATATATATATATATATATATTCTAATAGTTTCAATTTATTTAAAAATATATGAAAATAGTAGATGTCATAAAATAAATTTTAAAATAATTAGTTAACATCATATTAATAATTATTGACATTTATTTTTATTATCTACTCATTTATTTTCAAATATTTGTATAAAATATAAAAATAATTGTTATATTATATAATATTATAAAAACAAAAATAAGTTTAACATTCTTTTCATAAATATAATTACTTTTTATATTGAGTAATTGAATTAATATTAATTAAATATATTTTAAAAAACTGTAAATAATTATGTGTTTATATTTATTTAAAAAATATTAATAATTTATAAACTAAAATAATTATTATATTACGCAAAAACACAAATAAGTTTCTAATAAACTATTAAATCGCTAAAATAGTAAGGTTATGTCTACTGCCATAATGAGTCGGTCTTGTTACCTGGAGAAGGTAGTTAAGTATGTGTGTCGGGTTTCTTTTCTTCTTATATTCGTTGGAATCACTTTGACTATCTTCTTTCTCGTACTTTGTCCCCCATAAAACTTGTTTACTTTGACTATTTTCCTGGGTATTTGGATTTTTTCTACTGCAGAATAGAAAATAAAAAGTATTAAAAGCGTTGCATTTTTTTTATTTATATCAATCGTATATTTAAGTTAGTTAATAATAATTTCTGCTTTAGAAAACATCTTTATTCTTCAAAGCTTCTGCAATGAAGATCTTCTTTTTCAGTTGGATCTTTCAAAAAGTTTATATTAGCTTGTTAATTCAATTTACAATACTAATGTTTTGATTTTTTTTTTAATATATTGTCTAATATATATGCTTTGTATATATATTGTCCATATGTACATAACAATCACAATTGTTTTTATAAAATGTCCCGAAAATATGGAGTATTTGGTACAGGTAAGACTATAAAAAATATTAATTATTATAATTAATATTTCGGTTAGAGACATACATTAATTGTAGATATAATATAAAATATTATATTAAAGAGAATAATTTGATAAGTGCAGTTATGTGAAAATGTAATATTAAATTGTACTATTAAAAAATAAAATTAAAGGGCAACTATTTAATATATATTGATTCTGTTTTCTCATAATATGCTCGTTGTGGTAGATTTTTTTTTATAACGTTCAAATTTGATGAATAAATAACCTTAAAATAAATAAATAATTAAAAATAACATAACCTAAAAATAAAATAGTTCGACATGTAGGTAATTAACCTATAATTTATAATTGAAAACCCTAAAAATATTTGCAAAAAAAAAGTATATTGAAAAGGTAAAAGTACAAATTACAAATCACATTTTGTCTATTTTTTTCAAGACTTCTTAGTGACCCATCAAAATTAGGGGTGATAAAAAAGTTGGATTAAACTGATTTATTGACAAAATTGGTCCGATTAGGACTAAGACCGAGCGCACAGTTTTTTTTCTTTAAGGCCGGGTTCGGTCTCTGGTTCCCTCTCAAAAGCCCAGTTAGAACCGACCCTAACTGACATTGAAGAAAACTCTAAAAGTTCATGGCGTAACACTTGAAAACACTAGTAATTCATGACATTGAAGTATTCAACAACCCTTGGATAGTTCCATAAGGGAAATGCGACGGAAGACGAGAAGCGAGCGGGTTCAAGACCAAAACTTTAGTGATTTTGTTTGCCAAATCCAGTTGATTTTTGTTTTGACCAAATTTTTTGATCTATGACCGAGACCGGTCCGAGTCAAACAAGACTGACTCAGACAATTTTTTTGGCCAAAGTCAATCTCGGTCCTCCAGATGTCAAGACCGAAATTCCGACCTCGCTCCTGCTTCCAAGACCGGCCCGCCCCCGCCATGATGAACACTAATGAGAATGGCAACATTATTGATATGTTTGTTTTATACCTAAAATATTGTTTAACCACCATAGTCTTGTAACTTGTAAGGTATCTTAGTGTTGGCCATATTTTTTTTTATGCACAATTTTAAAACCCAAATTTTTTAGTTAAGGGACGAAATATTAAATATTAAATCACTACTCTTTTACACAAAATTATAACACATGCCAGCTTTTGACTAGCTTAAAATAAGTTATTTCATGAATTATTAATAGAATACATCAACTGTCAATTTTGTTGTTGAAGACTCCATAAAAGCACGATACGATCTTTTGTGTAGATTGCAAAATCCAAGAACTGCCTTTTAAAAACCTTAAATTAATTGATCACTATACTGCCTAATATAGTTAAATGCGAAAGCAATAATGTATACATACAATATACATGTATATATATTACATAAATTAGGCACATAAATATGTTTGTTACATAATTTATGAGAATCGAATATACACTTAATATTGCTGAAACTTCAAATTAAGACCTAACCAGAGTGATGAACTTCCACTATCAGTTGAATCAAATACATACATATATTGATTTACATAAATTACTATATTTGTGTACTAAAAGACAACACTGTCAAAAATTGACCAAACCCGTGGGAGACCCGCTCACGAGTCGTGTTTGAGTAAGACTTTTTGATCCACGTGTCATTTTGACACGACTCATGGATGACCCGTGAAAACTCGAGTCAGGTTTGTGTCAGTAGTCTTGACCATGGGTCAACCCATGACCCGTCTTGAATTGTAAATTATATTAAATATATATAATTCTGACCCATGAGTTATTAGTCTTAACCCATGTGTTAGTTCGTTTCTGATTTTTTATGTATTGGTATGTCGAACGGGCCAGACTGACCCGCGGGTCATGAAGGTCGAACAAGTCAATTTGACCCAAACCTTATTATTCTTGACAGATCATTCTGACCTGCGGGTCAAGTTTGAGTTTCAAAAATTGAGTCATACTATTACACGGGTCATGTTTGAGTCAGAGAGTCTCTGACACAATGCAAAACCGACACGACCCATGAATCGACACATGATCTGTTTTGACACTTCTATTCGGGGATAAGTATTTTCCTTTTATAAATTAAAATAACAGTAAATAATTATAGTAATTTTTTTTTTCAATGTAGGAAAATATTTTTTTATTGAATAAACTACTATTATTTTTAAAAAAATAGGCCCCGCATGTACTGCATGCTTATGCTTCAAAAACAGTAGATGGGTTGGATGTCAAAGAAAAGAGAAAGGACAAAGAGCTGCTGATGCTGAAGCACACTGATGTGTTGCCAGTAGTCACCTGTCACTTCTTCTAAAATGAAAACCAGTAAAAAAAATAGATATTTTTTACTAAATTATAAATGTTAGATGAAGTTTTTTAATAAAAAATATAAAATTAATTTATAGAAAAACATTAGATTGTTTCAAATCTTGGAAACACAAGTTTGAGAGTGACATTACATAATGCATGGCATGTTTTGAGGAGTTGAAGCCAAAGTACCAAACCCATTAATCTCTATTACTATAACCAAACCAAATACTTTGGAAAGACAACCCTTCTCCTCTTTCTCGAGCCCCTACAAGAACCATTATAGGGCAGTTGTCTGGTTTTCTCCATTCTCTAGTCTCACCTCACCTCCTTCAAAGTATTAAATTTTCCACTGTCAGTTAGAGAGAGAAACCCTCCATCTTGATGGCTCCTCTGCGTGCAATGTTTTTACCTTTTCAGAGTCTACATGGTGGTTGAATACTTGGAAGCTAGCAAAAACACAACCTTTCTGTAGATTTCTCCGGCTGCAAGGCCGAAGTGCTTCACCCCTGAGCTGAAAATGCGAGCTTGTTAGACAGAAAAGTTCCGACCTTTACAGTTTTGGAGAAAATGGGATGCGTCGCCACCAAGCTAGAGGAAGAAGGCGATGTGGTGGCCATCTGCAGGGACAGAAAGCGGCTTCTGAAGCAAGCTGTGGAGAGACGGCGCACACTTGCGGCGGCGCACTTCAGGTACTGCCAGGCGCTCTACGCTGTTTCGTCCGCTATCAAGCTATTCGTCGCCCGCCACGCATCGCCGTCGTCGCCGTTCCTGATCACGTTCCCGCCCGCCTCCTCACTGACGCCGGAGTCTGTAGCCGAAGGCTCCATCACAACGACCACCACCGCTATGTTTCTCCAGCAGAAGCCGTCGGAGTCGACCTCGAAATCTGAAGCCGTTCGGTGTCCATCTTGTGGGTCATCGTCGTCGGAATCTTCGGACGACGAAGAATGTCATAATGGCTTGCTGCATGCCGAAGAACAACCATATGGGTATTCTATTCTAACTCTGATAACTAGTCCTAAACCTGCGCATACAGCTTTCAGCAGACATGAATTTGACCAGAATACTTATTTCCCACCAAAAATTCTCCTTTTTCTAGATTATCTTCACAAATTAGTAGCCTCAGATTGTGATATGAGCTTCCAGAAATTCGTAGTATATGAGGGAAACTGAGGGAGAAGTTCATTCTACCACTACATATATTACAATTAAATGTTGATTAACTCTACGAAAGTATATCAAATCCCACAACCCCACTACATATTGTCCTTTCAGTGTCTTGTCTAGCCATCCATGGTGTTTAGTGCAGTTCTTGATTCTGAATTTTGTGTCATGGTTTCAACAGTTACAGCTACTACATGCAAACGCCGCCACCAATGCCCTCGCCGCCTCGAGATTTCGGGTGGGATTTCTTCAACTTATTCGATGCGATGAGGCCCGACGTCGTTTCTAGGTACACAAAGCCCACCTCCTCCTACGATGAGGACTTGAGGGTTGTGAGGCAGCAGGAAAGGATCCCAGAAATTGAAGAGGAAACTGAGGAAGACAAGAAAGTGGTTGTTGTTGAAGAAAACCCGACGAAAGGCGAAGTTAGTGACAGCAGACAGGTTGAGATGGTGAAGGTTGTGGATGGTTTAGGGTTGAGCAAGGAGAGGAAGAGTGAGTTGCCTGAGAAAAGTAGGGAACTGTTGGAAGCTTTGAGAGACATTGAGAGCCACTTTATGAGAGCTTATGATTCTGGGAAAGATGTCTGCAGGATGTTGGAAGCTAGCAATGTTCATCTGCAATCTGGTCGGGAGGATTTGAAAGGTTTGTGCTTTTTTGGTCTTGTTTGTCCTTTAAATTATCAAAATACTTTAATTTTGACTGGTCTTTCTTTGTCTTGTTGCAATCTTCACTTGCCATGGTCCAAATCTCTATATGGGTCGATCCAATTCGAGCATTTTTTTTAATTTGAGACCATTTTTTGAAGGGTTAATAACAAAAAAACAAGCTGAATTTTGAGAAAAAACCATACATCAAACCAAACTTTTTTTTGTTGACAAACAACAAACCAAACTTTACCTCAAATTTTCATTATGTTTGAATGAATTTTTCAATGTTTGAGAGAGTTATATACAACATTGGTTGAAAAATTGAGGTAAGTTTAAGTAAAGATTATTACGACTTACTAACTCTCTCAAACATTGAAAAATTTATTCAAACATAATGAAAAATTGATTTAAGTTTGTTGTTTGCTAAATTTCTAAAGTCTGGTATGTTTCTTGTCAACAAAAAAAAGTTCAGTTTGCTGTTTGTTTTTTCCTAAAATTCGGTTTGTTATTTGGTTATGACCTCTTTTTTGAGATAAAAATTTGAAATTTTCGAATTTTGACCCATATGCACATTTATATTATCAAGCAAAACCCAAAAAATTTCAACTTTTATATCATAATTGATGATAAAATTTCTTGAACTGCCTGAACCTGGATGATCTTGATATCATGTTAGGACAAATTCTATAGTTCCACTCGATTACTACCCGAACTCTTCACCATTACAAACTCTTTTAGGTTGATCATAAAGTTGCTTCCTTTGTTTTTTGCATCACTTTAAGATGGTTCTAAATTATAATTGTTCTTTGATTTGATTCATTTTTCTTGTCCTATTAGAAAAAAAAAGGTTAAGCAGTGGGGACTTAGAATGTCACCTTTTACCCGGAAAGAAAAAACCAACCTTTTCTATTTTATACGATATGAGTGTCATCTTATCTGTGATCTTATCAAGATGCAGTAAACCCTACTAAGCTTATACAAGCTATTACATGGCATCGGTCGGGGTCCTTCAAACTCGGGTCCTGCAAAAGTCTAGTTGCCACGAGCTCTACTTGGTCGGAGTATAAGAATGATTTGTTCGATGAGTACGGAGGAATGGTCTCCGGCAGCCATTCTCTGACCCTTGGTAGGCTCTATGCTTGGGAGAAGAAACTCTATGAAGAAGTTAAGGTAAACAAACCATGTTTCCACTATATATGTTTCTACTGTATCTGGGTGCTGCCGCTGCTGGGTCGATTTGATTAGTTGGTTCGGGTCCTGACAGGCGGGAGACTGTGTCCGTAAACTCTACGAGAGAAAGTGCATGCGAATGAGGAATCAAGATGTTCGAGTCGATAACCGATTTAAACCCGACAAGACACGAGCTGCAGTAAAGGATTTATACGCTAGAATCTTGGTTTCTATACGGAGTGCGGAATCAATTTCTGGAAAAATTGTGGAGCTTCGTGATGAGGAACTTCAACCGCAAATCATCGAGCTTCTCAAAGGGTAAGATAGGACTGACAATTTCTAACGCAACACGATAACATGATATGAACGCGCATGATAGCACAAAATCGTGTTTGTAGAAGAGTATGACAGAATGATAACACGATAGTACAAGTACGATAACACGAAAGTATTTTCGTGTTGTGTTCGTATTTATGTATTAGAACACGATAATATATATATTTTTTAAATATTTTTCTTAACAAGTTTCTTTTAATAGTTTTTAAAAGTCTAATTTATCGAGTTAGTCAATTCTGTATTAAAAATTCGTAAAATCATATGTTTGAATTGATAATTCTTACTCTAAATAGTTTGTTATTTTGATATTTTCTTATAATTCTTACATGTACAAATATAACTATGTACAAATATAACTGACTAACTTAAGACAACATGATAGCACTAATTCAACATTGACAAAAAATTGTATCATGTTCGTGTTTAGAAACATCACACAATAAGCTTATTGTACTTACAGATTTACTTTACCATCATGTTCCATGCAAATGGACTGACTCATTTTCCACGTGTGTATTTCACAGCCTGACAAACACATGGAAAACCATGGTCGAGACCCACGAGACACAGAGGAAGATTCTGTCGGAGGTTGGAATCTTCGATTGCCCTTTGTATGAAAAGTTCGGCAATGACTCGCATCGCCTCGCCACGCTTCAGCTCGAGGCCGAGATCCATAACTGGAGATCGTGCGTTGCAGAATACGTTAGTGCACAGAAGGCCTACGTTGAAACCCTCCATAGATGGCTCTCCAAGTTCTTGGCACCCGAGGTCGGGCTCTACTCTCGTTCAGGAAAACATGCTAATTCCTCTGGCCCGGGTCGAGCAAACGGGCCTGGTATACTGTCCGTTTGTCATGAGTGGTTGAGATTGCTCGAAAAGTTACCCGATAAGTCTGTCGGATTCGCACTAAAGACCTTCGCGAAGGAGTTGCGGGCTCTTCGGGCCATGCAGGGAGAGGAGCAGCAGCAGAAGAGGAAGGTTGAAGCCCTAGTGAAGGAGCTCGAGAAGCGGGATCAGGTGTTCAAGAAGATGGAGACACAGCTCCTCGAGTACAGGCCTACTGAGGAGAAACATGAGCCCGACGAGCCCGATCCGATTGAAGCCTTGAGAAGGAGAGTTGAAGTGGAGAGGGAGAAGCATCAGAGGTTCGTTCAAGAGGCAAAGCGGGCCACTTTAAGCGGGTTTCGGGCCGGGTTCTGTTCGGTCTTTGAAAGCTTAACCGAGTTTGGAATGGCATCTCAGAAAATGTATGATGAAATCTCCATGTATGGAGAGAAGGTTCAGAAATCAGGAGGTTTGTTAGAGAGCTCTGGGAATGGAGATGGAGATGAAGGAAGCAGATGACACGTGGCTAATCATACGTGGCATTGTCGTTGTAAATTAAGTGTAGTAGGAATGTAGGATAGAATGTTGTCGAAGCATCTTGCTGAGACAGGTCGGGACTGATATTCTGCAGTTGTTAGTTAAGTTAGTTACTGAGAATTGTTTGTTGACTTGACCCACAGATGTATTGTTTGCTCATGGCTTGTTTAGGAGAGCATGTAAAATTTAGGGGTGAAATTGGAAGAATTTGAATTTGTAAGGTGTTAGGAGTGAGTAACTTTATATAAAACTTTTGCTTCCTTGTTTGTTATGGAAAACGAAAGTCTTGAAAATAGATTAATATGTTTTGAAAAAAAAAATTGTACTAATATGCTCTTTTTTTTTTGTAAAGTTGAATCGAAGGGTGTAATATGTTTAAAACAATTATTTGTTTAAAAATTCTCTTAAATACTTTTTATATTTACGAAATTAATTTAATGTTTTTTTTAATGTTATAATTGCACCATGTAAACTTATACTTATGTTACAATTAAATTTTGAATTGAGTCGAACCTAATTGGGGTGTCTCATGGTTTGGGTTCGTATCTAGAGCAGGTCACACAAGGTCCGGGACCTAGTTTGAGTCCAAACCTTGACTAAGTCGCCCAAAGTTGGGTACCTGGTTTGAGTTCAAACCCAAACCGTAGACCCCCCATTGGCTAGACCAGGCTAGGATCGAACCTGATCCAATTGATTAAGATTTCAACCTGATCCTATGGTCTAGAGCAGGTCACCCAAGGTATGGGGCCTAGTTTGAGTCCAAACCTTGACCAAGTCGCCCAAGGTTGGGTACCTGGTTTGAGTTCAAACCCAAACCGTAGACCCCCAATTGGCTAGACCAGGCTAGGATCGAACCTGATCCAATTGATTAAGATTTCAACCTAATCCTATGGTCTGGATTCAAACTCAGACCATGTCGTACAAGGTTGGGGAGTCATGCAAGAAACCCTTCAACTATGGATTATCACTCAAAGCAACTCGTTAAAGGGTGTGATATAGTGTTGTTAAGGGATCCAAGTATGTAATCTCTCGATTGAAACTATTCGTGCTTTAATCAATTAGCACTGGTTCGAACTTCAACTGATTGGAGATCGAACTAAGCCCCAGTGATCCAATAGTCTAAATCCTCGCCTTAAACAAGTTGATCTACAGACATTCATGGCTAGAGTCTCCTAACTATGATTCTAACTGAATCATTCAATCAACTATAATATTAGTAAAATATCGTATTGTTACTAATGACATTTAAAAAAGTATTGAATCAAAATTTTAAAATATATAATGTTTACATTAAACCATTTAGATTACATCAAATATTACTAATTCTTTTGGGGAGATTTATTGGATTTAAAAAATTACAAGATAATGAACACATTCAACAATCTTCAATTAACTTGGTATATATTATCACAGGGTGCAATTGCGAGAGAAATGGAACTTTTCGGACTCAATTAACAAGTCCTTTAGAATTTAGTAGGATATCTTTGTGTTAGCTGCAAAAGCTGAGGATCAGAACTGTTATTTCTGCAGCATTTCATGGATAGGAATCATGATTCCACTTTATAAACTGTCAATTCTTTATTATTATTATTATTTTTTAAATATCCTCTTTTCTAAGATGGGACACCACCATGTACATTTCTAGTGACATCATTAAGTGTATGTATATACATGCAACAACTATATTATATATGCAGTGACGAAAATAACATTTTTTTAAAAAATTAATAAAAGTTAATTAACATTTATAGTTTAAAACTTTTCCGTTACTTTCATATTCTGTTTATGTATTTCAAAGTACCCGTTGTTCATGAATCTACTCATTTTTTTACCTTATAATAATTTCCAAAATAATGTACCATAATTACATGAGTTTTTTCCCGAAAAATATACATGTTATAATTTTTTTTAAACAAAGTATATATTAAAAATACATATTTAAAAATCTAGGCATATGCGCTACTTATAGTAGCGCGTAATTATTTTTTTGACCCAAAGCAGCGATTTCTAAACACTGCTTTTTTTGAAATATTTTAACGACTCGATGTTTAATTAAAAAATAAATTATGTATCTACTAAAAAAATTAGTAAGTATATATTTTAATTGTGATTCAAATTATGAAAAAAAATATTAAATTTGGACTTACGGATTGAATGTACGCTCTGCCGTAAGTTGAGATATGAAAATTTGACTTAAAAAAATATAACTCAAATCTTATAAGTCTAAACTCAACATGATTAACGACATTTCTGGAAAAATTCAATTATTTCTCTATTATAAAAAAAAATACATTTTTTTGATTAGATATATATTTAAATTTTAATCTAGCATCGTTTATCCTATAATTTGGTCGGAATGATTAAATGCATTAGATGATCAATTTAATTATTTATTTACTCAAAAAAAGAATAATAAAAATTACAGTTTTAGATAATTTAATTACGACATAAATTATGCTAACTAAACATTATTTTTTTACTTTCGGACTGGCAGTATAATACGAGTGATAAAAAAAACTATATATAGAGAGAACAATATATATATATATGTATGTATGTATTTCAAAGTATTTGTTGTTCATGAATCTACTCACTTTTTTACTTTATAATAATTACCAAAATAATGTACCATAATTACATTACCCTTGAGTGTGTCATTCATCTGTCTTCTTTATGCAGATTCTCTTTTTCTATTTTTAAAAAAGTTTCTTGTTGATATTGCCTTTGCATGGAAATGAAAATGTGCACGTGAAAACTTTTCAACTTTTAGTTATTTGTTCTTCATTGGATTCTCTATACAAGAAAAATCTTATGAAGATACATACTTTTGCTTAAAATCATGACTTATAGAGTCTTAGACCAAGGAGCGGATGAATAATTACCCACAAAGGTTCTCAATTTTAGTTTTAAAATATGTATATTTAATTTTAATTCAACACTATAAAGTTCAAAATTGAGCGGTAATTTGATAAGTTATCGCACAAAGAATGAGTAAACTATAAAAAAAAACGACAGCGGAATCTAGTGGTTAAGAGCGCTGACTTCCAAATGGTTTGAGTTTGAGGTCACGAGCTCGAATTGACGGGGTCAGTGCATGCGCTTGTGGTAAACCAAGTTTAACGCTAAAATTCTTTATATTATGTTGTCAATAACTCATAATATACCAAAACATATGGATAAAGATACAAAAAATAAAATGAAGCTAAAATTGCACATATTTCACTCTATCACAAAAATTAATTGACATTTTTGGTTTTAAAGTTTAACCATTATCACACATATACATACACCTATAGTAAGTTTCAAACAAGGGTTAATTAAAAAAAATCGAATTTTGAGGAAAAATCAAACATCAAACCATTTTTTTTTACAAACAATAAACTAAACTTTTGAAATTGATCAATTGACAAACCTACTTCAAATTTTTATTATGTTAAACAAATTTTTCAGTATTGAATGAAATTATTAAGTCAACATTAGTTAAAGTATTCTAATAAAATGATATTGCGACTTAATAACTCCATCAAACATTGAAAAATCATTTAAAACATAACTGAGATTTGAGTTAGGTTTGTTAGAATTAAAATAGTAAAATTTGTTTGAGTTGTAAAACTCAAATTTAACTTAACTATAAAAAAACGTTTGTATGGTCTCTCCATCTTAAATTTGAGATGAATATTCATAATGGTTTGTAATTATTATTTTTTTGTAATTTTCGATTTGATATTTTTTTCCCCTCTATGCAATAATAAAATCTTAAATTTACCCTTGGAATTTTTATATTATCCATTTACCCTTATTCTTCTAAATCTTACCTAAATTTCTTCCATAATGAATTTTGTTACTTGATATATAAGGAAAGTTATTGCGATGTTGGCTTTATCTATAAACAATGTAGAATAGATGAAGTCATAATTTCATAGGATTATGTCTTTGTCCATATCATTGGCAAATGGAAAGTAAATACAATAGGATATACTTTATGGTTGTCTACAATAATTTAGAAACTTTTTTTTTTTTTTTCAAAATGAAATTACGATTCCTTTAAAAAAATAAATTTATATACAAATTTACAACTTTTATATTAAATGAGTAATAATAACAGATATTTTTTTTTTCAAATTCATAAGCTGTTTTGTATATTATCCTATTCAAGTCATTTTATGCAATTTCAATGATTTTAAACTATTTGGCCAAAAACAATAATGATTTTAAACTAAAAAATCAGCTAGCTTTTGTTCGTTTTTTTTAAAGGATTAATGACTTGTTTATTAATTAAACTTTGAATATTTGAACAATTTGCTAATTATATTTTTTGAATAAATTGTTGATTAACTTTACATAAAGTTTAAATTTATTATCTCTGTTTATTTTGTTGGATAATAAATTACATTTTTCTTAAGTGCAAAATTAAGCAATACTCAATTAAAAAGTTGCACAAAAATAAAGTGAGATAATAAATAAAATGCAAGTTTCCTCACAAATTAACAGTAAATTAGATTAAGTTAATTAATTACAATTTCATATAAAATTAACAAATAATTTACTTGAAAAAATAACTAACAAATTGTTCAGGCATAGAGTTTACTTATCAGTTAGTAACTTAATTATTTTTTAAATTATAATTCATTGACAATGTTAATTTACTGAATTATCTATAAAACATTTTTTCTGCAGACACAACATAAAATTTCATGTCAAGTTGTGCCTAGGGACCCAGTTGAATGATTAGCCAATAGTCTTCACTGGATTTTCCATCAACAGACTGGAAATAATATAAACATAAAAGTTGTATAATTAATTCCACTTATTATTCTATACAGTTTAAATAATAATAACGTGAACTATATTATAATATAATAGCATAATGGAATGATATAAATTTGTATCATTTTTAATACAATTTACATAAATTTGACGTCATTTTGTTATGAAATGATACTCATATTAAGATTTATTTTTAATTCAACTTGAATTTTGATTTAAAATTAATCTATAAGCTCAGCTTCCAAAAAAGTATTTTTTTTTCTTCAAAAGATAAATTTAGAGTTGACCTCGATGATGAACATGATGTAATATCATCAATTTAAATTGGTAAATTACAAAAAAAATAAAACATTAACTAAATGTAGTTTTTGATGCAATTAATTAACATACGGGAATGTGTTAGTACAAAAAAATTATTTATAAAAATGTTTACATTAAATAAACATGTGTATGCATTTAATAGTTATTATTAATAATAAATAATAATAATAATAAAAGGAAGTGTCTTTTATTTAAAGTTAAATACCAAGTAACTACTTAAACTTTAGATATTTTTCAACGAACTACCCGAACTTTAAAAAATCAAAACGGGCTACCTCAACTTTGAATGAAGGTGCAACAGGCTACCCGTCCAATTTTTAATGAATTTCCGACGAATTTCTGTCAACAGTTGACGTTAATTTGGACGGAGATAGTTCGTTACACCTTTGCCAAAGTTTAGGTAGCCCGTTTTGAATTTTTAAAATTTGATTAACTCGTTACAAAACGTTCAAAGTTAAGGTAACTCCTTCTTATTTATCACGTTCTTTTATCAGTCAGTCCACAGATCCGACCCGACCATGGGCACTGCATAATTGAAGCAGTGAAGTCGACCAATCTTTTGGCCAAAAACTAAAAAAGTCGACCAATCAAGCCCCAACAGAGCCTCCCAAACCTCTATTCTTTGTCTCCTCCCCTCGCCGACCAGGATTCCTCCCAATCCTAGGACTCCAGTTGCAGAACACCAATCCGGGATCTTCACCTACTCTAGAAGGTGTTTGCACAGTATCAGCAATCGGAGGCGCCTCTGAGTATGACCACGACCATCACATGGCAGCCTCAGGAGGAGGGGTTCAAGGAGATCTGCAGCTTGCTGGAGCAGCAGATATCTCCATCCTCAACCGCGGATAAGTCTCAGATTTGGCAACAGCTGCAACACTACTCACAGTTCCCTGATTTCAACAATTACCTTGCATTCATTCTTGCTCGTGCCGAGGTAGAATGGTCGTTGTTCTGTCCAAGCGTTTTTTTTTTGAATTGATTCAAGCTTGGAGTTACTGAATAACTGGGAAGTGTTGTTTTATATTGTTTGATGGATCGATTATTGATCAGGAGGTCGTTAGTACTGTTGAATCAATAATTGGACAGTAACATGTACTGAATGAAGAATGAGTACAAGAATTAGTTGCTTAATGATATCGGAGGAACGAACTTTTGTATTTGGGGCTTGAATAAACTACAATACCGTTATGCAGAAACATGTTTAAGTGCTCAATTTAGCATTTATAATGTAAAAGCACTGATTTTCCCAGTGAGTTGGGCAATTTCATGATAATCGGCAATATGTTATTCGTTAGAATGCTACAACCGGTTACCATTGTTTGTACTATCAAGGGAACCTAGAAGTTTGCAATCTTTGTTCTAATCCTGAAACACATTGTAATACTCTCATATTTATAAGATTTCAATTTATATATTCTTTGTCTAAATTTCAGGGAAAATCAATTGAGATTCGACAAGCTGCTGGATTATTTTTGAAGAATAACTTGAGAACGGTATATAGAACCATGACCCCAGTTAATCAACAATTCATAAAGTCAGAATTGTTACCCTGTTGTGGAGCAGCGGATAGGAACATCAGATCTACGTCTGGGACGATTATAAGTGTTGTTGTTCAGGAAGGGGGAATTTCAGGATGGCCTGAGTTATTGCAAGCTCTCGTAACTTGCCTGGACAGCAATGACCTAAACCACATGGAAGGTGCTATGGATGCTTTGTCTAAGGTAGCTGCTTTATTTAGTTTCCACCCGTGTTTATCTTTTAGTAAATTATATATATAATATAAAAGAATTACTTGAAGAAGTTTTGGTTAATATACGGTTCATTTAATCATGGCTTGCAACAGATTTGTGAAGATGTTCCTCAGTTGCTAGATTCAGACGTGCCTGGCTTGACAGAGCGCCCTATCAATATCTTCCTACCGAGATTATTTCAGGTGTGATTATTAATTTTATTCACTGTATTTTCATAACTCATATACATGAAACTGAGTACTTATCAATAAGCTCTCTGTTTGGATTTTGCTTGATCAGTTTTTTCAGTCTCCTCATACCTCGCTACAGAAGCTTTCCTTGGCATCAGTCAATCAATACATTATGTTGATGCCTGCTGTGAGTATACATATACTAATATGTTACACAGACCCTAACTCTTGCTGACAGTTGATAAGTTTCTTAGTAACTAATACATACATATCTCCCAGGCTTTGTATGCTGCAATGGACAAATATCTTCAGGGTTTGTTTATTCTAGCAAATGACCAGTCTGGAGAAGTTCGTAAACTGGTGAATAATCTCAGTGTCACTGCTCTATTTTTTTTTCATTATGTTTTGATTATAAAACAATAATATCTAGTGGACATTATTTTTTATTTGCGATTTTGTTGCACTTCTAGCAATTTCGTATTTGCCTTTTGGTTATTTTTATTCACCATAACTTTTGTTTTGTATTAATAGGTTTGCTCGGCGTTTGTTCAATTAATTGAAGTTCGTCCATCTTTCCTTGAGGTTCTCTCTCTCTCTCTCTCTCTCTCTTTTTTGTGATATGATTAAAGTATGTAAGATTCACAAAGCTTTTATTTGCTAGGAGCTAGAAGTTTGACATATTTTGCTATTTTTCTCAACTAAAACCATAGAGTTATTTGCTCATAATTTTTTATTCAGATTTGCGGTTTTTGATGTGGTAAACGACTTCAAAGAAATGAAGGCTGTGTTGATATAAATGTCTTTTTGCTTCATGCAGCCACACCTGAGGAATGTCATTAAGTATATGTTGCAAGTGAACAAGGACGGTGATGATGAAGTAGCCCTTGAAGCTTGTGAATTCTGGTAATCTTCTCCTGTTAAGTTGTAGCCCAATTCTTAATGATGTTCTTGTGTTGCTTCAAAATCAAAATTTATTCCAGAAAAAGGTTTGCCTAAAATCAGAATTCAGATTTGGCAAATAATTAATAGATCTCACTTGCTGTTCATTGTTGTCTGAGAGTTTCTTCAGCTTCAATATGCAGGAGAAACTGGAAGGTCTTAGATTTTGTAGTATTTACTTGGTTCTCCTTTCTCTCTAAATTTTCTTACTCGTTTTGATAATAACTGTCAGGTCTGCATACTGTGATGCTCAGCTACCTTCGGAAAATCTGAAGGAATTCTTGCCACAACTAATTCCAGTATGCATGAACAATCAATTTTGCTTTTGCTTCTGAATTTGTGATCCTTGTTCTCTTAACTCTTAGGTTATCAATAAATTTGTGAATGGTAGGTGTTGTTGTCAAATATGGTCTATGCTGACGACGATGAGTCAATTGCTGAGGCTGAGGAAGAAGGTTCTCTCCCTGACAGAGATCAAGTATGGACTTCAATGTTATTTCTATTTTTTGGCCAAAAAAAATGTTAATTCTATTTATTATAGTCTGAATTTTTTATTTTTCTATTTTTGTGGTTAAAATTTAACTGAGTTATTTTATTGCAGGATATTAAACCTCGATTTCACTCATCGCGATTACATGGGTCAGAGAATGAAGAAAATGATGTATGGTATCATGCGATTATTTCATTTGTCATGATCTTGGCATTATTCTTCATTTTTTAAAAACTCAATTGGCTCTGCCAATTAATGTATATCCCTGCATGGCAGGACGATGACATTGTGAATATATGGAACCTACGGAAGTGCAGTGCTGCCGCTCTCGATCTACTTTCTAATCTGTTCGGTGATGAAATTCTTCCTTCACTGATGCCAATAATTCAGGTACTCAACATGGTTCCCACGGAATTCACACAGTATATTACTCTTGCAGTTCTAAGTAAATTTTTATATTATGCTTGCTTGGGTGTCTTCAAGTTCTTGTGATTACAGAAGTCTGTCTTGAATCTGGTTTATATAATTTATTTATTGGCATATAAAGTCAGATTAGGACTATTTATGCTGCTCTAACATGGTGAATAACATGAAGTGAATGTGCTTGACCTGCTGCATTGTTTATTCTTGGACTTGAAGAAATTGAACCTTTGACTGGTTGCTTTCCCAATTTCACCTCATTATTTTTAGGCTAAGTTGGCAAACGCGGATGATGATGCCTGGAAAGAGAGGGAAGCTGCTGTTTTAGCTCTTGGTGCTATTGGCGAGGGTTGCATCACTGGTCTATATCCACATTTGCCAGAGGTAACATTTTCACTTAAGCGGTGATGATATATCGTTGTTACATTTTCAATGACGAAGAGAAAAGTAGTATTTTTATATTTAGACAATTTTCTCTCTGCCCTTTGTTGGTCTCTTAGAATTTGATTGGATTTTCATTTTTCTCTTTCTTTTGATTTTGGTGAAGAGCTGTACTAACTACTAAATTCTGCTAACCAGCAAACTTAATTTCCTTCTGATGAGCAATGCCATATTTTCACTTATTATGTAACATTTTTTTTTTTTCAGATTGTGGCATTTCTCGTACCTCTTTTAAATGATAAGTTTCCTCTGATACGTAGTATCACTTGCTGGACGCTTTCGCGGTTTAGCAAATATATTCTTGAGGTAATGAGTTAACTTGGTTGTTCTGCTTTTAGGTTAAATATATTTTTCGGACATAGTTTATCGTTGCACATGTCTTTTCTATGTGATATTACCCTGTGTTTTCTGTCGGGGGATTACAAATATTAGGAGGAAATAACACTTTTCTCGATAAGCGCAGGCCTTTTTAACGGGCTTCTTTAAGCTTAAAGCGTGTGCATTCACTCAATTTCGGAATTTGCATAATTCAGCCTTATAGTTCAATTTTTTCATCCACTCCCAATCTGATTGGAGTCAGATTGGCCCCCATTCAATAGGAACACCAACAACCTAAGTTTCATGGAATGGGATGTCTGCTGTATAATTCTCTCTGCACTGTAAATGATGAATGTAAAAATCTCTGTGTATGTGCTTTCATGACTCAGTTAGTAAAGATCTCTTCTATTCCCCTCTGCTTTTGCCCGTCTACTTAATCATTTCTAATTTGAGTTTGGGTTTTAAGAGTTTTTTCTAAATTTCTCAGGGCATTGGTCAGCAGAAAGGCTACGAGCAATTTGACAATATTCTTATGGGTCTTCTAAGAAGAATCTTGGATGATAACAAGAGGGTGCAGGAGGCAGCTTGTTCGGCTTTTGCAACACTTGAGGAGGTTAACAAATTGCAACCTCTTTCATTTTGTTTTGGCTTATACAAGATGTAGACATTCTTTTTTACTTGTTGGCAGGAGGCTGCAGAAGAACTGATACCACGTCTGGAAATTATCTTGCAGCATCTTATGTCTGCTTTTGGAAAATATCAGGTTGGTTTTTGGGTAAATATCAATTTGGTGCTGACTAAATTATTTATTTTTGATAAGTAAAATTGGCTTAATTTGATTGATTTAATTTGAGCTTAGAATAATTTGTCTTTTTATGAGTACAGAGGCGGAACCTTAGAATCGTTTATGATGCACTTGGAACTTTAGCAGATGCTGTTGGCAGAGAGCTAAACCAGGTAGTTTTGGGAATGTTTGAAAGGATACTTTAGAGTTTAGATCCACCAATTCCTTGTTTATTCCCTGCATTTTCCACTTTCCACCAATTGCTTGCTTTGTCATTCATGATTGATCTTCCATGCTTTATCCTCTGCAGCCTGTTTATCTCAATATCCTGATGCCTCCGCTAATTGCAAAGTGGCAACATTTGTCTGATTTGGACAAGGATCTGTTCCCCTTGCTGGAATGCTTCACATCTATTGCATTGGTGCGAATTCCCTCATTTTTTTCAAAGATTTATCTGCATGAAGCAGTTAGATAAATTGTTCATATGCATGTTCGGAATAAATGCTTTCGATGGAAGAATATTCTTTCCTTATCAGGACATGTTTTATAAGCTAAGTAGTGTTGGCAGTTGGTGTATCTGTGATAAAAGGAAATTATATTATTGGTTTAATTATCTTTTCTCTCTTCTTCCAGGCACTTGGTACAGGATTTTCTCAATTTGCAAAGCCTGTATTTGAAAGATGCGTTCGGATCATCGGAATCCAGCTACAGGCGAAGGTATATAATCTCTATGAAGTTTGTTTCTGAATGCATCAGACAAGATCAGTCCACATAGCTGTACTTCACACTTGAAGGCGCTAGAACTTCACACTCATAGATTGTTCATGTATGTGAAAAGTGTTGACCAACACATTTTTCACATATTTTTAGGTATAGATACTTCTTATGTAAGGTATAAATACTTTTTGACTCAAATTGTCCTTTCCTTTAAGGCCTTTTCCATCACACCTGGCTGTTTTTTAGTTATTACCTTAAACATTCAAAAGAATCTCTTTTAAGAAATGTGCCCTACCATAAAAAAATAGCGTCTCTGTTTCTGAGCTTCCACACAGCTTCAATTCCTTCATGAGACATGTCTATCCTGGATCTGAACATAACCTCATAAGTAATGAGTTAGAATCCCAGCTACTCCCATTTTGCTAGCTGTTTCTATATGAAACCTTTCATTTTTACATATATTTATAAGAATACACCACATTTCAGCCTTCAGTCTTATGACTCTAAGCTGAGATAAGAATTGGTTAAATGGCTTTAGACTAATGAACTCATCAATCACCGTTTTGCATTTGATTTATTATTATGATTGCGATCATGAAAAAGTTTTATATCAGTGGATGTTTGTAATGCATTTCATACTTGTTAGTAAACAAGATTGATAATTGTCTATAGGCTAATCCCGCTGCGTCCGGAGTTCAGTATGACAAAGAATTCCTTGTATGCTCACTTGACCTGCTTTCTGGACTTACAGAGAGTCTTGGTAGTGGGATAGAAAGCTTGGTACATTTCCATCTCAAACTATTAATCATTTTTTGGAACTTCAAGCATTACCCTGCTCTCGACAATTTGTACCATATTATGGTTGTGGTGGCAATGAGAATCATGTCTATTTTTGTTATGTGTTACTGTTTTTTTCAGGTTTCTAAGAGTTGCCTATGTGACTTGCTTTTGCAATGCTGTTTGGATGATGCATCAGATGTTCGTCAAAGTGCCTTTGCACTTGTTGGGGACTTGGCAAGGGTAAGTGGGGAGCTAGTTTTTAGCCTAATCTATCAAATATTTCTGCATTTCCTTACATATATTATAATAGTTGTGACATCATTCCTTTAATATTTTCTCTAGTCATGTCCTTTGCACTTGCATCCTCGTTTGGCGGAATACCTTGATGTAGCAGCCAAGCAACTGGTAAGTCAAGTCCTTTGTTATTCTGGATTTGAAAAATAAAATAAAATTGGTTGCTTGTAGATGAAGGTCGGAAGGATTGTGTTTTCTGTGTTTAATTGTCTCTTCTTCTGCAGGTACTTCCTAAGCTAAAGGAAACTCTTTCAGTTGCAAATAATGCATGTTGGGCAATCGGGGAGTTGGCAGTCAAGGCATGTTCCCTTATTTACCCAACTCTTTTTCTTATTTTCTGAAAATGACCAACTTTTAGCATTCACTGGTTTATCAGTATATAAATGTTTTTGGTGGTTGAGCCTACGGTTAGTTTAAGAAAAAATATATAATTTCACGGTTTCGAATAATCGGGTTATAGAGTATGTTGAAAAAGAGGCTTATTTATGTTAACTCTTATAGTACCTAGACAAAAGTAAACCCGTCAAGTTCTAGAAGTATCAAGATGTTGATGATTTGCTTTGATATTCAGGTTCAAAAGGAGGTGTCTCCTGTTGTTATGACCGTCATGGCAAGCTTAGTCCTAATTCTTCAACACGCAGTGGTCTCTTCTCTCTTCTCCTCTCTCTCACTTTTTGATAATTTCACAGTAAGCAAATGCGGTTCTCAATTTGTATTGATAATGAGCAGGAGCTTAATAAGTCCCTCGTTGAAAATAGCGCGATCACCCTTGGTCGCTTGGCATGGGCTTGTCCGGAGCTTATATCCCCTCACATAGAGCATTTCATGCAACCATGGTGTGTTGCTTTGGCAATGTGAGTCTTCTTTTTTTGATTTACTGTCCACAGAGATAGATAGCATCTAAGTTTTTTGCACATAGATTGTATAATTGTTGCTAGGGGTGAAATCGGACCGGTTTTTTACTATTTCGGTCGGGGACCTATATATTCGGACCGGTTTTTCTTCAAAAAAGAGTCCGACCAAAAGTCCGTATAAGGAAAAATAAACCGTCCATTCGGATTTCGGATTTTCGGACCGAATTTTCGGTTTAAACCGAGAAAGCAAAAATATACACATTCAAAACCAAAATAAGTATTCAAAATCAAATTAAACAACAAAATAATTTGATTTAACAATGTTTACATAGATTTCTACTAAACCGATTAAACAACTAAAATAATTATTAAATAATAAAATTTTTATTTGTTTGTATTCGTTGATTAATTATATTAATTAATACTAACTAATACAATATATAAAATAATATACATATAAATGGTCGGACCGGACTTCACAGTCTTTTAGAGTTGTAGACCGAACGGTCTAAAAAACCGTTTCAAACAAAAAATCCGACCACAAACTGAACCGTACATTTTCGGACCGGATTTTTTGACCACAATCCAATTTGGAGCACCATACGTTTTTATTTCTATGCTGCAGGATTCGTGATGACATTGAAAAAGAGGATGCTTTTCGGGGTTTATGTGCTCTGGTAAGTTTATTGCATCCTCAATCTGTTCTATTCTATTTAAAAGAAAAGGAAGGGGAAACAAACTATCTTGCTTTGTACATGGACCAACCAACCAACCTTGATTATTTTTCTTCCCATCAGGTTCGGGTAAATCCTTCCGGTGCCTTAAGTTCACTTGTTTTAATGTGCAACGCCATTGCAAGTTGGAATGTAAGAATTCCGAACCAACAAGATGGACTAATTTTTATGTTCCCCTTTGACCGTACATACACTAAATCTCAAACCGATTGAGTGGTTGTAGGAAATCAGAAGTGCGGAACTGCAGAACGAACTTACTCAAGTATTACACGGTTACAAGCAGGTCAACATCTCTTCCACTATCTATATTTCTACATCATTTCCAGACAAACGAGAGCTAGAAAATTGATAACTCGTATTCTTCAGATGCTGAAAAATGGTGCATGGGATGAATGCATGTCTGCCTTGGAGCCTCCAGTTAAAGACAAGCTCTCCAAGTACCAAGTATAGTAAGTACTCAAAACACGACGATTTCTGTTCTGGTGTCTTGTCCTGTGTCCTCCTTGTTGTTGGATGAATCTCCCAAAGATAAAACAGTTTTTGTGCATCTTTCTTTCACACAAAGGGCCCTGATGATTGATGATCATTTGACACAAACATGTTGAAAGTTGAATGATTGAGACGAGAGGAACCCTACGAGAATTCACTGAGAGATGGGTTTTCAGTTCACTTAGATTGTATAGAGATAGGGATTTTTCACACTTGTCAGTCACTGCGTTAGTCTCAGGATGTCTGTTATGTTTGTCACAATTGTTTGGATATAAATTTATAGGTTAAGTTTGGTCAGTTTTATTAGTCATCGTGATTAAGGTAAAAGCCTGTATGCTTGAATTTGCTGTCTTCTTGCTGTTGGAGCTGCAGCTCTCCATAAGCATTTCTAAAGTTGATTCTTTTGATTGCAGACGATGTGGTTTGGTTTTGTGTTTATTATGTTGGGAGTTTTTTTTGTTGATAAAGGTAAATTAAAATAACAAGCTGGGTGACGATAAACTCTCACCCTAATCCTTACTACAACATAATAATTAATTAAACTTTATTGTTATCGAGTAGACAAAACCCACAGCATCCTTTTGGATAGCGTTTTTAGTTTCCGTCGGTGAATTTTCATGAATGACGTAGATTTGACTCTGGTTAATCCCCATAGCTGCTATGATGTCAGCAACCTCATTTGCTTCTCGATAGATATGTTGGAACTTCATTATGTCGAACTGCAGTATGAGTTTCCTACAATCCATAATGATGAGAATTAGTTTAAGATTTAAAGAATTTTCATCAGAGATAAGCTTATGGGCTGACTGAGCATCTGTTTCTAAGTGAATTGATTTGAAACCGAGATGTTTTGCCAGCATTAATCCATCTCTGATGGCCCTACGTGGCTGTTGGAGCCTCCTAATTTCCTAGAGAAGCTGTTAGAGTTAGTTATGACTAATTGAGATTGAATGAGTTGATGGAATTAACTTTTTAAAACTTTTTTCTAATCTTACTTTTAATATATGCATGTTTACTTTTATTTATTATAATATATTTTAATTTGAAGTATTGTCATTAAAGATATTTTTTTCTACTATACTTACATTTTTACAAATCAAACACGAGAGCATATGTAAAGTGCTTCCTAATGATATATTATATATTTAAATTATATACATTATTATAATAAATAAATAAAACACTTATAATTTTTTTTAGTATATATATTAATTTATTTATTTTTTTGTAAAAAATATGGGTTAATAACTATTATAAGTTTAACTTTATTTTGCGTAAAATCTATTAATGAGTTACAGTTGCAATTTACATAAAAAAAATCACAAAGTAATATGAAGTTTCCTTCCATAAAATGTAGGGGTGATAAAAAAAAACTTGTTGAACCGAATTCTTGACAAGATTGGTCCGACACCGGCCCAACTAGGACCGAGATCGAGTGTGCGGTTTTTTTCCTTCAAGGTCGGGCTCGGCCTTGGACATTTTTCTCAAAAATCCGACTAGGACCGAAACAGACCGACCTTGAAAAAAACTCTAGAAATTTATGGTGTAATCCTTGAAACACTAATAATTCATGATTCATGACTTTGAAGCATTCAACAACCCTTGATTCGGTTCTGTAAGGGAAGTGAGATGGAAGACGACAAGCGAGCGGGTTCAAAACCAAAATTTATGTGATTTTTTTTGCCAATTCAGTTGATTTTTTTTTGGTGCAATCATACCAGCACCAATGCACCGGATCCCATCAGAACTCCGAAGTTAAGCGTGCTTGAGCGAGAGTAGTACTAGGATATGACCAAAAATAAAAGTTAAAATTTTTTTTACCAATAATTTCGGTTCAAGATCGAGACCGGCCCAAGTCAAGCAGGGCCGACTCAGACATTTTTTTTTTGCCAAAGTCGATCTCGGTCCTCCAAATGTCAAGACTGAAATTTTGGTTTCGGTCCTGCCTCCATGACCGGCCCACCCATGATCAACACTAATAAAATGTCTGCCATATGATTGAAATAATCTTACGTATTTAAAGCATATTCTCATTTTCACTATAAATATGGCAATATTCACTCTTCCTACAGTCTACTACTTACCCTAAAAACTCGTAAGCAATGCTGACATGGACAAACTAAATGATGTGGCACCCCCTAATCTTCCACTTATTTAGTCAATCCGTTAACCATAATCAGCAGACGATAACTAATTTATTTACATTTTATGGTGCAAACCTTCAACAAATACACCAGACGAATACTTCTGCGTAATGATGACGATGATGAAGATTTTGTCTCGCCGTCGGAATCTCGATCACAGACCACACAATGGCGTCTCCACCACGGCCGCCTCGCCGAATCTTGAAACCTCCAATATAGAGCTGACTACTTACACGAGTCTGCGGGACCTACTGCCACCGCCGCCGCAGCAGAAGTCCAGCTGGTACGAGATTCCGATCACGAACCCGCTCGTGAAGCATGCAGCGATCGCATACCTCCAGCCGATGTTGACGCCGCCGGACCTCCGCCGAGGGCTCCTCGAGCGGCTTAAGGACGCCTGCGGCTGCTCAGATGACGGCTGCCTATGGTGGATTCGTGAGGCCGTACTAAGAGTCTTCAACGCAACTTACGGAAACAACGACGAGAAGTTCGACTAACTCCGCCGCCGTGGACAGATACGATGAAAATGGAGTGATTATTATTTACTATTTGCTTCGATTTTTTTTGTTCTTTTCAATTTTAAATCTTAGAATTGCAACTCGTTTTATTCGTAGTGATAAAATGAAGTGTTTAGTTGAAGTAAACTGTATAAAATTTAATTTTCTTAGCTTTTCTATATTTTTTTTTTAGATTTCCTTGTTTTTTTTTTGTTTTTTTTTGCCATATTAATAATAATTTTACCTATTCACGCAACTATTCTAATTTTAAAATTAAAAGTATATAGCTTATTTATTTTAGGGTTAATTACTTAATTGGTTACACATGTTTTACTATTGTGCATAATGGTTACACATTTTAAATAACACAAGTTTATTAGAAAAGCGAAGTTAGAAAGAAAAATAACTCATTTGTTAAATAACAAGTTTATTAGAAAAGCGATTCTAAGAAAAATAAAAATGAAAACGTTTTTAGAAATATGAAATCATATTGATCTAAATGATCTGATGATCTCTTTAATATAATATAATAATCACGGGTCACCGATCTCAGACATAGAGGTCTTCCGGGATACTCTTCAGAACAGGCCGCCATGCACGTCGCCGACCATTAAAATCTCTCGTCCTCGCCGTACTTCCGCCACGTGTGGCAAATTTCCGCCTCCACAGAAGAATCCTCCGTTCCTCCATTGAAACCGCCCTCTGCGGCGTTGGTATCTGATGCGCATTCCTTCCGTTCATTCTCCTGATAAACTCCATCACTTGGTTGAGCTCCTGCATCCTCACCACCACCTTCATCTGCGTCACTGCAGCGCCATCGGCGTTCTTAACGGTGGCATTGGGTTTGCCTCTACCAAACTTCATCTCCATTGTTTCTTTTCTCAAATTTTATTCTTCTTCTTCTACTAGCTAGCTAGTGCTGTGTTGATGTTGCACGTTAATCTCAGCAAACCGGAGATTATATGTATATATATATTTCAGAGAATGTCAAACATATATTTTATTTTTTTGAGCTAGTAGTGCCGACTCTATACCCATCCCGCTACGTAATGTTCGAGATTTCAAGGGTATCGTAGTTTTCCCCTATGAGCAACCAGCGCTTGCACTGACTTCGTCAACGTAGCCCCACCGACAACCTAGAATTGAAAGGTCGGCCCTTCGGATACCAGTTGACCCTTTCCCAAGAGCACTTGAGAGAAATCGAACTCGTGACACTGAAGCTAAACCACTTGGTAGTCAGCGCTCTCAACCACTAGACCACAACTGCTCGTGGTAATGTCACACATATGATTGAGTGTCAAACATATAATTGAGGATGTTTTTTTAAAACTGATAATAACTTCCTCAATCATTAGATTGGTGGGCATAACTAGAAACTTGTCTCTTTGTTTATTCTTCTTCCCTTGTAATTAATAATTCTCAACATTTCATTTGATTAGTTGGTACCTGCATAATGATTGATCGTACAAGTGGGCGAGATTTTTAATATGTAAATTAACGCATTAGATGGTGAAAAAATCATTGTATGCCAAAAGATAGATTATTACGAGTTGTACTTTAAAGGAGACTTGTCTAAAACTATCAATGGTCGAGTTATTGATGTTAGATGGATTCATAAACGGGGGTTCTAGTTAGGGGTGATAGCAAAAATCGGGGTGGTCCAAAAATTCGGTGAAACCCGAATCGATCCGAGCAAAAAAAAAAGGTCTGACAATGTACGGTTTGGTTTATGACCTTTCTTTTGCTTGGAACGCTTTTTAGACCGTTCGGTCTACAAATCTAAAAGATCGCAGAGTTCGGTCCGACTGTTTATATGTATATAATTTTATTAATATAATTAATCAATGGATACAAATAAATAATAATTTTATTATTTAATAGTTATTTTAGTTTTTAATCGGTTTAGTAGAAAATTATGTAAACATTGTTAAATCGAGTTAGTTAGTTGTTTAATTTGATTTTAAATACTTATTTTGGTTTTGATTATTTGTTTTTTTTTTTCGGTTTAAATCGATAATCCAAATGGACGGTTTTTTTTCTTCCTTATATGATCTTTTGGTCGGTATTTTGTTTTGAAGAAAACCCGACCTGAAAGTATAGGTATCTGACCGAAATAGTAAAAACCCGATTCAAATGGTCCGGTTTCAATCCAAAATGACTTGTGGTCTAGCTGTCTAGGGTTTGTTTTGCGACGGGTTGGATTCGGGTTCAACTTTAGGATCGGAACTGATTTGGCGGATGGGTTAGAGGGGCCAACCCAAATTAGACTAGTCCCTCGTATTGCTGATCCGAACCTAACTTGAGCACCAAGCACGAAGTTATTTGAGGGTGAGGGCCCTCAACTTTTAGTGTAGTAAAATTTTAGACCTCTACAATGTAATAAAACTTTTAGCTCATTCCCTTACCGAAAAGGGGTGCTAGTTATAATCTCAGATTCTCAATGGCACTTTGGTAGCCTGTCTGTAGAAGTTAATGAAATGTATATATGTTAAATGTTACTTTATTTTTTGCCCCCTAAATGGTACTTTATTAATTTTTACTGAAATTTAATTGTTAAATACTTTTTAGTACTTGATTATTAGGAGGTTAGACAAGGCCAGAGAAAACAGATCCTAGTTGTGTTTCTCTCTCATACAATTCACCAACTAAGTTAGGCAATAGCAACTTCCTCTCCAGGACATCTATTCAGCTATGCAGAAGCTTCTAACTAAGTTTGGTTTGATCAAAATTGAAGTCTTTTAGATTCACTAGATCTAGCAGACAATGGAGATGATGATGATACTAAAGGGAATCCACAACAGAATCTGTATTATTGTGTATTAGGTCTCAAAGCATCGTTCTTTACATCGGTCTATTTACATGAAGGCAATAGCAATACAAGGTCTAAAGAAAGTTGAGCACTTACCTTTATTATCATGAAATGTACAGCTGAAACAAACATGTTTCTTGGCGATTAGCATTCATCTCACTGGTTGGGGAAAATACCATCTTCGTTTTCATCGTCTGTGAAGTTGAATTTCACATCCATGCTGGAACTTTTGTGCTTGAAACTTGGGCCAACATAACAATTCATCTCATCAAACAGGTTCAGATGATCCACCAGCTTGTGATACGCATTGCATCCGCAGCACTAAAATTACAAGGGTTAAAAAAGGGGGTTAAATTATCAGTAACATGATTAAAAAATAGAATAATAATATGATCCATTTCAAGCCCATGTAGCACTAGTTTTAACAATCCAAATCTCATACACTTGAACATAAACGTTGAGTGCTACGGTTTATTGGATAATTTTACAATCAAACAGTTGAAGCAACTAAGACAGCTTCAATCTATGAAGCTGCCAACTTCAGTGGTTACAAGCCCAAATAGCATATGACATACGCACCTGAAATGTTCAAATGGCATAAAATATTTTCTTTATGATAATACTCTCAAATGCTGAATAAGAAATAGATGATTCATAGGTAATGAAAATTTGGTCTTTCAAAATCTTTACAGCAAGGACTTGACTCTTTTTTTCCAGCATTATAGATTTATATATGCTAAAGGCCACGCTCAATTGATTCAATTAATTAGTGATCTGTAAAAAATGAGTAGCCATAGTTTACGTAAGTTATTCTTTCACTTACACGATCCTGACTAAGGGTTCTCATTCAGACTATATCTTCAGTACAAAATAAAGCTCAAACTCTTCCTTTATATGCCATATATCACTCAACTAACATCTACTAAAATTTTTGGATTGAATTAAGGCAATAAGCAACTACCTGAACAAAGACAGTTCCATCAGAGTATGCATGGGGATTGATTGCCCGTGTTGTGCGCTGCTGACAGATGTTACAAGAGAAAGCAACAAGCATCCTTCGCCTGGGAGATTTTGTGAATAGAGAAAATGGAAATGTGGATATGTTCTCTGTCCCAGTGTTTACAGGGGCAGGTGGACCTTCCATTCCGGAACCAGTAGTCCATCCTCTTCCAACTGCAGCACTCACCACCAATCCCATTGCTGCATCCTAATGGGAATGGTTAGGAAGCAAGTGAGAAAGGTATGGAAAGTGGGAAACAAAAACCTGTACTTTAAGAAATAGAACAATATGCTATATCTCTGCACGATTTCAGTTTAATTCGGTAAATTCCATTTTCAACAAATTTGCAAGATTATCACACAAAGCAATTGAAACAAGTTTCTTTTATCCAGTAACATGCTCTCATTCTTGATTAGACTGAAACCACAATCTCAACGCTGACGTCCTGTCATGGAACACAAAAATCCCACCCGCACAGAGGAGAGAAAGAGAAACCTTGGATAAAGGTGACAGAGAGAGGCTTCGACCATTACGAATTGGAGTATTGTTCCCATCGGTTGGTCCGGATGTAAGATCAGCTTCGTTCTCGTTACCTGTTCCAAAATTACAGCGAAAATCATAATTAAAATCTCCAAAAAACAAGCATATTCTATCAACCGTAAAAAAACATCATCCAGTGACGTCCTTCGGAATCGAAGCACACAAAGGTAAAAAGGAAGTTACTTCGGGAGGCGAGAGGGATATGCACACGCTTCGGAGAGAGGCTCCTCTTGGAAGGGAAGATGGATAGAGGAGATGATGATGATGATGATGACATGATCGCTGCCGTTGCTCCGGCCAGGGCTTCCATTTGCTTCGATCGCCGAACGATTTCTGGTTCGATTCTTCAACACTTGTAATCGCTTTTGTGCCGCGAATGAGATCCTTTATTATTAGCTCTAAAATGGTGATCTTTTTCATTGGCTAGAAATTATTATGTATATTCCAAAGTCGTCCATCCCAATACAATAATTACGGGATGCCCACTTCCTTTTAGAAGAATCAAATTAGGACCGTAATATTTATTTTAACATTTTATGCCTCAAAATATGAGACATACAGTAATACTACCCAAAACTTTGAGTTTGATACGATTTTACACCATCCATTGGGTCAACTAGCAACTTGCTAGCTTTGAAATTTTGAACAACTTTGTTAACTAGACTTCTTTTGAAAGTGTTCATAAAGTTCAATTGACAATTTACGACTAACAAATTGTTCAAAACTCCAAATTTAAATTGGGAAGTTAATCCATGGTTAAATATACTATTACACCCTCACTAACATTAATTGTGCAATTTTGCCATCATATATGGAAAATTTTGCATTTAGGTCCCCCCACAAAGACACTATGCAACATCTACTTCCATGAGTGACAATGGTATCGTATCTAAATATGTATCGTGTCTAAACGGATAAATTTTAAACGTGTTTCAAAACTTCAAACACAAACACAATTATTAATCGTGTCTAATCGTATAAGAATTGTTTACACACATAATCCGTTAATGTCAAACTCATATACGCTTTAAAGTACATATATACACAAATTCATATATACAAAGTAAGGTATTCAAAGTTCAATATTAAAAAGTAAGTGAGTATTTCAATATTTTATTAATATTATTATACTTAAATGTGTCTAAGCGTGCCAAATGTATACACGATACGATTAAACACGACTAGTTAATCGTGTTTATACAGATATCTGCAAATCTGAGATGTTTAGACACGATTATTAATTGCGTCTAAACGTATAAGAGTTGTTTAGACACGGGATCCGTTAAGGTCAAACTCATATACGCTTTAAAGCAGATCGTGTCATGTCATTTAATCGTGTCGTGTCAGAAATTGTCAGCCCTCCATCCTCTTCTCCACTAACAATAAATGGTCTTTTCTCAACAGCATTGTAAAATCATCATCAAACACATATTCTCGTGTCAAAACCATAAAGAAAACCGAATGGAGAATGGGTAATTACTGAAGAATAGTTCTGGTTGGTCTTCAAAATAAACATCTAGTGTAGCTTTTGTACCTCATACATGGAGAAACTGTTGTTCCTACGAGTATAATTTCCACCCAGATACATACATACATCTTAATTCTTAACTGCTGATTCCTGCAACATCAAGCTCTATTTATGGAATCAGAAGTTCAGAGAACTGTATGGTATGAGTCTCATAATCTTATTGAGGAGGAGAAAACATATGGATAATGAGCAGGGTTTTTCTATATGAACTCTTCTGTAAAAATCTATGGAAGGTCAGCAGAAATTTGCCATAAAAATGTCGGTTAAATATTCAGTTGCATTGAAACTCAAACTACTTTAAAATATCTGTCTTTGTCACCTGTTGTTTGCATGATGAATGTCATCCTCATCAGTTCCCTCATCCTCATTGGCATCACCATCATCAGATTCAAAATCATCACCATCATCAGATTCAGAATCATCATCCTCACCATCACCATCATCAGAATCGTCGTCATCATCATCATCATCATTGGAATCATAATAAATACCATCACAATCATCCATGCCATCATCACTGTCATCATCACCAATGGAGTTGGTGACATCATCGTCATCACTCCTCCGAGACATCCGGTGAGGAAGCTCCACAATCTTGCAAAAACAAGAAACAAGGAGAGAAATCAATTCTCTCTGGTGCCAGAATCTAGTCCATTTAGTTGGTACAAGAGTTAAACAAATTAGTACAACATTGGAAAAGCCAGTAATGTTTAAGAAAAATGGGCAAACATTCTTACATTAAGAATGTTCATAAAAAGCATTAAATGTCAAACATGTTGGTTGCTAGCTGAACTCTTCTTTGTGATAATAATTTCTTAGCTAAACCAACACATCATTGCCATCGGCTACCTCCGCACATTTTTTGGTAAGTCTTGGATGGAAAATCCACAAGTGGAGTACACGACTTGTCCAGTAAGGGCGCCACATGTGCATTTCCATCCAAGATTAACAACAAAATGGACGGAGCTAGCAATTTGCACTTCGGTATTAGTTCAGCAAATCAAAAGTCACCCAGAAAAATAAATTCACTTAGCAACTAGTTCGCGGCCACAAGTTCAACTAGCAATTTAGTATTTAGTCCTAAACGTTTGGCAACAGAATTTAGCCCTAAAGCATACCTGTAGGACGTCTTTTGGTATAGTAGCCTTCTCCAGAGAAGTAGGGGTCCATAACTTGATGTCTTTGTCTATCCCACTACTAGCAAGTACAGCAGCATGAGGATGAGACTGAATACAGTTTACAACTTGACTATCCCCTTGCATGACACGCACAATCTGTCCACCTTTCTTCTTCCAAATGAATATCCTTCCACAATCAGAACCACTCACCACATATTCACAGTTAGGTCCGTAAAACCCCACACCTTTCACTGTCTGAATGTTCCTATGGCCTTTATAAACTTGGGGGCCTTTATAAACTTGGGGGAAAGTTATATGATCCAAATTTTCGGAATTCGAATCTTCTGACCAAACAGTTTCACTACTACTTTCAGAGTCTACAAGAAGATCTGAATCCGTACCCATATTTGAGTTAAAAAGATAGATGAATTCCTGATTGTAGGAAACAAGAAGCTCACTCTGTTCTGAGAAGGCTAATCCCGTTATTTCGAGTGCAACATCACCTTCAAGCTGTAGAGGGCAGAAGTAATTAACCGGTACGCCAAAATCAGTTGATGCATCCAACTTACAGCTGCGCAAATCAAATATTCGAGCGTACTTATCTGACCCAGCAACTGCAATAAAATTCGGGTTCCTTGGATCAATTGCAATTGCATTTAAGTAAACGATTCCATAACTGTGCCCACGCTTAAGTTTTCGACAAATGAAAAGTTCTCTTCCATCCTTAATCCTAAGATCACACTACACAACAAAGTAAATGTAATTAGATATTTGAAAATCGGGCAAAAAAAAAAAAAATCATTCAAGGGAACTTTAAAATGTTGTAATTTCATGCATTGAAAGTTTAAAGAGAAATGTCCACGAACACATTAAACGAAATAGAGAGATCGATTCACCTGCTGAACAAGACCATCTTCACCACAGGAATAAAATATATGAGGGCTACCTGGCTCAAGAGCCAATTTATGAACTGCACCTTCATGTTGAGCAAGCATTACAGTCTCAACTTTCCCAGAATCCAAAATTTGAGCATGCCTAACCTAAAAAATAATCAAAGAAAATTTTCTGAATGACGACATATTGACTAAACTGAAGAGGAATAACTGTATATGCAGTAACACGCAATAAATTGAGTAGGATTAATGTATTGTAGTATTTAAAGTCCCTCTAACCATAAAGCCTTTGAAGTTTCCATTACAAATTACATTTGGCAAAATGAAAATTAGTTACTTCCCCATCTCCCTAAAAGGAAACGAAGTATTTCCCTATCCTAATTGACCAAATTTCTATAATGAAGCTTGGTCCCACTTCTCAAGGCCTTTGATCTTCGATTTGGCTATTTTCTTCTTCCAAATCCCTCTAAATACGAGACAAATGACGGAAAAATTTCCGAAACAAAACTTGGATGGGTCTATCGGCTTTATGATTTTACTGCTTCTTGCTTGTATGCTTCAATTATTGTAATCAATTTTCCTTAAATAAAAATACTTATTTATTCAGCACAAAAAGGACTTCACCCATATAATAAGTCCTAGCATACGAAATATAGATATTATATTAAAGCAGACTGGGAAACATATCAACCGTTACGTAAGAAATAAACAAATTATGCAAAAAAAATTATAAACTAGGGTTAGTCATGAATGTGGTAAATCTTTCACAGTTCATTCAAGAAGTATATACCTCCCCATCCGCTGCACTCATGACGATACTCCGATTATCTGAAAATGGCATGAATTTTGCTTGGAATATATTGTCAATGTGACCCGAATGGAAACGAAGTTTAACTTTCCCAGTTTCCCAGTCCCACAGTATAACCCTGGTGTCATCAGACCCTGAAGCTAGAATGTCCCCTTCTGAACTGAAGCTCACAGTGTTGACACAACCATTATGCTTCTTGAGCCTCTTGACTAATTCAAACCTCAAAACAAGATCCTGCTAATTAAACACAACCAACATAAGTTTGAGCACTAGAGATAACCAAAAATAAAATATAACCCTATTTTCATCACAACGAGTATCAGGGCATCTAAGAAATCAGAGGATCAAATTGGAAGTTGACAAGCAGTTCCTGCGCTAAGCTACAAATTCAAACTCTACAGCCACCTAATATTAGTTTCATTTGACATACAAAAAGGAACATGCTTTAGACATTATGAAACCTGGGTTTTATAATGTGCAACTACGAAGTGATGAATTACTACACTAACGCTTTACAATTTCCTAATTGAAGCAAGCACTGAAGCCTAACTTCCAAATAAATAGAGCACGGAAAAAGGAACAAGGAATTGGCTACAAAATCAAACAGCTTAAAGAGGCATCTTAAGCCAGTGTATGTCTAGGGTTTCGTTTCCAATGAAAAAGCATCTCTCAAGGAAACACTTTTAGTGACAAATTACAAAACATGCAGCGAACCTGTGAGATTAAGCTTATCAAAGCGAAGAACGAAGCAACAAACTTCAACAGAATTGTGTACAGATACAGTGATCAAGGAAAAGACGAGGAATATGAAGGATGACAAACCTCAGGGGCGCCGAGGCGTTGAGAGAATTTCCTGGCGGAAACGGCCCCAACTTCCCGCCGGAAAATGTCGGGCACTGCAACGTCCAGGCTCGGCTTCCGTATACGCTCCATCTATGCAGTCGCTGATCAACTGATTAGGTTTAGGAAGCAGAGATAGAGGCAGGTAGATGTATATATATGTATATGTGTGTGTGTGTGAGTCGAGTGAAGGTAAGGGTTTAAGGAGTCTGGGTATCTCTTTCAGTTTCACTCTTTGACGGAGTAGAGCTCGTTCCTAGACTGTATGTAGCATTGCTCCTGGAGAGAGACGGGTGTCGTGTCTTCGGTTAAAAATGCGGCGGTAGAGCTTATAGTCCTCTAACTTATTAAATTCAAAAATTGACCATGAAACTTTTGCATCCTCTACACTTCTAGTCCTTGATAGTTCTTATCCTCACCAAAGAATAGGCCCTAGCTGCACCACATTAGTACATTACACCCCTGACGATAAAAAAAAAACACGGTAAGAGCCTACGGGATAATTTGATCCTAAAAAAACTAGCTTGCGTTTGAGCGTAGTGAATAATATTTACTATAGTTTGACGTTATTGGTTTTTAATTACATAATTATATTTAAAAGTGTGACTAAGATATAATTTTGGATCGTGTGATTGAATGATACCCCTACGTTGTTTCTTGGTACCTTATGTTTTCAGAAAGTTATTATTTAGTCCAAATTACTGTTACCGTCAAGTTTAACTTGAAATGTTGATGTGGCGGATGAAAAATAAATATAAAAAAATCGGAAAAAAATTAAAAAATATTTTAAAATTTTATATATTAATAAAAATTATTTTTAAAAAAAATTGAAAACTGAAGAAAAGAAAACTAGGGTTCAACTTGAGTCCAATTGATCCAGCCTAGGGTCGAGCCCTGGGCTGGGTTGAACCCCTACCAAGTCGCCTAACCTGGGCGACCAGGTCTGGGTCGGACCCAGCCCTGGGTTCGACCCTGTATGGGTCAATTGGATCCCAAGAGTAGTTAGACTATGGTATAGGGTATACAATCACATAACCCAAACAGTATCATTTGACCTATTAACCCCAAAAAAAATACGTTTTTTTATAATTGAGTTTATTATTTAGGACTAGAAAGTCAAAATTGATAGATAAGTCTTAAAAAAATATAGATATTTTGAATGATGAGTATACAGCTAAAATCACTTGTAATACTTTCTCGCAATAATTATTATATATAATTAAAGATTATGATACGATACTTAACTAGAACAATAAAAGAATTGTTAACTCAATTCTCCGAGACTGTCGGGATGAAATCGAATAAACCCTTTGACGCAGCTAGCTTATAAAAAACCACGTCAGTATGACCTCCATCTTCACCGTAGAAGATAAAGCCCTGCTACCTTCGCCGTCGACATCGTTCAAACTTACCCGCCAATGCACATCCACACTTTCGTCAACGTCCAATCGCACCTGCAGTTCCCATGGAACGACAACCGCCAGCTACACCACTCAACGCCGCGACAACCACCCTCCGTCTACTGCGCACTGACCAAGCACGGCCAGCGTTTCATCCAGAAGCTAACACTCACGACCGGAGACAAATCCGCCGCCGACCGCTTAATGAAGAAATTCGTGGCTAGCTCCCCCAAAGCCATCGTCCTCAACGCTCTATCCCATCTGCTATCTCCGGACACAAAACCTCCCTACCTCTCCTCCCTTGCTCTCCCAGTAAGCTCCTCATCCTCTGTTCCACCATTCTCCAGAAACCCTAATTTGACCTAACATTTGTTCACAGTTCTACTCGAGGATCAGCGAAGCTCCATGGTTCCAATGGAACCCGAAATTACTCGCCGAGCTCATCTCCTTGCTTGATAAGCACGGAGATTTTGAGGAATCAGATCAGCTCGCACAAGAAACTACCCTGAAGTTGAAGTCCAAAGAGAGAGACCTTGCTCTTTTCTACTGCAACCTGATTGAATTCCACAGCAACCGCAAATCGGATCGAGGATTTAACCTATGCCTCGCTCAAATACAGCATCTTATACATAATTCAACATCGGGTTACGTAAAACGGCAATGTTATAAAGCTGTGATTGGTGGGTTGTGTGAGATGGGTCAGGCGAGTGAAGCCGAGGAGGTGATGGAGGAAATGAGGGTGGTCGGGATCAGCCTGTCAGGGTATGAGTGGAGGAGTTTGGTGTATGGGTATGGGAGATTGGGTTTGTTTGAAGAAATGGTGAGAGCTGTGGATGGAATGGAAAGAGATGGTTTCTTGGTAGACACGGTATGTTCCAATATGGTGCTTTCGTCTTTTGGGGCCAATCAGGAGCTAGCTCAAATGCGACAGTGGCTACAGAGGACAAAACTGAAGGGGATTGCCTTGTCAGTTAGAACCTACAACACGGTACTAAACTCATGTCCCGCAATCATGGAGCTGACACAAGAGAACCTATGCAACTCACCTCTGTCGATCGAGGAGCTGAAGACAGTTGTTCCTGCTGAGGAGGTTTTGATTGTTGAGGAGTTGATGGATGATTTCACTGTTCTGCAAGAAGCAATGGAGTGGAGTCAGTTAGAGGTGAAGGTGGATCTGCACGGTATGCACACAGGTTCGGCTTACCTGATCATGCTGCAGTGGATGGAAGAGATGAAGCGGCGGTTTGGAGATGACACGTGTGCAGTTCCTGCAGAAGTTACGGTGGTCTGCGGAGTAGGAAAGCACAGCAGCGTTAGAGGGGAGTCACCTGTGAAGAAGATGGTGAGGGAAATGATGGTGCGAATGAAGAGTCCGATGAGGATTGATAGGAAGAATACTGGGTGCTTTGTCGCCAAAGGAAGAGTCTTGAAGGAGTGGATCTGTAATTGATTGGCCGTAAGTTCAATTAATGCTGCATTGATAAGGCCTTAACCATAGAAGGTCGGTTCATGGAATATATACAAATAGAGTCTAGGAAGCTTTCCGCCACAACAATGGCTAAACTAGATATAAATAGTCATCATGATTTACAACATTCAACAATGACCTGCAAATTGCGACGAGGTTTGTATCAGCAAAATGCGATAAGGTTTGCTTTCGATTTTAAGATGTGTCTATTTAATGAACTTTGAAACTCAATTTTATAGAATAATACCAGACAGAAAAGAAATACCTGCTGGGAATTGAACATGGATGCAGATTAGAACCAAGGCATCCACCAAATATACATCTTTCCGAGATTCTTGAGTGAAACAGCCTCAGCAATCAAGCGGCGAGCTTGTCCTTCAACTGCTAAAGGCAATGAAGGAGCAGCTCCGACTCCAACTACCACTCCTTGTAGCCTTCCCTCAATATTGCTAATAGCTTTCTGTGATATCAAATCGTAAATCTTTTAGAAAAAAATTCTACCAATCCCCAGGTCAAAGTTCTGTTTCAAGGTTGGTATTCTATGCTCAGTTGAAATGACACGACATCCGTACCTGGGCATGCGGGTTCTGAACTTCCACCCCACTAGACTTGTGGGACTTTGTCCATTCAACTAAAGGATCGTGAATAAATGTTTCAAGAACACTCATCAAAGTTTCACGGTGTGTCCTCAGCACTGAAAGTGTTATTTCAGAAACCCTGAGAAAGACGCCTTCATATCCAGTGATACCAAGCCCATCGATCATGTTCTGAAGGTTAATTCAAAAATAAACATGAGAATGAAGATATTTGCAAATATAAACTACATACTAGGTAAGAACCCATCGTTAAGCTATTAAAGGCACACCACTGAAGCTGCAATAGAACTGAAAATATGGACATTGGCAGATACATATAGTAAAACAGGGCATGATGACAGAAAGTGAGAACTGGGTGGGACCTACCTGGGTAAGCCTAAACGGCACCAACTCGGGTTTTTCCAACAGCAGACCTTTGTCGAATAAGCAACTGAAATCTACATGAACACAATCACCTGTTGTAGAATCAAACAGGATATTTTCACCATGTCTGTCACCAAGACCCACTATATGTCCAACCATGGACCACACTGCAGTTGTATGGGCATATGCGATCCGGGCTCTAAACCAAGCAGCCGGTTCAGAGAAAGTGGTTAAGAACCATTTATGGAAAACAGGGGGGAACATGGGAAGGATATTCTCCTTTAGCATTTCATCTTCAGGAACCTTTCCTTGGCATTGATCATAAATTCGTTTAATTTGAGGGTTTGTCCTCTGTCTATCAAATTTGCCACATTTTATATAGATGTCTTGCAGTATATGTCGGAGTCCGCGAGTATGAGGAACCCACTGTACCATTCCACAGTCCTCAGTGAGAGGAATAACTGCAAAGGTACGGATGTACAGCTTCCTTCGACGACTTTCAGGATATTTAGATAATAAACGGTTTATCGTTGCTGTAAACTCCATCATACGAGCATCTTTCCTCAGATCATCCTTTGGCTTGCAGAGGAAAGGGCGTTCAATGCCATCACTGCCAATTAGGACAATCTGAAAATGCAAGATAATACATTAGTAATTCAATTTTGAAACTTCTTCCCAAGGAAAATCAATTCAGAACTTCGGTTAAATAGCAAAATAGTCACTTAAAAAATAACAGTAATCAAATCCCATATGTTTCACTTCTCTTTCCATGATTGCTTATTCTATTAGTAACCCCATTTACATCCCAGACCCTTCTTTTATGTTTACAGTTTACTTATACTTTGAGAAAATCACTGAATATTAGTTTAAATCCCACTTAAAACATAAACACAGAAAGGCTAATCCTTGAGCCATCATAATTTACACGTACCTTTTTAGGTCTCTGAAGGGACGACAGAATCTCTGCCTCATCAAATATCCCAGATATTGTAGGAAGATCCGAACTGGAGAAGATATCAGAAGGCATGGTTCCATCAGAGCATGGGTCATATGTTGGCAGACTAACTGTGAGTGATTGCTGCATTGGCATGATGATCTCCAATGGCATCATTCTTTTCAAGGCACTGAACTCGGTAGCAACATTGATCGTCTTTGCTTTTTGCTGACCTGGATGGAAGCATAATCTTATTAAGTGATCAATAAGGGCCGCAAATTGGGTAAACAGTAAGTTGCCACTGCTTCCTGCAGCGAAGCCTTTTCGTGCTGACTGAATAATTTCTGCTGCAGCCTCACGTCTTGATGGCACTGTAGATTTCGAAACTGCAGCCATAATCCAAAGACCTTGTTGTGGGTATTGGCGAAGGACCGATGTAATGATGTGCTTCACAAGTTTAACAGTTTCTTCATTATGATGACAAATCCGAGAAACTAATTGAGGCAATACAGTTAACCACTGATATGTAGGCAAATCCTTTAGGCAACCTCTCATAATACTCTTAACCTGCCAAAAAGAAAGACGAATTATGAAAGATATGATCAATAAGACTGACATATATAGTAGAAAAAGTCCTTCAGATACAATACCTTTCCATGGACATCTCTCAAATCCTTGTTGGAAGAACCGCTCTTCTGGTAGAAGCTTCCAAAATCAAACCAGAGTGTTAACAATCTGGGAAGAGCTTGGAACAGATTCTTATGTCCCTTATGAAGCCCCTTCGCATAGTACAATAGAACATCTGGTAGATAAAACCACCAGCATTTGTCATTACTTGCTGGAGCAGCAATTATGGAAGCTGATGACAATGCTCTCGGACCCATATCACCATTTTCCTCTTGGCGCTTTCGAGCATCAGCAAGTAATTCTTCAAAGTACTTAGCCATATAGAAGTATCCTTTCTCCCACCTGGGCTGCAATTCCCTCACCCTGTTATAAAGACTGATCACATCCTCTTTCTGCTTCTGTCCAGTGTAATGGATCCACCTTGAGTATAGGAGGAGAGTTTTTGCGATATCACGATTTGCATTTGAACTCTGGGTATCATTTGGCAAAGCAGGTAAATTGAGAGGGACCAAAGAAAGGCTGCTAATTGATGACATTGCTGCAGAACCCACAACCTGTACAGGCATATTAAGAAGAGAATGCTGCAGCTCTGCAATTGCTCCATCAGAACGCCTTATACTCCATAAAAGTTTTGCCTTTTCCATGTGAACATTTGGTGCACCCGAAACCTGAGCTTCTAGAATTGCTCGGTTCGCAGTTTCATAATGATCAGCTGAGCGACAGAGTTTTGCATATTGCAACCAGCAGTTCCCGACCTGAGCACCAAGGGCACTTGCATCAAAAACTAATCTTCGTAGAGCAAGAAGTGGTTCTCTAGCCCAGAGTGAAGATTGAGTAAATCTGAGCCTGTTTTCCCAGTTCTCCATTAACTTTGAGAATTCCATGTCACTGACGTGAAATGACTTCTCCAAGAAGGATTCACCCACAAGCAAAGTGTGAAAGTCCTCTAGTTCTCGTAAAAAGTGAAGTTTTACAACATGTGGGTAAGCACGCATGTAAGAGTCCATTCCTGCAGCCGCCAAGGGAGCAATCAAAGCTTGTTTGGACAGAGCAATTTTCTCAGCAACCGCGAATTGGTCCTTCTTCATCATAGCTTGTAAAATTTTTGCAACATCCATGTCAAAAGAAGCATTACTTTCTGAGCTGCTGCAGAGTAAACCCTCATCACTAGCACCAGCTATGTACTCATCCATCAAGTCCCACCTACCAAGCCTCCATGCTGCTTGTACTCCTTGCATTGACCATGTTTTCTTGTATTGAGGAATCCGAGAAACTAAACCATCCACATGAGTAACCATGGCCTGAAGATGGCACATATTGAGCAAACAATTGAGAACATCAGAATGCCGTTGAACTGAATATGGTTCCATCTGCAAAGCCTGTTCACAAGAAGTTAAAACTTCTGCCCAGTTTCCTGCTTTTTTATTTATGAGGAGTTGGTCTTGTAAACATAACGACTTCCTTAAACATGCCAAACCTGACAATCCATCAGGTTCATCAAGGAAGCTATATATTTCCATTAAATATGAAACATCATCATCCTCAAAAATGCCACTTCTCTCTGCTGCAGGATTGAAGGAGCCAGACTGTTCCCGCACATAAAACTCAAAGTACATTAAAGCTCTTGCATAAGCTTGACACCTAAATGAGGCTCTTGCCAGGGTTACCTTTGGTATTGCATCCACAAGTTGGTAAACATTTTTACACTGTATTAGGAGTTGCTCCTGATTCGAGGCAAGATCCGGATTCTGCTCTTTCATCTTTAAAAGCTGCTGTCTAGAAGCTGATGACTGCAGGGATTGGGAAAGAGCTACCTCCTGGCCAACATCATCTGCCCATTGACCGAGATTATCAAGAAGAGTAAATACAGCCTGAAGGCAGACTTCACTTTGCCCAGAACTGATCCAATAAGCTGTCCCCACATTATTCTCTGATGCTGCAGCATTAAGCACAGAGAGAATTTCTTCTGTTATACCATCACGAGCCTCCTCAGAACCATGACATACAGCATTCAATACCAAGTATGGCAACAAATATATTGCTGTTTGCATGTCATGGCGCACTATGCCTCTACAAGAATTGAATATGCTAGCACGGGAACCAGTGGCATGGGTAGTTAACTTTCTAATCCAGCAGTAAATCCATCTCCTGAAGGACATAGAAGGGCGGTATATTGGGCCAGATGATGCAGAATCACCCATACTAGGAAGCTGGAATCTAGAGGTCAAGCAAGGGGCAATTATCTCCTTAACATAATTAGAAAACCGATCCCACAGTTTCTGCCCCCTCCAGTGAAGTCCATCACGAGTACTGTTTGATGACGCAATCCCCTTGGAAGCTACTTTGTTCTTCGCTTTCTGAGGCACAGAAGTTGCAAAATTTTCATCCAGTGAAGCTTCACATCCTGCAATCTTTAGCAGCTCCTGGATGGCTAGTGCAGCTGAGTCCTGAATAATGGTATCAGGAGCAGATCTAAATGCCCTAGCCAGGTGCTTGTGGATCAATTCAAAAATGAGGTCATCATCTGAACATTCGATTTTAAATCGTACAGATGAAAAACCTTTGACTTTGGCAGGGTCAACAGCTCCAAGTAGTCCAACGCAATCAGCACAGATGAGCTTAAGACGCTGCCCAACTGCTGTTCTAGATTCTTCCGCACATCCTCGAAGTAAGGATGTAATTAAGGAGCTTAAAATATCCATGTCTGAACCCGCTTCACCATTAATCATAGCAGTGACATCCCCCCTTCTCAAGTTGAGCAACTTACTGAATTCACAAGCCACCATATACCTCACATTCAAATTTTCATGATTCAAACCATCAATGAAGTCCCTCAACTGATCCTTCAACGTCATTGCCCCACGAGCTTCATGTATAGCATTATTGATTTCTGTTAAAGCAAGGATATTGGGCAACAAGGGGAATTCACGAATGTGCTGCTTAAGAATCATGCGGTTCTTCAGTACAAGCTCTTCCAAAATCTCCACCACTTTATCCATATGTGCTGGAGTCGTTTTTTTGTCTCTCTCAACAAAAGGAATTAGAGAAGCAAAAACTTGAGAGATGACATGCTTAATGCTGGATGGTGACACCTGGCTCAACTGCTTAATGAAGAAATGCAAGACTGAGAGACCTAACAGTTGCAGACTTTCTTTATTGATGGCATGCATGATAAGTACCATAAGTTTTGGCACATAAGTAGTAAGATGAGAGCCCATCATTTTAATCAGCATCTCAATTCGTTTCAAGGCTTGTTTCTGAAGTGACACATCTTCTGCATGGAGTAATTTTCTATCAATACTATTAAGAAGACCCACAAAATGGTTTTTCAAAAAGTTTGGAAGGTCCTCGGAACCAGTGAGAACTCTGGCAACCTCCTTGACCATCTGTGGTACTCTTACTAACCTGTGGTAAAAGTTAAATGAGTGCAATTTCAATCATTAAAACCATAATATATGCAAGAGGAAGAAGAGAAAGAAAGTGGGATAAATAAATAACGATAATAGCAAATGATCAATTAATTTGATATCCCCTGTGCACTGTGTTGAAAATTTTGAGTGACATAACCTATATGTTGGTCAAGAGTATTTGCATCAAAAAGAAAGTGAAATTTTGACAAAGAAGATGGGATTGATAACATCATAAGTTCTGTGCTAATTGCAAATCCTAAAAGAAATTTGAGTTAGCATACCTTCTCTCTATCTCCTCTGAGTCACCACCTTCTAGAAAGCATATAAGTTCATCAAGAAGTGCAGGTAGTGCAGCTGCAAAAATTTCTTGGCTGTCTGAACCAGTATGCTCCTTGTAAAACTGCAAGGCAGCAAGCAATTCCACTTCATTTGCTCGATGAAGAGTAAATGCCAGCACTTTAGGCAGCCAATTGACTATTAGTGGTATCAGATCAGTGTTTAAAGACTTGGCCAATTCAAGCAAGTTGCAAACAGCTTTTTCATTGTCCTTCTGAGATACCACAAGCTTCGGAAGGACAACTGGAACCATCTTTTTGAGGAGGTTCTCCATCTCAATACCAAAGACAGATTCTGCAACCTCTCTGATCATCTCTGGACGGTTCACAAGTCTCATAGATAGATAATCATACAGTTCATTTCGAGCATGAACAGCTCTTGATAGGATTTGTTCGAGTCCTCCTTTGAGATGATAGTAACAAGATTTGTGTATTAACCTGGAAGCATTCATCCTCACAGTTACATGAGGATTGTCAAGTTGGTCCACCAATAGTATAAGAGAGAACAAGAAAAGTTGATTATGAATATCCACTGAACTCATAATTTCTGCAGTAGATTCCAGAAGAGTTTCAAAGATCTCGGGATCCTTTGCTGCAGCCAAGGCATGCTTAATTATGTCCAAGAACATTTGCTCTTTATTTTTACCGTCAACATCCTCAACAGGAAATAAATAAGTCAAAACTGAATCTTCAGAGAAGGAACTGACTTGAGAACAAAAAGCTTCTCTTATCCCTTTGTTTCTGCAAAGTAGGAGATAATCAATACATTTAGTCCACTCATATCTAGATTTAATCAAAGTATGGGTAGGCACATGTAAAAGGATCCGCCTGATATTCTGCACACAAGCAATTTGAACCTCCTCGGATGATTCGTCATAGATAAGTTTAAAAAATAGAGACTGTAGATTCATGAACGTATCCTCTGGAGTGAAGTCACTGTGTTTTGTCTCTGGTGATGGTATGATAACCTTATGCATTTCATGGGTACGGATAATGCGCATGTCACACTTTGAACACCAAAAGCCTCGTATCAAGAAATTCATTGTCCAATCATTTTGCTCCGTGTCCATGCTAGGGAACAATTTGCACAAACTGTTATCATGCTGACCACCATTGCATGATCCATAAAGGCAAGAAAAAAAACCAATTGAGAAGGGAATACTTCTCTTCACTTTTTCATGCTCACAGCTCCATAAAAGCCTGCAAGTTGGGGTTGATACAAAATTAAGGAACGCAATCAAATAATAGGCTCGTGATAACTTATCAGTTAGAAGCATATCGCATTCAAATTCAAATACTACTGCAAATTTTAATAGAGCTCAAGAAACAGTACAACAAAATGTACTTACTCCACCAGCCTTCTGAATAAATGAGTAAGTACACCAAAACCAGACCAGAAGACAATCACTGGCATGGATATGATGGCTTCGACTATAACATCCTCTGCTTCATCATGGAGACACAAGTCCAGAATTTCAAGGTTATCTTCACCATTCAAGCCAGCGCCTATCTTGGACAATACTTGCAGTGACTTAACTTTCGTTTTCAACAGGGTACTACATTGTTCAGAGACCATAGTTGGGTGAGTCCATGGAAGTTTGAGCAATACAGCCATATAGCCTGCATCAGCTACATCACTGAAAAGCTTCTGCTTGACAATGAGAGGACCTGAATTCATAGATATGCTCAATTTAAGGAAAATCGCAATGCAGCATCATTTCAAATCTAGCCGCCTGACGTAAATTTAATCACTATTCAGACTTGGGATTGGGTTATTACACTATGAAAACACATCATCCAAAGTCCTATATAGGCTACTTGTTCCGCATCACAAATTACTTTCCGTTAATTATAGTTCTTATTTAAAGCAATGACTGTATGATCAAATAGATTCTCATCACATTTATCAAATTCTAAGATGATTGCTATGTAGGTTCAGTGACCAATCAGGGATGCATGTATGAGACTAAAATGAAGATTTTTCAGCTTTTAGTTGGAAGTCAGATGTTCTTCTGTATTTAGCATGAACTGAAATATGAATCTGATTTCCTTACTTTGTAAAAGCAGTATGCTATGAATGGCTTCCAAGTACAGAAAAATATCAAGTGTTACTGGGCGTTCTTGCTTTGCCTGCAAAATAAATTCACAGGTAAATTGAGCTGAAAGTCTACCTGGACAGTATTCTCACTGGTTGAAAAAGAGAAATAACTGTAAGCCTACCTGCTCGGTTATCCAAGGTACCCATGAAAATGCTTGCTGGAAGATGGACAAAGACAAACTCGTACATGGGTGCTTAGAGAAAGCAACACAAAGAAGGGAAAGAGACGTCAAGGCAACATTAGGTTTGAAGTGGCCACACTTAACTGTTGGAGGTTTTAACACATCAATCAGAGAAATAACTTTCAAGTGTAGTTTGTCAGCATAATTTTCTTCTTTTCCGCTAATAACTGGAGTTCTATGCTTCAGCTGGATATCATCTGCCAATGCTTCACCTTGTGGAGGTATCTTTTGGCGTTTTATATTGGGGGCATGCCCCTGCTCAAGAGACCTCTTTTCTCCTACGTTAGAGAATTTTGATTGGCCATATGAAGCGGATATCTCCAAACTATTTTTACCAATTTCAAGGACTCCAGACTGATCAAGACCAAGAATAGAAACTGCTATCTGCAAGCACCTTGTGATTAGAAAGCAAGGTTCAGGATTGCAAATTATTTTGATAAGTAGCTCCGGCCTCCAAATATCAGGTGGACAAGTTTTAGCGATCTTCACGTAAGCATTACAAAGTGCAGCCTGAAATCCAGATAAGTGAAGTGTCATCATCTCTTTTCACAGTTTATGTCGGGATTTCGACAGCTAGTATGTAAATGACTGCATGAAATTATTTATTGAGCTAATGGAAATATGTAATGTAACATGATATTATGTATAATAACCTTAAGTTCCCCACTTCTACTTTTGCCCATTGAGAGAGGAAATACTCTAATTATGTGAGGAGCTGTATGCCTGACAACATCATCAGTACAATATGGGTAGATTGCCTCAAGACAATTGCCAATAGAGGCATCATAGACTCGGTTCCTGAAATGTTAGATTGAACTATTACTCATTGGCAGTCTCACAGAAATAACCTTTGATAGAGAATATTTAGTAGAATAGTTTAAGTCTACAAGCTTGCAATGGACCAGGAATCAATAGAAAAGTCATGTTCCTCTAGCATACAAAACTACCAATGTGAACTGATGTAGAATAATGCAAGCCAAGACCAATCAGCATATACTGCACAAGCTTCTTTTTTTTTTGGCCAAAATATACTGCACAAGCTGACCGCGAAAAAAATGAATATTAACAATAAAATAGGCCTGAGAGATGTTTTATCCTATACTGACGTACAGAACAAAGTCAGTGATAGGATTACTAGTGATATGAGCTTCCGTATTACAAGACGACAATGTAAAGATAGAAAAAACTGTTCTTTTTCCCCTTCAAATGCAGATTGCTGAGCAAAGCAGCTAAATAATAGAAATGATTGACTAAAATAGTTAAGTTTCTCGAATTTAAAAATTCAGGCATCAATTTATAAAATTAACAAAGTTGTGTGTAGATTACCAGAAGGCAAAACAAACTGATCAGAGATCCAGATGTCTGATCTTTTTTAGGATCATAAGGCCTTCCATCAAACTAACTGCAGACTAGGAGAGCCCAGTTAATGTTACAGTGATCTACGATTTTCCTCCAAAATTTTAAACTTAAGCTACACATAAATTCAAGAGCTCCAAGTCCAGAAAAACATTTTAACAAAAAAAGACTTTAAGCTGAATAGTTTTATTTCTATGCTTGCAGCTTCTCATTAAACATGATCTAAATACAAAATTCAGAGCATCTATAAATGCAGTATAGCTCCAAACTAAGAATTTATTCATATCAAAGAAACTATTCCCTACCACTAATTGTTAGAATGCTAGCAACACTAACAGCTTTAAGAAGGCTGGAAGCACCTGTACACAGAGAGACCATCGCTGTCCTCATTGAGTATTGTGGCTACTGACAAAATTAAATTCTCTTGTGGAACAATATCAAAGCTTACTGAGGATGCGATGATGCGAGCAAAGTCCAGACATGCCTAAACAAAAAAAATTCATTAACTATGTATATACAAAACAAGCAAAGCTTTTCCCTCAAAATCAAGAAGTGAGTACTACCCACCATTTGCAAATCAGCATCTCCATAGCATAAGAGAGAACATGTGGAAGAGACGAAAGACAAGCTGAGGAGACCTTCAACAAATATCATTCCATCTGATATACATTTACTTAAAAGCTTTATCATCCAAGTTGTGAAGGTCTGCCATCTCCTACTTCCGTTAAGGTTCATCAAAATGCCAAAGCCATCAGAAGGTTTGTTACAGTCAGGAAGATCGCATAAGCAAGCTGAGTCACCAGCACCAGCAATACCAGCAAATGACCCACTGAAACATTTTAAAGTCAATCTTATGGATCCTGAAACGCGTGATTCATCTCCGTTTATTGACATTGCATACAACAGATCTGGAGGCAACACAAAATTAAAAAGCACTATTATGATGCATGTTGAATACAAAAAATAGCACCCTTGGAAACTAACACGAGAAATTCAATTTAAAAACAAAAGGAATACCTAAGGAGAAGCAGTATACTTTTAATGTACATGATGGTCATAGAAAGTGTAATGTCACAATAGGATTAAGTAAATGAGTATGTTACCCTAAAGATAGCTAGATTGGCCAAAATCATGGCCAACTTGAGTAGTAACATACTAACTTAACGAAGTATATTCAATGACTCAGATTCTTACCTTCAATCATCACCATGCAATCAACAACAAATTGTCGGTAAGCATCACGTTCCCTGGACCACAGTAAAGATAGAAGAGATCCCATTGCTTCAAAAATAACCGCATGTCGACCACTGGTACAATAATTAATCACACATCAAACATAAATACAATATGTTCTTATCACATGCAAGAAAACGTTGAGAACACCACTAACAATATATGATGTTATCTTTAGGGCAGGCAAAGTTCAGCAAATTAACTTATACAAACCATATTCTGGAAAGCTATGCCTGCGTTTGCATGTAATTTTCATAGTGATAAACTATAAATCCACTAACGAGATTGCTTGTACTTAAAACAATAAATATCAAGACAAATAAGAGAGGGATAAAAAAGTGTTTCTTAGAGATAATTAACTACTCTGGAATAAGAGGGGACTTCAATAGATATAGATATTTGGTAAGTAATTCTTACGAGAATGAAGGTTCCGCAAAGAAGGGCAGCATCCGGCCAATTACCGGTAAAACTGTGGTTGCTTTTCCATGGAGAAACACACCGGGAAAATTTTTTGCAACATGGGAAATGAGCTTTAACACAGCTACCACTTCTCTTTCATTAGCTGAAGGAGACATAAACAAGAGATTGAAGAAATAATTAGACAATCCCTTTAGTTGCAGAGAACAGAGAACAAAATCGCATACAATCTTGGCATACTAAGCATTAGAAACAAATGAAACACTTTAAGACGTACAGATTATGATTATTTTATGAGTCTTCTAATTGTAAAAGCACAAACCAAACTAGTTATTGGTAGGCATTCCTATGGTTCCATGGCCAAACGCAGTTGGCACTTCGCAACGCTAAAATAGATAACCTAAACCGATCAAAAATTTCGAATGAGCAGAAGTATAACTTTCAATTTCACTAAATGAGTATAATCGCTTGAGAAACGGGGCTATTGTCAAGTGATATCGCCTTAAATGAGTGAACAAAACCCTCCAGTAGAAGCAATTGCAGGTATATATGCTCCCAAACACAACAATCGTACGACTGTGAGCATAACGAAAAGTATAAGTAAGTACGATCAGCGAGGAAGAGGTACCGGAAGGCGAAGCCACGACATACGCGTGGAGGAGATTGGGGAGGACGGCACGAAACCTGGTCTCCAACGCGTCGTCGTCTCCGCGGCCACTGTTAGGCGGCGTGGAGGAGGATGCGGCTATGCGTTCACGGAGCTCGTGGACTAGGCTCGATAGATTGCTCCGCGACGCCATGGACGACGGAGCAGCGGCCGTCTTTCTGAGTCTTATACACGGAGTCACGCACTGTCACTGTGTTTACTTGGTTTCCCGTTTCCCTCTCAATTTCGAAAGGTGTTCCGACGAATGTCGTCGACTGTCGGCTCATTTCCCCGCAAGTGGACTATGGAGTGATATGTGATAATAATAATAGTTTTAAAAATAACAAAAAAATGGCGCCAACGATAAAAAATGGCGAGAGCATATTAGGATTTAGGCCTGGCCTAAGAAATTTGAGCCGAAATCCTAAGCCCAGTGTTTTGAGACGAAATCTTAGGCCTACTACCTACATTTGTGGATATAATTAAATAAAAAAATATTAATTTACCAACAAAAAATAAAAAATAAAAATAAGACGAATGTTATAGAAATAGAAAACGTTTTAAGTTATATATATATATATTACTACAAAGTGGAGCTCATTTTCAATGGGATGGTAATTTCAGAAAAATAATATAAAAAAGTTATATTTACTCAATTAATAATATGTAGCGAAATTGGTGATTTATAATTTTGAAAAAAAAAATATTGTTTTGGTGCTTAAATTCGTACTATTTGACATCTGATACAATCAATAATTTTAAAATGTATCATTAAATATGTCGTATTATTTTAATTCTAATAATATTCTTATTTATTGCAATGTTAAATAAAAAATTGAATATAATAATTAAGTAAATATATATTTTATACGATAATGTAATTTGCAGATGATTTCTTCATGTAAAAATAGATATGTAAAGGTTTCTAAGGATTTAAACAGTTTGTTAGTTGATTTTTTTTTATATATAAATTATTAGTTGACTTTGCATCAAATTACAATTTGCTATCTAGTTCTGTGTAATTTGCTTTTGATGAAAATTTGTATTTTATTTATCATCTTTATGTGTTTGTGAAAATTGCTAGTTAAACATTTGAGAAATTTGCAATTGACCAGTTAAATTTCACGAAATTGCGCACTTTGGAAAAATTATACAATTTAGTAACTGACATGTTAAAATATGTATGTGCACGTCTTTGTCAGTATTTAACAATAAATTAGACGGAGTTAACAAATTGTAACATTTTGTAAATCAACTTAACCACTTGTTCAATTAGCAAATAGGCAGTTTGTCCTATTTTTGCATTTCTCATTTATATATATATATATAACCATGACAATTTAGTTAATAATAAGACGTGGAGTAATTTAAAGTCCGGGTCGGACCATAGTCTAGGTCAATTGGACCCAAGTCGACCCCTAGTTTTTGGTTTTTTTGTTGTATTTTTTTCAGCTTTCGATTTTTGTTTAAATAAAAAAAAAATTATTAATATATAAAGTTTTAAAATATGATTTCATAATTTTTTCTATTTATTTTTATTTTTCATCTGCCACATCAGTATTCTGTTAGTTAAACTTGACGACAATAGTAATTTGGATTAAATAACAACATTCTAAAACACATAAGGTACCAAGAAACAGCATATGATTATCATCCGATCACATGACCCAAACATATGGTATCATTGGACCTATTAACCTCCGTACTATCTTAAACTAATTGAGAAATAGATATCTTAAAGAGACAAATGATTACATATAGTGAGTGTGGGGTGTTATAAGTCAAAACTCAACATTTAAGGCACCACACTTGTAAATTAGACGGATGGATGGACTCCTTGCTTAAAGAACAGGAAGATGACGTGACCAGGACGCGACCACGACGACATCGTTTTGTCTGGCGGGGATGCGGGTAACTGTCCTTTGTTGGAGCCTTGTAGTTAGTTTACTTGAAAAAATTACCTTTCAGTATCTCAACTATTGGAGTAAGTATATCTGGTACCTATATTTATGTTGCAACAAAATTTCATATATTCTCGCATGTAACATTATTCTAAATGAAAATGCATGCCCTGAAAACTAGGTGATGTTCATGTTATTACCCTAATATGAAATGTGGGTTGGTAGTGTTGGGTATTGATAGTGACGGCTCAATAAGGAAAATACCACAGAAACCCAATAACTTTGCAGGGGTAAAATTCATATAATTCAAACAGGGTCGGACCACAGTAAGATTAATTTGGCCCTCATAAAGCGGTCCAGTATCAAACCCAAACTAAAGTGGATGCCAAAGCTCCATCACATGTCGTCATTGACCAATGTCAAAGTCTTGTACTGCTCGCCATGGGAGCGCTTGCCAAGAGAGTTTAATCTCTAAACTCTAGTCCCACAAACCGACACTAAAGATATGACCACGATATCCCGCGTATATCATGCACATATTCTATAAAGATTACATACGGTAACTGTAATATTACACCATAACCGTAATATCTGTTATCCTAATATTTACCGGCACAATATTCCACAAGATATTCAGTGGCATGTACCGGTTTGATCTCCTCACTCTATAAATACTCTTGTTTTTCAATACGTTCAGAATGTTTTGAGTTCATATACACAGTATACTTATTTAAACATATGAGAGAGACTCGGAGGCACCCTCTCTGTTGTGATCCCCTTCTTGCAGGTTCACCGGAGCTCAGGCGAAAGCGCGTGATCATCAATCTTTTGGCATACAATTCACTGTCAAGTCAACACTTGTCGTCGTCTGTGGGAAATACGAGCAAAACAGTCATGCAGACTCGCTCTAACCGCAATCGTCGGAAGCAGACTCATGAGCAATCCTCAGACAGCTCTGAATCCGTCGCCGCTTCGCCGCTCCCTCAAGAACCTGCTAGCCAAGTCAGCACCTGAGAGTTTCAGACTCAACACATAGTAAATAGCCTTAGATCATAAATTTTATTTAGTAAATAATTAAAATATGGGCAAAATTTCATAACTCTTTTTTTTTTATAACAATATGTTTTTTATAACAATAATTTAAAAAACTAATTAAAAATCTAAATTAGTAACTTCCAAAAGTTATGGAGTAATTTTGTTTCCTTCATCCCTAGATATAATCATTAAAAGTGTACTATATGTTAAAAAATTGCAACGTTTTAATTTTTAAATCGTATCCACGATAAATTTGTAACAATTTGTAAGTTTGGTGCGTTTTTGTACATTTTATAGACGTTTGGTATGAAGTAAGCAAAGGCGTGTTAGAGATGCAACTTTCGCGCTTAATTAGGCGCCATTTTCTAAATAATAAATATTTCCTCTCCACTATTTAATATTTATAGAAAATAGTATCTTTTCCCTAAATATTTACCACCTGTTCCTGAATACGATTTCCCGGTACGATTCCGATCACATTTCGTCTTCACGACGAACTGCTCAGCTTCTTCCGTCTGTACCCCTCTGATTCCAATCTTCTCCTGTATTCTCCATGGCGGACTGGTCGCAGTTGCCGAAGGATCTGCTCGGCGTAATCTCCGATTGCCTCGACTCGAAAACAGACGTCATCCGCTCCCGATCGGTCTGCTCCACGTGGCGGCAATCAATGGTTTCTACAAGATGCCGCTTGTCTAGCTGCTCGCCGGTCGTCCCTAACGACGGTTTTTCTGATCCCGCATGGGGGATGCCGCTCTTCCTCTTCCTTTCCAAACGTACCATCTTCCTGATCAGCTTGCCAGACGGAACTGATTCCAGTCCCATCTGGCTGATCAAGACCAGAGACGAAGTCCCTCTCAAGCTCTTGAACCCTCTCACCAGGTCTCAATTCAGTCCTCTTCCCAACAACTTCCCCAAAACTCTGGACACATTGAATTTTAGGGTTTTAGAATTGGGGATTGAATACGTTCTGCAGTATATGAACTTCCGGACATCGGGCGTACCTATTGGCCACGGGAGCGATCTTTACATGGAAAGAGTCGCCTTTATGTGCTTGAATTGTGCTGAGTTTGTGTTGCTAACGATTCATGTTTCTGGGAAATTAGCTGTCTTTAAGTCCAAGAAAAAGAAATGGAGCATTATCGGTGACATGCCTTCACCATACGATGATGTTATACTCCATAAGGGCGAATTTTACGCTGTTGATTGTGTTGGGAGGACAGTGACTGTTGGGTTGGATTTAACTTTGAATTTGATTGCTGACCCTGTTTTCGGTGGTGATAAGAAATTCTTAGTCGAATCAGTTGAAGAACTGCTGTTGATTGATAAGTACTTAACTGTCGATGCAGACGATGGTGGGGACACAGATGTGGCTGAGGATGAACACGGTTTCATTTTCCATGAGAGAACTGTCAGGTTCAAGGTTTACAAGTTGGATAGGAAAGGGCAGAAATGGATTAAAGTTAAGGACATGGGAGATAAAGTGCTGTTTATAGGAGATGACTGTAGATTTTTTGCCATGGCCTCTGATTTGAAGGCTTGCAAAGGGAATTGTATACTTTTCGCAGATGATTTCTTTTTGACACCCAGAGAAGATGATCCGGTTATACAAAATAGATGTGATATTGGCGTTTATGATATGGAGAATGGTAAAATTGGGGCGTTGGAAGATTACAGGGCTTTTTCCGAGTTGTTTTGGCCACCACCTGCATGGATCACCTCAAAGAGCACGGAAGTAAGTTATGCTCTGTGATAATTTCTACTGCTCTTGCTAATCTTGACATGCACTATTGATCATGCTTGCTATGCTAGTTAATTCAAGACCATATCATGCCTTTACTAAATCTGTTGGAGATCACCACATGATTTGTTTGTTGATGAAATAAATCTGCAAAGTTAAAAGAGATCCATGAATTAGTCAAAAGGATGATTAAATCATCGGACTGATTACCAGTGATATCTTTGTTTGCTCTATTGAAAAGCTTCTGTTTTTTGCTTTGACTTAGTTCATAGGCATTGCCTCTAGGGCTGACAATGGTTATGGTACGGGTATGACAAATACCATAACCATACCATATTTTTAAACCACATACCATAACCATTACGGGTACAATTTTCAATACCATAACCATTAAAATAACCGTGGTTATTAACCATGGTTTTACCCGTATATCCATATTTATTCCACACATGTAATATAATAAAATACCGAAAATTTTATTTAAAAAAAATACATAAATCTATATTTTCAATAATAAAAATATATAAAACTAACATCATAGTTATTTATTACATGTATGTACTATACTTTCATTATTTAGTATATATTAGTTTATTAATAATAATTAATTATTATATTTATATAATACCCATGGTTATAACCATGAGTATAGCTCAAATACCATAACCATAACCATTATGGATAGAAAATTCATCACCATAACCGCACCTCACCATAATAGTACGGTTAACCATTTTAAACAGTAACGGTTATAACCATGGTTATGAGTTTTTCACTGCACCATTGCCGGCCCTAATTGCCTCTAAGCCTAATTTATTCATAATCCGTTTGAATTATGTCAAAATTGGACTTTTCAAACTGCTAAACATGTAATTGTTGCAGCAGACACTAAATCCATAGGAGCTGTGGTCGTCATAAGGTGAAGTTGGTTTGATCCCCAGTTGGGCCAGTCCGGTACAACCGAGGTGAATCATTCTGCATAACTGAATTACAAATTACAACCTCTGTAAATGTTCATATCAGATGCGATGCAATGTGGAAGGTACTTCTTGCCTTTCCTTTTAGTTTCATAATGAAATGACTTTCTAATAGGTCTCCATGCTTCATTTTCGTTAATAATGCATCGCAATTGTCTTGCATCAGCCAAGATGCAATAACTACAGTAGAAGGTGTAAGCATAGATGGCATTTTGATGGGAGATATTTCACATTTTATTCTACAGTCAATTTTTTTTCTTAATTATAAAATATTAGAATTAAGTAATTTTTATGTCAATGACATTAATTTATAAAAATAACACTTCAAATTGAAGTCATATCGAAATGAGTATATTGTTTCAAAGATAGTATTTTTTTATGTATCATCTTAATATATCAACCTAATAAGCAGTTCAATACAAAAATAACTAAAATTTAAATTTAAATTTCTCACTAAAATTATTAAAATAAACAATGATTAAAAAAGTATTCTTTATATAAATGATATAATAAATAAATAGTAAATCCGTGTAAAGATTAATATTAGCACTCATTATAAATCAACCGTTGTGATTCTCAAAATTTGATTCACATAATTTCTTAACTTGCATCTAAATTAACTTTTTGATAATTAATGTAATTAGGTTAAGTAACTATTTGATAATTATTATTATGAAAACATGCATTTTATTTTTTTGTGTAAATTATTAGTTGAACTTTAAAAAAATATGCAATTTGCTAGTTAAATTTTACAAAAAATTGCACTTTGCTAGTTGAACTTTGAAAAAAATTACACTTTGTTAGCCACACATATATAACAATATATGTTCCGATCATCATCTAAAAGTTAAATTAAACTAACAAATTGTAACTTTACGTAAAATTAATTAGTAATTTGTTTAAAAATAAAGTTCAACAATAATTGATCAGATAAATGAAAATAAATACTCTTAAAGTAAATTTTTTTTTGTTCAAAACTCTTAAAGTAAATACTACTAAATAACTGCTGCTTGCAAATAAATACTCTTATTACCTGCTGGATTCAGATATGTAATGGATCGACTAATAAATCGATGCCCAAGCATTGACAATCATCATGTCTGTAAAACAGGAATTGTTACGATGATTAAGTCTTCTAACTTGAACTGTAATTGTCTGCTAACTTGAACTGTAAGCACTGCTAAAGAATATATATAATTACATATGATTAGCTACTCCGATCAACTCAGCTTCCATCAAATCCACACTTTCCGAACTCAGTCCCGCTCGGGAGCGTCACGAGCCGTAACTCTCCTAGAGCTCAAGTTTCCAGTGTAAGACCAGACCTTCTCGAAATCAGCAGCAGCGTCCGCCTTTGTAGGGGCCGGACTTCCATCTTCCGAGGTCGAGCAGAAGGATGGGGTTGCAAAGGGGGAGTCGTTGGGTGTGTGTTTGATGGAGAAGGGGCTCGGAGCGAGTCTCTTCTGTATAGGGAGGCTGCCACCAAGGCCTCCTCCCCTGCTGAAAATGGAGGTGGAGTCGACCGTGACGCTACATCGCGTCGCATTGTCCACATACATGACATCGTCGATCCTCGCCGTTATGTTGAAGGCTAGACTTTCAGTTACTCGAGAGTAGCTTTCGAGGATCGATTGTCCCACATCCTGCAACAGACCAACCAAACCAAACTCATTTATTTCTTTATTCTTTGGGTTAAATACCAAATAGCTACTGAACTTTGGACGTTTTGCAACGAGCTACCCAAACTTTGAAAATTCAAAACGGGCTACCTCAACTTTGAAGAAGGTGTAAATAGCTATCTCCGTCCAATTTCTGACGAATTTTCAACGACTTTCCAACGACAGTTGACGGAAAATTGGACGGAGGTAGCTATTTGCACCTTCTCACAAAGTTGAGGTAGCACGTTTTGAATTTTCAAAGTTTGGGTAGCTCGTTGCAAAACGTCCAAATTTCAGTTAGCTACTTGGTATTTATCTCTTATTCTTTAATAAAATCTGGATTCTAAATAACGATTGATTAGGGTAACTAAAATTGAAGTTTACAACTGAAACCAAAAATTATAAAAACTCAGTAAATGTATAGACGTACAAACCTTATTGAATTGGATCTTGTTCATGTCCAATGAAGTCTGTGGAAGCCCCGGAAAACGAATCCTCAAGCTGCGTAATAGCGTCTCTGCTCGTTGAACGAGAAAATTGTTCTTCCCCGTATCACTTACCAAACCCTTCACTTTGCCCCACGATGATCGCTTCGCTTTGCCATCCCTCGCAAGTTTTCTGTAATCTTTCTGCTTCCAAACATGCACTGCAGCCTCAACCCGGTTGGCTATCTCTAGGGTGTGATGCTCCGATGAAAGGTCAAGACAGTTAAGGAGACATTCTGGGGAGAATTGCTCAGCAGTAATGTATCGGTAGATGATTTCTCCAAGACAAGCTTTTCCGTTCTGTCGAGGGGACAAAAGAAACAACAATTATAAGACAATCAATTACATGAATTATCATATGTTTGCGACTTTAGCAAAAAAAGAAACAGAAAAAAGCAGGTGCGAATGTATGTATGATTCTATACCTTTGGCAGGGTCTCCAAGTAAGCACTAGGAGTCTCCATCTCAGCAAGAACACTCCCATTAATTGCCATAGCCGCCTTGAGAATCTGATTCGTGCAATCTCTACACTGCTGCAGCCGCTTCCTTGACTCATCAGACAACCCATTTGGTGGCACTTTTGGGCACGGCAGCCACCATTTCTCTTCCTGCCTAATCGACAGTCTCCCTGCAGAAACACCCATTGAATTCTTCTCACAATCATTGCCTTCATCCACCACTCGATCCACATACCAGAACTCTGTCTCAGAGAATCCATCGAGCATGGCTATCAACATTGCATCGAGCTTCTTCAGAGCAGGAAGGTTGATGTAAAGATCGGACCTAGGGCGGGTGGCCATGACTTCGTAGGTTCCGCCACCTGGGAATTGCTGTATTGAGGGGACGAGCTCGACTATGGAGTCACTCACGCATAAGAGCCACTCCATTTCTCTATGCCACATTGACTTTTTTTGTGGTGCTAGTGGCTCTAGCCTCCATAGCTCACCAAACACAGTAGCTATTATTTGGATCAGAGCATCATCATAGGTTATCATATGAAACTTACCAGACTAATACGATGTGGTTGAAGAAACTAAGACAAATGCTAACCAGAAAGATTGGTAATGGCGTTCGATATAGCAAGGGCAGTGCAGACCCCTTTGCCTCCACCGGACATGTCTTCACCGAGGAGAAGTTTTGCAAACCTCTCCTTCATCATCTCAACTTCTGCAAAATCAGACCAAATTCAACACAGGACCATCAGTTTCGCACTTTTCAGATACATGGTGATAGAAAATTTCAGATGCTGCAAAAATAGAGTACCGATTTTCGGTAGAATTAGCTCAGTTGATCGAAGAATTTGGCGAGTAATGTACTCGCAGAGAGAAAAATTTAAAATTGGAAATATTAGAACATCTATAGCATCTTTCCTATGTTTCTGGCTTCATAACCAAATTGGACGGCATCAAAATTCGACAAAATTAAAGTTTCTGTCTCCTTCCTCGTAAACACAGAATTGAAGTGGCTGCTGTAGCATTGCAATTGGATCCCTAAATTACCTGTTAAATCACCCGTGTCCTTCCTATCCTTCTCGTCCCACACCACCACATCTCTACCGCCAATCACCGGCACCATCACCGGTGTCCTAAGGTTGAAGTTCCAAGGGGGCAGACGGAGAGGAGAGGAGGCGATCGAGCTGGAGGCGGCTTCTCCATCGAAATGCAAGTGGGAGAAGCTGCTGGAACTCTCCGACTCGCTGATGTCGGCGCTGAGGCTGTAGCTGCCGCACCGCTCCTCGCTCTGCAGGTCGTCGTCGGAAGAAACGCTCCCCATGCGGCCGCGGATCTGACGGGAGGAGTCGATTTCAAGCACGCATTCGTCGATTGCAGCCAGAAATGATGGCCTCGCGTGCGTTTGAAGAAAATGCAGCAGTAAAGCAGTGGTGATGAGGAGAAAAGCAGAAAAAAGCCATGCACTGCAACCTGTCCTCAGTAATCACTTAGAAATCCTTCTAAAGTGGATACAGGCGCCGTTCTCTCTGTAGTGTCTACTCTCTACTGTCTTGCAGAGGAGAGACAGTGTCACAGAGAGGCTAATATCCAATGCAAGTGGAGGAGATTAGAGATTCTGGTGAGTGGTGACGATGAAGAAGACGGTGGTTACGGGAGACGGCGTCAGTCGACGGCTGACGTTCCGTTAACCCGTCAAACTACCCTTTTTTTGCTGGGCCCACAATCCACCATTCTCTGTTTACGTATCTTTTTTAAAAGCGAATAAATCGTCAACATTTACGGGGCATTTCTTTCATGGAATTCAGAATAAAGAATAGAGAATAGGAATAGAGAATAAGGAATAGGAGATAAGAATATGAAATTATTTCTTTAGTGAAATAGAAAGGAATTCTGTTGTTTATTTAGTGGAATTGTATATGGAAAGGGAATGGAATGTGGTAAAATGACATATTTGCCCCTCCTTGTATATGTATAGTATATAATATATATAATTTGTATTAATTAATTTTAAAATTAATAATATTAAAAACTTATAATATAATTAATTAATAATAAAAAAAATAAAATAAAATAACTTATTTAATTAATTATTAATTAAGATAAAATTGTTGAATTAATATAAATTTTAAAGTAAGGGCATTTCAGTCATTTCGCCTCCTATTCCTCATTCCTAGCGCGTCCGGCTTAAGAATTCCGAGCTTTTCACACGGAATGTCTAAGCCTACCCCGCCCGGAATCCGTAAACCAAATTTTTGCAATTCCGCGAAAAGAACATCTTCTTAAGGAATCCGTAAGCCGAATTCCTTTTCCATTCCGTGAAAAGAACATGCCCTTAAACTTAGGAACTATATTTTTCACAACATTTATAGACATTAATATACCGGTTTTATTTTGGATTTGACTTTAAAAAATATATTTTTTATACAGTATATTAACCACCGACAGTTGTGGTATAGTGTTAAAAGCTCTGATTCTCAAATGGTTTGACTACAGAGTCATGAGTTCGAATCTCCTCTAAGTGTTTTTGAGAAATTGTCAATTTATGTCTGAAGGGCCATCCTCTCAATTCTAGGTTGTCGGTGAGGTTACATTGACGGAGCCAGTGTAAAATACTGGTTGTTCTCGGACGTGATAAATGACTATAGAACTCACAGATAACAACAGAAAAACCCGTACATTATGTAGCGGGATGGGCATATGCCGTTCCTTTATTTTGATTAAAAAAACAGTATATTAAGATATTCCATCCAAATAAACCCTAAAAAATCCAACGTAAACAATATATATATATATGGTTAGAATGATAAATGGCTAAGGCCTCCATTGAAATAGGAATATCTATTTGAGCTTCTTCTCTGGGCCATTGGGCCTTAGTCTTCCCTTAGAACCACTTCATCTTCTATACGCGTAGTTTAGCAGAAGCCCGAATTCGCGAAGTCGGCGTCGATGGTCGTGATCCCGAAGGAGCTCTTCTCTTCCAATTCGACATCCACCACCACCGTTTTTTGGACAACCGTGCAATTCAGCTGCGTCGTACTCGATTAGTGCTTCTCTCAAGGAGAATTGAGCATCGTTTTGTGGAATCGGACAAGATGCCGAAGAAAATGGGTGTTAACAGCAAGGCGGAGGCTGCCAAGGAGCGGAAGAGTGCCGAGGAGTCGGAGCGGAAGGAGCGCCAGGCTCGTGAGAAGGAGGAGAGTTACTGGCGCGAGGCTGAGGGGCCAAAGTCCCGCGCTGCGAAGAAGCGTGAGGAAGAGGCGGAGAAGCGGGCTGAGGTCCTTGCAAAAAAGGCAGAGGCGCGGCGACTGGCTGAGCTGGAGGAGAAAGAGTTGGAGAAGGCGATGAAGAAGCCGGATAAGAAGGCGACCCGAGTCTCGATCCCTGTCCCAAAGGTAACGGAGGCGGAGCTGCGGAGGCGCAAGGAGGAGGAGCAGACGGAACTGGCGAAGAAGGCTGATGAGGCGAAGAAGAAGCAGGCTAGGACAGCGGATGAGGAGGAGTATGAGAAGATGGTGCTCGTCAGCAACACCAACAGGGATGATTCTCTCATTGAGGCAAGGAGTGTGGAGGAGGCTCTTGCACAGATGACGGTTACTGATAACTTGCCTGTTGATAAGCACCCTGAGAAGCGTCTCAAGGCGTCTTTCAAGGTGAGTTCAGTCGAGCCTTATTGTTCCAAAGCTTGCTCCTTGTTAGATTTCTTGCCATTTCTTCAGTTTTAGAATAGTAGTTATAAATTTCGATGTTTAATCTGTGTCTAGATCCCCTTTAGCGGTCTCTCATTCTTGAATATGATGAATCCATGTCTGTTCATTGAATTTAAAATGGATAACAAGAGTTAAATGCTTACAATAATACTGAATTGAAAACGATGAGATGGTTCATCTGATTTCTGAAAGCTGGGAGAGCTATTAGTTTGAACTTCATCATGCTATTTTATTGGAACATAGTGAGAACTCTACTCGACTTTTATACTTACAGAGAAGCAGTATCTAGAAAATGGTAGCTATTCTGTTAAATTATCTTAAATAATAATAGTGATCTGGTATGGAGTTCATTCTCATACTAACCTTATTGAAAGTTCTTTTGATTAATTGGGTGTCTCTGTTTGCAGAAAACATCATATTCCTTGATGATGTACTTCCAATTTTCTGATTTTTCGACTTCTAAAGAGTCTAATACTGCTTTTAGCGTATCAAATGATGTGTTCAGTCAGTTGTGGAAGCTGAGTTGTTCCCTTGATGCTATTGCTTTCCTTCTCTAATCATTTAGAAGTATAAATGGAATCAATGGAAGAGGATTCTGGTTTCCATGATGCATAACTTTTTTTTGATAACCATTGCTGCTTTTCTTCTGCTTAACATTTTGTGATCAAAGAAAAAGCAAAACTCATTTCCCAGTGTTCCAAAGATGAATTATGTTTGTTCTCTTACTTGAATCGTTGGTAATGTTTCATATCTTTTATAGGCTTTTGAAGAGGCTGAACTCCCTAGGCTGAAGGAGGAGAAGCCGGGTCTGACCCACACTCAGTATAAGGACCTGATATGGAAGCTATGGAAGAAATCTCCAGATAATCCTCTTAACCAGGTAACTCCTCATTTCTGGACTATATATATATAAGAAGTAAGAACTATTGCATTGAGTTTTTAGTTTCTAAATAAATGCTTCTGATCTGTTTCAACACCATTGAGATGCCCAAACAATACCAAATGTTCTAATTTGTCTTCACAGTTGAAACCCTCAAATCATTTACTGTCTCTGATGTGCAGATTGCTGAATGATTGGTGCATCTTCAACACAAATTGTCCATGAAAGTAAGTCCAGTTTTATCAAATATCTCAAGTAGATGTCAAGTCATTCCTAAAGTTTTTATTTTTTATTTTTTATGCAGTAGCTGTTCTCTATGTACGTACGGCGTACCTAAGAAAGCTAGATGACTCCTACTCTGGGGTATGGGCATGTTCTTCCAGATATGTATTGCATATGGTGAGAGACCCTGCTGGGTTTGAAATTTGAATAGAATAATCTCGGTTCAATTTGCAATAAAATTACGTGACTATTGTGATTTTATGGATTCTGTTTTAATCGGCTCTACAATTCTTCTTTACTTGGTATGTAATGAAGTGTAAAGTCCGGATTTAAATCGGCCGATCCAATTCACATGATCGATTGAAGAAAAAATTTGTTCATAATATATGATATTGAATCCACTTATTAAAAGAATGCATAATATATTTTTATTTTTTGTATTTGAACTGGAATCATTTTTTTTTTATTTTTTATTTTCAAAGCTCGATTTTTCTTTTACTTAAACCTATCGAAAATAACAACCTAAAAAACCGTTTTTTCCCTAAAAAACAAGCCATGCAAATGGATGCCATTCCTCACCTTATCCCTTCCCAGTCCCACTGTCTCGTTATCAGGAAATCTCCGGACCAGTCACCGCCGCCACGTCACTCTTCTCCATCTCTAGCCCTCATCCTCACCATCACCAAGATCCTGAAACTTAATCCACCATGGAAGCTCTCCTCCCGAACAAACCACCCTCCATCTCCCGCCTGAAGATACTTCCCGCCGCCGCCCTCTCTCCCCTTTTCTCTCTGTACCTCAAGCCCAAACACCGTGCAAACGTCACCGTTCTCGCGATTCAGAACCCAGAGAAGCAGTACGAAGAGAAGGCAGCCACGCCGGCAACGTTCTTCCAGGATCAGGTCATCAATGGCGGCGAAGACGACGAGTCGTTCGGTGAAGTCGACAAGATCATTGGCAGCAGAGCACTGCAAGACGGAAGCGCCATGGAGTATTTGATACAGTGGAAGGATGGACACGAGCCGTCCTGGGTTTCTTCGGACTTCATTGCCAAAGACGTGTTGGCGGAGTATGAGACGCCGTGGTGGACTGCGGCCAAGAAGGCCGACGAGGAGGCTCTCCTCCGCCTCATCGAGGCTGAAGACGGTCGAGATGTAGACGCCGTCGACGGGGACGGACGCACGGCGCTGCTTTTCGTCTCCGGACTCGGTTCCGAGGGATGCGTGAAGGCTCTGGCAGACGCCGGCGCTGATCTGGACCACCGCGACAACAGCGGCGGCTTGACGGCGCTCCATATGGCCGCCGGGTACGTGAGGCCCGGAGTGGTGAAGGTGCTGATGGAGCTCGGCGCCGACCCTGATGTCATCGACGATAAGCGGCGGACACCGTTGGATCTAGCCAAGGAGATCTTGAACGTCACTCCGAGAGGGAATCCGATGCAGTTCGCAAAGCGGTTAGGTCTCGAAGGCGTGATCAGGGAGCTGGAGAAGGCCGTGTTCGAGTACGCGGCGGTGGAGGAGATACTGGAGAAAAGAGGGAAAGGAGAGAATTTGGAGTATTTGGTGAGGTGGAAGGACGAAGAGGACAACGAGTGGGTGAAGGCTCGGTTTGTGGCGGCGGACCTCGTGGCTGATTTCGAGGCGGGTCTGGAGTACGCGGTGGCGGAGGCGGTGCTGGGGAAGAGAGTCGGGGACGAAGGGAAGATGGAGTACTTGGTGAAATGGGCGGATATGGAGGATGCCACGTGGGAGCCTGAGGAGAACGTTGACCCGGATTTAGTCAGCGAGTTCGAGTCTAGTCAAACAAAGAGTGTTGACTCTATGGAGAAGGAGCAGCACACCTCAGATCCTACGTCAATTTGACATTTGAATGTGTTTTTTTTAGCTATGTTCTTCAGTAGATGTTGGTAATGTATGGAGAAAACGAGAGCTGCTGAGATCCGTAAACCCATTTTATGGTACGAATACAAGCTATCGGTTGTGTTCCCATTAAGAATTGAGATTAGATGCACTCACCTACTTTAGAAAAGTCATGTTTTTACATTTATTTACCCACAAAAATTGTTATTTTTAGGTATTCTAAAAGTTGTAAATGTAATTACTTTATTTTGACATCCAAAATGGATAAAAAACGTGAGCTGTGTCAGTCACGTAACTCACTTGATGTTGATGTCAGGTACTTTTGTTTATAAAATGTTGCTTTAATGTATCTATTGTTTATAAAATGTTGCTCTAAGGTATATCATATTTCTTTACGTGACTGACACGACTTACGTTTTCCATCGATTTTGAATGTTAAAATAAAGTAACTACACTTAAGACTTCTGGGGTACCTAAAAGAAATAAATTTTTTGTGGGGTACTTGGATGTAAAAACCTAACTTTTGAGGTATCTAAATGCATTTAATGCCTTAAGAATTTAGGATAGGTAAATGTTCTCTTCTTGTATTGAGATACCATTTCGGCTAAGATCGTTAAGAGTAGTTATGTATTCCTTTCGACAGTAATGTCTCAAAGAGACAAGACAAGATTTTAAGAAGAGAATACTTTTCCATGTAACCAAATACACATCAATTCCAAGAACTCTTACCTTGAAAACAATCAATAAGACAGAAAAGATACCATCCAAAGTACTTAATGCAAAGATTCTCGTACGTTGTTCATAACTAATCTGTATCACATTGTTGTACTAAGAAATCCTAACAAGAATTCCAAAGCTCCCGGCTCTGACTTTTCCTCCATCTGTTTTTCTATATATAAACCTTATTATTTCCATTCCTCTCATCAAACACAACACAAGTAATACTCCACAAAAGGTAGCAATCATCTGTGACAACTCAGACCTTGATCGAAGTTGTTGCCTTGCCTTTAGCGACAGTTCCACCAATAAAACAAATATGTTCAGCCCCAAGAGACTGATGAAGGTAGCTTCAGCGGGGAGGAGAAGGATTATGTCACACTCGATAACATCGACCACCGAAAAGGGTCATTTTGTAGTCTACACAGTCGACCATGTACGATTTACGATGCCTTTATCATATCTGGAAAATGATCTCTTCCGGGACCTGCTGAGGATGTCCGAAGAGGAATTTGGGATATCAAGCGAGGGCGCCATAACTCTACCATGCGATGCAGTGTCCTTAGAGTACTTTGTTTTGCTTATCAAGAGAGGTGTGGCTCAAGACTTGGAGATCAAGGCATTGCTAGACTCCATTATTGCTGCTTCCTCTTGTTCCAACTTCACTTCAAACCAAGAGGCTTTTGGCCAGAACATGCTCGTCTGTGGCTGTTAAATATTGTTAGCTAGATATGTATGTATACTGAAACCTGTTCAATAGGTAGTTTGTAAAGTTAATAGTATACAAGGATTCCTGATTAATGTTGTTAAACAATATTTTACTGATCATAACAGGGAATTTTTTATTTCAACGAGCTGGCCTTCGCTAAAGTCTGAGTTAAAGTATTTCTATAAAAAGATCAACCTGCAGATAACTGACTGGGTTGGTAAATAATAAATTGGTAAGAGTTTTAAATCTGAATATTTCTTTCCGTGTATATATGAAGAAACATTTACAATACTATCCTATCCTATAAAGTATTAAGTTGCTCAGCAAGCACAAACATTAACTTGTCTGCTAATTACAAGGGCGTGATGAGCAGAAGTGTCTAATAATGAGCAATGGGTGGAAGCAACTACATTCAGAACAGCCTTCTCTAAATCTTTGTCTAATCCTCTTTGGATCAGAGACATCATGTACTCCATAGAGTCTGCATCGCAAGGCACGGTGATGGGTCCACCGCTTGAGAATCCAAACTCATCTCCAGACATCTTGAAGAGCTCTTGGATGAGGTCGTTGCATAGATACTCTAGAGGCACCATGAACCGCCTTTTATCAGCCGTGTAGATCACAAAATGGCCCTTGTCAGCATCGAAGGGTGCAGCATTGATATTTGTTCTTCTTGGGAGAGAAAGTATTCTCCTTCCAAGAGCAGCCATTCTCTGCCACTTCCTTGCGATCTTGATCAGTTTCTTTGTGCTGATCATCTTATTTTTATCTCAATGAAAAGAGAAGTATGTATAAGAGTTGTGAATTATAAGTTTGTAGTTGAGGTGTGAGGAAGAGAAGGCCATGAAGTATCTAAATATATACATCAGCAAAGGCAAACCCATTATTGCAAATATTAATTGGTATGCAACTCTATTTTCTTGTTGCATTGAGAGTCCCAGGCAAACCCATGTGATTTGGTCTTTGTCGACATTAAAGAAGTGATTCATGAATTCATGGTGGGTACACTGTGTCTTGGCACCATAAGCTTCAATTGTCTGATGGTTGTAGGACAAGACATCGATTACCATCAATAGAAACATAAAATGCAGCACTGTTACTAAATTATTTTTAAAGACCATGTGATCGGGTCTCTGTCATCAAAATATTCTGTCAAGTGTGTCTTGACAAGTCAATGAATGGAATCCACAAGTACACCTTGTGGCATTTGAAGTTAGTAAATGGACACCACTCAAGGTGGTGGTGGGTGTTGTCTGCTAATCTCTTCATTTATTGAACGTCTCTGTAACATTATCAAACACTCGACAGCACATGAGAAAAATCTTGAGGACCAAAAGGACTACTATCCTATTTCATTGCCGTGGAGTACCATGAATTCATGAATCGGTTGTTGAATGTCCACACAGACCAAATCACATGGTTTTACCATATCTTGGACTCTCAAAACAACAAGAAATAATACCGACAACTGCATACCAATTAATATTTGCAATAATGTCTTTGCCTCTGCAGCTATATATATTTAGCTAATTCATGGACTTCTCTTCACCAAAACCTCACACCTCAACTACAAACTTGCAATTCAAAACTCTTATACATACTTCTCTTTTCACTGAGTAAAAAAGATGATTAGCACAAAGAAACTGATCAAGATCGCAAGGAAGTGGCAGAGAATGGCTGCTCTTGGAAGGAGAAGACTTTCTCTTCCAAAAAGAGCAAATATCAATGTTGCACCTTTCATTGCTGACAAGGGTCATTTTGTGATCTACACGGCGGATCAAAGGCGGTTCATGGTGCCTTTAGAGTATCTATGCAACGATCTCATCCAAGAGCTCTTCAAGATGTCTGAAGATGAGTTTGGATTCTCAAGCGGTGGACCCATCACCGTGCCTTGCGATGCAGACTCCATGGAGTACATGATGTCTCTTATCCAAAGAGGTTTAGCTAAAGATTTAGAGAGGGCACTGTTGAATACAGTTGCTTCTAGCCGTTGCTCATTAGTAGCAGCTTCTGCAAATAAGAAACATCTTAGCAGACAAGTTATCGGTTGTGTTCACTGATAAGTACGAGGACAACATAGGATTAGGTTTTTAGGATAGGATAGGAATAGAATTACTGTTCTGTTATATCTGTAAGTAAATATGCAGAGACAATCTCTGAAAAAGTTTATAACAATTGAACTTATTCCAAGGAACTGCGCATTCAATTGATGATGCGCCTTGAGAGGTTGTAGCTCTAACTGGTATAGCGTTTGCTTATCATGTGAGAGGCATAAGGATCGGTTCCCTGCAACTCAACTTCTCCGAAAATCGACATTCTCCGTTATAAAATACAATATTCCATCTCTCCACAATAATAACGAACTCATCCACCCCACAAATTGAAGGATCCACTTACAATGTCCAACTTTGTCCGGTTCTGTAAGCTTAGGTGTGATTAGTTATTGGGAAGGTGGTATATACATTTTCAATGTAGGGAAGTTGTTGGTTTGACGATGAGCCTTCAATATGTTTTCCTATGTTTCTTGGTATGTACGTAATAAATATCATAAAGATTATTATATATTCTTAGAAAATAACCTAACCTTGGGAGGGATTCCATTTTCGACTGCATCGTTAAGAGTAGTTAGTTTTAGTTATGGTCTCCTTTTGACAGTGATGGCCAAACAGACAAAGATTGTTTTACTCAACTAAGGAATCTTAAACAAGAACTACCTCGTCTCTTTCCTCCATTGATTTCTTATATAATCCATAGGCCTTCCATTTCCTCTCTTCAAATACAAAAATCAGGTGGTCACTCCAAGAAGATCAAACTTTTTACCAACGGTGTTACCTTCTGTCAAGGAAACCTCGATCACCCATCTGTTAAAGTCCTTGTTTCTTTTAGTCATCACACTTCCTCTTAAAAAATGTTCAGCCCCAAGAAACTGATGAAGGCAGCTTCTGTTGGAAGGAGAATGATTTTGCCTTCCACGTCAACCACTGAAAAGGGTCATTTCGTAGTCTACACAGTCGACCATGTACGCTTTGTGATGCCCTTATCGTATCTTGAAAATCATCTCTTCCAGGAGCTGCTTAGAATTTCCCGAAAAGAATTTGGGACCTCTAGTGAAGCCCCCATAACACTACCGTGCGATGCAGTGTCCTTAGAGTACATGGCCTTGCTCATCAAGAGAGGTGTCACTCAAGACATGGAGATCAAGGCAGTTCTAGAATCCATTGTTGTTGCTTCTACTTGTTACAACTTCTCTTCAAACTCTTGCATCGGGCAGAAAATGATCATATGTGACTGTTAACTGGATAGTTAGTTAATTACTAGATGTTTAATATGTAGTTTGTGAACATATGTCTTAATTAGTCAACTATCTCAAAAGTCTAAACTTATGAGTGAACTTCTTTTGTATACTCTTAACGTAGCTTAACACCCTTCCACTCTTAGCATATCTTAACACCCTTTTTTAAATTGATATTTGCGAACATCGTTTACTCTTAAGGGAGTAATTTTTTTCCCTTGGTCAACTTTCTCATAACTCTGAAGTTAACTTTCTCATAACTCTGAACTTATGAGTGAAACATTCAGTATACTCTACAAATATTTTAACATACCTATCGATTGAAAAAAAAAAACGTTTTTACCAATGGGGTTGTTCAGTACTGCAGAAATACTATTAGCGTCATAGGAGTCGAAGCCAAAAAGACAGCAGACTGGTGGCGTTTCTTTTACCTAGACCAGCAAGAACACTTGCCTAATTAATTGATGACATTACCATGTGCAGACCATTAACTACTGGACTCAAATAAGGATATTGAACCGAAATTTAGAGCACCTTATAATATTGTACAGCTCTCGTAGCTCAGTTGGTTAGAGCACCCGTTTAGTAAGCGGGAGGTCTTGAGTTCAACTCTCAACGAGAGCAAAAATAAATCTCAATGATTTATTTTTTTAAAAAATATTGTTTTTCTTTTTTAACATTTTCATTTCGGTCATGCACAAGAACATGCATCAATAAAAATTATTAATTAAGTTGAGAAACTATACAAGACAAATGATCAACAACTTGAACGAAAGCCAAATCATAACAAGTGGAAGCAACAATGAATATGTAGAAGAGACTTGATCTCCAAGTCTTGAGTCACACCTCTCTTGATTTATTGCTTGTAATTCCATAGAGGCTGCTATGCATATTGCTCGATTAGAATTTATTTACAAAGCAAATTCGAAAGCGCGTAACAGAACAGTATTTTTATCCTAATTCTATCATGTCCTATTACTCAATGAACACAAACATTAACTTGTCTACTACTACAAATCCGATCTGCAGAAGCTGCGATCGAGCAATTGCTGGAAGCAACTATATTCAGCAGTGCCTTCTCTAAATCTTTCGATAAACCTCTTTGAATAAGAGACATCATGTACTCCATGGATGCTGCATCACAAGGCACAGTGATGGGCCCACTGCTCGAAAGTCCAAACTCATCTTCGGACATCTTGAGGAGCTCTTGGATGAGGTTGGTGTAAAGATACTCTAGAGACACCATAAATCGTTTTTTATCAGATGTGTAGATCACAAAATATCCCTTATCAGCGACAAAGGGTGCAGGGTTAAACTTCCAATTAGTGGTTGTCTTTGGATAAGAAAGAAAGTCTTCTTCTGCTTAAAGCCGCCCTCGTCTGCCACTTCCTTGCCATCCTGATCAGTTTCTTTGAGTTAATCATTGTTGGATCTCGAGTAAATAAGTATAAAGAATGAAGGGAACTGCAAAAGCTAGTTTGGATGAAATGTCAGTTTGTTGATGAAGAAAGGCCTTGCAGGAGCTGAGATTATATAATTGGATCGGAAATCCATCAAGGTCATTGGGCAGCTGTTCTTGTGTCTGAGAATGCGAGGCAAGAGCATTTAATTGGTTAAGATAAGGTCTTTGTCATGTTATGAATCATTCATATCATGGTAGGCAAGACAAAGGTGTTTGTCAGTGTCTGATGGTTAGAAGACAGAAAAGGTCCATTACCACCACAAATGACTATAAATCAAGGTCGTTTATAACTAAACATAATCAACTGATCCTCGGAGAAACCAAAGGAATCCAAAGCCATTTCCAAAGTATGGTCATTGGGTAGACTTCATGTTTGGTAGTATTTTTTTTAACTTGGCCAACCATCTTGTACCTAGGATACGGATCAAAGTGTACGGCATTTCTAATGTGCTTGACTCTACTATCCTATTGATGAGTAGTTTCAGGTCCTCTCGTGCTCAACACGCAAAAAATAGGTTAATTTACCTAAGTGATAGTTGATCTTTGAGAGTTTGGACAATTTGATAGTTGAACTTTCTTTTTGGTGAATTGTGAACTTATGTTACATAAAGTTGCAATTTGCTAACTTTGTCTAATTTGTGGTTATATAGTGACGGAGAGATTCACGTGTTATCTAGCAATATGCGATTTTTTCAAAATTCAGTTAGCAAAGTGCATATTTTTGCAAAATTCGGGAAGATGTTTGCATTGCATAGAGATTTTTTGGTTGATTATTACTGTCCAGTAATATAAAATGATTTTGATATATCAGTAATCATTTAGTTTGGTAGCATTGTTTTGAACACCATGAATTAGGTGCTACTTGATAGCATTACCATGTGCGGATCATTAACTCCTGGGCCAAGATATGTCTTGTTTAAGTGGTATGGTAGGGAGCACAACAAATAAAAATAAAATCAAATATCTGTGGTTCAGACTTGAATGTAGAGACTACTCTTCCCATCTTCAGATGATAAATATAAACAATTTTATCTTCTTATAAAGCATATTCTCGTGTTTATGTGAAAAAAATCCAGCTGATCCTTTATGTGAAAACATTTGCACGTGTTTGTCATATAAAATGAATGCACAGTTCCTTGGAATAAGTTCAATTCTTATAAACTTTTTCACGTTTGTCTCTGCATATTTACTTACAGATATAACAGAACAGATTCAATTCCTATCCTAAATTCTTAATCCTATGTTGTCCTCTTACTTATCAGTGAACACAACCGATAACTTGTCTGCTAACATGTTTCTCATTTGCAGAAGCTGTTACTACTGAACAACTGCTAAAAGCAACTATATTCAACAGTGCCCTCTCTAAATCTTTAACTAAACCTCTTTGGATAAGAGACATCATGTACTCCATGGAGTCTGCATCGCAAGGCACGGTGATGGGTCCACCGCTTTAGAATCCAAACTCATCTCCAGACATCTTGAAAATCTCTTGGATGAGGTGGTTGCATAGATACTCTAGAGGCACCATGAACCGCCTTTGATCAGCCGTGTAGATCACAAAATGACCCTTGTCAGCATGAAAGGTGCAGCATTGATATTTGTTCTTCTTGGGAGAGAATGTCTTCTCCTTCCAAGAGCAGCCATTCTCTGCCACTTCCTTGCGATCTTGATCAGTTTCTTTGTGCTGATCATCTTATTTGTATCTCAATGAAAAGAGAAGTAAGTATGTATAAGAGTTGTGAATTATAAGTTTGTAGTTGAGGTGTGAGGAAGAGAAGGCCATGAAGTATCTAAATATATACATCGGCAAAGGCAAAACCATTATTGCAAATATTAATTGGTATGCAACTCTATTTTCTTGTTGCATTGAGAGTCCCAGGCAAACCCATGTGATTTGGTCTTTGTCGACATTAAAGAAGTGATTCATGAATTCATGGTGGGTACACTGTGTCTTGGCACCATAAGCTTCAATTGTCTGATGGTTGTAGGACAAGACATCGATTACCATCAATAGAACATACAATGCAGCACTGTTACTAAATTATTTTTAAAGACCATGTGATTGGGTCTCTGTCATCAAAGTATTCTGTCAAGTGTGTCTTGACAAGTTAATGAAGGGAATCCACAAGTACACCTTGTGGCATTTGAAGTTAGTAAATGGACACCACTCAAGGTGGTGGTGGGTGTTGTCTGCTAATCTCGACAGCACATGAGAAAATGTTTGAGGACCAAAAGGACTACTATCCTATTTCATTGCCGTGGAGTACCATGAATTCATGAATCGGTTGTTGAATGTCTACACAGACCAAATCACATGGTTTTACCTTATCTTGGACTCTCAAAAAGACAACAACATACCTAACACTGTATACCAATTAATATTTGCAATAGTGTCTTTTCCTCATCTATATATATTTAGCTAATTCATGGACTTCTCTTGACCAAAACCTCACACCTCAACTACAAACTTGCAATTCACAACTCTTATACATACTTCCCTTTTCATTGAGACAAAAAGATGATTAGCACAAAGAAACTGATCAAGATTGCAAGGAAGTGGCAGAGAATGGCTGCTCTTGGAAGGAAAAGACTTTCTCATCCAAGAAGAACAAATATCAACGATGCGCCCTTCATTGCTGACAAGGGTCATTTTGTGATCTACACGGCGGATCAAAGGCGGTTCATGGTGCCTTTAGAGTATCTATGCAACGATCTCATCCAAGAGCTCTTCAAGATGTCTGAAGATGAGTTTGGATTCTCAAGCAGTGGACCCATCACCGTGCCTTGCGATGCAGACTCCATGGAGTACATGATGTCTCTTATCCAAAGAGGTTTAGCTAAAGATTTAGAGAGGGCACTGTTAAATACAGTTGCTTCTAGCCGTTGCTCATTAGTAGCAGCTTCTGCAAATGAGAAACATGTTAGCAAACAAGTTATCAGCTGTGTTCATTGATAAGTAGGAGGACAACATAGGATTAGGTTTTTAGGATCGGATAGGAATAGAATTACTGTTCTGTTATATCTGTAAGTAAATATGCAGAGACAATCTCTGAAAAAGTTTATAACAATTGAACTTATTCCAAGGAACTGCGCATTCAATTGATGGTGTCTTAGGGTTGAGGGTATGTAGCTCTAAATGGTATAGTATTTGCTTATCATGTGAGAGGCATAAGGGTCGGTTCCCTGCAACTCAACTTCTCAGAAAAATCGACATTCTCAGACAAAATTCCGTCTCTCCACAATAATAATGAACTCATCCACCCCACAAATTGAAGGATCCACTTCCATTGGGGAGGAGGTATATACATTTTCAATGTACGGAAGATGTTGGTTTGTCGATGAGCCTTCAATATGTTTTCCTATGTTTCTTGGTATGTACGTAATAAATATCATAAAGATTATTATATATTCTTAGAAAATAACCTAACCTTGGGAGGGATTCCATTTTCGACTGCATCGTTAAGAGTAGTTAGTTTTAGTTATGTTCTCCTTTTGACAGTGATGGCCAAACAGACAAAGATATGTACTATATATGATTCTCTTGTTAGCTAGATAACTAATTAATCACATTGTTTTACTCAACTAAGGAATCTTAAACAAGAACTACCTCGTCTCTTTCCTCCATTGATTTATTATATAATCCATAGGACTTCCATTTCCTCTCTTCAAATACAAAAATCAGGTGGTCTCTCCAAAAAGATCAATCTTTTTACCAACGGTGTAACCTTCTGTCAGGGAAACCTCAATCGCCCATCTGTTAAAGTCCTTGTTTCTTTTAGTCATCACAATTCCTCTTAAAAAATGTTCAGCCCCAAGAAACTGATGAAGGCAGCTTCAGTTGGAAGGAGAAGGATTTTGCCGTCCACGTCAACCACTGAAAAGGGCCATTTCGTAGTCTATACAATCGACCATGTACGCTTTGTGATGCCCTTATCGTATCTTGAAAATCATCTCTTCCAGGAGCTGCTTAGAATTTCTCGAAAAGAATTTGGGACCTCAAGTGAAGCCCCCATAACACTACCATGCGATGCAGTGTCCTTAGAGTACATGGCCTTGCTCATCAAGAGAGGTGTCACTCAAGACATGGAGATCAAGGCAGTTCTAGAATCCATTGTTGTTGCTTCTACTTGTTACAACTTCTCTTCAAACTCTTGCATTGGGCAGAAAATGATCATATGTGACTGTTAACTGGATAGTTAGTTACTAGATGTTTAATATGTAGTTTGTGAAGTTAATAATATAAACCAAGACGTATGCCTTAGTTAACTATTTCATAAGTCTGAACTTGTGAGTGAAAACCTTTTATATACTCTTAACGTAGCTTAATACCCTTCCACTCTTAGCGTATCTGAACACCCTTTTTTTTAATTGATATTTGCGAACATCGGTTTACCCTTAAGGGAGTATTTTTTTTCTCTTGACATACCTAGGTTGTTGAACTTGATCGTTATGATACCAATGCACTCCTAATGACCAATGCAGTGTTGAACCCAAAAGACAGCAGCTTGGTGGCATTTCTTTTACCTAGACCAGTAAGAACACTTTGCTAATTAATTGATGGCATTGTGATGTGCAGACCGTTAACTACTGGACTGAAGTTTAGAGCACTCAAAATATTGTACAGCTCTCGTAGCTCAGTTGGTTAGAGCACCCGTTTAGTAAGCGGGAGGTCTTGAGTTCAACTCTCAACGAGAGCAAAATAATTTATTTTTTAAAAAGATTTACTTTTTTTTTTTTCTTTTTGGTCAACGTTTTTCTATTTTTTTTTAACATTTTCATTTCGGTTATGAACAAGAACAATGTATTTTTGATCTCCAAGTCTTGAGTCACACCTCTCTTGTAATTCCATAGAGGCTGCTATGCATATTAAAGTCATGGGTACCTTCCTCAGTGTCTAACAATTAGAATTTATTTACAGAAGCAGATTCGAAAGCGCGTAACAGAACAATATTTGTATCCTAATTCTATCCTGTCCTATTACTCAATGAACACAAACATTAACTTGTCTACTACCACAAATCCGATTTGCAGAAGCTGCGATCGAGCAATTGCTGGAAGCAACTATATTATTTCAGAAGTCATGTTTTTACAATTATTTACCCACAAAAATTGTTATTTTTAGTTATTCTAGAAGTTGTAAGTGTAACTACTTTATTTTGACATCCAAAATAGATGAAAAACGTGAGCCGTGTCAGTCACGTGATTCACTTAATGTTGATATCAGATAACTTTTGTTTGTAAAATGTTGCCTTTAGGTATCTCTTGTTTGTAAAATGTTGCTCTCAGTTATATCATCTTTATTCAAGTGACTAACACGATTGACGTTTTCCATCCATTTTTTATGTTAAAATAAAGTAACTACACTTGAGACTTCTGGGGTAACTAAAAGTAACAAATTTTTTGTGGGGAATCTGAATGCATTTAATCGCTTAAGAATTTAGGATAGGAGTTTTTTTTTTTTGGCCAACTGGGATAGGAGTCGATAAGTAAATGTTCTCTTCTTGTATAGAGATACCATTTCGGCTAAGATCGTTAAGAGTAGTTATGTATTCCTTTCGACAGTAATGTCTCAAAGAGACAAGACAAGATTTTAAGAAGAGAATACTTTTCCATGTAACCAAATACACATCGATTCCAAGAACTCTTACCTTGGAAACATGAATAAGACAGAAAAGATACCATCCAAAGTACTTAATGCAATGAAGATTCTCGTACGTTGTTCATAACTAATCTGTATCACATTGTTGTACTAAGAAATCCTAACAAGAATTCCAAAGCTACCGTCTCAACTTTTCCTCCATATGTTTTTCTTTATATAAACCTTATTATTTCCATTCCTCTCATCAAACACAACACAAGTATTACTCCACAAAAGGTAGCAATCATCTGTGACAACTCAGACCTTGATCGAAGTTGTTGCCTTGCCTTTAGCGACAGTTCCACCAAGAAAACAAATATGTTCAGCCCCAAGAGACTGATGAAGGTAGCTTCAGCGGGGAGGAGAAGGATTATGTCACACTCGTTAACATCGACCACCGAAAAGGGTCATTTTGTAGTCTACACAGTCGACCATGTACGATTTACGATGCCTTTATCATATCTGGAAAATGATCTCTTCCGGGACCTGCTGAGGATGTCCGAAGAGGAATTTGGGATATCAAGTGAGGGCGCCATAACTCTACCATGCGATGCAGTGTCCTTAGAGTACTTTGTATTGCTTATCAAGAGAGGTGTGGCTCAAGACTTGGAGATCAAGGCACTGCTAGACTCCATTATTGCTGCTTCCTCTTGTTCCAACTTCACTTCAAACCAAGAGGCTTTTGGCCAGAACATGCTCGTCTATGGCTGTTAAATATTGTTAGCTAGATATGTATGTATACTGAAACCTGTTCAATAGGTAGTTTGTAAAGTTTTTTTTTTTTGATAATTAGTTTGTAAAGTTAATAGTATACAAGGATTCCTGATTAATGTTCTTAAACAATATTTTACTGATCATAACAGGAAATTTTTTATTTCAACGAGCTGGCCTTCACTAAAGTCTGAGTTAAAGTATTTCCATAAAAAAATAAAATCAACGAGATAACTGACTGGGTTGGTAAATAATAAATTGGTGAGAGTTTTAAATATGAATATTTCTTTCCATGTATATATATGAAGAAACATCTACAATTCTATCCTATCCTATCCTATAAAGTGTTAAGTTGCTCAGCAAGCACAAACATTTACTGGCCTGCTAATTACAAGGGAGTGATGAGCAGAAGTGTCTAATAACGAGCAATGGGTGGAAGCAACTACATTCAGAACAGCCTTCTCTAAATCTTTGTCTAATCCTCTTTGGATCAGAGATATCATGTACTCCACGGAGTCTGCGTCACAAGGCACAATGATGGGTCCACCGCTTGAGAATCCAAACTCATCTCCAGACATCTTGAAGAGCTCTTGGATGAGGTCGTTGCATAGATACTCTAGAGGCACCATGAACCGCCTTTCATCAGCCGTGTAGATCACAAAATGGCCCTTGTCAGCAACAAAGGGTGCAGCGTTGATATTTTCTCTTCTTGGGAGAGAAAGTCTTCTCCTTCCAAGAGCAGCCATTCTCTGCCACTTCCTTGCGATCTTGATCAGTTTCTTTGTGCTGATCATCTTATTTTTATCTCAAATAAAAGAGAAGTAAGTATGTATAAGAGTTGTGAATTATAAGTTTGTAGTTGAGGTGTGAGGAAGAGAAGGCCATGAAGTATCTAAATATATACATCGGCAAAGGCAAAACCATTATTGCAAATATTAATTGGTATGCAACTCTATTTTCTTGTTGCATTGAGAGTCCCAGGCAAACCCATGTGATTTGGTCTTTGTCGACATTAAAGAAGTGATTCATGAATTCATGGTGGGTACACTGTGTCTTGGCACCATAAGCTTCAATTGTCTGATGGTTGTAGGACAAGACATCGATTACCATCAATAGAAACATACAATGCAGCACTGTTACTAAATTATTTTTAAAGACCATGTGATTGGGTCTCTGTCATCAAAGTATTCTGTCAAGTGCGTCTTGACAAGTCAATGAATGGAATCCACAAGTACACCTTGTGGCATTTGAAGTTAGTAAATGGACACCACTCAAGGTGGTGGTGGGTGTTGTCTGATAATCTCTTCATTTATTAGGATGTCTCTGTAACATTCCAACTCTCGACAGCGCATGAAAAACTTCTTGAGGACGAAAAGGACTACTATCCTATTTCATTGCCGTGGAGTACCATGAATTCATGAATCGGTTGTTGAATGTCTACACAGACCAAATCACATGGTTTTACCTTATCTTGGGCTCTCAAAAAGATAAGAACATACCTAACACTGCATACCAATTAATATTTGCAATAATGTCTTTGCCTCTACAGCTATATATATTTAGCTAATTCATGGACTTCTCTTCACCAAAACCTCACACCTCAACTACAAACTTGCAATTCAAAACTCTTATACATACTTCTCTTTTCACTGAGTAAAAAAGATGATTAGCACAAAGAAACTGATCAAGATCGCAAGGAAGTGGCAGAGAATGGCTACTCTTGGAAGGAGAAGACTTTCTCTTCCAAAAAGAGCAAATATCAATGCTGCACCTTTCATTGCTGACAAGGGTCATTTTGTGATCTACACGGCGGATCAAAGGCGGTTCATGGTGCCTCTAGAGTATCTATGCAACGATCTCATCCAAGAGCTCTTCAAGATGTCTGAAGATGAGTTTGGATTCTCAAGCGGTGGACCCATCACCGTGCCTTGCGATGCAGACTCCTTGGGGTACATGATGTCTCTTATCCAAAGAGGTTTAGCTAAAGATTTAGAGAGGGCACTGTTGAATACAGTTGCTTCTAGCCGTTGCTCATTAGTAGCAGCTTCTGCAAATAAGAAACATCTTAGCAGACAAGTTATCGGTTGTGTTCACTGATAAGTACGAGGACAAACATAGGATAGGAATAGAATTACTGTTCTGTTATATCTGTAAGTAAATATGCAGAGACAATCTCTGAAAAAGTTTATAACAATTGAACTTATTCCAAGGAACTGCGCATTCAATTGATGATGCGCCTTGAGAGGTTGTAGCTCTAACTGGTATAGCGTTTGCTTATCATGTGAGAGGCATAAGGATCGGTTCCCTGCAACTCAACTTCTCCGAAAATCGACATTCTCCGTTATAAAATACAATATTCCATCTCTCCACAATAATAACGAACTCATCCACCCCACAAATTGAAGGATCCACTTACAATGTCCAACTTTGTCCGGTTCTGTAAGCTTAGGTGTGATTAGTTATTGGGAAGGTGGTATATACATTTTCAATGTAGGGAAGTTGTTGGTTTGACGATGAGCCTTCAATATGTTTTCCTATGTTTCTTGGTATGTACGTAATAAATATCATAAAGATTATTATATATTCTTAGAAAATAACCTAACCTTGGGAGGGATTCCATTTTCGACTGCATCGTTAAGAGTAGTTAGTTTTACAAAGATATGTACTATATATGATTCTCTTGTTAGCTAGATAACTAATTAATCACATTGTTTTACTCAACTAAGGAATCTTAAACAAGAACTACCTCGTCTCTTTCCTCCATTGATTTCTTATATAATCCATAGGCCTTCCATTTCCTCTCTTCAAATACAAAAATCAGGTGGTCACTCCAAGAAGATCAAACTTTTTACCAACGGTGTTACCTTCTGTCAGGGAAACCTCGATCACCCATCTGTTAAAGTCCTTGTTTCTTTTAGTCATCACAATTCCTCTTAAAAAATGTTCAGCCCCAAGAAACTGATGAAGGCAGCTTCTGTTGGAAGGAGAATGATTTTGCCTTCCACGTCAACCACTGAAAAGGGTCATTTCGTAGTCTACACAGTCGACCATGTACGCTTTGTGATGCCCTTATCGTATCTTGAAAATCATCTCTTCCAGGAGCTGCTTAGAATTTCCCGAAAAGAATTTGGGACCTCTAGTGAAGCCCCCATAACACTACCGTGCGATGCAGTGTCCTTAGAGTACATGGCCTTGCTCATCAAGAGAGGTGTCACTCAAGACATGGAGATCAAGGCAGTTCTAGAATCCATTGTTGTTGCTTCTACTTGTTACAACTTCTCTTCAAACTCTTGCATCGGGCAGAAAATGATCATATGTGACTGTTAACTGGATAGTTAGTTACTAGATGTTTAATATGTAGTTTGTGAAGTTAATAATATAAACCAAGACGTACACCTTAGTCAACTATTTCATAAGTCTGAAATTGTGAGTGAAAACCTTTTGTATACTCTTAACGTAGTTTAACACCCTTCCACTCTTAGCGTATCTGAACACCCTTTTTTTTAATTGATATTTGCGAACATCGATTTACCCTTAAGGGAGTTTTTTTTTCTCTTGACATACCTAGGTTGTTGAACTTGAACGTTCTGATACCAATGCACTCCTAATGACCAATGCAGTGTTGAACCCAAAAGACAGCAGCTTGGTCGTATTTCTTTTAATTGATGGCATTGTGATGTGCAGACCGTTAACTACTGAACTGAAGTTTAGAGCACTCAAAATATTGTACAGCTCTTGTAGCTCAGTTGGTTAAAGCACCCGTTTAGTAAGCGGGAGGTCTTGAGTTCAACTCTCAATGAGAGCAAAATAATTTATTTTTTAAAAAGATTTACTGTTTTTTTTTTTTTTGGTCAACGTTTTTCTTTTTTTAACATTTTCATTTCGGTCATGAACAATGTATTTTTGATCTCCAAGTCTTGAGTCACACCTCTCTTGATTTATTGCTTGTAATTCCATAGAGGCTGCTATGCATATTAAAGTCATGGGTACCTTCCTCAGTGTCTAACAATTAGAATTTATTTACAGAAGCAGATTCGAAAGCGCGTAACAGAACAATATTTTTATCCTAATTCTATCCTGTCCTATTACGCAATGAACACAAACATTAACTTGTCTACTACCACAAATCCGATTTGAAGAAGTTGCGATCGAGCAATTGCTGGAAACAACTATATTATTTCAGAAGTCATGTTTTTACATTTATATACCTACAAAAGTTGTTATTTTTAGGTATTCTAGAAGTTGTAAGTGTAACTACTTTATTTTGACATCTAAAATAGATGAAAAACGTGAGCTGTGTCAGTCACGTGACTCACTTAATGTTGATATCGAATACCTTTTGTTTGTAAAATGTTGCTTTTAGGTATCTATTGTTTGTAAAATGTTGCTCTCAGGTATATCATCTTTCTTCACGTGACTGACACGGTTGACGTTTTCCATCCATTTTTTATGTTAAAATAAAGTAACTATACTTGAGACTTCTGGGGTAACTAAAAGTAACAAATTTTTTGTGGGGTACATGAATGTAAAAACTTAATTTATGAGGTACCTGAATGCATTTAATCGCTTAAGAATTTAGGATAGGACTTTTTTTTTTTTTTGCCAACCGGGATAGGAGTCGATAAGTAAATGTTCTCTTCTTGTATTGAGATACCATTTCGGCTAAGATCGTTAAGAGTAGTTATGTATTTCTTTCGACAGTAATGTCTCAAAGAGACAAGACAAGATTTTAAGAAGAGAATACTTTTCCATGTAACCGTATACACATCGATTCCAAGAACTCTTACCTTGGAAACAATCAATAAGACAGAAAAGATACCATCCAAAGTACTTAATGCAATGAAGATTCTCGTACGTTGTTGAAAACTAATCTGTATCACATTGCTGTACTAAGAAATCCTAACAAGAATTCCAAAGCTCCCGTCTCAACTTTTCCTCCATCTGTTTTTCTTTATATAAACTTTATTATTTCCATTCATCTCATCCAACACAACACAAGTAATACTCCACAAAAGGTAGCAATCATCTGTGACAACTCAGACCTTGATCGAAGTTGTTGCCTTGCCTTTAGCGACAGTTCCACCAAGAAAACAAATATGTTCAGCCCCAAGAGACTGATGAAGGTAGCTTCAGCAAGGAGGAGAAGGATTATGTCACACTCGTTAACATCGACCACCGAAAAGGGTCATTTTGTAGTCTACACAGCCGACCATGTACGGTTTACGATGCCTTTATCATATCTGGAAAATGATCTCTTCCGGGACCTGCTGAGGATGTCCGAAGAGGAATTTGGGATATCAAGTGAGGGCGCCATAACTCTACCATGCGATGCAGTGTCCTTAGAGTACTTTGTATTGCTTATCAAGAGAGGTGTGGCTCAAGACTTGGAGATCAAGGCATTGCTAGACTCCATTATTGCTGCTTCCTCTTGTTCCAACTTCACTTCAAACCAAGAGGCTTTTGGCCAGAACATGCTCGTCTGTGGCTGTTAAATATTGTTAGCTAGATATGTATGTATACTAAAACCTGTTCAATAGGTAGTTTGTAAAGTTAATAGTATATATACAAGGATTCCTGATTAATGTTTTTAAACAATCTTTTACTGATCATAACAGGGAATTTTTTATTTCAACGAGCTGACCTTCACTAAAGTCTGAGTTAAAGTATTTCTATAAAAAATCAACCAGATAACTGACTGGGTTGGTAAATAATAAATTGGTCAGAATTTTAAATCTGAATACTTCTTTCCATGTATATATGAAGAAACATCTACAATACTATCCTATCCTATAAAGTGTTAAGTTACTCAGCAAGCACAAACATTAACTTGTCTGCTAATTACAAGGGCGTGATGAGCAGAAGTGTCTAATAATGAGCAATGGGTGGAAGCAACTACATTCAGAACAGCCTTCTCTAAATCTTTGTCTAATCCTCTTTGGATCAGAGATATCATGTACTCCATGGAGGATGCGTCACAAGGCACGATGATGGGTCCACTGCTTGAGAATCCAAACTCATCTCCAGACATCTTGAAAAGCTCTTGGATGAGGTGGTTGCATAGATACTCTAGAGGCACCATGAACCGCCTTTTATCAGCCGTGTAGATCACAAAATGGCCCTTGTCAGCAACGAAGGGTGCAGCGTTGATAGTTGTTCTTCTTGGGAGAGAAAGTCTTCTCCTTCCAAGAGCAGCCATTCTCTGCCACTTCCTTGCGATCTTGATCAGTTTCTTTGTGCTGATCATCTTATTTTTATCTCAATGAAAAGAGAAGTATGTATGTATAAGAGTTGTGAATTATAAGTTTGTAGTTGAGGTGTGAGATTTTGGTGAAGTGAAAGCCATGAAGTATCTAAATATATACATCGGCAAAGGCCAAACCATTCTTGCAAATATTAATTGGTATGCAACTCTATTTTCTTGTTGCATTGAGAGTCCCAGGCAAACCCATGTGATTTGGTCTTTGTCGACATTAAAGAAGTGATTCATGAATTCATGGTGGGTACACCGTGTCTTGGCACCATAAGCTTCAATTGTCTGATGGTTGTAGGACAAGACATCGATTACCATCAATAGAAACATACAATGCAGCACTGTTACTAAATTATTTTTAAAGACCATGTGATTGGGTCTCTGTCATCAAAGTATTCTGTCAAGTGTGTCTTGACAAGTCAATGAATGGAATCCACAAGTACACCTTGTGGAATTGGATGTCTCTGTAACATTCCAACTCTCGACAGCGCATGAAAAACTTCTTGAGGACGAAAAGGACTACTATCCTATTTCATTGCCGTGGAGTACCATGAATTCATGAATCGGTTGTTGAATGTCTACACAGACCAAATCACATGGTTTTACCTTATCTTGGACTCTCAAAAAGATAAGAACATACCTAACACTGCATACCAATTAATATTTGCAATAATGTCTTTGCCTCTACAGCTATATATATTTAGCTAATTCACGGACTTCTCTTCACCAAAACCTCACACCTCAACTACAAACTTGCAATTCACAACTCTTATACATACTTCCCTTTTCATTGAGACAAAAAGATGATTAGCACAAAGAAACTGATCAAGATCGCAAGGAAGTGGCAGAGAATGGCTGCTCTTGGAAGGAGAAGACTTTCTCTTCCAAAAAGAGCAAATATCAATGTTGCACCTTTCATTGCTGACAAGGGTCATTTTGTGATCTACACGGCGGATCAAAGGCGGTTCATGGTGCCTTTAGAGTATCTATGCAACGATCTCATCCAAGAGCTCTTCAAGATGTCTGAAGATGAGTTTGGATTCTCAAGCGGTGGACCCATCACCGTGCCTTGCGATGCAGACTCCATGGAGTACATGATGTCTCTTATCCAAAGAGGTTTAGCTAAAGATTTAGAGAGGGCACTGTTGAATACAGTTGCTTCTAGCCGTTGCTCATTAGTAGCAGCTTCTGCAAATAAGAAACATCTTAGCAGACAAGTTATCGGTTGTGTTCACTGATAAGTACGAGGACAAACATAGGATAGGAATAGAATTACTGTTCTGTTATATCTGTAAGTAAATATGCAGAGACAATCTCTGAAAAAGTTTATAACAATTGAACTTATTCCAAGGAACTGCGCATTCAATTGATGATGCGCCTTGAGAGGTTGTAGCTCTAACTGGTATAGCGTTTGCTTATCATGTGAGAGGCATAAGGATCGGTTCCCTGCAACTCAACTTCTCCGAAAATCGACATTCTCCGTTATAAAATACAATATTCCATCTCTCCACAATAATAACGAACTCATCCACCCCACAAATTGAAGGATCCACTTACAATGTCCAACTTTATCCGGTTCCGTTAGTTTACGTGTGGATGGTACGGAAGATGTTGGTTTGTCGATGAGCCTTCAATATGTTTTCCTATGTTTCTTGTTATGTACGTAATAAATATCATAAAGATTATTATATATTATTAGAAAAGAATATAACCTTTGGAGAGATTCCATTTTCAACTGCATCGTTAAGAGTAGTTAGTTTTAGTTATGTTCTCCTTTTGACAGTGAAGGCCAAAGAGACAAAGATATGTACTATGATTCTCTTGTTAGCTAGACAACTAATTAATCACATTGTTTTAAACAAGAACTACCTCGTCTCTTTCCTCCTTTGATTTCTTATATAATCCATATACAAAAATCAGGTGGTCTCTTCAAGAAGATCAAACATTTTACCAACGGTGTTACCTTATGTCAGGGAAACCTCAATCGCCCGTCTGTTAAAGTCCTTGTTTCTTTTAGTCATCACAATTCCTCTTAAAAAATGTTCAGCCCCAAGAAACTAATGAAGGCAGCTTCTGTTGGAAGGAGAAGGATTTTGCCTTCCACGTCAACCACTGAAAAGGGCCATTTCGTAGTCTACACAGTCGATCATGTACGTTTTGTGATGCCCTTATCGTATCTTGATAATCGTCTCTTCCAGGAGTTGCTTAGAATTTCCCGAAAAGAATTTGGGACCTCTAGTGAAGCCCCCATAACTCTAGCATGCGATGCAGTGTCCTTGGAGTACATGGCCTTGCTCATCAAGAGAGGTGTCTCTCAAGACATGGAGATCAAGGCAGAGTTCTAGAATCCATTGTTGTTGCTTCTGCTTGTTACAACTTCTCTTCAAACTCTTGCATTGGGCAGAACATGATCATATGTGACTGTTAACTGGATAGTTAGTTTGTTAATATGTACGCCTTAGTCAACTATTTCATAAGTCTGAACTTGTGAGTGAAAACCTTTTGTATACTCTTAACGTAGCTTAATACCCTTCCACTCTTAGCGTATCTGAACACCCTTTTTTTTAATTGATATTTGCGAAATAAGGGAGTATTTTTTTTCTCTTGACATACCTAGGTTGTTGAACTTGAACGTTCTGATACCAATGCACTCCTAATGACCAATGCAGTGTTGAACCCAAAAGACAGCAGCTTGGTGGCATTTCTTTTACCTAGACCAGTAAGAACACTTTGCTAATTAATTGATGGCATTGTGATGTGCAGACCGTTAACTACTGGACTGAAGTTTAGAGCACTCAAAATATTGTACAGCTCTTGTAGCTCAGTTGGTTAGAGCACCCGTTTAGTAAGCGGGAGGTCTTGAGTTCAACTCTCAATGAGAGCAAAATAATTTATTTTTTAAAAAGATTTACTGTTTTTTTTTTCTTTTTGGTCAACGTTTTTTTTTTTATTTAACATTTTCAGTTCGGTCATGAACAAGAACAATGTATTTTTGATCTCCAAGTCTTGAGTCACACCTCTCTTGATTTATTGCTTGTAATTCCATAGAGGCTGCTATGCATATTAAAGTCATGGGTACCTTCCTCAGTGTCTAACAATTAGAATTTATTTACAGAAGCAGATTCGAAAGCGCGTAATAGAACAGTATTTTTATCCTAATTCTATCCTGTCCTATTACTCAATGAACACAAACATTAACTTGTCTACTACTACAAATCCGATCTTCAGAAGCTGTGATCGAGCAATTGCTGGAAGCAACTATATTCAGCAGTGCCTTCTCTAAATCTTTTGATAAACCTCTTTGGATAAGAGACATCATGTACTCCAAGGAGTCTGCATCGCAAGGCACGGTGATGGGTCCACTGCTTGAAAGTCCAAACTCATCTTCGCACATCTTGAGGAGCTCTTGGATGAGGTTGGTGTAAAGATACTCTAGAGACGCCATAAATCGTTTTTTTATCATGGTAGGCAAGACAAAAGTGTTTGTCAGTGTCTGATGGTTAGAAGACATAAAAGGTCCATTACCACCACAAATGACTCAAAATCAAGGTCGTTTATAACTAAACATAATCAACTGATCCTCGGAGAAACCAAAGGAATCCAAAGCCATTTCCAAAGTATGGTCATTGGTTAGACTTCATGTTTGGTAGTATTTTTTTAACTTGGTCAACCATCTTGTACCTAGGATACGGATCGAAGTGTACGACATTTCTAATGTGCTTGACTCTACTATCCTATTAATGAGTAGTTTCAGGTCCTCTCGTGCTCAACACAGAAAAAATAGGTTAATTTATCTAAGTGATAGTTGATCTTTGAAAGTTTGGACAATTTGATAGTTGAGGTGTGAGGAAGAGAAGGACATGAAGTATCTAAATATATACATCGGCTAAGGCAAAACCATTCTTGCAAATATTAATTGGTATGCAGCTCTGATTTATTGTTGCATTAAGAGTCCCAGGCAACCCCATGTGATTAGGTCTTTGTCGACATTAAAGAAGTGATTCATGAATTCATGGTGGGTACACTGTGTCTTAGCACCATAAGCTTCAATTGTCTGATGGTTATAGGACAAGACATCTATTACCGTCAATAGAAACATACAATGCTGAAGTCTATGTTTGTGTTGACAGACATTAATGGATGTCTTGTTAGGATCGATTCACACTTCAATCGGATGAAGAATTTCACACACAAATTGAGAAAGAACACAGAGAGAGGAAGAGAAGAGAAGAAGCTACAGTTTTCGTGGTAACACCCAATTGGGTAACCTCCACGCGGTTTGGCTAAATATATTAATGATGGTTACTGTTACAAAATACATATACATGGAGAAATACAGTACAGTACAGTCTACGGGTGGGGGGCTCCCGCCTTCGCGTACATTAATACTAATCAGACTCCAATACCTAACATGTCTTGTGCTTTCTCTATCAGACAGATGAAACTTATGGTGTCTCGACAATGAGTATGACTCCCCACCATGAATTCATGAATAGGTTGTTGAATGTCCACACAGACCAAATCACATGGTTTTACCTTATCTTGGATTCTCAAGACAACAAGATCATACCTACAACTGCATACCTATTATTATTTGCAATAATGTCTTTTCCTCATCTATATATATTTAGCTACTTCATGGACTTCTCTTCACCAAAAACTCACACCTCAACTACAAACTTGAAATTCACAACTCTTATACATACTTCCCTTTTCATTGAGACAAAAAGATGATTAGCACAAAGAAACTGATCAAGATCGCAAGGAAGTGGCAGAGAATGGCTGCTCTTGGAAGGAGAAGACTTTCTCTTCCAAAAAGAGCAAATATCAATGCTGCACCTTTCATTGCTGACAAGGGTCATTTTGTGATCTACACGGCTGATCAAAGGCGGTTCATGGTGCCTCTAGAGTATCTATGCAACGACCTCATCCAAGAGCTCTTCAAAATGTCTGAAGATGAGTTTGGATTCTCAAGCGGTGGACCCATCAACGTGCCTTGCGATGCAGACTCCTTGGAGTACATGATGTCTCTTATGCAAAGAGGTTTAGCTAAAGATTTAGAGAAGGCACTGTTGAATACAGTTGCTTCTAGCCGTTGTTCAGTAGTAGCAGCTTCTGTAAATGAGAAACATAGGATTAGCAGACAAGTTATCGGTTCTGTTCACTGATAAGTACGAGGACAAACATAGGATTAGGAATTTAGGATAGGAATAGAATTACTGTTCTGTTATATCTGTAAGTAAATATGCAGAGACGTTAAATTCTGAAAAAGTTTATAAGAACTTATTCCAAGGAACTATGCATTCAATTGATGATGTCTTAGGGTTGAGGGTATGTAGCTCTAAATGGTATAGCGTTTCCTTATCATGTGAGAGGCATAAGGATCGGTTCCCCTGCAACTCAACTTCTCCGAAAAATCGACATTCTCAGACAAAATTCCGTCTCTCCACCATAATAACGAACTCATCCACCCCATAAATTGAAGGATCAACTTTGTCTCTTTACTACTTTTGTATTGCGCAACCATCAAAAGTGGGGAAGCTCTTATTCCATAATCACTTCCCATCTCAACTCTGCTCAGCTCTGCTTTCGGTGGATTCTCTCTTATGTTTGCTTCACTGTTTTGCTCTAAGTCAGTCAGATAGACAAGTTGGCCAAAAAAAAAAGAAGTCAGATAGACAAGTCTCCTCAAGCTTCACCTGTCTTGTAAGCTTCCCCAAAGTTTCTTCATTTTTGCTGCATGACATTCTGATGCGTACTATCTTTCTAAACATAAATTGTTAGTTATTCTACTTCCTTTGGATCTGAAAGAGAAATTTAATCGAGGGTGGGTTCATTAGAAGAACCCAATTATATTTCATTTCTCAAACAAGGAAACTTTTTTTTGTGTGTGTGTGTGTGTGCGCTTTGGTACTTGTATTCTTCCTTGGGTTTTGGAAAGTGGTGAGATTCCCCAAGTTTATGCTCTTTGATTCCACCCAATTGCTCTTCTCCATCCGTGGAACTCCCTTTTTGTGTCTGTGGATGCTCAAAGCTCTTGGATTGTATTGGATTCGGTCACCAATGGAGGTTCTGTCACCAGCTACTTATATTCAGAACTCCAACTGGCTCTTCCAGGAGAGCAAGGGAACGAGATGGACGAACGAGGAGAACAAGCAGTTCGAGGAGGCTTTGGCCTATTTCGACACCGACAACCCGGACAAGTGGTTCAAGGTTGCTGCTTTCATCCCTGGGAAAACAGTGGGTGATGTGATGAAGCATTACAGGGAGCTGGAGGAAGATGTAAGTGATATCGAAGCTGGGTTGATTCCTGTTCCTGGGTATGAGTATACATTCCTTCACATTGGAATGGGTTAGGGACCATCCTCACGGGTTCGAGGAGTTGAAGAAATTATATGATACAAATCATATTGTATATATAATATATTTAAATTTTCAATTGTATTTAAAGAGAAGTTGATTTGTATATAGATTTCTATTGGTTAATATTTGATTATTTTTTATTTGTAAATTTATTTATTTGTTTATTTTTTTTAAAAAAGGAGTTCTTATTTTACCGACGGAGATTTTCGTCGGCAAGTAGGTATATAGCGACTAAATATTTTTCGTCGGTAAATACGTATTTGCCGACGAAATCGATTTTGCCGGCAAAAATGTTTTTTTTTACAAAACAATATTTTTGCCGACAAAAATTCTGTCGGTTAAAATCATATTTTTACCGACGAAACATTTATGCCATTTTTCGTCGGTAAACTTTCGCCGACAATATTTTTACCAACGAAAATAATTTTTGCCAACAGAATTTACACCTTTTACCTTTAGGTGTGATTAGTTATTGGGGAGGTGGTATATACATTTTCAAAGTAGGGAAGTTGTTGGTTTGACGATGAGCCTTCAATATGTTTTCCTATGTTTCTTGGAATGTACGTAATAAATATCAGAATGATTATTATATATTCTTAGAAAAGAACATAACCTTGGGAGAGATTCCATTTTCGACTGCATCGTTAAGAGTAGTTAGTTTTAGTTATGTTCTTCTTTTGACAGTGATGGCCAAAGAGACAAACATATGTACTATGATTCTCTAGTTAGCTAGATAACTAATTAAACACATTGTTTTACTCAACTAAGGAATCTTAAACAAGAAATATCTCGTCTCTTTCCTCCATTGATTTCTTATATAATCCATAGGCCTTCCATTTCCTCTCTTCAAATACAGAAATCAGGTGGTCTCTCCAAGAAGATCAAACTTTTTACCAACGGTGTTACCTTCTGTCAGGGAAACCTCGATCGCCCATCTGTTAAAGTCCTTGTTTCTTTTAGTCATCACAATTCCTCTTAAAAAATGTTCAGCCCCAAGAAACTGATGAAGGCAGCTTCTGTTGGAAGGAGAAGGATTTTGCCTTCCACGTTAACCACTGAAAAGGGTCATTTCGTAGTCTACAGTGTCGACCATGTACGCTTTGTGATGCCCTTATCGTATCTTGAAAATCATCTATTCCAGGAGCTGCTTAGAATTTCCCGAAAAGAATTTGGGACCTCAAGTGAAACCCCCATAACACTACCATGCGATGCAGTGTCCTTAGAGTACATTGCCTTGCTCATCAAGAGAGGTGTCACTCAAGACGTGGAGGTCAAGGCAGTTCTAGAATCCATTGTTGCTGCTTCTACTTGTTACAACTTCTCTTCAAACTCTTGCATGGTGCAGAAAATGATCATATGTGACTGTTAGCTGGATAATTAGTTACTAGATGTTTAATATGTAGTTTGTGAAGTTAATAATATAAACCAAGGCGTACGTCATAGTAAACTTGTGAGTGAAAACCTTATACTCTTAACGTAGCTTAACACTAGGGGTGGGCATGAACTGGTTCGGGGCCGAACCGTTTTTTTATGCCCACCTCTACTTAATACCCTTCCACTCTTAGCATATCTTAACACCCTTTTTTTAAATTGATATTTGCGAACATCGATTTACCCTTTAGGGAGTATTTTTTTTCTCCTCTTGACATACCTATGTACTCCTAATGACCAATGAAGTGTTGACGCCAAAAAAACAGCAGCTTGGTGGCATTTCTTTTACCTAGACCAGTAAGAACACTTTGCTAATTACTTGATGGCATTGTGATGTGCAGACCGTTAACTACGAGACTGAAGTTTAGAGCAGTCAAAATATTGTATAGCTCTCGTAGCTCAGTTGGTTAGAGCACCCGTTTAGTAAGCGGGAGGTCTTGAGTTCAACTCTCAACGAGAGTAATTTTGTTTTCACATTTTCATTACGGTCATGAAACATGACATATATCAACCAGAGTATTATTAATTAAGTTGAGAAACTATACAAGGTTCAAATGATCAACAACAAACTATACAAGGTTCAAATGATCAACAACTTTGTCATTTACAATAATGAATGTAGAAGAGATTTAATCTCCAAGTCTGGCACACCTTCTCTTGATGAACAACACCATGTATTTCGTCATAAAGTCTGCTTTGCATATTGTGATTTATTTTACCCTATTTGACCTCTTGTCGGGACGTCTGATTTAGAATCCGTCGATGAGGTTGGATTGAGTGTGTCCAGAAGTCTCTGAAATTTCGTGTTCTAGAACAAGTTTGTACCGTTTTATTAAGTTTGTACCATTAGAAATAATATTTTTGGAGTACTATACTTAGTGCTCTGACACCCACAATTTTCATGTGATCGGTTAAAAGACATTAAGTACCTCACTTATTCCACATTGATTAGAATTAAGGAATTGATGAAGGGGTTGGCAAGTTAATGAATGGGATCCACAAGTACACCTTGTGGCATTTGAAGTTAGTAAATGGACACCACTCAAGGTGGTGGTGGGTGTTGTCTGCTAATCTCTTCATTTATTGGATGTCTCTGTAACATTATCAAACACTCGACAGCACATGAGAAAATTCTTGAGTACCAAAAGGACTACTATCCTATGTCATTGCCATGGCCCATGGAGTACCATGAATTCATGAATCGGTTGTTGAATGTCCACACAGACCAAATCACATGGCTTTACCATATCTTGGACTCTCAAAACCACAAGAAATAATACCTACAACTGCATACCAATTATTATTTGCAATAATGTCTTTGCCTCTGCAGCTATATATATTTAGCTACTTCAAGGACTTCTCTTCACCAAAAACTCACATCTCATCTGCAAACTTGCAATTCACAACTCTTATACATACTTCCCTTTTCATTGAGACAAAAAGATGATTAGCACAAAGAAACTGATCAAGATCGCAAGGAAGTGGCAGAGAATGGCTGCTCTTGGAAGGAGAAGACTTTCTCTTCCAAAAAGAGCAAAGATCAATGCTGCACCTTTCATTGCTGACAAGGGTCATTTTGTGATCTACACGTCTGATCAAAGGCGGTTCATGGTGCCTCTAGAGTATCTATGCAACGACCTCATCCAAGAGCTCTTCAAGATGTCTGAAGATGAGTTTGGATTCTCAAGCGGTGGACCCATCATCGTGCCTTGTGACGCAGCCTCCATGGAGTACATGATATGTCTGATCCAAAGAGGATTAGACAAAGATTTAGAGAAGGCACTGTTGAATACAGTTGCTTCTAGCCGTTGTTCAGTAGTAGCAGCTTCTGCAAATGAGAAACATGTTAGCAGACGAGTTATTGGTTGTGTTCACTGATAAGTAAGAGGACAACATAGGATTAGGAATTTAGTATAGGAATAGAATTACTGTTCTGTTATATATGTAAGTAAATATGCAGAGACAAACTCTGAAAAAGTTTATAAGAATTGAATTTTTTCCAAGGCTGTGCATTCATTTTACATGACAAACATGTGCAAATGTTTTCACATAAAGGATCAGCTGGATTTTTTTTACATAAACGCGAGAATATTCTTTATAAGAAGATAATTGTTCAAATTTATTATCTGAAGATGGGAAGAGTAGTCTCTACATTCAACTCTGAACCACAGACATTTGATTTTAATTATATTTGTTGTGCTCCCTACCATACCACTTAAACAAGACATATCTTGGCCCATGAGTTAATGATCTGCACATGGTAATGCTATGAAGTAGCACCTAATTCGTGGTGTTCAAAACAATGCTACCAAAATGTATGATTACTAATATATCCAAACCATTTTAGATTGCTGTATAGTAATAATCAAATAGAAAATCTCCATGCATGCAAACATCTTCCCGAATTTGCAAAAATATGCACTTTGCTAACTGAACTTTGAAAAAATTGCATATTGCTAGATAACACGTGCATCTCTCTATGACTATATAACATCAAATTAGACGAAGCTAGCATATTGCAACTTTATGTAAAATAAGTTAACAATTCATCAAAATGAAAGTTCAACTATCAAATTGTCCAAACTCTCAAAGATCAACTATCACTTAGGTAAATTAACCTATTTTTTCTGTGTTGAGCACGAGAGGACCAGAAACTACTCATCATATGCAGCTAACAGTCACATATGATCATTTTCTGCCCGATGCAAGAGTTTGAAGAGAAGTTGTAACAAGTAGAAGCAGCAACAATGGATTCTAGAACTGCCTTGATCTCCACGTCTTGAGTGACACCTCTCTTGATGAGCAAGGCAATGTACTCTAAGGACACTGCATCGCATGGTAGTGTTATGGGGGCTTCACTTGAGGTGCCAAATTCTTTTCGGGAAATTCTAAGCAGCTCCTGGAACAGATGATTTTCAAGATACGATAAGGGCATCACAAAGCGTACATGGTCGATTGTATAGACTACGAAATGACCCTTTTCAGTGGTTGACGTGGAAGGCAAAATCCTTCTCCTTCCAACAGCAGCTACCTTCATCAGTTTCTTGGGGCTGAACATTTTTAAGAGGAATTGTGATGACTAAGAGAAACAAGGACTTTAACAGATGGGCGATCGAGGTTTCCCTGAGAGAAGGTTACACCGTTGGTAAAAAGTTTGATCTTCTTGGAGAGACCACCTGATTTCTGTATTTGAAGAGAGGAAATGGAAGGCCTGTGGATTATATAAGAAATCAATGGAGGAAAGAGACGAGATATTTATTGTTTAAGATTCCTTAATTGAGTAAACAATGTGTTTAATTAGTTATCTAGCTAACAAGAGAATCATAGTACATATCTTTGTCTCTTTGGCCATCACTGTCAAAAGGAGAAGATAACTAAAACTAACTACTCTACTCTTAACGATGCAGTCGAAAATGGAATCTCTCCCAAGGTTATGTTATTTTCTAAGAATATATAATAATCTTTATGATATTTATTACGTACATACCAAGAAACATAGGAAAACATATTGAAGGCTCATCGACAAACCAACATCTTCCGTACATTGAAAATGTATAATTGTATATACCTCCTCCCCAATAACTAATCACACCTAAACATACGGAACCGGACAAAGTTGGACATTGGAAGTGGATCCTTCAATTTGTGTGGTGAATGAGTTCGTTATTATTGTGGAGAGATGGAATATTGTCTTTTATAACCGAGAATGTCGATTTTCGAAGAAGTTGAGTTGCAGGGAACCGATCCTTATGCCTCTCACATGATAAGCAAATACTATACCATTTAGAGCTACATATCCTCAACTCTAAGACATCATCAATTGAATGCACAGTTCCTTGGAATAAGTTCTTATAAACTTTTTCAGAGTTTAACGTCTCTGCATATTTACTTACAGATATAACAGAACAGTAATTATATTCCTATCCTATCCTAAATTCCTAATCCTATGTTTGTCCTCGTACTTATCAGTGAACAGAACCGATAACTTGTATGCTAACATGTTTCTCATTTGCAGAACCTGCTACTAATGAACAACGGCTAGAAGCAACTGTAATGAACAGTGCCTTCTCTAAATCTTTAGCTAAACCTCTTTGGATAAGAGACATCATGTACTCCATGGAGTTTGCATCGCAAGGCACGGTGATGGATCCACCGCTTGAGAATCCAAACTCATCTTCAGACATCTTGAAGAGCTCTTGGATGAGATCGTTGCATAGATACTCTAGAGGCACCATGAACCGCCTTTGACCAGCCGTGTAGATCACAAAATGACCCTTGTCAGCAATGAAAGGTGCAGCATTGATATTTGCTCTTTTGGGAAGAGAAAGTCTTCTCCTTCCAAGAGCAGCCATTCTCTGCCACTTCCTTGCGATCGTGATCAATTTCTTTGTGCTAATCATCGTTTTGTCTCAATGAAAATGGAAGTATGTATAAGAGTTGTGAATTGCTAATTTGCAGATGAGATGTGAGTTTTTGGTGAAGAGAAGTCCATGAAGTAGCTAAATATATATAGATGCAGAGGCAAAGACATTATTGCAAATATAAATTGGTATGCAGTTGTAGGTATGATCTTGTTGTCTTGAGAATCCAAGATAAGGTAAAACCATATGATTTGGTCTTTGTGGACATTCAACAACCGATTCATGAATTCATGGTGGGGAGTCATACTCATTGTCTGGACACTATAAGTTTCATCTATCTGATAGATAAAGGACAAGACACCCATTAATGTCTGTCATCACAAACATAGATTTCAGCATTGTATGTTTCTATTGACAGTAATTGAAGCTTATGGTACCAAGACACAGTGTACCTACCATGAATTCATGAATCAGTTATTTAATGTCGACAAAGACCTAATCACATGGGGTTGCCTGGGACTCTCAATGCAACAAGTCTGAACCACAGATATTTGATTTTATTTTTATTTGTTGTGCTCCCTACCATACCACTTAAACAAGACATATCTTGGCCCAGGAGTTAATGATCCGCACATGGTAATGCTATCAAGTAGCACCTAATTCATGGTGTTCAAAACAATGCTACCAAACTAAATGATTACTGATATATCAAAATCATTTTATATTACTGGACAGTAATAATCAACCAAAAAATCTCTATGCAATGCAAACATCTTCCCGAATTTTGCAAAAATATGCACTTTGCTAACTGAATTTTGAAAAAATTGCAAATTGCTAGATAACACGTGCATCTCTCCGTCACTATATAACCACAAATTAGACAAAGCTAGCAAATTGCAACTTTATGTAACATAAGTTCACAATTCACCAAAAAGAAAGTTCAACTATCAAATTGTCCACACTCTCAAAGATCAACTATCACTTAGGTAAATTAACCTATTTTTTCTGTGTTGAGCACGAGAGGACCTGAAACTACTCATCAATAGGATAGTAGAGTCAAGTACATTAGAAATGCCGTACACTTTGATCCGTATCCTAGGTACAAGATGGTTGGCCAGTTAAAAAAATACTACCAAACATGAAGTCTACCCAATGACCATACTTTGGAAATGGCTTTGCATTCCTTTGGTTTCTCCGAGGATAAGTTGATTATGTTTAGTTATAAACGACCTTGATTTATAGTCATTTGTGGTGGTAATGGACCTTTTCTGTCTTCTAACCATGAGTCACTGACAAACACCTTTGTCTTGCCTACCATGATATGAATGATTCATAACATGACAAAGACCTTATCTTAACCAATTAAATGCTCTTGCCTCGCATTCTCAGACACACGAATAGCTGCCCAATGACCTTGATGGCTTTCTGATCCAATTATATAATCTCAGCTCCTGCAAGGCCTTTCTTCATCAACAAACTGACATTTCATCCAAACTAGCTTTTGCAGTTCCCTTCATTCTTTATACTTATTTACTCGAGATCCAACAATGATCAACTCAAAGAAACTGATCAGGATGGCAAGGAAGTGGCAGGCGAGGGCGGCTTTAAGCAGAAGAAGACTTTCTTATCCAAAGTGTCGGACGTCGGATCCGACTTTCCCGACCCGTTTTGGAAAAATAATTTTAAATTTTCGTTTTTGAAAATGTCGGGTCTTGGCGAGCGACTTGTCCAGTCGAGCGGGGTCATCAACCGGACCGAAATTTTTTGAAAGAGTCGCCACCGATTAATTGAAGGCTAATCGGAATCCTTAAATTGCCTAGGGTACATGGAGTTAACATCCTAGGGCTTAAAAAGGTCTACGTCCAGAGAATCGAGTTCGGGGGTTTGATTACGTCTTAAAAGCTCGCGAGCTCATAATCCGCCCTTTCGGTACTTTTAATTTGCTTTTGATTTTTTTTTTCAATTTTGCCCGAATTGCCCGTTTTAATCATGCTTGGCCCAAAAAAAACTACATGCATTTTCTTTAAATTAAACAAACCATGTACAAACAATTTTTTTTTTTTTATTTCAAATAAACAAGAGAGAACTAAAGTTAATCGTGCTCGAAAGAAAAATCGTTTAACTCTCGAGCCATTTTAAACGTGTCAAAACATGCACGAATGATTTTTTTGAAGGTATTAAGCTCTTTGGACTAATTTGTCCCATTTTGAGAAGTTATAGGATGTCCAAAAAAATATAGGGACCAAAATGCAATTTATAAAAATTTGAGCTGAATTGGACAAATATTTTCGAAAATTGCAGAAATGACCCTAAACTATTCTGGAATTATTTGTAACACTTGGTAAAGTTCTAAAATAACCCGAAAATTATTCTAGACTTATTTGTAACATTTTTAAAAGTCATGGAATGTCCAGAAAATTTTAGGAATCAAAATTGTAATTTTCGAAAAAAAAAAAATATAACTGAAAATATTTTTTAAAATTACAGAATTGACCCTAAACTATTCTAGATTTATTTGTAATACTTGGTAAAATTCTAAAAATAACCCGAAAATTATTCTAGACTTATTTGTAACATTTTTAGAAATCATGGAATGTCTAGAAAAGTTTAGAAATCAAATTGTATTTTTTTTTTAAAGCTGAATTAAGAAAAAACAATTTGCACAAATGGCCCAAAACCTTTCCGGTTTGGTTTATAACACTCGATAACGTTCAAGAAATGACCCGAGAGTCCAAGGACCGAGTTGTAACCTTCATCAAAGTTTGGGAATGACCTAAGTCAATTTTGAAATTTGTTTTTTTTTACATATACATAATATACATATATTATACATAATACATAATATATATATATAGTATTGCATAGACATAATATAAATAGATATTATACATATAGATAAATAGATAACATAAATATAATATAAATATATATTATACATATAGATATATATAGTAATACATAAACATAATATAAATATATATTATACATATAGATATATATATAGTAATACATAAACATAATATAAATATATATTATACATATAGATATATATATAGTAATACATAAACATAATATAAATATATATTATACATATAGATATATATATAGTATAAACATAATATAAATATATATTATACATAAACATAATATAAATATATAATATACACATATATATATATATTAACAAGTATATTATACATAAATAGATAATATATGTATATAAACTCTCAATTTTATTTCACATTTAGAAAATACAAAATATGATATTGGAGATGAGAGAAATATACCTAACTCATGGGAGGCTAAAATACCGTACGAGGAACCGAGTCCGATAATTATCGGTATTTTTCACTCTTTTTTTCTATTTTCTTTTTCTCTCTTTTTTTTTTCTCTCATTCTCTCTTCATTTTGAACTCACCACCGTAGCTTCATCTTTCTTCCAAGCCTTCATAGCATTCCTTGTATTTATAGAACAAATTGCATATTATTTAATTAATTAATAAAACTTTTTTTTTTTTAAATAATAAAAAAATAAAATCGGTGGAAAAGAGGCAATTTTCCACCGTTGAATTTTTTATTATTTTTTTTAAATTTTTTTTATTATTTTTAAAAAAAAAAAAAAAAAAAAAATTTTTTTTTTTTAGTTTTCAAATATATATATGTATATATATACTATATATATTTTTCAAATCTCGATTCCTCGCATACGGTATTTTGATCCTGAGCCAAAATCAGGTGTTTACAGTTGCCCCTCTTTGGACACGCATTCATGGAAGTGATCTCATGAGTGTGTGTCCAAAGACAAACAACTGATTTTGGCATCTCATTATTCATTATTTACATAGTAGACAAACATTATTATGCAACTTTCGGAAGCTAGACACCTATAGGTCCCGATTGTTGACGATGATTTGTGAAGACTGGGCGTCTAAACGCTCATCAACTTGTGATTCCCAGACGTTGGACACCTACAGGTCTTAGTCGTCGAGGATGACTTGCAGAGATTGAACACCTAAAGACTCCGCACGTCGGTCGGCTTGTGACTCGTTAGGGATGACTTGTGGAGGTTGAACACCTAAAGGCTCCGCTTGTCGGCTTGTGACTCCCAGAAGCTGGATAACTACAGGTTCTGGTCATCGAGGATGACTTGCGGAGGCTGAAACTAAAGACTCCACTCGTCGGCTTTGTGATTCCCAGAAGCTGGATAACTACAGGTCCTGGTCGTCGAAGATGATTTTGCGAAGGTTGAACACCTAAAGGCTCCGCTCGTTTTTTTTTTTTGTGACTCCAAGAAGCTGGATAACTACAGGTTTTGGTCGTCGATGATGACTTGCGAAGGCTGAACACCTAAAGGCTCCGCTCTTTTTTTTTTTTTTTGTGACTCCAAGAAGCTGGATAACTACAAGTTCTGGTCGTCGATAATGACTTGTGAAGGCTGAAACCTAAAAGCTCCGCTCGCCATTTTTTTCGAGAAGCTTTGTTGTGGGTGACTTACGGGGTTGAGCCCCTCAAGGCCCCGTTCGCCGGCTTGTAACTTTCAGAAGCTGGACATCTACATGTTCTGATCGTTGGGGATGACTTGTGGAGGTTGAGCACGTAAAGGCTCCGCTCATCGTTTTTTTTCTCCCAGAAGCTGGATAACTACAGGTCCTGGTCGTCGATGATGACTCACGGAGGTTGAACATCTCAAAGCCCCGTTCGTCGGCTTGTAACTTTCAGAAGCTGGACATCTACAGGTTCTGATCGTTGGGGATGACTTGCGGAGGTTGAGCACCTAAAGACTCCGCTTGTCAACTTGTAATTCACTTTGGAGGTAAAACCTCTTCTCGAGATGTCTGACTGCTTGTGCGGACTTCTCAGACTGTTTTCTCATTAATCGACTTTGGATTCCTCTTTGATGGAGTTCCCTAAAGCTATTCATGCTATGTTCACAAGGTGTATCCATGCAAGTTGTCGAGGCAGCTCAAATTAATGCAGATCACAATTTCTTTTTATTGCTACTGTGGGAAACATTATCGTCCACCTTTGAGCTTTTTTTTTTTTTTAATCTCTTGATTTTCTTTCCTTTTGCTACGTTTTTTTTTTTTTACCGCACCTCTCGATTCCCTTAATTTTTGCCTAGGTCGCCCTTTTGGGTTTTCAACCTAGCCGGGATTTGATTCCTTTCCTTTTGCCATGATCGCCCTTTTTAGGGATTTTTAATCATGCCCCTCTTCCCTAAATTTTGCCTAAACCGCCCTTTCAGGTTTTCGATTTAGCGGGAATTTCTCTCATTTTTTGGAGGCTCACTTTCTGATTACGAGTTTTTTTTTCCTGCATCCACATTGATTGGATTGGGGAGATCTCTGTTGTCCATGTCAGTGATGATCATGGCTCCCCCACTGAAAATCTCTTGATGACATAAATCCCTTCAAATTTAGGTACAAACTTGCCCCGGGAGTCTTGATTGACTTGAATGATATTTTTTTTATCTCTCGTTTTTCAATCATTTTGCTACGGTATTTTTTTTTACCGCACCTCTGGGTTCCCTTCATTTTTGCCTAGGTGGGCCTTTCGGGTTTTCAACCTAGCAGGGATTTGAATCCTCTCCTTTTGCCATGATTGTCCTTTTGAGGATTTTCAATCATGCCCCTCTTCCCTAAATTTTGCCTAAACCGCCCTTTTGAGTTTTTGATTTAGCGGGAATTTTCTCACTTTTGAAGGCTCGCTTTCTGGTTACGAGTTTTTTTTTTCATCCACATTAATTGGATTGTGGAGTTCTTGCTCGTCCTTGTCAGTGATAATCATGACTCTTCCGCTGAAAATCTTTTGGACGATATAATCCCCTTCATATTTAGGCATAAACTTGCCCCGAGAATCTTGATTGACTTGAAAGATTTTTTTTTTTTATCTCTCGCTTTTCTATCATTTTGCTGCGGTATATATATATATTTTTTTTTTTACCGCACCTCTCGGTTCCCTTAATTTTTTGCCTAGGGTCGCCCTTTTGGGTTTTCCGCCTAGCAGGGATTTGATTCCTCTCCTTTTGCCATGATTGTCCTTTTGGGGATTTTCAATCATGCCCCTATTCCCTAAATTTTGCCTAAACCGCCCTTTCGGGTTTTCGATTTAGCGGGAATTTTCTCACTTTTGGAGGTTCGCTTTATGGTTACGAACTCTTTAAGGATAGTATTTTCCGACTGGGTCCATATTGATTGGACTGGAGAGTTCTTGATTGTCCATGTCGGTGACGATCATGGCTCCTCTGCTGAAAGTCTCTTTGGCGACATAAGACTCTTCATATTTAGGCACAAAGTTGCCCCGAGAGTCTGGATTGACTCTAAGAATTTCTTTTCTGAGAATTAGATTGCCTGCTTGTAATTCTCTTGGACTGACTTTCCTGTTAAATGCACGAGTCATGCGTTGCTGGTACAATTGCCTGTGGCACTGCGCGATGAGACGCCTTTTGTCGCGAGGTTCAATTGCACGTATCTGCATTTCGCCTACTCTGATTCGTCCTTCTCTGCCTCGGCGAGGATCCTAGATGACGGGAATTCTAGTTCAATTGGCAACACGACTTCGATCCCGCAAACAAGGGAGAATGGGGTTGTTCCTGTTGGTGCCTGTATTGAGTTCATGTATGCCTTGAGTGCCCAAAGCAGCTTATCATGTCAGTCCTTCAATTGATGCTTCCACTACGCCATTCATTTGTGGGTGATATGGAGATGAATTTTTATGCTTGATCACAACTCTTCGACCAATTTAGTTTTGTGGCATTGCCGATGATGATTGACTTCGGCATCCCATGACACATGATGATGTCCTCGCTTATGAAAAATTCAATGGTCTTTGCCGTTATTGACACCAGGGTAATAACCTCTACTCCTGGTGAAGTAATCGATTGTAATCAATATAAATCGATGACCATTGGACGCCTTTGGGAAAATCATGTTGATTACATTGATGCCCCACATTGAGAAAGCCTGTGGGGAATTCCTGGAATAGAGCTCGTGCAGTGACGCATGGATTTGGTCCGCGTATACTTGACAGATGTGATATTGCTGGGCATGTTTTATACAGTCAGCCATCATGGTGAACCCAAAGTACCCAAGTCTTGCACGTTCATGTGTGAGCCGCAACAACCTTCATGAATTTCTTCCATTAGATGTTCAACTTCTTTAGCATTCACGCATCTCAAATGGGTATAGTCGGGCCACTGGGTAATTAATTGCAAGTCCTTTCAAGCATGACCATTCAGACATTTTCTTGTGGTGTTCTCTGGGAACTCCGTACGCCAAGTATCTTTTTATATCAGTGAGTCATGGTTGACTGTCTGATTCTTCGATTGTACAACAATAGGTTGAAACCTCTTTGATTTTGATCTCCATTGGCAGTTTTTGGTTTCCCGGAGAAATTTTACTCATGGGCGCGAGCGTTGCCAATTTTTTTGAACGCAAAGACGCAAATAAGAACACAAGGTGATTGTTGGTTTGCTTCTCTTCTTCGCAGCTTTCATCCCCGTGGTGATGACGCTGCTGGCGTCATTGTTGTTGTCCCTCCATGGGTTTCTCCACCCTTCAGGGAATCCGATCAGTTGGAAGTACTTCGCCTTGCTGTGACGAACTTTCCGTAGTGGCTACATTTCAAGCCTTTCCGATCGACGTTGCTAACAATGGCATCTCTATGCATCGACAATGACGTCTCCCCTGTTGTGAACAACGACGAGCGTCAACAATGGCATCTCTTATGCAGGAGTCAACAACGGCGTCTGTCCCGTGTCAACAATGGTGAATCTTATGCAGGAGTCAACAACGGTGTCTTCCCCGTGTCAACAATGGCGACTCTTCTGCAGGGGTCAACAACGGTGTCTGTCCCGTGTCAACAATGACATCTTGATGACGTCTTCCCCGTGTCAACAATGACGTCTTTTCATCTCTATTTAAGTCGCCTATGCTTTAGCTCGATCAAACGAAAGGGAGTTGTTTTTCTCATCTCCTTTACTTTGTAAAACAACCTTCCCTTTTCCGGTGGTCGAATGTGGTCTGGTGGCGTGGGTCGATTTGACTATGATTGCCACTTTCTCTAAGCGAGGCGTAACATAGAAGACGGGTTCAATTATGATGATGAACCTCGGTGTCCCTCTTTGCTGCGGTACCCATTACTTATCTCTGGTCCCTTCCTTGATCGGATAGTTGCATAAGTGGATTCTTCATCAGGTAACAGATTTTTCTCAGAGTAGATCTCGTTTTTCCCGATCATACTCCTCACTCACTGCATTCAGGAATTGATACAATTTGGTATCTGCTTGATTTTGTGTTTCAAATTGAAATGTCGTCTGAGCCAACAGATCATTCACTGTAATGTATAAAGTCAGATTCAGCAAGGGTGCCCCCATTAGCGAGTGGACGGACGAAAAAGCCCCTGGGAGCTTCATTGAGGAGAGCTCCACTAGTGATACCGGTTGAAAATAAGCATGACAAGCCCCCGTGAGCATCAATGTCATCGAGTTGGATCACTTGGTGTGGGCCTGGTAATGAAACGGCAAGGAGAGGAAACAACAATGTTCCTGAACTTTCGGCTAAATGTTTCCTCCAGGAGAATTCATAATCTTTGAAATTAGGACGAAAATTCAGTCCTAAAAGTATTTTTTTCCTTCCGGGTGTGTGATGGTCATATGTGGGAAGTGGACCTTGGTCAGGATGGCCATATGTGGGAGGTAGAGCTTCGCCAGGATGGAAAAAGTGCCTTACATGGATTGATGAAGTACCATGACAGTAGTGTTCCTCGGGAAGACGAGATCAGGGATATTATGGTAGTCACGGCTGCCCGGAACTTAGAAAAGCAAAAATCCGCTCGACCTAGGAGGTCATGCCAGAGATTGACTGCACTGTGCGGGAACTCATGGTGTGCATGGTTTGCTTTAGCTTGATGAATTTCTCCTCGTGTTTTTGAGGTGCCGGAGTCATCGAATGTCGCATGGATTTCCGGAAACCTAAATCCAAAATACCATAGTAAGAAGGATGAATACACAATTGATCATGCATGATTGATTTCAAAAATTCTGCATGTTCCGTTCATTCCATTCGTAGACTTTGATTGCATGTATGGCAAAAGTTTTTTTCAAAAATACTTTATAAGGATTTGGCCAATCGATGTCTAGTTCTTAAGACGTTTCACACAACGACGTAGCTCATTGAGTGCATTTGTTGCTTGTTCCTTGGTTCGAACGAAGGTCGAGGACATGTATTTTGAAAATCTTTTTATTTGCCTCATTCTTCGTATGAATTGTTCAAGGGTGTCATTCAACTTAGCAATGTTGCCCCCACATTTTTCCAAAGTGCCCCAACATTGCTAGAATGACAGTGGTTGTTGGAGTCTATGCCTGATTATCTCATTCGGGTTGAAAGACGGACTTGCTGGTGTCGAATGGAACTTGTGAACGTATTCCGTTGTTGTTAATCACGCAGACACGTTTTTCCATATTTCATAATTCAGACAAGTCGTTGAGAATCCAATTGACTTTGTAGTTTACGAGCTCGTGAACCTCGTCAATCTTCTTGTTCACGTATTTCTGATTCTCTTTTGTCATGACTTTCCATATTCGGGCAATTTCGACTGTAGAGTTGTATGACCTTAATGTGAGGGCAATGATTGTTTTTTTCATCCTTACCAAAGATGGTGCGTGAAACGTCTTAAGGATACAAGATTGAATGAACGGAACTTACATTATTTTTTTTTTTTTTGAAAAATGCAATGCAAGTGCGAGAATTTAACTTCATTAGTAAGACTCGTATTACATTTACAACAGTCTGGAATATATAATACAAAAGGCCCAATCCTATACATGTCATGATCTAAGGCCAAAACAAAACACATTTACATCAATGGGCCAAACTTCTTCATGGGCCAAATTTCTTCATGGGTTGTGGGCCAATCTCGTATCCAAATACATGGGCTGAATTCTCATTTACATTAGTTGAGCCCAAAAATGAAAGTACACACAAAACTGGTAAAGACTAAACACGGTGTGGAGCTTTTGTTCTAAATGGATGGAATTTCTAGGTCCTCTGAACCAGTGGAACCTCACCCCCTAAAGAGGATCACGGGCCCATTCCGATCATCGAGTTGAGTTGTTTAGGTGCGTGCCGGTGGTCCAAACCGCTCCGGGCGCATTCCCCTACTAAACTCCCTAAGCTCTTAATGTGCTCCAGGTCCGAGCGGGTAATAGTAACCAACGTGGTGTGTGCAAAACAAGAATTTTAAATTTTTTTTTTATTACAATTACATCGTCTTTTGGACAAAATTTGAAACTGCAAGCATGAGCAAACGGTCAAAACGGATATGGCAAAAATATAATATGGCAAAGCAAACATGACAAAGCCTAAACCCTCTAAAGGAGGTCCCCAGCAGAGTCGCCAAATTGTCGGACGTCGGATCCGACTTTCCCGACCCGTTTTGGAAAAATAATTTTAAATTTTCGTTTTTGAAAATGTCGGGTCTTGGCGAGCGACTTGTCCAGTCGAGCGGGGTCATCAACCGGACCGAAATTTTTTGAAAGAGTCGCCACCGATTAATTGAAGGCTAATCGGAATCCTTAAATTGCCTAGGGTACATGGAGTTAACATCCTAGGGCTTAAAAAGGTCTACGTCCAGAGAATCGAGTTCGGGGGTTTGATTACGTCTTAAAAGCTCGCGAGCTCATAATCCGCCCTTTCGGTACTTTTAATTTGCTTTTGATTTTTTTTTTCAATTTTGCCCGAATTGCCCGTTTTAATCATGCTTGGCCCAAAAAAAACTACATGCATTTTCTTTAAATTAAACAAACCATGTACAAACAATTTTTTTTTTTTTATTTCAAATAAACAAGAGAGAACTAAAGTTAATCGTGCTCGAAAGAAAAATCGTTTAACTCTCGAGCCATTTTAAACGTGTCAAAACATGCACGAATGATTTTTTTGAAGGTATTAAGCTCTTTGGACTAATTTGTCCCATTTTGAGAAGTTATAGGATGTCCAAAAAAATATAGGGACCAAAATGCAATTTATAAAAATTTGAGCTGAATTGGACAAATATTTTCGAAAATTGCAGAAATGACCCTAAACTATTCTGGAATTATTTGTAACACTTGGTAAAGTTCTAAAATAACCCGAAAATTATTCTAGACTTATTTGTAACATTTTTAAAAGTCATGGAATGTCCAGAAAATTTTAGGAATCAAAATTGTAATTTTCGAAAAAAAAAAAATATAACTGAAAATATTTTTTAAAATTACAGAATTGACCCTAAACTATTCTAGATTTATTTGTAATACTTGGTAAAATTCTAAAAATAACCCGAAAATTATTCTAGACTTATTTGTAACATTTTTAGAAATCATGGAATGTCTAGAAAAGTTTAGAAATCAAATTGTATTTTTTTTTTTAAAGCTGAATTAAGAAAAAACAATTTGCACAAATGGCCCAAAACCTTTCCGGTTTGGTTTATAACACTCGATAACGTTCAAGAAATGACCCGAGAGTCCAAGGACCGAGTTGTAACCTTCATCAAAGTTTGGGAATGACCTAAGTCAATTTTGAAATTTGTTTTTTTTTACATATACATAATATACATATATTATACATAATACATAATATATATATATAGTATTGCATAGACATAATATAAATAGATATTATACATATAGATAAATAGATAACATAAATATAATATAAATATATATTATACATATAGATATATATAGTAATACATAAACATAATATAAATATATATTATACATATAGATATATATATAGTAATACATAAACATAATATAAATATATATTATACATATAGATATATATATAGTAATACATAAACATAATATAAATATATATTATACATATAGATATATATATAGTATAAACATAATATAAATATATATTATACATAAACATAATATAAATATATAATATACACATATATATATATATTAACAAGTATATTATACATAAATAGATAATATATGTATATAAACTCTCAATTTTATTTCACATTTAGAAAATACAAAATATGATATTGGAGATGAGAGAAATATACCTAACTCATGGGAGGCTAAAATACCGTACGAGGAACCGAGTCCGATAATTATCGGTATTTTTCACTCTTTTTTTCTATTTTCTTTTTCTCTCTTTTTTTTTTCTCTCATTCTCTCTTCATTTTGAACTCACCACCGTAGCTTCATCTTTCTTCCAAGCCTTCATAGCATTCCTTGTATTTATAGAACAAATTGCATATTATTTAATTAATTAATAAAACTTTTTTTTTTTTAATAATAAAAAAAAACGTTTTTTTTTTTTAATAATAAAAAAAAACGTTTTTTTTTTTTAATAATAAAAAAATAAAATCGGTGGAAAAGAGGCAATTTTCCACCGTTGAATTTTTTATTATTTTTTTTATTATTTTTAAAAAAAAAAAAAAAAAAATTTTTTTTTTTTTTTTTTTTTAGTTTTCAAATATATATATGTATATATATACTATATATATTTTTCAAATCTCGATTCCTCGCATACGGTATTTTGATCCTGAGCCAAAATCAGGTGTTTACACAAAGCCAACCACTAATTGGAAGTTTAACCCTGCACCCTTTGTCGCTGATAAGGGCTATTTTGTGATCTACACATCTGATAAAAAACGATTTATGGTGTCTCTAGAGTATCTTTACAGCAACCTCATCCAAGAGCTCCTCAAGATGTCTGAAGATGAGTTTGGACTTTCGAGCAGTGGACCCATCACCGTGCCTTGCGATGCAGACTTCTTGGAGTACATGATGTCTCTTATCCAAAGAGGTTTATCAAAAGATTTAGAGAAGGCACTGCTGAATATAGTTGCTTCCAGCAATTGCTCGATCGCAGCTTCTGCAGATCGGATTTGTAGTAGTAGACAAGTTAATGTTTGTGTTCATTGAGTAATAGGACAGGATAGAATTAGGATAAAAATACTGTTCTGTTACGCGCTTTCGAATCTGCTTTGTAAATAAATTCTAATCAAGCAATATGCATAGCATCCTCTATGGAATTACAAGCAATAAATCAAGAGAGGTGTGACTCAAGACTTGGAGATCAAGTCTCTTCCACATATTCATTGTTGCTTCCACTTGTTATGATTTGGCTTTCGTTCAAGTTGTTGATCATTTGTCTTGTATAGTTTCTCAACTTAATTAATATTTTTTATTGATACATGTTCTTGTTCATGACCGAAATGAAAATGTTAAAAAAGAAAAACAATAAATTTTTTAAAATAAATCATTTTGCTCTCGTTGAGAGTTGAACTCAAGACCTCCCGCTTACTAAACGGGTGCTCTAACCAACTGAGCTACGAGAGCTGTACAATATTTTAAGGTTCTCTAAATTTCGGTTCAATATCCTTATTTGAGTCCAGTAGTTAATGGTCTGCACATGGTAATTCCATCAATTAATTAGGCAAGTGTTCTTGCTGGCCTAGGTAAAAGAAACGCCACCAGCCTGCTGTCTTTTTGGCTTCGACTCCTATGACGCTAATAGTATTTCTGCATTGGTCATTAGGAGTGCTTACCGAAGAAAACAACTGAAGTACTGAACAACCCCATTGGTAAAAATGTGTTTTTTTTTTCAATCGATAGGTATGTTAAAATATTTGTAGAGTATACTGAATGTTTCACTGATAAGTTCAGAGTTATGAGAAAGTTAAGTTCAGAGTTATGAGAAAGTTGACCAAGGGAAAAAAAAAATTACTCCCTTAAGAGCAAACAAAGTTCGCAAATATCAATTTAAAAAAATGTGTTAAGATATGCTAAGAGTGGAAGGGTGTTAAGCTACGTTAAGAGTACATTTCACTCATAAATTCAGACTTAGTTGACTAAGACATATGTTCACAAACTACATATTAAACATCTAGTAACTAACTATCTAGTTAACAGTCACATATGATCATTTTCTTCCCGATGCAAGAGTTTGAAGAGAAGTTGTAACAAGTAGAAGCAACAACAATGGATTCTAGAACTGCCTTGATCTCCACGTCTTGAGTGCCTCCTCTTTTGATGAGCAAGGCCATGTACTCTAAGGACACTGCATCGCATGGTAGTGTTATGGGGGCTTCACTTGAGGTCCCAAATTCTTTTCGGGAAATTCTAAGCATCTCCTGGAACAGATGATTTTCAAGATACGATAAGGGCATCACAAAGCGTACATGGTTGACTGTGTAGACTACGAAATGACCCTTTTCAGTGGTTGACGTGGAAGGCAAAATCCTTCTCCTTCCAACAGAAGCTGCCTTCATCAGTTTCTTGGGGCTGAACATTTTTTAAGAGGAATTGTGATGACTAAAAGAAACAAGGACTTTAACAGATGGGCGATCGAGGTTTCCCTGACAGAAGGTTACACCGTTGGTAAAAAGTTTGATCTTCTTGAAGAGACCACCTGATTTCTGTATTTGAAGAGAGGAAATGGAAGGCCTATGGATTATATAAGAAATCAATGGAGGAAAGAGACGATATATTTCTTGTTTAAGATTCCTTAGTTGAGTAAAACAATGTATTTAATTAGTTATCTAGCTAACAAGAAAATCATAGTACATATCTTTGTCTCTTTGGCCATCACTGTCAAAAGAAGAACATAACTAAAACTAACTACTCTTAACGATGCAGTCGACAATGGAATCCCTCCCAAGGTTATGTTATTTTCTAAGAATATATAATAATCATTCTGATATTTATTACGTACATTCCAAGAAACATAGGAAAACATATTGAAGGCTCATCGTCAAACCAACAACTTCCCTACATTGAAAATGTATATACCACCTTCCCAATAACTAATCACACCTAAGCTTACAGAACCGGACAAAGTTGGACATTGGAAGTGGATCCTTCAATTTGTGGGGTGGATGAGTTCGTTATTATTGTGGAGAGATGGAATATTGTATTTTATAACGGAGAATGTCGATTTTCGGAGAAGTTGAGTTGCAGGGAACCTATCCTTATGCCTCTCACATGATCAGCAAACGCTATACCAGTTAGAGCTACATACTCTCAAGGCGCATCATCAATTGAATGCGCAGTTCCTTGGAATAAGTTCAATTGTTATAAACTTTTTCAGAGATTGTCTCTGCATATTTACTTACAGATATAACAGAACAGTAATTCTATTCCTATCCTATGTTTGTCCTCGTACTTATCAGTGAACACAACCGATAACTTGTCTGCTAAGATGTTTCTTATTTGCAGAAGCTGCTACTAATGAGCAACGGCTAGAAGCAACTGTATTCAACAGTGCCCTCTCTAAATCTTTAGCTAAACCTCTTTGGATCAGAGACATCATGTACTCCATTGAGTCTGCATCGCAAGGCACGGTGATGGGTCCACCGCTTGAGAATCCAAACTCATCTTCAGACATCTTGAAGAGCTCTTGGATGAGATCGTTGCATAGATACTCTAGAGGCACCATGAACCGCCTTTGATCCGCCGTGTAGATCACAAAATGACCCTTGTCAGCAATGAAAGGTGCAGCATTGATATTTGCTCTTTTTGGAAGAGAAAGTCTTCTCCTTCCAAGAGCAGCCATTCTCTGCCACTTCCTTGCGATCTTGATCAGTTTCTTTGTGCTTATCATCTTTTTGTCTCAATGAAAAGGGAAGTATGTATAAGAGTAGTGAATTGCTAGTTTGCAGATGAGATGTGAGTTTTTGGTGAAGAGAAGTCCATGAAGTAGCTAAATATATATAGCTGCAGAAACAAAGACATTATTGCAAATATTAATTGGTATGCAGTTGTAGGTATTATTTCTTGTTGTTTTGAGAGTCCAAGATAAGGTAAAACCATGTGATTTGGTCTGTGTGGACATTCAACAACCGATTCATGAATTCATGGTACTCCATGGCAATGACATAGGATAGTAGTCCTTTTCGTCCTCAAGAAGTTTTTCATGTGCTGTCGAGGGTTAGATAATGTTACAGAGACATCCAATAAATGAAGAGATTAGCAAACAACACCCACCACCACCTTGAGTGGTGTCCATTTACTAACTTCAAATTCCACAAGGTGTACTTGTGGACTCCCTTCATTGACTTGTCAAGACACACTTGACAGAATACTTTGATGACAGAGACCCGATCACATGGTCTTTAAAAATAATTTAGTAACAGTGCTGCATTGTATGTTTCTATTGATGGTAATCGATGTCCTGTCCTATAACCATCAGACAATTGAAGCTTATGGGGCCAAGACACAGTGTACCCACCATGAATTCATGAATCACTTCTTTAATGTCGACAAAGACCTAATCACATGGGTTTGCCTGGGACTCTCAATGCAACAAGAAAGTAGAGATGCATACCAATTAATATTTGCAATAATGTCTTTGTTTCTGCAGCTATATATATTGAGCTACTTCATGGACTTCTCTTCACCAAAAACTCACATCTCATCTGCAAACTAGCAATTCACAACTCTTATACATACTTCCCTTTTCATTGAGATAAAAAGATGATCAGCAGAAAGAAACTGATCAAGATCGCAAGGAAGTGGCAGAGAATGGCTGCTCTCGGAAGGAAAAGACTTTCTCTTCCAAGAAGAACAAATATCAACGATGCACCCTTCATTGCTGACAAGGGTCATTTTGTGATCTACACGGCGGATCAAAGGCGGTTCATGGTGCCTCTAGAGTATCTATGCAACGATCTCATCCAAGAGCTCTTCAAGATGTCTGAAGATGAGTTTGGATTCTCAAGCGGTGGACCCATCACCGTGCCTTGCGATGCAGACTCCTTGGAGTACATGATGTCTCTTATCCAAAGAGGTTTAGCTAAAGATTTAGAGAAGGCTGTTCTGAATGTAGTTGCTTCCACCCATTGCTCATTATTAGACACTTCTGCTCATCACGCCCTTGTAATTAGCAGACAAGTTAATGTTTGTGCTTGCTGAGCAACTTAACACTTTATAGGATAGGATAGGATAGAATTGTAGACGTTTCTTCATATATATACATGGAAAGAAATATTCATATTTAAAACTCTGACCAATTTATTATTTACCAACCCAGTCAGTTATCTGGTTGATTTTTTTATAGAAATGCTTTAACTCAGACTTTAGTGAAGGCCAGCTCGTTGAAATAAAAAATTCCCTGTTATGATCAGTAAAATATTGTTTAACAACATGAATCAGGAATCCTTGTATATTATTAACTTTACAAACTACCTATTGAACAGGTTTCAGTATACATACATATCTAGCTAACAATATTTAACAGCCACAGACGAGCATGTTCTGGCCAAAAGTCTCTTGGTTTGAAGTGAAGTTGGAACAAGAGGAAGCAGCAATAATGGAGTCTAGCAATGCCTTGATCTCCAAGTCTTGAGCCACACCTCTCTTGATAAGCAATACAAAGTACTCTAAGGACACTGCATCGCATGGTAGAGTTATGGCGCCCTCGCTTGATATCCCAAATTCCTCTTCGGACATCCTCAGCAGGTCCCGGAAGAGATCATTTTCCAGATATGATAAAGGCATCGTAAATCGTACATGGTCGACTGTGTAGACTACAAAATGACCCTTTTCGGTGGTCGATGTTAACGAGTGTGACATAATCCTTCTCCTCCCCGCTGAAGCTACCTTCATCAGTCTCTTGGGGCTGAACATATTTGTTTTCTTGGTGGAACTGTCGCTAAAGGCAAGGCAACAACTTCGATCAAGGTCTGAGTTATCACAGATGATTACTACCTTTTGTGGAGTATTACTTGTGTTGTGTTGGATGAGAGGAATGGAAATAATAAAGTTTATATAAAGAAAAACAGATGGAGGAAAAGTTGAGCCGGGAGCTTTGGAATTCTTGTTAGGATTTCTTAGTACAACAATGTGATACAGATTAGTTATGAACAACGTACGAGAATCTTCATTGCATTAAGTACTTTGGATGGTATCTTTTCTGTCTTATTGATGTTTCCAAGGTAAGAGTTCTTGGAATCGATGTGTATTTGGTTACATGGAAAAGTATTCTCTTCTTAAAATCTTGTCTTGTCTCTTTGAGACATTACTGTCGAAAGGAATACATAACTACTCTTAACGATCTTAGCCGAAATGGTATCTCAATACAAGAAGAGAACATTTACTTATCTACTAGACAACGGTACCATGTAAAACCACCCTACAAATAAAACAAGATACTTTGATGACAATGAAAACCCAATCACATGTCTTTGCCTTGAATTCTCAACACAGACGAGAACCTACAGATAGCTGCCTAACACTTACGTACTGTCCCTCCGATTGAACAATGTCTGCTCTTGGCCGGGAAGAAGAAGACTTGATCTAATTCCAAGAACGTCAAACAGTGTTGAAATTGTTAATGCTTCACCATTCATTGCAGATAAGAGGCGGTTCATTGCGCCTCTATGTAAAAACTTCGAGAGGATTTCTTGGATTGATGTGAAGTCGTGACGACACTTTCAGATTGAAACTATTTGTTGGTTCACCCAAAATTTCAATCGGATAAAATCAGAATCTGTCTGAACTAGAACTTGAGAATGAATGTATGTTTTTGATGATCTTTTGAACCTGAACCTTAACCAATTTATAGTGTTCGTCACACCCTTTGGAAAATACTTGATGTCAAAGGAACTACATCCTTTCATCCGAATCTTGGCGCCAAAGCAAAGGAACCTATTGGGAAGATAACTTGGCGCCAAAGTCATTACACCACTTCGGTTGAAACATGGCTCCAAAAACTCAGCCAGGGGCTCCCGCCCCTGGAACTCAGCCCAGGGCGCTGCCCCCTTTGACCCCCCTTGATCGTCATAAGTGTGCACTCCGCACCCTCCTTGCTTGTTTAATGAAATATTATGATCATATTGGTCAACTAGTCAATTCAATTACACTCAAATTCAAGATGTCCGAAGATGAGTTTAGAGTGTTAGAGTCTCGAGCAGTGGGCTCACCACAGTGATGCAGAATCCATGGAGTATGCAAAGAGGGTTGTCTTGCAAAAGATTTAGAGAAGATTTTTCAGTAGCTGCAGTTTCTGCAGATCAGATGTACCGTAGCAGACAAGTTATCACTTATGTTCACTGAAGCTGAGCAACAGAAGATTTGACAAAATTAGGATATAATAGAATGTTAGAACGATCGTTAACATGTGAGAGGTACGGGGATCGATATCCCCTGCATCTTCACAAATTTTTCGTTTCCTATTCACGCATAACTGGTAATAAGAATAGGTAGTAACTAACAAGTGTATGTGTATCTAGTCAAGCTAGCTGATTAGTCTACATGATGCACAAAAGTTAGTACAAGTGGTAGCTTCTGTACTGGAAGCAAAGTCATCGGAACAAGCAGAAGCAGCAATAGAATCTAAGACTGACTTGATGTCCAAATTACCATCCACACCTCCCTTGACGAGTGAAACCACGTACTCCAAACACGCCGCATCGCAGGGAACAGTGATGGGTCGTTCACTCGATATCCCGAACTCCTCCCCAGACATCCTTAACAGTTCTTGGAAGACTTCATGCTGCAGATACGATAAGGGCATCATGAAGCGAGCCCGATCCACCGTGTAGATCACGAAGTGACCCTTCTCTGCAGCTAATGAAGTGGAAGATGGAGTCTTTTTTCTCCCCATTGAAGCTGCTTTAACAAGTTTCTTCGCACTGAACATAGTTGCTGCTAAAAACCTTGGACTTGTGTTGCAGAAATGGAGGAGAAGAAGAAGGGATAATATATGAAGGAGGGGAAGGAAAAAGGTATACGTACTGCTTTTGTTAAAGTTGGTGGAGTTCTCGTTGGGATTTCCTCAGCCGAGGAATTAATGTGATTTATCTACTTATCATGCATGGAAAGGAATCATCACCTTTCACTTTCTTTGATTATTATTCAATTAAAGTGATTTTTTTATTTTATTAGCTAAATTATATAGAACGTCCATTTCTAATGGTCACATATATTTATTTGAGTGAAGGGAAACCATTGTTCCTTCCTTTATAAATAAACAATATATAAATTAAATTAAAAAGCAAAAAAGTAGAGAAGACTAATCCACTAAGGATTTTCGAGCATTAGATACACAATATCGATTGAACTCCCAAACCATAAACAGATATAGCACATTTAATTATACCAAAAAATCAAAAGAAAATGGAATTTTGGTTTTAAAAAAATTGTAGAAGAAATTTTGGTAAAACAATATAATTAAAATAAAAGAATAAAATAAGTTATTAATTTGGGATGAATTTTTTAATTTTATTTTTAATTATTAGTCAACAAGTTGTATAGTATGGAACTAGGGTTGATCATGGGCGGGCCGGTCCGGTCCTGAAGGTAAGACCGAGATTGATCTCGGACAAAAAATCTCGTCCGAGTCGGTCTTTCTTGACTCGGGACGGTCTCGGTCCTGAATCGAATATGACCCCACACACACAAAAAAAAAAAAAAAAACTTAATTTGTCTAAATATAAACATGATTGGAATCAAAGTAACAAAATTACAAAGTACAAATCAAAGTAACAAATCAAACAAGTAACAAACACACAAAATTCTAAACAAAGTTCATTTTCTCCCATAGTTCCAAACATACATCATTGATTTGTAGGGGTTGTATAGTAACTTCGAGCCGAACCGGTCCTAAACGGGCTTTCGGAAGAAAAAAAACGAGACTGAGACCGACCTTGAAAGAAAAAACCGCTCGCTCGGTCTCGATCCTAGTCGGGCCGGTCTTGTCGGGAATTCAGTCCTACCGTCTTTTTTTATCACCCCTAGATGGAACTACACTATCCACTAAATATGAGCAAATTTAGAGATTCACATACATTTTCTATATAATATACAAATTTCTATTTTTTTGTACTTAATTTCTAACATATTATTAGTAAACCAAAAACTAATTTTAAGTCTATTATAATAAGTTCCGTGTGCAGTAAACAGTATTGGATTCTATTAATTATTTTTGTAAAATAAATATTAAATTTTTATACAGATTTATGTGTTTTGTTTTGGCCCATTATACAGATTTATGTAGAACATATTAATTTTGATGTATTAGTCGCATCGTGTGGCCATGCATGGCCATTTCTTAAGAGGCTTATCCTCTTCCTCGCCTTCATCCTCTTACATTTCAGTCACCGCACCTTACAGGGAACTCCGTTTGAGCTTCCTTTGTAGCGAGTGGCTGAACCGGAGACATGAAAGCTCTGAAGCTGCCAAATTCGTTGTGCAGTAGTAGCCATGGCGGGAAATTGATCATTCCTCTATTCAATTTAAAACCATGTCGCAAGCTTCAACCCAGTTTCAATGTTGCCTCATCAACTGGTAATTCATTCACTGGCACTTCTTCTATGCTTTACTTGATCAGTTCTTTACTTAGTTGGTTAACTTTAGCAATTGGGAAGTTGTGTTGGTCGTAAGGTGTTTGATTTATTGCCTACATGAGTCAACCCAGAAAATTTCCTTGATGAAAAGAGAGGCATCAGTGGGTTGCAATCGCTCTTTGTAATACTGACGTGATTTCAGTTGAATATTGGGTGTATGAGCTGTTAGTGTAATGCTCTAGCTATGCATATCCAACCATAGCACCTTGCTAATTGAAAGATCATATTTTGGATATTAACACCTGCCAATGATGTTAAAAAGGCTGCGGGGATTTGCACTTCGGCCCCTGAAAGTTTCACATCAAGGTGACAGGATTCGAACCAGAAAGAGTGGAATCAAAATAGGATTGAGCAGAACAGACACAGAGTATGAAGAAGCTAGCTCTAGGTTGTATGTTCTCCACAACTCACTCCTATCTGCTTTTAAGAGAACGTATCATTTTGTGCTTACCATTCAGTTCCTTCCACGCCCGATAGCCCTTACCTTTCAGATGAGCTTAACTTCTTTCTTAATGTAAGACCTAGAACCCTCCACTCCCTCTTTGGGAGGGTTTCACGCCTAAACCATCAACTTGTTTTCAGCCCAATAGGCGGGCAATTGGTGGAGCTTAGTTACATACATGAGATCGAGCACCTTCAACACAAAACCGAAGGAAAAAACCGTTCCACTTTTCATCGACAAAAACGAGGGACCGAGTAAGCACCAGGCCACTTAGCAACATAGATAGGTCCGCCTTGAATTCTATATCGTGTGATGGTCTTGAAAGACGACCCGATTTCTGACACAACACAGTAACCAGCAAACAGTAACAGACATAAAAAAGTGGAAGTGCAGACCGATGAAACTTTTGAAGAAAATATTGGAAGTGCATTCTACTGTGTTTAAGACTTATAATAAGAATTAAGGTGAGACTTAAATCAGCGGCTGTAGTGTGCAGATTCAGATCAGGAGGGGTGATAGGTTGGATTGTGTTGTTAGCTTATCCTAGATGCTTTGTACTATTAGGAACAAGCTTGATTTTTCTATTACAAATGTATGAGATCAAATTATGCATCTCTATCCATGATTATTTACATACCTTATGATCTCAAATTTCTACCTTAAGTAAGATAATGGACCATCGTGAACAGCAAGGTCTCCAACATGAGGAACCTATATGTATATTAGATTGTACGGATATATGTACCCTACATGTTAACTGACTCAAGGGTTAAACAAACATCCATAACAAAAATTACTGGGCTATACAGGTTTTTCTAAAAGATCCTTTGGCTTTATTCCATCAAGTACTGACTCGACTAGACAATTCATACCAAAGGGAGCACCAGGCTTGCTGTACAAGAAAAAAGGTAGACTTCCTTTGGGATATCAGCGTATACTTGTTTTGTTCACAGTATACTTGTTTAGCTTGAAGTATCCAACTTATTTCATGTCTTTTTAGCATCTTTACAGCCACTAACTGAAGAACTAACGGATGACATCCCCAAAGATAGTTTAGTAAGTGGGGACTCCATACGACAGCGTTTTCTTGATTTTTATGCTTCTCGTGGTCACAAAGTACTGCCAAGTTCTTCTCTTGTGCCAGAAGACCCTACCGTGCTACTGACAATAGCTGGAATGCTTCAGTTTAAGCCTATATTCCTTGGGAAGGTAGTGTAGTCTTTTCAAAATCCTACATGGGAATTTATTGAAGCTTTTGAAGGTTGAAGCCGGAGGATTTTTAAGAACTTAAATTCGATCTGCAGTTGCTAGCTGATGCTTGATGTAGAATATTCAATATCTTGGAAGCTAATACCACGCTGATGCTCCTTCTGCAGGTTCCTAGACAGGTTCCCAGGGCTACAACTGCACAGAGGTGTATACGTACCAATGATGTGGAAAATGTTGGGCGGACGGCTAGGCACCACACATTCTTTGAGATGCTTGGAAACTTCAGTTTTGGTGATTACTTCAAGCAAGAGGCAATCAAATGGGCGTGGGAGCTTTCAACCGTGGAGTATGTATCCGAGTTTTGCTATTGCATTGTCTCTTAAGGAATCACATTTATGATTTCATGATCCTGGTCTTATATCTCGTTGATGTTTCTTTCTTTCCAGATTACAATTGCCAGCAGAGAGATTATGGATTAGTATTTTTAAAGATGATGAAGAGGCTTTTCAAATATGGCATAAAGAGGTGAGTTTGATACTGCTCTCTAGCATTCTCTACAGTACTTATCAAGACCTTTCTCCTTTCTTTGGACTACTGGCATAGATTAGATGCATGCCATGAGCCCATTTAAATTTCTGGTCTATGTTCTACAATGCAGTCAATCTAATTTTCACGTTGTAACGGAAATGTAAGATTGAAAAATTCACGAGTGGCTTATAGTATTGAAACCATTTTTGATTGTATGTGTTGGTGAAAACAAAATGTAATTTTTATCAGTTCAAAAAGTAGAAATGTAGCACAATACTCATCAGTGCTTATGCATGAGATGTTTCAGGTGGGTGTTCCTGCTGCACGTATAAAGAGGATGGGCGAAGAAGACAACTTCTGGACAAGTGGACCAACTGGCCCTTGTGGACCATGTTCTGAGATTTATTACGATTTTCATCCTGAGAGGGGAAACAGCTCTGAAATTGTAAGTGGTGATTCAAATGTGTCCATTTATTCCAACCCAAGATCTAACACATGGACTTTCAGTTTTTTCCTGTTAAAGTTGTAAATTCTGGCCCTTTTGATGTCTGTGCTCGATTTTGCTTTTACATTTGAATAAATTCCTTGTGCAGGATCTTGGAGATGATAGTAGGTTTATAGAGTTCTATAATCTTGTATTCATGCAATACAACAAGAAAGAGGATGGGTCTCTTGAACCTCTGAAGCAGATGAACATAGATACCGGAATGGGATTGGAGCGTGTTGCTCGCATTCTTCAAAAGGTACAACTTCAGGAGTGTTAGGGTAATTATGTAAGCGAGTAATGTTTCTCGATGTATATGCTACCATTAGATGCTAGTAGATACTTGAATATTCATTTGAACAGCCTATTCTTTGAGAAGCACCAGCACTGAAGCTAGCGTTCAATTTTCCAAGGAGTCCAATAATCCCATTTTTTATGCTGATTAGTTTGATTACTGTGAGGCTTATCAGATTCTACTCTTCTCTTTCAGGTTCCAAGCAATTATGAGACCGACTTGATATACCCTATTGTAGAGAAGGCATCAGAGCTTGCAAAAGTTACTTACACTCTTGCTGATGAAGACACCAAACTCAAACTCAAGGTACGTCCTTGCTGGTCACCTCAACTATCATGATAGTCTATGTGAGTTTTCTCAGAATAAACTTTTATTTTGGCATTTTTAGATTAACAAGGTAGTAATCTATGCGCAAAATCTTCAATTCTCTGAGTGTGTAATATTTTCTCTATTTATTTTTTAGATTATTGGGGATCATATGCGCGCAGTTGTTTATCTCATCTCTGATGGCGTGATACCCTCAAACATCGGAAGAGGGTATATTGTTCGACGTCTAATTCGTAGAGTTGTTCGTACCGGAAGGCTACTGGGTATAAAAGGGGATCGACTGAAAAACCTTGGAGGATCGTTCCTACCATCCATTGCTGAAAAAGTAATTGAAACAAGCACTTATATTGACCCAGAAGTGAAGGGCAGAACATCTCGCATACTCGAGGAGTTGAAAAGGGAAGAACTAAACTTTGTGCAGACTCTTGATAGAGGAGAGAAGCTGCTCAAAGAAATGATAGCCAATGCATTGTCAAATGCAAGTGTTAGTGGGACAACCAGACCTTGCTTGGTGGGCAAGGATGCTTTCCTTCTATATGACACTTACGGTTTTCCAGTAGAAATAACTGTAGAAGCTGCTCAAGAAAACGGGGTTAGTGTTGATATGGTTGGATTCGAAGTTGAGATGGAGAAACAGAGGCGTCAATCACAGGCTGCACATAACACTGTGAAACTCGAAGTAGGAGACGACGCAGAGCTCAGTGATAATGTCCCGGATACGGAGTTTTTAGGGTACAACACACTTTCAGCTAGGGCAATCGTTAAGAACCTTTTGGTGAATGGAAAATCAGTGATTCGGGTCCCAGAAGGAAGTGATGTGGAAGTCTTGCTTGACAAGACTCCTTTCTATGCAGAGTCGGGTGGTCAAATCGCGGATCATGGTGTAATGTATGTTACTGAAGGTGAAAATCGAAGTAGAACCGTTGTGGAAATCAAAGATGTTCAGAAAACAATGGGTAGCATTTTTGTACACCGTGGAACCATAACGGAGGGATTTTTAGAGGTGGGCAAGGAAGTCGAAGCTGCTGTAGACCCCGGACTGAGGCAGAGAGCAAAGGTAGTGTAAACTGGGGATAATAACTAATTTGTATACCAAACTTGGGATGAATTGCGAAGAACATACTTAACTATTTTTGTAGACAAATAACATTCTAAACTGGAACAAATTTGCAAACACCATACTCCACCACTTTTGCAATTAATCCAAAGCTCGGTATGCAATTTGGTAATTAACCCTGTAAGCAATGTAGAAATTGATAGTTTCTTGCGTTATAAGACTTCTTTACTCATGAAACTACGTTTATGTCCTTGGACAGGTTCATCATACTGCAACACATTTGTTGCAATCAGCACTTAAGAAGGTTATAGGTCAGGAAACTTCACAAGCGGGTTCTTTGGTGGCTTTTGACCGTCTAAGGTTTGATTTCAACTTCCACCGTCCCCTTCATGAGAACGAGGTTCAGGAAATAGAGTCACTTATAAATGGCTGGATCAGTGATGCAATACTTCTTCAAACGAAAGTTATGTCTCTTCTTGAAGCAAAAAGTGCAGGTGCTATTGCAATGTTCGGAGAGAAGTATGGAGAGGAGGTACTAGATCAATCTTTTACCCAATCTGCCAAAAAATTACAATACCTCACCCCTTATATAGATGCAGCACTCACAGAATATTTTATATCCCGTGAATAGCACATTTTAGGCTTTATCGCCGTTGATTTTATGATGATCCCTCCAAAAAAGTATAGCTTTATCGCCATTGATTTTGTTTATTTGTGATAGGTACGTGTTGTAGAAGTCCCAGGTGTATCAATGGAACTATGTGGTGGTACACATGTGAGCAATACAATGGAGATTCGTGGATTTAAGATAATATCTGAACAAGGTGTTGCATCTGGAGTCAGAAGAATCGAAGCTGTGGCTGGAGAAGCTTTCATTGATTACGTCATTCCCAGGGATTATATTCTGAAACAGTTATGCACTAACCTCAAGGTATATGATAATGAAGTTCTTAAACATGTTCCTCCATACGTGTCTATTCTTTCCCTCTTGTCATATTTTGGTTTTACTTTATTATCAGGTGAAGGATGAGGAAGTGATCAACAGAGTAGAGAACCTCCAAGAGGAGTTTAGAAACGAAAAATCCGAAACTTCTGCTCTGCGATCCAAGATTGCGGTGTTGAAGGCATCGATTATCGCAGACAAGGCTTTCGTGGTCGGGAATTCAACACAGACAAGGTAATGTCCCAGCACTCTCCTTCAACACAATCAAATAAGTAATTAGAGGACTAATTATGAACAATGAAACTTCATTATCAGAGTGCTTGTAGAATCCATGGACTGTACAGATGCCGATTCACTCAAAAGTGCAGCTGAATACTTGATTGAGAAGCTGCAAGATCCAGCTGCTGTGATTTTAGGGTCGAGCCCGAGTGAGGATAAGGTAAGTTTAGTGGCTGCGTTTTCTTCAGAGGTGGTTAAGCTCGGTTTACAAGCAGGCAAGTTCATCGGGCCCATTGCTAAGATGTGTGGTGGAGGTGGCGGTGGTCGGCCCAATTTTGCTCAGGCAGGTGGGAGAAAGCCTGAGAAGTTGGCCGAGGCTCTCGAGAAGGCTAAATTGGATCTTGTATCCTTAATTTCTGAAAAGGAAGGTAATTAATGTTACTACAGAATGATTATTGTGAGATTTGATTATTGGAGGGGCTTTAAGTGTAGGTTCTATAGGTAAATGTACAGACTACAGTATTTATGTCTCTCTCTTTCTATTGTCATGGAGGGAAATTTCAAATGTTGAATTGATCAGAAGCATTTAAAAAAGATGTATTCTTTAATTAGTCCTGAATTGTGATACGATATTCAAATATATAGCTAGCTATATGTGCAACACTCTCCTCTTGTCTTATAAACTTATCTCACTTTTGTTTGTTGCATTATAAATCAACATTGATAGAGTAATTTTACCAAAATTATGGAAGGTTGACATAAAAGGTGTTAAGGAGGCGTTTGGTAAACATACAAAATTATAAGAATGTGAGATTAAGGATAATATTTTAGGTTGGATTTATATCATTATATGTCTTGAACTGACTAAAATTGCTATGCTTTATTTCGTAACGGGTAAATTTTTTTGGTGGCTATATAAACATATTTCTTCTGCTTCTTCCAATCATCATCATCTTTTGCTTCTTCTTCTACTCCTACTCAAACATGTCTATCAGCAGGGACTACTCCTACTCAAACATGTCTATCAGCAGGGACGAAGCCAGAAAAATCATCGAGTGGGTGCAAATATTAGTGTAAGCACAAATAGTCAAACTAAAAAAATTCAGTGGGGGCAAATATATAATTCAAATGAGCTAAATTGAAAATTATTGCATTTTTTAGGATCAAATTTACACATAATTAAAAGTTGAGCGGGGCAATGCCCCCCTAGGCCTCATGTGCTCCGTCCCTGTCTATCAGTATCCTCACTCCCTTCATCTTCTTCCTCAACATGAAACTATAGTCAAGAAACCCTCTTTTGAATGTGCACAAACTACAGACAAGTGATCATCATAATGAACAAACAACTAAATTAAGAACATTTGAAGACAATCTAGTCCTTGTGTCTTTTACCATGTTTCTTGTTCTTTTCATCTCTGGATTCCTTCTTTCTTTTTCCATCTCGGGGTCTGTCTTTCAATCGGTGCTTGTGAGAGTGTCTCCTCTCTGGGTGATTTTTCTTCTTCTTTGGCCTCTCTTCTGATTCAGATGCATCAAATTTGGAAGAATTAAACGGATTCCCCGGACCAAGAACAGCACGGTGTGTCCAAGAATCGGAATTTGACGAAATTTTCTCATCTGTATCTTCTCGTGATGGAAGATACGGTCCTGTTTCATCCATTCTCGATCCTATTGAACCTCTCCCACGCTTGATCCTTCACCAATAGCAGGTCACATTGTTAATAATCTATGGAGAAACGAATTACCCACAAAAAAGGGAGAGAGATAATAACAACCTTGACTGCAGAAATTTCTCGATCTCTTCTTCTTTTAGGCCTTCATCTTCATCATTATAATCTTTCTTGTGTAAACTTTGGCTAGAAGAACATGAAGATGTTCCTCCATTATCATCATCACTATATGCATTGCTTGTGCTTCTTGGGATTGAGACAGTGGCTCTGCGGCTAGGCATGCTGCTTCTGCTTTCATCTCTTGACTTTCTTCTAATAATACGATTGTTCAACTCCAACTCCTTCTGACGGGCTCTCCACATTTCATTTACTTCCACGGCTCTATTTGCTGTTAAGATTAAATAATTCATCAATATGCTGATGTATAAACTTTGCAGGATCATAGATGAAAATATCAGTACCCACGAACATGTTCAGCGTGATGACTGATGACCAGCTAAAATGACTCAACATAAGAGGATAACATATTATTATAACCCCACGAGGGTTCTACTCATTTACAAAATAGGGGGAAAATTAAGCCAAAAAAAATGGTACAGAAAAATGATTCACGGACGAGCTAAGTTATCCATTGCTAACAAGATACATATTTTTATGGAATGTTCTTACTTGTGATTATTCCTAATCTTTATTTGTGATTCTACAAAAAACGCTAACTTTGGAGAGACGCTATTGCGTTTCAATGAAGAGCAAGAGAAACTCTATTAACACCAAACACAACTATTCCAAAGCAATGGTACAATCTAACTGCAAAAACAGCAGATAGGAAACCAACCTTGCTGTACACCACGCACAGTTGCTGTCAGAAAGCGGGAGTTTGGACGACCCCTTACAGTTGGCTGCTTCAGATAAGCCAGTACACCCTCTTTCGCAGCTTCACGTCGCAGCTCAGCTGCTTCTTTCATAAAAATGGCAACTATTCTATTTTCTGTTTCCAAATCCATATCTACCACTGCACCTGAAACCAGCAACAGAGAGCTATTAAGATGAAAAAAGAAGTTCCTTTCTTAAGTTAGTATTTATATGAAAAGACAAACAATCCCAATTCAGTTAAAATCAAGAATTACGATCATCTCAAGTCGCATAAAAAACCACATTTGATGTGATTTCAACATCACGTAAATTTGATCTCCAAATCCTTATGGCTTCAAAACAGCAGATAGGAAACCAACCTTGCTGTACACCACGCACAGTTGCTGTCAGAAAGCGGGAGTTTGGACGACCCCTTACAGTTGGCTGCTTCAGATAAGCCAGTACACCCTCTTTCGCAGCTTCACGTCGCAGCTCAGCTGCTTCTTTCATAAAAATGGCAACTATTCTATTTTCTGTTTCCAAATCCATATCTACCACTGCACCTGAAACCAGCAACAGAGAGCTATTAAGATGAAAAAAGAAGTTCCTTTCTTAAGTTAGTATTTATATGAAAAGACAAACAATCCCAATTCAGTTAAAATCAAGAATTACGATCATCTCAAGTCGCATAAAAAACCACATTTGATGTGATTTCAACATCACGTAAATTTGATCTCCAAATCCTTATGGCTTCAAAATCAGGAACACTAATTTTCTAGAGTTCAAGAACCAGATTCTTCTCTGAATTCCCAACCAGCAGCATTGCAGTCAAGCAAAGGTAACAGCTGAACAAACCGCTCCAGTCAATTTTAACCGAAAGTACCACATGATCACGCTTTAGTAATCAGATAGTAGTAAAATTGGCATCAATAAGAGCATCGAACAAGAATCAATCAATGCAATCATAAACCCATAGTCAAACTAATCATGGGGGAAATTAAGAGAGAATCTTACCGTATCGTGTCCAATTCTCCTGAAACCCAAGTCCAGCTCTTCAAGCAAAGGAGAATTAGCAGAAACCCTAAGCCTCGATAGCTTACAATGCGGAAGATAGATTATTCAAGAACGAGCAAAATCGACGGAAGGGATTGATGGCATCAGAAGTTCTTCCTAGAATTTCAATTTGAATCCTCAAAGTTCTTATAGTTGCTACATAGCCCCCAAATAACTAATCTTTGTAGAAAGTAGGGGCCGTGTAGTAATTAATGAGATGGGCTTACGCCCATTATAGAAAAACGGCCCATAATGAAGCCCATCTCCATTTAGTTGTCTGAATCTAAGCAAAAAGAAAGTGCAGGCTGTGGGGTTCGAACCCACGCGCACTTATGTGCAGAAGATCTTAAGTCTTCCCCCTTAACCACTCGGGCAAACCTGCTGTATATTCACATTAGAGTATGGTTTAATTATCAACACGACTAAATATAAAGAATAAATCGAACTTTGTTTTGACAACTATAAACTAAATTTACAAATTAATAAATCTATCTAAAATTATCATTATATTTGCACGTTTTTTTTCCTAATTTAGACGGAGTGATTTGTTAGATTTCATCTATAGTGTTGTTGCACTTATAATTAGACAAATCACTTCGTTCAAATTAGAAAAACTCGTTCAAACATAACTATAATGTTAGGTAGGTTTGTTGATTGTTATTTTTACTAAGTTTGGTTTATTATTTATATATATATATATATAAAACGGGTTGTTCTTTATATTTTCATCAAAATTTGATTTGTTTTTTAATAATTAATCCTTAAAATAATATTATTTAAATAATCGTAACTAAGTATTTTTTGGTAAAAAAACGATTAATTAAAGGGTTAATTACTTAATTGGTTACACATGTTTCACCATTGTGCAGAATGGTTACACATGTTTCAAAATGTGATTAATTGGTTTTGCTATGTGACTAATTGGTTACACATGTTTTTCCAAATGTGATTAATTGGTTATTCCGGTAGTAAACCGTTAACTTTAACGTTAATTCAATTTTTTAACATATTATTGAATTGTGAAATGACTATTCTGCCCTTAGTTGTATTGAAGAACACATGGAAGGATTGAAGAACCAAAATCGAATCAAATTCGATTTGATCTTCTTGAAACCCCAGAAATGCTGTTTCTGGGTTCCTGGAACCCATAAATTGCTGCTTCTGGGTTCCTGGAACCCATAAATTGCTGCTTCTGGGTTCCTGGAACCCATAAATTGCTGCTTCTGGGTTCCTGGAACCCAGAAATTGCTGCTTCTGGGTTCCTGGAACCCAGAAATTGCTGCTTCTGGGTTCCTGGAACCCAGAAATTGCTGCTTCTGGGTTCTTGCATTTCTGCGTTCTTCACATTGTGGGTAACATGTCGAACTCTTTAATCACATCATTTCAAACAACAGTATCCATTTAATCATATTATAGATAAACATGTATGACATTTTAATCACATTATAGAGAAACATGTATGACCATTTAATCACATTTGGTGATAACATATACTGCAATACAGAACTTCAAGAACCCAGAAACAGCATTTCTGGATTCTTGAAGTACCAGAAATCAGATTTATGGGTTTTTCGATTCTTGTTCTTGAAGATGATGATGTGTTCTTGAAGATGATTCTAGGGGTAATTACGTCATTTTACGTATCTAAATAGTAACTTAACTGTGATTTCTAACGGTGAATAGTAAAAAAAAACAAATAGTCACATTTCAAAACCAATTAATCACATTTTGAAACATGTGTAACTATTCTGAACATTGGTTAAACATGTGTAACCAATTAAGTAATTAACCCTTAATTAAATGAAAAGGGTCGAGATTTCTTTGATGAAAATAGTTGAACAAAAAATTATAAGCACTTTGAATGTTTACCGAAGAAGAGCGGCGGACTTTGACGGTCTTGAAAGACTTAAAAAGTTAAAAGATTATGAAGATTCCTTTTAATCCATTAATAATAATCTATTGGATGATTAATAAATATTTACTATGCTAAAATTCTTAGCAGTTAAGCTATATTATAATATAAGATTAATAACCAAATTTTCAGCTGTTTTATAAAAATTTACTCAAATTGTAACTATTTTACCAACAAATTATGTGAACTTTGATTTTTTTTTTAAAAATTTGTTAGTTATACTTTCATAGTTATGACAAAATGTTGTATCTTTTATTTTTTTTGTTAAACCTGAACGAAAAATGAGGTTGTAGTACTAGTACATGGTTAAACCATAATTTAAAAATTATATTAGAAAAAAATCTTTAAAAGAAATAGGAAAAAATTGAATTTTTAATATAATATTTTTATTACAAATATGAATTAAAAAAATGACTAATTAATTAAGTTTTTTAATTTCATATTTCAATAAAAATATTATTTTTAAAACTCAAATTAAAAAAGTCTCTTTTTCTTTTTATAATTTTTTAAAATAATATAATTTTTTACAATAAAATAAATCACATATTGTTATAAATCAAATTTAATAACAAAAAATAGATAGATATAACATTTTGCTCTAACTCAATAAACATAGATAACAAAATAAAAAAAAAATTGGATAACAATTATAAAACTACTAAAATACAAGTAACAATTTAATTATTATTCTACAAAAAAAAAAAACGATTTAATTATTAAAGTTATAATATATCATATTCTTGAGTTTTTTTTATATGAAATAGAAGTAAGCATTTCATGTTTATTATTATTATTATTATTAGAAAACTATATATTGAACATTTACATAGAAATAATAAAGTATCAACGCTTGCATAGTTGCATATTATTTAAGAAGGAGGAAGGAACACTACTTTGATTCATGCAAACGGCCTAATAACCGTGTGGGTCCTCGGCCATTGGGGTGGATTGACTTCAAGTCTATTCAGTCTTCACACACCTTGATAATATTACTAATTAATTACGTGGACTGCCGACAATGTAATTAATTCTAAGGGTTAATTATAAAAATAAACCGACCTTTAACGAAAATACAAAAAGCAAACCAATTTTTTTTTTACAAACCAAATTTAATAAATTTAGTAATTAATAAATCTACATAAAATTACCATTATGTTTGGACAATTTTTTTTATAATTTGAACGAAGTGATTTGTTTACTATAAATGCAACAACAATATATAAATGGAATTAGATGGAATCTGACAAATCATTCCCTCAAAATTAGAAAAAAACCATCCAAACATAACTGCAATGTTAACATAATTGCAATGTTAGGTAGGTTTGTTGTTATTTTTACTAATTTTAGTTTATTATTTGTAAAAAAAATAAAAAAAATTGGTCTGTTCTTACTTCTTTGTATCTTCATCAAAGTTTAGTTTGCTTTTTTTTTTTATAATTAACCATAATTATAATATATTTTTTACTAGTCTAAGTTTATTTTTAATAAAATATAAATATGAAAAACTAAATAAAATCAAAGTTAAGGAAAATGACCATTTTTACAAATTACGTTTCTTCTTTTTTAATATCTAGAATTATATACTTTAGGGTTAAATACCAATTAACTACCTAAATTTTGAACGTTTTGCAACGAGCTACACGAACTTTAAAAAATCAAAACAGACTACCTCAACTTTGGCGAAGGTGCAACGAATTATCTCCGTCCAATTTCTGATGAATTTCTGTTAACAGTTGACAGTAATTTGACTGGAGGTAGCTCGTTGCACCTTCGCCAAAGTTAAGGTAGCTCATTTTGATTTTTTAAAGTTGGTGTTTAACCATATACTTTATAGTTTTCCTCTTCAATTACTTATATAAATAAATAAAGGAAGATGAAAGTCACTGATCCCGTCACCCGTTCCTTACCCTCTACGTCAATAATCAAACGACATTGTCTTTATATAACTATATCTCCCTCCTTAATCACCAACCTTAATCATCCTATACTATACACAAGTGTAGATGTCGATCTTTCGAGAGTTCGAACTCCCCGGGTTTAGGTTCCACCCGACCGAGCAAGAACTCCTCGACTTTTATCTCCTAAACACGGTCACGGGTAACCCGGCATGCTTCGATATCATCGGGTTCTTGAACATCTACCATTACGACCCCGGGCAACTGCCGAGTAATAACCCAACATTCATGGATATTATATATATTATGATGTAGATAAGTTATAAGTATATTGATTTTGAATATGAGTGTATGTAGAGTTGGCTATGCATGGGGAAAGAGAATGGTACTTCTTCGTGCCGAGGGATAGGAAGATCGGAGGAAGTGGCGGGAGGCCGAAGCGAACCACTGGAAACGGGTTTTGGAAAGCCACCGGGTTGGACAGGAAGATCATAAGCTTAACGGGGCATAAACGGGTTATCGGACATAAGAAGACACTTGTGTTTTACCAAGGGAAAGCTCCACAAGGAAAGAAGACTGACTGGATCATGAACGAATATCGCCTACCCGATAACTCTCTACTGTCTAAGGTACTTACGTACAACTCTAACCCGCTAAGCAGGAAACGTGTATCATCCATCTTTGTGTTTGAAACTGTGAATGCAGGAGGTGGTGCTATGCAAAATATACAGGAAAGCGATCCCCTTGAAGGTGATGGAGGAGAGGGCAGCCATGGAAGAAAGCTTAGTAAGGAACGGGGTATTCCAGTCCCAAGTGATCGACCTGGTCTTGATCTCAGTTAACCATCAACAACAAGATATGCAGAAGGAGCTGGTTGGAGGGGCATCAGTGAATATGCAGAACGTTGTGTTCAAAATGGAGGAAGAAGATGAAGGTGGTAAGGTAGAAGATGATGTAAAGAGAGAAAGAGTTGCAGAGAAATGTGTGTTCGAGAGAGAGAAGTTAGCCGAGATCCAAGTGCCAAAGTTGAATTTGGAGTGGACACAGGACGCGTTTTGGTCTCAGCTCGATAGCCCATGGCTACCAAACTTGACCCCTAATTTTGCTAATATTATCAATCTATATTAAGTATTTCACTTGTTTTATGGTTAATAAATGGCGTGATTATGTATTTTATTTTGTGGTTTAAAACCACTTATTAGGTGTAGGGTAACAATCGTGTTGTGTTATTAATCGTATTGTGTTATGTCTAAACGAATAAGTCTTAAAATGTCTTGAAACTCCATACACAAACATGACACCATTAACTAGCAGATCACATGCCAATTCATATTCATCTCTTTTGCGACTTGCTGTCTGGTTTGTGACAAGATATCTTGGTTGTTCCAACATCCAAGAAGGGAAGGGATGTTAGGTATTGTAGTCTGATTGATATGTAATGGTCGATTATGTATTAATGTACGCGTCTCGTGGTTCAACCTCCGCGGTGAGGTTGCCGGGGTTGGGGGGCGGGGTTCGGAGCAGCGCCCCGAACCCATAGACTATACTGTATTTCTCCATGTATACGTATTTTGTAACAGTAACCGTCATGAATATATCTTCTAAACCGTGTGGAGGTTGCCTACTTGGGTATTAGCACAAGAAATCTGATTTTGCTTCCCTTCCTTTTCTCTCTAAAAAATCCTAAGTGTTCTTCTCAATTCTTAGTGTGTTCTTCATTAGATTGAATGTTTGATCCTAACAAGGGATGCATTCCATAACTCATCGATGGATCTGTGGTTGTTTTCCTGGATCAACATATGTTGAGTGGTTGGCAGCTGAAGGAAACCTTCAACTGAGTCACATAGATCTCTAAGCAAGCTAAGGTTGTTGCTTACTGATGAAGTGGAAGCTTCTGACAAAATACATAATATTACCAATCTATATGAAGTATTTCACTTTCCATGCTACACCCAAGTGAGTTAAAAATGAGTACACAGAAATCTTATTCTTTAGTGGTTTGATTCTGAGTTAACTCGGTAAAAGTCTCCGTATGAATTGATAATGTCTGCTATTAGCAGAATTAACTTAACAAACATAATAGTAAGTAGAAATAATTGAGTGAAGAGTTTATTTGTCAAGCACTCCTCCATCACATTTTCATTGAATACTCCAAGCTCGATCTTAACACACTGTTATTCAGCTCAGTTTGAATCGATTTCACCTGATGGATGGAAGTGGAATCCCTAAAGTTTACGCCGATTTTAAAATTTTCCCTTAACGTTTAAAATTTCCCTAATGTTTGAAAATGAGAAAAAATCACATGAAAAGACATTTTCAAACATTAGGGAGTCTTTAAAATTTAAGTGAAAATTTTAAAATCGACCTAAAATTTAGGGGGCAATGTCGATTTTTACCCATTTTACACTATACAAATAATAAGACAATATGACCAAATTTCTCATTAGGCAAACTTTGCTAGATAGTTTTCCAGCTGGGTTGATCCTGCATTTCATTCTCCAACTCAAAAAGGATCTTAACCCGAAAAAATAAATCATTCAGTCAATTCTGCAGCTCTGCACTTGACACCATTTTTCTTATTTCCAGAGGTCTATCAAACAGAGTACTGTAACCAAGAATTTTGACTAATCTTAAACGACCAAACTCCTACAGTTATGGTACTTGAGGATACAAAAAAGATAGCTACACAACACAGCAATAAACACAAACACGTGTGTTGGATATCTCCAGTGACCAATCAACACTCGGTTCTCAATTCTCGCGGTAACCCCGAAAACATTAGAGCATCACGTCCCTGCCTTGCACTTCTACTAAGCTTTAGTGGGCATTCCTTGACTTGAGATGACGCAGGAGATGCAATCAATTCTGCAGTATCATTACCATCTGAAACTAAATAAAGAACTATCTCAGACATTTATATTAACGGTACTTAAGAAACACAGGCAGCTAGTAATCTCTAGCTGTGAAGAACCTAAATGTACCAACCGGACATAAATACGCATACAGAGAGTAACTATCATATATTCATCACAAACAGTAACCAATTTGTATTAATCTAGCATATGTAAAACAATACAAGGCTCCTTATATTAGATTCACACACCAGGACTCACTAAGGTAGGCAGGCAAACTAGCAACACAGACCTTTAAAGAAATGAAAAACGACCTACTGATACTGCAAAAGTTCCTAAAGAGAAGACTTAATTACTAACAAGGGAAAAGTACCAAACTGGTAGGTGATTAGCAAGTAGGTACCTAAACTTTTTTTTGTAGCAAATAGGTAGCCGAACTTATGAAAATTAGCAAATAGGTACCTACCGTTAATTTCCGTTAAAAATAAACGGAAAATGTCACGTGAGTAGCACGTGAGGAGCAACCAGGTACCTGAACTTACACAAATGAGCAAGTAGGTACCTAAACCGGTTCAAGAACCGGTTCGGTCGAACCACTTTTTTTTTTTTTAAGTAGGGTTTATATACCAAACACATGCATGGCTCGACTCCAGACGTTCTCGGAGTGTTCCTTGATGCACCGAGAACATCTGGAGTCGAGGCATGTATATGTTTGGTATATAAACCCGTTCGGTTCGGTCGAAGGACTTTATTTTTTTATAAAAGAAAGTAGGGTTTATATACTAAACACATGCATGACTCAACTCCAGACGTTCTCGGTGTATCAAGGAACACTCCGAAAACGTCTGGAGTTGAGTCATGCATGTGTTGGGTATATAAACCCTACTTTTAAAAAAAAGTTGTTCGACCGAACCGGTTCAGGTACCTACTTGCTCATTTGTGTAAGTTCAGGTACTTGGTTGCTCATTCGTGTAAGTTCAGGTACCTGATTGCTCCTCACGTTCTCCTCACGTGACATTTTCCGTTTATTTTTAACGAAAATTAACGGTAGGTACCTATTTGCTTATTTAAGAAAGTTCGGCTACCTATTTGCTAAAAAAAAAAATTTAGGTACCTACTTGCTAATCACCCACAAGTTCGAGTACCAGTTTGGTACTTTTTCCTTACTAACAAACATGGGGTTGGGGCCAAAACAAGGATCATGCTTGAAAAGAAACTGTAGAGGTTTAAAGCTAATAAGCAAATAAGTTTCAAGCATATAAACATTCAGCAAACGAACCTGAATTAGTGATTCACTGTAACAGGAGCAGCATTGCCCAGGCCCATCTTCTGTCCCAGTACTGCTAGCTGTTCAACAAACTCTGCCCCTGTAAGAATTTCTGTGGTTCCATATATGACATGTTTTACAGGCTGCTGCTGTGCAAGCTCCTGCAAGGCTCCATATTCTACATAATTACCACCACCAATCATGAAGACGATTGCTTCCTTGAATGGTCCTTTAATGTGGCTGCTATTTGCCCCTGTACTTGATTTAGGCGCACGAGGATCAAGAACAAGGTAGGAATCGATCTCAGGATTTGGCCTCCCCTCCATCAAGGCTTCCACAGTCTTTGTCAAAGCCAATTGCCTATCAGAAGACAGAAGATTCTTTACCCCTGCAGTCACAGCACTAATTGACTGCCCGTAAAGTTTCTCAGCCCAATCAACGATGTTACTTCTATTAACAGAACTTGCGGATGCTAGTGAAACATTCAGTGACTTCATCTTCTTTACATACTGAAAAGCACTGGTGTCCACTTCAGATTCCCTTAGAGCTGCTTCAACAGCTTCAACTTCTGACGGGTTAATAGCTTCTATGGAAATGAGATACATGATTGAAAATCTCAGCTTGTCAATTTTGGTGCCTTTCCCTTTAAGCACACCCAAGAGTTCACTGCGATCAATCCCGGCCCTGATAATCATATCATTCTCCTTCTTGGCATAAGAATCGAGCGACCTATCCTTGATTTCACCTAGTAATACAGTTGCAATATTTGTATGTTTGTCAATCACCTGCTTTCGCTCGGTCAACTCAGGCAGGGAGTTGACTGCATTCATCAGATGCTTTGTGTTTCCAATTACATCAGTGCCCTCAAATTCAGTTCCTTCACCCCCACCTGTTCTTCTGTTCACCTCATCAACATCTCTCTTGTACTTACTCAATTGAGTCTCGATTTCTACTGCAACTTCAGGAAATTCAAGCGACCCATTTGTTGCCCAAAACGGATCTGAACTATCTAACTCAAATGATTTCATACCGCCTTTCTCACCTTGAACACTCAACCTATTCAGTCTTAATCCAAGAACATCGTGAACAAGGGGTCTGTACCTAAAATCATGCTGAATCCCAACAGCAAGCTCAAAATTCCTATCAAATAAGCAAAGAATCGGACGCTGAAACGAGGTTATGAAGCCTCCACCTTCATTGAACAAATTATTTTTAGACAGCAAATGATCCCGCAACCTCTGATCTAATGCCAATGCAACCATCTCAGCAGGGCCACCGCGAGGGCACCTGATAATGGGCACAACAGCAAGAGTGGCCAAGACACCGAAAAGTCCACTCACTATCTTCTCCACAATCTCCTCAATGTCCCGATCCCCAGCAGAGGGATCATTCAACTGAACATAACACGACTTCTGGGACAAGGAGAACAAATTATCCTCAAGTGTGACAAACTCAAGGTATTGATCATGCACCTTTGAAATCCTATGAATCGAATCTGAGCTCAAAGTACCTGACGCCAACTCCTCGAGGAGAGGTCGAGGGACCGAGGAAGAGAAGTTGAGATGGAAGCTGTCGTACAAAGCCCTCGATGTGTCGGCGATGATTCTCTGTACATTGATTTGACTAGGTTGAACAAAGTAAACCGCGGGAACATCATGGACTGGTTTCCGATCTTTGTCAATGAGAAAGTACAAGGTCACGCCGTGCTTGCGGAGATCCTTGACGTGGATCAGTGGAGACAGAATGTTCTGACAGAACCTGTCGTAGATCAGGATCTTGTAGACATCTTCGTTGGCCATACCAGAGGGATTCACCGGTTGGTTCAGATTCAGCATCCGAACAATGCATTCTGTAACAATCAGCTATGCATCAGGTTCTTAATTTAAATCGAGAATGCAAATCATACAAAATCACAAATGAATTCAATCAACTGCAAATTCGGCGCCTAATTCACTGCAACAATCAAGTTAATACAGCTAGCACATGCATAGATGAAAGAGAAGGGAAGAGAGAGAAAGTACCTGTCTGTTTCTGACGAAGATTGAGCGCCATGGTCGGAGAATTCAGAGCTTCCTGGAAATGTGAACTGAGGAAGGAAGCAAGAGGAAGAAGAAAGAACCATCTCTTTTCTTTCTGCGAGATGCAAATTTGCGAGTTGCGACTGTTACCGTGCGGTTGAGCCTTGTGACGTGCTTTCACAATCCATTCACGTTACGCCACGTCAGAAGAACACATATTAAGTTCCGAAAGTGACCCTCTCGATATAAATTGCTCTAAAATAAAGTTCAGGATTCAAGTATCCATGGGAATAAAGTATAAGGTAAATCATGCAATTCAACAGAATCGTTTCCTCCAATGGAAGAAAGAAATTGGTTGAAACGCTGCGTTTTGGTCGTCCGTTCTGTTATATTATCAGTTGATTAGCATCGTCTCTTCGATCTTCTTCTCCACTTGGCTCCGAATATTTCGATTCACTGAGAAAGAGAGGAAAGAGCTCGAGGAATCCATGGAGTTGGAAGAGACGCCGTTGCTTCGGAATCGGTACTGGATCTTGAGGCACGGAAAGAGCATTCCCAATGAGAAAGGCCTTATTGTTTCTTCGATGGTTAGTTAGTTTCCGCTTCGTTTCCTCTATGATTGTGAAGAACAGTGGACTATAGTTCTTGTTTTTGTTCTTCTTGAGGTGTAGACAAGTCATTTTGAGCTTCAGTTTATGATTTTTTTCTGCTTAATGTGTAGTGAACTGATCCGGATGCGGGAATCCATTATGGATGTATGAAAAAATTGAAATGTTTGAATTTCTGAATGATTTGAGCGGACTCAGCGGAGATCATAAGGAACATTGAAGAACAATAATTCTATCTGCATAGCTTCCTGTACCATGTGTGGGAACAAATGCAAACAGAACTGGAATAATTTTTCTATGTTCTATGACTTGTTCTTCGAAAGCAAACCCAATCAAATAATAGTAGCCCAAGGCCAATGATCGATTTTCTGTTAGACTTGACAGCGTGTTGATGATTATTTTCAATAATTATACTTCTGATTACATTCTAATCGACTTTGATTCCTTTATTCAGTTTTTTGCTGCTTCTGATCAGCTTCTGGTTGTATACTGTTAGGAAAATGGGACACTTCCCGAGTATCAGTTAGCTCCAGATGGTGTAATTCAGGCGCAGTTGGCTGGTGAACTATTTCAAAAGGTTAGTAGTTTCTTACTAGAAATTTAGATCCTCCGTAATCATAACATGCATCTGCAAATAATTAAATTAGAGTATGATGTGCTTGTAGATGCTCTTGAGTTGTTATTTACTTATTTCCGAAGAACTCAGTTTTCCATTCAGTTTTAGCATACTCTAGCTTGAACTCAGCTTCCTACGTCTGGAATATGTTTTCTACATCGACTTTGATATCTATTCATTTTGTGATCTTCAAGAAACAAGGCTATAGGAGTTCTAAAGTTGTTTGTCATTAGATGACTTACTAGTAATGTTGGCCTTCATATATAGTGTAGAAGAACTCCCGTTTGATGCTTACTATATCATATCTGCAGGAACTGAAGGAGAAAAACGTACCAGACGAGAATGTCCGCATTTGCTACTCACCATTTTCAAGAACAACTCAGACTGCAGGAATCGTGGCGTCTGTTTTGAACATTCCGTTGGAAGGTCCTCAATGTAAAGTAAGCAATTGAGTTTTCAGTTCAGAAACATCTTAGTTAAAAACGATAAATAGTTCAGAATTATTGCTCAACAATGCAGGGAGAAAGCCAGAAAAATTATCGAGTGGGGGCAAATATTAGATTAAGGGCAAATAGTTGAACTACAAAAAATTCAGTGGGGGCAAATATATGATTCAAATGGACTAAATTGAAAATTATTGCATTTTTTAGGGTTAAATTTACACATAATTGAAATTTGAGGGGGCAAGGTAGCTTCGTGCCTGCAACAATGTCTAGATTATACCTGCATATTTAGTGGTCAACTAGATCTTACCAACCACCTTCAGTTTGTTTGTCTATTGGTAAGATCCAATATTTGATCATCTCTTGCAAATCCCACAACAGAAAATTATTAAACTCAAATGTGGAATTACGATTAGTTCTACCATTGGATAGCTCATAGACCACTTGGTCAGCAGTTGAAAGTCCTCTATTTTTTCAAGGTTTTGCTCCAAGTGTAGAAATATACTTACTTCGAAAGCAATCTTTTATTTCTGAACAGGTTGTGGCAGATCTTCGGGAACGACATTTTGGTCCTTCTTATGAACTTATGTCCCATGAGAAGGTAAGCGACCTATATTCAGGTTTCATCACATCTGATTGCACAGTAAGTATAGTTGTATTTTACTACATTAATTTTCTCTTTATCTTGTTGAATTCTCAACAGTACCAAGAAATATGGGCACTTGATGAGAAAGATCCGTTTCAGCGGACAGAAGGCGGAGAATCTGTTGATGATGTTGCTTCAAGGCTCGGAAGAGCAATGGCTCTTATGGAATTGGAATTTGAAGGGTATGCTATTGCTCTCCATCATGCTTGTTTATGGTTAATGCCATTACTGCATTTGTCGATCTTCACTTCAATTCCATAGCACAACCAAAATCAAGTCTCCAATTTTCATGTGGCTAATAGAAACGAGATGAATTTCCCGTTGAACTCGTGAAATATTTCTAGCAGTGATATTTGAGAGCTTACTCTCTTGTTATATTCATAAAAACCATCTGATTTCCCTACTGATGATGAGATTTTTCACAGATGTGCAATATTAGTTGTCAGCCATGGCGATCCACTGCAGATATTGCAGACTATAGTCCATGGAGCTGTCAAAGCCAAGCAGCAGCAAGCAACAACTTCAAATTTTTCTGTTGGCATTGAATCGAAAATTAAGGAAGTCAGAACATCGTCTGTATTGTCTCAGCACCGCAAATTCAGCATGCTCACGGCAGAGCTCAGATCACTAGCATGATTAGTTCTTCTAACTGAAACAACAACCCAGACTTATAGACATCAAACCCAGTATTAAACTTATATATATTTCAAGGGTTAAATACCAAAGAGGTACCTGAACTTTGGATGTTTTGTAACGAGCTATCTGAACTTTCAAAAATCAAAATGGGCTACCTCAACTTGGACGAAGGTGTAAATAGCTACCTCCGTCCAATTTCTGACGAATTTTCGACGAATTTCTATCAAATTTCTGACGAAATTATGTCAACAGTTGATGGCAAATTGGACGGAGGTAGTTATTTACACCTTCGTCCAAGTTAAGGTAGCCCGTTTTGAATTTTTAAAGTTTGGTTAACTCGTTGCAAAACGTTCAAAGTTCATGTAGCTTATTGGTATTTAACTCATATTTCAATGTTTTGATTCCAATAATTGTTATTGCACGATTTGATGGATGTTTTTTGTTTTTGGCCAAAGATGAAATCTTCATTAAACCTGAACCGTATTCGATTGGTCTAACAATAATAAGGAAATTAGAGAAGACGGTGGTTCACATACCCAATTTACCACACATCTCTCTTGGATTGTCTAGCAATCCAATTTGCACATGTATTTGCTTTTTGTCTTACCCAATTCCATGAGACCTCCTCGATTTGATGGATGGTTGATACTGCAGTATATGCAGAGGTTTTACATGATCTAAGTTGTCCTCTTGCTATGGGATAAGTTTAGCTTAGCAGCACCGTCTCTCACTGATTCTCCTAAACATGAAGTCACTACTACCCAAAAACTGAAAGTTCATGGATCTGTAAAGAAAATATTGAAAGGACAGGATGAGAAGGAGAAATTTAGAAACACTGAGGACTGTATCAAAAAATTTATATTTGTATTACAGGAAATTTTATGAAAACAGAAAATTATTCATTATTTTGTAAAGATTACAATTTATAATTATATTCACTTTCATCTTAAAATGATTTGTTTTAAAAATTTAAAAATATTATAACAAAAGTTTAAGATTAGCTGCAACTTTACGTAAAATCAACTAATAATTTATTAAAAAAAGGATTAGCTAACAAATTATTTGAAAACTCAAAATTTAACTACAATTTAGCATTTAACCCTAACTACTGTTTTTTTTAAAAACAAATTATAAAAGTAAATATAAAAAATATATTTAAAAGTAAGTATATGCGCACCCCGATAAATCGAGTTGTGCTAACTGCTAAGATTATACATCTCCATCCTATGGTAGCTGGTACAACACTCTACATTTGGTGGCATGTTCTAGGTATTTTTTTCTTTAACGAATAATATTTTATTAGAAATTACATTACGTGTCTATTAAAACATACAAAAATTAGAGTAAATAGATATTTAAATTGCGACTCAAACGACAAATTTGGACTTACATTTGACCTTACGCTACATTTTAAGTTGAGATTTAAAAAATTGAGTTAAAAAACTCAACTCAGACTGTTAAGTTAAACTTCAAAACCGTTCATGAAATTTATGGCAAAAAAATAATTTTCTATTTACTGTATTTTTTTTTCATTTAGGTATATAATTAAAATTTTAAATTAATATCACCGAAAAAACAAAATGATTTAGATGAGTAAGCTAATTATATACTTGCGTTAACTACATTGTATTTCGACTTTTAAATTACAACACTATACAATAAACTAAATATTGGTCGTCCAAGGTGATGATGGAGTGAAAAATTGAAGTATGCTGCAGGAGCAATGAACGACAATGAGAAGATTTATCAGGATACTTTTATAGAGTTGTTTTAGTTGTAGGACTATTGTGTAATTATTAGAATTAGTAACTGTTTTTAATAGACTTTTGATTTTTGAATCCCAGAATGTACTTCGTTTCTTCTCCTCGTTGACTACTCTGGTTCTGACAGAATTTGAACTCCGTTTCCGTTCGTTTTACTCTGCTTCAACCCCATTTTCCTGAGACTCGACTCTCATCAATCTCGGCCTCCACAATCTTACCGAAATTTACGACTTGGGTATCCGTACCCCTCCTGCTCTCACTAGGTAGAGTTAGTACTTAGTAGACATTTCGTTTTTTAACATTTTAGAAATACTTTTTGAGTTTCTAATTCCATTAATATTACAGACTTCAAACGCATTGCTCTCGTACTCCGGCTCTTGGTTCAATCCCATTTTCCTTGAGACTCTACTCGCTTTTTCAAACTCGGCCTCCACAATCTTCACTCCTGCTCTCACTAGGTAGAGTTAGTAGACATTTTTTTTTTATGGCCAGAAAAAAAAGACATTTTTTTTTAATGTTCTGGAAGGATTCTGTTCTGCTATTCAGGATTTCTGTTTAGATGTTTTAACTTTGAAGTACTTCTAATATTGTCAACTATGATGATTGTTTACCCCTCCTGCTCTCACTAGGTAGAGTTAGTAGAACTACAGTCTCCTACCACTTGCAACAACAACTCTCCAGCAATGACTGCATATCTTGCATATGGTAATATATATTCTGTTTGACTTCTTTTTCATTTTTCTTACTCTATGAATTTCTGGAGAGCTTTATTTGTACAAGTATTTAGTATATCTCCCATTTTAAATGCATTTCTACTTTGCAGAGTTGGTGGAAGAAATATTAGTAAGATTACCCGCGAGGCAACTCTACAAGTTTAAGATAGTCTGCAAGTTTTGGTTTGAAAAGATATGTGATTTGGATGTTTGGAGGTACCTGAGGATTTCTAAAAGTAGGGACAGCCACCCATATCTCTTCTCTCTATCAAAGGATGATAGTGAGCAACTGTTTTGTGTTTTGGACAGCCAAAGTGGCAATGCTTATCCCATCAACTCCCTTAGCCAATCGACCTTCCAAGCCATTGAGATTAATCAGACAGTGCAAGGACTGACGTGTTTTGACTTGAGAGGTCAAACTATTTTGGTAAACATCACTACAGGTGAATTGGTTTCTTTTCCAACCCCAAGTGTGGAACCCTATCCTCCATCACAGTCAAAGACATTTATTGGTCTTGATGAAGAAGTAGGAGCAGTCAAAATCTTGAAGAAATGGGTATTTCTTGAACCAGAATTTCAAGTTAAGGATATGATTCTCACCCTAGGCTCTGATTCAGAGGTTTGGTCTACAATTGAGGATAGTAATCCCACTGATTACTTGTGGGGTGATATTGTTACCATAAATAGACAGTTGTACTTTCTGGGCAGTGACAGAGATCAACTTCGATACATAGTTGCGTTGGATCTTCACACAGAAAAGTTCAATAAAGTGATCATTCCAAAGACGATTCTTCCTAGGCTAGAACGTTTCACACTAATTCAGTTTGATGGGAGCTTTGCCATGGCTGAAGTGTCAAATACAACCATCCAATTGCATATTTTAGATCAGTCTGTTGGAAAGATTTGGATACAAAAGACAATTCAAGTGCCTGATTCTCTGATGTGGATAAATCCCAAGATGGATGGTTTTGAGCCGCAACTGCAGTTGCGTGTTTCTTCGGGCTTTCGTGAATTGTTGATATGCCCGGTATATGCAACAGAATCCTATTTTGTTCTATTCTATCATTTGGAGAAGAAGCAATGGAAGAAGATCAAAATTAACAGGATTCCACCAGATTTTTTAGCTGAATATACATTCATCGGTCGATTACCTTTGTGCTATATTGAAAACTTAATGAGTTGCACAAATCTTTCTGCACTGGGTATTCATATTAAGGTATGGTGTTGTTGCAATGTGTTTTTTAGTATCCATGTAGTTATAGAAAATTAAATTGATTTTTTTTTTACTAAAAATGATTTTTTTTGGCTTTGTTGTTGCAGGCAGCAGACAGTTGAATTTTTGTCAGCAGTATGGGTAGAGATTTGAAACAATGCAACTCCTGGATTGTTTGTTTCTTGACATGTGAATAGTATAGTACTATTACCCTAGTCATTCTTTGTATTAGCTGTTCTAGAAACATAACAAATAAGGGAATTGTTCGGTTCTCCATAGCATGTAATTGTTCATTACTTTACCACTTTTTGTGTTGATATATCAAAGGTTCTCTGTAGATGCTTGCTTATTAGTAAACATTAGAAGTTTTTTGGCCAAAATTAGTAACTAGCAGGAGAATGTAGAATGATTTATTTTAGGGTTAATAACCAACAAGCTACCTGAACTTTGGGTGTTTTGCAACGAGCTACCCGAACTTTGAATTTTCAAAACGAGCTACCCGAACTTTGGTCGGAGGAGCAACGAGCTACCTCCGTTAAATTTTCCGTTAAATATGGACGGAAAATGACGTGGCAACACATGATTGGTCGATAATTTTAAAAACTATATTATTTTTTTAAAATACTAAAAAAACTAGAAAAAATCTTTAAAAAACTTGAAAATTAATAAAAAAAAATAAAAGTTTGTAATATATTTTTTTTATTAAAATTATGAAATAAAAATAAAAATAAATGATTAGTTTTTTTAAAATTTTGTTTCATATTTTTCATTACAAAAATTATATTACAAACTCTTATTTTTTCTATTAATTTTCAAGTTTTTTAAAGATTTTTTTAGATTTTTTTAGTACTGTAAAAAAATAATATAGTTTTTATAATTATGAACCAATCATGTGTTGCCACGTCATTTTCCGTCCATATTTAACGGAAAATTTAACGGAGGTAGCTCGTTGCTCCTCCGTCCAAAGTTCGGGTAGCTCGTTTTGAAAATTCAAAGTTCGGGTAGCTCGTTGCAAAACACCCAAAGTTCGGATAGCTGGTTGGTTATTAACCCTTTATTTTATTTAGTAATAAAAATGTCACTGTGCCAATACACAATAAAACAAAGATGTCTATGTAGCTAGCTATTGAATCTTTGTCTAAAAAATATAAAATTGAACTGGCTAATCAAGACAAGGCATAGCTATTGTATCTTTGTCTCAAAACATATATACTGTACCACCAACTAATCAATCAACTTGAGCAGCATTCTTTCCACATCTTAATGGTTTTGTCAGCTTCACATGTAACGAGTCTCGATCCAGTAATGTCAAATGCAAGAGCATAAATACCGGCTTCGCAGTCCAACGAGCCTGGTTGAACAACTGTTTGGGCCTGTTGAAAATTGCGACCACTCGTACAGTCCCAAAAGTAGAGACTCCCATTGTCACCTTCAAAAGTAAATGCAGGTTGGTTAGGTTAGGCAAAACAAAAGGAGGACTCATGAAAGGAAGAAAAGAAGAAGAAGAGTGGAGAAGTGTACAAGGAACTCACCTCCTGTGACCAAGACGTCCTCATCATTCAGTGCCATGGCATTGATTATGCTTCTATGCGATGACCTACTGATCAAAGATATTAAATTTGTTAGTCAGAATTTCATGAAATATGTATATATTATGACAAATACAGCTTGAAAAAGGCCCAAACAGTAAGTACGTTCTATAACCGCGATGAAGAAAAAATTCACCTTTGAATGGTGTCAACAAGCTCTCCATGAGGAAGCTTGAACTTTTTGATGTTATCTGCTGATGCAGAAGCAAAGCTATTCCTGACATTTATATATATACATAAAAAAAGTTAATTAACTACAACACCAGAAATTAAAGTTGTTACTCAATATTGATAGATATGCAAGATGTGACACATACTCTTTATGATGTAGCAGCAATGCTCTCACAGACTTCTTATGGTGAGTAAGGGTGGTGAATGATTTTCCTGTAGGCAAATAGTCACAATGTCAGTACCAATATCACATAATGCAATTGAAGAAGGTAGAAAAATTGTTGAGAGATTTGGATTATTATAACAAACCGTATCTAAGATCCCATAGCTTGATCGTTTTATCGTGGGAGCCAGTTATCACTTGAGGATCCTGTACATTAAAATCCAACATGAACTTGGTCAAACATACGTCCCAAGAGAATGACAGATGAAAGCTACAGGGTTAATTATAAAACAAAACCGAACTTTGAGAAAAAACCAAACAATAAATCAAACTTTTTTTTGACAAACAACAAACCAAATTTTTGGAATTGAGCAATCAACAGATCTACCTCAAATTTTCATTATGTTTGAACGGATTTTTCAATATTTGAGAGAGTTATTAAGTCGTAATACCTTTTATTTAGAATACTTCAGCTAATGCTGTCTTAATAACTCCCTCAAACATTAAAAAATTCGTTCAAACATAATGAAAATTTGAGGTAGGTTTGTTGATTGCTCAATTCCAAAAGTTTGGTTTGTTATTTGTTTTTTTAAAAGTTCGGTTTACCAAAGCTACAAGTACATTTGTTTAAGAGATTGAATGTACATACCCTAGATCGAGAAAGGATGGAGGAGACTTTGTCATCATGACCCGTCAATGAATAGATACATGATCTAGTTCGTATGTCCCACACCTGCAGATCAGTGGCAGGAAATTAAAACACCATTCAAACTAAAACGAAACATAATCCATGTTCAAGGTAACTTCACAAATGCCTACCTGGCAGACAGAACCTTGTCCTCCAGTAAGTAAAACATCGATACTAGGATGAAGGGCCAGACAACTATGACCGCCACCTTGATCTCCATGGTAAGACCTGATGACCTGACAATGTGAAAAATATTTGTTGTTAAAAACTCTATTGGTATTCTTTTTACTCTATGAGGGCAATTCTAATCATGCTCTTGTCTCCTCTTAGCTAACCAACAATTGAAACAGGGTAGCGTTATTATTACCTTATTCTGTTCAAGATCCCAGCATTTAGCTTGTCCATCATCTCCAACCGAGAACATATAAGCTTGCTTACTGCTGACAGCAAGGCCTGAAATCAGCAATGCACAGTTAGTAAAGAGTTGCATCTTGGAGAAAAAAGCACACATTACAAACCAAAAAGGATTGATTTATGGTTGAATAGGCTAGGACTCACCTCTTACTTGTCCAATGTGACCCGTGAGAGTTAGTTTTAGATTTCCACTTGCAACATCCCATAACTACAGCAAATAAAATTTTCATCAAAATTACAACACTCAAAGATAAGGCAAACACTGAAATAAAGTAACTAGCAGGGGTGAATTGTCAAAATACCTTAATCGTCCGATCAGCAGAGCCAGTACAAAACCAAGTATTGCTTGGATCAAATGCAATAGATCGTACCCATCCCATATGCCCACTAATTACCTGCAAAAAGTATAACCATGGAGAGATGAGAACCTGTCTAAAAAGAGTAGGCACTAGTATAGGGCTTATGTCATAATTCTCTGATTATTAATGTAATAAACAGAGAGTTTCAGCTTGAGAGAACCACTATCAAGTACGTGAATAGAAAGAATTCCTTACCCTGTAAATCCTCCATGGGGAATGAGATAGAGGTTCGTGAATTAAGACATTCTCACGATCATCACTCTTTTGAGGATGCACAGTATCTTTCAGACCTGAGCGTGACATTATGAAGATTAAAACTTAAACTACCAACGATAGTAAGAATGTTGTTCAAACTTGACGAACAATGGAGGAGGAGACGAGCAGACTGCACAAAGAAAGAGATCGAGAAGCGGAAGAAGGAAAACTGAAATTCCTAATCTCTAAATATCTCTCTCTCTCTATATATATACACTGAAATTATTGGTCTCTAAATAATTGTATATATATATTTAGTATATGTTATATATATATATATATATATACGGATATTTAACTATTAATAGTATATATTAAATATATATTGTTACGCACAAATTAAATATATATATATATATATATATATATACGGATATTTAACTATTAATAGTATATATTAAATATATATTGTTACGTGCAAATTAAATATATAGTGTTTAATATATATTTACCAAAAACATATATATAGCTATGATTACGTAGCATCAAAATATATAGTAGCGTATTGCTTATATAGCTATTGTTATATAAGCATTAAATATTATAGGCATTAAATAATTGTTTAAAATAGCATAGTTACCGACTTAACAGCTCAAATAATAGTTATATTTAACAATGTTACGCACGATTAAATCATATTATGAGCATTAATATATTGTATAATATATTAATACGGCATTATTAATAGCTGTAGCTTTTAATATTGCTCAAAATTGTATAATATGTATTTTGAGCAATATTACATGTTATATATCAATCATAGCTACGCATTAATATATTTCATATATGTTACAATATATTTGAAATTGAATAACAGCTGTTAATGCGTACTATATTATTTCAATCATTGCCGTTATAATACATCACTACATATCAATGTATTATACGCTATATTGCTATATATTGCCTAATATATTGCCTAATATATTGCTGAAATATATACGCTATAATATATATATTTGATGCTATATATAACATGTATAATACGCTATATAATAGCAGAAATATATACGTATTATATTATATTAACTAATACGTATATATGCTAGCAGTTAATATTATATATACGTATAATAGCATTAGCTGCTATAACATTAATATACATGCATTGGACATTATCATAAAGCTATTTGGGAAGTCGGTGGATTACCGTTTCCTTCTAAGGAAACTAACTCTCATGTGGAAGACATCTGATATCTTTGAGATGATGGATCTCGGGAACGGATTCTTCAGAGTTGCCTTCAAGAACAGGGAAGACCTGGAGAAGGTGCTAAGGGAAGGCCCGTGGTTCGTTAATGCGAATTTCCTAACTATGCGTATGTGGGAACCCAAATTCCAACCGTCTGGCTACATTCTCAGCAGCGGCTATTTGGATCCGAATTCCTATGCTTCCATCTGAATATTATGAGCTACAATCGCTCCAAAAAATTGGAAACAGTTTGGGAACTCTCCTCAAAATTGATATGGCCACGGTTAATGGAGAAAGGGGCAAGTTTGCTAGACTATGTGTCCAATTGAACCTCATGAAGCCCTTGCCTATGTTTCTCAAAATTGACAACCTACACCTTGAGTTGTTATACGAGGGTATTACGAACCTATGCTTTGATTGCGGTTTAATTGGTCACAGGAAGCTCAATTGTGGAGGAAATAAGGGAAGAGCGTACCCTAACCAGGAGAGCCACGGGGAAGAAGTCGCACCAGAGGATTTCAGACCGAAGGCTCAGCGGGAACCGGGGATGGACCAGAATGGCAACGCCGAGGGTCATGCGGACCAAGATGAGGAAGCTCAACGGGGCTATGGGCCGTGGATGTTGGTGCAGTCGCGGAGACGGGCGCCTGGAAGGGGGCTGCCACACCCGACCAACAGAGAGCAGTCCTCCAAGGACAAAGTCATCGAGAAACGCGGCCCGACCGGAGAAAGGACAGAGCAAGGAGGGATGGGGAGACATCAAGTGGAGCAGGAGAGAGCTGTCTTCAACGGGAAGAAATTGTGGGTGAGTGGGAGAGATGGTGGCCAGGAACGGAAAGGTAACGGGAAAGAGGGGGTGAGTGAAATTGCTGTCGGGCACGATCAGAAGGTGAGTGGGAGGGATGCTGGGAGAAAGCTGAGCAATAAAGGAGAAGAGGGCGTGGGCCAAGCGGCGGGAAGGCCGAGCCAGGAGAGGAAGCTGGGCCTGCTGGGCCGGGGCATGGTGGGCAGAAGTGGGCCGAGCCTCTCCAACAGCAAGGAAGAGGCCTGCGCCCAGGTTCTCCAGGTAAGCCAGCCCGGGAAGAGTGAAGCGGATCGGGGCCCAGCGAAATTCCCGTATTTGGTGTCTCTGGGTAATAGAAAGAACAGGGGAGGTGATAAGCATGTAGGGGAAAGTTCGATGGAGAAAGGGACGGAGCTGATTCTGAGCCAGAATTCGAACATAGCTCGGTGGGAGCGTGCGGACATGGGCACAAACAGGAACTATGGGGAGGAAAGTCAGAACCGGGTCAAATTACAGGTGGACAGGTTTAATCGCAACCAAAATGAGAAAGCTACCAATACGGTGGAGGAGGTGGAAGGAGATGATTCTAGGAGGAGGAACTCGGCCCGTAAAAGGAGCAGATCTCCGCTAAGGATTTCAAATGGCACTAGCTGGGAAGCTAGGCAAAGCTCGGTGCAGTCGGGAGAGAGCACAGAATGAGGGAGTGTTCTATCCCTTTGTATTTGTTTTTGTTTCTTCATTTTTCTACGGTTTTTATGATTAGTACATCCTATGATTTTGAGGGACGGGTACACGGGTTAGGGGTTTCTTGCCCAAATAGGGGGAATTCTAATTTTAAAATTATTGCCTGGAACTGCAGGGGGTTGGGTAGTAATTTGGCTATTAACTCGGTGAAGGATCTGTTGCGCAGGATCAAACCGGACATGGTAATTCTTACGGAAACGATGATCAGTGGGGACAAGATCATCGATCAAGCAAAGAAGTTTCAGTTCGACAGGTTTGAAGGGGTCGACGCCAGGGGACTGAGTGGTGGGATACTCATTCTCTGGAATTCAGCGACGATGCACATGGAGGTCCTGGGTACTACGGAACAGGAAATTCATGTCGCGGTTAAGGTACACGTTTCTAATCAGTCTTGGATGTTATCGGCCATTTACGCTAGTGTGATTTTGGAGGAAAAACAGATCCTGTGGGATAACTTGAAAGAGGTGTCTAGCTCTATGAACGTTCCTTGGGTTGTCTTAGGGGATTTTAATGATGTTAGTAGCCATGAGGAGAAGAGAGGGGGCAGACCGATTGACTTGAATCGTGTGAATAGATTCAAGGACATGCTTGATTATTGTGGTTTGATTGATCTGGGGTTCTCGGGACCCCAGTTCACGTGGGCGAAAATGTGTAAAAACAATAATTTTGTCCAACAGAGGCTTGATAGGGTGGTGGCTAATTCGGATTGGATAGTTAACTTCCCCAATGCGAAGGTGACCCACCTCCCCAGGCTTAGGTCGGACCATTGTCCTTTATTACTGCAGCTCAATAGGGAGGAGCCTAGCAGGCCGGTGAGACCCTTTAGATGCGAACCCATGTGGTTAGACCACCCTGATTTTAAAAATCTGGTTTTTAACACTTGGGACAGTGCGGCGGATAACCACCAAGAGGCCACTAGGATGTTCCCCGATAGAGCTAGAGGTTGGAACAAGCGTGTATTTGGTAACGTGTTTAGAAGGAAAGCCAGAATCCTGGATCAGCTTGAGAGGATCCAGGAGAAGATCTCGTTGTACACAACTGAGTGCGATCTTGAGAGAGAGCATGAGTTGCGGGCCGAGTATGCGACGATCCTTAGCCAAGAGGAGTTGCTTTGGGCGGCCAAATCTAGAGCTAAGTGGATTGAGGATGGCGATAGAAACACGAAGTATTACCATGTTACCACTTTAGTCAAGAGAAATAGTTCTCACATCAGAGCTATTATGGATGAGTGGGAACAATGGGTTTACGATACTGATCAGATCAAGGACATGTTCCAAAGGTTCTTTACTAAGCTGTTTACTACAGACAAGTCGGAGGTCCCTATCACCCCGGAGTTGGAGTTCAATCCCCCTGGGACTCTGACCCCCCATATGGTGAGCTGTTTGAGTCGTGAGGTCTCTGAGGGTGAAATTTGGGGTGCTATTAAGTCGATGGGGCCTCTGAAAGCCCCGGGACCTGATGGGCTTCACCCTATTTTTTACCAAAATAACTGGGAGATCGTGGGGAGCTCGATCTGTCGTCTTATCAAAGGGGTGTTTGAGGGGAATCAGCTCCCTAATAGGATGAATGACACACTCCTGTGTCTGATTCCTAAGATGGGGAAGCCGGTCATGGTGAAGCAGTTCAGACCCATCAGCCTCTGCAATACCTCGTATAAACTGTTATCGAAGGTTATTGTCAACAGAATGAGACCGTTTATGCACCATCTGATTTCCCCGTTCCAGGCTAGTTTTATCCTCGGGCGTCGGGCGAGTGATAATGTTGTGATCCTTAGGGAAGCGTTGCTCTCGGTGGCTAATAAGAGAGGTAGGTCGGGGCTTATGGTCCTTAAGTTGGACCTGGAGAAAGCTTATGATAGGATCGAGTGGGATTTCATCCGGCTTACCTTGTCCCACTTTAACTTCCCTGCTAAGATGATTGCCATGATTATGAACTGTGTCTCCTCCACCTCGGTCTCCATTTTGTTAAACGGGGGGAAGCTGGAGTCTTTCCACCCGTCGAGGGGGCTCCGGCAAGGGGACCCTCTATCCCCGTACCTCTTTATCATGTGTATTGACTATCTCAGCTTCCTGATTGAGGAAGATGTGAGGAGGGGAGAGTGGAAACCCCTCAGTCTGGGTAGACAGTCCATCAAGCTCTCCCATCTCCTGTTTGCGGATGACTTGATCCTCATGGGGGAGGCTTCGGTGGGTAACTGTCAATCGATGAAAAATATCCTTCAGGTGTTCTGTTCGGCCTCGGGCCAAAGGATTAACTTCGATAAGTCTCAGGTCGTCTTCTCAAAGAACTTGACTGTCGAGACTACCACCCAGTTAGCGGGGTGTTTGGGGCTTAATAAGGTTGATAACTTATCTGATTACTTGGGCTTCCCTATGAAGCTGTCAAGTAAGGAGGTGAAGTCTTTCGACTTCATCCTGGATAAAGTTAGGGCGAAGCTCGCGGGATGGCGGGGTAAGCTGCTGTCCATGTCGGGGCGCGGGATTCTTATAAATTCGGTTATGTCTGCGATTCCGGCCTATTATATGCAATGTACCCACCTGCCTTCTTATACTTGTAAAATGTTAGATAAACTGAACAGGGATTTCCTTTGGGGCTCATCGGAAGACAAAAGGAAACTGCATAAGTTGAGTTGGGATGTGATCACGCTCCCAAAAGACAAGGGAGGGTTGGGTATGCATCAGACCAGAGAAAGAAACCGGGCAATGAATACAAATCTGGCTTGGAGAATGGATAGGTCGAATGCTCCTTGGGCATGTGTTCTGAAGGACAGGTATTTTAACCCGGCTAGGAGGAGAAAAACGGGAGGGTCGGCTACTTGGAAAGCCATTTGTCAGGGTAGGGCCGATTTACAGGAAGGTGAGGGATGGATTACGGGGGATGGAAGAGACATTAACCTTTGGCATGACAAGTGGTTGGGGATGACGCCTTTGAGGGGGCTGGTGCAGGGTCCGTTGGCATTGGGGGAGGGAGACCAAAAACTTAGTGACATTATCGGGGGAAATGGGGAGTGGGTTACCTCGGGCCTCTCCTTCCAGATTCCAACCCACATTTACGAGACTATCAGAGCCATTCCGAGGAGCCTAGGGCAAGGGACTCGGGATAAACGAATATGGTTGGGTTCGCCGTCGGGAACCCCATCCGTGGGAGCGGCCCACATGATCATTACGATGCAAAGGCATAGCCACATTGACCAAGAATCAGGTAAGTGGAATTGGATCTGGAAATGTGAAAACATTCCTAGAATCAAACACTTTCTTTGGTTGTGCAACCACGACAGGATTCCTACCGCGACCATGCTTAGGAAACGAGGTATGGACATTGATCCAATTTGTAAAATCTGTGGCATGGCCGATGAGGACACTCTACACGCCTTGCGGGACTGTGAGGTTACGAAACAGGTATGGTTGGATATTGGTATCCCCACTGGTATCGACATTCAGGGAGGTCAATTAACGACGTGGCTTAAATCAAACTGTCAAGAGGTTCGGGAGTATAAGGATGGTGTGCCATGGTGTTTGATCTTCACTTCGGCTGTGTGGTATATTTGGAAAAATAGAAACTCGTTTGTGTTCAATAACAAATTTCTAGACAGAGATATTGTGAGTTTGATTGTTTTGCAGGCTAAAGACGTTTCCTCGATGCTAGCGAAGACGACGGACAACCGTAGCAAGATGGACATCGGTGTGCGGTGGAGCCCCCCAGAATGGGGGTGGTTCAAACTAAACACGGATGGTTCAGCTATAGGAAATCCGGGACCAGCGGGATGCGCGGCGGTCCTTAGAAACCACCTTGGAGGCTGGGTGAGGGGAGTCCAGAGGAAACTAGGGATCACTAACAGTTTAGCAGCAGAGCTCTGGGGGATCAGGGACGGGCTTATGTTAGCTGTGAAGATGGGAATCCAGGATCTTCATGTAGAGTCAGACGCAAAAGAGGCCATAGCTATGATAGTAGAAGAGAGTGGGGAAGATATACCACTAACCCCCCTTATTGTGGATTGCAGGAGGTTCATCTCGGGATTTAGGAGGATCAAGCTGAGACACATCTTCAGGGAAGGAAACGGAGTCGCAGATGCCTTGGCGAAGGAAGCGGTGAACTTGGATGAAAATTTTGTAGAAATTGAATTCCCCCCGCCGAGGGTGAGGGATGTTATTAGATTAGACGCTATGGGGGCCGAGAAAATCAGAAGTGTAGACGTTCTTAGTCGGGTTTGATAATGAATGATTCTCATTTTACCCAAAAAAAATAAATATAGCTATATTAATATTATATAGCTAATAGTGTAGTGTTGCTAGTCTTTTCTTGATTTTCCTTTAGTTTAGTGTTGTTAGTGAAAAGTTTTACGGTCTTTCGTAAAAGAATATATGTAATTTGAGAGCATTTCAATCGGGATGTGACTGTGAACTTGAAACTTGTTAATCTGTAGTGATGTATTAATCTGCTACATAGTTACGTACTATTAAATAATATTATAGGCACTAAATAATTGTTTAAATATCACTATTAGTGATATTATGCACGGTATTTTTTTTTTTATAATAATGGATTAAAATAAACGCAAGAGGTGACAATTAATCACCCAAGTTCAAAATACATAACCAAAATTAACTAACTTTAACAACACGCGAAACAGAAAAGCCCACAGCGTCCTTCCGGAGCGCGATAATAATTTCCTTCGGAGGAGAGTTATGAATTTCAAACACTTGTCTCTGATTGAGCGTCATACCCGCCATGATATCCGCTACTGCATTCGCTTCTCGAAAAATATGTCTGAACTTCATTCTTTCGAATTGCATTAATAACTTCCTGCAATCGGCAATGATCGGCATAAGTTTTTGATTTGACATATTATCATCAGAGATTACCTTATGGGCTAAGAGGGCGTCTGTCTCAAGGTGAATAGATTTTAGTCCGAGTGTCTTTGCCAGAAGCAGTCCGTCTCGGATGGCCCAACATTCCGCAGTGAGACTGTTTGAGCAACCCAAATTCCTTGAGAAACCTGCAACCCAATGACCCCTGAAGTCTCGGATGACCCCACCAGCTCCTGCGCAACCTTAATTTCCCTTAGCAGCTCCATCTGTATTAATTTTAAACCAATCCTTTTTGGAAGGAACCCAACTAATATTATGCACGGTATCAATATTGTTAAAATAACATCAAAATAGTTTAATTGTTTAATATATATTAGTTTAATACGTTTAATATATTTAACTAACCTTATATATATTAATATGTTTTGCGTGACATAACGTTAAACTAACTATTAAGGCTGGTGGACCTAAGTACAAGCGTTATTGCTTACTTGTCAACATATTATATATTTTAGCCAAATTAATACACAGAGAGATGAATTCAAATATGAAAGAAGAGATCATAGAACATCCTATTGTTTTTGTAAATTGCTGCTGCAAAGATACGTGTCTTTAGGGACAACCATTCTCTCTAGTCTCTCCATTGTGTACTTACATCTTGCATTACCATCTTAATACACAAGTATATACTATACTGAATTATTTTTGTTTATTTTATACAAATAAATAAGACTTTTTGCACAAAAGTGGGATCTGACCAAACCAACCACTTCCATCACTTTCATTGAACAACATACGAATAAAAATGTATCAATTAATGATGGAAAATTCTACGGTTTAATTCTTATAAGCTGAATTGTCTGCACTTAATTGTTTGGTAATTTCTTAAAAAAAATAATAATAAGTACATATTTATAATTGTCTGGGTGTTCATCCAATATGATCCTTTTCTTTGAATTTATTTAATAATGTTTTGTGCATCCATCTCGATTAGGGGTATCAAAAGACCCATGAGTCGGGTCAGCCTTGGGTCGTGTCAGAGACTCTATTACCCAAACCTGACCCGTGTAATTAGGGGTGGAAAACGGGTCATGGATCGTGTCAAAGACCCCCTAACCCATGTAATAGTATGGGTCAATTTTTCAAACTCAAACCTGACATGCGGGTTGATGAGTCAACCCACGGGTTAGAAATGAAAGGGTTGGGTCAGACTGACCCATTGTACACCTATAACTCGCGAGTCAGTTTGACTCGTTCGACTCATGCATACTAAAAAACCTATTATTTTAATATAATATAAAAATAGCACGGGTCATGAATTGACTTGTGAGTCAAATCTTCATACACAAACCTGACCTGTGGTATCATGGTTAGGGGTGAAATTAAAATCCGGCTGATCCGAAAAACCGACAAGAACCGGTCCGAACCGGACAAAAAAAACGATTCGAAAATACATGGTTCGGTTTATGGACGGTTTTTTCCTTTATTTCGGATTTTCGGTCCGGTTCGGTCTTTGGGTTTAAAAAATCACGGGGTCCGGTCCGACCGAATTGATTATATATAACATATTTATTATTAATTAATATGAAACATTGTGCACATATACCAACTTTTTCATTCATCCAAAAGTCAAAACTTGTTTTTTTCAACTTTCAAGAGTGAACATGTTTTCAAAAGTTTCAACTTTTCATCTTTCCCATGCCACCCATCAATTTTTCTTTTCTTCTCCCTAAGCTAACCCTCCTTAGTCTTTATGAAACACCTAGTATTTATTTTTTTTGGTTTAAACCGAAAATCCGATCCGAAAATCCGAAATCCGAATGGACGGTTTATTTTCCCTTATACAGTCTTTTGGTCGGGGTTTTTTTTGAAGATAATCCGGTCCGAAAATATAGGTCCCCGACCGAAATCGTATAAAAACCGGTCCGACCGGTCCGGTTTCACCCCTAATCATGGTTCATCTACAGATTGGATCAAAATGAGTCATGGGTCAAAAATTCTAACTCAAACACGACCCGTGACGGGTCGGGTCACCCACATGTTGGGTCGGGTTTTTGCCACCCCTATGTGTAATAGTATGAGTTAGTTTTTTAAACTAAAACCTGACTCGTCAGGAATAATAAGACTTTGGTCAGACTGACTAGTTCGACATCCATGACCCACAGGTCAGTCTGACCCGTTCGACCACCAATACATAAAAATCCAGAAACAAACTGACTCATAAGTCAAAACTACTTACACATGAGTCGGAAGTATATATATTTAATATAATATACAATTCAGGATGGGTAATGGGTTGACCCATGAGTCAAGACTACTGGCTCAAACATGACCTGTATTTTCACGGGTCATGTCAAAAAAACATGTGGATCAGAAAGTCTGACCCAAACATAATCCGTGGCGGATCACCCACGGTTGGGTAATTTTTGACACCCCTAATTTCGATCGATCTTCAAGGACTGCAAATTCCGATTTACGGCTAACAATAGTCATTATGATAAACTTTTTTTTAACTACTAATCTGCGACAGACTACTGTTCTGTCGTTCTGTCGGTAAAGACAGGTAACCTGTATCGTGACGAGTCTGAATATTGAAACGCGTTTGACCATTGACTTATTATTTGTGACTTTGTGTACGCAGACATAATATATTTTACATATTTAAAATAATAGGGTTTGTGTAATAATCTCTCAAAACCTTAACATATATATAACTATATATATATCCTAGTCCATGCTATTGGCCATTGAGGCTACATGATGAAACTAGTATATATCGTACAAATAATTAATTTTGTCTATGTTTACACAATTTAACACAAAAAACTTAAAAAGGTTAATTATAAAAAAAAAATGAACTTTGATAAAAAATCTAAACAACAAACCGTTTTTTTTACAAACAAAAATCAAACTTTTGAAATTGAGCAAACAATAAACCTACCTCAAAATTTCATGTTTGAACGAATTTTTCAATGTTTTAGAGAGTTATTAAGTCAGCATTAGTTTAAGTATTCTAAGTAAAATGGTATTACGACTTAATAATTCCCTAAAACATTGAAAAATATGTTTACACATAATTAAAATTTGAGGTAGGTTTGTTGTTTGCTCAAATCCAAAAGTTTGATTTATTTTTTGTCAAAAAAAAATCAATTTGCTGTTTAGTTTTTTCTCAGTTTTTTTTTTAAATAATTAACCCAACTTAAAATGTAAAAGAGTTTCCACGTCATTAATCCTAAATAATATCATGCACCATTCTACACGCACATAATAATAAATAGTAAAATGGAAGTCAAAGTCTTTGCTTTGGTCTCTCTTCTCTCTTCCCCACTGCCATGCTCACATCCATTTAATCTCTCACCTTACTCTGAGTTGTCGAAAGAGAAAAGATGGGTTTCCTTCTTGAGGTGGTTCTAGGGGCGGCATTCCTCCTCTCCGCCCTATCGCCGACGACAATGGTGTTAAAAATAGTAATTATAGTAAGGACCAATCTGTATTAATCAAAAGTTCAAGACTAAACTGTAAATAAATTTATAACCATGCAAAGGTTGGCAATAACAAGTTGAGGCCCGTGTTAAGCACGGTTTCCTTAAGGTAATTTAGTCATCCCCAACCGTGAACGGTTTGTGCAAGGGTATATCTTAGACCTATTACCTCTCAGGATTCAACGACGACACCGGTTTTTACTTAGCACGAAGTAGTGACCGGCCGAACTGAACCAAGTTCGATTTCCTTTGGAAATCAATTGAACATAACGACTTTTAATACCGAACACGACGGCTTGAAAAAATAAAAGACTAGAAAGATCGAACACGACGACCGTAGAGAACTTTGCAAATCGTCAACACGAAGAGCAAAGGAGAGGATGATGAACACGAAGAACAACTTCAGAAATGTTGAAAGATTTGAGAGGTTTTGGTGTGTCTAAATGACAGAATTGTGAGGAATTTTATAGGCTCAATTCTGAGGTTTGGCATAAATGTTATTGTGATTAATTACGAAAATTAATACAAACGGTAATTAATTCATTAATTACACTGGTTCAATGTATTTAGACAAAAAGATAATTACATTGAATTTAGACAACTTTTATAACCCGGTTTAGCAAAACTGGTTTGCGCTAGGTAAGCTTTCCGGTCCGACAATCGTGTACGCATGTCGCGGGCACGCACCCAAGCCAAATGGTCCGAAGTGCTAACCAAATCCGTGGTTTGCACCCCCGCGCGCGCGCAAGAGAGAGAGTCTCTTGACTTGATTACTTACACACTTGAGAAGTGAATAATCATATATATTCTTCTTCAATAGTGTATCCGGTCGGTGTGGTATTATTTTGCACAAGAGAAATACACTTCTCTTCCATTCCACATTGATTTTGCTAAATTTGAGCCTAAAACCCAAAACTTGTCCAATTTGCTTCCAAGCCCCTTTTCAAGCCCAATATTCCAACAATCCCCCACATGGAAGAGATTTGTATTGACTCGATTCTAAAGAATTTAAACAATTGATACTTGCATAGGATAGGTAGGTGTAATCCCTTTGAACCTTCCCTTGTGATTTATGTAGCTTTTACTAGCTAGTCAGTAGACGCGATGTCCTTGAACTGTCTGTCGTAGGTGTAATAGTTTTACACAAGTCACGCAAGTATCTTTTTATCATGGTTCAGTTCAAACTTTCAGTGTCCATTCTGGCTATGGATCACAATGTCTGGTTCTGCAAGTGGTTATCATTCGACCTTACATAGTCGACAGTAATAATGCCAGTTTCGAGCAATTGTCTTATGGTATCATGTCTTCGGCGTATATGTCTAGACTTACCATTATACATTTCACTTTGTGCCCTACCAATTGCTGATTGACTGTCACAATGGATACTTATAGCAGGTACATGCTTTGCCCATCTAGGAATATACTCTAAAAATTGTCGTAGTCATTCAGCCTCTTCTCCACATTTGTCTAGAGCTATGAACTCAGACTCCATGGTTGATCTGGCTATAATGGTTTGTTTAGAGGATTTCCAAGAGATAGCTGCACTACCTAAAGTGAAGACAAATCCACTCGTGGATTTTGAGTCTCCTGAATCGGTTATCCAATTCGCATATGAGTATCCTTCTATTACATAAGGAAATCTCATGTAGTGCAATCCATAGTTACGGGTATATCTCAAATACCTTAGCAACCTAGTAATTCCTCTCCAATGGTCTACACTTGGATTACTAGTGAATCTACTTAAACAACAAACCGTTTTTTTTTACAAACAAAAAATTGAACTTTTGAAATTGAGCAAACAATAAACCTACTTCAAAATTTCATTATGTTTGAACGAATTTTTCAATATTTTAGAGAGTTATTAAGTCAGCATTAGTTTAAGTATTCTAAGGAAAATGGTATTACGACTTAATAACTCCCTAAAACATTGAAAAATATATTTAAACATAATTAAAATTTGAGGTAGGTTTGTTGTTTTTTCAAATCCAAAAGTTTGGTTTATTTTTTGTCAAAAAAAAATCGATTTGCTCTTTAGTTTTTTCTCAGATATTTTTTTAATAATTAACCCAACTTAAAATGTAAAAGAGTTTCCACGTCATTATTCCTAAATAATATCATGCACCATTATACACGCACATAAATAGTAAAATGGAAGTCAAAGTATTTGCTTTGGTCTCTCTCCTTTATCTTCCCCACTGCCATGCTCACATCTATTTAATCTCTCACCTTACTCTGAGTTGTCGAAAGAGAAAAGATGGGTTTCCTTGTTGAGGTGGTTCTAGGGGCGGCATTCCTCCTCTCTGCCCTATCGCCGACGACAATGGCTCTAGGATTCACCTGCACCACCACCGGAGCCACGTGTCAGGGACTGGTTGGCTATAAGTCCCCCAATACCACCGCCATCGCCACCATTCAAGCTCTCTTCAACGTCACCAACCTCGTGTCCCTCCTCGGCGCCAACAACCTCCCGCTGTCCACACCACCCACCTACAAGGTGACCCTAAACGAGACCATCAGGATCCCTTTCCCTTGCTACTGCTCCAACGGCACCGGACTCTCCATGAACACGCCGCAGTACACCATCGTCAGCGGCGACGGACTCTACCACATCGCGGCCGAGGTGTTCTCCCACGTGGTCGTGTACCAGGACATTCAGAAAGTCAACAACATCATCGACGCGAACACCATTCTGGTATTTATTCCCATTTTTCTCAAAACAAATTTCTTTTATCTTTAATTAGTACTTTTACTTACTTTGATAAAATGATATTATGAAAGGAAATAATATTTCGGCAAAAAAAAAAGAAAATAATATTAATTTTCATACTATTTTTATTCAGAATATACTAATTATTATTTGAATAGAGTAGTAAGAGTAGGAGTTTAAAAACGGATCATGTCATGAGTCGTGTCAGAACTCTCTTACTTAAATATGATCCGTGTAATAATATGAGTCAGTTTTTGAAACTCAAACCTGATTCGTTATGAATAGTAAGGGTTGAGTCAGACTGACTCGTTCGACCTCCATGACCCGCGGGTCAGTTTGACCCGTTCAATCCACCATTTCAATAAAAACAAAAAACAAACTGAAATATATAAATGGGACGGGTCACGGGTTGACCCGTTGATCAAGACTTCTGACCCAAATATGACCCTTGTTTTCACGGGTCATTCATGGATCGTGTCAAAATGACTTATAAGTTAAAAATTCTGACTCAAACACGACCGTGGCGGGTCACCCATAGTGACACCCCTAACGAAGAGGTCCAAAGTTTAGGAGGAGGAGCAATTATGTCCTAAACTTTTAAATTATTACTAAACTATATAAAAAGAAAATCTCCTTGAATTTAAATTTTTTATTATTATTAAAACTTAAAATTGTTCATATTCCTTTGGAAAAACATGATAGTTTATATGCATTTTAATTATTTATACTTTACCCCATATCTTTATTTCTTTTCATCCATGATTTTTCAATTTTCGGTTTGAGTAGCTCAATACCATAACCATTAAAATAACTGTGGTTATTAGCCATGGTTTTAACCGTATACCCATATTCATTTCACACATGTAATATAACAAAAGATCGAAAATTTTATTTTAAAATATACATCAATCTATATTGTTATTGTTAGATTTTGGCGCCTTCAATCTTCAACAATTTCAAATTTCAATTATATAATTTATATTTAGTATATTATATAAACAGTTTATTAATAATAAATAAATATGATATTTATAGAATAACCATGGTTATAACCATGAGTATAACTCAAATACCATAATCATAACCGTTATGGGTAGAAAATTCATCACCATAACTGCACTGCACCATAATGGTACGGTTAACCATATTAAACAGTAACGGTTATAACCATGGTTATGGTTTTTCACCGCAACATTGTCGGCCCTTCTTGAGCTCGGTCCATTTAAGGCTCAAGCTATGATTTTATACTATTTTAAAAAGCCAGTTCATTAGTGCCTACCTTTCGTTTTTAGTCATATTGACCCCTAAACTACTTGAAGAGTTCAGTTGTGACCAATTCTGAACGATAAAAAGGAATAATATAGTCCCGATAAATAATGAAATTGAATGATAGGCAGGAGACAAACTGTGGATCCCACTGCCATGTAGCTGCGACAAGGTGGAAGATGAGTCCGTGATTCACTACGGACACGTGGTGGCCCCTGGTAGCTCTGTCGAGGCCATTGCTGAAGAATACGGTGTTCCTATCGATGAACTAATGACCCTTAACGGTCTCAAAAACGTCAGTGACCTCTCAGCCGATATAGCTATTGATGTCCCTCTAAAAGGTACATTCCTACCATATACTAAAAAATGACACGCGCTACATAATTATTTCTAACAATATTGTTAAATTTTAATATCGGGGTCGAGTCATACCCAAATAGCAACCACATTATACAACTCGGGTTCCATCCTAAAACCAATTGGTGATAGGAAGAGGTAGCCTTGTTGTATATATGGTGCCAAATTTGTATTATACCCACTGGTGTGGTATAATATCACAGTGACTTTCAACACTCCCCCGCACTGTGACAATTCGTATTTTTAAAGGCACTGCACCGACACATTTTAATTCAGACGGGTTGAGACTCAACAAATTCTCTCTCACGTCCAGGCTCAACCCAAACTCTGGTACGTGGAGTAAACGGGACACAACAAACCCATATCGGGCACCCATAACGGGAAACAACTCAACACCGTCAAATGGAACCGGACTCTGATACCATGTTAAATTTTAATATCGGGATCGAGCCACACCCAAATAGCAACCACATTATACAACTCAGGTTCCATCCTAAAACCAATTGGTAATAGGAGGAGGTAACCTTATTGTATATATGGTGCCAAATTTGTATTATACCCACCAGTGTGGTATAATATCACAGTGACTTTCAACAAATATTACTACATAATTATTTCTAACAATATTATTATTTTGGTGTAGTCTGTACATCGGTGATAAGTAATGACTCGCTCGACTCCTCATTGCTCGTTGCTAATGCTAGTTACGCGATTACTGCTAACGGATGCGTTCAATGCAGTTGTGCTTCTTTGAATAACTCGATGTTAGTATTCCATCGTGCTCTTAGTCTTATTAAATCGATCGATTTATCGTGTATTTTTAACTAATCGGTGTTCATAATATTTCATTTTTTTATTACGATAGATTGCAGTGTAAGCCATCATCGATCGAACCATCGGGTTGGTCAATATGCCCTTCCGTGAAATGTCAAAATTCGACATTGTCACTCGGTAACATGACCATCGACGGTCCATGCAATGCAACCGCTTGTGCATACAATGGTTATACAAAACAGAGTATTCTCACATCTGTTGTAACAGAAAATACTTGTCCGGGTACAGATAAACGTGACAAATCGTGCATGCATATCATATTTATACTAAAATTATTTTGATAACTTATTAGTATTATGGTTATTTTTACAGCTCCACCACCGCCACCGACAACAGGGGCCCCGCCGCCAGGTGGAGGCAGCTCTTCCACAACGATCGATTTGAAAGGTTTCAGTTGGAACATCCTAGTAACCGTGATCTTTGCTATGGTTTCCTTTCAGCATCTTTAGTGACACAATTGATTGAGGTTGCTATAGTTTTTATGTGTATCTAATTTCCAATGCTTACTTGATGAGTGTTTATGGATTATGGAATTAATAAATAATGTTCTCATGAACTTGCGCGCTCTGATATAATGTAAAACTTAAAACGTTCATCTTAATCAATTATTTCATAAGTATGAGTAAATGTCTTTTGTATACTCTTAAAACATCTTAACAAATAACATATAAGTAAAGTTTCATATGATATTAGAGTGTGCATATTCAAATTCTAAGGCGTTGAAAATAAAATATTATTATTAAATGACGAGTTCAGGCCTATGGGCTTGACATTGCACCTTACCCATTATTCCATTAACCTCGATTTGGATCAAGTAGGCCCATTGGGCCGAGTATAGAGCAAGCTTTTCTTATGGTTCAAGTTTATTTCCTATGGTATGGACTTGTTGTAGATTGAGTCTAATGGCATGTTCTTTTCACGGAATGGAAAAGGAATTCGGCTTACGGATTCCGTAAGAAGTTGCTCTTTTCGCGGAATTGCAAAAAATTGGCTTACGGATTCCGAGCGGGGTAGACTTAGACATTCCGTGTGAAAAGCTCGGAATTCCTAAGCCGGACGCGCTAGGAATGAGGAATAGGAGGCGAAATGACCGAAATGCCCTTACTTAAAATTTATATTAATTCAACAATTTTATCTTAATTAATAATTAATTAAATAAGTTATTTTATTTTTTTAATTATTAATTAATTATATTATAAGTTTTTATTATTCTTAATTTTAAAATTAATTAATACAAATTATATATATTATATACTATACATATACAAAGAGGGGCAAATATGTCATTTTACCACATTCCATTTCCTTTCCATATACAATTCCACCAAAGAAACAACAGAATTCCTTATTCCATTCCATTTCATTCCACCAAAGAAACAACTTCATATACTTATCTCCTATTCCGTATGCCCTATTCCTATTCCCTATTCCGTATTCCTTATTCTGAATTCCATGAAAGAAACGCCCCGTAAATGTTTCCTTTTTAATAAAACAATATCTCTTAAAATTTTAAAAATTATATATATATATATATAAATTTTTGTCAACAAAAGGAATGGGCTAGTGGCGACCCAAGACTCACTCCGTTACATAATGTTCGGGATGTCGTCCCGTCCTCTTCGGGCTTGGAAACCAACGCTTTGCACTGACCCCGTCAACATAGTTCCACCAGCACTATGTGATTGAAAGACAAGTGGCGACCCAAGGCTCCCTTCGAGCGTGAAAACCAGCGATTTGCACTGACTTCGTCAACGTAGCCCCACCAACAGTCTGTGATTGAGAGACCAAACTGTTAGGCCCAAGTCGTAATCTTTTACCTTAGCCAGAGTTTCTATTTGCACTTGACGTATTTGATCTCATGACCCCGAAGTCAAACCATTTAGTAGTAAGTGCTCTCAACCACTAAACCACAACTACTAGACCACCACTGTATCTGGAAAAAATTCAAAAAATTTATAATGAAGTATGTTTTTCTGTACCCTAAATTAGTTCCAAGATTATGTAAGGGTGAAATCGGTCCTCCTTTGATACTTTACACTGCAAACTGCAAATACTTAATAGTCCGGTAATAATAAGTGTATAAATCTATCAAATGGTGAAGAGAGGCAGAATTCTTCTTCGACCTTCGTGCGGCAATTGCTATGGGCAAGAAACTGCTTACCCCAACGCCACCTTCGGTCCTCATCCTGTCCCTCTCCGTTCCATAACTGCCCTGAGCTCAGAAAACAGCGACATCTACATCTTTCCACTGTAAAATCTCTTCCTCTCCGTTTCATTTCGTGTTTCTCTCTAAATCCTGCTTAAAGAAGAAAACTGAGGTTGTTTCCGTGCCGGAATCGAATTCCACGTTTCAGTGTCTGTTCTTTGGAACTGGGTTTTTACGACTTGTTTGTTTTGTCCTCTTCGTTGCTCAAATCATCATTGGCAGACATTCCGTTTCAGTTACTTGATTCTGCAAAGAAGGTATTTATTGTTCGGTTTCTTCTGCTATGTAGATGGTATAGTAATATAGATGAATAAATTTCGGGGTTCACGTGATTAGAGGTAGACGAATATGAAGCATTTGATGGAGTAGAATCTTGCATGATGAAGGGTAGTTGGTGCTCTACAGGTGCTTCTTGGTACCATAGCCAAACTGTCTTCTTTGATTTATTTACTGGTTGCATTATTTTTTTTTTTATGAGAAGCACATTTGTCTTAGGAAATAGAATATTAGATGCGTTTCTATTTTTCAAGTTTCTGCTAGCTCGAGTAATGTAGCTTTCTACCTGAATCTGATCTTGCAATTTACAGTAACCTGTATCGAAGTAAATGGCTTTAACAATTCCCTAGCATACAAGTTTGATGTTATTTTGTTGCATTTTGAACTAACTCCTCAGTCCTCATCTATCCACAGTATTGATGTGCATGTTCATGTTGCATTCCCTGAGTGATGTGAAAAGATTATAGATCAAAGAAGAGTGTACATCTTTATTTGTTTAATCTTCTAATTTCTATTACTTACAGTAACATACTTATTTTCCAGATTGCAGCAATAAAGTGAGAATTCTTTGCTGATTGAATTATAACTCAATTTTTAAAGATGCCTGCTACCCAGTTTACTTCTGGCACTACTTCAAATGGTCTGACAAATCGACATGTTCATTGGAACACACTTACAAGCAAAAGACTACAGCTTCCATCTCAATCACAGCAAATTGATCAGAGAAGCTTGTTGTGCTCAAAGAATGGGGGCTGGTATTCACCCATCAACTATGGAAAGCTTTCAACTTCATTTAGCACTCGATGCAGAAAGCCCTACTTAACAGTGGTCAGGAATCAGATCAGACCTGATTGTGATGTAGATTCTCCTGATTTGGATGAATGTTTGGCTACTTTAACCTCAGAAAATGACATCATTTCGAAAGAAGAGCCCTCTCAGTATGATGCGAATGGGAATTTACCGTAAGTCCTTGATAAACAGTTTTTATTTTCCTTTATTTATATTCTTGATAGTTATGATGCTTCATCATTCTCTTTTCTATACTTGTTTTCATAGTAAACAACATAAAAAACGTAGGATGTGTGACTTAGATCTCTCTCAGTGGCATAAGGTAAAAACAAATCCATTGTTATTTGTGCAGTGCTTTGCCGAATGATCGTCAAAATCAACCACAACCACCTCCTGATGTGAAAAAAGAGCTTCTAATGCTTTCCTGGCCAGCATTTATCGGACAAGCCATTGACCCCTTGGCACAACTAATGGAGACGGCTTATATTGGCAGATTGGGTATGTGATGTGTAATGGTTCTTGCTCTTAATTTTTTTGGATGATTAATCTCTTATTCATTTTACTTACCTAATTTATTCTTGATGTTCTATTTTCTTACTTAATATTTATTTCCTTTTCAGTTCCTTTCTTATTATATTCTTATTATTATGCTACCATTCATCTGTTAAGTGTTAATGATGTGCTTTACAAGTGAGATGGCTCATTTTTTATGTATTTACATATTGACTGTGATCATGTCTGACATGCGTCCACTAGAAATCATTATCTTCATGTTATTATATACTTGTATTTTGGATTTGTTTCTGAACTTACTTACTCTTATGAACATTCCTTGATGACACCATTTCGCTAGGTGCTGTGGAATTGGGTTCTGCTGGTGTTTCCATGTCAATCTTTAACATCATATCGAAGCTTTTCAACATTCCCCTTCTTAGTGTTGCCACTTCTTTTGTTGCCGAGGACTTCTCAAAAAATGCGAGGAAGGATACTCATTCAGGTGGAATTAGTTCGTGTTCAATGCTGTTAGCCTTTTCTTGCGGGAAAACATTCTTTTTAAGTTTTATATTAATTTCAGGAGAGGGATATGGAGTTAGCAATAACGGTAAGCCATCATTTGAGAGAACGCAGTTATCATCGGTGTCTACTGCTCTGCTTTTAGCAGTTGTAATTGGCATTTTTGAGGGTGTGGCATTGTATTTTGGATGTGGGCAGTTTTTGTCATTGATGGGCCTATCATCTGTAAGTTTTTCTAATTTTTACGTCTTTTTCTATAGAAAAGCAACATGAAAATTTCAAATGGATTCTGGATAGCTAATTTCATCTCCTTTGGAAGTCCTAATTGCAAATTGCCTCTTTAAGATATATGTGATACTTCCTTTTATTGGAATATTAAAGATTAGAATATCATTTGATACCACACCTGAGGTCCTAAAAAGTGACCAAAGATTAAATAAGGGGGAATCAAAAATACAAAAAATATTATACTTGATGGATGATATTTTTAGGATTTTTTCCTTAATTAACAGGATTCACCCATGCGTGCCTTAGCACAGCGTTTTCTTTCACTCAGAGCGCTCGGTGCTCCTGCAGTTGTAGCTTCTTTGTCTCTTCAAGGGATTTTTCGTGGATTTAAGGACACAAAAACTCCTGTGTTATGTCTAGGCAAGTCTTTCTGCACCCATACGTTGTTTGTAAGGACATGCTTCAAAGATTTGCATTGTTCTTGCAGAGGATATAAACACACATGCTTTATTGATGTTGGTGAAGCCTGATTCTAAAAATTGTGTATATACATTGATTTGCCACTCTCTGTCGTAATTTGTTTCTTTGAGCATATAGTTCAATTAATGAACTGAAATCTCTCCTATCGGCCCCAAAAAATGAAACTTTTACTGATATTCTTGTTTGTGTGATTACAGGTATAGGCAATCTATTTGCGGCGTTCTTATTTCCTATCCTCATGTATAGTTGTGGATTGGGCATTACTGGAGCTGCTATTTCTACTGTCCTCTCACAGTAAGTTCGATCTTTGCTTCTATTATTTTGTTGGTTTTAAGGGTTGTCACTGTAAGAACCGTTACTCTTCTACCAGATACGCTGTTGCCTTTTTGATGGTTTGGCACCTGAACAAACAAGTGATATTGCTCCCTCCAAAAATGGCATCTTTGCAATTCGGGGGATACCTAAAATCAGGCTAGTTTTCCTTTTACGTATATTTTCAAAAATGCTTTTTTTTTTCATCTAGCATTTGTCTGTTGATCCCATTTTCGTTTATTGTTGGTTAATCACTAGAAAATATTTAAAAAAACGGGTATTAATTCTTCACATTATGAGATGTAAGGTACTACAAAAAAAGATTATCCCTCTGTTTGGGCATTATTTATAATAAAAAATAGCACGTGCAGGTGGGTTTCTTCTGGGAAGAACTCTTGCTGTTCTTACTACCATGACAATCGGGACATCCATGGCTGCACGTCAAGGTCCAATGGCTATGGCAGCTCATCAGATATGCATGCAAGTTTGGCTTGCTGTGTCTCTTCTTACGGATTCCCTTGCTGCTTCTGCCCAGGTACAACTTTTGAGACAATTGCAGAACTTGATTGCAAAATAGACAGAAAAGTCTTACCAAATCTTGTGCAGGCCTTGATTGCGGGTGCACTATCGAAAAATGATTACAAAACAGTGAAAGACGTGACAAACTTTGTACTAAAGGTACGGTATTTTCCGTGACCTCTTCCTACTATAATTGTTGCTTGGTTCAATTAGCAATTTGGTAGCCAAATTTAAGGCTCTAGTCAATTTCTTGCTAAACTTTTGGGGGTGACAAATTGCTAACTGGATTCCAGCAAAATTGTGATATGTTAGCTCCGTCGAATTTGCGGTTAAATGGTGCCATGTTCATCACATGTCATCTGAATTTAGTTAGTAAATTGTAAAAAAAAAATGTTCATCTAGCAATTTGCACAAAGAATGAAGTAAGACAACAAATAAGTGCCAGTTCTTGTTACTGTTTAGTTAAGAAATTGTCCCCAACCCCATATTTCAACTAGTTAGCTGTTAATTTCTTTCATTTAAGAGATTGATTCTCTCCTTTTTGGGTAACCAGATTGGCATGTTTACGGGTGTGGCTCTAGCTGTCATCCTCGGAGTTTCTTTCAGTTCTGTAGCCACTTTATTCACTCAGGATGCAGAGCTCTTGGCAATTGTTAGAACTGGAGTAGTGGTATGTAGTATGTACTATCTCTCTTCAAATTTTCTATCTAGATTCAAATTCGTTTTCATCATCTAAACCCGATTTCTGATGCAGTTTGTTAGTGCTAGTCAACCTCTGAATGCACTTGCCTACATATTTGATGGCCTTCACTATGGAGTTTCAGATTTTCGTTATGCGGCAAACTCTATGGTAAGCTTGACCGACCCTCCACTGATAGAACTGACAGTAATTCTATGGTTTGTGTTTGATTAATTTTTGGGTAAAATTGTAGATGGTGGTGTCGGCAATATCATCTGCATTTTTGCTATACTTTCCTTCGATTATCGGACTAAGTGGGGTTTGGTTGGGGTTAGCTCTTTTGATGGGATTGCGTACTGCAGCTGGATATCTCCGGTGAGTTAAATTAAATCCAATACATATTTCTTGGTACGTCCAAAAATCATCAACTTACATGCGTCGGTCGGTCCACCTTTTGCAGATTATCATCACGAACAGGTCCGTGGTGGTTCTTGCACCAAAATCTACACAAATACGAGGTTGATTGGCCTTGTCCGACCTGAAAAATAAGTTTAGGCCAACTTTGTGCACGGGAATTACAGACATGACTTGTATAGAGTTCATCCAAGAAGGCACAGCATTTGCCTGCCATTATCAAATCAAATCAACAGAATTTGTGAACAAATTCCCTATAACACCCCCCCCCCCCCCCCCCCCCCCTCTCCCCCAGACACTATACAACATGTGTTTAATACAGAAGAGAAGGGTCAGCAAAATTATTTCAAATCGCAATTTGTTTCGTGAATGCACCGCCACCATGACGATTTCTCAAAAAATAAATTGATGTTGAATAAGGTGAAGACTGTTCAACTGACAGGTAAGGATGCGGGATCAACTGATCAATCAGTCAAGGTTAGCAATGACAGCATCAACCACCTCCTGGGTTGTGCTGACTCCGCCGAGATCCTTTGTTCTGACTTGGCCATCAGCAATAACACGCTTCACTGCGGTCTCGAGCCGATCGGCAAAGGAAGGGAACTGCAAGTGTCGGAGCATCATTGCGGAGGAGAGAAGCAGTGCCACTGGGTTTGCCTTCTTTGCTGCCACCAGTTTCTCCTTCCCTACATTTCCTGCTGATGCACCTTGCTCGAATATGGCATGGTCCGCACCCACATTTCCTGAAAATACAACGCCATTTCAGCAAAAAATCCCACTTTGATAACAATTATTGGTAAATAATTGGAAATAAATGGGTTAACTGCAAACAATACCTCCTGGCATGACACCAGTGCCTCCAGCAATACCAGCTGCTGTATTTGCGACTAAGTTTCCATAAAGATTAGGAGTGACCTGATGAAAATAAGAAGACAAGTTTAGGAAATCAATAAAGAACGAACTTTTAAGAACATAGACATGTAACAAGACAAGTATTGATGGATAACCGATACAAAAAAAATCATGAGTTGGTATTGTATCAAGCCACTATATTTAGGAGTATCTCGTACTTCTAGCCATCTTTCAATAAACGAGTCTATAACTATACAAAGGAAATACATGCTTTAGTTCTATTTTTGCCATGCAACACTCAGATTTCTAGGCATCAAGTTGACAATGTGGCAGGTTTGCCATCTCCTCCTCTTCGGTCCATTCTTTTCCATTTTAAATTCTTGTAGCAACTCTACATAGTAACCTTTACAACTTCTCTTTCTGCTTCCAAGTTACAGTTACGAAGATTTGGATACAGATTTATTTCATCTATCTGCATCTCCTATCTATTTTCCAGATAAAGTCTACCAAATCAAGGCAGCTATTGGAATTTCACACTTTAAATCAACTTAGAAAAAGAGAAGGGAAAATTTTGCTTGCAACTACTCTATATGGAAGCAATTCCAACATGATTAATCTTATTATGAATTATGTGATCAAAAACATACCATAACATCGAATTGCTCAGGCTTGGAGACAAGTTGCATGCAGCAGTTGTCCACAATTATCTCATTGTACTTGATAGTGGGATATTTTGTTGCAATCTCTCGACAAGATTCCAGAAATAAACCATCTGCGAGCTTCATGATATTGGCTTTGTGCACTGCTGTGACCATCTTTCTGTTGTTGAGATAGGCATACTCGAATGCATACTTTGCAATTCTTTCTGAACAGAACTTTGTTATCACCTAGATAACAGTGTTAGTGAGAAACTAAAACTACTGAACTCACAAATTATATACGAAATTGTTAAGACAAAGTAATAATGAAAAATATGCATACTAAGCTGTCAGATGCATTACTGGAGAAGCCTTTTCATAGACCGACTTCCCATGAAAACAAAGGAAAGGGCTGTTCCACTCAATTCTTGAACAAATTACCTCATCCAAGGCATCAGAAGACTAAGCAAAATCATTTCATAACAAAAAACTTTCTAAGCGTTTAGTCTTAGAATTCCCTCTGAATTCAAAGAGGATTAGATAGTATTTTATTGGAAACAATGAATGCCACCTTCGTTTGTATTCAGTTTAGGCCAGTCAAAAGCATCCCTATAGAATTACTGAGATACAAATATCAACAACAAAACAGGAGAATACAAGGTTCATTTAGATCTCCATTTCTTAACATCACATACCTCTACTAATCTACTGAGCCCTAAGAGAGTTAACAACCAATTAAGAAGCACAAAACCAGTGGAGTCGAGTATAGATACAATATACTATGTACCGAATTGGTTAAAGATTTGTGAGTTCAAGTCTCCATGGTCCTAGATTTGTTCAATTTCAAGTCAACTATAGTATATTGAGATTAATCTAGACTATCAGCAACAGGAAACGACCTCTCATTACCTTCAAGCTCTCGACAACTCCTGGGACAACCTCATGCTCGAGCCCAGAATACTCACCCTCCGTGTTCTCCCTAATCACGACGATATCCACATCTTCATGTCGCGTCGGCAAACCAGGCAAGTTGAAGCAATTGACCAGAGAAGCGAAGAGATCAAGCTCCTTCCTGAGCTGCATATTCAACGAACTAACACCGCCGCCCAACGGAGTATTCAACCCTCCCTTGAGGCACACCTTGTTCTTGCGTATCGACTCCATAACCTCCTCCGGCACGCGCTTCATGTCGCCATGGACATCATACTTCTCAAAGTAAATAGGCGCGTGCATTGCCGACATAACCTGCTCCACAGCACCAGTCACGAGAGGGCCGATGCCGTCACCGGGAATCAGAGTCACGGGGCGCGGAGCACCATCGCCTGGCCGAGGCATGTAGGTGACGGATCGAACGTGCTGGGTAGATGCAGCAGCGAGGGGGTGAGCTACGCGTGAGCTGTCCCCAACCAGACGCTTCAGGACGGAACGTGTTAGAGCTCGGCGAGCCATGACAGCAGAGGGGAAGAATCCGAGATGGTGCTGTGTGGTAGAGATTAGGGTTCCTAACGATGTGATTCCGGCGAAGATCAGATGCTTATAATCGATTAAAGTAGCAGAGAGCAGATCTCCTTAGGAAAGAGGAGGAAAAGATTCAGACAGCGCAGAGTCATTTGCTTTCTTTTTTCGTGGTCGCGCCACGGTAATTCTCAAGGTAGCGGGTCAGCCTCCGTCCAATGTCAACGGGTTGGACATTCCCCAAGCGACCCGTAGTAATCCGAGTACATAGATGAAAGTACGGGGTGTAATTGTGAAGCAGCAAAACTATTGGCGATCAATTATAAGTAATGCCGGCAATTATGCGGTGAAAAATTAATATCCATGGTTATAACCACTATTGTTTAATATGGATAACCCTACCATTATAGTGCGGTACGGTTATGCTGATAAATTTTCTAATCATAATGATTATAGTTATGGTATTTGAGTTATCATTATGGTTATAATTGGTTATTATATAAATATAATAATTATTTATTATTAATAAACTAATATATACTAAATAATGAAAGTTAATGTAATAAATATCATGATGTTAGTTTTATATATTTTTATTGTTGGCAATATAGATTGATGTATTTTTTAAAATAATATTTTCGATTTTTTATTATATTACATGTGTGAAATCAATATAGGTATAAGGGTAAAACCATGGTTATAACTACAGTTATTTTAATGGTTATGGTATTGAAAATTGTACCGGTAATGATTATGGTTATAGTATGTGATTTAAAAATATGGTATGATTATAGTATTTGTCATACCAGTACCATACCCTAACCATCGACAACCCTACTTCTAAGCCAAGTTTATAAAGTGATTGAATCGAACCTGATCATACAAATGCTCAATCCAATCTGTAAAGTTGAGCAAAGAGCTCAAACCAAAATGTAATCTCAAACACATTATCTAATGTTGAGCCGAAAAAATCGAGCTTGCATAATTTCAGCCGAACTGGATGGAAGTGGAAGAACTTCCCCAACAAGGCAGGTTAGAGGTGACAATGTGGTACTTCCGCTCAAGAACTTCTCCAATGAACTTGCTCAGCTCGGTTTTCAATTTTCGCTGTAACCCCGAAAACATTACAGCATCGCTTCACTGCCTTGCACTTCTACTAATCTTTCGTGGTGAATTCCCGGACTTCAGAATCACGCAGGAGATACAATCAATCTTGCAGCATCATTGCCATCTGAAACTAAATAAAGAACCAATTCAGGCATTTATATTAACTGTACTTAAGAAACAGGAGCAGATAGTAATCTCTAGCTGTGAAGAAACTATAGATATACCCGACCGGACACAAATGTGCATACACAGAGTAACTATCCTATATTCATCACAAACAGTAACCAAGTTGTATTAATCTAGCAGGAGTAAAATAGTACAAGGCTACTTGTATTAGATTCACACTCACTAAGGTGGGCAGGCAAACTAGCAACACAGAACTTTAATGAAAACTGACCTACTGATACTGCAAAAGATCCTAAAGAGAAGACTCAATTACTAGCAAACATGAGGTTGGGGCCAAAACAAGGATCGTGCTTGAAAGGAACTGTAAAGGTTTAAAGCTCATAAGCACATAAGATTCAAGCATATAAACATTCAGCCAACGAACCTGCATTAGTGATTTACTGTCAGAATTTTGTAGTTCCGTTTATGGCATGTTTTAAAATTTAAAGGCTGCTGCTGTGGAAGCTCCTGCAAGGCTTCATATTCCACATAATTACTACCACCAACCATGACGATGATTTGCTTCCTTGAATGGTCCTTTAATGTGCCTGCAAGGTAGGTATCAATCCTAGGATTTGGCATCCCCTCCATCAAGGCTTCCACGGTCCTTGTCAGAGCCAATTGCCTATCAGAACAGAGAAGATTCTTTACCCTCGCTGCAGTCACAGCACTAGTATTTACTGCGTAGAGTTTCCTCAGCCCAATCAACGGTGTTACTTCTACTAGCAGAGCTTGAGGATGCTAGGGAAACATTCAGTCACTTCTTCATCTTCTTTACATACTGAAAAACACTGGTGTCCACTTCAGATTCCGTAGACCTTATGCTCTTTTTAGTTTCTTAAGAAAATGGTTTAGGAAAATCATACACATCCTAGAATATCATTTATTCAAGTCATCTCCCATGAGATCAAAGCAATTGAACAGATTGGTAGAGACGAGACTTGAGTACCTGATCATCAGTTCGACGGCTGAAAGGAAATTCGAGGTTCCCAACAGATCCCTGATCACAGACAATAGGTCGCAGTTTAACATTGGAGCAAATGAAACTGAACTAGATGATTGAATTGGACTACGAATTGCATAAGAAATTGCAGATTGAATCGAGAAGAAACAACCTAAAGCTGGATAGGGCTGACGTTTCCGGTATTCTCCGAGTCAACTCGGTCGAACCACTCCCTCGTTGAGTTCTCCTTCTCCATTGGCCCATACCCAAGTAACCCAATAGCTTTGCTTTACGACTCTGTAATGGTCAAATTGCCCCGTCATAATTTTAAAACAGTCCATTTCTACTTAGTACCGGTAATGGTGCGGTGAAAAACTAATAACAATTGTTATAACCGTTACTGTTTAATATGGTTAACCGTACCATTATGGTGCAGTGCGGTTATGGTGATGAATCTTCTACCCATAATGGTTATGGTTATGATATTTTAATAAAGTATTTATATAATGTACTAAATATAAATTATATACTTAAAATTTTGAAATTGTTGAAGATTGAAGGCGCCAAAGTCCAACGATGTTAATATAGATTGATGTATTTTTTTAAATAAAATTTTCGATCTTTTATTATATTACATGTGTGGAATGAATATGGGTATACGGGTAAAACTATGGTTAATAACCACGGTTATTTTAATGGTTATGGTATTGAAAATTATAACCATAATGATTATGGTTATGGTATGTGATTTAAAAATATGGTATGGTTATGGTATTTGACATACCCTAACCATCGACAGCTCTATTTCTACCATAGTTAAGAAAATTTCATTTTACTCCTTCAAATATACTTTTTGTGTCAATTCTATCCAACTCCAAAATATGTTAACTGAAAATAGGGATTAAATGCATTTAGGTACTTCAGAAGTTGGATTTTTACATTCAGGTACCCCACAACAAATTTGTTACTTTTAGGTACCTAGAAGTTGTAAGTGTAGCTACTTTATTTTGACATTCAAAATGGATGGAAAGTGTGAATCATGTTAGTCACGTGACTCACTTAATGTTGTTATCATGTAACTTTTATTTGTAAAATATTGCTTTAAGGTATCTCTTGTGTTGTAAAATGTTGTTATTAGGTATATCATCTTTCTTCACGTGATTGAAACGACTGACGTTTTTCATCTATTTTGGACGTCGAAATAAACTAGCTACACTTACAACTTATGGAGTACCTAAAGTAACATTGTTTTGTGGGGCACCTAAATGTAAAAAACAACTTATAAGGTATCTCAATGCATTTAATCCCTCAAAAATATAGATTTTAGTCACTTTTTTCGAACTTTTAATATTTGCGAACATCCATTTATATTATATTTTGTGCTACTTCGGCTAGATCACGTCAATTTTAATTTTTTTGTTAAAGATCAAGTCAAATTTTAATGTGCATTTTTTATTATTTGTACCTTAATAATTTAAATTTGTAAACTCTGATATAATTGTTAGTTTAACACGCACACTATAATTAATATTTTTATAAATCTAAACTTATGAATAAAAATATTTGATATACTCTAAATATATTTTGAGAATATAATCTTTTCATGTCCAGCAATATATGTCACTGTCAAGAATACAACCACAACTAGTTCAGTGGAACAAAGTAGGGTCAGTCCAATTGATACCTTTCTCGATAGCCACTAAGAAACCTTTCCTATTTCTTTATAAGTAAAAATAATTATCTTATTTTCATCGATTCACATTCTAGTATTATTGCAAACTGATTATTCAATCTTTTAAATTATTACAAAAGCTAATTAAGTAATATTAGTTCGTCGGAATTTGGTCTTCATTGTCAGTATTGATCCACATTGTTTTACAATGATTCAATCACTTGTAAAAATTAGGAGATAAAAAAAGACTTGTTTAACTGAATTCCCGACAAGACCGATATGAGACCGGTCCGACTAGGATCGAGATCGAAAGAATATTTTTTTTCCTTCAAGGTCGAACTCGGTTCCAATTTTTTTTTCTCAAAAGTCCGACTGAACCGGACCGACCCGACATTGAAGAAAATCCTAGACATTCATGGTGTAACCCTTGAAACACTAATAATTCATGACATTAAAGCATTCAACAACTCTTTGATCAGTTTCATATAGACTTGTTCAAATTAACCGGTTCGAATGAACTGGTCTGGAACTGGTTTGGTTTGAATTGGTTCGACCGAACTAGTTCCAAAATCAAACCAGTGTTTTTAGGCTTCAAATAGACCAGTTCAAAATAGTACCAAAAATTCAATTCAAATCGGTTCGAATCGACTCATTTTTTTATACTGGTTTATACTTAAATTTAAATCAAACTAATTTAAACATTAAACCATCTTTAATAAACCAAGTCGGTTTGATGTCTCTCAACCATCGGTCTGATGAACCAAACCAGTCTCCAGACTTCCAAACCAGTATTCTATTTGGCTTCGTCCTATTCAACACAAGTTTTTTTGCCGGTTTGGTCCCGGTTTGAACCAAATCGGCTCTTAACCAACATTATTATAAAAAACAGACTAGAACAGTTCGAACCGGTTCTGAATCGGTTCGAACCAGACCAGTTCATTTTGCCATAAATTAGACCAGATTTTTTAGAAACAGAATAAAGTACTCATTTTTTACAAACCAGACCAGTTCATGAACAAGTCTAGTTTCATAAGGGAAGTGCGATGGAAGACGAAAAGCAATCGGGTTCAAGACCAAAACTTCTGTGATTTTTTTGGTCAATTCAGTTGACTTTTTTTTTACTAAAAAAAGTGGTCAAAGACCGAGACTGGGCCGAGTCAAGCAAGACCGACTCGGACATGCTTTTTTGGGATCAAAGTTAGCCTATGTCTCGGTCCTCCAAATGTCAAGACCGAAATTTCGATCTCGGACCGGCTCGGGCCGACCATGATCATCCCTAGTAAAAATGAACAAGTATGTCTTTTTTTGAATCACTCTTCGATTATTAAATAAGTATTGATACTATTGTATATATTGAACGTAAACTCTGTACAAAAGAATATCTTTGAATACGTGAAATTTTATATTTGAAGCGAGTTTTGAAGAAACTGCTCGAGTTTTAGCTAAATGGTTCTCAAGGTTGGTATCGATTAGTTAAAAGGCCTAAAAAATAACATTGTTATAGGGGGATGATACCGTTGGGACCTGATTCAAGTAGTAATGAATATATATACTTGTAAAACTATAATATCTCTCTTAATGCTGAGTTGTTATATATTTTGTATATCTTTTTTTTGACCAAATGTATATTTTGTATATCTCATTCTATGTCTTGATATTAGATAGATTTTTTTATCTCACAGTGGAGGTGATATATCTTTATGAGTAACTTTTTATATTTAATATTTAATAAGTGAATTATATGTGAGTCGTTACTCTAACACGAACACGTACATCGTCGAGAGAAAAAGTTTATCGCTTAACTTTTATTCGAGTGTTTACCTTTATCTGAATGCTCATAATCATTCTGGAGATAAAAGTCAAAATATTGAATATCTTCATTCACTTAGTTAAATATTAAATAAAAAAACTCACCAATTATTATTACAATACCTACGCATCTACTCCAACAAAAAAAGGAAAAAAAAACATGTCTTGTTCCCTGTTCGAGAATGTGTAAAAGAAAGGATCATGGTGGTGGTTGCCGTGTAATTAGGGTTCATGTGGAATTTCGTCAACCATATTGGAATGGGATGAAACTTTTTTCTTTATTAATTAATTATTGCAGAACAAATTCAAAAAAATAAAAATTGTGGATACTCACCCAAAGTATAATCCATTTTCCAAAAAATAATTAAAATAAATCGAGTTGCAATTTTTAAAAATAAATTGAGTTTTTGAATTTTACTAAAACATTACATTATAATTTTATTTTTGTGCTTGGTTCCTAACAAACACCTTCTAATTTCACTCCCTCATCTTTTTATTATATAATAAAATTAATTAAACGAATCTTCATTTAAGACTTTAAAATTTTAAAATAGCCGGTTAATTATAATCTCTATAACCACATAATCTCAAGTTCAATTCACGTTTTTTCATTTATTAGACAGTACCCCTCAACTTTTAATGTTATATGAATTTGGACCTACAAAATATAATTAGATTTAACCTTACAAAATTTTATATTTATCTCCCTAAAATATTTTTAATTTAATTATTTACTCTTATTCTTTATTTTTTTATATTTAGGTGTTACTGAGAATGAAACAAAAATAATTTATTTTTTTAAAATAAAAATAATATTTTGTATGTAGGTATAAGGTATGGTTTGAACAGCATGCATGTGAGTGAGCGTGTCTTCGGGTGGAGAAAACCGCGTGAACTGCCTGCCCTGTCCCACCGAAACTTGGAACTTGGAAGGAAGGAAGACCTTTAACTGTTTTTCAATTTACTGGTCTCTCACTCCCCACAGAACCCGCGAAAAATAACGGACATAATCTTTTATTCACATATAATTAATAATATTAATATGTAAAGAGATTTTAATTGAAAATGCCCAATTTTTATTTTAGTTTAATTGTACAATATATATATGGTTAAATACTAATGAACTACTTAAACTTTTGACGTTTTGTAACGAGCTACCTGAACTTTAAAAAATCAAAACGGACTACCTCAATTTTGGTGAAGGTGCAACAAGTTACCTCCGTACAAATTATCGTCAACTGTTGACAAAAATTCGTCAGAAGTTCGTCGGAAATTGGACGGAGATAACTCGTTGCACCTTTGTCCAAAGTTGAGTTAGCACGTATTGATTGTTTAAAGTTTGGGTAACTCATTGCAAAATATCAAAAATTCATATAGTTTATTGGTATTTAATATATATATATATAATAGTATCAACTACTCCATGTAGCACAAAGATTGGACAATAATTCTACGAATTCTCCCACTTTCTAGTATGTTAATTAATTATAGATTTGTTTGGTTAATTAAAAACATTATAAGTTCTCATTTTTATTTAAAAAGCACTTTATTCAGTTTAAAATATTAAGTACATATATTTATTCAATTGTAAACTTTGTATTCATGTGTTATCCATCTAACACGTATATAAGTGGGATTTATTTTTTGATATTTTCTTATTTGGCATAATGGTTAGCATAAATGAAATTAGAAATTTGATTCAATGGTATATAAAAGTACAAATACATAAGTAAATATAGGACTTTAATTAATAACATAATAATAAAAAAATAGTTTGCATATTCCCTTTCAGACTCTTTCTAAGTGTCAAATAGTGTGTTTACGTGTTAAACTTATCAAAGATAAACATGCACGATAAGTTTATCGTATTATGTTCCTCAACACGAAGACGACACACCATTTTTTGTGTTGATGTTTTGTTATCGTGTTGTGTTGTGTTGTGTTAAGCTAATAAATTGTACATTCACGTGTGATATTTATCAAGAAAATATCAAAATAATGATTTACTTATAGTAGAAATTATAATTTAAATATTAAATTTTATGATTCCTTAATATAGATTAAGAAGGTTTACAAATCAAATAATTAAGGGTAATTTTAAAAGTTATTAAATGGAAATTTCTTTAAAAAAATATGTAAAATTCAGATTTACCGATCTCACTTTATCATGTTATTGTGTGTGTCGTATTCTGATACAGTAATACCTAATCACAATATAAAATCTTATCATATTCGTGTTATCGTTATACAATTTTTATTTTACATGTTACACGTCGTGTTATTATTATACGTAAAAAATAAATAGTGCACAAGTCAAGAGAGCGTGGAGACTATAAATTAAGGTTCCCACACTAGGCCATATATGAAATGGCATCCTATCCTCTTCCTATACACCCCCCATTATGGCATCATCCGCTCTTTCCCTTGCCTTTCCCAATTTGAAATCTACCCAATAATTGCGTTCGGTTCGGTTCCACTCAGAGAGAAGAACCGCGCTTGCCGGTAATTGGTTCTTGAAGCGTCGGTGACTATAACCGTCTTCGTCTCCTTCGCCGCGATGGAGAGTGAACCTGCAACAGGAATCAAGTCCGAGGATGCGCCGAAGAATCAAGATCATGGCAGCGATGATGCCGTGAAGGATCTGATCGGACTGATCGAGGATGTTGGGTTGTATGGAGGGTACCGGAAGATGCATAAGAAAGAGGGATTGAACTTAGTCAGGCGGTTGAAACTTCTGGTACCACTGCTAGAGGAGATCGGTGAGCTTCATCAAGGTGGCGGTGACGGTGGTGGCGGTTGTTGGAGATACCTCGGCGACTTGAAGAAAGCACTGGTGGCTGCCAAGAAGCTGCTCAAGCAATGCAGCTGCGGCAGCAAAATTTATCTGGTAAGTGTGTCTTTGCAGTATGCTTACTATTTACTTGAAACTTCTTCTTTTTTACTGTAAAAGTATTTATTTTACAGAGATTCATTATAGATTTAGGTAAATATTTAGTGTATTTTCTGAATAAATCATTTTTAAACGAAAGATTATGCGTTTTTTTCTTTTTACTTTTGTTTAGTATGTACGTGCTTCTGACTTAGCATTTTTAAACCTTTTTTTTTTAATTTCTTTTAAAATTTTATTTTTGTGTTAATTGTAAAAAAAATGTAAGTATATCAAAACTATTCTGAAGGTACATATTCCATATTAAAAAAAATGAGAGACGACTGTCTCCAACTTGGCCTACAATTCTTTTAGATAAAAAAATCCTTGACTTAATTAATTGTAAGCATTTTACAAATTGATATATGAAGTTTGATTTTTCAAATTTTGTTTCCTATACTTCTTGGAGTAAATTGCTACCTCAGTTAACTTTTCTGTTAAATATGGACGAAAAATGACATAACAGCATATTATTGATCTCTTATTTAAAAAACTATTTTTTTTAAATACCAAAAAAATCTAAAAAAATAATAGAGAAAATAAGAGTTTTTGATATAATATTTTTATTGAAAAAATGAAATAAAATAAAAATAATTATTTCTGAACTTTGAAACTTTGAACGTTAACAGTAATATAAATACCAAGTAGTTACCTGAACTTTGAACGTTTTGCAACGAGCTACCCGAACTTTGAAAATTCAAAACGGTCTACCTCAACTTTAAGAATGTGCAAATTGGACGGAGGGGTACCTCAAAGTTGACGACTTTCTGGCGATAATTGACGGAAAATTGGACGGAGGTAGCTATTTGCACATTCTTCAAAGTTGAGGTAGCCCGTTTTGAATTTTCAGAGTTCGGGTAGCTCGTTGCAAAACGTCCAAAGTTCAGGTAGCTACTTGGTATTTAATCCTTATTATTTGTTTATTTATATTTTTAGTAAAATTATTTTATTAAAAATTCATATATACCCTTTTAATTTTCAAATTGTTTTTAGTATTTTTAAAAAAATATTTAGTTTTTTAAATCAATGACCAATCATATGTTGTTACGTCATTTTTCGTCTATATTTAATAGAAAAGTTAACTGAGGTAATAATTTGTCTCAAGTGTCAAAGTTTATGTAGTTTTTTTTAAAAGAAAAATTCAAGTAACAATTTGTAAAATGTCCAAAGTTGGGATAACAATTTGGTTATTAACTCTGAAAAAAAATATTTTTTCAATTAGTATTTAATATTTCAGGTTTTATTTTAAATGTTTAATAGTTTACCTATTATCTACTTCTTGGCTGTGTCTAGGCACTTGAAAACGACGCCGTAATGGCTAGTTTCCACACGGTGTATGACAAGCTGAACCAAGCCTTGGATGGTATGCCTTATGATGAGCTTGGTGTCTCGGTTGAAGTGAAAGAGCAGGTAAGTTTCGCAACCATGTTTTTACTTTTTACTTTTACCCCCTTTTTTTTGTTGACCAATTTTACTTTTACCTTAGTCAATGTCTTTTAGTCTGGTCGGTCGGACCGTAAAAAGAAAATATACTTAATTGAAGAGGAAGAATCAAAATCAATTTAAGAATAAGAGTTAATTATCTATTTGGTTATATGTTTGATTATGTAATTATTTTGTTTAAATTTATGTTATTTATTACTTATATTTAATAATATATATTTTTTACAATAATTTTTTTATGAGATAAAATGACAATAATATTTTGTTTTCTACAAACGAACATGGGAATAACATGAACCGAAGAAAAATAAGATAAGAAAGAGTCATTTTAGTGATAATTTAATAATATTAATCAAATATAAGTCACTAAATAACATAAATTTGGAAAAAAAAAGTAAGTAGCATTCTAAACATAAATTATCATTTAATAAGTACCGTTTGTGAAATATACTGGTCACCAAATAAATAATTAACTCTAAAAACAACCTTCTAAATTTTTTTTACTGATTCCTTTTATATTCTAAAATATCTTTTTTATGAGTTGTCCATTTTTTTATATTAATTTTGGATAGTAAAATAGAAAGTCAAGGAAATTTATTTATTTATTTTTTTAAAAAAATCATCAAGATTAATGGAAAGGTTGCAATTTAAAGTAAATTTATTTTAATTAATTTCTCTGCTTGGAAATTACAGGTCGAATTAATGCGAATGCAGCTCAAGAGAGCGAAACGCAGGACCGACACACAAGACATAGAGCTAGTCATGGACCTCATGGTCGTCCTCTCCAAGAACAACGCCGACCGGAACGCCGACACCGCCATTCTCCAGCGGCTTGCAGACAAGTTAGAACTACGCAACATGGGAGACCTCCGAGACGAGACAATCGCGGTTGGGAAACTCGCAAAGAAGAGCAGACAGAACTCGGAGACCATCCAACAAATCGAGGGATTACTCGAAAAGTTCAAACAGATCGCCGGGGTGGAGAGCTCGATCGCGATCAATTCATCGGGAAAGATTCTGGAGAAGTGCCCGTCATCGCTCGTTCCCCACGAGTTCCTCTGCCCGATCACGTTAGAGATAATGTCCGATCCGGTTATTATCGCCACCGGACAGGTAGAGAAACGTTGCTTTCAGAAAATTTCATTATCACTCCCTTTAAGAACTTCAGGGCAAAAAACCGTTAACTTTTTCAAAAATGACAAAATGATTCTTATAGTGTAATAGTCGACATTTTAGAAACTTGTGGGGGTGTTTTTTTGTAAAAATAAAATAAAAGGTTCAATCTCCACATTGAAACAAACATAAGGATCAAAACACTATTTCCTCTTTGTATTCTGGTTGTTGTCTAGGATGTCCTAAGTTTTGAAGATTACTTGTTGTGCAAGCTAACTTCTTTTGGTGCTTCAGACTTATGAAAGGGATAGCATCCAAAGGTGGCTCGACTCGAACTACCGGACGTGCCCCAAGACTGGACAAACCTTGACCCACGTTTCCCTCGCCCCGAACTACGCTTTACGAAACCTTATTATACAATGGTGCGGAGAAAAAAACATTGAGCTGCCTGAAAAGAACAACATTCGAGGGTCCGATTCTTCGGCCTTGGAGATATCGTCTTTAATCCGAGATCTATCGTCTGCCCATTTTGATGACCAGAGCAGAGCAATTGTTGAACTCCGCACACTCTCCAAAGAAAACCCCGACAACCGAATGCTAATAGCAAACAACGGGGCTATCCCGCCTCTCGTTTGGCTCCTCTCGTGTCCAAACCCTAGGATTCAGGAGAACACGGTGACCGTGATCTTGAACCTTTCCCTCAACGAGTCCAACAAGAGGGTGATTGCTCGGGAAGGAGCGATCCCCTCAATAATTGACATTCTGAGGACCGGAACTGAGGCGGCTCGAGAAAACTCAGCCGCCGCTCTTTTCAGCATCTCGACACTCGACGAGAACAAGGCTCTAATCGGTGCCTTAAACGGCATTCCTCCCCTTGTTGATCTCCTAAAGAACGGGACTGTTCGGGGTAAGAAAGACGCGTTAACCGCGATATTCAATCTCTCACTGCACCAACCGAACAAGTCGAGGGCAATTAAGGCGGGAGTCATACCGCCTTTGCTAGGATTGATCGAGGACAAGAACTTAGGAATGGTGGACGAGGCTTTGTCGATTTTGAGGTTGCTTGCTTCGCACCCTAAGGGGAGGACCCAGATTGGACAAATGTCGTTTATCAGGACCGTTGTGGAGATCATGAAAGCCGGGACCCCAAAGAATAAGGAGTGCGCGACTTGCGTGTTACTTGAGCTCGGGACGAAGAACTCGTCGTGTTTATTAGCCGCACTTCAGTTCGGTGTTTACGAGCATTTGGTGGAGATCGTGAGGAGTGGGACAACTCGGGCGAAGAGGAAGGCGAGTTCCCTATTGCAGCATATGAGCAAGAGCGAACATATACCCTAGATCGAAATTTCGGATTGAAGGGAGCCTGTAACTGCAATTTGTGGTTTATGCACAAATAGAATGGAGAAACAAGGTTATTGATGTTTTAATTGGATCGTTATGCTCTTTGGTGTGATGTTAAGGACCAATTATGGAACTAACCACTAATAAAGGGTATTTTTACTAGGTAAATTATATTTGCAGACCATCTACTAATTTATACATAATACTTTTGTTGAAAGACTATAACGCTCCAATAGTTTTTTTTACATATTTGCCCTTACTAATTTTAAGAAAATTAATTATCTAATCGACCTCATATTTTCGTAGTTACCAAACTACAATTCAAAATTGTGAAAAAATCATTATTCTAGTAAGTTTTGAACCCTAGACCTCTTACATATTAGCTAACAAATTTAGTTGTACACTACTAATTCCAATAGTTTTTTTTATATGCTTCAAATATAGTTATTGAAGCAACTCTAATATTATTGTATTAAATATCTCATGTTTATTTATTGATGCTCTTTACTAATTAACCTATGTTCAACGTCGTTTATTTAATTATAGTTTTAATTTGATTATGATTGAAAAATAATTAATATTCTAAATTTAGTATTTATAGACTACCAAAATACTTATTTTGAATTTTTTTTTCCAACAATCTCTAAAAAAACAGAAATATTATAGTATGTAAGTAATAAATTAGAGCTATACAGGCACGGAGCCATTCAAGGACCAGTGGGGGCAATTGCCCCCCTGCCATTTTATTAAATATAAGTAATACCCCCAATTTTTGTTACAATTTGAAATTTGCCCCCACTGACAATGGAAGTAGAGTCAGATAACCTAAGCATGAAAATGGAAACTGAAGCACAGCAACACAGAGCAACAAACGTTTAAACTTACACTAATTTAGAAAGTCAATGTTTACAGATTAATCTATAAGTAAATTTACAAGAAAACAATTACATATTGCCTATTCAACAGACTAAGAAGTTGTCTCACGAAGTAAGAAACAAGAAGTTGTCTCAGTGTCTCACGAATTTTCACATTTCAACTCCGAAATCGTTGAAATCAATATGAAAGGTACCTTCTCTTTGTCTTGATCGGTTCATATAGTAGTTACCTTGTAGAAAAAATGATTTTGTAAGTGATAGAAACCAGATTTAGAAAAATCGGCTACAATGTTAAGAAATAGGAAGTGAAGAAGAGAAGAAGATGTTGCTTACTTGGTTGATTGTTCCTCGCCGTAGGAACTAGGAAGTGTAGATTTAGGGTTTGTTTGTGTTATTGTGTACATGGCTGCTTTACAGCTTCAGTCTTCAGAGCTTTGTTCCTACTTCCCTTCCTGCGGCTGCTTTATCCTAAATCCTAAGTAGTGATTAGGGTTTGTGTTGTTTGTTATATAACTTATATTAATGCTTTGCCTTTGCTGAATGCAAATTAGTAATGGGCCATATTCTAAAGCAATGGGTTGTAGGAATGTGTTTAAGCCTTTAAGGATTATTTAATGTATAATAAATTAAATAATAGATGAATAAATGGGCCGAAGTAAACTACCGTAGCAACTAGCAAATTGCTGATTTTTTTAATGGGCCGAAGTAAACTACCGTAGCAACTAGCAAAAAAAGTCTCAAATTGCTGATTTTTTTAATACAATAGCTAAGATCACCAACATGGTAGGAGCTTCGTGTAAGCGAAAAGACCTCCTTCGAGAAAAGCAATGCTTTAAAATGATTGAATCATTTGGTTGTGGTGAAATTTCAAGTGGCACGGGTTTGAATCAAGAGAGGAGTCTTCAAAGAGGAGGTGACACACGTTGGGGCTCCCACTATAGATCGTTGACTAATTTGTCCGTTATATTCTCTTCCGTGCTTGAAGTCCTTGAGTTCATTGAGCAAGATGGACAATCTCAACCTCAAGAAGGTGAAGCATGCTCCTTGATAAATATAATGTCTGGTTTTGAGTTTGCTTTCATCTTACACTTGATGATAAACATATTGTCAATAACGGATGAATTGTCACTTGCATTGCAAAGGAAGGATCAAGACATTATCAATGCTATGATTTTAGTCAAGGGGGTTAAACAACAAATGCAACATATGAGAGATGATGGATGGAGCTCATTGTTGAATGACGTCTCTTCATTTTGTGAGAAACATGATATTCCGGTCCCATGTATAGATGACGTTTATGGAGCTGAAAAACGTCCAAGACGTAAGGGAGAGAAAAAGACTAATAACAACCACTATCAATTTGATTTATTCAATGATGTGATTGATTGGCAACTGCAGGAACTCAATCACCATTTTAATGAGGTTAATACTGAGTTGCTTCTATGTGTGGCTTGTTTGAATCCAACTGATTCTTTTGCTGCTTTTGACAAGGAGAAGTTGGTTCGCCTCGCCCAATTTTATCCCTCTGATTTTTCTGAAGTTGATCTTCATATTCTTGCCAAACAACTTGATAGATTTATCTTTGATATGAAGTCAAGTGTTGAGTTTCTAAATCTCAAAGGCATCGGCGAACTCTCTCAAAAGTTGGTTGAAAAGAAAAGACATATTGTGTACCCATTGGTGTATTTGCTCGTGAAGTTAGCATTGATCTTGTCAGTTAGCACTGCTTCTGTTGAAAGGGTTTTCTCAGCGATGAAGATTGTGAAAAATAGATTGCGAAACAAGATGAGCGACTCTTGGATGAACGATTGTTTAGTTACGCTTATTGAAAATGATATATTTTGTACTATTGATAACGATGGAATTTTATTATGTTTTCAGAATATGAAAACTCGTCGAGAACAATTGTAAATTTTAATTAGAAAAATTATTATATATTTTGCCGGTTTGCCCCCACTGGGTTTATATCCTGGCTTCGTCCCTGGAGCTATATGGTGTCGTTAGAGTTCTAATTTAATCATATGCATACTTTAGTCTTTCTGATTTTTGTAGAGATTGTTGAAACAAATATTTTTAAAATGAGTATTCTGGTAATATGTGAATACTAAATTTTAGAATATTATTTATTTTTTAACTATTTTAAAAAATCAATACAATAGATACATAAATAAATTATAATTATAATTAAACAAACGACGTTGAACATATGTTGATTACTAAAGAACATCGAAAAATAAACATGAGATAATTAATACAATAACATGAGAGTTACTTCAATAGTTATATTTGAAACATATAAAAAAAATAATTGAAATTAGTAGTGTAGTGGTAAAACTTTTAGCTAGTATGTAAGATGTCTAGGGTTCATAATTTGCTAAACATGAATTTTTTACCATTTTGGATTGTAGTTTGGTAACTACGAAAATATGAGGTCGATTTGATAATTATTTTCCTAAAAATTAGAAATGGCAAATATGTAAAAAGCTATTGGCATTATAGTATTTCAATAAAAATGGTCTGCAAATTGGATTTTTCTTTTTAATTTGCTTATAAGATATTTATTTATTATTAGGTAAAATACGACATTACTCCCTAATGTTTGACCTAATTTTCAGTTTTTCTCTAAAGTTTAAATCGTAAAATTCATATCCCTCATATTTGGTCAAAGTGAAAGTTTGTCCGTCAACTTTTTCATTCAAATTTAACATAATTAGTTTCAAAAATTGCAAAAATAACATAACAATTTAAAAAATGTCACAATTTAACCATTTCAAACTTTTTCAAATGTTATAATGGAGTCCCGATTTGATAGAGACTCGATTGAACCCCAATCAAGGGAGCTCAAGTCTGGATCTTGACCCATGCAGAACCCTATGGCTGGGGAACCTAGTTTGGGTCAAGACCCAGATCTGAGCCCCCTCGATTGTGGCTCAATCGAATTGGGTCGAGCCAACCTCAATCACAGGGCTTGAGTCTGATTTTTGACCTAGACTTGACCGCCCACCCATGGGGGGTCAATTCGGGTCAAGGCTCAGACTCGAGTCCCCTCGATTGGGTTGATTCGACCCCAATTCAGTTAAGGCTGGAGTGTGGGTCTTGGACAAGGTCTGGTCCCCTACCCATGAGGGTCAGTCTGGATCAAGACCCAGACCCGAGTCCCAATCGAATTGAAACTCAATTATAACATTTGAAAAAGTTTGAAAGAGTTAAATTGTGACATTTTCGAAAGTTTATTTTTGTTATTTTTGCAATTTTTGAAACTAATTGTGTTAAATTTGAATGAAAAAATTGACGGAGATGACAAACTTTCACTTTGACCAAACATGAGGAAATACAATTTTACAATTTAAACTTTAGGAAAAAACCTGAAAATCTAATAAAAATAAAAATTAACGGTTAATGTTGTATTTTAATTTTTACCATTGTAGTTATTTTAATGAATTAATTTATTGGCTGAACTTGCCTTTTTATTTTTAAAAAACAAACTTTGGCTGAACTTGCTGAGTGAAAGACATTTGGCAATCCAACTAAACCGTACGAAAAAACAAACCTCACAGCGTTGGTTGGAATATGCGAATGTGAATCAACTAGGACCGTAGATAGAGTCTAGAGAACGAGAACTCTTTCACTACCTCTCTCTCTTCCTCAATCGAGGGCGTCATTCTTCTGTTCTCCAGCTTCCATTCTACTGCACAGCTTCATCTCTCTCCGATCGATTCACTCGATTTTCATACCGTAGTGGTTTTTGTCTTGCTATTGGAATATTGGGTGTCAATTGATTGTATCTTAGGGTTAGGGATTTGGATTGATCGGCAGGCATGGGGTCAGAGGGAGATTCAAGCGAGGCTAGAGTGGTCAGCGGTGGTGACGAAGGAGGAGTAAACGTCAACATACGCTGCTCCAATGGGTCGAAGTTCAACGTGAAGACGACCTTGGACTCGACTGTCGCGGTGTTCAAGGGGGCATTGGCTCAGAGCTGCGACGTACCAGCTGAACAGCAGCGCCTTATTTACAAAGGCCGCATTTTGAAGGACGACCAAACCCTAGAAAGCTATGGTACGATCTCGCTCTTCTAATTTAAGTATCGATTTGCTGCAAAAGAGATATCTTTGAATTGAACCATTACTACTTTGAAACGGAACCTCCTCAAATTTGTTAGATGGAACTTATGCTAGTGTGGGTTTGAGAGAATACTGGCATATCCAGCCTTGTTTTTATCGGGCAGACATATCTGTAGCTGAGAGAGGTCGCAGGGATAAGACTTATCAGATTGACCTTTTGGTTGAAGTACATTATATCGAGCAGCGCATTTGTGAAGAAAAGATCATCTTTTTTTTTTAGCGATCTAGAGTTTACTAGTAATACCTTCTAGTCTTAGCTTCCACTGTGCTATTTCATTTTATGATACTATGCTATGCTTGATGCCTTCATAACCTCGTTTGGATATTTCAATAGTTTGGTATATTCCCTTTGTAGCTTGCCTTAACATCTCTCTGTGCTTCCTAACTTCATTTGGCTAATGATATATTATGGACTAAACTCTAAAGTAGCACTACCTTTTGTTGTATTGCTCCATTTATTGTTGTATGAGGAGCTAACATCAAAGGAGGTCCATATATGGCATTCGTAGAAGTATCCTTTTGGTCTGCATTTTGCAATTTTTTATCTTTCTGTAGCACAAATTTTCCTTGTCTAATAGAGTCATGCAAGGATCATTTCTTGAAAGATCATCTAAAATTCTCTCTGCTTTGTGAAGGTTTGCAGGCTGATCATACTGTTCACATGGTCCGAGGTCTTCCAGGGGCCACAACTCCTCCTCCTCCTGCTCCTAATTCTGGAATATCCAACAGCGCACCTGGTGTTACACGTGGCGTTGGTTCGAATGACGGTACTGGTGCAGCTGCTCCTGGAGCATCTTTATTCGGGATTGGGGGCCTTAATCCGCTTGGAGGGGGAGGAGGGTCCAGTTTATTTGGAGCAGGACCAGAATTGGAACAGGTGCAACAACAGTTATCCCAGAATCCTAACATGATGAGGGACATCATGAACATGCCTGCCATGCAGAACCTGTTGAATAATCCCGAGCTACTGCGCAGCCTGATAATGAGCAACCCTCAAATGCGTGACCTCATTGATCGGAACCCTGAACTTGGTCATGTTCTCAATGACCCGAGTCTGATTAGGCAGACATTGGAGGCTGCCAGGAACCCTGAACTTATGCGAGAGATGATGCGAAACACTGACAGAGCCATGAGCAATATTGAAGCCTCTCCTGAGGGATTTAACATGCTGAGGCGCATGTATGAAAATGTCCAGGAACCTTTTCAGAATTTGACTGCAATGGGTGGGGGGAACAATCGTAATGATTCTGCTTCAAACCCGTTTGCAGCTCTTCTTGGAAACCAAGGTGGTACACAAGTTAGGGATGAGAATAATAACCTGCCAACCACTGTCTCTGACTCAGTTCCTGCTGCTCCAAACACGAACCCACTACCCAACCCATGGGGCAGTGCCAGTGGTAAGCCAATTGTCTGCCTTGTACCATTCACTAAATTATCTCAATGTTGGACTTTCCTTCTATTTTGGCATTTCTGGAATTTACTTTGGTTCTCGTTTTGATGTAAATAGGTAAATATCGATGGGCAAGTAAAATGGATGGATATGATAGGACCAAACAACTCCAAACCCTAGATAAAAAATAAAAGAAACTAAAATCCCTGAAAAAACTGAACTCTAAGACTTCTCATCATATTCTCCACATCATGGAAGAATGAAAATGATGAACAGAATAACTTTCGTAGTGTTCCTTTTTATTGCCTAAATATGCTAGTAATAGTTAATAATATGGTGTTGTGTTGTCGGTATTGCGAGTGAGGACAGGACATAATAGAAATTCCTTCTTTAGCTGGTATTACACTAATAAGTGATAAAGTAGGAATCGAACAATACTATTATATGGCCATTCCTATAATGCACCAGTTGCTGCTTTGAAGACCTCCCTATTTCACTCTTTTGAGTTTTGAGAGGGAATCTGGTCATGTGTGATATAGTGAGAGGTATTATGTGCGTTATAAAATATATCTACGGTTCTAATGCCTAAATTCAAGAAAATCAAAGATGAGAAAGAGTTATAAAAAAAAAACTTTGCTAACCTCTATCAAAAGGGGTCCTTTTATGAACACTACCTAATTTTGTTGTAGGGTGCTTAGTTAGTTTTATCGTTCAATGATCACATTTCTCGACATGTTCTGTCTTGCCCTATGTACTTGTGGAATGCATCCTATTGCTTTGGAGAACTCCAATGGAAATACATTTTTTTTTGTGGGTGAGGGTGGGGTGGGAAGGGTAAACAAAGTTGTCTCACAGATTCTTCTTTGTTGTTCTCAAATGATTTATAAATGTTTTGCCCATTAGGAGGGACCCAGACAAATACAACGGTTAGATCAACGGCTTCAGAAACAAGAGCGCCTGCTGCCATTGGTTTAGGAGGGCTTGGTCTCCCGGGGATGGAGCAGATGTTTGGTGGGATTCCAGACACAAATACGATGAATCAATTAATGCAAAACCCAGCAATTTCGCAGATGATGCAGACCATGCTTTCAAACCCTCAGTACATGAATCAGGTATTATACTACCATAATGGATGACCATTGCTCCGATATTTTGTGTTTTTAGTTCATTAAATTTTTGTCTTTCATGTTTAGATCCTCAACCTCAACCCACAGTTGCGGGGTTTGCTTGATTTGAATCCACAAATGAGAGAAATGATGCAAAACCCAGAACTTCTCCGTCAACTATCTTCTCCTGAGACAATGCAGGTATATGATGATACTGCTATTTGATTCTGCATAGGATAATGTGGACACCAAAATATTGATTCTGTTTGGAGATTGGAATGTTTTGTAGCTTCGTTTTATCGTTTATGCCTGTTGTGTACTTCAAGATCATACGTCAAAGCCGGTTAGCTTTAGGTGTGAAGATGTGAACATGGAACTCTTTGATAGTTAACTCTGCTTCTCTATTTTGATGCAAACAAGTGTAAAAATGTGAAGTTGTGGTTCCCTTCAAACTCCTTGCTAAAGGGCCGTGATTCTGCATTCCTCAATCTGTGTTTAATAGTTAACCTTGTCTTCTCTTTTTTGATGCAGCAAATGCTTGCCATGCAGCAGTCACTTATGTCTCAACTAAACCGTACACAGACAACCAGGTTGGTGGTTGAAGTCGCATTATAAGATGATTATTTATATAGCCTTTTTTTAACCATCCAAGTACCATGCATGATCTACATTATTAACATAACTTTGCATTCAGCTGCTTCAATTGACGATCATGAAGTTGCCATTTCCTCCACTGTTTAGCCTTGTTTTGGCAGCCTTAGTCATCACCACTTATGCTACAGTTCTGTATCTTTTCATTTTTGCAGGGAGGGAGGTCAGGCTGGTGGAGCAACAGGTAACTTAATCTAAATCTCAACTTCTGATTCATTTAAATTCCAAAATTTCTTTCTTTCATTTGCCTAACCGTTTGAGTATTCATTGCACAAAGCAGCAGGATTGCAGAATAACAATGGGCTGGACTTATTGATGAATATGTTTGGTGGTCTTGGAACTGGGGGCCTCGGCGCTCCTCCCAACAACCCTGATGGTTAGTTAGATCACAACCTTTTCCTTTCCTTACTGTCTTAATTCCAATCTATGGTGTTGCCTTGAATTTTGATTGCCCTCGGTTTTCTTATTCGTACTTGATCTGGGCACTGTCCAAACCATACTAAACACAAAGATTGTCATTGTTTTATATTCCTTCAAGAACTGCATCTACAAAGTTTGTTATCGGCTTTTACAGTTGCAGATTCCTGTTCCTATGAATTCATAACAAACAATTATACTTAAGCAATACATCGTTAGTCAAGATTGCTTAAGAAAAATATAAACTTTTGTGTTCTTCAATTTACAGTGCCACCAGAAGAGCTGTATTCAACTCAGCTAGCACAACTTCAAGAGATGGGTTTCTTTGATACCCAGGAGAACATCAGGGCTCTGCGAGCCACTTCTGGAAACGTTCATGCTGCTGTGGAACGACTTCTGGGAAATCTAGGCCAATAAATATTACATATATATTATATTTAAAAAGGTGTTCCACAACATATTTTCTATCCACTCTCAATGCATCCAGAATTAATTTTTTTACCTCATTTGATTGTGTATGAATTATGGGTTTAGGGTTGTTGGGAAGATAGTAGTAGTTGTAATGTGTATTTTTTTTTTCCTTTTCCCGGATGAATGTGAAAAGATGCTAGCAAAACAATGGAGATTTGAGAATTTACAGAGCTACAATACAGTACAATCTGTGTCCCCCAACCAGTTATAATATGTGTACATATAAAGATTGTCATTCCTGTATTTCTTAACAATTTCATATAAGTTTGATTTGCATATATCACCATATAATTTTAACACCTGATTTATAATTGATTATGCTAGTACTGTATTTGAATTTGCAGCCTTCAGAAGATCTAAGTTGGCATGCTGTTGAGTTAGAAAGAAGATGAATTCAGTTATCACTTGAGGAAGGTCAATTGAGTTTTCATCTTTATCATTTCATTCTATTGCTTCACCAGATACCCAATTCTTCCAGAAAATGTGATCAAAATTCAGTTTTCTCCTGTGTATCAACATCCTTGTAATTTGCTGGGGATGCAGTGCTGGAGAAATCTATGAAGAAATGATGTTCATCCTATCATTGCTATGTAAGTATATATCTCCCAAACAAGACCGACGAAGACAGGGACGAAACCAGAAAATTTATTCAGTGAAAGCAAATATTAGAGTAAGGACAAATAGTTAAAACTTAATAAAAATTAGTGAGGGTAAATGTATAATTTAAAAGGACTAAATTAAAAATTATTATATTTTTTAATGTTCAATTTACACTCAAAAGTTTAGGGGAACATTAAAAATCCGTGCCTGAACTAAGAGGTCTGTCAGTTATAAGGGTGAAACCGGACTGACCGATTTAATTACTATTTCGGTTGAATACCTATATTTTGTGATCAATTAAAAAAAACGACCAAAAAACTGCACAAGAACGCCCATTCACAATACGGCTTTTCAGAGTTTAATTACCCGTCTTTTTTTTATTTTATTTTATATATATACATAAAACTCAGTGTTTTGCCTCGAAAGTGTCTACTAGGGTCTGTTTATGGCCCAATACTCATTATTTAATTTAGATTCTACGGTTTCAACATGGTTAAACTATTTAGGTTAAAAAGTATTTTGTTTAAACATGTTAGAACTATTTTATTTTTATTAAGATAGTGCTCAATAAATAATCTGATATTAATAATATAAGTAATCTACCATTAATTAATCCCATATAAAGTTACCAATCATTCTTTTTTTTTGGCCAAACAACTTCATACTTCATTCAATAACTACAGAGGAAATCGAGTACAAAATGTTATCCGAATTAATACATCTAAGGAGGGGGGTTGGGGATGAAGACACCCAATCCGGAGGACACAATCCCGCTAATACATTCTTTGCAATCCAATCCGCACAAGAGTTTGCGGATCGTTGAATATGCTCCCATGCAATTTCCCCAATCACAGACGATCGAGAAATCGCATTTGACAAAATGGGAGCTATCCTCCAAGCAAAGTTCCGCCTATGAATGTGATTGATAACATTCAAGGCGTCCGTCTCAATAATCACCCTCGGCCACGCCATATCGATCGCCAAGAGAGTCGCGTAGTAGACCGCATGGGCCTCTATTTCATCCACTGATGCCGCAAGAAGAATCCCACCTCGACCACCCATCAGAGCCCCGGAGTTGTCCCGCGCAATAACTCCATAAGCTCCTCGATTGGAGGATGCGTTCCAAGCCCCGTCACAGTTGATCTTGATGACGCCCGAAGGTGGCCCGTTCCACGCCTGCACCTGCCGAACCCCTCGGTCTACAAACTGCGCGGTGCCCAGTTCATGAAGGGTCCTCGTAATCTCGACCATCACCGAAGTCACACATGGCTGTGCGTTCTCGTATACGAGCTTGCATCTCGTTTTCCATATCACCCAGCACACCACCATGAGTCGACTCCACACCTTTACCTTGTCCCTTCTGTTCGGCCCAATGAAAGATGTTGCATCCACGAGCCATTCCTCCATCGAGTTCCTCCCCAAGTTGATTCGAGGAATATCAATGAAATTGAGCCAAACCTGTTTCACCCATGGACAAACAAATAACATATGCTCACGAGATTCCTCCAAAAGGCAAGTCGGGCACGAGCTATCCACCGCAAGGCCTCTCCTTGCAAGAGTCCCCCTCGTGGGTAAGGCGTCGATGGCTAGCTTCCACATAAACGCCTTTATCTTAGGCCACACGGATGAGCCCCAAATAGCTGGCCAAACGGAAGGTAAATCAGGTGGTGGCCTACGGTTCAAGTCCCGCGTTACCTGTCTAGAGCGATCGTGGGAATGCAGCCGGTGGTAGACCGATCTAACGGATGTGGCGCCTGACCTGGAATGAGGCCAGCCGTGTCTGTCAGGAGCAAGAGGCAATGGGATGTGCTGTTGGAGAACCGCTTGCACATCTTCGGCGTGAACTGCCAGCCTGACCGCCCCCTCATCCCACGCAGCTGAGTCATGATTGATCCATTGTGCAACCGTAGTCGACGGTGAGAGTGTGGTGTCTTGCCTTGGTCTGATCCTAAGGCTTTGGTGAGCGGTTACCCACGCCTCCGTAAACGGGTTAATCGATCGGCCATCACCTAGGATCCACACCCCCTCCGACCTGATAACGTCCCGGCCCTCAAGCAAGCTCGCCCAAGCCCAAGAGGCCCTACTCCCCGTCTTTGCCTGCATGAATGAAGAACACGGGAAGTAGAGACCTTTCAGGAACCTTACCCATAAAGACTCCTGTTCATCCAAAATTCTCGCCGCCATATTAGCTAGGATTGCCCTGTTGAAATCATTCATATATCTGAACCCATAGCCTCCTATAGATTTGGCCGTGGTCATAGATGCCCAATTCCTCCAATGAATCTTCCTATTGCCCTCTCGAGACCCCCACCAGAATCTAGCCATAATTCCGTTGACCTCATTACACCAAGCGAGCGGGAGCTTAAAGACGTGCATGACATAAGTAGGAATAGCGCTCAGGACCGATTTGATAAGAACCTCCTTGCCCGCATGATTAAGAAGCTTATTCCTCCAACACTGAAGCTTGTCCCGGATTCGTTCTTTTAAGTAGGTCAGAGCTTCCCTTTTGGATCTACCCCAAACCGTAGGTAGACCCAAATAGAAGCCCGGGTCAATGCAGGTAGTCACTCCGAAAAGCACCGAAATATCTCTCTTGAAAGCGTCGTTAGCGCCCGAGTTGAAGTAGATGGACGACTTAGAGAAATTTATCTTCTGTCCTGAGGCTCCACAGTACAAGTCCAGAGTGTGTTTCAGGTTTGCCGCCAAGGCCATGGAGCCTTTAAGGAAAAAGATTGAGTCGTCTGCGAAGAACAAGTGCTGGATCTCAGGGCACCCCCTTCTCGGCCGGATGCCCCTAATGTTCCCCTGTCTGACCTGGTCGACAAGCATTCTAGAAAGCACATCAGCGACTAAGATAAAAAGATAAGGTGAAAGTGGGTCACCCTGTCTTAGGCCACGAGAGGGGATAATTGTCGCCGATAGCTTCCCATTAATGGAAACCTTATATGTAACTGTAGAGATGCAAGCACGTATCCAGCCAATCCACTTGTCATTAAAGCCCCGTTTCGAAAGGCCTTCAAGGAGGAAATCCCATTCCACCCAGTCGTACGCCTTTTGCATATTTATCTTCAAAGCGCACTCAGTTCGGTTCGAGTTCGTTCTTGGCTTGCCTCTTGTCTTTAGGTAGTGGAACATCTCGTGCGCGATGATTATGCTATCATGAATCCGTCTCCCTGAAAAGAAGGCACTCTGGAAGGGGGTGACCAGTTCTGGCAAATAGGTTTTTAGCCTATTTGCCAGAACCTTAGAAATGACCTTATAGCCAAAATTGCATAAGCTGATAGGTCTAAAGTCGGATGCAGACAGTGGGTTAGCAATCTTAGGAATCAAGGTAATGTGTGTTTGGTTAAGAAATGAGGGCATGATACCTGATGTGAGGAAGGCATTGACCGAAGTGAGCATATCTGATCCGACTATGGCCCAACTTTTATGGAAAAACGACCCCGAGAAGCCATCCTGGCCTGGTGCCTTAGAACCCCCCATCTGGAAGCATGCCCTTCTAACCTCGTCTAGGGACGCCAACCCCGTTAAGCTTGCATTCATCTCCTCTGTCACACCTATCGGAACCCCATCAAGAATGCGGTCGGACCCACTGAAAGAAACCTCATGTGCCCGGTCGGACGCGAATAATCCCGAGTAGAATCCGTGTAATTCAGCCGAGATGTCCTTCTCCTTTTCTAACCAAACCCCCGACCCGTTTCTCAACCGGATGATCTTGTTTCGTCTCCGCCTAGAGATAGTCGTCTGATGAAAGAATTTCGTGTTCCTATCTCCGTTGCTCAACCAGTTGACCCTCGAGCGTTGTTTCCAAAAGATCTCCTCGCGCTTCCAAAAAGCATGTAGGCGCGATTTAAGAGCCCGCTCCCTATCCAAGGCATCGCCATCATGAGGCGTTGGTGAGATATGCCGAAGCTGATGTTTTACCTTCTCAATCTCCCTCACATTGTGTTTGAACTCTCTCGAGCTCCACTCTATAAGGGCTGCCCTACATCGATCGAGCTTTGACCTAAGGCCAAAGATCGAACGGATAGGACCCCCCCGCTGCCATGCCCGATCAATAATTTCGTTGCATTGGTCGTTCTCCCACCACATGTCCTCAAACCGGAATGGTCTCTTACCCTTCAACTCGGGGTGCGACAGATGGACAGAGATAGGAGCATGGTCCGAACCGATTAGTAGTTCATGTGTGCATTGGGCCTTTGGAAAAAGCGTAAGCCACGCCTGGTTTGCCATTGCACGGTCGAGCCTCTCGCGAATCCGATCCCCACCCCTCCTATTGTTAGTCCATGTGAAGATCGGACCCTTGTACCCCAAGTCCTCAAGCGATAGGTCCTCCATAAGAGAGACGAACCCATCGATTTTAGCTTGATCCTTTCGGCCTCCTCCTTCTTTCTCCCTATGATGAGAGATGTCGTTGAAGTCCCCCACACACAACCACACATCCGTTCGGTTTAGCCCTATCCCTCTCAAGCTGTCCCAGTTTAGACATCTTCTTGAAAAAGTCGAGTCCGCATAGACCCAAGTAACCCTACACGAGCTTGCCAATGCCGAAGATGTAATCGAAGTATCAATGAAATTCTTGTCAAGACTATGAAACTGGATGTCGACCTCCTTTGTCCACCAAAGGGCCAACCCTCCACTAGCACCAATGGGATGGACATACTTAGCAAAGTCCATCCCAACTTCCCTCCGAACCTTCTCGCAGTGGGCCTCCGTCTTCTTCGTCTCCATAAGGAAAACAATGGAAGGCTGGAACCCTTCACCAGGTCTTTTAGATGGCGAATTGTCAGGGGAGACCCCAACCCCTGACAATTCCAACTGAGGAAGATCATAAGATTATGTGTCTGAGTTTTTGTTTTGTAAAAAAGTATGACATTTGAAAAACAAAATTAGAAAAGCAAGTATATAAAAATATATTTCGAAAAATGCGTATACACGCAACCCAACGCGTGTATTGCATTTTGACAATACACGCAACCCACGGTGGCGTGTATTGAATACACGCCATGTTCTTTTCTTCTTTTTTTTTTTTCATTTTTTCTTCGATGACGACGACTTGATGTTTAATTAAAAATAAAATTATGTATCTATTAAAGAACATTTAAAAAATTATAGTATCTAGATATTTTAATTGCTATTCAAATGATGCAAGAAATATTAAATTTGGATTTACGGATTGACTGTACGCTCTGTCGTATGTTGAGATATGAAAATTTGACTTAAAAAAATTATAACTCAGACCCTTTAAGTCCAAACTCACCACGGTTAACATCATTTATGTCATAATTCAATTATCTACCTAGGGTAATTTTTTTGATTAAAATACAGTGATTTTTAAATCACTATTTAGATTTTTACGTATCGTATGTAATTTTTTTATGTATCGTATTATACAGTAAGTCTAAAATTCAATAATTAACGTCTAGTTAGCGTCATTTAATTCGAAATTAAATTATCTACGCACTGTAATTTTTTTGATTTTTTTTAGTAAATACATAATTAAATTTGTCACATAATGCATTTAATTATTTCGGTCAAATTATAAAACAAACGATGTTAGGTAAAAAAATCACTGTATTTCTAATCAAAAACATTACCCTAAGTAGATAATTGAATTACGACATAAATGACGTTAACCGTGGTGATTTTGGACTTACGGGGTATGAGTTATATTTTTTTAAGTCAAATTTTCATATATCAATATACGGCAGAGCGTACAGTCAATCCGTAAATCCATTTTTTTTTTGCATCATTTAAATTGCAATTAAAATATCTACTTACTATAATTTTTTAATGTTTTAAATAAATACATAATTTTATTTTTAATTAAACATCAAGCCGTCGTCATCGAAGAAAAAAAAAACTTAGCCCAGGCGCCATTGTGGCGTGTATGAATACATGCCACCGTCGTGGGTAGCGTGTATTGCCAAAATGGAATACACACTGCTCTCGGGTGCGCGTATTGCCAATACGCGCTACTCTGGAGTGTGCGTATACCCATTTTTTAAAATATTTAATTTTATATACTTACTTTTCTAATTTTTTCTTTTCTTTTTCAAATGTCTACTTTTTCAAAAAAAAATCTATATCCCTTTAACAACTTTCACCACTATTATTTTTGTTTTAAGGTGAAATAAGTATGATTAAAAAATATATATATCATATTTGTTCCCTCATTTTGCTAGATGAAAATAACAAAAGAATATTTTCTTAAAATAATTTATTATTTTTTAAGGAAAATATTTCAGTAATAATTTTTCTTTGGGTTAATAGTCAAAGTGCCCCCTAATGTTTGGGCGAAATTTAGGATTGCCCCGTAAAGTCTAAAATTTTAAATATTAGTCCTAAAGTTTGGACGATTTTAAAAATTGTCCCTTTCCGTCCTCTGACTGTTAATTTTGGACGGAAAACGCCCATGTGCAATTCACGTGACTTCAGACAAATTTTTAAGACCAAAATACCCTTAAAACAGTTCTTGAAGGACGTAACTGCATGTAATATTATGACAATAATTAATTAACTCTTAACGACCACCATCCGATCCGCCACGGCGCAGTTTCAGTCAGATCAGCAGTTATCTCCTTTTGCAGAAACCACTTCGTCTTAGCAATGTAACTCTCCACCGTCCGTTTAAACTCCTCATTACTCAAATCGTCCACCTCTCGCAGCCTCCCTCCTACCAACGCCGACTTCGTTCTCCTATAACAAGGCGACCTTTTCTCCTCCACTCGAAGTACGACTGCCTTCTCCACTCGTTCTCCTATAACAAGGCGAGTTTCCGGTATCCGTCCACGAATGAGTCAATGGCGACGAAGAGGGGCTTGAGTTGTCTCTTGGATTGGCGGCGGAGAACTGCCTTTGCTTTGTCAACGGAATCCATGAGCGACGGAGGTGAAACATAAACCTCTCACGACGGTGCAGTGGAACAGCTAGCAATATTTTTGAACATTATTGGGCATAATGAGCGCAACAGAGTAATACAAGAACGGTTTCAAAGAATGTGTAGTATTCACTTTTTCCACATCTGCAGAGCCATAAGAAGCTACTTCGTGCCCAAACCGAGCGAGAGATTTTGCAATCGTTGGTAAGCGTGGTTTACCTAGAGCAGAAAAACAGAGCATGGTTTACCTAGAGCAGAGCATGATTTACACTGAAACGGGACTAGCCCCGGTTAGGCGGAGATCAAAGGATGCGCGGAGCTCAATCCTTTTTTTGTTGGTTCGGGAATCATACATCCCAACTCTGTGAATCGAGAAAGATTTCCATCGCTGGCGAACTTGGAGCAGAAAGCGAAATTCAAAAAGATGCTTCAGCGATATATCCAGAGAAGGCGCCGGGCTTCTGTTCGGTTTCCCTGAGATGGTCGTAAAGAACCGGAAGTCATCGCCGGAGAAGATCTTCCGTCTCCTGGACATGTACACCGTGATTTCCGAGCACTGGAACGAGATAAAATTGAATTAAATAATTATTTATTATGTATTTTAATTGAATAAAATAATTATTTATTAATATGTATTGTTATTTAAAGGAAAAACGTGACGTGTCTAGTTATAGAAGGAGAGCATTTTGGTCTTAAAAATTTGTCTGAAGTCACGTGAATTGCACATGGGCGTTTTCCGTCCAAAATTAACAGTCAGAGGACGGAAAGGGGCAATTTTTAAAATCGTCCAATCTTTAGGACTAATATTTAAAATTTTAGACTTTAAGGGGCAATCCTAAATTTCGCCCAAACATTAAGGGACACTTTGACTATTAACCTTTTTTCTTTCAAATCTCTCATAAATGGGAAGAAAGGGGAGTAAAATGCCAACTCCATCCATTCTAAATAGTTTATAAATTAAATAGATTCAGCCAAAATAAGTCGAACTATTTACACAAATTAAAAATAATTATAATTACATAATAATAAATGTATAAGTCAAAAAAGGATCTTCTATGAATCTATTTTTTCCATAATAATTGATTATTTGTTTTAGGTGAATCTTTCTATTTTTGTTTTGCTTTTATTTTTTCTATTATGTAAAGAAATCTTATAATTTTATTTATTTAATAGTTAAATCAATAATAATATAATACACATTAATGCCTTTGACCTTATGGATTAGTGACAGATGAGATGTGATGCAGATGTGCATTTTTTATATATAAAAAATAATTTAATTTGTAAAAAAAGTCCTAATAAAGTTTTCGTGATATTATCATATTTAAATTTGATGATATTTTTTTGCCATTTTCATTTCCATTCCCTTTCTTATTAGTTTTTTTATTTAAGTTAGTTTCTTATATATATATATTTTTAATAAACATTCCAATCTAATATTTGAATGACCCTTTTATAATTCTCTTAAAATAAAGTAATTTTTTATATAATTTGGAAAAATTCATTCGTTTATCAACTTAATTTTGGTTGAAATATGTTTGAGATGAGATCGTAGAACAAATATATTTACTCACAAATTAGACTTATAAAAAAGTTAATTAATATACAAGTCTTAAAATACTAAGTAGTATAAATATTCACAAGAATTTGAAATATTATCGGAACATAATAAAACTTGAAAAGACGAATCATTAACGATATGTTTGACTAGTATAATAAGAAGATTGAAAATTTCAATACAAATAGATAATAAAATATCATATTAAAATTTTGTATAATAAGATACATCACATTCATTAAATGATTTTTTTTAATATATAATTAAAAATACGTACTTTTATTTAGAATCATATCAAAATAGATTCTTTAGGTAAGTAATCTCAAGGTTGATTAAAATGAGGGAATAAGATCTCAAATATCTCCATGGAATAAGGTCGTGACATTATATATAGGAAATTAGAATATAAATTTAATCTAAATAATAATATAAGAAATTAAAATAAAGGTTTATTTATTTATTATTATTGATTAATTTAGTAAAACTAGAATTAATCATTTCTTTTTTGCCAAGAAGTAGAATTAATCATTGATGAGCGGAATATTGAATCTTATAATGCTAAGCACTTTGCATTAATTCTATTGGCTCCTGGATACCACGTACGTACGGATTTGTAATTAAAAAAAACACACACTAAGTTATCAGATCAAGATAAATCTAACTATTATCAGAAATTAAAAAAATACATTAGTTTATTCCCTCTCGATAATAAAATAAAATAAAATTGTATATCATTATTGACCATTCTTATTTCTTATATCTTCCATCTTTCCATGACATTACTGTACCTTTATATAAATATTTTAAAAATATTAAACATCATTTATTTTTAATGACAATATTATTAAATTTTTACTTGAAAAAGTTTGTTTAAAAAAACAAAAAAAAACTACTTTTGTTTGTGGGTATAAAAACAAATAGATAATAATAAATAGTTAAGTATAGCGCGTCACGAGTCACCCGCAGTGGTTGTCTAGTGGTTGAGAGCTGACTCCCAAGTGGTTTGAATCTGAAATCACGAGTTCGAATCTGTCAAGTGCAAGAATAAACTCTGACTTAAGGAAAAAATTACGACTTGAGTTTAACGAGTCAACCTCTCAATCACATACTGTTGGTGGAGCTACGTTGACGGTAGGGCTGACAATTTCACTCACGACACGATAACACGATACGAACACGCACGAAAAAGTCGTGTTCGTGTTTGCCTTTGATGGTACGATAACACGATAACACGAACACGATAACACGATTGTGTTTTTCGTGTCGTGTTAGTGTTTAGGTCTCAAAACACGATAACACGATTGTTTGCCTTTTAGGGGACGTGTTTATGTTATTTAGGTTGTGTTATCGTGCGAACGTGAACCGTGTTATTTTCGTGAAAACGTGAAATCGTGTTACCGTGTTATTTTCGTGTTACCGTGTTATTTTCATGAAAACGTGAAATCGTGTTATTGTATTACCGTGTTATTTTCGTGTTACCGTATTATTTTCGTGAAAACGTGAAATCATGTTACCGTGTTATTTTCGTGTTACCGTATTATTTTCGTGAAAACGTGAAAACGTGAAATCGTGTTATCGTGTTACGACTTTCCACGAATATTTTCGTGTTATCGTGTTCGTGTATAAATTTCGTGTCGTGTTCGTGTGTCCGTGACACGATTACATTTTCGTGTGTTTCGTGTTGAACTTTCGTGCGTTTCGTGTCGTGCCCTGGTCAGCGGCGGATCTGGGAACCCAAGCAAGTGGGTTCCCATTCCAAAGCTGCTCGGTTTACTAGGATTCCTATTCCAAATGAAGTCTTCAAGCGGGGTCCCCTCTCGTAATTTAGTGGGTATTTAATAAAAAATAAGGAAATTTTTTTTTTGGACCAATACAATTAAGTAGATAAAAAAACAAGTGGGGTCCTAGGACCCCACTTCTATTGAACCATATCCGCCACTGGCCCTGGTGTACGATAGCACGCACGCACGAATTGACAGCCCTAGTTGACGGGGCTAGATCAAACCGCTAGTTCCCAACCCAAATGCAACAAGTAGAATAAAACCCCGAAAATTACTAACGGAGTGGCCTTCAATCTTTAATTATTTTTTTTATTAATTTATTAAGTGTTTGACATTATTACTCGCTGATGCAATCTTGAAAGACGTGATGTGCAACTGTCTTGGCATCCATTTATTTTTAATTAGTAATATAATTATATATTTAAATATATAATTTGTGACTTTAAACTGGTTAATATTTTCTTTTTCATAAATTCTATGTTCAATTCGAATACTTTCATGATAAAACGCGTGACATATTTGATAAATTATAAATGTTATTTCTTTGAAAATATTATAATATGTGGAAAGAATAACATATATATTTATGTAAATGAATGAATAATTAAGTCAACTACAACATCATTTAACCTAGATGAAATGATATACATAGCAATTTGCCTCACTCATATAAAATTATATTTGGATCAAAAAAATATAAAATTATATAATCTATATATATGTACGTAACTATATAAAAATATGGAAAACTATCAAATAGGTATTCGAACTTGACACTGATTAGTAAGTAGGTACCTGGACTTTGTTTTGTAGCAAATATGATGCCTAACTTTCTTAAATAAGCAGATAGGTACCTACCGTTAATTTTCGTTAAGAATAAACAGAAAATATCACGTGAGGAGCACATGAAGAGCAAACAAGTACCTAAGCTTACACTAATTGACAAGTAGGTACCTGAACTAATTCAACTTCCGGCTCAGTCAAACCACTTTATTTTATTTATTTTTTTTTTAAAAATAGGATTTATATAATAAACAAATGCATGGTTCAACTCCAGTCGTTTTCAGTGCAAAAAAAATAGGATTTATATAATAAACAAATGCATGGTTCAACTCCAGACGTTTTCAGTGCATCGAGGAACACTCCGAGAACGTCTGAAGTTGAGTCACACATGTGTTTGGTATATAAACCAACTTTTTTTTTTGTTTAAATGGTTCGACTGAACCAGTTTTTGAACTGGTTCAGGTACCTACTTGCTCATTCGTGTAAGTTCAGGTACATGTTTGCTCCTCACGTGATATTTTCCGTTTATTATTAACGGAAATTAACGGTAGGTACCTATTTGCTTATTTTAATAAGTTCGTTTACTACGTTGCTAAAAAAATACAAAAAACAAATACCTACTTGCTAATTAATGTCAAATTCATGTACCAGTTCCTAATTTTCCATATAAATATTATTAGATATATAACCTACTCGTGATCCATACTCAACAACTTAATTAAAATCTACATAAATAATTAATGGTTGATATTGGTTTTGATCTTTGTATTCAATTTAATTCCCAAGTTAATAACATGTCATGTCCAACTGACATCCATCATACGGCAAAGTTGAGTAATATATTATAATAATAACACCAAGTTGGGTGTATCTGTATTTCTTTCCTTTTCATGTGACTCGGTAATCAGTATACAACTAGAAATGTGATTACGTCATTTTCGAGCTGCATAATTCATTAAAAAAATTAGAATAGTAGACACGTAACTATTTATTTAAGTATATGTATATATAGAATGAATTTGTAGTTGGTACGCTATCCAATAAATATAGTTGAACAAAATAAATATTTTTTCTAAAATTATGCACTTAAACATGTATATATATACAATTAATTATCACCATATAATACATAATACGATTCAATGGTACATCGCTTCATTTTTTAATCAAAGATGATTTCAGCTAAAACGAATGTCCGAGTCTGTTTTGCTTATTCAAGTCAGTCTCAATTTTGGACCGAAAATTGGGGTTAGCAATTGAACTCCGTCGAAAAAATGGTATGACTCAGCAGTGAAATCGATGTAATGGAGAAGAAGAAGTGAAATCGATGCGAAGAAGCGAAGGAAATGGGGCTGAGCATAAGAATTTGTCAGAATGTCAAAAGAAGAAAAGTATTATTGACAAAATGTTGTCAACAATCTACAACTCAAAACGTCAACAATCATCAACTCTATATTGTCAACAATTTACGTTATTTGTCAACAATAAATAATTGTATTATCAGATTCGACATTACAACTTTCCATTCAAAGCAATACGATGTTGTTCCTTATGAATCAATATCATCTCAATTTAGTTCACCCTTAGAATTCTAACATGATATCATAGCGGTGTTAAATTTTATTCTCCCAATAACAAACGTAAAAGCCAATCAAGTGGCTTCTTCTAAGCTTTGAAGGCCTTGTCGATGTAAGGGCATCCAACTTTGCGGAAAAGATCTCCGAAGTCCAACGAATTCAAAACTTGTCCCTTATACCTTTCGCAGCCAAAATCAGTCTACACTTCCACAAACAAGTCCGTCTTGAGAAAGACCTGAAATAATTACATTTCTAGGAAGAGTTGGACCGCCACCATACCACAAATACAGTTGGTTCCAAAATTCATTAGGAAGTCAAAAATTCCTGATCCAGGAGATTGGGATCCAAACTACAGCAACACCGAATGAACCATGGCATATCTGGGCAGACAACAGTTTGGAACCACAACAGAAAGGGTCAACCTCCTTCTGCTCGATAGAGGAGATGATACGCCAAGAGGCACGGCGAGCGCCGATCACATTCTTGTAAACGACAGAGAGGAGGTTGCGCTCCTCAACAGTGAGCTCTTCAGAATCAACGGCGGTGGCAACCTTCTCCATGGACTGGGGTTTTGATTTGTGAAAGTGATAGTTTTTTGTCTTATCCCCTTTGAAGAAATGGTGGAGAGCTTGTCGTGTAATTATGAAAAAGCAAAAAGGAAAACAAAAAAGTAAAGGCACCAAAAGGAGGAAAGGGAAAGGTAAGTGAAATGGATGATGGACAATGTTTATGTAATAAAAACAAAAAAGAAGGTAACTGAGTTTGACGAGGACGGCGCTAAGACCGTGGATGTCTCACCTCCTGCTACTGAAGTCGAGGGGTCGACCAAGCACCGCCCTGGATCCGGATACGACCACCGTCTGGATCCGGTATACGAATCTAGATATGGTGGCAGATTGGAGTACGAGATGCTGCTTGGATCTGAAGAGTATGGACGACCGCAGAAACCAAGCTTTGAGGATGAGCCCAGATCGGGCACCTCACTTACGAATAGGGAGAGGGCTATGAAAGGTCGAGTTATGACCGATCTAAGGAAGAAGAACACATACCAAAGGTATGATAGGCGCGGAGGTCGTTCCCTACGGAAACCCAAGAAGTATCCAAGTAAAGTAATCTCGGAACAGTACATGTTAGAGTACAGGACCGACTGTATATAGATCCATGGTTGTGTTGTTCAGCATGATGAACGAGCAATCGTAATCGATGATTTGGTTGCTATTGGAGGAACTTTATCTGCTGCAATCATAGTTATCAGAACCGGACCGGTCATCGAACCGGCGAGGAGGACGGTTCACGCTTCGGCCGGTCCAATCCGATTCAGTGTGCGATTCACTGTTCAAAAGGGGAAAAAAATTGAAAGCTTAAAATACATACATAGTCTCAAACACAAACATAATTACCTCAAACTACATAGTTTCACACACACACAAATTACATAGTTTCAATATCAAACAACATTACTCTTAATTCTCAAATACAATACACAATAGTAGTGAACCGGTTTAACCAATTGGTTTGTGCATAACCAAAAATCGAAAACAAAAAAAAATTCAGCTAAAAAGTGAACCGGAAACTGGTTGGTTTTCCAAAAAACACCCGGTTCAAACACTGTTCATTTGTAAAACGTTATTTTAACTTAACCAAACCGGACAGGGATCCGGTTCCCGGTCGGACCGCTGATCCGGTCCAGTGCTGATAACTATGGCTGCAATTCAACGTGTTAGAAAATTGTGATTCAGCTGAATCAAGAGGGATGGCATGCTTTAGCTGGCATTGTTTGAGAATCAAATTGCAGTTGTTCTCTCTCTAGCTCGTTCTCAAAACTTCTTAACCTGGTTCGCCCGGATCTAGGGGAGACAGGGACAGCCCTCCCGATTCTTTGCTAGTCTGAGAGGTATTGTTGCAAGTAGAATTCGACACAGACAAATATTGTTATTGATGTTGTCCATGTTGGTGAGGCGGAAAGATAACTGAAACTACGTTTGGATGAGACTTCTATTGCAGAGGCGGTTGATAAGAGATTTTCTGTTTCTTGTTCTGATTTTTCCTCGGGAAACCATTGCCAAAACGGAGACGACATGCCTCGAGAGATTTATTACATAAATTGGAGGACGGGGATGAAGGTGATGGAGGACCCCAGATTAACAACAGGTACTCCGGTCAAACAGGTGAGACATTTGCAATTAAGAAGGTTCTTCAAAATAAACGGTACTTGTAGAGCACTTCCCTAAAAGTTGCTGTCTTTTTCGATGCATTCTTCTAATCCATAAAGACCACCAAATGCAACCAACAAATGTCTGAAAGGCATATGAGAATAGGATATTTAGAGAAGTTCTATGCAAGTTGAATATTGGTGATCCCACAATTCAACTTGAGGGGAAGTGTTGAAGAGAGATGAGGCAAATCAACCCAAACCAAGTAGTCCAAAAAGTATTTCCAGGAAGGAGATGTAATAGATCGATGAAATCAATGCTTAACCGAGACATGCAGCTCCGGATCTCTTCGAGAAAAAGAACATGCAACATGCGTGCAGAAGATGAGTAGGCAACATGCTTGTAAAAGATCTATACACCACAAACTTGTCTGAGTCAAGGCACAAGGTGTACCAACACTATTCAGAGAAAAGAGTCTGGATAACAGCAGAGGGAGAGTAAACCAAGTTGTCCTTCGTCAGACCTGAGTCTGTCTAAAGGCTCATACAAGAAGGGATGCATCAAGTCCACATAAGACTTATGATGTGACGAATCCATGTGCGAAGGGATGCAGCACGACCACATAGGACTCATGATGAGACGAGTCCATGCGTTGCACTGCAAAGGAGCAGGACCAACAACAAAATTAGAGTAGTCCTAGCTCCGATATGGTCAAACGAAATCAAAGTAATCTTAACTCCGATATGGTCAAACAAAATCAGAGCAACCTTAGTTTCGATAGGGTTCAACAACAAAATCAGAGCAGACCTAGCTCTGATATGGTCCAACAGCAAAATCAGAGCAGCCCTGACTTCGATATGATACACCAACAACAATTCAGAGCAGTCATGACTCTGATATGGTACAACAACAAAGCAGAGCAACCCTAACTCTCATAGAATACAACAAATTAGAGCAGACCCGACTCCGATAGAGTACAAAGACCAACACTATTCCGAAGAAAGACTCTGGATAACAACATAAGAAAGATATTTGACGCAATACTGTGCAAGTTGAGTATTGAAGACCCCACTACTCAACTTGAGGGAGAGTGTCAGAATGTCAAAATAAGAAGAGTATTATAGACAAAATGTTGTCAACAATTTACAGCTCAAAACGTCAACAGTCAGCAGCTCCATGTTGTCAACAATTTACACTATTTGTCAACAATTATGTATGATTTAGATTTGACAAATAATGTCAAGTAGCAATATAAATAGGTGTATTATCATATTCGACAATACAATTTTCGATTCAAAGCAATACAATGTTCTCCGTTATCAATCTATATCATCTCACTTTAGCTCACACTTATAATTCTAAGAGAATTGGGGAAAAGGCGAGATTAGGAGCATCTGAGTTTCTTCAAGGGACGACCAGAACTAGAAGAGTTGTTACCTGAGGAAGCTGTTACGACCAAAAGTACTGAGACGCCGGGCAGATGCAGACCAGAAGAACGGAATGATGTAGGAGTCGAAATTTCTAGGATTTCATAAAAATCAGTCCGGTCCGGTTCTAATCGGGTCCCCCCACCACCACCACACAAAAAAGAAAAACGAGTCTAACCTTGAAGAAAAAAACACGTTCAATCGTTTCAAATCGATTTTGTCGAGAATTCGGTTTAACGAGTCTTTTTTTATCGCTACTAGGTTTAGTTTCATCCCAAGAAATAACGATTGGTCCTGCTGGATCATCTTTTCAAACAATAATCATATAATTAATAAAATCTAACAATTTAAAAACCCTAAAACCAGAAAGATTCAAAGCTCTGCAGACGACGACCCAACAACATTACACATCTCCAATATTTAAAATAAAATATAAAAAATGTCACTTTCGGAAAGCAAAGTGTGTAAATTTACTGCTTCCAAGGTGATATTTTTAATAAAAATATTACCCAAAAAATAAAACAAGAGAAACCCTAATTGCGGCAAATCGGGAGGAGGAACAGCATCTGCATGGCCCCCAGAATTCCCGAGAGACTGTGTATTTTGATGGTAAATTATATAATGAATTTGAATGGTGTCCCTTTCTGAGTGGTGGCCCTCGATAAACTCAGACAAAACCCTAACCCTAACTGGTTACTGATATATAAGTGGAAAGGGGATAAATTATAAGTCTAAATATTCACTTTCCTCCTAATGATTAGGAAAACATTGAGTTGTTTTTCTTAATATTTAAAAATAAAAATTTATTTATTTTATGTTTGATCATCAATTGAATTTACCTTTCAATTTTTATAACAAAAATTTTCGTCTAAACTTAACATAAATATATTTTAAAAATTACGAAAATAGTAGATTTTTTTTAAAATATCACAATAAAATCCTTCAAAATCTTTCTATATGTTTAGAATCCCGATTCAACCGGGACTCAATTGTAACATATAAAAAGTTTCGAAAGGTTTATTGTGATATATATATTTGCAATTTTCAAAACATATTCGGTTAAGTATACATTAATTTTTTTACGAAACGGTAAACTCGATTGATGACCAAATATGATATAATAAAATTTTAAAAAATAAAATAAAAAACTCAATTTTGGTTATTGTATTTTACCATAGAAGATCTGGAAGTTGGATTGAATTTAGGTTTTATATTTTATTTTGATTCGGAATTCCCAGAGTGATCAAGAAATATGTGTGTTTATTTTGCACAGGTAAGGATCCTTTTCGTGGACTCACTACGCAAATATAATACACATGTAAATTTATTAATTTAGGTAGACTTAATTTTATATACACAATATTAATAAAGGTATGCATACGCATGCATACATATATTCAAATAAAATTTAAAAAAGAATAAGGATGATGGCATGATGCGTGAGGAGTGAGGACCCTCTTTTTTTTTTTTTTTTTTTGCATTTTCCAAAGTTTGTACTTTCTTTACCAAAAAAAAGTTTATACTTTAGTTTATTTATTATTTCCATGAGTACCCCTGAATTAATTATGCCTTTTAATTCTAAAAAATTGCTTTCACATTTTCAGATGTGTATATTTACTTAGTGTTATCATGTTTGTGGTAGTGTACTTTCCAATACTTTTCGACTTGGTTCTGTGCTGCTCCGTGAACCTGCACACAAGGAAAGTTCGGGTATTCCTATTGTTTCCCCTCCGACGATCAAGTCAGTCAAGAATTTTGAAAGTAATGTGTAGATGTAGTATGTAAATGTTCGCTTAAAGAGTTATGAAGCTATGTGGAGAAGTTTTATAGCTCTCCACTCTAACCTATATGATAATTACTTTTACACAATGTACTCTTCGAATCCGGGGGTGCCGAGCGCCCTGCATATAGTGCCCTAAACATAGGGCCCTAGTTTTCCGGACCCCTGTTCCGCATTACTGTTCCCCTGTCTGGTTATGGAGCTGTGTGCTGAAACCAAAGATAATGGAAGATGACGTCAGACATGACCCAGCATGAGGGCGAGCGCCCCTTCTACCAGCGACGTGCACCTTTTTATCTAGATCGGGTCGGATGCAAGTCGGGTCAGTTTCTAATGTCGGTAGGCGAGTTAATACCCAACACTTAGTATTTACTATTTAGTACAAATATTTAAAATTTCGTGTTAATTACAATATTTAGTTGAGGTACATTAGGCCTGCATCTAATCTATGTATATTGTAAAGAGTTGTACAATGCGCAGTGCTTGTAACATGACAAGTCACTAATCATATTATTTAATCCATGCACGATCCTTTGAAAATAAAATTAAAATGCATAACATATAAATAAAAAGGCTAAAAGATAGTTGTAATATTCCTAGGAAAACATTTTTTTCTTCTGCTCATCTAAAAATAGAGAAAATATTCTAAAAAGTACATGGCCCAAAGTGACCTAGACGGAAAGTAAAGGGTGCACGAGTACAATTTCCATTTTCCAAAAAGTAAAATAAGAAAGGCGAAAGCCACATACATAATTACATATACGGCGGAGAATCTGCACAGAGAAGAAAGCTTTGTTCAGCTTTGCAAAGGTTCGTTCCACTGCACTCCTTACATCCGCCCGCTTTTCTTTCTCCACAACCGAAGAAACTGTCTTCTTCTTCTCCTTCTTCCAGCGAGAGCAGGGCGGTCAATGGCCTCACCACATCAAAATGGGGAGAGTAGACGGTGATGGATGAAACAACACTGTTCGTGGTGAAGTACTCCAATCTGTGGGTCCTGCAGATTCTTCATTCTCTACGGCAGATAGTTGATAAAATTCCAACAGCTGCTCGTGCACTCCTCTTCTGTTCATAAAATCAGCCTACTTTCTGCTTCTGTGACTGGTGACGATTCGGAGGAATCAAGAACACTCTTTACCAAGTCTGTCTGTTGTTTTTTTATTTACTAGATTTGAGCGAAACCAGACAAAACCCAGAAGGGAGACCCCATTACCTTTCAACCCCTTATAGAAAGTAAGCTCCTTTATTCCATCTTTATCTCTTCTTCATTACTTTGGTCTCTTCTTCTTCTACTTGCTGTTTTCTGTTCTTTCCGGTTTGTTCTTGCTGTGTCTGTCTCTGAGACTGCAGTTCTCTGTTTTGTCCTTGATTTGCTTATTTTTCCTGTAAATTTTCAAAAGGAGGTGAGTGTAGGCTTATCGAGTCTGTTAAGGTCTCAGTAGGTTTCCAAAAATGTCATTTTTTGTTTGTTCAGTAGATGTGATTTCTGCAATTCAGACATGTTAAGATTTCCTTTTCTTCGAAACAAACAAAAAACGTAATTTTAGAGAACACACGTACCTCTCTACAATTTTGATTGCAGTCATTCCACTAAAAACCTTTCTTCTTGACAATGTTTCTGCACCTCAGATCGATCGATCGATCGGGAGGATTGGGGACGAGGGCTCCTTCCTGGAAGTTTGTCTATTAATTTTTGGACTTCACTGAGCTTTTTCTTCTGCCTTGGAGATAATAAAGAAATTCAACATTCTAAGCAAGAAACATGGAAACCGGTGGCCTCTTCACCCCCGCTTTGAGCTTCTCTGAGTTCCCCATGGATTTGGATTTCATGGATGATCTTCTCTACGAAGGACGCTGGGTTGAGGCCACAACCGATGGCTTTGACTTTGACCTTTCCAAGGCCAACAGCAGCAACACTGTAGTCTACCCTCTACTCCAGCAGCAAAACATCTCTCTTGAGGAGTCGGATACTGTTCCTAGAATACGACAGCAGGCAGAGTTTCAACCCTGGTACCTGAATCAGGATGACGGCAGCAAAAGAAGTTGGATTCCACCAAATCTAAGTTCGGGACCTCATTTAGTCAAACAGAAGTTAATGGAGGCTATTAGAAACTTGAAGGAATCCACGAAAGACAAAGATGTGTTGATCCAAATATGGGTGCCTGTTAAAAAAAAGGGGAGAAATGTACTCACCACCAATGACCAACCATACACACTCCAGCCTAACTCCAAGAGCCTTAAGACTTACCGAAATGTTTCTGAGGCCTATGAGTTTCCTGCTGAGCAGAACTCACAAGAATCATTCGGGCTTCTTGCTCGGGTTTTCATGGGCCAGGTACCTGAGTGGACTCCTGATGTTCGTTTTTTCAAGCCCGAGGAGTACCCACGGGTTATCTACGCACAGAAGTGTGATATTCGTGGGTCCCTTGCACTTCCGATGTTTGAACGTGGCAGCAGGACTTGCTTGGGCGTGATTGAGATCGTCACCACTTCTCAGAAGATCAATTACCGTCCAGAGCTGGAAAGTATCTGCCGAGCTCTTGAGGTTCTCTGCTCAACATACTCTGCTTTTTGTTGTAATAGTTGTAAAATCCCCTGTTAAGAGCTACAGACATATAGATTAGACTAAAAGCATAGCAATCATCACCACTGATCAAAATCTTGTTTTTTTTAATCAGTTACACATCTCATATAACCTTATCTGCTTATAGCTTTAAATTGTAACATTTACTTGATTTGTGAAGTCAAGAGACAGGTCTTTCATTGATGCTCAGCAGTACGGTATGCATTGGATTTCTCACCCGTTTATGTTGTTCTAATCCCAACAACAAACTTTCTATCTATTATCTGAAACAGATTTTGGTCTGCATTCCTTGAACAAACAATTGCAATGATCAACGATGTGATAGTGAATATGGTTTTACCTTTGTAATATTTCAGGCTGTTGATCTAAGCAGTTCTCAGAGCTTCACCCCATCGACCGCACAGGTAAACCAGTGTTCATCATGTGGAATAAAATGGCATCTGTATTGGCAAATGGAAATAATTGTAAATAAAAACACTATAAGCTCTAAGACATTAAATCATTTATCGAATAAAGTTTTTACCACTTTTGAGGTATGCTTCTCATCTTCTATAGGCTTCTACTAAGCTTTACCAATCTGAATGGACGCGCATACGAGAGTGTATAGCATCCATCTGCAAAGCATACAGGCTGCCACTAGCTCTGACCTGGGCATCCTGTGTTCAACAAGGCAAAGAAGGAAGCCGCCATTCAAATGAAAACTACAAAGTCTGTGTCTCTACCGTGGATTCTGCTTGTTTCGTGTCTGATCCCTACTATTCGGGATTTCATGAGGCATGCTCTGAGCATCATCTGTTAAGGGGCCAAGGCATTGTAGGAAAAGCATTCGTCACCAACAAACTGCATTTTGCCACCGATATAACTGAGTGTAGCAAGACAGAGTATCCTCTTTCTCATCATGCGAGGATGTTTGAGTTGACAAGCGCCGTTGCAATTCCATTGGTGAGCAGCTATGATGACATGGCTGATTTCGTGCTGGAGTTTTTCTTGCCAAAGGATTGCAAAGATGCTGAGAAGCAAGACATGATGCTGAGATTGTCCCGATCTGTGCTTTGGGAATTTCAGAATTGCCGTGTTCCAGCATCTCCTGCAAACGACATTGGAGTCACTTCAGTTAAACTTGTTCAGAAAGAAGAAATTGAAAGATTGCCAAAGCATAGCAACTCGTGGATCTCCAACATAATGGAGGCCCAACAGATGGGTAAAAGGGTTGGAGTGTCATTCGAGTTTGGAAAGGTACCCAAAGAAGAGTTCAAGGTAATAAGTGAATGGGAAAACACCAACTTACCAGGAAAGATGTTTCAGCAAAACTTTGAGTCCAAGCCTTGTGTTGAAGTTGATGCTGAGGATGAAACCTTGCTCGGTCGGTTTGATTTGGTTGGTGATGGGAAGTCGGGGCAGAGGAGGCGGACAAAGACGGAAAAGATAATCAGCTTAGAAGTTCTCAGCCGGTACTTTGCAGGGAGCCTTAAAGATGCTGCTAAAAGTCTTGGTGGTATGTAACTGTTCAATATTATTATCCATAGGATAATTCTAAAAAATGTACGAAACCCCGGGGAAACTTGGTATGAAAATGAAAAAGATAATGTATTTTGGAATAATGTGATTGCGTAAGTAATAGTTTCCTTTAATGGAAAAGATTCCATTTCATACTAAGTTTTCCACTTTGTAGCATTAGTCATGTCCAAATCCTGTCTTTTGCTTGTTTAAACTCTGAACTTTCAATTTTGTATTTGCAGTATGCCCTACAACTCTGAAGAGGATATGCAGGCAGCATGGAATCAATCGGTGGCCATCCCGAAAGATAAAAAAGGTGGGCCATTCTTTGAAGAAACTCCAACTTGTGATGGATACAGTACGAGGAGCAGAGGGGTCGATCCAGATCACCTCGTTCTACAAAAGCTTCCCAGAACTTAATCATAATGAGAACCAATCTGTCTCCTCATCAAAACTTAGTGATCCATCACAACAACTCGTCAACAACATGATGCCATTTGAAGCTGCAACAGAGAAATCTCCATCTTCATCGTGTACACATAGCATCAGTTCAACTACTTCTGGCTCCACAGGGACAAGACAGGATTTAACTGCCACCACTGGACCAAATTGTGGGGATTCCCATTCTCTCCTGTGGGAAGATCCGAGTTTGTTGCTTAAAAGAGCTCGTAGCGATGCTGAGCTGCATGTTTCAACTCTTGAGGAACTGCAACTCCTCACGAGATCCCACAGCCAAAAGATGCTCAATGAACACCTGAACCTTGATGCTCTACCACTACCAAATACCCAGAGCCATATATCAAGGGAAAGGGGCATTCGCCGGGTAAAAGTGGCCTTTGAAGATGAAAAGATTCGATTTAGTCTACAATCGACTTGCACATTTAAGGATTTACAGGAGGAAATTGCGAGACGGTTTTCTATAGAAGACATTAACAGAGTTGATTTCAAGTACCTTGATGATGACGATGAGTGGGTTCTTCTGACGTGCGATGCTGACCTTGAGGAGTGTATGGATATGTACAGGATGTCACAAGGTTCTAACATGATCAGGATTTCAGTTCATCAAGCGAATTCCAATCCTGGATCCAGAGGTTCATTTGGTAGCAGTAATCTATCCCAACACAATCATCTTCAGTAACAATTCAGAACAGGTGATTCAGGAATGTACATTTAGTGATGTTGCCAAAGGCTCTGTCTGCTCGGACATAGGAAGATGTAGAAGCTGTCTTGTCTGTCACTTTTTTGTGTGCTTTCTTTTGTTGTAGAAAACCTAGAACATTAGTGTAATCTATGTGCAGCAAAATGATTCTCTCAGCATGATTTCACTGTGTAGAAATCTTCTCCAGAAGTATGTCACGAACATGCATATTTCCGAACTCCAAAACGTAACAAATAGACATAAGGATGAAAAAAGAGGGTCAACTTCAGTTACAAAGTCTAACCTTAAATTTTGGATGTGATTATGTGTATCCTTACCTGCAAATATCAAATATTGATCATTGTAGAACATAAGTTTTTATGTATGAGTGTCCCAATAATCAAATTCTCGAACTTTCTGTTGCCCCATGCTCGTAATACTTCCTTGACCCCAGCCCTCCTCTATACGCTTGAGAGTTCTCGATACAATTCCACTTCCATCATCTCTGTGAAAGAGAAATGACCATCATTATGAAGTATGTATGATATGATTTTAGCTAACAATCAAACATACTGAGTATGTAACTGTTGGATACATACATTGCAACGTGAGTATGTAAGAGGGATTTTATGTTTAATACTGTCAAACATAAATCGCTTCTATATTTCCAATTGCTATGGATTATCACATATTTGTTTTCCGTCGAAATAAAAAAATAAAAAATTGTTGGTTCATAAATTGATCAACGGGCTACAATTAAGAATATACCTATGTACTGTTGTCTGCCAATTGCTTTGACCAGATATTTTCCGTCTTCTGAGGACTCCAGTTTTTGTTACATCAACTTTTCTAGCAGCCCTACCGTTTGAGGCCATTTCCATCATTATCTCTGTCAGTTCATCTGCTTCTTTCTTGTTTCCTTCATGATTTAATCCATCAATTACCGGCATGAATACGGCAGAATCAAATGCATATCCTTTATCAATCATAATGCGAAGAATGCTAGCAGCATCATACAGCTTCCCTTCCTTACAGAGGCTTTCAATTAGGTCCTTATACAGAAAACCTTCCACATTGCTGTGTCTGTCCAATACCACTTTGAATACCTCTTTAGCTTCTTCAACTTCTCCGGCAGCAAGTAATTCGCTGAACAGCAAACCATAAAGAGCTCCCTTCGGGCCACAGATGTTGATAGCAATATCAAACATCTCTTGAACTTGCACAAAGTCACCTTCCATGCACAAAGCTCTAAGTAGTATTTTGAATGTGCTAACATTTGGCAAGACACCCTTTTGAAGCATCTCATCTAGAAGAACCTTGGCCTCTTCAATTCTATCCACTTCACACAGGCAATTGATGAAAGTATTATAAGTGCTAACATCAGGTGATATCCCTCTTTCTTTCATCTCATCCATCAGTCCATATATTTCGAATACCTGTTTTTTTCTTCCGAACCCTAAAATTAATGAATTGTAAGTCCGAAGACTCCTGCTGCACCCTCTATTTTCCATGTCTTTCAGAACCTGAGAAGCTAATGAAATCTTTCCCTTCTTACAGAAACTGTGCACAAAAGTATCATAAACAGAAGCATCAGGAAGAATTTTTTTACTTTTCATCTCAGCGAACTTCTTTTTAGCTTCATCTAACCTATCAGCCTTGCATAAACCAGTGATGATGGTCGAATATGTAATCAAGTTGGGAAGGCATTTATTGTCGTTGTTACTTCCATCAACCAGAGTGTCAGACAAATTTCCCACATTACCAAGAGCAGCACTTCCTTGAGTCCACATTTCATTCACAACCTCAATTGCCTTGTTCAGTTCCCCTCTCGTGCACAAATTATCAATCACTAAATTACAGGTCACTGTATCCATGCCATAACCTTTCTCATTCATTTTAGCCAGCAACTTCTCAGCTTCCGAAATCTTTCCCTCTTTGAAAAGACTCCGCAGCAAGATGTTGCATATATAAGTATTAGGAGAGCAACCATTCCTCATCATTAGCTGGAGCATAGAGCTCGCTTGCAACACATTCCCTGTAGTGCAATAGCCGTGGGCTAAGGTAGTATAAGTAATGGTGTCTGGTGACACACCACAACTTCTCATCAAATCCACTACCTTCCTAGCATCAGAAATCATGGCATTTTTGCATAGCCCATCAATCACGATATTATAAGTATAAATACTAGGTTGAAATCCTCCTTTTATCATCTCCTCGATAACTTGCAATCCCTCCAAGATTTTTCCTTTCCTAATTAATCCTGACAACCATACATTATAGCTCTGCAATGTCATAAACCCAGCCTTTTTCTTCATTGCATCAAGGAGACTTGTGGCTTCCTCCCACATTCCTTCTTTGCAGAACCCCTCAAGAATCAAATTGTATGTCAGTACATTGGGTCGGGGCAACCCGAAATGTATGTCCATTTCCATGTCTCTGAAAATCCTAGAAGCTTCAAGAACTTTACCTGCACTGCATAGAGCTGATATCCTAGAATTAAAAGTAACAACATTTGGATTCAAACCTTCACTTCTCATCCTCTCTACCAACTTTTCCGCTGTATTGGTATCACCTTCTTTGCAGAAGCTAGAGATCAGAGTGTTGTACACAACTGCATTGAGCACTAACCCTGAACTCCTCACCTCATCCAAAATCTCCAGTCCCTTCTTATTAAGCCCAGCTCGACAGTACCCTCGAACCATAATCCCAAAACTATACACATTAGGCTTACAACCTTTGTCAAACATTCTATCAAACAGGTTCCTGGCATCATCCACGCGATCGGCGTCACAGAGCGCACTTATAAGCAAGTTAAAAGTGTAAGTCTGAGGAGTTACCCCAGCAAGAACCATATCCTTGTACAACCAAAGAACACAATCCACATCGTTCTTCCTCAGAGACATTTCGACAAGCACGTTGTAGACATAAGCTGAAGGCGGCTTTTCAGGAAACCTGGAGCGAAGCGACTTGAAATGCGAGACGGCTTTGTCGACAAGACCGGAATGTGCTAGCGACATTATTAGGGAAATTAGAGGAGATTGATCGGGTTGAGGTTGGGAGAGGAGCAGCTGATGGAGGTGGTCGATTTCTGGAAGCATGTTGGCGTTGATAAGGATGCGGGAAATGATGGGCGCTGATCGGACGACGCCGCCGAGGGTGGGTGAAGAGGAGGCAACACGCTTGAAGAGCAGCCATGCGATGGATGGGTTGTTGATGTTCTTGTACAGTGCTCTGGCAAGTTTCGTACTTTGCTCCATGCAACCTCCAAGCTCTGTCCCGTGGAAAGAAACTGAACTATTCGGACACAAGGGGTAAAATCGTCCAATACTAGTATTAATTTGTACATCGCACCCTGATGTTTATACCATTGTAAATAACACCCTAATCTCCATAACCTTGACAAATCTTTCCCAGAACTCTTTCAAAGCTCAAAGCAACTATATTAAATATTTACCTTACAATTTCTATACCTATACATACAACATAAAAAGAGACCTACTTCTTATACATGTTTGTATGAAAATTGTAAACCAGCATTTGCTTGTTTTGACATCACATTTGTTGTGTTCTCGACAGTTTTAAAATGGTTAGAAATTTGAATGCTATAGTTATAGAAATTTTTATAGTATTTACAAATAATATTACTATACAAACTTTCATATTTTTTTTATTCGGGATTCACATTCGATTAATCATCATTCATAGTTGCCATTCAGTTTCGTTTTTTATATCATATTTCAAGTTTACAAAAGTTGAGATTTTTCTATATAATAACATAATTCAAATTAACAACCATTTTGTCAAATGTTAATAGGTAGTTAGGGCTGACAATTTATGACACGACACGATCTGCTTTAAAGTGTATATAAGTTTGATTTTAACAGATCTTGTGTCCAAACAACTCTTATACGTTTAGACACGATTAATAATCATGTCTAAACACATCATATATGCATATATCTGTATAAACACGATTAACTAATCGTGGCGTATATACATGTGACACGTTTAGACACATTTAAGTATAACAATAATAATAAAATATTGACATACCCTCTTACTTTTTAATATTGAACTTTGAATACATTACTTTGTATATATGAATTTGTGTATATATCTACTTTAAACCGTATATGAGTTTGACCTTAAAGGATCCTGTGTCTAAACAACTCTTATACATTTAGATACAATTAATATTCGTGTCGTGTTTGTATTTAAAGTTTTGAAACATTTTTCAGACTTATCCGTTTAGACGCGAGACACGACACGATTATCAGTAGTGCATTATTTGCCCAGGGTAGGGCAGGTAGGCTTGTCCAAATGAGTCGGTTCGGACGAACTGGTCTGGAACTGGTTTGGTTCGAACCGGTTCAGTCGAACTAGTTTCAAAATCAGACCAGTGTTTTTAGCCTTCAAATAGAACAGTTCAAAATAGTACCAAAAATCCAGTTCGACTCGACTCATTTTTTGATACTGTTTTATACTTAAATTTAAATCAAACCACTTTAAATCTATATAATTTTAGAACCGGTTTGAAGCAAAATCAACTAAACCAGTCTGAAATTAAATCAAACCTAGAGATGTCTTCAATAAACCAAACCTAGAGATATATTGGACTCTCGTATGTTGATGTTGGATAGGATTTTAGTCGGTTGTGGAACAGATTTTCAATCGGTTCAGTGTGTTTTTCAGTCGGTTCAGTATATTTTTCAGTCGGTTCAGTATATTTTTCAGTCGGTTCAGTGTTTTTTCAGCCGGTTCAGTGTTTTTCAGTTGGTTCAATATTTTTTCAGACGGTTCAGTGTGTTGGACAAGATTTTCAGCCGGTTTAGGTTCAGTTTGAACCAGATTATTTCCGAACCAAAATTGTTATAAAAAAAACAGAACAGAACAGTTCAAACCGGTTTTGAATCGGTTCGAACCAGATCAGTTCTTTTTTCCTTAAACCAGACCAGTTTTTTAGAAACAGAAAAATGTACTGTTTTTTTTCAAACCAGACCAGTTCAGTTCAGAACCGGTTCAACCCCGATCCGGTTCATGAACAAGCCTAAGGGCAGGTAAGTTCGGTACTTTCAGTTGTCTACTTTTTTGTCTTCTTCTACATCGTGGAATGCAAGTCAGATTTAGTTTCTGTTGACTCTTCACCTTCACGTGTGAAGTGTGGGCATATGGGGAAAAAGCAATCATTAAAAAATAAAAATTCAATATTTTTCTTAAAATAATTAATTAATAGTGACGTCATTTCTAAAGTTTTTTTTTTTCAAGAAGATCCTAAGCAACTGAAGAGATATATATCTTCCAACATAATGCTGCAAAGACTCACACAGACAGACAAGAGGTGTAAACATAGTGATATATTTTCACTAGTAACCCATTCTTCAGAGAGGCAAGAGCGAGTCAGAACAGACCAAAGATACCTTCTTTTATAAGAATGGAAAAATGGGATGTAGAAGTATCTATTTACACAGAAGAATAAAATCCCGACCCCGATGTAAGAGACTAACCACGCTATAGTGAAGAGAGAAGTGATTTTTATTCTTCTTCTTAGGCTAAAAGAATACAGCAGAGACTACTACCTTGGGAGAGACAGAAGAATCATATTTGATGTCGCAGATGCGGAAATATGGGTTCTCAAACTTGATGTGTTTAGACCAGTACTGTTGGTACTTGGAGACAGCCAAATCCAACCAGGGCTTGTAGTTTCCATTATAGTGAATCACAGCTCCATTTTCTATCTCTGTCTGGTTCAGGACGGGGTCGTAACCAAGTCCTAACACGTGCCATCTCCGCTCGAGGGGATAGGTCAGGTTGTAGAAGGTGATCAGTCCAGGGGGCAATGTCCCAAGCTTCCATAGAGTTCGATCCTCATTCTGCATACACAATTGAAAGATCATATTAGCAAAATTTCATAATGTTTTAGAATTTGTAAGCATAGACCCAACAAAGGCTAGAGATTTGTACCATATCTTGCCACCGATGGTAAATTCCTGTGATATTCCGCTTCTTCCATTCCTTGAGGTCAAAGATATTCATACCAAATGCCCAGCCACAAGCATTTGGATCAAAGTGATTGAAGATTTTGGGATTAGAGAAGTTGAGGTACTTGTCGAATCTATGGAAACTCTCCTTGCAGGTCTCGACAGCACCATTTACCATCCCGTGCAAATCAATTGACCACAAAGGAGTCAGATCCTTCTGAACTACAATATCATCATCCAAGAACAGAATCTTGTCCAGTTGTGGATAAACTTCAGGAAGGTAGAACCGAAGATGATTCAGCATTGACAAATATTTAGGGTTTCTGTACTTAAGATGGTCGACCCCAACTGAAAGAGACGAAGCTTCATTTGCTTTGAAGTAGTATTCCTTGACCTGTGCAGATTCGAGCTGCCTTAGAACAGAGCAGTACGAAGAGTTAAGCCACTTGAAACTATCGATATTCTCCACATGAATAGTTGCTTTTGCTGGGGAATTGACCAGAAACCACATCTTCATTGCTGCAAAGTTGAGCTTATCTGTGACAATATGGAATACATGTTTCTCAGGTTCATCAGCGTGCTGCGTTGTAGAGTTGACCACCACGGAAGTTGCCAGGACATTATCTGAGAAAATTGCATAGTGGTAGAGAGAAGGATCTTCGATCTTCTTCTTGTTATCAACTTCCATGATTTCAAGACCTTTAGAGTAGTAGTAATAATCTGCTGCAAGCTGCAGAGAAAGGCAGTGCAATGGTCTCGGAACTGTTTTTGCAGCTAGTTGTATCAAGAATGTACTCTTCTTCTTTGCAGTGATGATGTCTTCTTCTGTAGACTGTAGCATAGCTCTTAATTTCCGTGCAATTACAAGGCAATCGTATAGCTGATCCTTTGCAAGAGAAAGCATGTGACCCATGACTTTTGCTTGATCAAGCGCACTAGAGAGATTTTGCAGGGAGGGTGTATGTTAGTTGCAGCTAAAAATTCCAGGGAATAATGAAGAAGAAAAATATGAATCTTACTTCGGGTTGAGATCAATATCAGTAGTTGCTTCGCCAATAACTTGCTGATTTTTCCTCACCTGTGCGATAATAGAATTGTAGAGATCGTTCTCGTTCTTAGACTTGGTAATGGTAGCATAAGCTTTTGCCATTATGATTTGGTCTCTCATCAGTCTCAAAGTTGAATCAGATTTAGGGTTTTCATGATCTCTCCTCCAGATGCTATACTTTCCCTTAGCTGTAGTATTAAGACTTTTAGCTCGTTCAATTGCTGCAGTAACCATATGCTCATCTTTTTCTTTGTCTTGCTGAATCATCTCTGCAGTTCTTCGCTCCCTTCTCTCCTTTCTCAACATCTGAAGGAACAAAACGGGTTATAGATCGAACCACTAACGCAGCTCAGTGTACTGTGGTCAAATCATGTCTGCATATATTTACCCAACGCTTGAGCTTCACAGGACTGAACGATGAGGAATGTTGATTTTGAATTCCACCTTCAGATATGATCCCAGATTGATTGCTTGGGGTTGTTTGCATCTGAAGCAGATTTACTATCAGTTGCTAATGTGATGAGGAGAAAAAGGGGAATGGGTAAACAGAACAGATTGTTAAGTGAAGCTCACTATACTCACCGACAGATTGTTAAACGAGTATAGTGGAAATTTCCTCAGCTTCCCATGATTTCTATCAACTCGGTTTTCCCATACCCAGGAAGAAGATAAGTCTTTCATTTTCACAATACCAAGGCGAATGGTGCCAGATTTGTCGCTGTACGTTGCAACAATATCAATATCCTGTATGAAATGGATGAAGATAAGAATCATATTTGCCTTCTGCCAAAACACAGCATTCCGCTACACACCTCTTGATATCGTGAATTGCCAACATCAGCACCGGAAGAACTGTCACGTTGTTCCTGACCAGGTAGAGATCTGATATTAGAACAAGAACCGCAATTGAATGAATTGTCTATGATTCATTTCGCATGTATGACATAATGATGATGGTTAAAGAACAGTAGCTTGATTTGGGTATGTCTTGTGCAAGAACAATAATAATGAATGTGCTACATTTAAGAGTTAGCAACTTGAGAGTCGTATGCTTCATCAAACAGCTTCAGAATGTTCAGCTCACATTTGATGAAACGAGCAAAACCTAGTGTGATATATATAGCAGTTAATAAAATGAGGTGCTGTTGAAAATATCATCATAGTGAGAATCTTCTTAGTCCATCTTATCAAAATATATTTGCATTTAAACCACATTACCAAATAGTGTACCTGTTGGCGAAATATATTTACATTGTATGATTAAGAGATCAACGGCAAAACGCTGTATCCAAGAAAATAGATAGTCAAAGCATTTCTGTGAAAAAGAGTTTTACCTTTCTGGCATTACAGCAATCACAGTCGTAAAAGAATGGGGATCTGACGTTGTCTCTCTGACTGGAATCAGAAAATCACAACCCAAAATCATTATCAATTGATTGAATAGTTAAAGATTTCAAACGAAGCACTAAAGAGTGGATAATTGTATCAAAGGAGATGCAGAAATGAAAGAGAAGGTGACTATTCCAATCATCTTACATGGTAATGGTGTCTGATCCGTTCGTTCCAGCATACGCAACACGAGCGAGCATCTGCATGATGCAAAGAAAGAAAGATATTAATTCAAGATTTCCATTTGCAGTAATTGATTGTCGAAATGAGCACGTAGCAAATACAACTCATAAGGATCTAAAGAATCTTCCAATCCAAATATTAGAAATGCTCGCTGAACCAGCCACGAGTGAAAACTTCAATCAATCAGAGAAGTATACGTGACTGACCAGTAACAAACAGGCGATGAGCGAAGATCTCGAAGTCGAGAAGGCTCTCGGAGAAGCTCTCATGGCGAACATACATGTGTCTAGTGTGGGAGAGCGAGGGAAGAGCTTCGAACCGCCTGATTCGTCGGCCACCGGACAGCGGCAATGTATCTTGGCCCACAGGTCACGTCGCTAGGGAGGAATTGAACTGCAGATAGAGAAGACGATGAAGCAATGGCGATACCCTTCCGCTCTTCGTCGGTTTTCCTCAAGGGAGGCCACTCGGAAGACATAGCAGAGCCATGCGCGTGGAGGGAATACAATATCACGCGCCACTCGCACGAATAGTGGTTTCCCTCCATCTCTCACCACCGACTCTTTAATTCTATTGCACTGGGCCAATGGAAGATAGCTTGACCATGCAGGGGTGTCAAAATTGACCCAACACGTGTTAATCCGCTCACGAATCATGTTTGTTTAAGATTTTTTTGATTCACGCGTCATTTTGACACGATCCATGATGACTCGTGAAAACACGGATAAGTTTGAGTCAGAAGTTTTGACTCATGAGTTTTGACCCATAAAAGTATATATTATTAAATAATAATTAGAGGTTTTACTTTACACCCGTGACCCATGGATTAATCGTGACCCATGGGTCAGATGTTTCTGGTTTTATAACCGAGGGTGAGTCGAACATATCAGTCTGGCCCGCGGGTCAAGGAGGTTGAATGGGTCTGACCCATGCCTTACTATTACTGACAGGTTAGTCTGACCTGTGGGTTGATCCACGCATCAGGTTACGATTATTGACTCATACAAATATATGGGTCGTGTTTGGGTCAAACAATTTCTGACACGATCCATGGGTCAACCCAACCCGCAAATTGACACCCATGGACCCAGCCCAACCTTTACAAGAATACAGTTGTACCCCTCACGTTTATTGATGTAGCTAAGTATCCCCAAAAATTCTTGAATATTTCAATTTGCACCTTTATTCTCTTTCAAATACATTATACAACCCAAGTAACATTAACTCTTACTAGTTTTTATCTCACCATCACCATACATTTAAGTAATAATTAATAAAGTAAAAACATACATTTTTTCTGCCTAAATCTAAACTAAAATGCTCCCAATGTTACAATGAGTCAATGACCTTTCCCACAATAGACCTAACAATTAAGGCACAATTTCTCTATACAGAAGAAAACCTTACAAAGCTACAAGTACAACCCACATGCTAATGGCTTGTCTCCTCGTATAAACCCTTCCCTCGAGTCCAATCCTACTCGTTCGCGCTTGCCATAATTCTAATGCAACCCGAATCATGAAAATGTATGTGGAATTAGGATAATTCAAGTGTTTCTCAAAGCTGCAATGCTAAATCTGGTTGTGCTGATTCGCCTCTAGCTGCAAAACTAGGAGAGGTAGGACAGTTGAACCTGACATTGAGATCCGGTGGTGCCGAACCGGGTCTCTGCTGCTCTGATTTATGCTGCAAAGCATTATAGTCTTCCTTGTTCGAACTAGGGTTTGGGTGATGATGGAAACTGAGACTAGGAGGCTTCAAGCCTCCTCCAATCATCTTCCCCATATGAGCTGCAATGTTATTGTAACTCAACGAACTGTTAAATCCATTACTCCCAGGGTGGATTACATTCTGATGACCCTGAGGCTTTGATATGATCAAGCCACTTCCTTCTACAGCTTCTTCCTTATGGCGAAGAGGTAGTGAAGCTTTAGGGTTTAGATCATTGCTCGATGGGTCTTTGGCGTTTTCTCTTGAGTGAATGACAGGGTTCTCAACTTCCGGCAGTGCTGAATTTGCAGTGGTGGAGAAAGGCCATAAAGATGAGGGCTTGGCATCAGGTTCTGAGGATGGCTGTAGCCGTGGTGGCGAGAGATCGTTTTCTCCAACCCACCCAGGCCCGAACTCAACTCCTGAAGGCAGAGACTTCTCTATCATTTTAGAAGCCATTTTCCATGCAACTGGACCCAGGTCTGCAGCAAAACGAGCTAGGCTCCTCGCATAACCATGACCTGAATGCAGACCGACCTGAGCAAAGCAAATCCCAAGAGCAAACCGTGAGAAACTATACAGTTTCCTTAATTAGTAAGATATTTCACTTTCTCGGTAAAGTTAAAACCTTCATAGATGTTAATTTGAGGACCACTTGACCTACTGCCCTAACTAAAGGCTCGAGTTTGTAAGTGCAGAAATGGTTTGATAATATTATCTTCAATAAACTAGCACTGCTCTATGCAAACCAAGGAGAAAATTCCTCATTTGAGTGCTTGAAAATACAAATTAAACCATTTAGATTGAGTATCTCAAACTTTTTTTAAAGCCTTTTTTTTCTTCTAACATCGAATAAATGAACCGCATTCTGTCCAACTATTCAGCACAGTTACATACCGTCATCAGCTGCTTCCGCTCCCTGCTAAAGGTAGCTAACACAGACGTCTCGTCCCCAGAATCGGACTGATTGTATGTGCTACGTCTGTCCTCATCAGTTACTGTTTGTTTCTTCCCCCATTTCATTGGGATGCCTTTCGATGAGAAACCTGCAGAAATATAATAAATTTGATAATAAACACAACAGATATTATAGATATATGTCAAGGGAATTCTTCCAATCTCATTGTCAATTACACAAACCTGCATTCACGTCATTTTGGTCATATCTATACTGTGATGCCCAATTTGCATAGACATCGTTAATTCGAGGTCGTCCAGAAGAGTTTGCATGATCTGACTTGTCTATATGAAATTGTGGCTTTCTCAGATCATAGTTTCCTGAGACTGCATTTTCTCCCCCAGTAGCAAGAGTAGCATCTGAAGAAGCAGAGTGATCCAGTGGTGGCCTTCCTGCTGGCTTTTTCAGATTTTTAGTTGGTGGCCGACCTCTTCTTTTTGGCTCTGGGAAAGCAATGTTACCTTCACTGTCTTGCCGTAGATTTTCAAAGCTCTTTCTCGCAAGCTCTTGTATGGCCCGTGCCTACAAGTAAAATGATTTCAGCTAAGATGGGAAAAATTTACAATATTTGGAAAGCTACAAGTGGGAATGTAAGAATACCTGTCGAAAATATACAGTTTCGGGAGCATTGTACCGCATTGCATTAGAGCAGATCAAGAAAACATCACTCTGCACAGCATTTTGTCGAATATTAAGTTTTATGCCAAAGAAGATGAAACTTAGAACCTATCACACAAAATCACACAAACAATGCGTGTGAACCACAGTACTTCATTCTAAATCAAGCCCTTCCCATGAAAGTATGAAATTGTTCAATAAATGACTCAAACCTGCGTTGCAATTACTACAATACTAATGCAGTACAAATCCTATAAATCAGATTGGAAAAGGCAGAGAGGCAGAGCACCAAAAGTGCAAATTTGATTATGGAAAATAGACATTTTGGATTAGTGATGGCACAAGGACCAAAGATACTTCCGTTGGTATTAGCAGCTTGTTTAAATAAAGCGGCAAGACAGATTTATCGGCACAGATTACTCAGTATAAAGCAGACACGAACCTCGAACTGCTCCAATTTGGCATAAGCTTCACTGTCAAGTTTCTTTTTCACGGTTCCAAAATCCATAGGGTGCTCGATAATTTCATGGTAGTCTGGGAGCTAAATATAACATCATGCTGAAACTATTAGACAGAATAGAGAACAGTAAAAGGGCCACATGTCTGAAGTAGTTAATGCATCATTACTTCCATAACTTACTTCTTCGGGGTCCACTGGTTCAGAGAACACACCATACGTGTCCTTTCTGAAATGGAACCAAAAAACAACTCAGCAATCAGAAATTTAGAGCCACGCGAAAGTAATAAAGTGACATCTGAAAATCGCCAAATACTCACTTTTGAATCCTGTCAAGTACAGAAAGTAACAGCTTTTTGTCAAGCAAAGGAGCTCCCACTTTCGAACCCAACTGAATCCCTGCGAAACAACGTCAGGCTAAACAATCAACTCACAGTTCCAATTTCCAACATAAATAAGAAATTTGGACAACACGGTCAAGATTCAAGCCTAACCTTGGTTGGTACTCGCGGATTTGGACAGGTTTTCTCCCTGTAAAGTTCGATTAAACTCCAGTTACTAGAATATAGAAATACGAGATGGGGCTCTGCTTTACTGTTGCTATTACGGATAACGATTATAGAACAATGGAAAAAGTAACCAAGGAAAGGCGAAGCAGAGTTGCAAAACTGTGAACAATTAGAATTATTATAATTAAAGAAAAGACAAAATTTGAACTTTTGCTCTGAAACGTGACGGTCAAATCATTATTCGCTTATAGTAGAATGGTAAATATTGGAATAATGGCAAAATATATACAGCATAAACGTAAACCAATTACACTTCACAAAATTTAAAGCTTCCCATATTTACTGGAAGTCAACACCCTTTCGCTTCAGTGCAACTGATCTCCCAATTATTATTTAGCATCGAATGTCCCGAATTCCAAGGACAGAGTTTCAAAATCGAGTCAGCGTATATTTTCGCGGAAGTACAAAGAAACGACAAATTCGCAATTTATCTGAAATATAAGCCTGGGACAAGCCAGAAATAGCAGAAATGGTGCACTAGGGTTCTTGATTTGAGTCGAAAAAAAAACTCTTTTGTTACGGAATTGCCCTAAACTGGAGCAACTCACCTTTTCAATTTCAGCGAAACCAGATCCATCGCCAATTGCCGCGATCTTGCGTTTCTTCTGATTTTGTGTCGCATCCTCCTCCTCCCCCTCTGAATCCGATCCTCCCTGGTCACCAGAGCTTGAATTCAGCAACTTAACGACAAGCTTGAGCTTCTTCTCCCGCCGCCCCCTGCCAGATGAAATCTTCTCGTCGTCTTCGTCTTTAATGGAAGTATCCTCCGGCGAGGAGGAGTCCGCGGCAGGGTTTCGGCGGGAGGACCTGCGTGGTGGAGTGGGAATGGCATGGTTATGATTCTGCCTGGGTTTGAGTACTGAATTATCTCGCTGCTCGTTCTCGTTCTGCTCCTGGATTCTGCGCTTCTGGAGATCCAGAAGAGAAGGTCTACCCTTTTTCTTCGTCTTCTTCTCCACTACCTTACCCATCCTCTCCAGTTTCTCTCTCCTCTTCCTCACCTGTTTCTCTCTCCTCTCTCTCTCTCCGCTGTTTCTCTCTCCGCATAGAGAGACAAGCAGGGGATTATTTTCTTTATTATTATTATCATTAATTTTACGCTTTATTATAGAAATATCAATTACATCCCTAAACTCTTTGTTTCTCTAAATTTACTCCTAAACTGCTGTCTTTATGTCAAATACGGACCCTAATGTTTGAAAATGTTCTAATATTTCATAAAATTTTCATTGCATTGCATTAACTTAAGTGTTAAATACCAAATTGCTACCCGAATTTTGAACATTTTACAAATCGCTACCTAAACTTTTAATTTTCAAAAGTTGTTATCTTAACTTTGGACAAATGTGCAAATAGTTATCTCTGTCTAATTTACCGTCAATTGTGGACGGAAAACACCATGTGTCGGTCACGTGTTTCCGTCAAAAGCAGTAACTGCAGAATTCACAAAAGCAGTGACACCAACACGTGACCGACACGTGTTGGTTTCTGTCCACAATTGACGGTAAATTGGACAGAGATAACTATTTACATCTTTGTCCAAAGTTGAGGTAACCGTTTTTTAAAATTCAAAGTTTTTTTAAAATTGGACAGAGGTAACTATTTACATCTTTGGTCTTGACTTCTGGAGGACCGAGACCGACCTCGGCCAAAAAAGCTCGCCTAAGTCGGTCTTTCTTGACTCGGGTCGGTCTCGGTTCTAGACCGAATCTACCCCCCCCCCCCCCCCCCCCAAAAAAAAAAAAAATGAATTTGTCCAAATACAAACATCATTGGAATCAAAGTAACAAAATTACAAAGTACAAATCAAAGTAACAAATCAACCAAGTAACAAACATACAAAGTTCATTTTCTCCAATAGTTCCAAACATACATCATTGATGTTTAAGGTTTGCATAGTAAATTCGGTATGGTCTGGTCCTAATCGGGCTTTTGGGAAAAAAGCCCGAGATCGATACCGTCCTTGAAGAAAAAAAACGTCCGCTCGGTCTCGGTCCTACTCGGTCCGGTCTTGTCGGGAATTCGGTCAAATCGTCTTTTTTTATCACCCATATGTAAAGCCATGGTTAATAACCACAGTTATTTTAATAGTTATAGTATTGAAAATTGTACTTGTAATGGTTATGGTATGTGGTTTAAAAATATGGTATGGTGATGGTATTTGTCATACTCGTACCATACCCTAACCATCGACAACTCTAATCTAAGTTACACACTTATTTGAATGTATTTAAATTAGGGTGTGCAATTGGCCAAAAGGAATTAGGGTGAGCACGAGCGAGACAATTTTTTACAAGAGTCATTACATCAAAGTTAATTGTTTGTAACAATTAAAACAAATCAAATAAAAGCGCATTAACTTAATGAGACTTAAATGAGAATGTAATTCAAATGGTAAAGTGTTCGTTTAACAGGAGGTATGTGAATCATACTTCGTATATGCTCAGTTAAATTTAATATAAAAACACCATTTTTTGTGTGTGTTTTTTGCCGTGACCATTTTTCGTTTGCTCCCCATTTTTCACCATTTAAAAAAAAATTCTAAAAAATAATATCAAAATGAAATTTCTTTAACTTTGTAAGAATTTTGCTCTCGTTGAGAGTTGAACTCAAGACCTCCCGCTTACTAAACGGGTGCTCTAACCAACTGAGCTACGAGAGCCATTGCATTCATAATAATTACATCAAAGTTAATTGTTTGTAATAGTTAAAACAAATCAAATAAAATCGCATTAACTTAATGAGACATAAATGAGAATGTAATTCAAATGGTAGAGTGTTCGTTTAACAGGAGGTATGTGAATCATACTTCATATATGCTCTGTTAAATTTAATATAAAAACACCATTTTTCGTGTGTGTGTTTTGTCGTGATCATTTTTCGTTTGCTCCCCATTTTTCACCATTTGAAAAAAAAAACTCTAAAAAACAATATCAAAATGAAATTTCTTTAACTTTGTAAGAATGTTGCTCTCGTTGAGAGTTGAACTCAAGACCTCCCGCTTACTAAACGGGTGCTCTAACCAACTGAGCTACGAGAGCCATTACATTCATAATAATTACATCAAAGTTAATTGTTGCTCCCCATTTTTCACCATTTGAAAAAAAAACTCCAAAAAACAATATCAAAAAGAAATTCCTTTAAGTTTGTAAGAATGTTGCTCTCGTTGAGAGTTGAACTCAAGACCTCCCGCTTACTAAACGGGTGCTCTAACCAACTGAGCTACGAGAGCCATTACATTCATAATAATTACATCCAAGTTAATTGTTTGTAACAATTAAAACAAATCAAATAAAATCGCATTAATTTAATGACACTTAAATGAGAATGTAATTCAAATGGTAGAGTGTTCGTTTAACAGGAGGTACGTGGATCATACTTCGTATATCCTCAGTTAAATTTAATAAAAAAACACCATTTTTCGTTTGCTCATAATTTGAAGAAAAAAAAATTCCAAAAAATAATATCAAAACAAAATGCATTTACCTTTGTAAGAATGTTGCTCTCGTTGAGAGTTGAACTCAAGACCTCCCGCTTACTAAACGGGTGCTCTAACCAACTGAGCTACGAGAGCCATTACATTCATAATAATTACATCAAAGTTAATTGTTTGTAACAGTAAAAACAAATCAAATAAAAGCTCATTAACTTAATGAGACATAAATGAGAATGTAGTTCAAATGTTAGAGTGTTCGTTTAACAGGAGGTATGTGAATCATACTTCGTATATACTGAGTTAAATTTAATATAAAAACACCATTTTTCGTGTGTTTTTTGGCGTGACCATTTTTTCTTTGCTTCACCATTTTTCACCATTTGAAAAAAAAAACTCTAAAATACAATATCAAAATGAATTTTCTTTAACTTTGTCAGAATGTTGCTCTCGTTGAGAGTTGAACTCAAGACCTCCCGCTTACTAAACGGGTGCTCTAACCAACTGAGCTATAAGAGCCATTACATTCATAATAATTACATCCAAGTTAATTGTTTGTAACAATTAAAACAAATCAAATAAAAGCGCATTAATTTAATGACACTTAAATAAGAATGTAATTCAAATGGTAGAGTCTTCGTTTAACAAGAGGTACGTGGATCATACTTCGTGTATCCTCAGTTAAATTTAATATAAAAAACACCATTTTTCGTTTGCTCATAATTTGAAGAAAAAAAAACTCCAAAAAATATTATCAAAACAAAATGTGTTTACCTTTGTAAGAATGTTGCTCTCGTTGAGAGTTGAACTCAAGACCTCCCGCTTACTAAACGGGTGCTCTAACCAACTAAGCTACGAGAGCCATTACATTCATAATAATTACATCAAAGTTAATTGTTTGTAACAGTTAAAACAAATCAAATAAAAGCTCATTAACTTAATGAGACATAAATGAGAATGTAATTCAAATGTTAGAGTGTTCGTTTAATAGGAGGTATGTGAATCATACTTCGTATATGCTCAGTTAAATTTAATATAAAAACACCATTTTTCGTGTGTGTTTTTTGGCGTGACCATTTTTCGTTTGCTCACCATTTTTCACCATTTGAAGAAAAAAAACTCTAAAATACGATATCAAAATGAAATTTCTTTAACTTTGTAAGAATGTTGCTCTCGTTGAGAGTTGAACTCAAGACCTCCCGCTTACTAAACGGGTGCTCTAACCAACTGAGCTACGAGAGCCATTACATTCATAATAATTACATCAAAGTTAATTGTTTGTAATAGTTAAAACAAATCAAATAAAAGCGCATTAACTTAATGAGACATAAATGAGAATGTAATTCAAATGGTAGAGTGTTCGTTTAACAGGAGGTATGTGAATCATACTTCGTATATGCTCAGTTAAATTTAATATAAAAACACCATTTTTCGCGTGTGTGTTTTGTCGTGATCATTTTTCGTTTGCTCACCATTTTCACCATTTGAAAAAAATAACTCTAAACAAAAAATATCAAAATGAAATTTCTTTAACTTTGTAAGAATGTTGCTCTCGTTGAGGGTTGAACTCAAGACCTCCCGCTTACTAAACGGGTGCTCTAACCAACTGAGCTACAAGAGCCATTACATTAATAATAATTACATCCAAGTTAATTGTTTGTAACAATTAAAACAAATCAAATAAAAGCGCATTAATTTAATGACACTTAAATGAGAATGTAATTCAAATGGTAGAGTGTTCGTTTAACAGGAGGTATGTGGGTCATACTTCGTATATCCTCACATAAATTTAATATAAAAAACACCATTTTTCGTTTGCTCACCATTTGAAAAAAAAAACTTCAAAAAACAATCTCAAAACGAAATTCTTTTAACTTTGAAATTATGTTGCTCAATTTGAGAGTTGAACTCAAGACCTCCTGCTTACTAAATGTGTGCTCTAACCAACTGAGCTACGAGAGCCATTACATTCATAATAATTGCATCAAAGTTAATTATTTGTAACGATTTAAACAAATCAAATAAAATCGCATTAATTAAATGACACCTAAATGAGAATGTAATTCAAATGGTAGAGTGTTCGTTTAACAAGAGGTATGTGGGTCATACTTCGTATATTCTCAGATAAATTTAATATAAAAAACACAATTTTCCGTTTGCTCACCATTTGAAAAAAAAAACTCCAAAAAACAACATCAAAATAAAATTCCTTTAATTTTGTAAGAATGTTGCTCTCGTTGAGAGTTGAACTCAAGACCTCCCGCTTACTAAACGGGTGCTCTAACCAACTGAGCTACGAGAGCCATTACATTCATAATAATTACATCAAAGTTAATTGTTTGTAACAGTAAAAACAAATCAAATAAAAGCTCATTAACTTAATGAGACATAAATGAGAATGTAGTTCAAATGTTAGAGTGTTCGTTTAACAGGAGGTATGTGAATCATACTTCGTATATACTGAGTTAAATTTAATATAAAAACACCATTTTTCGTGTGTTTTTTGGCGTGACCATTTTTTCTTTGCTTCACCATTTTTCACCATTTGAAAAAAAAAACTCTAAAATACAATATCAAAATGAATTTTCTTTAACTTTGTCAGAATGTTGCTCTCGTTGAGAGTTGAACTCAAGACCTCCCGCTTACTAAACGGGTGCTCTAACCAACTGAGCTATAAGAGCCATTACATTCATAATAATTACATCCAAGTTAATTGTTTGTAACAATTAAAACAAATCAAATAAAAGCGCATTAATTTAATGACACTTAAATAAGAATGTAATTCAAATGGTAGAGTCTTCGTTTAACAAGAGGTACGTGGATCATACTTCGTGTATCCTCAGTTAAATTTAATATAAAAAACACCATTTTTCGTTTGCTCATAATTTGAAGAAAAAAAAACTCCAAAAAATATTATCAAAACAAAATGTGTTTACCTTTGTAAGAATGTTGCTCTCGTTGAGAGTTGAACTCAAGACCTCCCGCTTACTAAACGGGTGCTCTAACCAACTAAGCTACGAGAGCCATTACATTCATAATAATTACATCAAAGTTAATTGTTTGTAACAGTTAAAACAAATCAAATAAAAGCTCATTAACTTAATGAGACATAAATGAGAATGTAATTCAAATGTTAGAGTGTTCGTTTAATAGGAGGTATGTGAATCATACTTCGTATATGCTCAGTTAAATTTAATATAAAAACACCATTTTTCGTGTGTGTTTTTTGGCGTGACCATTTTTCGTTTGCTCACCATTTTTCACCATTTGAAGAAAAAAAACTCTAAAATACGATATCAAAATGAAATTTCTTTAACTTTGTAAGAATGTTGCTCTCGTTGAGAGTTGAACTCAAGACCTCCCGCTTACTAAACGGGTGCTCTAACCAACTGAGCTACGAGAGCCATTACATTCATAATAATTACATCAAAGTTAATTGTTTGTAATAGTTAAAACAAATCAAATAAAAGCGCATTAACTTAATGAGACATAAATGAGAATGTAATTCAAATGGTAGAGTGTTCGTTTAACAGGAGGTATGTGAATCATACTTCGTATATGCTCAGTTAAATTTAATATAAAAACACCATTTTTCGCGTGTGTGTTTTGTCGTGATCATTTTTCGTTTGCTCACCATTTTCACCATTTGAAAAAAATAACTCTAAACAAAAAATATCAAAATGAAATTTCTTTAACTTTGTAAGAATGTTGCTCTCGTTGAGGGTTGAACTCAAGACCTCCCGCTTACTAAACGGGTGCTCTAACCAACTGAGCTACAAGATCCATTACATTAATAATAATTACATCCAAGTTAATTGTTTGTAACAATTAAAACAAATCAAATAAAAGCGCATTAATTTAATGACACTTAAATGAGAATGTAATTCAAATGGTAGAGTGTTCGTTTAACAGGAGGTATGTGGGTCATACTTCGTATATCCTCACATAAATTTAATATAAAAAACACCATTTTTCGTTTGCTCACCATTTGAAAAAAAAAACTTCAAAAAACAATCTCAAAACGAAATTCTTTTAACTTTGAAATTATGTTGCTCTCGTTGAGAGTTGAACTCAAGACCTCCTGCTTACTAAATGGGTGCTCTAACCAACTGAGCTACGAGAGCCATTACATTCATAATAATTGCATCAAAGTTAATTATTTGTAACGATTTAAACAAATCAAATAAAATCGCATTAATTAAATGACACCTAAATGAGAATGTAATTCAAATGGTAGAGTGTTCGTTTAACAAGAGGTATGTGGGTCATACTTCGTATATTCTCAGATAAATTTAATATAAAAAACACAATTTTCCGTTTGCTCACCATTTGAAAAAAAAAACTCCAAAAAACAACATCAAAATAAAATTCCTTTAATTTTGTAAGAATGTTGCTCTCGTTGAGAGTTGAACTCAAGACCTCCCGCTTACTAAACGGGTGCTCTAACCAACTGAGCTACGAGAGCCATTACATTCATAATAATTGCATCAAAGTTAATTGTTTGTAACAATTAAAACAAATAAAATAAAAGCGCATTAATTTAACGACACTTAAATGAGAATGTATTTCAAATGGTAGAGTGTTCGTTTAACAGGAGGCATGTGGATCATACTTCGTATATGCTGAGATAAATTTAATATAAAAATCATCATTTTTCGTTTGCTCACCATTTTTCACCATTTGAAAAAAATAAACTCCAAAAAACAATATCTAAATGAAATTCCTTTAACTTTGCAAGAATGTTGCTCTCGTTGAGAGTTGAACTCAAGACCTCCCGCTTACTAAACGGGTGCTCTAACCAACTGAGCTACGCGAGCCATTACATTCATAATAATTACATCAAAGTTAATTGTTTGTAACAATTAAAATAAATCAAATAAAAGCGCATTAATTTAATGACACTTAAATGAGAATGTTATCCAAATGGTAGAGTGTTCGTTTAGTAGGAGGTATGTGGATCATACTTCGTATATGCTCAGTTAAATTTAATATAAAAACACCATTTTTCGTTTCCTCACCATTTTTCACCATTTGATAAAAAAAACTCCAAAAAACAATATCTAAACGAAATTCCTTTAACTTTGCAAGAATGTTGCTCTCGTTGAGAGTTGAACTCAAGACCTCCCGCTTACTAAACGGGTGCTCTAACCAACTGAGCTACGCGAGCCATTACATTCATAATAATTACATCAAAGTTAATTGTTTGTAACAATTAAAATAAATAAAATAAAAGAGCATTAATTTAATGACACTTAAATGAGAATGTAATTCAAATGGTAGAGTGTTCGTTTAGCAGGAGGTACGTGGATCATACTTCGTATATACTGAGTCAAATTTAATATAAAAATATCATTTTTCGTTTGCTCAACATTATTCACCATTTGAAAAAAAAAACTCCAAAAAACAATATTAAAATGAAATGCCTTTAACTTTGCAAGAATGTTGCTCTCATTGAGAGTTGAACTCAAGACCTCCCGCTTACTAAACGGGTGCTCTAACCAACTGAGCTACGAGAGCCATTACATTCATAATAATTGCATCAAAGTCAATTGTTTGTAACAATTAATACAAATAAAATAAAAGTGCATTAATTTAATGACACTTAAATGAGAATGTAATTCAAATGGTAGAGTGTTCGTTTAACAAGAGGTATGTGGATCATACTTCGTGTATGGTCAATTAAATTTAATATAAAAACAACATTTTTCGTTTGCTCACCATTTGAAAAAAAAACTCCAAAAAGCAATATCAAAACGAAATTAGGGTTAATTGTCAATTTGCCCCCTAATGTTTGGACTGAATTTAAGATTCTCCCTTAAAGTTTAAAATTTTAAATTTTAGTCCTAATGTTTGGACGAAATCAAAAATCCTCTCATTCCGTCTTAAGGCCGTTTATTTGAAGCGGTAAACCCGACACGTGCCTTGCACGTGCATTTTCTTAAAAAAAAAAGACACAAATGCCCTTCTTATATAACATTCGCTTCTTCTCCATCTCTCCATTCCACTGCAACTTCTTCCGTTGGCACTTGGCCACTTCCCCATTTCCACTTGGCCTTCCGCCATAAGACGCGCCGCCGCATCATCATTCTCGCCGTCGTAGTCGTCGTGCTTCTCCTTTCCATCGTCGGAGCCATTGCCGGCACGATCATACACCGCAGAAACTCCAAAAGTGAAACTTCCTCCTCGGTCCCGGCCGCCGCCCTGACTGCCTCTTCGTCTCTCCGCGTTGTGTGCAGCGTCACTCGGTACCCTGACTCCTGCTTCTCCAGCAACTCCACTCTTTCTGGGTAGGTAAGATATAAGCTTGGAACAGATGAGGTTTTCGTTGTTAATTAAGTAGTTAGTAGCTAGCCAAATCTTCAATAAGCTTTCACATACTCTGTTTTTCTGGTGTTCATCTATCTATATTGCGCATGCAGACTTGCACACTTAAAGTGAACATTCACTGTGATGGATGCAAGCATAAAGTGAAGAAAATCTTGCATAAAATTGATGGTATGTATCTCTTTCTTTCTGTCTCCCTCTCCTAAAGAAGAAGAGGAAGGAGAAGGGAGGTTTCTTCTAGATCTCAAAATCACTGTTGGGTATTTAAGTTTTCTAGATGGGTGATGGATTTACGTGATTTATTTTCTTTGTTTTGTTAATGATAATTGCAGGAGTGTTCACTTCAAAGATAGATTCAGAACTGGGGAAGGTGACGGTTTCTGAGACTGCAAACCCATCAGTCATCATCAAGAAGCTCACGAAAGCCGGCAAGCATGCAGAGATATGGGGTGCCAGTAAACCCAACACCAACAACCTCAACAATCAGTTTAAGAATCTCCAAATCGACAGCAGTGGCAAAGCTGGTAATAACAACAGCAACATGCCATGGAGGCGGCTGCTAAGGCTGGGAATGCCAACAATAACAATAATGCAAAGAAAGGAAGCGGCGGTGGTGGTATGCCCGTGCCAATCCAGGTAATGAAGCCATGGCGGTCTGCAGCAACGTGATTGATGACGCGGCGAGTTCACTCAATGACTCGATTGAACTGATGGATATGACATCCGACGAGCAGCTGTTGTCCGCCACTAAGATTGACGACATGAAAACTTGACTCAGCACCACCATGGAAACTTGGCTCAGCACCACCATTACCAAGTTGCAGTGGAATGGAAAGATGGAGAAGAAGCGAATGTTATATAAGAAGGACATTTGTGTCTTTTTTTTTTAAGAAAATGCATATGCAAGGCACGTGTCAGGTTTACCGTTTCAAATAAACGGCCTTAAGACGGAATGGGGGGATTTTTGATTTCGTCCAAACATTAGGACTAAAATTTAAAATTTTAAACTTTAAGGGGGAATCTTAAATTCGGTTCAAACATTAGGGGGCAAATTGACAATTAACCCTACGAAATTCCTTTAACTTTGTAAGAATGTTGCTCTCGTTGAGAGTTGAACTCAAGACCTCCCGCTTACTAAACGGGTGCTCTAACCAACTGAGCTACAAGAGCCATTAAATTCATAATAATTACATTCAAGTTAATTGTAACAATTAAAACAAATCAAATAAAAGCGCATTAATTTAATAACACTTAAATGAGAATGTAATTCAACTGGTAGAGTGTTCGTTTAACAAGAGGTATGTGGATCATACTTTGTATATCCTCATATAAATTTAATATAAAAACACCATTTTTCGTTTGCTCATCATTTGAAATAAAAACTCCAAAAAAGAATATTAAAATGAAATGCCTTTAACTTTGTAAGAATGTTGCTCTCATTGAGAGTTGAACTCAAGACCTCCCGCTTACTAAACGGGTGCTCTAACCAACTGAGCTATGAGAGCCATTACATTCATAATAATTGCATCAAAGTTAATTGTTTGTAACAATTAAAACAAATTAAATAAAATCACATTAATTTAATGACACTTAAATGAGAATGTAATTCAAATGGCAGAGTGTTCGTTTAATAGGAGGTATGTGGATCATACTTCGTATGTCCTCAGATAAATTTAATATAAAAAACACCATTTTTCGTTTGCTCACTATTTTTCACCATTTGAAAAAAAAAACTCCAAAAAATAATATCAAAACGAAATTCCTTTAACTTGTAAGAATGTTGCTCTTGTTGAGAGTTGAACTCAAGACCTCCCGCTTACTAAACGGGTGCTCTAACCAACTGAGCTACGAGAGCCATTACATTCATAATAATTACATCAAAGTTAATTGTTTGTAACAATTAAAACAAATAAAATAAAAACGCATTAATTTAATGACACTTAAATGAGAATGTAATTCAACTGGTAGAGTGTTCGTTTAACAGGAGGTATGTGGATCATACTTCGTATTGCTCAGTTAAATTTAATATAGAAACACCATTTTTCGTTTGTTCAACATTTTTCACCATTTGAAAAAAAAAATTCAAAAAGTAATATCAAAACGAAATTCCTTTAACTTTGTAAGAATGTTGCTCTCGTTGAGAGTTGAACTCAAGACCTCCCGCTTACTAAACAGGTGCTCTAACCAACTGAGCTACAAGAGCCATTACATTCATAATAATTACATTCAAGTTAATTGTAACAATTGAAACAAATCAAGTAAAAGCGCATTAATTTAATGACACTTAAATGAGAATGTAATTCAACGGGTAGAGTGTTCGTTTAACAAGAGGTATGTGGATCATACTTCGTATATCCTCATATAAATTTAATATAAAAAACACCATTTTTCGTTTGCTCACCATTTGAAAAAGAAAAATTCAAAAAAACAATATCAAAACGAAATACCTTTAACTTTGTAAGAATGTTGCTCTCGTTGAGAGTTGAACTCAAGACCTCCCGCTTACTAAACGGGTGCTCTAACCAACTGAGCTACGAGAGCCATTACATTTATAATAATTACATCCAAGTTAATTGTTTGTAACAATTAAAACAAATCAAATAAAAGCACATTAATTTAATGACACTTAAATGAAAATGTAATTCAAATGGTACAAAAAAAAGTTGTACTTACGCTCAATATTGTGAATATAATAAAATCGTATAGTATCATAGGAAGTGAAAAATACGTTCATAGAAAAAAATTGAAATATTAATTATAATAATTAAATTAAATTGAATTGAATTAATTTAATGACAGTTAAATGAGGATGTAATTCAAACGATAGAGTGCTCATTTAACGATAGGTATGGAAATCATTCTTCGTATCTCCCCTACTAGATTTAATACAAAAACACCATTTTTCATTCATTCATCATTAAAAAAAATCCAAAAAAAAAACAAAAAAAATGAAATACGTTTAACTTTATAAGAGTGTTGCTCTCGTTAAGAGTTGAAGTCAAGACCTCCCGTTTAGTTACGAGTCACTAAATTAATAATTAGAGCATCTATTCAATTTTGGTCCGATCCATTTTGGCCCTTTCTGGTCCGATCCATGACCAATGACCATGTTTTCCGGTTTTCCTCCGTTCCGGTTCAATTCGGGAAAAACAAAAATAAAAAAACAACTGCCGCGCTTCCCCAAATCCCAGATCCATCATTCATTCGTACGGAAGTCAATTGCGGCGCTGCTGATTTACGAATTCACTCGTTCGGTGGATGACGTCTGCTTCGTTACTCAGTAACTGGGTCTGATTTTCGAGACTAATTTTAAAAAGTGACTATGTCGGAAAAAAAATTTGAAAAAGTATGTACGAAGAAAAAAAATTTAGCAAACTATGTATACGCGCACCCCGGGGTCGCGCCTACCGGACATAGGCGCATCCCAGGGGTGCGCATATTGCATAGGCGCACCCTAGGGATGCGCCTATGCAATAGGCGCACCCCGGGGGTGCGCCATTGCCACCAATCTTTTTTTTTTTTTTTTTTTTTAAAACGAATTTTTCAATAATGACGACTCGATGTTTAATTAAATATAAAATTATATATCTATTAAAAAAATTTAAAAAAATTATAGTAAGTAGATATTTTAATTGCGATTCAAATGATGCAAAAAATATTAAATTTGGATTTACGGATTGACTGTACGGCATGCCGTAAGTTGAGATATGAAAATTGTACTTAAAAAATTATAACTCGGACCATGTAAGTCCAAACTCAACACGGTTAACGTCATTTAGGTCGTAAATCAATTATCTACGTGGGATAATTTTTTGGATTAAAAATACAGTGATTTTGTAACCCCCCATCGTTTACACCCAAATTTGACCGAAATAAGTAAATGCATTAGGTGAGAAATTTAATTATATACTTACTCAAAAAAAATCAAAAAAATTACAGTGCGTAGATAATTTCATTACGAATTAAATGACGCTAACTATGCGTTAATTTATGACTTTTAGACTGACTGTATAATACGGTACGTAAAAAAACTACTATGCAAAACACTATTTGGATTAAAAATACAGTGATTTTGTAACCCCCATCGTTTACACCCAAATTTGACCGAAATAAGTAAATGTATTAGGTGAGAAATTTAATTATATACTTACTCAAAAAAAATCAAAAAAATTACAGTGCGTAGATAATTTCATTACGAATTAAATGACGCTAACTATGCGTTATATTTAATTAAACATCGAGTCGTCATTATTGAAAAATTCGTTTTAAAAAAAAAAAAAAAAAAAAAAGATTGGTGGCAATGGCGCACCCCTGGGGTGCGCCTATGTCCGTTAGGCGCGACCCCGGGGTGCGCGTATACATAGTTTGCTAAAAAAAAAATTTGCATACATACTTTTTCAAAAAAAAATTCTGACATGGTTACTTTTTAAAATTTATCCGTTAAAATCCTGGTAAATAGTTCTCCTGATTGAACGAGACCCTTCTCTCAGTTGACTTTGATGAGCGGCTCGTTTTCTTGCGTTTCTCCCTGATTTGAAGAGAATCAAGGCGATTTGCTGAGGATTTTCCGTCATTGAGGTATTTATTTTCATTTTCGTTTTCTGGGTATGTCGTAGATTCTGATAAAAGGAATTTCGGTTGGTTTTGGTGATTCATATCGGTTAAAGCCATTTTGCTGCAATTGAGAAGATTTGATTACTTGTTGATGCAGTTTTTTCCTGAAATTTCTGTGTTTTTTTCCTGACATTGCAGTTAACAAACAGCCATTCTTAGTTCATATGCGTATGTAATCATTATCTTTTGTGACACATTTGCTACTCTGATAATCTGCATTTGCAATTTCTGGGTATTAATTGAGTAATCGCGTTTTACCCGAGAGAGTTGAGGCATGTCCACTGCTTTCATTCTTGAAACTCATAGTCTTGCGTCTTCTGTGGTGCTGGTTGGGTGTTTCTTTAGCCTGATCCTCATTAGACACTCTCATTCCATCTGTATTCTATAATTGATCACGTTTGTCGTGTCCTTTCCTAGTTTTTGTTAAGGATTAATAATCAAAAAACAAACCCAACTTTGAGGAAAAACCAAACAGCAAACCAATTTTTTTTTTTTGACAAACAACAAAACAAACTTTTGGAATTGAGCAATCAACAAACCTGCCTCAAATTTTTATTATGTTTGAACGAATTTTACAATGTTTAAGTGAGTTATTAAGTCAACATTAGTTGAAGTATTTTAAGGAAAGAATATTACGACTTAATAACTCCCTCAAACATTGAAAAATTCGTTCAAACATAATGAAAATTTGATCTACGTTTGTTGATTGATCAATTCCAAAAATTTGGTTTGTTGTTTGTCAACAAAAAAAAATTTGGTTTGCTGTTTGGTTTTTTCTCAAAGTTCGGTTTGTTTTTTGATAATTAACCCTTTTGTTAAAACACAACTACAGAAGACAAAACACATATTCATTTGTCATGCTGCAACTTACATCTGTTGTTTCCTTTTGTCATCCTGATTGATACAGATTCTATTGAAGCTGATCACCAATTCGAGCATATAGATACATGTGATACACAAAGTTGTCAGTGAAAATGAGGAGGTTGAGATTCCCCAAACGCTACCTTATCGTCATTTTGACCTTCATTTGCACATCCGTGTGTTACATCGAGCGAGTGGGCTTCTCCATCGCGTACACTGTCGCAGCAGATGCAGCAGGAGTCAACCAATCTAGCAAAGGAACAATCCTCTCCACGTTCTACTATGGCTATGCACTATCACAGGTCCCTGGAGGTTGGGCAGCTCAGAGATTTGGTGGAAGGAAAATCCTCCTCCTCTCCTTCATTCTCTGGTCATCAACTTGTGCTTTTGTCCCACTAGATCCTAACCGAGTGACAACATTAGTTATCGCCCGGTTGCTTGTTGGGGTTGCACAAGGTTTCATCTTTCCCTCGATCCACACCGTCCTTGCTCAATGGGTCCCACCCCACGAACGATCGAGATCAGTTTCTCTCACAACATCGGGGATGTACCTAGGAGCAGCTGCTGGGATGCTTCTGCTCCCGAGCCTGGTGAAATTTAAGGGTCCTCAGTCTGTGTTCATCGCTGAGGCAACACTAGGAGCTCTTTGGTCATTACTCTGGTTCAAGTACGCAACTGATCCATCTCGGTCTGAACAGGCAAAAGCTTCTGCAGTAGGGTTCGGAGAGTCATTACCAATCAAAGCCACCCCGAAGCTGAAGGTGGAGAATGGAGGAACTGCAGTTAAAAGTGGGACCATTCCGTGGAAGAGAATCTCATTTAGCTTGCCTGTATGGGCAATCGTGGTAAACAATTTCACGTTTCACTACGCATTGTATGTGATTATGAATTGGCTGCCCACCTACTTTGAACAAGGCCTCCAACTTAAGCTGCAAGACATGGGTTCTTCAAAGATGCTGCCTTACTTCAACATGTTCATATTTTCAAACATCGGTGGGATAATGGCCGACCACTTAATCACAAGGAGAATTTTATCTGTCACTAGAACGAGAAAATTCCTCAACACAGTTGGGTTCTTGGTCGCCTCTATTGCTTTAATGGCTCTCCCAATGTTTAGGACTTCTAGTGGGGCAGTGTTTTGCTCAGCTGTGGCTCTAGGGTTCTTGGCTCTTGGAAGAGCTGGTTTTGCAGTGAATCACATGGACATTGCTCCAAGATATGCAGGGATTGTGATGGGTGTCTCAAATACTGCTGGTACATTAGCAGGAATCATAGGGGTTGAACTCACTGGGCAGCTCCTAGAAGCAGCAAAATTGAAATATTCAGATCTTTCAACACCAGAGAGCTGGAACACAGTTTTCATGATCCCTGGGCTGCTCTGCATCTTCAGTTCGGTAATTTTTCTACTTTTCTCGACTGGGGAGAGGATTTTCGAATGAGGTTTGGGTATTTTGTATATGTTCATCGGCTAATTTAATTGCCAAGTCATTATTTCACCTTAATGACCATTATCCTTGTAGTTGTCTCAATGGTGTTCCAGCTTCCATCTTTAGAATTTAACTTGGCTAGAGCACAAGGATTCAAGATGGCAGCATATAGCCTTTTTATTATATTATTTTCTTCACTTCTCAAAGTTGGTTCACTGAATCTCAAATTTCCAATTTTTACTTGTTTCTTTGTTCAATCCCCAATCTGGAGTGCAAGTTCAGATTCTATTTTTTTCTTTCCGTATTTGTTACTACGGGTTATGGAATATACTCTGATGCACTGATATTGTGCTACTTAGGGCTGATCATGTGCGGGCCAGGCCGATCCTGAAGGCAAGACCGATACCGAAATTTCGATATTGCCTTCTGGAGGACCAAGACCGACCTCGGCCAAAAAAGCCCGCCCGAGTCGGTTTTTCTTGATTCGGGCCGGTCTCGGTCTTGGACCGAATCTGCGACCCCCCCCCCAAAAAAAATGAGAAAGAATAGTTCGCTATGAGCTCACCGCATGGCTGAGTGGTTTGTAAATTTATCAGAATGCAGCTTTTATAGAGATAGAAAACCTTCCAAATCCACATTCATTCGGTGTGGTATTATGAAAATCTCAAATCTACATTCCTTCGGTCCGAGCCGGTCCTAAACGGACTTTCAGGAAAAAAGCCCAAGACCGACTTTGAAGGAAAAAACTTGCCCGTTCGGTTCGGTCCTAGTCGGTCTCGGGTCAGTCTTGTCGGGAATTCGGTCCAACAGTCTTTTTGGATCACTCCTAGTGCTACTGCATCAACTTATTATAATATGGTGGATTTTATGTTCTCCCAAATGTTTCTGGTTAGTTTCTGATATCAGATAAGTCAGAAGCAGCCTCGTATTCTGTCTGCTGACTCTTCTTTAAATGATTTCATCTTTCTGCAAACATTGTGAATCTTGGTCTGAGTAGATTCAAGATCAGGCCGAGCAGGAATTAATCTTTTTGGTATGTTCTTTCCTTCTGATGGAGATGAAAGCAACTGCAAAGAACGAGCTGCACTGCACAAAATGTACTATATTTACTTCTGTCATGGTTAGAACACACACTGAAAATGTGGGGGTTGCATCTTTCCGTGCGTATGAAGTTATAATACTAAAAGCATCAGCAGTTAATTATATGGGAAAACTACCAAACTAATACCCAAACTCGTGGGTGATTAGCAAGTAGATAGTTAAACTTTTTTTGGTAGCAACTAAGTAGCCGAACTTATGAAAATTAGCAAATAGGTACCTACCGTTAATTTCCGTTAAGAATAAATGGAAAATATCACGTGAGGAGCAAACAGGTACCTAAACTTACACGAATGAGCAAGTAGGTACTTGAACCGGAATTGGTTCAGCCAAACCACCTTTTTTTTAATAGGGTTTATATACCACACATGCATGACTTAACTCCAGACGTTCTCGAAGTGATCCTTGATGCACCGAGAACGTCTGGAGTTGAGTCATGCATGTGTTTGGTATATAAACCCTAGTTTTTTTTAAAAAATAAAGTGGTTCGATTGAACCGGTTCATGTACCTATTTGCTCATTCGTGTAAGTTCAGATACCTGTTTGCTCATCATGTGATATTTTCCGTTTATTCTTAACGGAAATCAACGGTAGGTACTTGTTTGCTTATTTAAGAAAGTTCAGTAACATATTTGCTACAAAAAAAATTTAAGTACCTACTTGCTAATCACCCACAATTTCGAATATAGTTAGTTTTCCCTAATTATATATATATAAATAAAAACTGAACTTTCAGCACTCAACCAAAAAAGCAAAGGAATTTACTAATTTGTACTAATTTCCTTTTTGGCAAAACACACATTGAAATTTCAACCTCATAGTAAAGTACAAACTATGTTTCTTTTTTCATTAAAACATGACCACACATGGCGTCATGGATGTGTCACATATGCGATTTTTGTACCGTTATAACAAAAAGATCAGGGTAGTTTACCCTTTGCTATGCAGTTTTCTTTTGGCCAAACTTTTGTTATGCAAAAAGTTTTTTGTTTTTTGCACAAATTTTTTTCTCCCTATCATGATTGTAATGGTAGGTAAATTACTCTAAATGGAGGATACTGGTGAGCTTTTTTACCTTTTTTGCTGTAAGTTAGTGCACTTGTTCTTATTCCCTTTCAACAAGGACAGACAAAGCTTTCATGGGTATTGTCTTGAAGAGAATATTAGAGATCTTTCTGTCCCCACACACCACCTTGTTCTGTAAGGTTATTTGTGGCACACCTACATTCTATTGTGAAAAATGATTTCCATCCATATCAAGTGTTCAGAACATAATGGCCATATATGAATTGCTATGTTATGTTATAATAATAAGGGTTAAATACCAAGTAGCTACCTGAACTTTGGAGGTTTTGCAACGAGCTACCCGAACTTTGAAAATTCAAAACGGGATATCTCAACTTTGAAGAAGGTGGAAACAGCTACCTCCGTCCAATTTCCGACGAATTTCCAACGAATTTCTGACGACTTTCCGACGATAGTTGACGGAAAATTGGACGGAGGTATCTATTTGCACCTTTTTCAAAGTTGAGGTAGCTCGTTTTGATTTTTCAAAGTTCGGGTAGCTCGTTGCAAAACGTCCAAAGTTCAGGTAGCTACTTGGTATTTAACCTTAATAATAACACATGATAAAATTAAGGGTTAAATACCAAGTAGCTACCTGAACTTTGGACGTTTTGCTACGAGCTACCTGAACTTTGAAAATTCAAAACGGGCTACCTCAACTTTGAAGGAGGTGCAAATAGCTATCCCGTCCAATTTCCAATGACTTTTCAACGACAACTGACGGAAAATTGAACAGAGGTAGCTATTTGCACATTCTTCAAAGTTGAGGTAGCCCGTTTTGAATTTTCAAAGTTCGGGTAGCTCGTTGCAAAACGTCCAAAGTTTAGGTAGCTACTTGGTATTTAACCCTAAAATTAAATTATCTTCTTATTATTATTAATTGCTTGATGTCTTACCAAATATACTCCACTTGACATAATCTATTTTATCTTTCTGGCCAATAAAACACTACTTTAATAAATCAAACTCCTAATCAATGAATGTATCCAAAGTCAAATTGCATAATTCAGATTAAAAAAATCAAATTGCATATTGTCTGATCAAATTATTGTGCTTATGAAACACATGTTCATTAGAGTATCACAAGATTACTCTTTTAGTAGCTATTCATTGGCTATGATTGTCATTGAGCAATACCAAATAACATTGACGTACCAACAAATTTCTTTTCTTTTCTTTATTTAATTTTGTCCCTTCTAGATAGGAATATACAGAACAGAAGACAGTTGATCTTCAAGAAGGACAAGAAGTCAAGAACACAATTTAAGTTAAAAACGTGTCCCACGTCTAGCAAATCATTGTCGTTAAGCATTTCGTTTTCAATATAAATCCGAAATGCAACCTCAGCTGAGGAAATATGCTTAGCCGCCATCGAGATTTGTTTAGGAATTTCTGGAAATTCCAGACAGAGAAGCCAAACTTGTAGGGTACTTTATAAAGAAATAGTTGAAGGATTCAATCAGCTTAACAAATAATTTCTAAATCACTATACATTGCATTTTTTTTTTTTTGCCAAAACTATCTTCGTATATTACTCACAAAATTGGGGAACGAACTCGTTCCCGTTACAACCGGAATCAAAATGCAACAACTGTAAGAGGGGGTTGGGGGTTGGCTAACCCAATCACTAGGACACATCCCCCTATTGCCTGTTTGCGGATCTGGGTATCCTAATCCATGACAGGTTCACAATCGAACCTGCCACATGTAAATTATTATGTAAGATGGTATCGATCTCCCAAAACTGGACTAACCCGATGATGTGGTTAATCACCACCTCCGAATCCGACTCAATTACAACCGACTCAATTGCATATGAATGTATAGAATAGAATAGAATGAACACTGTGGAACAAAACCCACCACTAAATTCCTTGTCCAACCACAAAGATCTCCTCTTTCTTAACCATCCATCATTGTCTTTTTATTTAGCACCTGTCATTATCAATCCCTTTCTCTCAAATACTGTGCAAAAAGGGTTGTTCTTCATTCAAAGTAAGTCCATTCATCTCTCAGCTTGATTCAAGGAAGAAAGCCATGGAAACCAGTTGAGCTTTCTGTTCCCTTTTCTCCATCTTCAAGTAATCCTCTTCCAAGAATTCTAAACTCTAAAGTAATGGGAAGACCTCAAAAATAGCTGGTTTGAGCTTCAACACAGTCTCTACTTGGATTCCTTTTCAAGTTGCATAGCTAACCCTTTCTTGCTTGTTAATCTCTTGAATCAAAGTTCGGGTTTGTATTTTATTTGCAAAAAGTGTTCTTCTCCATCTGATGCTCTGCTCTAAAGTTCCAACCTTTTTCAAATTCATGGAAGCTTGAACAAATTTAGAACGGTTGGTTAAGTTTGTCTGGATTCTGCAGACTTTGTTGCTTCTAATTGCGGGTATCTTTCCTTTTTAATAATCCAGGGAGGAAAGGAGATTGGTTTATGCTCGTAATAGTAATTAGGAGCATATTGCGGTGACCCAGTTGCTTCAATGAAGTAGAGTATCTTTCTTACTGCATATTCGGCTCGTCTTCTTCAGTCAAATGTCTGCTTACACCTCGTAGATATTCATCACGCTGTGGAGAAATGGTCTGGTTCTTGTTTTTCTGGATTTCTCTTCTATGTGTAGGGGATTTATCTAAAGCGCAGACCAAATATGATGTGATCAATGTCGGAGCGATCTTCACGTTCAGCACCATCAACGGCCGAGTCTCCACGGTGGCCATGAAAGCCGCCGAGGACGACATTAATTCCGACCCAACTGTACTCGGCGGCCGGAAATTGTTCATCAACATGCACGATTCGAATTTCAGCGGATTCCTCGGCATCATCGGAGGTAATAATACCTAGAACCCTATTTTACTGTAGACCCGCCACGAAAATCCGAAATTGAATCCGTAAATGTTGTACAGCACTGCAGTTCATGGAGACCGACACGGTCGCCATCATCGGACCTCAAACCTCGGGGATGGCCCATATTCTGTCGCACATCGGGAATCAGCTACATGTCCCTTTCCTGTCGTACACCGCGCTGGACCCGACTCTCTCTCCTCTCCAGTACCCATACTTCATCCAAACCGCACCCAACGATCTCTTCCAGATGACGGCGATCGCGGAGATGGTTAGTTATTACGGTTGGGGAGAGGTGATCGCCATGTTCAGCGACGACGACAACAGCCGGAACAGCGTGGCCTCGCTCGGCGACCAACTTTCCGACCGGAGATGCAGAATCTCATACAAATCGCCGCTGCCGCCGGATAACTCGGTTAGTCGCAGCGCCGTCATCGCCGAACTGGAGAAGATCAAGATGATGGAATCTCGAGTTATTGTTTTGCATACTTTCGCGAAGACAGGTCTCCTGGTGTTCGAGGTTGCTAAGGAGGTCGGAATGATGGAGCAAGGTTATGTCTGGTTCGCTTCTGCATGGCTGTCTACGGTTCTGGACTCAAACGGGCCGCTGTCGGCGGCAACCGCGAGCAGCATTAGCGGGGTCATCACGGTCCGGCCCCACACACCCGATTCCGACCAGAAGGCGAAATTTGTATCGAGGTGGAAGGAGCTGAGTAACGGGTCGATTGGGCTGAACCCGTTTGCGCTCTACGCGTACGATACCGTTTGGATCATCGCACGGGCTGTCAAACAATTCCTCGATCAAGGGAACAACATTACTTTCTCTGACGATCCGAGCTTGAATGGTATCGGGTTCGGAGCCCTGAACCTCAGGGCACTCAGCGTGTTCAACGGCGGGCCCCAGGTGCTGGCGAATATACTGAAGACGAACATGACGGGCCTTACAGGCCCGTTCAAGTTCAACCCGGATCGCGCCTTACGGCGCCCATCATACGACATTATAAACGTCCTAGAAAACGGGTATCGAGAAATCGGGTTCTGGTCCAACTACTCGGGCCTTTCCGTGGTTTCTCCGGAGGTTCTCTATACGAAGCCCGCGAATCGGTCCAGTGCCAGCCAACATCTGTCAGATGTGGTCTGGCCTGGCGGGACACAAACTCCGCCCCGCGGTTGGGTTTTTCCGGACAACGGTCGGAAACTGAGGATCGGTGTTCCGAACAGAGTGAGTTACCAGGCGTTCGTCGAGGAAATCAATAGTACGGACCGGGTACGAGGATACTGCATCGATGTCTTCCTTGCTGCAGTAAAGCTGTTGCCATATGCAGTGCCGTTCGAGTTTATCCCTTTTGGAGACGGTCACAAAAACCCTAGCTACAACGAGTTCGTGAACATGATCGCGGCGGATGTAAGTACGACGAATTCGAAGTCTATGACGACATGACATTATCTGGTAACCTTGTACTTGGTTTTTTTTTCTTCAGGTTTTCGATGCTGCGATCGGAGATATCGCGATCGTAACAAACCGAACGAGGGTTGCAGATTTTACGCAGCCGTACGCGGAGTCAGGGTTGGTCGTGGTGGCTCCGGTCAAGAAGATGAACTCGAACGCGTGGGCCTTCCTGAGGCCGTTCACGGGAGGAATGTGGGCCGTCACGGCCGCCTTCTTCCTGATCATCGGAGCGGTCATCTGGATTCTCGAGCACCGGATAAACGACGAATTTCGTGGTCCTCCTCGGGAACAAATCGTCACAGTTCTCTGGTAAATTCAGATGTTAATTATATCATTTTACAGGGACCATAGTGGATCAAAAATAAATATTTCCAAAATTAGACATAAGCCCTCTTGTTTGTTTTTCTTCCCTTTTCAGGTTTAGCTTCTCTACCATGTTCTTTGCCCACAGTAAGTCTAGTATTTCTCCTAAAGATCCCTAAAGTTTTCATGAAGTTACATCTTAGTCCTTAAGTTGAATCAACTTTCATCGAAATTGCAGGAGAAAACTTGATGAGCATGCTCGGGCGAATGGTGCTAATTGTATGGTTGTTCATCATCCTGGTGATCAACTCAAGCTACACGGCTAGCCTGACATCGATCCTGACCGTTCAACAACTATCTTCTCCGATCACGGGGATTGATTCGTTAATCCTGAGCAGTTCCCGTGTCGGATACCAAGTCGGTTCGTATGCGGAAGACTACATGATTGAGGAACTCAACATTCCCAAGTCGAGGCTCGTTGCTCTTGGATCCCCCGAAGAGTATGCCGCCGCTCTGAGTAATGGAACAGTTGCTGCCGTGGTGGACGAGCGCCCATATGTCGATCTCTTCCTGACCAAGCATTGCCATTTCAAGATCCGAGGCGAGCAGTTCACCCGGAGTGGATGGGGATTTGTGAGTATTTTTCGTTATACCTTGTCGATTGTACCACATCGAAAAGAAATGGGAACTAAGACTAGGTGTGTCAATTTGTGTTGACGGTTCAATCGTGGGTCATGTCAAGTATGAGTCGTGTTAAAATATATTCAATCCAAATACGACTCATGGTTCATGATGAGTCAATTTTCAAGACTCAAACACGACCCGCGGGTCCACGGGTCAATCTGTATGATCCGTGGACCCGTGTCATTTTAATTTGTATAATATAAAATTTGTGGGTCAACCCGTCGACTCACGTGTCCCGTCGACCCATATGATCCATTGATTCATGCAATCCACGTGACTCATGCAACTCAAATGACCCATGAACTTTTATATAATTTATCCTAATATATATTTAGTTATACGGGTGTACGGGTTGACTTACGAGTCGATAGGTACAACCCAAACTCAAACTCATTTTTCATACAGGTTGGACTGGTCGTGTCAAAATGATTTGTGAGTCCAAAATTTCCGATCCAAACACAACCCATGAGCGGGTCACTCACGATCACCTATGGGTCGTGTCCAAAATGGATATCCCTAACTGAGACAGGGTCTAGCGAGCCAAGATCCTACTGCATTGCATACTGAACTATTTATGTGTTTGAATTTTACAGGCATTTCCGCGGGATTCCCCCTTAGTCGTCGACATGTCGACTGCAATTCTCGCTCTGTCAGAGAACGGGAACCTTCAGAAGATCCACGATCGTTGGCTCTGGAATAAGAGTTGTGGGGTCTTGAGCTCCGAGGACGACTCCGTACAACTCCGCATTCAGAGCTTTTGGGGCTTGTTCCTCATATGCGGGATCGCGTGCTTCTTGTCTCTGCTTGCCTACTTCTTCTCGACATTCAGAAAATTCAGTAGGCACACAGAAACCGAGCCTTCACTGCGAGGGAGCTCAAAATCAGCACGCGTTCAGACTTTTTTATCATTCGTGAACGAGAAGGAAGACCGATCGAAAAGTCGATCGAAGAGAAAACGGAGTGATGAAAGTTCGGTGAAGAACGGAGTGAATTCGCAGTCCCGGTTCGAGAGTTTGGAAGAGAGGCGCAATGGAGTTGTTGCTTGAGATCACTAGCTTGCGGTGCAAGAAATGGTCTACGAAATGGAGTTAGTTGCTTGGGGTAGAAGTTATTTCCACGTGGCCGAAACAGACACTGATTCCAACTGTAATTCTTGTGTGAATTTGGTGTTGACACTAAATTAATTAAAATGTGTCAAATGTCAAACAATTTTGTGGTTTTTTTAAAACCATAAAAACGTAACACTTGTCGGTTGTAGTTGGTTTGGTGTAACCGTCTGCTCTACCTGTAAAATACTAATGTATAAATATTTACATCTATAAAGTTTATTTTTGTTATGATTATTTTAAATATTATTTTTTTTAAATGAATTTAAATTTTGCAGTGGCATCTGATAATCAGACCTTCAGATTTTGCAGTTGAAATTCCCTCTTAATGTAAACCATAGCACCTGTAGGAGGAAAAAAAAGAGTAACTGAGACCATCAAATTCAACCACAATTTCTCCTATGGGTGAGAAAAAAGAACTGATTGGATCGAATTTCCGATAAAACCGGTCTGAGGAGTTCGGTCAGAGGTTAAGACCGAAACCGGATGAACGAGTTTTTTTCCTTGTAGTACGGGCTCAGTTCCCCCCCAAAAAAAGTCCGACTAGCCCGGCCCGACCCGACCCGAGTAAGGCACACCAGTTTGTCCATCTTCACACAGCCTAAGCTGAAACTCTCACTGAACTATCCTACAAGGCTTCAATGGCGGACCAAAACCCTAACTAGCTTCCATTATCCATCGATCCAAGCAATGAATTTTGCTCCAAAACGTCCGTCTACGTCTACTACTGCGTTACGCTTTCAAATCCTCTTCCTTCACTATCCACGCCGCTCTCCTTCAGTGACTTCACTTTCTCCCTTTCTCACCTCCTTTGTGAAGTGTGATATCTTCCCAAAAAAATCGGTCTACGTCTTTCTCGGTCGAGAAGGGAGAAGGCGGACGAGTGTGATATCCAAGCAGGTGCATATCTTCCCCAAAAATTCGATACAAGACCAAGACCGTCCCAGGTCAAGCAAGACCGACTCGAACATTTTTTTTTGTTGAAAACATCGGTCTAGCTCCTCCAGAAGGCAGAATCGAAATTTCAAATTCGCTCTCAGTCTTGTCAAAAAGGCCGTCTCGTCCCGACCGAGGTCACCCATAATTTCTCCCTAGATGAATTGCACATCACAGAATGAGCATGTGGCTCATAATCCAAGTACAAATGTGGGGGAAATACAACCCGAAGAATTGATTTTGACAATTCTTCTACAGATATCAAATCAAGATGGGGAAAGCAATCCAAAATCACATTTTGAGAGCAACCCTCGTAACATCACAAAAAAAAACACAGCGTTTCGTCTCAATAACAGCTGAAATTACCAGCAATAGTGGCAGCATCCCATCCTTGGAGGAAACTCCCAAAAGCAGCAACCACGGCAAGAATCAGTGCTCTCTCCATTATCCAACAAGTATATCTTAAAAAAATCGAGGCTTTGATCGGTACAGCAGTAGATGGAATTGAGCTGAAGAACCCTACTCGAATCAAAAAAAGGGTTAGCCTCTGAAGCTGATTCTACAAACTGCGGCGACTTTTCGACTCTTGGTACTGCCAGATACACTTTTCGACTCTTCGGAATGTGCAAAATTTTAAAAAAACAAACTTTGTGGGTAAATTACACTCGATGACCTGCAGGAAGCTTGCATGGAATGATTTTTTTAGGGTTTAGGGTTTTCTTAGAACATATCATAAGCATGAAAGATGCATCTGCTTCTGTCTAGCTCCCACATACACCAAATTCTAAGGTATTTTTATCACCTCGTGCATGTTTTGTTTTGTGCAAAATCATTTTTTATGAGCTATTTTCATAGTATTTTTTTTTTATATAATTATGGATTAAAAACCGCTACAGTTACAAGCATTCCACCAAAGATCAAAACTACAGAACCAAAAACTAGCTAACTTTAACAATTCTCGAAACAGAATAACCTTTAACAATTCTCGAAACAGAATAACCAACATCGTCTTTTCAGAGCGCGTTAGTAATTTCCTTTAGAGGTGAGGTATGGAGTTCAAAAACATGTTGGTTGGTCACCATACCCGTCATGATATCCGCAACCGCATTTGCTTCTCGTAAAATATGTATGAACTTTATTTTTTCGAACTGTATCAAGAGCTTCCTGCAATCCGCAATGATGGGCATTAGTTTTAGATTTGACATATTTTCATTAGAGATTACCTTATGGGCTGAGAGAGCGTCCGTTTCGATGTGAATAGATTTTAATCCGACTGTCTTTGCCAGCAGTAGCCCATCTCAGATACCCAACATTCCGCAATGAGACTATTTGAGCATCCCAAATTTCTTAATAATCCTGCAACTCATTGATCCCTGTAATCTCGAATACCCCACCTGCTCCTGCAAAACTTAATTTCCCTTAGCAGCTCTATCTCCTGCAAAACTTAATTTCCCTTAGCAGCTCTATTTGTATTGTCTCTTTTTGTAGGGATCTAACTAATCACTCAGCCTAATCTATTTTCATAGTTGATGATTAAATTTTCAATTTTGACCACTCTAAATAGCTTACCATGTTATCTTGAGCCCAACTAATCAATAAACAAAAGGTGGAAGAGTAGAACAGAAATCATGGAAGATGAAGTGAAGACATCGCACAAATAAATGAACCCATAATTTGACTACTTTCATATTTGCTGGCAATGATTGATCTTTGCTTCCATCTGTCACCACCGACAGTCAGAATCACACGGTTGTTGGGTGGTACAAGGAACAAAATACAGCTGCCATGTCTGGTTACTTCGTAGTTTCCATTTGGTGGAAAACAGAGCAACTCCAACATCCAATTGATTGATATGAACTATGAAGTATGAAGATCAGAGATATGTGAATCTCGACAAAAATAAATGTTGTAAATATGAACATTGGCAAAAGAAGTATCGTTAATTTAATTGGTATTATGATACAAGCATAGTACAACAGACAAACCAAAAATCTGAAGAAAAAAAAACAGAGAAGAGAATGGAGAATTAATTCTACACAAAATGGAATCAATCACTAATCCCCTTTCCTTAACTTCTCCAAAGAAACCAACTTTCCCTGATGTCTATGGATAAACCACAAAGTGATAACGTTTCTTGATCTTGAATTCGTTCTTCTGCAGCAAAGAACAGAGCTTTGAGCAGATTGAGTTGTAAAAATCCGAACTTTGAGCATTTCTTGGATCCGCCATTGACGGGTACGTGTAGTCATTAGCTTTGAAACCTATTACCCTCGTCGAAGTTCTTGGCGTAACTATAAGAATCGTACCGACAAGTCTGAGGAAGGCCGACGTGATCGGAGCAGACGAGACGCCGGATCTCCCCCCTAACCTTGTAAAACACGTGGCGCCAGCTGCCTCGGCTGCCACAGCCGAGGATCTTGGTTTCTTTCTTGTTTAGATCCAGATCTCTGGCGAAGAGGGGCTTCGTGGGGAGGACCCAGGACCAGACAGAATCCCACCATGTGCGGATCGAGCTCCCTACTTGGGCGCCGGTCGAAGACACGGACTTCGACCGACGAATTGCCCAGGAAGCGGACATGGGCTTGAGGGAGAGGGAGGAGAGCCTGCGTCGGAGGACGCCTTCGTCGGAGGGGCTTTCGGTGTGCGAGAGAGGGAGGTATGTCTTTGTGGATGAGAATCTGGGGAGGAAGGAACGCTTGATCTCGCCAATTGCAGCCATGGCGTCTCTCTGCAGAACAGAGAAAGGTTGGAAATGGATGTTCGTGTTGATGAAGAGATAGATATAGGACTGAAGAGAGAGAGGCCACAACTTAAGCTTAAGTTACAGTCTGTTTTATACCGTTAACACGGAGGCCAAAGGGCGATTTCATGTGCTTTTGGGGTGGCCGTCACTGTCAGCGTGGTCGGAATTTTTTTCTGCCGACGCAAGGACACGGTTAAGAAAGAGTGTTTTGCAGACGAATAGAAAGTTTTGGGCAAAAAAAGTGATCAGGTTGGAACTGAAGGACTCGGATTCACATTACAAAATAGGTTGTGGCTACGTCAAAATTATTATAATTTAAGAGATTTTATAATAAAAACAAATATTATTTAGGAGATTATATTTGCAACAGACCAATTTTGTTGAAAGACTAAAATGACATAATTGCTTTTTACATATTTATCCTTACTAATTTTAAGAAAATTAATTATCAAATCGACCTCATATTTTCGTAGTTACTAAATTGACTTCATATTATCAAAATGGTGAAAAATTATGATTCTAAAAAATTTACAAGTTTTATAATTTTATTTTGTAAGGTATATTAAAAACAATTATTCTAAAAACAAAAAAACAATGTCTTAAGAATGTAGAAGGTTAAATTGTCCTCCTTATTATTTGGATGCATTTGAAAATCTCTTTAAAATATTTTGTTTTAGTTTGGACAAATTTTGAATTTACTTACCATCTAATTATTTTTTTTTATCAAAATTTAATAAAATACAATTTAAAAATTGCAAAACAATAGAATATTTTAAAAAATCCTAAACCCAGCAAAAAAAACGTCTTTGCAAGAAAAGCATTTTCTTAACTGAACTTAAGGGACTTAAATTGGAATAATATCAAATATAAGGACTGAATAGTACCTATCTATAAATTTGGGTACTTGAATTGAAAAGAATTCTCAAAAAGAAAATATCAATCGACGGTTATGGCGGAAGAGGGAAGACATTGAAATCAGAAGGACTTCACTGGCTGCAACTCTCCAAATTTGTAGAGAAAGAGAGATCTTCAGATTCCGAGGAGAACCACGAGAGAAGAAGGTCCTCTGTCGAGCTGATTCAAGGATATGGAGTACAGAAAGCTCAAAGATCAGGTGCTTAGCTACACAATGTCCCTCCCGATTTACGGTTATATTCACTTGCGTATGTTTCTGATCGTCATTTCTACTTCCTCTTCGTGCTGTTCTGTCGGTCCTGTATTTGAGATTGATTTCCTGTTTCAAATCAGTTCTTGTGGATCTTCTGATCTGATTGAGTAGCGTTCAGTGTCAAGTTTCATGGGGAGTTGTAGATTGGTTATTGAACTATGCAGCTGTATAGTGAATTATCTCAGGCTACAGTATTTATAAATTATACGTGAGTGGGAAAATGAGTGGAATCTAAGTACAAAGTTGACACATTGTGTTTTCGTCTCTGCATTATATGTCTCGAATATTTTGGAATTATTAAGAGGATAGCTCAGTGTCGCCTTAAGATCATACGTTTCGATTTTGAGGCGCATTTTATTTACTAAAAGTCTGACTGCGTAGATTCTGATCCCAGTTCCAGGGCAGAAAGTGATTAAGTCTGGCATGAATCGTGCAGGATAAAGACGAGAATTTCACTGCGGGTGATGTGGAGAGCCTGCATGGAAAGAGTCTTTTAATTGGTATGCTAATGCTAACTTGATGCAAAATTTTAATGTGAAATTAATTTCATTCTTGAGGCTTCGAACTAGTATGCATTATTCACTAAATTTTGGTTTCTTCCTTACCTGCTATGTTCAGTTAACCCTCTGAGTGCATTAGGAAGCAGACCCGTTGATCATACAAAATGGAAACGCAAGTAAGAATCTATGCAAGAGACAGATGATGAGCAATTGCAAAGCATTCTATTGACTGATTTTTTTTTTCCTTGATTTAGGTCGCTCGTTACCCTGGCTTTGACTTTTCTAACGAGTTCTCAAGCAATACTAATTGTTTGGTCAAAAAGGGCTGGAAAGTATGAATACAGTGTCACCACTGCAAACTTCATGGTGAGTGGGGAAGTTTTACAGGCCTGTTTTGAAGTTGGCCATTAACAGAGTTATATATTCATTTATATACTTGAAACTACGAGCTTAACTGTGTGCTTGGTGGGACCAGGTGGAGACCTTGAAATGTGGATTATCACTCGCTTTCTTGATGAACATCTGGAAACGTGAGGGTGTTACAGATGATAACAGGTTCATATTTTCTCTTATTGAAAAACGCAGATGCTAAGATGTTATCCTATTATATGTAGAAACTTTGATGGGGCTCTCTAGCTTTTGTTGCTTTTAGTGTCATCAAGCCAATATAAGCCATTATCTATAGGTATACAGGGGAAGAAATTTAACTATTTCATTTCTGCTTCATGCATTTAGTGTATAGGGTTCATCTAATGCGCATTTGTTGCTGATATAGGTTGAGTACAACATGGAATGAAGTCAGTGTTTATCCAATTCCAGCAGCTCTTTATCTCGTTAAAAATTTGCTTCAGGTTAGTTATGATGTTCAAAGGTTTCTGTTATTGTAATAATCTATATACTCTCCATTAAGCATTATCATCTTTTTGTCATGATACTCGTTCTCATTCTGGCATTTCAATTTTTTTTGCAGTATTACATTTTTGCATATGTGGATGCCCCTGGATATCAGATCCTAAAAAATCTGAACATCATCAGTACTGGTGTTCTCTATCGGATTATACTGAAGAGAGAGTATGTTCTTTGCCCTTTGGGTATTTCCAATTTTTAGAGGCTGCTGTGCTGGATAACATGGACCATGTTACTACATAGAAATTACCAAAACTACTTATTTCATTGGATCCTGTTCTTGTTTTTAATATCACATTGCAATTGATTTTCCTTAATCAAACTTGTATATTGAGATTGTAACTTTTTGATGATTTAAGAAGGCTGACAAGTTATTATAGGTTACAGCTGAACACGCCTTTCTAGTTTACTTGTTGCATCTGGTATCTGATTGCTGTTACTTTTCAGGTTAAGTGAGATCCAGTGGGCTGCTTTTATTATTCTATGTGCTGGATGCACTACAGCACAGCTAAACTCAAAGTAAGTGCATTGCATTCACTCCTTTCCCCCCTCGATCAGTTGGTTCTCAGCAGTCTACTCTCATCTCTTGTTGGCTGGTTACGGCTGCTTTAGACTGGAGATATGCTAGTTTTCTATTTCCTCTACTGTGTCTGGAATGAGCAGATTAAACCAATCCTCAGTTCTGAAATTGCACCTTTTGTTTTCCTATCTATTTTTAAGTTAGCCTCTTGTTTTTTCAGATAGTTTACTTGAAAATTTCTTTTTTTGCAGTTCCGATCATGTCCTAGAAACTCCAGTTCAGGGTTGGATAATGGCCATTGTGAGTAATGAACATATCTACAGAGATCTTATTTTGACTTATTAAAAATGGAACTGAAAAAATTGAAGATCTGTTTATTTGGTAATATTACTTATCATTTTTGTGTAATTTTTTGTAGGTAATGGCACTTCTAAGTGGATTTGCTGGTGTTTATACCGAGGTAAGTATTACAAATGCACCATTTAAGGTTTTGCTGTAGTAAACCACCATAAAGAGAAAAGGGGTTCTGCAACCACGATTCATGTCCATGATTGTCTAATCAGTTTTACTATGTCTTCATTGCTGTAGGTAAAATATTTCTGCTTTTTCCGCAGGCTATCATGAAAAAGCGCCCTTCTAGGAACATTAATGTGCAGAACTTCTGGCTTTACGTATTTGGGATGATCTTCAATGCTTTGGCAATATTGATTCAAGATTTTGAGGCAGTTTTGAACAAGTAACTCTTCTTACATGCTTCTAAATCATAATACGACTACTCTTACAGCCTTCTTCATTTACTCCTTTTAAAAAACAAAAAAAATCATATGCTTGCAACGTGAAAACATCTTGATATATTAGTAGCAAAGGTCTGATGATCAATCAATCTTCTTATTTACATTCTTCTTGAACGTGTAGGGGATTTTTCCACGGTTACTCATTTATTACAACACTCATGATTGTCAACCATGCACTCAGGTACATTTCCATTTTACTGTACTTTCATTTCCATTGTTAGAAAATACTTTCATACATAAAGAATGCTCCCAACAGAGTGCTGTAACTTCATGTCGGCAAGTGTTGTGATTCTTACTTGGGCTCTGTGTGCATCCACAGTGGCATTGCGGTGTCAATGGTGATGAAATATGCTGATAATATTGTGAAGGTACGCAATTAACTTGAGATTATAAGTTTTCACTGTTTTGGCATTAACTGAGATAAAAAAAAATGGTTAAATACCAAGTAGCTATCTGAACTTTGGACGTTTTGCAACGAGCTACCCGAACTTTGAAAATTCAAAACGGGCTACCTCAACTTTGAAGAAGGTGCAAATAGCTACCTCCGTCCAATTTTCCATCAACTGTCATCGAAAAGTTGTTGGAAAGTCGTCAGAAATTGGACGGACTAGCTATTTGCACCTTCTTCAAAGTTGAGGTAGCCCGTTTTGAATTTTCAAAGTTCGGGTAGCTCGTTGCAAAACGTCCAAAGTTCAGGTAGCTACTTGGTATTTAACCCTAAAAAGAAATAATGGATTGCAACTTTCAAAGCAAAGGTGCAACATTATGAAGGTTTTGTGCTGATTGAACTTGATTTCCATATGAGCCAGGTTTACTCTACTTCAGTGGCAATGCTCCTCACTGCAGTGGTTTCTGTCTTTCTTTTCGGGTTCCATTTGTCCCTCGCCTTCTTCCTCGGCTCAGTGTAAGTCAGCATGCATTTTTTTTTAATTTCAAAGCTCATAATTAAGCTCCTACTTATCACTTCATTAAATCCTCCCTCATTTGATTACAGCATCGTCTCGGTCTCGGTATATTTGCATTCTGTCGGGAAGCCAAGGAGGTAGGATTCCTCACCAAACCCTCATAAGCATATCATTTTGTAAATTTGGCTAGAAATTAAAACCAAAACCAGCTGTTGTAATTTCCATTTATTGAGAGACCAAAGTATGTAAAGCAATTCCTACACTGTAAAATGAATCTCAGAAATATCAAAATTTTCTTTCCTCTATCGATGCAATGTAAGAATAACCGACTCGTCTTCTTCGGTTTTTCATTCATTCAATCAAAATCATTAACCCAGAATCAAGGCATCATCCATTCATGTTATACAGAAAGAGAGATTCAATGCTTTCCTGATTTTGCAGACATAGCAAGAACCTAAATATGGAACTGGAACTTGTCTTGTTCCTCGCCTCCTCGGACTCTATTTCTTTGCCTTTGCGAATCTGAGGCATCTGTACTTCTCGCCGCTGACAGTAATCTCGAGCGCTCCATCTTGGTTATCTTGGTTTGATGCCGTGCCCATTAGTACACTCTTCTCCTTTTCGAGGTTTTCCTTCTCCACCTTCAATCTTGCTTCTTGTCTAGCTATCTCTGCCTGCAATATCCTCATCAATGGCAATTTCAAAAGATAAATATGGTGAAAACTTTGTTAGGATCGATTCTCAACAAACACTCAAATCGGATGAAGAAATTGATCAAAATTGAGAAAGGAACACACAACTTTTCAGAGAGGAAATGAAGAGAAGAAAACACAGTTTTTTCGTGGTAACACCAATTGAGTAACCTTCAAGCGGTTTGACAATTTGTATTAATGATGGTTACTGTTACAAAATACATATACATGTTGAAATACAGTACATTACAGCCTACATAATCTAACATTACATATTAATCAGACTCCAATACCTAACAAACTTGCAGTGATTCGATTCAAAAGGTAGTGTCAACACAATATCTTGTAAATCAAACAAGATCAAGAACACTTTAGCCTGAAGTAAAGCATATTATTAATCCGATAAATCCGTAAACACAACAGAAATCATCATCAAATGCTTCTAAACTCGAGTGCATTTCTCTTTATCATGAAAGGCAAATGATGAGTAGTTCATAGTTCATACCAAGTGAAGTATGTTACCTCTCGACGAGAAAGCTCGGCCTTCCAAGCAGATTCACGCTCAGCAACCTCGCGTTCCCGTTCTTCAATGTAGCTCTGCATCTCCCTCTCCTTCATAATTCTGTCTTGGATATCTGCATCCAGTGCTTCCTTCAGCTCCTGCACGAACTTGTCCACCACTGCTTTTATCCTCAATGACATCTCCTTCAATTGCGTATAGCTGTAACCAAGAATCTCTCACACAGCAATTCTGCAGTGATTTGAACACTTTGGAATCACCCAAAAGATATAAAATTTAAACTTTGGAAACACCCGAAAGAGCTAGAATCAAAGAGAAAGTGCAGCGGCGTAGATCAATCAAGCAACGGAATAGCAAGAGAACTGTTACCGATCAACATAATATTTGAAATTTAAGCAATTCAAGCGCTGAATAGCGGAAACAGAGAATTTCAGGAGAGAATTCAAGAGCGCAACTGAAAATTCTGAAGTTCAATTGCGCGAGAAACAAACCCAGATAATGGCGAGAACCAGGAGCTACATGAAGTGGAATTGTGAGAGAGGTAAGAGACAGACACAAGGTTTTGTTGTGTTCTTGATTGGCAGGGGAGAATGAAAGGCGATGTGATCTTGGGTTCAATGATGTTTTGAATTTCGGCCATGGCGAAGGAGTACCAAGAGAATACGTGAACGAGGAGAAACTAATTTTTGTTTTAAACATTACACCCCTAATATTTAAAAAGTATGCATAAAGAGCACAAACATTCCAAAAGAGACATTTTACACCCACTACGTTTCAATCCACCACGTGTAGACTGTAGACAGTAGACAGACATATCTAGGATGTTTTCCAAATTAGATATAGTGACGTCATAAATATAACGTCAAATTGTTAAATACATACACATGTTTGAAAGTATTGTTCAGTTCATTCTTAAATTATAAAAAATTGTTAAATGCATCAATCGTTAACTATTCATCCACTTTTGTCGCTAAATATGTCAAAATGATAATTTTACCGTATTAGTCTTTTTCATATCATCTTCAACCTTAAACCCAACTCCCAAATGCAGATTTGGGTTTGATTGCTATTCAAAACTGCATTTTGGGATTGAATTTAAACTCAAATATGTATTTTTCGAGTTTAAATTTAATCTTAAAATACATATTTGAGTTGAATTTGAACCAAAAAATGCAAATTTAAGTTTTAATCCAATCAAAATCTGCATTATTGAGTTGAATTCAAACTCAAATTCGCATATTTTAGTTGAATTTGAACCCAAATATCTTTTTGGGAGGTGAATTAAGGGTTGAAGATATAAATATAAATAAAAGAGTTAATCTATTCATAAACGAAAATAAATAAATAGTTATCTATCGGTACATTTAATAACATGTTTAAACGTAGACGTATAAATAATTATATGAGTAATGAAAATAACAACATGAATAAATATATACATTCTTTACCTTAAATTTTAATATTTATTACTCTATTTAACACAAGAAATATTACACCAAATATAATATAATATAATAATCGGGTCGAATTTATGTCTAGTGAATACCCGACCGACCCGTTTAGGAAAAGATTTGGTCCATCAATCGGTGCCAGATTGCCTTCCATAGCGGAAGAGACAGCAACTTCTCTCTCTCTCTCTCTCTCTCTCTTCCATTACTGCAAATCTCTGCTCCTGAATTCGAAGTTCTCCTTCTCCATGGTTATGGAGGCCGAAACCAGGATGAGGGAGTCCTTGCGGAAGCTAGCGCTATGGCACACAAGGAACTTCAAGCCAATCACCACACATGATGAGCTCGAGACCATCATGGCCACGCTCGGATTCTCCACACTACCACACTCCTCAACCGCCGCCGCCGGAGGATGGAAGGAATACGTATACGCCGCCCGCGCGCGGCGGGGAAAGGACCAACAACAAACGCAGCAAGCTCCACCGAGGCCCAGGCTGCCGTACCCGAGAATCGACGGCCTACACACATACACATACCAGGCATTCATCGACGCCGTCAACTTCCACCTCGAGATGGCGGATATCTCCGACCTCTTCCATATCCGGTGCAACTCTCTCACTACACTATTTTCTCCACAGTTTTTTTTTTCTTTGGCCAAATTTTCTCATAAAGTTTCCTGTTTTGTTTTTTATATAATAATAAAAAAAATATAATTCAACAAACCACGATTTTTTCGCACAAAATATATGAAATGGAGCGACATTTTAAAAAGTATAAATTATTTTTCCAAAGATATTTAATATTTTTCATACTAACTATACGTTTATTTAGTATATATATATATATAATTTTTTTTTTTTGACCAAATTATATATATATAATAAAACATGTAAATATTAGGTTTTAAATTGTTAATATTATTGTATGATTATGATTCCTGACAATGGAGCAGACAATATATTCAACACATTATTATAGTGGTTCTTGGGTTTGCTGCCATTAAAGGAAAAAAACATCTGGCCACGAAAAAAAAGGAAAAACATGAATATTTCTTTATATGTTTTTTTTTGTCTATCTATTATAACATATATATACTTACTAAAAATAAAGTAAATAATTTGTTTTATTTTTATTTGTTGCTTCCAATATTATTATTTACCCAATTACATATTTTTACCAGATTTGGGGTTATTCGTGCTTACACCTATTTTTTGAAGATCAAGAATTAGTGTAGCGATTTAATATTTCGTTACTTAATTATAGATTTTGAATTTATTAAAATATTCTTTAAAAAATTAAGGAGTTTGACTTTAGCTTACGTGTTGCTTTGACCGATGAGGAGTTGGGTCATGAGATTCTGTTCCAAATGTTGTTATTGGGCTTCAATTTCTCGTTGTTAGTTAGTGTAGGTATGATGAGTGTCATTGATCCAACCCAATAGAAAATCTATTTTATTATGGTTAAATACCAAGTAGTTAATCCCTAAACCCAATAACTGAGCTTTGGATAATTTGCAACGAACTAGTTGAAAGTTAAAAAATCAAAACGGACTACCTCAACTTTGACTAAGATGCAACGAGCTATCTCCGTCCAAATTACCGTCAACTGTTGCAGAAATTCGTCAGAAATTGGACGGAGATAACTTGTTACACCTTCGTTCAAAGTTGAGGTAACTCGTTTTGATTTTTTAAAGTACGGGTAGATCGTTGCAAAACGTCCAAAGTTCATCTAGCTCCTTGGTATTTAACCATATTTATTATATATATATATAATTTGTTTTTATTCTAAAACTAGATAAATTTATTAATTTTTTGATATAAAAGTAATGATAACGATTTTAATAAATATTTTCCAACACAATTTTAGAAAATAAAATAAGCCTTCCTAAGAACTGGGTTTTCCTTATAAAAAAATATATTTTTCAATAAAAAATTCTTTAAATATTTTGTTTAATTTTCTAATAAATTTATGATTTTTGTTTTCTGAATAAAATAAAAATCTGCCAAGTTTAGCAAAATGTCACTTTGTCTTTTAAGTTTGGACATTTTAAAGAATTTTTCATGTATGTTTTTTTTATTATAAAAAATTCTTTTTTTAAAGGTATCTCATTTATCACGTCCAAAATTAACAGAACTAATTTATTGGAGATTTTTCTACTAAATATATGATTTATTTATTTTTTAATAAAAATATTAATGATTACTATTAATATGTAATGTCTAATTAATTAATTTTGTATATATTAACCACTAATAATATTTTAAAACCTAGCTACTTGACCATTTCCTGAACTTGTTGATGTTTGAGTTACAGTGGAATGCCTTTGCAAAGGTTGGATTTATACAAGAAATGGAGGAAGATGCAAGAAGATGATAGTGAGAGTGTGTTTGTGTATAGAGAAGGAACCCTCGACCAATCCACATACAATCTATACCATTTCGACAAGCAGCAGCAGCACCACCAAATCAATAACAGTAATATGAACTCCGACCAGGCTTTCCTTCACCGGAGCAACAAATCGGGAAGCAGTTCTTCACCGGGGTGTCTTGTTCCTCTCAAAGACATCATAGTGTGAGATGGTCCAAGGATGAGAAGAACAACTGCAGTTGAGTGTTCTTTGGAATTAGGGTTTTATGTTAGGGTTAAGTATTAAAAGACAAACCGAACTTCGATGAAAATACAAATAACAAACTGAACTTTATTTTTTTTTTTATAAACAACAAAATAAATTTGATAAATTTAGCAATCATCAAATCTATGTGAAATTACAGTTATGTTTGGATGATTTTTTTTTTTATTTTGACGGATTGATTTGTTAGATTCTATCTATAATGATGTTTTTGCACTTATAACTAGACAAATTACTCAGTCCAAATTAGAAAAAAAAATGTCCATACATAATGACAATTTTAGGTGGTTTTGTTGACTGTTAAATTTATAAGTTTAGTTTGTTGTTTGTAAAAAAATAAATCAATTTATTCTTTGTATTTTTATCAAATTCAGTTTTTTTTAGTAATTAATCATTTATGTTGGTAGGGGATGAGTGAGAGAAAAGGTTCATGCAATAGGGGAAAGGTTGACTGTTTGTCATTGGATTAAAAAAAAAGTTTGTTTGAATTTTAAAGGAGTGTTTTTTTTAATGATTTTGGTTGGAAATAAAATTTCTCTCTTTTTTTTAAAAAAATTAATGTTTTCTATATGATTTTGTAACTTTTGTTATCCAAACAAGATGTTATTATGAAGAATTTCGAAATATTATTATTATTATTATTTTTAAATGTATCCAAGTAAAAAGATTTTTTCATTCATTCTTTATTTAAAAAAACGTGCAAAATTATATGATGGAATCTACTGGGGTCTGGTTGTTGTAATGTGAAATTGAGGATTAAACTAATCAAAAATAAGTTGACTTTTCGTTTGCATGTGAGCGTTGACTTGCGTGTTGAGGAGAAACGTGAATGCATGTATGTATCCTTAACTTTCTTTTCATAAAAAATCACATCCTAAACTTATGCTTTGTAGCAACTCTGGTGTTGTAGTCTTTGCAGGTATGCAATTTGCCTCCTAACAATTACTTCAATCGTTCCTACGAAGATTTTTTTTTCATTTTTTGAACTTGAAATCGAGACATCTAATTAAAGAACGAAATATTTATTTCTCCCCTTCCGAGCTCGTAACAGTTTATCATTCGAACCAGGGACGAAGCCATGAATTTAGGCGAGTGGGGGCAATAATTAGTTTAAGGGTAAATATTGAAAGCAAAAAAACTTCAGAGGAGGCAAATGTAAAATTTTAAAAGGTTAAATTGAAAATAAATATATTTTTTAGGGTCTAATTGATACAAATCAAAAAGTTGAGGGGGGACAATTGCCCCCTGGTCACACTGTGGCCTCGTGCCTGATTCGAACCATACTTTTACAAATCGACCTTTTCTACTTGGAATTATGCAATCACCACCGACAATGGTGGTCTAGTGGTTGAAAGCGCTAACTCCCAAGTGGTTTGGCTTCGGAGTCATGAGTTCGAATCTCATCATGGAAAAAAGTGGGAAAAAGATTACGACTTGAGCTTAATGGGCCGACCTCTCAATCGCAGGCTGCTGGTGGGGCTACGTTAACGGGGTCAGTACATGCGCTAATTGTTCAGAGGTCTACATCAACCGCGTAACACGAAAGTCCGAATATTACGTAGCGGAGTGAGCCTTGGTCGCTATTACTAACCCGTTCCTTTATTCAGCCAAAAAAAGAATTATGCAATCAAAAAACAAAATTAATAGTTTCTCACCTTCTTTTCTCTATTTATTTATTTATTTTGGATATTAAAAAAATCAAGTAAACTCTTTATTATAGGAGAAAAATATTAAAAAAAAGGTTAGAGATGCACATTGGTTAAATAAATAAGTTAAGGGTGCATGTTTCAAAAAGAGTAAAGTTAAAGCCGTTTTATGGGACATGCCCTGAGACAAGGGACCTTGCGCGCAAAATAACTTCCCTACGATTAGCGTCTGCTGGAGGCGACACGTGGCGAGTTGAAAGATCAAAATTCACCATGACTATTACGCGATGCGGTAGCGCGTGTTCATCACCGACCTTCTCTTTCCCCTTCTGTCATGCGTCTGTCGGCTCAGGCACCGTCTCCACCACCTCACTGAGACGAAGTCATATTCTCTCTCTCGATCGAGGGAATGCTAATCTGCACGTAATCGACGAATGCATGATCTACTGATCGGATCCGGAAATGTCAGTCTCTCAAACTCTAGGCGGCCAGTCGCGGTGCGGCCGTGTAGTTGGGCCGTCACTCGATAAGATCATCAAGAACGCTGCCTGGAGAAAGCATTCTGCAGTCGTCGCTGCCTGCAAGGCGGCTCTTGACAAGCTCGAGACCATCACAGTCGCTGATAGCCCTGTAGATCTGGCATCGCCTCTTGTCGGTCTCTCACTCTCCGATGCAAACTTCGTCTTGCATCCCCTTATCCTCGCCCTCGATGCTGCGTACGGGAAGATTGCCGAGCCTGCACTCGAGTGTGCGTTCAAGCTCTTCTCTCTTAATCTCATCCATGCTGAGATCGTCGATTCAGGCGATCCGTCCGTTGTAACTGGGCCACTTAGGTTGATTCATGGAGCCTGTAAGTCGGTCGGGATCGGGGAGGAGGCGGTTGAGCTGGCTGTGCTAAGAGTTCTGCTTGCAGCAATTAGGTCTCCTAGCGTTTTGATTAGAGGTGATTGTTTGGTGCACATAGTGAAGACTTGCTACAATGTGTATCTCGGTGGCCAAAATGGGACTAATCAGATCTGCTCAAAGTCTGTTCTTGCTCAGATCATGGTCATTGTTTTTGCTAGAGTGGAAGCCGATGCTATGGATGTTACATTTAAGACGGTTTCTGTCAATGAGTTACTTGAATTCACTGACAAAAATTTGAATGAAGGGAGCTCTATTAATTTCTGTCAGAATTTTGTTAACGAGGTTGTTGATGCAAATGATGGGGTTGCCGAAAACAACAATCTGGAACTAAGTATCTCATCAGAACCACTAAATGTAGATGCTGCATTGAAAGACGGTGAGAAAGTTAAAGTGAGTGAAGGGGAGTGTAACGGAGTTAAATCAGCTCCTGTTGGTAGTAAGATTAGAGAGGACGGTTATATGCTTTTCAAGAATTTGTGTAAGCTTTCAATGAAGTTCTCATCACAGGAACAGACTGATGACCAAATACTCTTGAGAGGGAAAATTCTGTCTCTCGAGCTACTGAAGGTTATCATGGATGTTGGTGGTCCAGTTTGGCGCTTCGATGAGAGGCAAGTAATCCTGTTATGTCAATTTCAAATTTTCAATTCATGTTGTTGGGGATGTGGCTTTAGTTGCTTTTGCATACCTGGTGAAGGAAGCGTGTTATCATGGTTATGTTTTCGGTGCTACATGAGCGGTTACTGTCAGAAACAACGTAGAGTAGTGTTATGGTCAATAGTATTTTATAAAGTTCTATAACATGATGGTACAGTAATTGAGTTTTGATTTCCTTAAATGTTTCAGGTTCTTGAGTGCTATCAAGCAATTTCTCTGCTTATCGTTGCTGAAGAACAGTGCATTGTCAGTAATGGCTATTTTCCAGCTCCAGTGTTGTATCTTTATGAGCCTTTTGACAAAGTATAGACCAGAGTTGAAAGAGGAAATTGGGATATTCTTCCCCATGCTTATTCTTCGTGTGCTTGAGAATATCCTCCAGCCTAGCTTTTTGCAGAAAATGACGGTTCTCAACCTTCTGGAGAAAATTTCTCAAGATCCACAACTAATTATTGATGTTTTTGTGAATTATGACTGTGATGTGGATTCCCCAAATATTTTCGAGAGGTACTATACCCATTTATTCATTCTTAGATTTGATAGATCATGTGAGTTCATATTTATGGTGATTGTTACTCTTAACAATGTAATTATTCACATCAACTGAAAATTGTGGTTTGGTTAATCATTATTTCTGAAGTCCTAGTCGTTAGACATATCAAAGTAATGATAGCATGGAGTTTTGCGGTAAGTTTAGCTATAAGGACAGTTATAATGCTTAGCATGGGGGTATGTGAATGCGCAAGTAGTAGCATAATGGGTAACCCATTTTACATTTGAGTTTTGACCCTTAAATGTTGATCACAAGAACACCTCAAATGATTTTTTTTTACTCAACCTGCTAACCATATGATGGATCTAGGTATCCAACAGTATAAACTTATGATGAGTTGTTGGAAATTTCTGAAGGCTTATTTAACTTCATAAGCCTTTTTTGGGAGGTGGGGGAGGGATAATTGAGATTTGAAATGTGCTACTTTATGCTCAATATGCTGATCTGGCATAAAATGGCGATGATACCTTCTAAGGATTGAATTTGATGAATGCATTCCTTTGCTCTGTTACATAAGTTAGACCAGACCTGTTACTTTAAGTCAGTGGGTCTAAACTTATAACCCATTTGGTAGGTTAGAATAGGAGTTTAGGGTCGACAAGCATCCTACTAAGTAGACTTGTTTTCCCAATTCGAATAGGGCAATTGCATTGCCACTTATTTTCTTAAGTCCTCTCAGTTCCCTCGCATATTAATTCCTTTAGATAAGGTTCATATTTACATGATCCTGGTCAGATGTCATGATGATTACATAAATTATATATTTAAACCCTTATAATTCCATCAGATGATTGCAGGATTGTTAACGGACTTCATAAAACTGCTCTGGGTCCCCCGTCTGGTTCAGCCACCACTCTCTCTCCAGCTCAAGATATTACTTTCCGCTTTGAATCTGTTAAGTGCTTAGTTAGAATCATCATGTCAATGGGAACTTGGATGGACCAGCAGCTGAAAATAGGATATTCAAATCACCATTCAAGAAAAGTGTCGGAGTCTGACCTTTCATTTGACAGCTTTTCAATTCCTAGCGGAGAAGATGGGCCTGTTCTAGAATATGATGAAGCAAACTCAGAATTATCTGATGCGGCAACCCTTGAGCAACGCCGGACTTACAAAATGGAGCTTCAGGTAATCTAAGTTCCTTTCGTAAACATGCATCCTTATGTCATTTTTTTGCTGTAGCTACAGTATTTCCTTTATAGCTATCTTGTTATCATTTTTTCCCTGTTGGTGTGATTCAATTCTATTACTTCTTTTTCTAGCCTTATAATCAGATAATACTTTGTGGACCAGGAAGTGCATCTATTCTCTGTACTAACTGCTAATAACTTTGTTTGCGTTAATGCAGAAAGGCGTTATACTTTTCAACAGAAAGCCTTCAAAGGGAATTGAGTTTCTTATTAGCACCAAAAAAGTTGGCAGTTCTCCTGAAGAAGTAGCTGCTTTCCTTAAGAATACAGCTATTGGTCTGAGTGAAACCACAATAGGTGATTATTTGGGCGAGAGGGATGATTTTCCCTTGAAAGTAATGCATGCCTATGTAGATTCATTCAATTTCAAAGGCATGGACTTTGGTGAAGCTATAAGGTTTTTCCTTCGCGGCTTTAGATTACCCGGGGAGGCTCAGAAGATTGATCGCATCATGGAAAAGTTTGCTGAGCGCTATTGTAAATGTCACCCAAATTCATTTACAAGTGCAGATACCGCTTATGTTCTTGCCTACTCTGTCATAATGCTAAACACTGATGCTCATAATAACATGGTTAAAGATAAGGTTTGTTACACAACCACTTCCTTGGTCATAGTTACTAGTTTTATTCTTGTGATACTTCCGTTTCAATTCATTTGGCGTTAATAATGTTGAATTTTTAGCGGAGTTTTTCTTGTTGGAGTATTTAGAAAGATGAAAAATCTTTGAAATTTAGTGTATGAGTTCTGCTGTAAATGATCATACATATGACCAAATTACATATGTGAGTTTCTTGCAAATTGAAATTCACTAAACTCACAGATATAGTTTTGATCATATCTTTGGTCATGCCTATCATTTTCCTTAGTATTATTTTGCTGTTCCATTCGAAAAAAGCCCTTTTCTTGTTGCTGCATTTACAATGATAACCAGTTATATGAATATCTTCAAGTTAACATGAAGTGTAGCCCTTTATCTCGTCTTTCCTGTGAAGCTTATTTAAATTGATATGCTTTGTCGTTGTTTATGCAGATGAGCAAAGGCGATTTTATCCGTAACAACCGAGGAATAGATGATGGGAAGGACTTGCCTGAAGAGTTTTTAAGTAATCTTTATGATCATATTGTGAGACATGAGATCAAGATGAGTTCAGACTCCTCAGCTCAGCAGAGCAAGCAGGCAAATAGCCTTAATAAACTACTGGGATTGGATGGTATTCTTAATCTTGTTACTGGAAAGCAATCTGAAGAAAAAGCATTGGGTGCGAATGGAATCCTTATTAAGCACATACAAGAACAATTCAAGGCAAAGTCAGGAAAAACTGAGTAAGTAATAAATAAACTACATAAGTTGAATTCACATGGCTTTTGTTTGTCCTGTCTGAGTAAAATTTGAGTCTATGTGGAAGTTGTGGGGTATATTGTTTCAAGTATGACATTGGTTTCTTTGTTTTTGGGTTGTAGGTCAATTTATCATTCTGTCACTGATCTAGCTATTCTGCGATTCATGGTGGAAGTATGCTGGGCCCCCATGCTTGCTGCATTCAGTGTTACTCTTGACCAGAGTGATGACAAACTTGCTACTGCTCAGTGCTTACAAGGTTTTCGATTTGCTGTCCATGTTACTGCTGTCATGGGCATGCAAACCCAGAGAGATGCTTTCATGACATCTGTTGCAAAGTTTACGTATCTTCACAATGCCGCAGATATGAAACAAAAGAATGTTGATGCTGTGAAGGTATGTATAGCTAAGCAGGAGGCTGAATCTTCTTATCTTAGTTTCCCTAATTCCATTGCTTGTGGATGCTCTGGAGATACCAATCCCTCATTTTTATCTTTCTCAATGTAATTTGTCCTCTTTCAGGCGATCATAGCAATTGCTATTGAAGATGGAAATCATCTTCAGGAAGCTTGGGAGCACATACTTACATGCCTTTCTCGAATTGAGCACCTTCAATTGTTAGGAGAAGGTGCTCCAACAGATGCATCATTTTTTACTACAGCCAGTAGTGAAACAGATGAACGAGCACTAAAAGCTGCAGGCTTTTCATCTTACAAGAAGAAAGGGACTATACAGAATTCTGCAGTTATGGCGGTTGTTCGAGGAGGATCTTATGATAGTACAACCACTGGAATGAATGCATCTGGATTGGTATCTCCAGAGCAGATTAATAACTTCATTTTAAACTTGAATTTGCTGGACCAGATTGGGAATTTTGAGTTGAATCATGTGTTTGCTCATAGTCAGAGGCTGAACAGCGATGCAATTGTTGCCTTTGTGAGGGCCCTTTGCAAGGTTTCTATGGCAGAATTGCAATCTCCGACAGATCCTCGTGTTTTCAGCTTGACAAAATTAGTTGAAATTGCGTGAGTATACCAATTATCTTATTTTGTAATCATCTGTTGAATCTTCATATGCAAATCAAAATCTAAACACCATAGTTCAAAGTATACCATGTGAAATGGAGATCTTACAAAATCCTGTTCTTCTGCAGGCACTACAATATGAATAGAATCAGATTAGTATGGACTCGCATATGGAATGTTCTTTCTGATTTCTTTGTGTCAGTCGGGCTGTCGGAAAATCTCTCAGTTGCAATATTTGTCATGGATTCATTGAGGCAACTGGCTATGAAGTTTTTAGAACGCGAAGAGTTGGCAAATTACAACTTCCAGAATGAATTTCTGAGACCATTTGTGATTATCATGCAGAAAAGTGGCTCTTCTGAGATCAGAGAATTAATAGTCAGATGCATCTCCCAGATGGTCCTGAGCCGTGTAAATCATGTCAAATCTGGCTGGAAAAGCGTCTTTATGGTATGTTGTACTTTTATTATTTTCCTCTTCTGATGATTCAATGTGTATTTCTTTCCTTTACCAAAAGGAAAATAAAATAAAGATTCATAAATTGAGTGTGATAACTGAATAGCACTCTGGAAGAAATCTGATCAATCACATACTAAATTTCTTCAATATTTGGAAGAAATGCCTTGAGTCTTCAAAAATTCTTCTTCTGTTTCTTCATATTTCACCTCCAGTAATTATATATGTTATTTTCCAGATCTTTACAGCTGCTGCTGCCGATGAGAGAAAGAATATTGTCCAGTTGGCCTTTGAGACCATTGAGAAGATTGTTCGAGAATACTTCCCCCATATAACCGAGACTGAGACAACAACTTTCACAGACTGTGTCAGGTGCTTGCTTGCTTTTACAACAAGCAAATTTAACAGTGACGTGAGTCTCAATGCCATAGCATTCCTTCGGTTTTGTGCTGTGAAACTTGCTGAAGATGGGCTTGCCTCAAACGATAAGATCAAGGATGTAGCATCAGCTGCTACCATGGTCAGTGAGGTCGCCTCAGACAAGAAAATAAGGAACGACAAAGATGATAATGCATCTTACTGGGTTCCTCTTCTTGCTGGTACGTTGCCCATAACTGATTTACCTCTTGGCTTGATCAAATTGTTACTGTATTCTTCAAGATCATAAAAGAGCTTCTCTTTTTTCCCCCTGTCTTCAAATTGTTACTATTTGTTCTTCAATCAAGATTACAAAAGGAGCTCCTTTTCTTCTTCAAGATTATATAAAAAAGGAAAAACTTCATTTCTGTCCCCATTGTTCTGCAAGATTAAAAGAGCTTCATTTTCTGATGGTTGTGCATGGAATTGTTTAAACTGCTATTTTTAATTCCAATTAGTATCTGGTCAATCGTAGCTTTAAACCGCACTTTTTTCAGGGTTGGCAAAACTGACGTCTGATTCAAGACAAGCCATAAGAAAGAGTTCATTGGAAGTGCTTTTCAATATCCTCAAAGACCACGGCGACCTCTTCTCCACCCAATTCTGGGAAGCTATTTACAAATCCATTCTATTCCCAATATTCATATCTGCATCGGACAAGAAAGAGGGAAACACTGATGATGATGAAGAATCCTCGTCCTCTTCAACATCTCCTCAAGCAGAAGGAAGCACATGGGACTCCGAAACTTCTGCTATAGCAGCAAAGTTGCTTGTGGACCTAACTGTAACCTTCTTTCCTTTAGTAAGGTCCCAACTGTCAAGAGTTGTCTCAGTGCTTACTGGGTTTATCAAAAGTCCTGTCCAATGTACTGCTAGCACGGGGGTTGCTGCTATGGTCCGATTAGGGGACGACTTGGGTAAGCAACTTGGTGATGAAGAGTGGAGACAGATATACGCAGGTTTGAAAGAAGCTGCAGAGTCTAGCGTACCTGGTTTCTTGAAGCTTCTAGGGTTGATGGAGAACATCGATTTCACCAACAGTGAGGTGGATCACTACTCCGATCAAGGGCTTATTGCTGATGAAATTGAGGATGACAATCTTCAGACTGCAGCACATGTGATCTCAAGGATGAAAAGTCACATTGCAGTGCAGCTACTCATCATACAAGTAAGCTCTCTTTAACATTCTCGTGGTTGGCTGCTTATTTTTCTGGGAAAATATTCAATAAGCCTGACACTAGTTGAGTTGGTCTGCAACATTTCAATAATGCAGTATTTATCTCGTCTCTTGGTTGAGTCCCAATCGAGTTGAGCCTTAATTGTAACTAGGGTTGATCATGAGCGGGTCGGTCTGAAGGCAAGACCGAGGCCGAATGAATAACTATGAGCTCACGGTATTTTTTAGTAAAATACGAAAGAATAGTTCGCTATGAGCTCACCGCATGGCTGCGTGGTTTGTAAATTTATCAAGATGCAGCTTTTATAGAGATAGAAAACCTTCCAAATCCACATTCATTCGGTGTGGTATTATGAAAATCCCACATTCCTTCGGTTCGGACCGGTCCTAAACGGACTTTCGGGGGGGGAAACCGAGACCGACCTTGAAGAAAAAAAAACGTTCGCTCGGTCTCGGGCAGGTATTGTCGGGAATTCGGTCCAACAGTCTTTTTTTATCACCCCTAATTGTAAGAGCTGAAAAAGGTTTTGGGAGACTTAATGGGTACACTTGAACTTTGAAAAAGTATTCTGATTCATCAATGCAAAATCATCCAAACAAAAAATGGGGAAACCCTTAAAAAAAAATCATCAAACAAAAGTGGGCAAAGGCAAAGTGACATTTTACCCTTAAATCTTACAAACATATGATGTGTTTATGTTTTGCCAATTTGATGTCTCCTGTCTGTTTCTTGTTTCTTCAGGTTGTGACCGATTTGTACACATTGCACCCGAAATCTCTCTCCGAACACAACATCACCATCCTCCTCTCTTTGTTCTCCTCCATATCTTCCCACTCGAACCGACTCAACTCCGATAAACTCCTGCAGAAGAAACTCCAAAGAGCCTGCTCCATCCTCGACCTAACTGAGCCGCCATTAGTCCACTTTGAGAACGAGACCCACCAAAACCACCTGACCTTCCTCAAAACCCTACTTTCCACCTCACCCACACACATAGACATTGAATCTCAGCTCATTACTGTCTGCACAGAAATCATACAGATTTACTTAAACTGTATTGGCTCTCAGTCCCTGAACCAGCCAAAGACAGGTTCAGTCCGTCAAGCCGTGCACTGGGTACTTCCCTTAGGGGCTGCAGTGAAGGAGGAGCTAGCAGCTCGGACCGCCCTCATAATGGCAGCTCTGGAAGTCGTGAGTGGGTTCGATCAAGGTTCGTTCAGGAGACATTCCGGGAGGATTTTTCCGTTGCTGGTGGAGCTCGTGAGGAGCGAGCATAGCTCGGGTGAGGTCCAGGTTGTTGTTAGTAACATATTTGAGTCATGTATAGGTCCGATCATAATGGAATCATGAATTCCTCCATAGTCTTTGGGGTTTTCTCAGATTAAATTTTCCAATTTTTTGTTTTTTAAAGATGAAAAAATTTGTGATTTTGGAATGTATAGAGAGATGGCAATCCATGAGAATGGGTGTTTCTTGTAATTGGCGGATGTGGGTTTTAAAATGATTCTAACTTTAATTTAGGAAAGAATGTTAAAAAAAAAACATATATTTTGTTGAACTTTTTTATGTACCTTTTGTCTTGCATATTAAAATTAGTTAAATATATTTATTATTCGTTTAACTTTATTTAATGAAATTCGTCCAGTCACTCAAATAAACTATAACAAAATAAATTTACTAATACTTATAATAATATATAGGGTTAAATACCGAAGAGCTATTTTAACTTTGTACGTTTTGCAACGAGCTACACGAACTTTAAAAAATCAAAATGGGCTATCTCAACTTTGGCGAAGGTACAACGAGCGACCTCCGTCCAAATTACCGTCAACTGTTGACAGAAATTCGTCGGAAATCCGTCAGAAATTGGACGGAGGTAGCTCGTTGCACCTTCACCAAAGTTGAGGTAACCCATTTTGATTTTTTAAAGTTCGGGTAGCTCATTGCAAATGGTCTAAAATTCAGGTAATTACTTGGTATTTAACCATAATATATACATACGGAATCTCTTTAATTAAACCTCAATTGAATCCCATATTGACCCATAACTTAATTGTTATATATATAAATATTCTAAAATTTTAAATTGTGAGATTCTTAAATAATGTCTATTAGTTTATAATTTTTAAAATATATTCTATTAAATTTTGATTAGTAAATTAGTGAAAAGAGTAAACTTGACATATTAAAAAATATTAAAAAATTTATTTTTCAAAAATAAACATTAAAAATAATTCTCAAATTGTGCCAAATATTTAGGGGGGAAGTTGTATTTAATCTATATTGAGAGACCAAATTGAGAAAAGTACAAACCTATGTGAGTTTTTCGTATTTTTTTCCTTCTCTCTTTGTCGTTGAATCTGTACCGTCGCTTTACTGATTGAACGGTCAAGATGCCCTCCCTGAGGGGATACAAGCTAAGTCCATATACACCAGATCTCCTCCATCTCTCCCGCGTCTCTCTCCTCGGCTCTCTGCTGCCTTCCCTCTCCATTCGCCATTTTCGCTCAATTTCCTTCACTCTCCACAATCGACACTCCAAAAAACCCTCCATCTGATCAATCTATTTCAGAAGCAGTGAATTGGAAGAGAAGTGTGGAATTCTTCGTCTTTGTCTCCACTAAGCCTTAGAAACCCTAAACAGTCGATACCCCGTGTCACGCATTGCCCTACCGGAAGTCAGGTTTCAGCTTTCTTGGACTTTGACGTCGAAGGTACTCCCTGATACTGTACATGTCTGCGGACGTCACTTGGGTGCTCTTGTCCTTCTTCCTAGTGATCACTCGCATGTAAAGTTATAATTTAGAAAAGCTTCGACCTTGCTTGGTTTCGATCATGGAGAACGAGGTCATTGAGTTCGATATCGGGTTAGGGAGTAGTGGTAGAGAATTAGAAGATGATGGAATCGACATTGAGCATGCGGTTGATGATGAGGATATGATCGATAGTCCGTCCTTCAACGGAATAGCCAATTTTGGGATTGATAGCGGTGAGATATACCTACCCGAGGGAGATTTATTAGATCTTGAGCCCTATGAAGGGATGGAATTCGAATCAGAAGAATCTGCAAAGGCCTTTTACAATTCTTATGCTCGTCGAGTCGGGTTCAGTACCCGTGTTAGCTCCTCTAGGCGGTCTAGGCGTGATGGAGCCATTATTCAGAGGCAGTTTGTTTGTGCCAAAGAAGGTTTTAGGAACGTAAATGAGAAGAGGACCAAGGATAGGGAGATTAAGCGTCCAAGGGCAATCACTAGAGTCGGGTGCAAGGCATCATTGTCAGTCAAAATGCAAGATTCTGGTATGTGGGTTGTGTCTGGTTTTGTCAAAGAGCATAACCATGAACTGGTTCCACCTGACCAGGTTCACTGCCTTCGGTCCCACAGACAGATATCCGGACCTGCAAAGACATTGATCGACACCCTGCAGGCAGCCGGAATGGGTCCTCGAAGAATCATGTCTGCTTTGATAAAGGAGTATGGCGGAATCAGTAATGTTGGATTTACAGAGGTTGACTGTAGGAACTACATGAGGAACAATAGGCAGAAGAGCTTGGAGGGGGAAATTCAGCTGCTTTTGGACTATTTAAGGCAAATGCAGACTGATAACCCTAATTTCTTCTATGCGGTCCATAGCAATGAAGATCAGTCGGTTAGCAATGTTTTCTGGGCAGATTCCAGAGGTAGACTCAATTATAGCTACTTTGGTGATACTGTTACATTTGACACTACCTACAGGTCAAATAGGTACCGACTTCCTTTTGCGCCCTTCACTGGGGTAAACCATCATGGGCAACCTGTCTTGTTTGGTTGTGCTTTCATTTTAAATGAATCTGAGGTTTCATTTGTCTGGCTTTTTAACACATGGCTCATGGCAATGTCAGGACGTGCCCCAACATCACTCACCACTGACCATGATTCTGTCATAGAATCTGCGGTTGCACAGGTTTTCCCTAAAACACGCCATCGGTTCTGCAAATGGCACATCTTTAAAAAGTGTCAAGAAAAACTCTCCCATGTCTTTCTCCAACACCCAAATTTCGAAGCAGATTTCCATAAATGCGTCAACTTGGGTGAGTCCATTGATGAGTTTGAGTCATGCTGGATGTCTCTCGTTGACAGGTACGGCCTTCAAGATCATGACTGGCTTCAGGAGATATACTCTGCTCGAATACAGTGGGTCCCTGTCTACCTTAGAGATACGTTTTTTGCAGAAATGTCAACAAACCAGAGAAGTGACAGTATCAACTCTTACTTCGATGGCTATATAAACGCCTCAACCAATCTAAACCAGTTCTTCAAGCTGTATGAGAAAGCTCTTGAAAGTCGCCATGAGAAAGAAGTGAAAGCAGATTTTGATACAATGAACACTTCCTCAATTTTGAAAACTCCATCTCCTATGGAGAAACAAGCCTCCGAGCAATACACAAGGAAGCTATTCATCCGATTTCAGGAGGAGCTTGTCGGGACACTTACATTCATGGCATCCAAAGCTGATGACGACAGTGACATTATCGCGTACCAGGTAGCTAAATACGGGGAGGAACATAAAGCATACTATGTTAAATTCAATGTCTTGGAGATGCGGGCTTGTTGTAGCTGTCAGATGTTTGAATTTTCGGGCCTTCTTTGCCGCCATGTTTTGACTGTGTTTAGAGTTACCAATGTCCTTACACTGCCACCTCACTATATACTGAAAAGATGGACAAGAAACGCCAAGAGCAGCGTCACCTTGCAGGAGCATCCGAATCAGGCATATACCCATTATTTGGAATCGCATACCGTTCGATATAACACCTTACGGCATGAAGCACTTAAATTTGTGGATGAAGGGGCGAAGTCTCCAGAGGTTTATGATGTTGCTATTGTAGCGCTGCAAGAAGCTGGGAAGAGAGTCTCATTTGCTATAAAGAATGAGGGGAGAAGTATGATGGTGAACGGGCACACCAGGGAAAGTTCTGTGAGAGAAGGGGTTAGCTTGAAGGTCAGAAGCAGTTCTGGTAAAGCAAGCACAGACCGGAGTTCTTCCAAGGTATTGTCTTACTGTCCTTTTCACTTAGATTGGCATCTGCATGCATTGTATAGTCTCTTGAAGGGTTGATTACCAACTGAATGGCTACTGTACTGGTATATTTGTGTGTTTTGACAAGGGTTAATAATCAAAAAACAAACCGAACTTTGAGGAAAAACCAAACAGCAAACCAAACTTTTTTTGTTGACAAACAACAAACCAAACTTTTGGAATTGAGCAATCAACAAACCTACCTCAAATTTTTATTATGTTTGAACGGATTTTTCAATGTTTGAGGGAGTTAATTAGTTGAAGTATTCTCAGGAAAGAGTATTACGACTTAATAAATCCCTCAAACATAATGAAAAATTGAGGTTGGTTTGTTGATTGCTCATTTCCAAAAGTTTGGTTTGTTGTTTGTAAACAAAAAAAAATTGGTTTGCTGTTTGGTTTTTCCTCAAAGTTCGGTTTATTTTTTTGATAATTAACCCTTTTGACAAATAACAAACTGAACTGAAGCAAATCTACAAACACCATAATCTTCACTTTTTCCGTTGATCTTAAAAACACCATATTCCGAGAAAAAGATCTGCACTCTTATTTGGAGGGAAAAAAAGTGAAATTAGAAATTATTTTCAATTCTTCATGGTTGAACTCTTCACGATAGGGAGCTTGGTGATCGATCTATAACCTCAGCTCATTGTTTAGGGTTTAGGGTTTGTCAAAGATTTGTCAAACTTGTTTCTTAGGTGGATAAAGATCCTTCAATATTTCGATAGCTGATCACAATTATTGGTTATGCTTTGCAGGATGATATGGATCTGAAAATCAGAGAACTTACAACCGAGGTAGCAGGTGCAAAGAGGAGGTGTGAAGTGTACAGAAGCAACCTACTTTATCTGTTGAAAGAGATTGAAGATCATAAACTGCAGCTCTCGATTAAAGTACAGAATGTGAAGCTCTGCTTGAAAGATGGACTCTGAAAGGTCGATAGTCTCTAAAGTGATGTGTTTCTCTGTCTATATAAATAAGGGTTAAATATTAAGGATTTACATGAACTTTGGACGTTTTGCAATGAGCTACCCGAACTTTAAAAATTTTAAACGGACTATCTCAATTTGGACAAATGTGCAAATAACTACTTCCGTTCAAATTCTATTGAATTTTCGACGAAATTCTATCAACAGTTGACGGTAAATTGAACGGAGGTAACTATTTGCACCTTTCGTCTATGTTGAGGTAACCCGTTTTGAAGTTCGGGTAGCTCATTACAAAACGTCTAAAGTTCAGGTAGTTCCTTGATATTTAACCCTATAAATAAATATAGTAATATACGATACAGATGTAGAATACAGTGCTTTTATTTACTATATATTTTTAAAATTATTTTGAGTACCATAGTCAACATATCATGAAAAAATCACATAATTCTTAGTTATGTACTATTTTACGTGTAAATTTATTGAATAATTTTCTAATAACATATTAATATATTATATTTAAAATGAAAAACATAGTATAACATAAATTATTATTTAAATAGAATTATGTAGATTACATTTTATTTTTTGCAAAATTAATATTATTAACTAGCCAATTACAATATGAGACATAATGGGGTTGAAAGTGTGTTCGTCAAGCACTGTTTTTTTATTAATTTTTTTAACATAATTTTTACAATAATTGTAATTAATATATTGGGAATATGTTTGAAATATTAGCATCATCCCAATTTGCAATATTTGAAAGCTACATATCATCAATAATTATAAATTCACATAACGTACGTAGTGGACCATTTGGTACAAAAGTTGATGTGTCAGGATTTTATACCATCTGTGAAATATTGTTACATATTTAAAGAACACATAATTTAATTAAACACAATATTTTAAATATGTTGAATTATTTATTAGTATCCTATCAATACAAGTTTATAGCGCTAAATTATTTCTGATAATAACTAATGATTTTTCAATATATATATATAACTTCACTCACGAAACTTTCTAATGTTTTTTTTAAGTAAAACATTTTAAATTTTAATTTATTTATTTTTATGTGTATACATTTTTAATTAATTTTAAATCCATAAAGAATTATATGATACTCTTTCAATTTAATAACTTTTTTCCATATTTGAGATAAGAATAAAATCAAAAATACACATGAAAATATTCCTCTTTATCGAAATCAAGTAGGTCCAAATTTGCTCTTTCTTCTCTAGGGTTGAGAAGAGGGATTATTTTGATATTTAATATTAGTTGGTGTTTTATTTATATTTCTATGTTAAAATGTGATTAATTCTAGAGTTTTAGAGATGATATTTTTTTTTAAAATTAGATTTAATATACTATTTTAAAATATTTTATTCTCTTCCTAATTTTAAGTAAAAAGGAGTTATGAATTTGAATTTCAGAAGCCGAATTTTTTGTATTCAGTCTAAAAACAATTATTATTGTCTATATATATTATCACTTTTTCCTTATATAATATATTTTTATATGGTATCAAACCAATATATTATATTTATGTACATATTATTCCCTTAATTCATGAGATTGTTTATGTTATATATATTTAGGGTAAATAGTCTCACTGCACTCATATGTTTACTCATCTTGCATCACTCATGTAATTATTTGCACCACCCATGTAATTAAATCTACATTTTGAAGTTGGATTTAGTATTGAAGATGATATGAAGAAGAACAATATGGTAAAATTGTCATTTTGACATATTTAACAACAAAAGTGGATCAATACTTAAAGATTGGTGCATTTAACAACTTTTTATAACTTAAGGATATACAGAACAACACTTTCAAACATGTTGATGCATTTAACAACTTTTTATAACTTAATAATATACAGAACAACACTTTCAAACATGTTGGTGCATTTAACAATAACAGTCAAATATTCAAGTGATTTCAGCTATTTACCCATATATTTAACTACTACTACTCTATGTTTAAATTAATTAATGGACTCAATAAAAGTCTAGTAGTCATGTCATGATAAAGAGCCATAACATATGGCATTAGATTCCCCAAAATTATTCTATAGAATTATTTAAAGTACAAGAATCAGTATAGAACATTGTGACATGAAATTAACCCATTTTTGTCATATATATATATATAGTTTTACTTTCACTTCCCTCCCATTAACATCTTCATTCCATATCATTACTACCATAATTAGGGAACCGGGAACCCTATGAAAGGTGAGAATGACATTGTCCACCCCAGCCATCCCCACCACAAGCTAACCCTAGAATACACAGAGACACCTTTCAACTGCGACGGCTGCAAAGAGGCCGGCATCGGCCTCAAATACAAGTGCTTCCACTGCGACTTCCACCTCCACAAAACATGTGCCCTAGCACCTCTCACCACCACCCACACCTTCTTCAACAAATGCAACTTCCGACTCCACCACCGACCTCCAGGCCAGGGAACTAGGGTTTGCGATGCATGCCAAGACGACGTAGCAGGATTCGTATACCACTGCACACGGTGCGGATACGACCTCCACCCATGCTGCGCAACCCTACCCAGGGTTTTAGACGACGGGACACAGGACCTACTTCTCTGCACCAGGATGGAAAAGCCATGCCACCGGTGCGGGAACAAGGGTCCGGGGTGGTCGTACCGGTCTGCATGCAAGGGGTATAACCTCCACGTGTCGTGCGTGAAGGAGTTGCTTGTCGAAAGTTGGCAAGCCGTGTACCTAAAAGTGGATACAGACAGGGTTAGGGACATGCATACGAGGATTCCTAACCTGAGGAACACAACGACGAGGAAAGCTCAAAGAGGGAATAAGAAGAAGAAGAAGAAGAAGTGTTGTGATATGGCGAAGGGAGCCGTGGCTGTCATCGTATCGGCCATTTTAGGGGACCCAATCACCGCCATTATTGCGGCGATTGTTGGAGTGTTTGTATCCAAGTAATACGGCGCCGGTTTCGTTAAAATTAAGGTTGTATGTCAAAATCTGACTCAACCCGTGAGTGACCGCCCACGGATCGTGTTTGGGTTAGAGTTTTTGACCCATGAGTCATTTTGACACAACATATGGATGACCCGTGAAAATACAGGTCAGGTTTGGGTCAGAAGTCTTGATTCACAGGTCAACCCGTTACCCGTTCCATTTATATATTTTAGTATTTTTCTGTTTTTTATTGAAATGTTGGGTCGAACGGGTCAGACTAACCCGTAAGCCATGAAGGTCGAACGAGTCAATCTGACTCAACTGTTACTATTCCTAACGGGTCTGGTTTTTGTTTCAAAAACTGACTCATACTATTACACGGGTCAGGTTTGGGTCAGAGGATTTTTGACACGACTCATGACCCACTTTGACAACCCTAGTTGTATGTCCCTTTGTCACACGTTAATTAAGTATAATGGTAAAAGAATTATAGCGTAAGCTCATCTCTTTTGGTTTCTTACATTTATTATTTACTTATTATTATTGTTATAATAACATATCCTAATATTAACAATGAATAAATAATATATATATATAGTTTGTTTGACAATATAAATTTATTGATGGAAACGAATTATAGCGTAAGCTCATCTCTTTTGGTTTCTTACATTTATTATTTACTTATTATTGTTGTTATAATAACATATCCTAATATTAACAATGAATAAATAATATATATATAGTTTGACAATATAAATTTATTGATGGCCTTTATAAATATTAATTACACATTTAAATAAAGAAGTTAAACTTCCAATTGATATTTTACAATTAAAATCCCGAATTTCTTTATCCCTCTCAACTCTTTATAGAAAGCTCACCATTTCAAAATAAATCAATTTCCATGGAAGAAGATAGCACTCCATCATCTTCCCACTGCACTTCCTTGGCTTTGGGATCTTTCTCAATCAATTGAAGAGGTGCTTCTAATGGTGGAGGGTTCTGCATAATATATATATATATACACACATGGATAAAAAGAAAAACAATTCATTAACTTATCCTCCTCAATATTAAAAATGAATGTTACTCTTTACAATTCTCACTATACCAATTATACCACTTATACATTTACAATTTTTAATCATCATAACCTTATCAATAGTCAATCATCACATTGCAAACCTCTTTATACAATTATACTCATCACACCTCTATAATTTTATAGATCACAATTTTACCAATAGTTATATCTATATTCTTCTACAAACCTCTTCATGTTCTTTATATTTGTTTTCTCTTGAGCACTTAAACCTTCTCATCTTTTTAACTTTCTCACTAAAACTCATCCACAAAATAAAAGTATTTTACGTAATTTATTACTCTATTTTTTAAAATTAATTAGTAAAGCTACCATATATTCTTTTTAAATTTTCATCTATAATCCATTTTTTAATTCGAGATTCACCTAACATTTTAGTGGGACAAAGAGAAGACCCTCGATTCTTGCTACAATTTTTAGTTAATACCATTTAACTTTAAATTTATTGTATATGCAACACACATGTCAAATTCACTAATATAAATTAAATGGGGATGAGGGAGCAATAAATTATTCCCTGAACTTCTAGTGTTATGTAATTTTAAACCTAATAAATGTAATATTTTTTCGTTCTAGCCCTAACTTTTGTTCTCATTAAGAAAAATTTCTGGTTTTTCGTCTTTGAATATGAGAAAGTACCATGCATCGAATCAAAGGCCAGTTGATCCCGCGGAAGAATGTATGGTGCTTAATGTCATTGGAACCATTGTTGGATCCTAACCTACTTACAGGATCTCTCTGCAACAATGCATTGATCAGTTGCCTTGCTGCCAAACTCACCTGCAATCAAGGAGAGGGGTAAATTGATACTTCTATGGTTAAAAAGTGAATAAATTATAAGTTAATAGGTTCAATGATTCCATATGTTTGGGTCATGTCATTGGACGATATCCTATGTTGTTTCTTGGTACTTTATATTTTCATAATGTTGTGTTCTTTAGTCCAAATTATTGTTGTCGTCATGTTTAACTAACGGAATGTTGACGTGGCGGATGGAAAAAAATAGGAAAAAAATTAAAAAAATAAAACTATATTTAAAAAATAAAAATTTAAAATTTAAAATAAAAAAACATGAAAAAAAACTAGCAATGGGATGACGCAGCCTAGGGTTGAACTCTGGGTTGGGTTGGACCCGATCAGGTCGCTTGACCTGGACGACCAGGTCTAGGTCGGACCCAACCCTGTGTTCGCCCCGGCTGGGTCAATTGGACCCCAAGATTGGTCCAATTACTAGTTTTTTATTATTATTTAAATTAAATATTATATTATATATCTACGTAACGCTGATTTCAATCATTTAACATAAAAATCTATCAATTGACTAATAGAAGTAACATACTGATCATTCGACTACACGAAAAAATATATGGTACCATCCGATCACATGACACAAACATATGAGACCATTGGAACTATTAACCCTAAGTTTAATGGGTTACTTTCAAGTTTCAACATATTAAGAGAGGAAATCCAATATAATATAAGTTAAAAGGTTATTTTTGTAACATTTTGAAAAGTTTAGGAGCAAATTTAATACCGTTATGCTGCTTGGAAAAGTGAGATCTTTGTACAATATATTTGCAAATGTCTTCTGTCTGTTCTTCCCTCTAAATGGTGTCCGACCATACAGCATCTCATACAACAGTATACCTGAAATGGAAAACATAGAAAAGTAGATTAATTGAGTACTGAGCTTCACTCAATGCTCTATTTGGTCCCTGAACTTACCAAGAGCCCACCAATCGATCGCGCTGCTGTGGCCTGCACCGGTTATGATCTCCTGAAACCCAGGAACCGATCGATTTAAGAACCTAATGGATTAGTTTCGTTCATCTGTGCTATACTGCAAAATGGTATCATAAACAGAAGAGATAGGATGCATATTTACAGGAGCAATATACTCCTCTGTCCCAACAAAGGAGTTTGATTGAGCCATGGGCTCTGCAACAAACATTGGGGGTGGTTGAATTCTCCATCTTCGTCTTCTTCGAGGAATCGGGTGGTGTACTATCTGCAAAAAAGAAGGGGAAAAAAGTGATTTTTCAGGTAACTCCATGGAAGAAAATGGACTTTCTTCATTTGAATGTTAGAAATCTACTTGTGGTTTGCAGTTAGTCAAGAATGACAGGTCGAAGTCGGCTAATACAACGTGCCCGTTCTTCTCTAGTAAAATGTTCTCGGGCTTCAGATCTCGATATACAATTCCTGTGCATCATGATCACCATTAATTCTTGCATGTTATATCGAATTCGACCATTGAAAGGAGAAATGATGGTACCTAGACAGTGAAGATATTCCAATCCAATAACCACCTCTGCTGCATAGAACCTGGCAACAATATGAACTGTCAAAAACTGTTTCTTGAACCAACTCGGTTATCGGTAAGCCGGATTTGATAAAAGGTACAACCTTGCTGATTCTTCTTTGAGTATCTTCATGGGTTGCTTGTCCAGTAGCCCGAAAAGTTCTCCACCAGGACAGAAATCCGTTATCAGACAGACATGGGTAGATGTCTGAAGAAATTGAGCATAAACCATAGAAAAAAAATCAACAGTTTTTTCATGATCAGAAAAGCAAACTATTTTGAGCTTTGCATTACCTGAAATGAAGTGTAGAGTGTTGGAAGAAAAGGGTGATCCAGTTGGGAGATGATTTCCCTCTCAATGCATGATCGATGAACCTTGTTGCGATTCATCATCATCGACTTTTCCATTGCCTTCATAGCGAAAAGCTCACCCGAACCCTTTAGCTCCACCAAATGCACACTGCAGAAAAATCACATCTTTCTTGTTGATGAAAGTGTGCAAGAATTCTCTATTTGTTCCCCTTTACATGAAAATTTGAAGACTTTGTAAGACTTCATACCTTCCTGTATCACCGGAACCGAGAGGCTTGATGGGTTTGAAATGATTTAGCCCGATTTTCTCACCCCGAGCAGTAATCTGTTAACAATGCAGTTAAGCTATGAAGGCAGGAACATGATGTTAATGTTAGAATAAGTTATTGTCTTGTACAAACCTTTCGAATGGCTACCCAGCAAGGACTGTCCCTTTTGTGAGGAAGCGGAAACACGGGTTGAGAATGGATCGCCCACAAATCTTCTGGTCTCTAAAAGATGCAATTTTTCATCCGGGTTGATCGATTTTTTGATGTTCTTGGAATGAATCTTAGAACAACATCTAGGATAAAAAGGAATACCTTACCAAGTTGGCATCAGGGAGTTCCCGGACAGCTTCATCGACGTTTTCTGCTGTCGCCTTAACCTGATAAAAGCAAGATCAAAAGACAATACATCAGACTCATAATAATGATTAAAACTGTCAATGATAAGCACTCAAAGAAAGAAAAGGGCTTTACCAGTTTTGCACTTTGCTGTTCTGCTGCTGCTGAGAGCCGGTTTTGCAGGGGCTCGATATGCTCACTTCCGTCTAGTTGGACACCGATGAAATATTGAAGTTCTCCCTAGAAGAAACACCGAAATGGGAATCAGATACACGATATTTAGGATATAGTGACGGAAATGCGATTTTTACTGACCTTTTGATCACGCATTGGCTGCAAGTGGAATAAGTTCCAGAATTTCTTACCTTCAAATCAAGAAATCATCACAATTTTTCGATAAAGGAAATGATTCACCAGTTAAGGAATGCAGACTTGCTTACCACTCTTTGTGTAGTTGATCAACTGGACTGTAATCTCCCTTTCTTCTCGAATGGCATCTCTTATCTTCTGGACCGTTGACATGTCTGTTTCAGGACCTTGAAGAAATCTGCAAAGAAAAATGTGTAATTGAGATATCGGTTCTTTTAGCGACGTAAATATTTTGTGTTGGTAAAGAATATATGCAGTTTTTTCTGTTCGTACCTGCAGTTTCTTCCCAGAATCTCCTCTCTTGTATACTCAGTCAATTCAAGAAAACTATCTGAAGCAAATATCTGCAAGATCGAAGAATAAAATTGAAAACTTTCAATTACTGGAATGCCAAGTAACACTGAAATGACGAAAGTTTAATGAAAAACTAGACTTACGATTGGACAATCTGGAAGTCTTGGATCAGAAATCACAAAGTTCTTCTCGATACGCTCCAATGTCGTTGCCAAGTCGATTCCTTGGCGAATATCCCTTTCTCGCTCAGCACGATCCCAACTGTCAGTGTGTTCGAACTCTTTAGTCATCAATGTTTCTGGCTCGTTACTCAGTCTTTCTTCTTGCTTTCCTTCTAAATTCTGCGGCTTTGTTTTGAACCTGTAGAAATATGCATATAAATCAAAATTTGTGTCATTTCTAGTATAGGAATTTTGAGCTAACTCTGGAACAATCGAAGAATTATCTGAAAAAGACTCGCCCAATCGAAGAATTACGCCCCAAAATCCTAGCTTTCTTATCCGGTTCGATACTCATACGTGACACAGTATCCACTTGTTCTGGTTTAGGAGTTTGTCTAGCAGGAATATACGAGTCGATGTTGAATTTCGCAACCTCTTCATTGTTACTAGCCTCCTGTATGTGAGACCGCGGATGTTTCACAGTTTGAACAACCTCCGTCATGGAATCGAGAGCCCGTTCCTTCTGTCGAGCTGTTAAACAACCATGTTGTAAAAGTTAGAACACAACTATAAACATATGATCAAAGCAGAGTACTCTGTTTTGTTCTGTTTTTGAAGATTATGCTGACTAGAGGTATCAAAACGGGTCATGGGATGACTTATGGATCGTGTCAGGGACCGTCCGATCAAAACACGACCCGTGTACTCTTATGGGTCAGTTTTTGAAACTCAAACTTGACCCATCAGGAATAATAAGGCTTGGGTCAGACTGATCCGTTCGACCTCCATTACCCGTGGGTCAGTCTGACCCGATCGACCCACAGAAACAAACTGACCCATGTCAAGACTACTGATACATGGGTAAGAATTATATATATTGAATATAATATACAATTCGGGATGGGTCATGGGTTGACCCAAGTCAAGACTACTGATCAAAACCTGACCCGTGTTTTCATGGGTCATCCATGGGTCGTATCAAAATGACCCGTGATTCAAAAAAGTCTGACCCAAACACGATCGCAGATCACGGGTTTGGTCAATTTTTAACAACCCTAATGCTGACCGTCGTATTTGATCAGTGACTGAGGCAATCCGTTGGGTCGTAATGCCTTGTCCACAACGCCTTCAGTATATTTACTGACTTCAACCTGCATTCTGCAGAGAAAGAATAAGGTATTCACGAATGAGACCGAATTTCCAACCGGGTTTTTCAAATACAAAGAGTTGAAGGGTAAAATGAGGCAAACCCAATAAACTTAATGGTGTTGCCATTGTCGTCCTTGATGGGGGTGAGGGTGAAGAGGTTCCAGAAAGGAGTTCCATCCTTCTTGTAGTTCAGCAGCCGGCCGCAGTAACTCTTTCCGCTCTTCACGGCGGTTCGAATCCTATCCACCTCTTTCTGGTCTGTTTCCGGACCTTGAAGAAATCGACTGCAAAGATTCGAATTTTATGAAAAAATGAAGAGAAGGGGTAACTAACTGAAGAGATTTCACTTAATTTTGTTCAATAAATGTCACCAAAAACAATCGTCCCTCTCCCTCTAATCCTTTTCACTAGATTAGTACTTTTAGCGACGGTTTCATAATTGACAGTAAAAGAACTCACCAGTTCCGACCGATGACCTCGTTGGAGGAGTAGCCCGTCATGGTGAAGAAGCCGCTGCTCGCGTACACGATTGGACAGTCAGGTTTGGTCGCGTCCGACACAACGAAGGTCTGCTGCAGAGTCGACAGGGCAGTCTTCAGTTCCTGCGACACGCGCAGGGATGCGCTTGACTCCCTGCCGACGGAAGACTCTTCCGACGTCCTCGTCGACTCCCCGGCGAACCTCTCAGACGGCCGCTTGCTCCGTTCTCCGAGATTGGTCATGAACTCCGATGAGACCCCTCTGGCATCATCCGATGCCCTGACTTGTAGGCCCCACTCCGCGGTCCTCTCAGCTATCTCCGACAGGACATGATCTGGGTTCGACACGTTCTGGTTCGAGCTTGAACCGAACGCCATCCATTTGTTCGCTGGCTCGCTGCTGCTTGAAGAAAAGGCGACGAAAGCCGTCCCTGATTCTTCTTCTTCCTCTGACTCCATGGGAGCAGCACGGACTTTAACGAAGGCTTTCCCTGATTCCTCCATAGTTGTGCGTCTGAGTGAAGAACAGCTCACCCTGTTTCATCAGTCAAGAATTAATCTTAAGAACTCATTTTTTGTTTAAAAATGAGTGAAGAACAGAGCACCCAGTTTCTCCATGAACAGATTAAACCCAAAATTCAATCTTTTACGAAAGTTGGTAATGTTTCTACAAGTAGAGTTAGCAACAAAAAGAAGAAAGCAGCACACTTTATGTTTACTGTTTTGAGAGAAGAACAGAAGACTCGGTTTTTCTCCATTAACAGAGTAAAAGAACTCGTCTTTCAGGATCATCCCTTCTTCTGTTACGGAGTTGCACTTTTTTTATACCAGAAAAAGACTTTTGAGTTTTTTCTGCAAGTAGACATAGCTTAAGGAGCACGAAACCTAATCCACTGTATCCTCTGATGGATTCTTCCATTTTTGTTTATCTGAGCGAAGATCAACAAATGATCTTTCTCCATTAACAAGTTTAAAAAAAAAAAAACATTTTTATCCTAAATACTCAGATATCAATCTTTCTATAACTTGATTTGTGTCTGCAAATAGAATTGGCTACACAAAACAAGAAACCAACCCAGATAAACCAAGAACATAGCAGAACGAAGAGATGGAAAAATAATCAAACTTCAATGCGAGAAATGTACTCTTTTGTGTCAGATCAGTGTCTACTTGGAGATGAAGCAACGTTTATGGAATCAAAGTCGAAAGCATTAATTGTGAACTTCGAAACAGAGGCTTCTTGTTCTTCTCCTCTCTGTGTCTGCTTAAATGCAGAAAGAACACCATCTCTCTCACTGTCAAAAACTCTTGCTCTTCAGTGAAGTTGTCTGTAAAGAAGATGAAACAGGTGGACAAGATAACGTTTCAGATGGCAAAATTAATGTGTCCAAACTTCAGATGCGATAACAAACCGAAAACCGTGAATTTTCATTCATAATCTCTTTTATTTTTCTTGACCTTTTGATTGAGAAATCTGGGTACCTCTAATACAGATGTGTCCGTAGATTTGACCGCAATTTTTATTTTAATATAATTAATTAATTTCTTTCCCTAGATACTTATAGATATGTTTATAAATACTACTGAATTTGACATTCAACATGTGTATTGGGCATTAAATTTAAAGTTAAATGGTATTAACTAAAAATTGTAGTAAGAATCAACGTAAAATACATTTATTTTGTTAATGAATTTTCGTGAGAAAGTTAAAAAAAGTTGAGAATGTTTAATTGATCAAGAGAAAATAAATATAAAAAAGTTTGTAGGAGAGTATAGATATAACTATTGATAGAGTTGTGATACATTAGAATTATAATGGTGTAATGAGTATAGTTGTATGGAGAAGTTTGTAATGTGATGTTTGACTATTGATAAAGTTATGATGATCGCAAATTGTAGATGTATAAGGGGTATAATTAGTATAATGAAAATTAGATAGACTGACATTGATTTTTAATATTTGGGATGTGTGTCCCTAAGATATTCTATAGGACAACACTCTTTAATATATTTGCTTCATATCTATATATATATATTAATTTGGCTACGAGACATAATATGTTGACAAGTAAACAAAGTGAGATCTTTTCTTCAATTTGATTGGTCCAACACTATCATATGTTGCAAATACTTGCGTGACATCACATTTCTGCTTAAGTTGACAAGTTTAAATTGCTTCAAAACTCTTTATTCAATCTTAAAAACCATTTTGTATTATATTAATTTATCACTTATTTCTCTTTCAATAAAATATTTGTTAACATGTTTTTTTTTCACAAACTTAGTTCTCTAATTTTTCGTTTTATTATTATTTAAAAAAACTCTATTAATAAGTTTAATATTTTGAGCAAAGTTTTAAAAAATATGTTTTATGTAAATTATCTCATATGTTATTAAAAATAAAATAAAAATATCATAAATTAAATGTATATTTTTAATATAAATATATTTGATAAAAAGATTTTTTTTTTTAAATTATCACAATATAAAAAAAATCTGTGTATATTATTATTATTATTTTTTATTTCTATCGATTATTAATTAAAATATTTCTCAAAATTTATACTTTTAAGGAATCTAAAGATTCTTATATTTAGTAGCACAAAAATTTATATTGATAATACTAATAATTGATTATATATATTAATGCATCCCTATATTATAATAATAATAATTAATATTTAGTGTCATTATTGTTTTTATACCTGTGTAGTTTTAACATTAATATATAATTAGTTTCATTATATATAATTTAATATGATATTTGTCTATTAAATGAATTGTCAACCAATACTTTGGTGATTATTTTTTTAATCTAAATACCTTTTTTTTTTTTGAACAATTAACTTTATAACTATTATTTTTTTGTCCATATATTGATTATCTACATTTAATTATTTTTTTCATTAAATATATTTCATGTCATGTTTATTTTATGAAACGACAAATAGTAATGTGCTATAATATTAATGCACACTCCTAATGTTAAATTAATAGGTCAATGTCAAACATGCAATTTTCATTCCTAAGTGGCATGCCATATATGTCACTTTAGAATTCTCTAAATGTTCTCATTAATTCTAAAGATAAATTACAAAATCTTAAATATTTATATTTATTTTACATGTATATTTTTAATTTTGCCTTACTATAAACAATTTAAACTCTATAACATCAATTTTATTTTTAGAAATATATAATTATTTAAAGACTAAAGTGAATAAATTTAATAATATACCTTACGAATAATAAATTAAATTTATTACTTAATGCGCAAAGCACGAGTCAGATACCTAGTATAATATAATCCTCACGAATTGATAGTGTCATTTTAAACCATTCGGGCGAATCATTTTTTTTCCGTATAAGTTTCAAACCAATTCAGCTAAACCATGAAAAGTTATTTACACTAATTATTAGAAACAAATTAACAAATAATATATTGCACTTTTTCTTATATGATTTTATTTTTTATATTTAATTTAATAAAAATATAGTTATTTTTATTATCAAACCTTACACGTTTCTAATGTCAATCTCATACCTTTTGTAATATAATGTCTAATGTCGTATTTAATACGCTTTTTGATGTTATTTTAAATACAATTTCTAATATTATTTAGGTTCAAAATTAATATGCAATAGTATTTAATCGTTTTAATTATGATCTACAATGATGCGGTGAAAAACTCAAAAAATATTGTTATAATCGTAATTTTTTATATGGTTAACTGTATAATTATGACGTGTGCGTCGTGTATTTTAGTCATACCTATGGTTATAAACATGATTATTTTATAAATATAATAATAATAATTTATTATTAATATATTAGTAAATAATAAAAACATAAGTATGATTTTAACTTTTAGATTTAACAAATTCATAATTTCAAGATGAAATGTGATTGAATTATGATAATGTTAAACGGTGGAAATGTTAATTTTGAATTGTGCTAATGTTGAATGATATTTATGTTGAATAATTTTATTTTTTGTGACAAAACTTTATGTATTAATTAAGATAACATTCATGATATTCTATTACATTTCACATGTAATAATAAATATGAGTATACAATTAAAACTATGGTTAATAATCCATATATGAATACGATTATGATATTAGAAATTGTACACGTAATTATTATGGTTATGATATGTAATTTAAAAATATGATATGGTTATGCTATTTGTCATACTCGTATCAGAGCTTAACCATCATCAGCCCTAGTTTTAATCTTATTTTAAATATTATTTCATTTTAATTATAACATATGTATTTACTTTTTATTGTGACATTCAATTTTTGACTCATGGTGTTACCCGACAACCTAAATAAGAAGCGTCCTGTCACCAGCATTGTTCTTTTCCTAATGCTATATCACAGTCTAGTTATGCAGACAAGTCAGGAGGGTTATGATGACGTGTCCAAAAATATTTGTCTATAGAGATGAATTAATTAAGCACGTGGCAATAAGCATAGCCACAGTGTTTTTTCTTTAATCTTGTGGTTGTGGACGATGTTTTGTTCGGGTCGCAAGAGATATGGATGGTGGGAGTTGACCCACAACCCAAACAATATTTTGTTTGCATGTGCTGTCTGTGACGTGTCATAATCACATCCACGTCACTGTCTTAGTCATGGACCACTCTGTCATTAACATTTCCCGATGAAGTAATAAGACTCTCATAGTCTCGTCAATCGTGTATGTTTCATAATGTTGTTTATTTGTTTAAATTTCTGATTTATGTTTATAAATATATATATATATTTTCCAAATTTCATCATTAGTTTAGTATATTTTTTTAATATGATTATTTTATGAGTTGAAATATCGAAAATGTTATTTTTTAAATTAAAATACTTACCTTCTAAAACTAAGCATAAAAGAAGGGATACAAAAAATATGGACAGTAAATTAACAATGTGATTAATTATTCACATTTTGACATGTAAATAATTATTTAATAATACAGGACAAAAAAACTAAAAGGTAACGTAAACTATGAGGTGTAGAATGATGTTTTTTTTAAGGGATAAATGTTATTTAAGTACCTCAAAAAGTCACATTTTTACAAATATGTACTTCAAACAAAAATTGTTATTTTCGAGTATCTCAAAAGTTATAAATATATCTACTTTAATTGAGTACTTGAAAATAACAAAAAAAAAAAACAATACAATAAAGACTGTAAATATATTTGATTGCTACAATAAAATAACTTAGAGATACTTGAAATCAACAGTAAAATAAAGTAGAGCTACCTTAATGATATAAAATACTACATATGTGACAGACACATGACTGAAATATTAAAGTAGATACATTTTTTATTTATGAGGTACTTGAAAGAAATAATTTTTTTTAAGGTACCTATTTATAAAAACGTGACTTCTAATATATCTAAAGGACTTTTATTATTTTCTCTAATGAAAATCAAAATATGTTAAAAACTAATCAGACGTGTTTTAACGAGTTGAATAGACTTTCGATGATTCATTCTAATTGTAGGGTAACATTCATTGTTTATATACACAGTACGAGTGTGGATTATAAAAAATAATTTTAAATATATTTGTTTTAATCCAATTTCTTTACTTTTTTTTTTTAAAATTTTGTTGAATGTCTCATGCTTGCTTAATACGTAATAAATGATTCAATGACTTGACCCACACGTGATGGGAACACAAACCGAACCGAACCGACGTGTCAACCACGGGTCATCGTTGTTGGACCGAACACAATTGTTATTGGGCCAGAGTTAATGGACTTTATCAAAGCCCAATGGGCTAATATCATTTTCTTTACTATCGACAGAATTTCACAACAGACACCTTGTTCTTTATCTTGAGCTCATTAGCACCTTAAACTTTACTTTGGATCACTTTGCATCAGGTAAGGTGCTAAATAGGAAAAGGGGTAATTGCCCCTTAACTTTTAATATTATGCAGGTTTAGATTAAAAATTATATAGTTTTAATTTTAATCCGTTGAAATTTTATATACTTAACTATTTATGTTTACTTTAATCTTTACCCTATTGAAAATATATTCTCAACTTCCTTCCAGACAAAGTATACATGTTTACAACTTTAGTTAAATATATATTGAATATATTATTAAAAAAAAGTTAATTACCAAAACAAACAAACCGTACTTTGAGGAAAAACTAAATAGTAAACCGTTTTTTTGACAAACAACAAACCAAACTTTGGGAATCGAGCAAAAAACAAATCTGCCTCAAATTTTCATTATTTTTTAACAGATTTTTCGGTTTTAGAGAGTTTTAAAGTCAGTATTAGTTAAAATATTATAAGAAAATGGTATGATGACTTAATAACTCCCTTAAATAGTTTTGTTTTTGCTCAATTCCAAAAGTTTTGTTTGTTATTTATTAAAAAAAGAAGTCCGATTTGATGTTTGATTTTTTTTTTCTCATAGTTTGATTTTTTTTTTAATTAACCCAAAAAAAATAGTTCAAAAACAATTAAATTATTATTATTTATTATATATAAAAAATAAAGCCCATATTCTAGAATCTATATCTTCTAGTCCAGAAGCTGACATGTTATTCGAGGAGAAATCTCAATGTGGATATATATATATATATATATATATATACACACACACAACATTCATATATGTGCGTCCTGCTCGTCCCTTACCTGCAACAGCGATATTGTGGAGTTTGCTTTAGGTTTCTGCTTCTCCTGCGTATCACTCTTCTTTGTAGAAATCGATAAGGCCACAACCCGCCTTTTCGCTCCATCGACCGCGAAATCCAATCCAAAGACGGGTGAGTTCTGCGACTTTGAAATTGGAATACAAATAAACGCTCAAGGATTTCTCTTCTATGTTCCACAACTTTGTTGTTTCCTTTCCAAAGAGTAAAGTTGGTTTCTTTGATGCTTCTTCTGGTTCCTTACTTTTTTCATTCTATGAAGATCGGTTTAGATTATGTTCCGTGTGTATTGCTTGCTAATAGGTACAATTTACGGATTCAATTTGAGACGTAGTGTGTAATAAATTCAGTTATTTAGGTGTGGATTCAGGCCATTGGTCTGATCCTTAGATGATAATCTGTCGATTACGTGCTCATGATGTATTTGCATCTCGGATGCCAATTTAGGGTTATGCTTTTTAGTGTGCTCTAGATTCATCCGATCTAACGGATGACTGATTCTCTAATTTTATATATCTGTGCTGTTACTGTTAGGGTTTGAATCTGATTAGGGTTTAGGAATGGACTGTACCAGTGGAGGCAATTCTCTCCCTTCCGGCTCAGATGGGGTTAAGAGAAAAGTGTGCTATTTCTACGACCCAGAAGTGGGAAACTACTACTATGGTCAGGGCCATGCAATGAAGCCACAGAGAATGAGAATGACACATGCCTTAATAGCACACTATGGCTTGCTTCAATATATGCAGGTTCTGAAGCCGTTCCCTGCAAGAGACAGGGATCTCTGTCGATTCCATGCCGATGACTATGTGTCTTTTCTTAGGACCATTACTCCAGAAACACAACAAGACCAACTTAGGCAACTTAAGCGGTTCAATGTTGGGGAGGACTGTCCTGTTTTTGATGGCCTCTACTCCTTTTGCCAATCTTATGCTGGAGGATCTGTTGGTGGTGCTGTCAAGTTAAACCATGGTCTCTGTGACATTGCTATCAATTGGTCTGGAGGACTCCATCATGCTAAAAAGTGTGAGGCTTCGGGTTTCTGCTATGTGAATGATATTGTCCTTGCCATCCTCGAACTCCTTAAGCTTCATGAGGTTAGAATTACTGATACAATTGTTTGTGGACTGACTTTAACTTGCTCCTATTGACTAGCTAATTGTTGATTTTGCAGCGAGTTTTATATGTCGACATTGATATCCACCATGGAGACGGAGTTGAGGAAGCTTTCTACACAACCGACAGAGTCATGACCGTTTCTTTTCATAAATTCGGTGATTATTTCCCTGGCACTGGAGACATACGCGATATTGGGTACTCCAAAGGAAAATACTACTCCTTAAATGTCCCACTTGATGACGGGATCGATGATGAGAGCTACCATCTTCTCTTCAAACCGATAATCGGGAAAGTCATGGAAGTTTTCAAGCCTGGTGCTGTTGTCCTTCAGTGTGGTGCTGATTCTTTATCAGGGGACCGATTAGGTTGCTTCAATCTCTCAATCAAAGGCCATGCAGATTGTGTTAGATTCATGAGATCTTTCAACGTCCCACTTTTGTTGGTTGGTGGCGGTGGTTATACCATTCGAAATGTTGCTCGATGTTGGTGTTACGAGGTAGGTATTCAACTCCTTATAGGCTATCTCATCTGGGTATATTGGACTATTTTTCTGATGAATGTAAATGTGTGGCAGACTGGAGTGGCTCTTGGAATGGAAGTTGATGATAAGGTGCCACAGCACGAGTATTACGAGTACTTTGGCCCTGACTACTCTCTTCACGTTGCACCAAGCAACATGGAAAACAAGAATTCCATAAGGCAGTTGGAAGAGATTAAGTCTAAGCTTCTTGAATACCTATCGAAGCTGCAGCATGCACCCAGTGTCCCGTTTCAAGAACGACCTCCCGATACCGACATCCCAGAGGTAAATTTCTATAAACTTTTCCTCAAGATAGTGGAAAAATCTGCTGAGAAGAGAGACAATTAATAATGCCATCATATTGTTTTGTGATGTTTAGGCTGATGAAGATCTGGTGAATGGAGATGAAAGATGGGATGCAGAATCGGACATGGAGGTTGATGATGACATGTAAGTTCGGTTTCTCTCCATCTTCTCTAGCAATGTATTGTATCCAGCGGCGCTTGTTACTTAAGTTTGGTTTTGTTCGGACAGAAAACCGTTGCCAACCCGAGTGAAGAGAGAATTACTCGAGCCCGAGATCAAAGATCATGCCCGCGGAGTTGATCCGGTGAGGGAAGAGGCTGCATCATCAACTAAGGTGAACAAGAGAATATGCATTTTCTTCAAGGTCGGTTTCGGTCTCAGGCTTTTTTCCTGAAAGACCGTTTAAGACCGGCCCGAACCGAATGAATGTGGATTTGAGATTTTCATAATACCACACCGAATGAATGTGGATTTGTAGGTTTTCTATCTCTATAAAAGCTGCATCCTGATAAATTTACAAATCACGCAGTCATGCGGTGAGCTCATAGCGAACTATTCTTTCGCTTTTACTAAAGAATACCGTGAGCTCATAGTTGTTTTTTTGTGCAGATTCGGTCCAGGACCGAGACCGGTCCGAGTCAAGAAAGACCGACTCATACGGTTTTTTTAGCCGAGATCGGTCTCGGTCCTCCAGAAGGCAAGACCGAAATTTCGATATCGGTCTTGCCTTCACGACCGGGCCGGCCCACCCATAATCAGCCCTAATTCCTACACATTATACATTCTGGTATTGATTGTTCCTCTTCCTGTTATTTGCAGACCTCGGATATAACAACGTTAATGGCAGTGGATGAGCAACAAGACGCAAAAACCGAACGTGAAAACTCGGTAAAGCCATCTTGAACCACAACTCGAAGAACACAGATCTCGTAGTCCATGCGTTGTGGTGGTTCGGTAGTATAAACCAGTCAAAAGTACGGGTGATTCGGCGTGTTAATTGATTTTTCTTGTAGATTAGGTAGAGGATATCCTCTGAACTAGTTCGTTTGTAAATTTATCGAAGAATGTAATCAAAAATCAACTTTTCCCGACATTCTTATCAAAGGTTAATTACGAAGTCGAGTTTGGGTGATTAATATCAAAGTATAATCTGATTGCATTCATCTAGAGCAGTGTGACTTGGGCGTCAAGCAATTCCAAATAGAGCTTGGTGACTTGGGCGTCAAGCAATTCCAAATAGAGTATGGTGACTTGAGCATCAAGCAACCACAAATCCAACTACAGAGAATATACAAATGTAGCAGCATAGACAGGCGATCACGAATACTGTCTATAACCCGAACCAGCGACCCTCAAAGCTAACTAAACCCACACAACGACTCCAATCACAGGAACACGTCCTTCTCGAGAAGCTTCAACACCTCTTCCTGGTTGTTTAGCTTGGCAACATCTAACGGAGTCTTCCCGTCGAGGTTCTGAAGAGTTCTGAAAATGCAGAAAATGGAGATTTTTTTCCGAAATATACCTCAAAATAAAAGTAAATATCGAAATATCTTCAGTTTTGAAAAAAAAAATACCAAAGTATACCTACCCGCGAATACAAATGGATGGGTTTTGTAAGGCATTCGCAGGTGGAAGTTGTGCTGAATAAAAAAATGGAACTTACATTTTCAGTGTTTCACCCGCGAATGATTTACATCCGTGAATACCATTTGCATGTGATGTTTTTTATATCCACCCGCGAATCGGGTAGATATACTTTGGTATTTTTTTTCAAAAACTGAGAATATTTCGGTATTTGTTTTTATTTTGAGATATATTTTGGATAAAAATTCATAAATGGAAGGTAATCAAAAAGACGAAACCTTTTTCTTGGCAGCCAAGTAACTGCAGCAAATTGGAAATAGACTTACACGGCTGCACCGTTCTCAAGCAGAAGAGACACACACTCTTTCCTTCCATAACCAGCAGAGTAATGAAGTGCAGTGTTCTTATTCTTGTCTACAGCATTCACAGCAGCACCGGCTTCAATTAGTATCTGAGCACACTTCAACTGAAAAGAAATGAAGAAAAACGGGGTTAACGGTCTAAACCCGAACACCAAACCCCAATCTCTAACCGGGTTTCAGTTTGTTACCTCGCCATATCCACATGCAAAATGTAGTGCGGTCCTACCCTCAGAATCGTCTTCGTCCTTGTCAGCACCATCAGCAAGCGCCTTCTTCAAACCCTGCAAGAAACAGCAGACAATACCTTCCTCTGCTTAATTATGTCCGATAATATCACGTGGCTAAATTGGCAACTCCTACCTCAGCATCACCCACACTAGCTGTTTGGTGCATGACCGATTCATCATCATTACCATAATCTTCTTCTTCTTCATCATTTACTGCAGAATTGGCGGCTTCCCCTGCACCAAAAACACCAGCTCCCATTGCTTCTCCAAGTTTTGTCAGCACCTCCTTATCATTCCAGTACCTAAAAAGAATACTGATTTTAGTTGGGTTAAATACCAACTAGCTACCTGAACTTTGGACGTTTTGCAACGAGCTACCCGAACTTTGAAAATTAAAACGGGCTACCTCAACTTTGAAGAAGGTGCAAATAGCTACCTCCGTCCAATTTTCTGTCAACTTTTGTCGGAAAGTCGTCAGAAATTGGACGGAGGTAACTATTTGCACCTTCTGCAAAGTTGAGGTGAATTTTCAAAGTTCGGATAGCTCGTTGCAAAACGTCCAAAGTTTAGGTAGCTACTTGGTATTTAACCCTTCTTAGTTTGAACAACCCACTATTACGAAATATGTATAAAGAAAAAGCACCTCATCAATGCAGCTGGACTGCCTGATTCTATCTCGTCTAAGATTGGTTTCAGAGACGGATCTTCTTTTATGTGTTTCATCCTTTCCTCGACTTCTTCCTTCTGTGCTGGATTTGCCAGATTCTCAAGCATGCTTGACATAGAAGGATCCTGGTTAAAAGAAATCAAATCATAGAAACATTCATCTGCTACAAATTTAGTTATCACAGATGGAAGAAAATACTAATATTACCTGCATCAATGCATTGCCGAGGCGCTCGGCCATATTCATGAACTGAGGATTCTGCATAACTTGTTGCATAGTATTGAGATACTCCTGTTGGTCAAATTGAGGAACAGTTTCTTCTTTAGGGGCACCTTGGAAAGTTTTTGTTAGCTGCTCTGCCATCTGGTTGAACGAAGGGTCCTTTGCTATCTGCTCTGCTAATTCTTTGATGCTACGATCCTACAGAGACGATCAAATATCGGCCTAAGATGGTGGAAACTCTTTGTTCATAATTCCTATATACAAATTTCTTCTTATTTTCTAGCAGAAAAATGTATAAATTGTTGATCATAAGAGAGAAACATACGTTCAGCAGATTGTTCATTGCTGAAAAATCAAACGGGTTAGGAGCAAATCCCAGCCCTGGCAGCGGTTGCCCTGAGGAGGATTCAGAGCTTGAAGGCTTACTCTCCTTGTCTGAATCGTCAGAGAAAAAACATGTAATCTTAGTACACAGATAAGAAACCATTATCAGGAATATACACCAATCAATCCATAAATTTACAAGCAGTTTCAATCCAACACAAAATATTACATTATGCTTGGACCTAGAAAAAACGAATAGCTATTCACTGACATTGCATTTCCACCACATGAAACACTGATAGCAGCATTATGACACATAGATACTCATAATTTCTTAACTGACTTATGGCTAAACACAGCAATACACAGAGTGTTCTCTAACTGAACTCTGAAATGTCACTTTCCATAAGCTAAGGCAAGCAATCAGTAAATCCACATTCTTAGTAAAATACCAGAAAACACACTTAGATCCTTCTATTTCATGGTTAGAACAGACACTATGTTGATCCTAAGAACTATAAATCAAATCCACCAGTCATCCGCAAGTAAACTAGGAAAAACAATTCTAAACCCAATGATATCACGATTATCCAAATTCAACAGAAGCGCAATGAAGCTTACTTACCATCTGGGACATCCTTGTGCGTGTTCCCTGCCATATCTGCAACCAAAAGGTAAAATTTTTAACGCTGCAATTTTCAAAGGAAGAAGATAACAAATTTCGAGCACGAATTGAAGATAGCGGACCTTCAGGAGCTCAACGAGTCTGCTCGATTGGCAATGAAATGGGGAAAATCGATTCTTCTTTTTCTTCTTCTGCTACGGATTCTGCTGATAATGCAATTACTGTAGAACCTAGAACCTTATTAGATTTAACCACTCGGTGGATACGTATCTCTCTCTCTGTTGCGTGTCTCTACTCCCAATGTAGATACTCATGAACTTTATAGTTTATACTTTTCTTTTCTTTTTGGTTAAAAGATAAATTTCATATTTACAAATAGTGTTCGGTCGGCAATTGTGCGGTGAAAAACTCATAATCATGGTTATAATCGTCAATGTTTAATATGATTAACTGTACTATTATGGTGCGGTGTGGTTATGATGATTAATTTTTTACCCATAAAGATTATGATATTTAAGTTATACTCATAGTTATTATATAAATGTAATACTTATTTATTATTAATAAACTAATATATACTAAATATAATTAAAGTTGCTGTTATTATTAATATACTAATGGTGTTAATGTTTCATCTGAGTTAATGTTGAATTTTAATGTTAAGTTGTGTGAATGTTAATGTTAAGTGATGTTAGTGTTAATGTTGAATGGTGTTAGTATTATATATTTTTATTGTTGGTAATATAGATTTTTTTTAAAATAAGATTTTCGGTCTTTTATTATATTACATGTGTGGAATGTATATGGGTATACGGGTAAAAATGTGGTTAATAACCACAGTTATTTTAATAGTTATGGTATTGAAAATTGTACCCGTAATAGTTATGGTTATAGTATGTGGTTTTAAAATATGATATGGTTATAATATTTGTCATACACGTACCATGACCTAACCATCGACAACCCCACTTACCAACACAGTTGAGAAACGGAGGTTCTCTATACACCCGATGCAGAAGGATCCCTGAATAAAGGGTTGTACAAATTGGGCTTGATGAACGGCCCAAATTGTGAGCGTATAGTGTGCGAGGTTTATTGCACCGGGTGTACTATTTGACCAAATTTTATGATAAAAAAATAAAACTTAAAACGATATATATTGTTAGAGTTCTAATTTAATTATCTACATACTATACTCTTCTGATTTTTTTTTAGAGATGGTTGGATAAAATATTTTCAAAATGAGTATTCTAGTTGTCTATAAATACTAATATGAGCATCAATTTTTTACCATAATGATAATATGAGATCGATTTAGTAACTACGAAAATATGAGGTCGATTTGATATTTAATTTTCTTAAAATTAATAAGAACAATTATGTAAAAAGCTATTAGAGCATTACAAAAGTGGTTTGTATAAAGTATTTTTCTAAAGTGTCGATTTTTAAAATGTTTATATATATATTTATATATATTTCTGTTAATGTTCCTATCCAATACTAATTGAATATATTTTAAAATTTACAAAAATTATCTAAAAAGTTTTTCAAATATCGCAATTACATCCTCAATAATATTTATAAATATTATGATTGAGTCTCAACTCGATCAGAGTTCAATCGAAATCTAGTTAGAGGGTCTCTATTATAAGTTAAGATCTAGACCAACTCGCTCAAGGATGACAAGATGATATGAATTAAAACTCGAACTCTAATCAAACTGAATTGACCCGAGTCTTAATCAAATGGATTGAAATGAGAGGGAATTCAAGTTTAGGTCTTGAAACATGTATAACATATAAGGCTAAAAATGGTGTGTATGTAGATTGGTCAATCCATTACCTTCCATACAAAAAACAATACAAAATCAATTTTGTTTATAAAAAGGTTAATAACCAAATTGTTATCCCAACTTTGGTCATTTTACAAATTGCTACCTGAACTTTACTTTTTCAAAAAATGTTACATAAATTTTGACACTTGGGTCAAATTACTTTATCAGTTAACTTTTCAATTAAATATGGATGAAAAATGATATGACAGCACATGATTGGTCCATGATTTAAAAACTAAATGATATTTTAAAAATACCAAAACAATCTATACAAAATTTTACAATTAAAAGGGAAAATATGATTTTTTAATATAATACTTTTATTTAAAAAAATGGAATAAAAAATAATTAGTTTGTTTTTATTTTGTTTTATATTTTTAATAAAAATATTATATTAAAAACTCTTATTTTATCTATTAATTTTCCAGAGTTTTTTTTTTCATTTTTTTATATTTTTATAAAACTATTTAGTTTTTTTTTAAATCAGGGACTCATATGTTAACCTAAAAACATAATTTTTGTGACATGGTAAGTTTGTTCTTAACATGTACAGTAATTATAACAGCATGGCAGCATGGTAGCCAATCATCGATAAAAGTCTATCCATAATCTCATCCAATACTCCATTCCTTCTTCATCACCACCCAATACCACATCTTTAAACAAACATACATTCTTCTTCACAACTCTGCTCAGACTGATTTCCATCAACAATGGCTTCTGCTGCACTGGCTGTAGCCAAGCCATCTCTCAAGGTAGAGAGACTACTGTGATTCTTGATAGCCTTCTTCTTCTTCGTCTTCTTCCTCGTAGAGTTGAAACTTACTAATTTTGTTGTTATCTTTGCAGGCGAATGGAAAAGGGTTTACAGAGTTCTCAGGTTTGAGGAACTACTCGACGTCCATCACCTTTGGGAGGAAGAACTCAGAGGAATTCCTCTCCGTCATTGACTTCCAAACATCCGCTGTAAGTTAGAGGACAAACTCTAACAGAAGAGAAAAAGTTTGAGGACATTTACGGTTGTATATATCCGTTGTTTTGTTTCGTTTTTGAAGGTGGGGAACAATGGAGTTTACAGGAGAGTAGTGGTGCCGGAGGCGAAGCTGAAGGTTGCCATTAATGGCTTTGGTCGGATCGGAAGGAACTTCTTGAGGTGTTGGCATGGACGTAAGGATTCTCCACTGGATGTTATCGCCATTAACGACAGTGGAGGTGTCAAGCAAGCTTCTCACCTTCTCAAGTATGACTCCACTCTTGGCACTTTCGATGCCGATGTCAGGCCGGAGGGTGACAGCGCCATATCCGTCGATGGAAAGATCATCAAGATCGTTTCAAACAGGAACCCTCTTGGGCTTCCATGGAAGTAAAAACCCTAAGAAATATATATAAATCTATACAGAATAATGAATTCGTAGGGTTGATTTTGTGGTATATTGGAATGTAGGGAGATGGGGATTGATCTTGTGATCGAGGGCACGGGAGTGTTCGTCGACCGGGAAGGCGCCGGAAAACATATTGAGGCCGGAGCCAAGAAGGTGCTCATCACCGCTCCGGGCAAGGGTGACATCCCGACCTATGTGGTCGGAGTCAATGCCGACCTTTACAGCCACTCCGACACCATCATCAGCAACGCCTCTTGCACCACCAACTGCCTTGCCCCCTTCGTCAAGGTCATCGACCAGAAGTTCGGTAAGTCTAAATTAGGTTTAATTTTAAAAAAAAAAACGAACCAAAATTCAAACAGAAAACCGAACTTTATTTTTTGAGAAACAACAAACCAAACTTCTGGAATTGAGCAATCAACAAACCTACCTTAAATTTTCATTATGTTTGAACGGAATTTTCAGTATTTGATGAAATTATTAAGTCAGCATTAGTTAAAATATTATAAGCTAAGTGTACGTGTATTGCAACTTAATAACTCTCTCAAACATTGAAAAATTCTTTCAAAATTAACCGAGATTTGAGGTAGGTTTGTTGATTGCTCAATTCCAAAAGTTTGGTTTATTTTTTTGTCAAAAAATAAAGTTTGGTTGGTTTTGTTAATTTGTCAATTCCAAAAATTTGGTTAATTTTTTGTCAAAAAATAAAGTTCGGTTTGCTATTTGATTTTTTCTCATAATTCGTTTTTTTTTTATATATAATTAACCGTCTAAATTACAAAGAAGATGCATGTCTTCGTATACACTTCAAACCCAATTAAAATCTTACACGTGTACACTACAGGAATCATCAAGGGCACCATGACCACAACCCACTCCTACACCGGTGACCAGCGCCTCCTTGACGCTAGCCACCGTGACCTCCGTAGGGCCAGGGCAGCAGCCCTGAACATCGTCCCAACCTCCACCGGCGCTGCCAAGGCTGTGGCTCTAGTGCTGCCAAACCTGAAGGGCAAGCTGAACGGAATCGCTCTTCGTGTCCCAACTCCGAATGTGTCCGTGGTGGACCTCGTGGTGCAGGTCACCAAGAAGACATTCGCAGAGGAGGTCAACGCTGCCTTCCGTGAGGCCGCCGACAATGAGCTTAAGGGCATCCTCGCGGTGTGTGACGAGCCCCTCGTGTCCGTTGACTTCCGCTGCTCCGATGTTTCTTCGACCGTGGACTCCTCCTTGACCATGGTGATGGGTGATGATATGGTGAAGGTGATTGCGTGGTACGACAACGAGTGGGGTTATTCCCAGAGAGTTGTCGACCTGGCCCACATTGTCGCCGACAACTGGAAGTGAAACCCTAGCGAAAGAGCACAGCTGAGACATAGAGGAGCTTCGGAATGTAATAATTGCGTATCTGTGCATTCTTTGGGGGTATATTTAATGTTTTTTGGGAAGTTGGATGACTCTTGAGATATTGCGGGACAATATGTTGGGTATTTGCATTTAACAAATAAATTAAAATAATAATAATAATAATCTATTTGCTTTGCATGATTTTATTATATTTTTTTCTTATCCATATGCATGATTTTATTTTTAGTGTGATCATCATGAAGTGGTACAATCCATTAAACATTTCTTGTTGTGTAAATTATACTTTTTTTGGAACACATTTTAAAAATCTTATTTAAAGTTATCTTTTTTTTTTTTAATTTAAAAAATACAAATTAATAGAATACTTTTTTAAATATCAGAATTAAATTATTTTAATTTGTTTTTATAGGTCTTTTCTCAATTGAATAGGTCTCAAGTATAATATATATATATATATATATATATATATAAAAGTTTAATTATGACATTTGAGAAAAAAAATATTATACTATTTCTGTAAATTTTAAAACATATTTCATTGATTTTAAATAAAAAAATTGGATGTAGTAAAGAAAAATTTAAATCTATATAAACTATAAAAATGAAAATTTGAAAGTTTTTTTTCTTCAAAATATGTCCAAATATTAATCGGTAAGGAGACAGTTTACCCGAACATCTTCTGTGTCTCAAATCAAATATTATTATTAGAAATGATTTAAATTATATGTAATATTTAATTTCTTTTTGGCCACTAATTTCAAATTAACGAAATGACAAAGTTGGTCCGAAAAGCGTGACTTAGTTTGAGGTCTAAGTTAAACATCAGCGTAATTTGGAGGATGAACCTTTGATTATTTAAGTTCGATCGGCTCTTTTATGATCGAACCACAGACTCCAATCTCGGACCGGGCGGTCGACTCGTGAACCTTTTCTTGTGGCAGCGAAGTTCCGGGTTTGGGATTATGCGGCGTGGCTGCTCTGCTTTGCTCACAGGGAAGAAGACGACCTGCAACTGAGACCTTCTCCGTCATGGCAGCAGCAGCTTCAAGAGCCTTCTTCCTCTGTCACCCTGTCCATACTCAAATCCCCATTTCCCCTCTCAAAAACTCTTCCTTCTTGTTCCGCAGAATCAACTACAGAGCTCGTAAATTCTATCCAATTGGCTCCTCCACCTACACCACCCACCAGACCGCCGCTGCATCTCCTTCTCAATCCGCCGCGCATCCCAACGTCGTAGACATCCTCGAGCAGAGAGGTTTGCTGGAATCCACCACCAGCGAGACCCTCCGTACGGCTTGTTCCTCCTCTACCCTAAAAGTCTATTGCGGCTTTGACCCGACGGCGGAGAGCCTCCACCTAGGTAACCTACTTGGCATCATCGTGCTGTCGTGGTTCCAGAGATGCGGCCACAGCGCCGTTGCCTTGATCGGCGGAGCCACCGGCAGAGTCGGCGACCCCTCGGGTAAGAGTCTTGAGAGACCCGAGCTCGACCTCGAAACCCTAAATCGGAACATCGACGGAATCACCGAAATCGTCAACAAGATTCTGGGTAAGAGCGGTTCGAACGCTGATTCCACGAATTTCGACATCTTGAACAATTACGATTGGTGGAAAGATGTGAAATTGCTCGATTTCCTTAAAAATGTCGGGCGATTTGCTCGAGTAGGGACAATGATGGCCAAGGAGAGCGTCAAGAAGAGATTAGAATCGGACCAAGGGATGAGTTACACGGAATTCACCTACCAATTGCTTCAAGGTTACGATTTTCTCCACTTGTTCAAATCCGAGGCGATCAATGTTCAAATCGGGGGCAGCGATCAATGGGGCAATATCACGGCCGGGACCGAACTGATTCGAAAGATTCTGCAGATCGAAGGAGCCTACGGTTTGACTTTCCCTCTCCTGCTCAAAAGCGATGGAACCAAGTTCGGAAAATCCGAGGACGGTGCGATTTGGCTTTCTCCAACAATGCTGTCCCCTTACAAGTTCTACCAGTACTTCTTCTCTGTCCCTGATGCTGACGTTATCAGGTTCCTCAAAGTGCTCACCTTTCTGGACATGGAAGCCATTGATGAGCTAGAGAGAGAAATGCAGAACCCAGGTTACGTCCCCAATACGGTGCAGAGGAAGCTTGCGGAGGAAGTAACCAGGTTTGTTCATGGGGAAGAAGGTCTGGAAGAGGCTCTGAAGGCAACCGAAGCTCTCAGACCTGGAGCAGAGACGAAATTGGACTGGAAGACCATCGAGGGGATTGCAGAGGATATTCCATCTTGTTCCTTGAAATACGATTATGTCTTAAATCTGTCTCTGATAGATCTTTCGGTGAGTTCTGGGTTGCTTGATAGCAAATCCTCTGCTAGGAGGTTGTTGAAGCAGGGAGGGCTTTACTTGAACAATTGCAGAGTGGATAGTGAGGGGAAGAAGGTTGAAGCAGATGATATTATTGATGGAAAGGTGCTTCTTTTATCAGCAGGGAAGAAGAATAAGGTCGTGGTACGAATTTCTTGACTGCATCTTTTTTTGCTAATCTGGGTTTGAGTTTTCGAGATCTTGATAGAGCTTTATGTTATATGGTTGAGTCATTGAGATGTAATGGTTTAATTTGCAATAAACAGATGGAGTAAGAATATTTCTCCAATTTTCTCCAAAATTTCAGTATATTTCTCAAGAATGTAGAAATGATTATTTACAACTAAATATTTCCAAGGAAAGGAAAAATGCAGCAACATAATACGTAACGTAATATCGTATATCGGGAAGTTCTATCACGTAATTTGTAGCAAAAAAATGTAATCTAATCTTAGTAGTAAAAGGTAGGTATTCATGATCCAGTAATGCTGCTGCTGTTTGTAGTGTAAATCAGCAAGAAATATGCATCTTCTCACTGTGTTTGCTTCCTTTAGAACAACCAATGCTTCTTTTTCGGCTTACGGTTGATTGGAGCATCTGCAGAAACAAAAGAGATGAACCAACTGTTATATACAGGGACAATACCTAGCTTCTATTGATTCTTGATAAGTAATTGGAAAGTAAATTGCAGCACCTCGGAGCTCGTATAGAGAATTGTAGTGGACCTCAGACCAGAAACTCAACCAAAATTCTGCAGCATTTAGAGGTAACCCAGATAATATCATAAGGAATCATCCATTTTACTTTCTTAAACAACAGCAAATTTACCACGCTTTGGTGGCTCGGCTCTTGGGATGATCTCTATGAAGCACGTTTCTCTGAATGAGGTCAAGAGGCATATCTTTGCTGCAAACTGCATATGCAAAGATGGGTTTAGTCTAGTATGCACAAAATGACACAGCTGATGTTTGTCTTATCAAACAATCAAATATTGCGTGCTTCAAACTAGGGCTGACGATGGTTAGGGTATGGTACGGGTATGACAAATACCATAACCATACCATATTTTTAAACCACATACCATAACCATTACGGGTGCAATTTTCAATAGCATAACCATTAAAATAACCGTGGTTATTAACCATGGTTTTACCCGTATACCCATATTTATTCCACACATGTAATATAATAAAAGACCGAAATTTTTATTTTAAAAAATACATAAATCTATATTGCCAACAATAAAATACATAAAACTAATTTCATGGTTATTTATTACATGTATGTCCAGTAACTTCCATTATTTAGTATATATTAGTTTATTAATAATAAATAATTCTTATATTTATATAATAACCATGGGTATAACCATGGGTATGACTCAAATAGCATAACCATAATCATTATGGGTAGAAAATTGATCACCATAACCGTACCGTACCATAATGGTACGGTTAACCATATTAAACAGTAACGGTTATAACCATGGTTTGAAGTTCAAACTCGATCTTCACAACCGAAGATGAGTTTTGCCATTTTTCCAGTGAAGTAAGAAAAAATGGACAGAAAACCTTATACCTTATCAGCTGCGGCTTGTAAAGTCACATGGTCTCCCCATTCTCCAGATCTGCATAACAAAAAGCTCAGTGTACAATATTTAAGCCAACAATGAAGAAGTATTCGATTGAAAGCAGTAAGTATCACATACTTGGCCATCTTTCTGTAATAGCTTTTGTACTTCATCGGGACATAACTTTCGTATAAACCTCGGTGGTCTTTCAACTGAAACCGAACAGTCAAATCTATACACCATTAGCCAAGTTATATATCATCCATTATAAACACTTTAACCAGCTTATCTTTATCAGTTGACGAATTGAATCATGAAGCTGGTGAAAAAATGGATTCAACTAGTACCTGTTTCACAATATCTTTCCTCACATGCTTGTGATATTCAGGTGATTTGTACATTTGATCTGACAAGGCACGAAACTGCAATACATGTGTTCAAAATTAGCGATCCTTGGAACGTAAAGCTGTGGAATCATGTATTCCGTAATACCTGACAGTTGCCATCCCCCGAGACCTTCACTTCATACAAACCATAAATCTTCAGCCTAAACACAGAAGAATCAACTGAGACACTTTATAAAGTTCTTTTTTTAAAAAAAAAATTGGCTTTAGCTTGCCAAGTTGATACTTCAAGATTAGTTCCTGCTTCTATATACTTTTAGACACTTACAAATCTTCAAAGAGCAAGGTGCTGTAAAAAAAATAGGATTGATTCAGCAGCAACGTTGGGAAAATGTTACCTTTGGAGAAGCCGCTGGTAATCTAAGCTTGCATCACTTATATTAGGGATGTAAGTATTAATCTTTGGGACATGCTGAAAAATGAGAATCAGTATCACTATTAGAACAATTAGCACCTTCATACGAAATTGCTTTAACCAAGATTTGTGTTGCCTATTCACAAAGATTCATCACTGGAGAGAGGTTCAAGCTGAAGTGAGCAAAGCTTTATGCAATTAAATCATCTAAAATGGGAAAACTGAAGCTTACTGGGACAGGGGCGAGCTTGGAGAGGCGCTTTCCCACTGCACCATCTAGTTGAGCATATTCCTCTGAGAGCACAACAGCAATCATACGGTCATCCTCGTTGTCCTGCTGGCTGCTTAACGATGTTGAGCTAGAAGATTCACCCGCACTTTGAGTTCCATTCCATGCAAGGTTATGTTGCATCCTTTGTAAGCTACCTAGGTATGACTTGATAACTTATCCTCTGCTGGAAATGACACTATATCAACAGTGTAGCTATGTGAACAATGAATCAGAACCATGCTGCTGAAGATCAGAAGATGTATAAAAGTGATGTCGTGATCCTGATCAGTTCGTATAAGGCGCAACTAATCATTCCAGTTCATAAAAGAAAAAACAAGACCCACCAACAATTTGAAAACGAAATCTACACTAATAACACCTTCTGATAGTACATCAATCTCCAAACCCCAGTTACTACGCTCATTGGATCCGCAAGAATATATCCATCCAAACCGTGATCTAATGCGCAACAGAATTCAGTCAATTGTTTATCCTTCAGCAACAACAACCACAAAAAAAACACCTGTTCATGGCAGACAGCAAAATCCCGTATCGAACAGGTTTGACTAGAATCGTGTTCTTTATCTAGGTGGCTGATCGCATCAAACCCAGATGGAGCCCATCAATCAAGCGGATCGACATGGAAAAACGATTCGGAGAAAATTATAATTGGAGATGAAACCGAGTAACCCGATAATTACCTCCAAAGAAGCTGTATCTTGAAAAGACGAACAGGGTAGAAGGAAACAAAGGAGACCTAATCAAATCCTCCTTAAAGCTTTTCTCTCTTGCTGCTAAGCTAACAATGGTGACATTTAAATAAAAAAGGGAAACCCAACAAATTTTGATTTTTTTCCTATTGTTTATTTACATTAAAAAAGTGTTTTTTTAACGTAGATTAGTCAATTAACCATGAATTTCTTATCCAGGAAAGTGGAGTTAGAGTTGAGGACAGAACATTGCGCAAAGCGAAACGTGAAACGCGAGTTGGTTGGATTTCGCGGTCTGTGGAAAGAGACAGGTCCAATGGAAGTGCGACACGTCTGATTTCAGGGGGTCGGTCTACCTTTTCGCGTTAGATAATGGCACACCCAATTGCGTAATTTCAGTCCATTAATTTGTTTATTTATTCCTTTCAATTTTTGAACCAATTATAGAAATTGGATGCAAATGTAAATTTCTTCCTTTTCAATTAGCTTATTAATTTTGGCCAAAAAAAAAAAGCTTATTAATAAGGTAATCCGGTATTCCTTAGGGTGATAAAAAAAGACGGTTGGACCGAATTCCCAACAAGACCGGTCCGAAATCGATTAGGATCGAGACCGGTTTTTTTCTTCAATGTCGTTCTCATTTTTTTTCCTTCCCGAAAGCCCGTTTAGAACCGGCCCGGACCGAAGGAATGTGGATTTGATATTTTCATAATACCACACCGAAGGAATATGGATTTGTGAGGTTTTCTATCTCTTTAAAAGCTGCATCCTGATAAATTTACAAACCACGCAGCCATGCGGTGAGCTCAGAGTAAAGAATATCGTGAGCTCATAGTTTTTTTTTGTGCAGATTCGGTCCAGGACCGAATCAAAGGCTTTTTTGGCCAAGGTCGGTCTCGGTCCTCCAGAAGGCAAGACCGAAATTTCGGTCTCAGTTTTACCTTCAGGACCGGACCGGACCGCCCATGATCAGCCCTAGTACTATTCCATACAAAAAGATAACTATCAACAGACCATTTTACAAAAACTACGCATTTACAAAAACTTTATCACTCGTACATTGAGTTGGAGTTGCGATTTCTAAAGAAAAATATAGTTGAAACCCACCAAAAACACCATCTTGGATGGCTTTAACTGTCATGTTCTCGGTATAAAATTGCAGAAAAATTACCATTTTGATGGACGGCTTTAACTTTAACGTTGTCGATCCACTGTAAAAAGGGGTCCTTTATTTAAGGGTATGAGACTCCAGTAATAGCCCTGCCCATCCACACAGCAGCTATGCCACTTGATTCTGTATGTACCAATTGGGAACCCAGAAACATCAAGCAAGCACCTTGAGAACCCTTGCCCTCTCTCATTTGTTTCCAACTCCACAAAAACTTCAACTCCTTCACCAGTTTTATCATTTTTTGCACGTTTCATCACATGGTGGTATAGCTTTTCATTCATCTGTAGCATATCATCAACCGTCTGAAGGTGGCCACCGTGTCCTGCTGCAGTTGGGTCTTCTCCTGTGAAAGAAACCGAACAACAAACAATGCAGTGCAGCTTGATTGGTTGAACAAGGTGGTTTAGAGTAATGTTCCTAACTTGAACAGAAAGATCCAGTGACATGCAGTAGCCTTGTGAGATTGATATTCCAGGCAACTGCTGCTGCCATGCGTTTGTGTTTACAGCAACGAGCTCTGACCCAATGCAAGGCCTGGAAAAGAGAGAATTTTGACTAACGCATGATAACTAGGGCTGATCATGGGCGGGCCGATCCGGTCCTGAAGGCAAAACCGAGACTGAAATTTCGGTCTTGCTTTCTGGAGGACCGAGACCGACCTTGGACAAAAAAAAACTGCACTCGAGCCGGTCTCGGTCCTGGACCAATCTTACACCCCAAAAAAAATTGAATTTGTCCAAATACAAAATCATTGGAATCAAAGTAACAAAATTACAAAGTACAAATCAACCAAGTAACAAACACACAAAATTCTAAACAAAGTTCATTTTTTTTCCATAGTTTCAAACATACATCATTGATTTTTAAGGGCTGTATAGTAACTTTGGGCCGGGCCGGGCCGATCCTAAACGGGCTTCCGGGGAAAAAGCCCGAGACCGAGACAGACCTTGAAGGAAAAAAAAATGTCAGCTCGGTCTCGGTACTAGTCAGGCCAGTCTTGTCGGGAATTCGGTCTTACAGTCTTTTTTGATCACTCCTAATGATAACAAGGAGAAATATGATTTCTAACATTATTGATTCAACGTACCTTGTCTTGAATAAATGTTTGGGAGTTGCAAAAGGAATGTGCAGCCATGCCATAGTGGTTTCCAGCAAGATACTCTGACCATGTTCAGTTACTTGAGACATAAATTTCTCCGGAGCCGTTCCCTTTGCTTGATCATGCAAGTGAAGAACTCCAGAAACAGCAGAACGACAAAGAGATAGAACCTTTCTGGCCTCACAGCCCATACCGATCCCTGCTTTCTTGGACTGGAAGTGGACACCACTATTACACTGAACAAAATCATCTAAAAGTGCATATAGACTTGTACTAGTCTCATTATCTAGATGGCCCAGTCGCCCAAGTAAATTCTGAATCAGCACTGCCCCTGACAATCCTTCACTTTGAGAACCAGGCGCCAAAGTTTCATCACAGTTTGCAGCAAAAAAAGCAAATCCAGCAGTGAAGGACAGCAGTGCACAAGTAAAAGCAAGTGAAGAGATGACATTAGAACTGCTTCTGTCCATGTCGATGAACGATGCAACCATCAAATCAAATTCATCAGATAACCGCTTAAATCTGACTGAGAGTTGAGTAAACTTCCGCAAGGTTTCAGTGGATTCAACCATTTTATCTGCAGTTGCTTTAGGGCTGCCACTGTTCATGTCCGGAGCTGAAAAATCTAAAATCTCGATCACGCTTTCCAAAAGCCTTGCACGAAGAGCTAGGAACCATTTCTGGAAGTAGAAGGTTGGTGATGGCATGGAGTTTAACATTTCCAAATGTTGGCTCATAGAACTATTTGCACCAAATAGCTTCTTTACATGGTCCGATGAATTAACATATTTTCCAATCTCTGAGATTTCATCCTCAAAAAGTGAATTGGGGATTTTGATCAGTTCTAACAATTCAATTCCCTTAGACCCTTGATTTGGCAGAAGAAACAGTTGGATTTTCATCTCACCGATAGAGAGTTTAGCTAAGGAGTTTAACCAGTACCGGCAAGAATTTGAATATACCTGGGTCATAAGATTTGCAAATATATATGTGGCAGTACACCATGATCCATGACAAGCTGCCTGAATCCCGACTTTATAAGCAGACCAATAATCCCTCGCAATGAACACTTTCTGTGCACACATAAGCGTTAATGTTTCAGATTCCATCCAATGCTCATATGATAGGCTCTCATTGAATTCTTCATTTGCCTTCACCATGCCATTCCAAATTACCCGAGAGTGCAACAGCAGTGAGTACATTGTTGTTATGGAAAATGGGAATAACTTACAGTTGCTTATGCACTGCAGCAGAGCCTTAAGTTTCTCAAACATTTGCGCTTTGATGGCATTTACTTCATCAAGAGTGTTAAGGAAAGCTGTCAAAAACCGATATAAGATTAAAAGTAGCTTTGAACTGGTTCTTATGCATTTTTCCTTAGATGAAGGCAAAAGATTCTCATGCTCATTTGTTATATGTACAATAACCAAATTTAACTTATCCAGCAGCAGAACTCCAGCAGCAGCATGCTTGGAAACTATAGAGAGAAGGATACTCAGTGTAGTTTGGATTTCAACCAACAATGTTGCAGGTTCATCATCAGAAACATCAAACAATTGCCTCAACAGAAGAAAAATCCGATCTGCTAGTGATGAGGCGAAATCTTGTGGTAAAGAGAGAAAATTCTCAGTGCATTCCATTTCTGCCCTCCCGCTTATTTTGGCACATACATTTGCTAAAAGGCGCATTGCTAAGAGATTCTTTGAATCAACCAGAGACTGGGCTGTCTTGGTAAGATTTAACAACTTATCGAGCTCCAGCATATCAATCTCTGACATATTAAGCACCGAATATAGAACAGACTGCAAATGCCGATGGGTTGTCAATATGAAGAAAGTGTGCCTAATAGGGCTGACAATGGTTAGGGTATGGTACGGGTATGGCAAATACCATAACCATACCATATTTTTAAACCACATACCATAACCATAACCATAACCATTACGGGTACAATTTTCAATACCATAACCATTAAAATAACCGTGGTTATTAACCATGGTTTTACCCGTATACCCATATTTATTCCACACATGTAATATAATAAAATACCAAAAATTTTATTTAAAAAACTACATAAATCTTTATTGTCAACAATAAAAATATATAAAACTAACATCATAGTTATTTATTACATATATGTACATTAACTTCCATTATTTAGTATATATTAGTTTATTAATAATAATTAATTATTATATTTATATAATAACCATGGTTATAACCATGGGTATGACTCAAATACCATAACCATAACCATTATGGGTAGAAAATTCATCACCATAACCGCACCACACCATAATGGTACGGTTAACCATTTTAAACAGTAACGGTTATAACCATGGTTATGGGTTTTTCACCGCACCATTGCCGGCCCTAGTGCCTAATCAATTATTCAATAGAAAAAAGGTTTTACGAGAATGACCTGGTTCAGAATCTTAAGTGCTTCACATTGAAAGGCAACTGGAAACTCAGGACCGGCTACTATTTTGAATAATGACTTTGCAGCTCTGCTGTCAAGCAAGTGGCATCCTCCTCCTGTAACCATATGATGTAGACATCTTAATGATGTTTCTTGCAATTTTAAAGTTTTTCCCTCATTAAGAAATGAGAAAAGCAACTGAACCTGCATGTAGTCAAAACACAGTATGATATTATATTTAGGAAACAAGTCCACATACAAATGAGAGGCAAATAAAATCATGAATTTGTTTTAGAGATCTCTAATAATAGAATTTCAGAGGTTTATGGCAAGTTAGCAACATGCCAGTTACACTTAAAGAGATGGTGGCTGCACTATCGACTGAGTATGGCAAGTTGGTCAACTATCTGATCCCACTAAATAGCTGAGGCAATAATTGAGAGCGTGTGGATGGGATATTAAGGGCATACAGCTGCATAGTTCACACAAATAACCATCCTTATATCCTTGCCTATATGAATTTCCCAGAATATCAATGTGAGACTTGAATCCAACAAAATTGGATAATCAGTTATACAGACCTGTTCTGAAGCATGTAGAGGTGATATTCCAGCAAGCTTTGATAGTGGAAATAGCATTTTAGCCTCAAATTCCTCGTCTGATGAGTCCATTAGCAGCTTCAGACCTGTCTGTAGAAATATTAGTATTTACATTATCCGACATCCACTCACAGTTAAACAGCAAATGTAAATGAAAGGGTCAACACACCTATCACTAAAGAACAGCTGTCTATTGAATCTTAGGTCTATAATTCTATGTCAGACCTCTTCTGAATTTCTCTAGCAACTCTTACATGCTCCTACCAGAGTATTTTTTTTCTCAGGTTTGATTCAGTGAAGTTTCAGCAGACAGAGGAAGAACTAAAGACCAATTTGTATATATTTCTACAGTGCTATATAAAAGCATAAGCCTGTACTAGTAATAGTGCTATCTAGGAGTTGGCTCAAACAAACATAAGGGATTGGTCCAATATCTACTGGGACAAATCAATGCCCTAACAGGTTTTATTTTTTGATGGTGCACACATAGACTATGGGTGATTGAGTAAATATCTGAAACCAAAGCATGCTTTCAAGCTGCATAAGAAGGAACCTTATAAGCTCTATCAGCAACTAAATGAGAGGCTTCCATTCTTGAAAACATGTGCATTCCAGACCACCTTATGGCCTGCGGTATATCAGAGGAGGTCACCACATTAACAAGCATTTCTAAGAAAACAGCTGCGAAGTCACTTGACAACTCACTGAAGCATCCAGCAGCAAATAGAGCTGCTTTTGCCTGCAAAAATCAAAGACGAAAATGAGGATTACTTCTTGAAGTCCCATGGTCACTTGGAGTTTTGTCTAAAAGGGATATCAAGACTCAAAACAAGAAATCTTAAGAACGGCTTAATGAGCTGAATGTATGAATTTCCTTATTTGCTATAGTCAATTATTAGAAGCTCCAGTCACTGATTTCTGAGATTTAAACATACTTACACAGAAGCTGATCGCTTGATTTATGCAAAAAGATTTAGATCAGCAAGTGCTTCTTTTGCAGCTTGCACTATTTAGAATCTTAATCCGCTTCTCATATGATATAAAGCCATAGTCATGACATCACGTGTATTAATTCACCATAACAATCTGAATGCTTCCAATCAACAGAGGTAACATGGTACTGACTCACCATATAAGCTTCAGAGGAAACCAAACTGGAGAGTATCAGGTACCGCATATGAGCGCTGTCTTTGGTAAATTCAGCCCAACATCCAATGAGAACAAGCGCCATTGCTCTCGACTCAGCATCCCCACTATCAAACACGACCTTTACCCTTCTCATCAGCTCCACATAGTTACTAACCCGATTTTTTGACAAGATGCCATTTTTAAGTTTATTTCTACTCTTCTTACAGCTTCTACGGAACCCCATGAAAGCCCTCACCACAGAGAGCTTTACATCTCTTTCCTTAGAGACAAAAGCATCAGCAAGCCGCAACAGAATCGCATTAGCAAAGAGGCGGTCCTCCCCTGGCACTAGCCCATACAGGTTATAGACAGACATAGTTGGTTTAGCCTCTCGATTCCACTGCTCCAACCTGCGCCCAACTTGCATTATTGCTTCAACTGCTCGACCTGCAAATTTCTTTAGTTTGTCAAGAGTAATAATGCACACATGGCCACTCCACATCAGGAAGACGAATTCAAATCCATGGTATCAATGAATTAAACAAGCTTACGAGGAAAATTACTCAAGTACTGGAGTAAAAATTCAAGCTTACCGGGAACTTTAGAGCGAAGAGCTTTCTCGAGTTCGATGCTCCATTCCATGCAGCATGTGGCTGATACCTTCTCCATCACCTTTTTTCCATCGCAACCCTTTCGTCTCTTAGCTCCGTCGGGAAACAAATCCGCCGGTACTTCAGCTTCAGCTCGTCGACGGAGGTTCATTGTCACAGTGCGTCAGTGTGGATGATTCAAGCTCAGCATATTAAACTTCACGCACCAAGAGCCGAATATAAACCTTAAGACTCTCCGTTGGGTCGGTGAGTAGAGCGGAGAGAAGTATCAGGGTTCAGTGGAACTGGACGGACGGACTCCGGCGAGAGCAGGCTGAGCAGCCCCCCGACGAGGGTCTTCTGATATACAAACAAGTTGGGCTTGAAATACCGATACAACTAATGGGCTCACCAGAACTTTAAAATTCTTGATTTTCTTATTTGAATTAATTTTCAATTATATCTTTCTTATTTAAATATACACTTACTAACTAAACTTTGACCATTTAATAAATTATTCAGTACTTTTTATAATAAATTATTATCTAAATTTACATAAGCTAAAATTTTCTACCTGAATTTACATTTTATTTTTGTCTTTTTATGAATTGATAAATTGCTAATTGTTTTTTTAGAATCTACATTTTTGTAGATGAATTTTACAAATTTGATTAGTTGAATATTGATTTTTTTGGTAAATTTTGATGATATGTGATGTGTACATGATGTCTTTGCCATAATTTAATAAAAATATACAAAAATAATAAATTACAACTTTACATAAATATAACTAGCAATTTTAATTAAAAAAATTATACATTTTAAAAAAAAATAAAATTTAACTAGTAAATAAATAATTAAACATTAATTATATGTACTTAAAAGTTAAAAGGATTCTTTTATGGGTAGTGATTAGTGAATTTGACACTACCATCAACTTTATCACACTAAAATATTAAAATTTTACCAAACGTGCGTTTTATAAAAGTTTTATTGTGTTCAGTGGATTTTACCACAACAAAATATTTAAAATTTTGAAAGAAAACAATATATGATCAAATAAATATTAAGGAGTTACCTGAACTTTAGATATTTTGCAACGAGCTAACAGAACTTTAAAAACTCGACGAAAGCTACCTCCGTCTAAATTACCATCAACTGTTGACAGAAATTCGTTGGAAATTCGTCAGAAATTGGACGAAAGTAGCTCGTTGCACCTTCGTCCAAAGTTGAGATAGCCTGTTTTGATTTTTTAAAGTTCAGGTAGCTCGTTGCAAAATGTTCAAAGTTCAGGTAGATCATATTTAACCCAAGTAACAATTAATCGTATATATATACTGTAATCTGCACTATTTATAGTTGGTTTAATATTTTTATTATTCAATTAATTTCATAAATACGTATGCATATATATATTGAAATCTCATTAACAAAGGATGATCGATTCCGCCCTACTGCGGCCACTCTATCCTTTTCAAGGAGGAAGAATGCGTCTGCATCCTCAGTTGCCAATGAAACCTCTGTATGTATAAATCTGCCACGTGGTCGATCTCGTCCTCAAGCTTGAACTCCTCGCCGGACTCTTCCCTCGAGCTCTTCACCATCTCGATCACCGACTCCGTCCTCATGCCGTCACCCTCGCCGTCGTCTTCCTCCTCTTGCTCCAACTCGAACATCGAATGAGTCGTCATATCTGCAGGAAACTTCACGTCGAAATCATCCTCGTACTCCTCCTCACCTTCCTCCTCCTTGTGCATCTGGCGTTGCAGCCATAGCTTAAAGCTCGAGGCAGGCCCGACGCGACCCTCTTGGTAGAGGACAATGGCCTTTGTCTTGTCCTCACCACCGTGGTGGTCGGAGTTCTTCTTCTTCCGGTCGGGTCCTGTAAGGTTATTGAATTTTCGAGAGACAGAGGCCATCATTAGAAGCTTCTTGTCTCGGAGCATGGAGACGAGGGCGAGTCGGGCCTTGACAGAGTTCATGGCGGCGAGGACCTGTTTTAAAAATTTAGTTGCTCCTTTCTTCATCTTCTACCTCTAGCTAGCTAGGGTTTGCTGTTTCTGCAAATAAATGGCGTTGGAGAGATATTTTGCATGGAAGGGACGTTGAATGGCTTTATTTATATACTTAGCTTAGCTCGTTAGGTTCCATTTTTGGGTCGTGAGCTTTGAGCTTTGCCTTTTCCTTTCTGCCTAATTCTTTTCCATATTTTTTTGGCCAATGGGCAATGTGTACTCGTTTTGTGAATTATTTTATATATATATATATATAATACAAAAAAGCATATATATGATGCAATATTACTTTGTATTTTTCTATGTTCATTCATTTTTTTAAACTAAAAAATGCACCTTCATTAATTTTATGTTATATATTTATTAGTGATATGAGTTTACACTGTTTTATGGGTTTTGTTTCATTTTTTTAGACATATTAAAGGCACCCGTATATCTGTCTAATCACTAATGCACTAATATATTTTGTAATGTTATTCATTTTTTTTAAATAGTATATATTTTTATTTTCACCTTTCATTATCATAACTTAATTATAGTTCAATATCTGCAATATGTGTTATACTAACGTTTTTAACTGAAAAAAAAATATTATACTTTTTTTTTTAAAAAATATTACATTTAACAACGTTGCTAAAATATATAAGTAAGGTGTTAAATAACATATCAAAATATAATGCTTTAATTTACTATTCAATTAGTTTATTTAATCAAAATATAATGATACAATGTGTTCGATAATTATTTTATTTAATTAATAATTTCTCCAACAATAAATCAACATGCGTATTAGCAATATTGTATTAGACGAAAAAGCAAGTGGAGTCCAAGTAAACGACTCACTAGATACTAATATTCAGCATTTTAAAGTATTATTGTTTAACGAAAAAAGAAGCTGACGTGATATCTATTTTTTTATATCTTTATTATTATATTCATATTTATCAAATTTTCATCTCGTGCTTTATTTATTTATTTTTAAATAAATCATATTAACATTCACACTTATATTAGTCACTTATATTAAGTGATATTATATAACTAAATGGTTATTTTTATTTATGATTTATATAACTAATCTTTGTCACTTATGTTTTAAAAATAATATTTTAATTTCATAGAAAATGAAAGGAAAAAATATTGGTACACTAGAAACAAGCTAGAGGCGGCAATACGTGCTATCGTGCGTGTTAAGAGATGTAATAACATACGATAGTCCAACACGACACACACGAAAATGTAATCGTGTCACATACACATGACACGAACACGACACAAAATTTATTGTATCAACACGACACGATAACACAAAAATATTTCATAGTAACACGATAACACGTTTTCACGTTCACAAGATAATGAAAGTCCCCTCAATTTTTTATATTTCACGTTTGATCCTTATTTTATAAAATGGTATGAATATAGTACATAAATTATTAGATTGTTTTCGTGTGTTATCGTGTTTTGAGACCTAAACACTAACACGACACGAAAAAACAATCGTGTTATCGTGTTATCATACTATCAAAGGCAAACACGTACACGATTTTTTTCGTACGTGTTCGTATCGTGTTATCGTGTCGTAAGTGAAATTGTGAGCCCTAGATTTATGGCACAAACACATGATTGACAACACATTGAGACATAGAAATTGGATCACATACAGGATTACACAACATAGTACAAGGAACTAGACACAGAAACCTTGTTACCTAAGCAACTATAACATGGGTTCTACGTTTCTGTCGTGTATTATTATTGCTTCATCTTCTTCCATGGAGATCTTGCTCCACCCAAAATTTCTCATTGACAGAATCTTGGACCTGTCCAGTCTGCTCCCTCTGAACCCTGTGATCTTCGATGAAACCATCGGCATCACAAGAACAGCAGAAGCATTGATCGAATCGTCACTGAACCCGAGCGACACTGCACACACATTCTGCAAAGAAAGACAAAAGATCAGATTTTTGCTGATATATATATATGTTTTTTCTTTCAAACTTAATCTGCAGAATGTGGAAGCAGCCACAGATGAAGGAAACTTGATGAAAGCTCTTACCTTTGCTCGAACAAGCAGATCCGTGGTCTTCACCAACATGTCTTGTGTGAATGATCTTGTTGCCTCCTTGGCCTGTAAACCGACCAACCTGCAGCCAATCACAGAATTAGTTAACACTTTTTTCCAAGATAATAAACGTCTAATTCTTGACAAAGATGTCTTTTTTACATTATCCACTGCTTAAATCTGAAGATTTCATCCACAAATGATTGAATCTTAATCTCTGTTTAGATTTTCATAGCCATTCAACATTATTTAAGGCTTTCGATAGAAATATGGGTTAAATACCAAATAGCTACCCGAACTTTGGACGTTTTACAAATACCTACCCGAACTTTGAATTTTCAATAACGACTACCTAAACTTTGGATGAAGGTGCAAATAGCTACCTCAACTTTGACACATGTGACAAATCGCTACCTCCGTTAAATATTCCGTTAAATATGGACGGAAAATGATGTGGCAGAACATGATTGGTCCATAATTTTAGAAACTATATTATTTTTTAAAAATAAGAAAAATTCTTTAAAACACTGGAAAATTAATAGGAAAAATAAGAGTTTGTAATATCATTTTTGTATTGAAATATATCAAACAAAATTAAAAAAATCTAATCATTTATTTTTATTTCATAATTTTAATTAAAAAAATTATATTTAAAACTCTTATTTTTTCTATTAATTTTCCATAGTATTTAAAAAAATAATATAGTTTTTAAAATTATGGATCAATCATGTGTTGCCACGTTATTTTCCGTCCATATTTAACGGAAAATTTAACGGAGGTAGCTATTTGCCCCATATGTCAAAGTTTAGGTAGCCATTTTTGAAAAATTCAAAGTTCGGGTAGCTATTTGTAAAACGTCCAAAGTTCGGGTAGTTATTTGGTATTTAACCCTAGAAATATTGTAGAAGAAACTACTGCTGTAATCTTAAAAATGTCTTTTTTCAAGAACAGTTGTGCAAACTGCAAATTAATGCGTAATCTGCCATGAAAGGTTAAAGATAGAACTCGAATAACATAAATATTGATGAGTTCTGACAAAAGTATATATATATACCGATGAGATGAAGGATGCCTAAGTTACCTGTCTGTCTCATTGGAAGTGCTTGGAAATGTCACCGACTTCAAACCCGGATCGTCTTTGACTTCACCGCCTGATAAATCTTCAGAAGGGTCAGGTATATCCATGAAAATTTATAGATAGAATCGTATTAACAAAATCAAAGTACCTTTAGATTCTTCAGGTGCCAGCAAGGATATCCCGACGAACACAGACAGCATTCCTAGGATGAACATTGTTGTCCTCATTGCATCAAAAAACTATTCCAAGGAAATTAGCAAATATTCTATATATACATACATATTTATATATACATATTAGAGAAAAAGAGAGACCTGGAATTCTTGAAAGTAAATAAATCCTGTACAAATCGAGAAGAAAGTCCAAGCAATCTGAAACATGGGAACAATGAGGACCGCATCATACAATGACAACCCTTCATTCAATCTAGCCATCTGCAGAAAACACGACTATATTAATCTTGGCTACAAAAGAAAATGTTGAACACATATATATAAGGGTTAAATACCAAGGAGCTACCTGAACTTTGGACGTTTTGCAACGAGCTACCCGAACTTTGAAAATTCAAAACGGGCTACCTAAACTTTGAAAAAGGTGCAAATAGCTACCTCTGTCCAATTTTTGACGAATTTCAAACGAATTTCCGTCAACAGTTGACGGAAAATTGGACGGAGGTAGCTATTTGCACATTTTTCAAAGTTGAGGTAGCCCGTTTTGAATTTTCAAAGTTCGGTTAGCTCGTTGCAAAACGTCCAAAGTTCAAGTAGCTCCTTTGTATTTAACCCTATATATAATATATATTTTTTTAAAAAAAATCAATCTTTACCCAAAACCCAGCTGTGCTGAGAAACAAAAGAAGCATGGAGCATGTGAACCAACTGTGCAACTCGTAGCTGCTAGACATGGCTAGCCTCAACAAATTTGAGCTGCAAAACAGGAAAACCCGGGAAGGAATATTAATAAAGAACATGATTCCATAAGCAAAACTTACCAAAAAAAAGGCCCACTTACAGCGATTTAGCGAACAATACTGAGCATGAGCCTACAGCACCTGAAACTATGGCGTATGAAAAGGGAAGTAGCATGTTCCAGTATGGTTTGAGCTCGTTTCCAGATACAGAAAGAAGTAGTTCTCCTCTCCTGTGTTTCAGTAAGAAAATCCATTATTCAATTACTCAAATTGAAGTCTACAAAAAAGAAATGGTTGCTGTGGATCTGTTTGCTGTATCTGCACCTGTAAATTGTGTGATGAACGGCAATAATCACGATCAAAATCACACAGTAAAGAAGAAATGTGATGTTGCTGTACTTTTCAGCCAACTCCTCTGGTGTAAATACTGAAAGAGGTAGTGAAAAGTTAGCATCAAATAAACCTGATATCCATGGAGAAAGCTTTAAAAAAAAAAGACAATAATTTTAGAAAGGACATGAAATATTGCAATAGCTCCAGTAAAACTTCAGCCTCTTGCTATAAATTAGTATTTGGATCATAAATCATGTTACAAGTATTCAGGATGTCATAGATTATCGATATCTTACCAGGTGATTGGTGATTGCCAAATGCAACAAGAAAAACATTTCCAAGAACAATGAATGTGGTTGCAATCAATACTCTGTAAGAAAACAATTTCTGCAAATTAAGTTTAAGAATCAAAATAAAAGATAATTAAATCCCGTAGTAATTGTGAAGTAAGTTCTTTTGGACAGAATCACATACTTGACCGACACCATTTTGTTCAATACAAAGTAAGCAAATGCAATATTAGAGATGAACTGGACAGACCCCAGAGCTGCAAGAAGTGACTGCACAATGAAGAATGATCAATTTCTTGATGATTTAACATCTTTCAGATGAAATTTTTTCAAAATGTGTTAGATAATTACCTGGGCAGCATATCCGAAGGATACAAAATTTAGGCAATTCCCTAGGAAGAAAAATACTATCCCTGCATTTAACCAATAGCATAAAGCTTAAAATATATAGGAAGAAAAAAAATGATTGATAAACATCTTCAGTCTTGATGTTAGAATTTACCAACTCTCCATGTCGGATAGTATATGATTGGTTTCAATGCAAGCTTGCCACTTGATCTATCAACATCCTGAGAATGTCTTTCTCTCTGAAAGTAATAACTTAAATTGTAAATCCAAAGTAGTGAAAAAACTGCGGTGACTTCGTACTACTTCGTTGCTTCCAGACCGTTATCTACGCGTTAACATAAACTTATTAATGGTAGATTTCAGTGTAAGAAGTTATTTCGCAAATTTTCAAATTACAATGACTTATTCAGTAAGATATAGATTATAAGTTTAGTACATGATGCTTAATTCAACACCTATTCCCGACAAAAATGGTTAAATTTAGTAGCATCACATCTAAATATTGACCAAATTTATGTATCAGTCTATCAAATGCTTAAGGTGAAATTCACTCTAGCTACCATACGCAATTACACATACCTCATTGTGACCTAATTTAAGAAGATTTGTTCCGAAATTGATGGCGAGGCTGCCAAATAGGTTGATACAAGCTCCAACAATCCACTCCCCCATGGGTTTAAAGGAGCCAATGATACTGCAGATGCAACATTAGGTACACTTCGAAGTTCAACCTCTATCCACTACCAATTTGTCATAGCTTCCAAAGTCGAGCACAAAACCTTGGAGCTCGAGAAGGCTAATCAATAACGGAGTTGTAACTGCAAGCATTTGATAGCACCAGAATCAGCACTCTATGGTTGAACCATTTATGAAGTTAGCACAAAGTGCTGCTTCATCATTAAGCTTGCTTTTCATTTCTCAAATGTCAGGAACCAACTTGATCAATGGAGGTAAATCCATATAAAATTCAAAAATAATAATGTAAGTTGTAACATATCAGCACAGGAATAGTGTAAATCAAGTTGCTTTAAGGTGAAGCAATGTTAACATCTTCCCCAAAACACATTACAACCAGAGTGTAACCAAGAATCTACAAATTAAACATGAGATTGAAGTTAAAGCACCAAACAAATAGAAACCCAGTACCATCCAGAAAAAATGTAAATCCAAGATCCTATTTCATTTTTTTTTTTAAACTTCACATTCATATGTCTCGAACTGGAAACCCAGATGATAGATGCTCCCAGTTACATGCACACAGATCGATGTACATATTCCCAAGCAAACAATACAGATTTTGGCATTTCACCATAGCAAGCAAGAAAAGAGTCAGAACTGTGATTTACCGCTGCTTGGACACGCCGATGGGGACACGCACCAGATCCAAAGATATAAGATAAACCGACCCTTTTTGTCTGAGGCACACACAATTGGAATTGGAACAGTGTTCGACTAGTCCGAAACGAAAACTTGGAAAGATCAAAGAAGACGAAGATTGGAGTTGTCGGGTCAACTTACTAATGAACGTGATACGCTACCCACCTCCATTCCTTACCTTCAATTCAATGCCGTACCCGTACTCCACTGGAAGACTACGATCCACCGCGGCGCATACCAACGTGGTCCGTCTACAGATCTCAACGTCTCCCGTAAAATTCAGTACTTCGTTCTTGGGCCTACGCTTAGGGGCCAGTTAAAGCTACCCCCTTTACGTCTCTTTGCTTGCTTCTACGTATGTGGTATTATTTTGAATCTTTTGTATGTTCATTTGGATTAAATTCCACTAGAAAGTTTACAATAATTATTTTTTATATTACATATTAAATGAAAAAACTATATAGTATATATGTATATCTTATTTATTAGTTTTTAATTTTATAAAGTATTTTTAATTGAGAATAAAACTAACTTAATATTATACAATAAAAAATAAATGTATTTATAAAAAATATTAACTCTATTAGTATTTTTGTACAGCATAAAATATTTCAATTGTTTCAATATTATAAATTATATTATAAAATATTAAGATTATGTCTATTTATTCATAAAACTAATTTAAATACATGAATAAATATTTAAAAAATAATATTAACAATTAATTAATAATTTTCAGCTATTTTTTTTATTTCTATATTGTAATATCTTTATAATTATATTAATATCATTAGTATTATTTTTTTACTTATATTAATAATAGTAAAATTATCTACAATTTTTTATTTGTCCGTTAATTAATAAAATGTGCTAACTTTTTTAAATATATAATAAGTATTTTCATTAAAAAAAATTAATGTTCATAAAATACTTTTAATTTAACTTTTATGATTTAATTACTTGTATTGGTTCCATACACTAAACTTTAGGTAAATCAAAGTTAGCATAAAGCCTAATAATTTTAATATTTAAATATATAATAGTATTAAAAAAAAGTAAAAGAAATGTTTTTAGTATTTGTAGTGAATTATTATTAATCAGACTATTATTAAGTATAAAACCGGTAATAAAAAAAAATGTAACAGTTTATGAGATTCAATGAAGATATTTGGAGGATTTTTAAGTGTGTAACTTTGTTTACATGTCAATCCAACGTCATCAATAAAATATGTAATTAAGTTAAGGTGGAGCAATATAATTATTATATTTTAACATGTAACCTGCTCATTTTAATACTTGTCAAAATTTTAGAACATTTAATCAAATTAATATATATATATATTATAGATAGATAGATAGATAGATTGTCTATAAATTAAATTAAAGTGTAACTATTGAGTTTTTATTTATTAGAATCCATATTTTCAAAATTTAATATAAAGAAATAATAATAATAAAATGTAAATATAAATATACAAATAAAAATATAATTAATAACTTTATAACTACAATTATAAAAATTAAAAATTCATCCAAATTAAGTGTATAATTATACTATCTAGTCATGATTACGTCATATCCGCCTCATCCTCAGTCAAACGAAAAGCATCACCACTTATAAAACAAGCTTTCGTAAAAACTACCTCTTTCTATCTTCAAAAGTCAACTGACTGTCTGGCTCCTTCTATTCTTTTCTTCCCAAATCTGCAGAGTGGACGCCCAGAGCAGACATCCATCTCTACCTATCCAGAAGATATGATAAGGGGGGAGTTTCTTATATATCTATAGATGTATGTATAGGTCCGACCAGATACGAGGAGAAATTAGAGGGTGTTAGGGTTTAACGGCGTCGCTTTTACCTCTTCAGTTTGAGGGTTTTGAAAGGGTTGGTTTTATCAGAAAAGAAGAGGAAGTTAGCGGTGTTAAGCAGAATCACGGCCGTGGGAATTGTTGAGTCTCTGGGAGGAGGTGAGGAAGGGTCAGTCGTCTATCTGTGAATTGTGGGCGGCGGCGGCGGCGCCGACGACTCTGAGACCAAATAAATATTATTTCCATTTTCATTCCGATGATAAATTGGGTTATGAATACTAGGCTTACTATTTTTATATTTGACCCAATAACACTTTGAATTGAATTTATTAAACTCAATTATATTTGTCTGTCACCCTTAACTAAGAATGTGCAATTATATATAAGGCGTCTCCCTATAAAGATGTGTCAAAAACATAAAATACTCAGAATGAGTGTGTGCCACCATATCTACTGACTAACTCAGTTGGTGCACCTGCACACCTACGGATTAGGTTAATTACTTTTAGCACGTCTATGATTAAACAAACTAAAAGGACAGTCTACAGTGAAATGGTCACTACAAACGAATATTATTAAAATAATCACGGTTTGCTCGCCTAACAGACAGCTCTGATAACTATGGTATGATTTGACACTACTATGGTACATGTATGGAATATTATAAATACTTCATTATCATTCTCAGTCAAGAGTAAAGTTTTCTGATATCCCAACACTTATACAATCTGAGTACTCAAATATAACGAACCTCCAACTAACTTTGTCATAGGAGAGAAAACAACCCGAATTTTTCTTTGGGCAGGTTGAAGGAGCGAGCGCTAGGTAGAAGATTCTGGTTTATGTGATCCAACAAGATAATTATGTAATAATGTGTCGGCCGAACAATGAACTCGTTTCAGGCACGACATTTGTATAACATGCATAGAAGGGAAGCACATCAATATCCACACGATAAAATGCTGTAGAAGCACATGGGGGGAAACGACGCCGTTGAAAATATTTTAACGAAAAAAAGTTTGACCGGATTCGGCCCAAGACTCAGAAGAAGTAGGACGACGAAGACCCCAAGTTGAAATTATCCGGAGCCGAGTCCGAAACCGGCGGCATCCGACTGAAAAGCGGGCTGTGCACGTAATCCGCACTCGAGTCGAACCCAAAGTACGACCCGGTTGAGAACTCACTGTTCAGCTCAGTTGGGTTGCCCCAGCTACCCTGGTCAGCCCCGTAGCCTCCCCAACCAGAAGCGTCCGACCCGTGAGACGAATAACTCGATAAGTCAGAAGGAAATGGCGGGAGCTCGTAGTTATCGGTAGAGTAAGATTCAATCGAGCATCCATTGTTGCCGTTAACGCTCGACGACGACGACCACGCGGTGGCGTTTCCGGTGGAGAAGTCGCAGAGGTACCCTTCCTGTGGAGGTGGGTCCGACATGGGTGGTGCAGAAAACAAGGAGGCGAGGTTGCTGTGCTGCTGCTCGTCGGGGGAGACAATGGAGGTGACGGAGGATCCCACCGGCATATCGGAGTAGACGAAGTTGGTCCGGGCACGTGTCCCGCGCATGGTCCGGGCAGCTCTATCGTAAGCTAGGGCGGCCTCCTCCGCCGTGTCGAAGGTCCCCAGCCAGTGGCGCTCTTTAGTGGATGGGTCCCTTATCTCAGCGGCGTAGCGTCCCCATGGACGTCGCCGGACGCCCAGGAAACGCCCTGAAGAGCTTCCGTCCGCCGACTGGCCTCCTCCAGCGGCGGCGGCTTGCCTGGTCTTCTTTCCCTTGGACGGTGACGGGTTCATATTGAGAGGGAAAGTGTGAGAAGTTTCAGTTTCTGGAAAGAACGAGAATTCAGTTGACTGTTGGAGTTGGTTGCGTTGAAGGTGTTCTGCATGTGGTCAGGTTGAAGACTGCTTATATAGGGCAGACATTTGTCTTGTTCCTCCATGCTGTTGTTTCAACTTTCAACCCTCGATGTTCGTGATATTTACCAAAGTACCCCTACTACGTCCTTCTTAGTGGGTCCCATCTGAGAAGAAATTTCGACAAAGATATTTTTGTAATGCAACCGAGCTTAGACCTCTCTAACAATGTGTTAATCCATCTTACTTAACTTATTCACACCATCGGCAGTGTTAGTCTAGTGATTGAGAGCGCTGTCTCTCAAGTGATTTGGCTTCGGGGTCACGAGTTTGAATTCCCTGAAAAAAAAGTAAGAAAATTATTACGACTTTGGTCTAACAAACCGGTCTCTCAACTGAATGTTGCTGGTGGGGCTACGTTGACGGGTTCAGTGCATGCACTGATTGTTCAGGGGTCTACGTCAACCGCGTAAAACGAAAATTTGAACATTATGTAGTTGAGTGGGTCTTGATCCCTACTACTAACTCATTCATTTTATTGACAAAAAAAAAAAACATAATCACTATTTTAAGTATGTTATAATAAGTTTATCGTGATATAATTATTAAAAATAAAATCTATAAAATGTGTGTTGTATCATGCTCACAAATATTATTATCACAAACTTTTTTAACATACATATCTTGTTGAGTTTTGTTAGTCACATACACATCTACATACATTTTTTTTTTAAAGTAAAAGGTGTGAATTTATATATATTTCTATATCTTGATGATTAACAACCGTGACTCCCAATTAATACAACCCTAAGTACATGGAAGCTATGATTAGACAGAACTTAAGACTCATCCTAAGCATGTTCTCTTAGATATCATTGTTGATAATTATATATTCTATAATAAAGGGCCATCCATTAATTTAATTTGATTAAATAACATAATAATTATATATATATATATACATTTTGGGTCTCATAAAAGGGACCAACCGCCCTCACATGTGATCCTTTCAAATTTATGGAATATATTGTTTTATGAATGAGGAGTTAATTCATGAAATCAATTTGATTTAGGAATAATCTTCTTTCCCCAACAAACCCTAAAAAAAATATGAAGTTAATTCCAATCCAAGTATTAACAAATATTTAATCATTTTACTAATCAATGGTTATTGACATATTGCATATGCATAAAGGGTTGGAAGATAAACCTCATCAAATTTAGTTAATCCTAAAATTATGATTATAATGAAATCAAGTGATAATTTTTTTTTTTTTAACTTTTTTCTATCAGATAAACACGTACAATAAGTTTATCGCGTCACGTTCGTCAACACGAACACGTCACATAATTTTTAGTTTATGTCTATATTGTGTTATCGAGTTATGTTAAGTTAGTCATTTGTACATCCAAATGCGAAATTAATAAGAAAATGATAATTTCGTCATACAATAAATATAAATTCGTATATAAATTTTCATAAGTTTATAATATAATTTTGACAAACTTTAAAAATTAAACAGATAAATAAATATTTTAGTTATTAAACGAAAATTATTTAAAAAATAATTAAAATTAGTATTACTAATAGAACTTTGTTGTATATTGTGTTCTCATACCTAAATACGAAATAAATAAAAAATATTCTATTATCATATTACTGCCATAGTGGTATCATATTATCATTTTCTTATATAATTTCACAATAAATAATTTATTTAAAAAATATAAACTAAAATATACATGTATCTGCCTATCTATCAAATAAAAGAGCTTTTCGATCTTTCTGCAGGTCGTCAGAAAGTTCATGATTAACCAATATGCAAGCATGATTGAATCAATCATCAGTTCAATAAAGACATTAAAAGCTGCTTTCGCGAGATTACTTATAAATATATATATATATATATACAAATAACAGCAATATGTATAATTCTACGAAAAAACTATAAATTGGTGCTTTTATATTATAGAATTGATCTTGGCCAAAAAAAATAATAAATTATAGAATTGATATGCGATTTTAGCAGTTAATATACTATTAGATTTAATTTGAATTGAGATAGTCCAAGTCCGCATTTTATGGTAAAAATAATTTTGACATAGAAAAAATGAAGAAATTATAGTGAATTTGTAAATTTTAAAATAGACCCTTCATTAGTTATCTTCTAGATATTTAGGATCGTTTTTTTTATAAAATTAATAATTTATAAAAAGTGAATTTTTTTTTATCATAGTAATTGGATTATTAAATGAAATAACTCTTTCTTTTAATAAAAATAAATATTTTATTCACTATTCAAAAATAAAATTCAAAACATTAATATACCAATCCACATTAATAAGAAAAAGAGAGATTGGAGAATTTTTTTAAGTATATGTCAGAAAAAAATTGAAAACATTAAATATTGTTAAAAAAATAATAAAAATTTTTTTGCATATGCGCAGGAGGACCGAGGTAGCGTGCTTTTAAACATGTTACGTGATAGTAGTGTGTATTTAATACATGTTATCACAAGAAGCGTGGTTTGTTCATGCCCCCCAATTAAATCCCCAGTCGAACCCTAATTCCCTACACCCACACGCAACTGTTTCTCTCCATCTCCCGCGCAACCGTTTCTTTCTTTCTCCACACTCATTTTCCAACTCCGTCCACACACCCAACTGTCTCCCTCCGTCATTGGTTGTCCCTCCCTCTACAACCATTGTTATGTCCCCTACCCATTTCTTTATCTACGACCTTCCCTTCCCCCCGAAGCAGTCATTCCCCCCGAACTGTCGTGCCTCAACCTCCACGTCCTGAAAGTGTTGCCCCCACCACTCTGAGCCTCCTACGAAGTCCCTCTTGCCGCCTCCCTCACCTCCCTGCATTCTTCATCCTGATGTCTTCGCCCCGCCAGAGACCGCCAAGCTATCTGTGCATTTCGTTTTTTAAAAAAATAGTTTCAATTTTAATATTTGTGCTAATTGATTATATTGTTAATAATTATTGTGCTAATTAAATATATTAGTAATATTTAATTATATATTTGAATTATTAGATAATGATTATTAAAAAATATTGTGGAGAAAATATAATTTGTGTGAAATTAAAAATTTATACTCTTTAATTGTAGAGTTATCATGTCGCCGCACGTAATTATGTCAAATTAGTCTTTTTGTCAAAATGTGTTAAACGTTGGTCTGTTTGACCAATCTGTCATTTGGGGACAAGATCAACATCATTCCTTAGGATTATAGCAATCCACATTAATCTACTTATGATTATTAATTATAACGGTTATTATGATTAAATATATAATTAAGAATTTAAGGTAACTAAGTATATAAACTAATTTCAAAATTCGAACCAATTCAAATCGATTCCAAATTAAATTGGTTTTGTTTAAGGTCTAACCATTTCAAACTTTTTTTGGGCAATAAAATGAATGAGCTAGTAGTAGTGATCAAGACCCACTCTGATACGTAATGTTCTGTTCGGACTTTCATGTTACACGATTGACATAGACCCATAAATAATCGGCGCATGCACTGACTCTGTCAATGTAGCCCCACAAACAACCTGCTTTTGACGTAACCCCACCACCACCATTTCAAACTATTTTACCATTTCAAACTATTTTAGTTTCAAACCAATTCATTCAAACCGTTTTATTTTTTAATTTCTTTCTAAACTAGATTACTTTAATTATTTATTTTTCTATTGCTCCAGGAGAATCGAATCTAGAGAGACGTATATGCCCATCATTACATTCAACATCTTTACTTAGATAGTCTAATTATTCGTAATAATGCAAAAAAAAAAAAAAATTTGAAATCAATATATCAATAATTTTAAAAAAATGTAATCTATTAAAGTATTTATAATATAGAAAAGGCTAATAAAAATAAATATTAATTATGCATATATTTAAATATCGAACCTTCAATGATATATGCATCAATATAAATATTTTTAAAAATAATAATCTTATAATATTTATATTGCGGGATCTCTATTTTTATATTTATTTAAGGGAAAAGTCAGTAAATACACCCGGATGTTTATTTTTTTTTGTAACTGGACCCTTATGTTTTTTGTCGTATGTTATGACACCCGTATGTTTCAATTTGTTGGTAATTGGACCAATCGTTAAATCTACCCGTTAACTCTCACGTGATTAGCATGTGCAACGTTTATTTTGAAAAAAATAAATGTAAAAAGACTACTTTGCCCCTCACTCATTCATCACCCTCGACCGATCCTTCTTCTTCTTCATTTCATACGGTTTCATTTCCTTTGCTCCCTCCAAAATCTAAAAACCACTCCTTGCCCTGCGACCGAGCTAGCGACCGCGACCTCGACGTTAATAGAAGAACCAGGAACTCAATTGATACCTGCATTCGGTATTGGATGGGACAGAGCTAGGATCGGTAGAGGTAATAGTCGTGGGCCTCGTGACAGGACTTCTGTTCTTGGGGCTCTAGTAGCAGGTGAAGAGGAGACTCAATTTACGCCTCCAGTAGGTAGGGGATGGGGCAGAGTTGGTTGGACTCCGATCACTGTTCGTAGGCGAGGAAGGAACCTCCATGCGAGCACCATGGCAGGGAGAGAGAACACCCCAATTTTTGGAACTGTTGCGGCAAGAGGACGGGGGAGAGGACGTCACACGAATAGCTTGTTACCATCTTGGTATCCAAGAACCCCCCTTCGAGACATCACCCGTATTTCAATGGTATATCCACCGTTACTCTTCTCTGAGATAACTAGATAACTAATCTTGTATTGCTTATGGTTGAGGTGCCACTCACTGATGGATTTTCGTGATTTGCTTGTGTAGAGACCAGTGTATGGGGCTTGTCGAATCGCGTCTATTCAATGTTGTGCTTGATTTAGTTAGCCTTTCATTTGAAATGATTGACAAACTTCACATAGTTGGCATGTTTGAGTCTTTGAGACTTGACTTTTCAGCCCTGCATCATTTCGATATAGATGATTTGGTTCGGATAGAAAACATAGCAAATGGGAGATATTGGGGCTTTCCAATACACTCGATACCCACACAAATATTATGTATATATTTTCTAGTCTTTTATGTTGAATGGTTGAATTCTAGATTTTGAGCTGAAACTCAAGACTACATTTTTGTAATTAAATGAAGTAGATCCTATTGTACTCTCTACGTGTAATCATATCTGTTCCAATTAGTACTTCATCTAGTGGCCTTGCTGTTGAAAATTTCTGGTAAAACTCCTTTGTCATACTTAGTTATGGTAATCTTAACTCAATCTATCGTTTGCAGAATGCCATTGTTCATGGCTGTCTTTTAGCCCTACATTGTTTTCTCATTCGTTGCCAAATAAATCCTTTCTTATGCATCATCTTTTGGATTTCTTGCGCATTTCTGATCAAACTCCGTATGCATCTAATTTTATACGTTTGAGCAATATCCTTATTGTTTTTCTTCTTAAATTAAGGCCATGCAAAGGAGAAGAAGTCGCCTTGGAGAGACAGAGGGTCGCCAGAGTTGTCCAGTTGCCGTGCATTAGTGTTATCTCCTCAACCACTTAAAAGTGGGAAAACCAAAAAAGAAGACGACGGTACGTGCTTCCCGCAGCTCACCCCGTTTTGTGCGAAGATCAACTCAGTGACAGCGAAGTCAGCACCATTAGTGAAAGATATGGATGTTTTGTTTGTTAAACCGTTTGTTTGTTAGGTTGGGTGACTTCATTTTGTTGGATTATATTTGGTTGGTTGAACATTTGTGTTGGATACTATCTTGTTGGAATGTATTGTGTGGAACCTTTGTTTGTGTTACAACAGGTTTGTCTGTGTTCTGTTCGTGGGTGTATTGTGTTGGAATATATTGTGTGGAACATTCGGTTGGTTTGTGTTTTGTTGGATATTAGGTTAAAACAGGTTGGTTTGTGTTCTGTTGGTTTGTGTTCTGTTGGATAACAGGTTGGTTCGTGTGCTGTATGTCAATACATATGGGTGCGTTTACCAATTTTTTGCCAAACATAAGGGTGGAAAATCCAATACTACAATAAACATAAGGTACAACTGAATAACAACATACACAACTTGTGGGTCCAGAATGTCTTCATTAAACACACATAAAGTACAACTGAATGACAAAGTACATAACGTACACACTATACAACAAAAGTTTTAAACACAGCTACATCTTCAACATAAGTCCAGCAACAATGCAAACTAAGAACACTAAAACACACAGCTGTTGCTGATTTCTGCTACGCATAACAGCAATTTGATTATTGAGTTCGGATTCCTTTGACACAAATTTGGCCATGGCTCTCCTTCCATACACACACATCGGTGGATCTTTCCAAGCAAAGAAATCACACCCCCTTTTCAATGTCTGCAAAGTGGTAAACCGAAATTAGGGTTTCCAAAAAATTAAATTGGTTCAAAAGACAGTAATCGACTATATCTTCGAAATTAACTCAACGAATTGACAACATTACCTAGTATCTCGGACATGAAAAGAACAGCCGGCCGAAATTTTTCGTGGTCCAAGCTGTTCTTGCACGGGTTTGGAGACCGCAATAGCACAGTGGTTCGTCGTTGTCCATATGAGATGCACAATGGGAAGAAGAAATGGAAGAAGAGTCACAGTACTTACCTTGGCCCATCTTCATTGGAGAAACGCAGCAAAGAAGACGCCCAGAACACTCTCTAATTTCAGTCAAGAATGAATAAACAGTCCAGCAACAAGACTTATTCAAAAGAAATAGCTAAGGGTAGTTTAGGTATAAACATAAATAGCAAGGCACATGACAAGCATGTGACCAACATTTTAACAGAAAATGTTAAGACTAGACGGAAAGGCTCAATGACAAACAAACGTAAACATAAGGGTGTCATAACAAACAATATGGGTGCAATTACAAACGGCTGCAAACATCCGGGTGTATTTACTTACTTTTCCCTTTATTTAATCCAAGTCCATGTGCGACCGATTGATGAACTAAATTAAGAACGACGACCCACCTATCACTTAACTCCCTCCCCTCCTACCTATCAATTCCATTATAAAATAATAAAACAGTATATTTTTATTATATCAGATATAGAAAATAATAAGTAATTAATTAGATTCTTTTTTTTTTTTGATAATTATGACTTAAAATAACTGCAAAAAGGTGACAATTAATCACACAAGTTCAAAATACATAACCAAAACTAACTAACTCTAACAATTCGCGAAACAGAAAAGCCCACAGCGTCCTTCCGGAGCGCGATAATAGTTTCCTTCGGCGGAGAGCTATGGATTTCAAACACATGTCGTTGTTTGAGCGCCATTCCCGCCATGGTATCCGCTACCGCATTCGCTTCACGAAAAATATGTCTGAACTTCATTCTTTCGAACTGCATCAATAGCTTCCTGCAATCCGCAATGATCGGCATTAGTTTATGATTTGACATATTTTCATCAGAGATTACCTTATGGGCTAAGAGAGCGTCCGTCTCAAGGTGAATAGATTTTAATCCGAGTGTTTTTGCCAACAGCAGTCCGTCTCGGATTGCCCAACATTCCGCAGTGAGGCTGTTTGAGCAACCCAAATTCCTTGAGAAACCTGCAACCCAAAAACCCCTGAAGTCCCGGATGACCCCACCGGCTCCTGCGAAGCCTGGATTTCCCTTAGCAGCTCCATCTGTGTTAATTTTAAACCAATCCTCTTTTGGAGGAACCCAACTAATATCAATGGAAGAGAACTCATTAGCACAGTCAGTCTCAAGATAAACATTTTTATGAAACTTTGCCTGAGTTAAAGATAAAGAAAAAACAGAAGAAAAAGCAGGTTTATCATTAAAAATAAGGGAGTTCCTATTTTTCCAAATGTTCCAAATCGCATAAGGAAAAAAGTACTTCCACTCAACACCCTGAATATTGACACCTGATTCCTGACAACCCTTCTTGATCCACTCATTCAAAGGGTCGTCGCTAGATTGACCCAGATTAGGCGAACCTGTGGCAGAGTTCCACAACTCTTTAGCATGCTTACACCCTCGTAATATATGATCAATGTCCTCAACCCCAGAGTAACAAATTTGGCACATGGGGCTCAAATTACATCCTCTATGGTTCAAAAGTTTGCTGGTGGCTAGTCTATCTTTAAGGCATAACCAGATGAAAAGCTGAATTTTTGGGATAGTCTGAATCTTCCAAACCCAATTCCATTGATTAAACCCCTGGTTGTTTGTGTCATGACCAGCTAAAAGAGAGTAAGGAATTAATTAGATTCGACAGTGGTGCTATAAGATATCAAATTTAGCACGACAAAATATTTATTTTTGTATTGAGAATTTTACGATTTAATTAAATCTTTCTTCCTTTTTAAATACATGTCTTCTTTTCTTTTTTTACTTTCATATGTTAGTCACATTTTCTCTATATATAAATAACATGGTAAAATATATTAATATAATACACATAACAAATATAATTAATTTAAATAAATGAGTTGGAATGTAAAAGTACTTTGAGTATTGGACAATCATATTTTTACAAATAGGTACTTCAGTTTTTTATTTTTAAACTTTTAGGTACTTTAAATCTTTAAAGCGTTGCACTGTCTTTTGACCCGTAAGTTTTGAACAAAATGTATGTGACTTTAAGATAATATATATTTTGTTGAATTGTTGCAAATTAATATATGTATGTTGTCTTATTGTTACAAACTATCACATGTAATTTGTCTTATAATTTTAATGTGGTATCTGTAATTATCTTAATTTTCCATATTCCATCCAAAACTGATTAATCAAAAGACAGAACAAGATTTTAAAAATTCTTGGTGCCTAAATAATTTTAAATACCTATTTATAAAAAATTGAATTTTAATATTTGTATCCTTTCATGATGAAAAAAAAAATTTAATTCTATCAACCACACAAACACAATGGGGAGAGCAAAAATTCTGAAATTAATATATTTTTGACCAAATGTACCAATTATATGATTGATTTGTCACTAAGAAACAAACTCACATAATAAAAAAAAATTATGAGAACAAAACAAATGTGCAGTGATGGGTATATGAACATGCACAACACCATAACTATTTTGCTTGATTATATATGGATTTATTTGAATAAATTTAATAACGAATATCTATTTTAAAAATAACTTTAAAGGATGAGAAATAGTTCATAAGTGTGTGAAATTAGGGTGTTTTTAGGACAATAATTTTTTAAGGAAGAATAACAAATTTAAAATAAGTACTATTTTAAAAGGAGAACTCAGAAGTATTTAAAAAATAATAATTAAAAAATATTATTGAAAATCTGGTTATGAATAATAAATATGACTTCATGATCAAACGATTTACTATATCTTAGGGACATATATGTACATGTTTTTTTTACAAGTGTGTGTATATATATATATATATATATATAAGACAATTTTATTCATTCCAATAGAACTTTTGAAAAAAAAAATCATTAATTTAATTATTTTTTCGAAAATATAAGTCTAGAATAATATCTAATAACTATATCTAGTGAATCTAACACTTCAGCTAACTACTAATTATTCACTTCATTATAAAGAAGTTTTTGCACTATTCATATAGATTCTATGAGTTGTTTTTTAAATTAATTTTCTTTGGAATTATTGAATTTTTTGTCATATTGATGCCCTTTTTTAGTATCAAAATTAAGTGCGAGTAAAATATTCACTTGGATCCGGAACCTGCTCGTAATCGGTTTATTGAATATAGTTCAAGTAAAATGTTTGGAATTAGGGTAGAGTTCACGAGACAAATATAGGAACCGACTAAATCGGTTCTGGTTTCATTATTATGGTATTCTGATTGAAACTGAAATCAAATACATATTTAAAAATAAATATTAAAATGTTATAAGTCATATTTTAATGTTTACATATTTTTTATAATTTTTTCATTTTATTTTTCCTAATTATATATTTATATGTTTCTCTTGTATTATTATTAAAAAAATCGTGAGTTTCCCTAATAAGTCAATTGATTCTAAAGATATGAGTTACCATTTTTTCACACCCTTTCAATGTAATCCAAGTACCTCGAAATTCTAGAACACACATTCCCAAGTGAGACTTTTGTCAATTTGATTGATCATGCAACACCCGATTCTAGAAATATAACAAGAAAAATTATATACATATTATTAATTATTTTAACTCAAAATTTAAGAAAAATGTGTGTCCTAAGTAAGATATGTATCCTTTTATGTATATCCTACTTTGAGTATATATTTTTATTTTTATACATTCATATAATAATATAGCAATGATATAATTTATGTAGAAATAGTGCTAACATAATATTGTAGATATTTTTTTAAATTATTAACCAAATTAAGAATGAGATTTTTAATTAGTGACAAGAAGCATTGACTAGGACATTATTATTATTGAAAAAAGGGTATCTTTTTGGAACACTAAACCCTCATAACATGAACCCTAGCTTGTGAGGTTCTTCCAAAAACATGTAATAAAGTTGTTCTTTTTCCATGTGCAACCAAAGTGGGAAGCATATTTCTTCTTTCTATGTAAAAAAATATATATTTTTTAATTACTAGAGTTATTCACTTATTTACACTTTTAAGTTAGTTTTTTTTCCTTCGAATTTTGACGTTGTGTTAATTTAAATATAAAAATTATAATAATATTTAATTTAACTTTTTAAAATCTTATATTTTTTATTAAAAAATATAATTATACTCTCACTCTAATTTTTACCAATATTAAAATAAATTATTGACTTCGTCTCTATTTACTCTATAATTCATAATTATAACAAATTAGAGTGTAAAATATAAGGTATAAACTCCATTTTTAAATGATAAGTATATATTTTTAAAAAGTGAATTCCAGTTTAAATTTTCTGAACCTGACACTAGATAAACTCTAATTTTTCCAAAATATTTCACACCTTCCTAATAAGATTACTTGCTGTTAATTATCTTTTTACAGAAATTATTTTTAAATTAGGGCATTTATTAACCAGTTAGTTAAGTGAAGTGGAGTTTAAAATGGCAAACAGTGACTGAAGCCGTGGGTTAATGTTAATCCCACGGTCTTCCTGGAATCATGTAGTGTCTGTTGAATGTTCTTGTTTGGTGTTTTCAGATGATTCCCAAGACTCGGTTTCTGCTACCAAACACAACATTAACTTGTTTGACCAGAAATCTTGTCGTCTCTCTAGGGTTTCCCTGTCTTGCTTTTTTCCAGATTTTCCTCGTTTACGCCATTGCATGGGTTATGGACGACAGTGGATTGGAATGGAGGAGGTCTGGAGGTGGAAGAAGAAGCATCACTGATTTTGTCTTTTTTATTGGCTTGAATTCAATTCATTTTCACTCATGGGTAGTTTAGTAAATGTCTTTTTGTACTATTACTTATTTGAAAGTAATTTATGGTATAAAATATATATTTGAAGTTTCATCTATTTTTTTAATGAGTTTACATTTAAAGGTTAAATACTAAATAGCTACCAGAACTTTGAATAATTTACAAATAGCTACCCGAACTTTGAATTTTAAAAAACGGTTACATAAACTTTGGACGAACGTGCAAATAGCTACATCAACTTTTCGTTACATCCGTCAAAAACTAGTCATTTAATTTAATTTCATATTTTTAATAAAAATATTATATTTAAAACTCGTATTTTCCATTTTAATTTTTTTAGAATGTTTCTGATTTTTTTAGTATTTTAAAATAATATTATAGTTTTTAAAATTATGGATCAATCATCATGTCATTTTCCGTCCATATTTAACGAAGTTAGCGATTTGCCCCATTTGTCAAAGTTAGGGTAGCCGTTTTTAAAAATTCAAAGTTCGAGTAACTATTTGTATAACGTCAAAAATTCGAGTAACTATTTGATATTTAACCCCACTTAAAATCAATTTTACTTGAGATATACAAAAGTTCACAAGTGATTTTAGAAATTGAACTCTAAATCACATGTTTTAGTTTCAATTGTCTTTTTCTTATTCTAACATAGTAACATGTTCTTATACAGTGCTTCATTTACGATCAAATCATTTTTCCTGTATTATAACTTGAAATCCAATCAAAAATCCAATTTTTTTTCATGATGATAATAAACACTTAAATTTCATTAATTTAGTTATTTTAACATCTACTTGTCCTATGCTTGCTCATTTGCCCCTCTGAATCCAAGTTCTGTTCGATCATTTTTGAAATCTGAGTCCAAAAATAACAGTTTCAATAGGCATGGTTGTACAAGAATTCAAAATATACACGCATGGTAAAATCGAATCTTACTAATGAAACAACACAGTAAGTTGCAAAGGACATAAGCACTAAAATGAAACCAAATTCAATCATCTATTGCTTGGAAAAAGACCAATACAAACCACCAAGTTCACATTATCAAAACAATGCTGTTGGATAATAAGAAAAAGACTCATCCTCTTACCATCTCTCAGATTCAATCACCCTTTCTCCTGAAGGAGCAGCCCTCAGTGAGCCTGGCACGACCACCTGTTGGCTGGCATAGCACTGTCTGGCAGTTGCCGCAGACAACAACAGTTTGAGAGTGGCTGAAAACAGTGGTTCTGCATTTTCAACAAGATTATAAGAGCTGGCCTTCACTTCATCAATGAAATCTCAGTTTAGAACCATAAGATGATCACATTATACTTACATGTTGAAACACCCTTGGCACTTCACATCCTAGCACAAGTAATTGAAAAAAAAAGGATAAGTTAGATCACAACAAATACCCATGGAGGATTTGCATTTAGCAAGAGATAGACTGAGGCTACTCTTGGTTAAATCTATGGGTCATTTCAAGTTCATATATCAGTTTTAAATGGGTGTTCAGAATTGTTCAGAATTAGTCAGTAAACAATGCTCAATGCCCACTAAGCTGTCACAACAGCACCACTTAGACAGAGACAATAGCAGATAACACATGTAAAAATCAACCAAAGCAAAATGTTTGGAGAGTGTAACTAAATGCAATAATATGCACATCAATCTATGGTAGACAGCTAGCTCGAAATTCATATATCAACATCCATTCGTAAGAGTATAGTCTATGTTAATGATCATGAATGATTGACTCATTTCATGAAGACATAATTCAGGCAAATGCTTAATTGCTAGGCAAAAAAGATTGAATACATCATTCGCTATCATGACAGGAATTAAAAAGAAATGATTTTTGACAGAGGTATTCACTATTCAGTACCATGAAGAAGGAATTAGGCGTTTGGACAAGACGCTTGAGCTTGTGCTTCTTCTTCTCCAGCTCCGCCGGAGGGTTAAGCAGGTCAATATCGTTCTGGAGAACCTACTCACACAACCAAAAGGACACACATCAACACAATGAATCATCCCTTTCGTCACCAGTCGAACAAAAAGCCTAAATTTACACCGGAAATGTCTACATAAAAGGCGTAAGAACAAAGAAGTACTCACCATAATGCAGAATCGATTTCAATACTGGTGCACCTTCAAAAACCCTAGCGGAGAGCTTCGCGGCGTCGAGGAGTAAATGCCAATTCTCAGCATCTTATATCTGAGCTATGGAGCCGCTGGATTGGATCCCACAATCTCTAATCGTGGCCATTGCTTTGCGGGTTGACGGCCATTTATGAATAAGCTCGGCCCATTCTCTTGTGAACTTATGGAATAGTCACTAATCTTCTTGTGGTTACACTTTTGTAGTGCAATGGGAGGTAATACTTAATAGAGCCACTAAACTATCACTTCCAATATGAACAAAAGACTTAACATTTTTACCCTCCAAAATCTTACTACCAGAATTGACTAGAGCTCAACCGAGAAAAGCTACTAAGGACTTGGAATAAGTATATGGTAAACTCAAAAGGCGAACTCAATATTCAGCTTTAACGATCCTGTAAAAAATGCAGCTAAAATTACTGACAAAATGAGTTTTACGCAGACTTTAGCCCGAATGCTTCTGCATGGTACAACAACAATGTGCTTAAATGCGCACCCAAAAAAAGAAAAAAGACTACCACTTGAGGCACCGCAACAAGGTGTCGTAAGGACGACCCGGAACGTCCTCTTTATCTTCATTCTTCAGCTAGTAGTGTTGCCTTGTGACTGAAACAATCATATAACAGTCTACTCAATGGGAGACATTATTCCCCAGTTATATTATAGTCTGCAACTCCTTTTGAAAAAGTCAGCAATGCCTATCCAAGAAGCAAAAGAAAATGCAGAAATTGGCTATTCCAAGGATAAACTTTTCTTCATCGTCTCGTAAACCAAATAAGTAATGCTCGCAGATGGAACCACTTTGAGCATATTAGGGAATAACCCTTTGTAAAAACCTCTAAGCCCTTCAAGCTTATAAGTTCTTCGGAAAACATCAGACATGCCTCTGTAGGGTGCTTCTGCAGTGCTACGATGCGCTTGCATTCTGGATTCGATCGACAATGTCAGTAAAAGTTAATTAAATTTGAACATGCTTGCTTAACTATACCAAACTTAGCATGAAAGGGAAAAAAGTAACGTTATTTGGGGAAAAAAAGTGATTTAAGTTATATGATAGTTATCCATAAATTGAAAAAAAATAAAAATAAAAATCATTTTTCATGCTAAGTTTAATGTTTTGTAGCATTGCTAAAAGACTAATACAATAAGGAAACCTATACATCAGTCCAAACTTACCTTGTTCTGACAACTTGTAATGGATACACACAAGTTGCTCCAACAGCTCCGGACACTGTCCCACAACCCAATTGCACAAGGGGTCCAGGGTCTGCAGATTAAGATCGAAATCACATTCTTTTTCCTTAAGCAAAGAATTTTAATCAAATCAAGAAGCTTACCACCATCTTGAAGGATGTGTTTTCTGGACAAATCTTTCAATGTTTCATATGCAGCAAGATCGATTCCTGCATAAGGTATGATTCCAAGGAGAGATGGAACAAGGCCTTTATAAAATCCACGTGTCCCTTCACGTACCAAAATATCCTTAGACATTGAACCAAGACTGGGAACTTTACCACCTTCACAAACATGAGTCTGCAATCGGGTTTTCACAAGATCCATTGGATATACGGCAGTTTGTGCCAAAGCACCTGCCATTCCACCAGCAAGAAGACGCCCTAGAGCACCAATTTCAGCCTTATCTTGTCCACCATTAGCTCTGACTATGACACCTTTCAGCATTTCGTATGTGTAAAACCTAATGGCACTCTCAGGAGCTACTTTCACAACATTTAATCCATTCCCTCGGAAAAAACCAAGAATACCTCCTTCCTGAAATATCTTTTTGATAGCTGGAAGGACATGAGCTTTTGTTGTCTGTACTTGCAGGACAACTTTCAATCTATCAAGAGGAGCTGTTGCTGTACGAGATACAGCACCAGCCACTCCTCCTGCAATAAGATACCTGCTTGCATGGACATGTTTGCTGATGCCTTCTGGAATCACAGTTTGCTCACCAATATCAACTAGACATACCCTTTCCAGGTAATGATAGATGTTCTCCATAGTCGCTTCATGAGGATAGAGCAGTAGGAAATCCCTCCATTCTTCAAAGGTTATGACACCATTGTTGTCCTTGTCCACACGCTCAACAAAGCGTGCAAGCTCTTCATCATGAATCTCAATACCTAAAAGAAGAAAAGATTTTAAGACTCAGGATGTTACAATTCTGAAAATCAGATAAGGTACTGGATCAAAGGAAGGATCATGGATTGAAACTAGGAAAGATTTGACTAGTTAACACCAGAGAACTACTGATCAAAGAAATATTGGCACACAAGTGAACAAGCTAAGTTGAACCTTGAACTTGACTGAGCAAATTTAGATGCTGACCAAGAACTTCTGATTCAGATAACAGAAAAACCTATATGATTTTATCCTTGCGAAAAAATCTCAAAAACACCGCACATAGTGTGGGTTAGAATAAAGTTGCAGAAAAAGTCTTGAAACTGGTTCTTCTAATATGCTAAAAGAAAGTAAGCAGACATTATGTATAGAAATTTGAGGGGAAAAAGTCAAGCGCCCCATCCCTCAAATTTGCATACACCTTTAAAAGATAGTTCGAGGCGTATTAGTAAGAGACCATCCAAGATTAAAATGCTAACCAATTGCTCCTGAACTAATAGCAACGAACGTAACCAGTTAACCACTGGAGCTAGCAGTTATCAGATCGAACTCAAGGGGGCAAGGACAACAGGAAACTACAGTAAGATTGAGTTTATTTCAATCTGAGATCTGAGACAGTAAGTGTTAAAGAAACGAATGCTGGTTGATGTTCATGAAAAAACAGCAATATGGCAGTAGGCAACACAAGAAATGTCATGGGTTCAAGGTATATTCGTGGAAACTGAGCATCCAATAGCAAATCACCAACCACTGATGATGGAGGATAGTAGTACGAAAAATGGAATGAAAATCAAGTGACTCTTACCTGCCCTGAGAAGGGCATCATAGAGCTCTTCAGGCAAAATGCAACCATTGTGCTCCACATCAATGGCTTGGAAGATACGATAAAGCTCGAGCTCCTTAGCATCCATATACCGCTTAAACTCCAGGTAATCTACCCGTCCATCTTTGTTTGCATCAGCAACATTCAGCAAGTCCCTGGCATGCTTATACTCTGCTGGAATTTGAAGTGCAGATAGGCCAACCTCAATCTGTGAACAATCCAAGAACCCAACATTTGCAGAATCAAAGAAATTAAACATGCTCTTGATCCTTTGCTCCCTCTCTTCCTTCGTCTCTCTCGATGCCAGCAGAACATGTTCCATCGACACCGGACCAGGTTTTTGTACTGGGTTGCAAGGGTTGCACCCATCGGATCTCTTGTCTTTCTGTTTCTGTGCCGCCATTATATCAGATTCAACACAGCCTCATCAATCAGACCACAAAAGAGAGCCGAAGTCCTAAATCCCAAGCTGGATCAGCTACACAAGGAAAAATGCATCTGCAATCTACAATCAAATGATTCTAAAATAAGCTCCACGCCTAGCTCATCCGCACAGAATTCCGCGTCAAGAGAAATCGAACCGCAATCAACAAAAAAAACATCCGGAGTCTGAAAGAGTTTACCGTGGAGAAAGAAGATTCAAAAGCTGAATTGTCCACGGGAGGCAAGAGAGCAGAATGAGCGGGAGTGACGTCAGCGCCGGTGCGGAGACGCCTGGAATCGCCGGCGATGGGAGCTTCGTCGATTACGGAGGTGCGTGCCCATGGATCGATTCAGATGATAAGAATAATAATTTGCGCTTTTATTTGCTCAGAAATTGTGATCGCCATCCACTGGGAGCAGAAGAGGGAACAAATTGCTCAAGATTTTAGTTGAAGATTTTAGTTTTTTATTATTTCCACAAATTAAAAATAATAATAAATATTAAATCCAATTTGATATTTTATTTTTTATATTCCTTAGAAACGTATATTCTTCAGTTCGGTGGTATCAGCACCGTCTGTCCGTTGGAACTATTAGCGTTGATTTAGCGCTTCTTCTAAACTAAAATATCCCGAAATTGGGCCTGAATCCATACATATTATGGGCCACGAGGCTCAACATTAGGCCCATCAAATATATTCGATATAGTGCATGTGTTTTATTTCATAGGTTTTGAGTTTGAGACTTGATAATAAAAATAATGGTTAAATACCAATAAGCTACCTGAATTTGGAACGTTTTGCAACGACATACTCGAACTTAAATATTCAAAACGGGTTACCTCAACTTGGACGAAGGTGCAAATAGCTACATTCGTTCAATTTACCGACAGAATTTTGTCGAAAATTCAACAGAAATTCGGCAAAAATTGAACGGAGGTAGCTATTTGCATTTTCGTCCAAGTTGAGGTAGTCCGTTTTGAATTTTTAAAATTCGGGTAGCTCGTTGCAAAATATCCAAATTTCAGGTAGCTCCTTGGTGTTTAGAATTTATCCCTTACGGATTCACTAATTTTTTTAAGTTGTTTTACTTGTTGGGGTTTGTGTCAATATTTACAACTTGCCCATGGAGGGAGTTTTCTATACGTTTTCTCTCCCACAGGTAGGGTGAGTATGAACGGGTTCAGGGTCAAATTGATTCAAAAAACGTATCTTACCTAAATTGTGGTAAGATACGGTTCGTCACATTTATCCACACCGCTCCATTTTTTAGTGATTTACCATATCACTTGTAAATTGGTTTGACCATACCTTTTCTTTAAACAAAAAAACTAATAAAATATTTCAAATTTATAATTTTTAACACATAATATGATAATACATAAAAAGATTAAAAAAAAAAGTATTAAAAACTAAAATGGCTTAAAATAACAAAAGTATTTATGATCAAAATAGTTCATTTAAAATGACAAAAATAGAATAAATGAAACAATTAATATATTTTTTTTAAAAAAATGATTCATAAAACAATACAATCTACGATTTATAACTTCTTCTTCTTTTTTTTTTTTTTTTTTTTTCCCGACATATCGGTATGGTTCTACTTTTACTTAAGATGTGAAGATGGAAGATGTATTAGAAATTCTTCGCCACAGATTTTGCCGATCAGAAATAGAGGAGAAGACCAGTTGGAATCCTCAAGGTTTAGGTTTTAGAGGGATCCATTTAAGTTTAAATACATATACACTTTAAATTATATATATACACAAAGTAATTTAAAGTTATATTAAAAAATAAGTGGGTGATTTTAATATATTATTATTATATTAATAATACACGTAACACACGACATAATTAATCAATCATGTTTATACATATATCTATAGATCTGATTATTTAAACACAAAATTCGTTACATGTAAGAAATTGAGAGAAATATGCTTAGTAATAAAATCTCAGTCACTCTCCCTCTATGTAGAAAGGCAATGCAAGAATTTGTCATAGAACGGACGGTGTGGTATTCGTCGCCATCTAACCGCAATTGTCATCGCATTTTGATACAAACATCTTCAATGGCCAATCTATTGGGACGATATATGTGTGGACAAATTTGGTCATCTATCTTACTTCTTCAAAAAACGTAGCCTTTCACATTTAATATTCTACTTAGATGTTTTTTTTAAAGTTAAAATACTTATTAAACCGGTTATAAAAATATTAATAATAATTTAGTAAGTAAAAAGATATTCATAGGTATTAAAATAATAAAAATAGTACCAAACACACTAATATTAACAATTATAAAATAATATATTTAGTCAAGTTTAGAATATATAATTATGATATGGACATATATTTATCTGTATATAAGAGCAAATGTTTTCGAAGAAGTTAAATTTATTGTAATTTTATAAGAGAGTGCATAGCGACTTAAAATAGTCATAAAGTTATTCCTACGATTCTTTATATCTTAAAAGGTTCAAATATGATATTGTTTCATAATATTTTATCAGATTATGAGTTTTTTTATTGTAATTTTTTCTCTCTCACGTTTGGTCAAAGTGGAGATTTATAAACTTCGTCAAATTTTTTATCCAAATTTAACATAATAAGTTTTTAAAGTTAAAAAATAACAGAAAACTTTTAAAAATACACAATTTAACAATTACAACATTTTTCAAACATTACAGTTGAGTTCTGATTTAATTGAAACTCAATTGAACAATCGAACATGCTTGACTATGAATTTTGACCCAAAGTGATCATAGATTAAATTTGTGCTGTGGAGATCGAAAATTATAACCATTTTGACCTAGAAGTTAGAACCATTAGTTGAGTTTATGATGTTACTTTCTAAATATAGGTTAAATTTATTCTTATTTATATTTGTGTTAATAATACCTAAATATTCTCATAGATGTAGAAATCTAGAACTATAAAATTGATGATTTTGTCATCTAGTGAACATTACTGAATAGAACTCAATTTTTTAAAACTTAATTAGTTAAAATTGCCGTTTTTTATATATATATATTATTATTATCTGACTTAATTAAATATATTTATTCATTGTCACTTAATTTATGTATAATTTACACAATGTTTCAAAGTATAAAGTTATAAACACATTAATAAGAGTTAGGTTGTCCTTGTGATAACTGTACTGTCTCCTTGGCGATGGTGGACTGGTGGATCAAACCTTTACGTATCCCCCTGCATGGCCTCACCAAATAGTATATATATTATGTTGGTTTTAGGATAATGGGTCGCCCATAAGTGGGAGCCCATTTACATAAGCCCAGTTGTGTATCTGGCCTTAAAACCTATCCCTCTATATATCAGTATATATAGGGGTGCTCAGGGTTTGGAAAAACTAATGAGGATGATGACAGTGATGCCCTAGCCGCCCTACAGTTTAGACAGAGGTCAGTAGCTGTGGTATTATAGGTCATTGCCCGTCAAACCGTGGCGTGTCCTCCCGTCCGACAGACCGTGATTCCAACCTCAGGCAGATCCGCTTCCGCTTCCGCTAAGGCAATCGTTCAGGGAGGTAACTTAATTATGTGTTATGTTGTACCTTAATCGATTGCATGTTTTGTACATTAATTTCCAACATATTATAATTCGTAGGCCTCGGGCCACCTGAATTGGTCCGAAACAAATTTGGTGCCGATCCTGGATCCTCTGTGGGTCCTAGTGATTTATTTTAGTCCGGTAAATGTGCCTAGACCCTTTCATGAATAAATTTTGGGCTAATTTAATTAATTGTTGGACCAATTTAAATTGCTGGGAGAGCCTTATATTGCTTTATGTTGCATGACTGGATAGGTAGAACGCTGTGTGGGTTCCTTGAGTTCCCTGGTTTACTTTGTGTTTTCTGCAGGGTAGATAGTTTTGCCTTACTTTATTTGATTGACTCTTGACTCCATGATTAGTAGAATTGACTAGGTTGTGATTGTTGAGATCCCAGCATAGTGTGTTAAATTGGTCTAACATGTTAATTACTTTTATTTGTTGAGACTTTAGTCCCTGAATTTTTATTTGTTGAGACTTTGGTCTCCAAATTTTTATTTATGGTGATTTTGATCCCCAAACTTTTGGTTAGGGTGACTTTAGTCCTCAAAGTTTTGAAAATTACAAATTAGCCCCAAATTAATTTATTTTTGAAAGGTATCAATATATATGTGTGTGTATTGACATGTATGGTTTGTTTCTTTGCTTGCATGTATTAGATTACCTAGATAGGTAGATCTAGTTTTCGCTTAGCATAGATAGCAAGCCTTTAGGATTGTCCTTAGTATCCTTTCAGAAGTTTGGATGAGTACGAACTACACCTAGGAAAATGTTCCTGAGTGTGAACCGGTCGGTTAGTCTGCGAGGTTCTCCGAATTTCCTTGAATAATTCTAGGACAATTGTTTTGTGTAAGAGTCGAACACTTTGGTTTAGTGCGATATGTTCGACTCCGGTCCTTTGTGGACTGTTGGTATAGACTGTGTTTCGATTGATAGTAGTGACTTTAGGGCATGCTTAGAGATGGGGAGTGCTTCTCAGCATAGCTAGGGTTGTCCCCCGGGTTTAAGTATGTTCTCAAGTTTGTCCTATCGGTCTGAGACTTGTCTTTTACATGCAATAGAACATTGTTCCTTATGTCTCCATGATCCTATTAGAATTTCCTTTAGTTAGAGAAATTAGTCTGCCATGTAGAACATCATCGCTTAGTTGGACAAAGGTCTTAGACTTAATGGTGAGCGCTATAAAATTCGGAGAAAGCATATAAAAATGGTCCTAAGTAGAAATTCATCAACCCCATCACGAAGATTATGAAAAGACCCGATTCTGGAATAACGAATCAGCAGAAGACTTTCCATTTGGGTGGGAGGTTAATGATGCTGAGACGTGCGCCATGATGCTGAGTACGGTGGATGAGTTTGAGCTTATCACACAACTAAAGGGTTGTGGGATACTTTGCAGGCTAGAAATGGTTCTATACGACTGCTTAGTTGTGCTCACTCAACATTAAGTTTGATTCATACATGATGAATCCTCAGCACTCCGCGAGATAGTATCTGAGGCATATGGCCAACATGATTGTGAAACTCAAGGAGAACGGTCAGTCAGTGACCGATGAGCAGCAAATCCAGGTCGTAATCCGCTCTTTGCCTAACTCTTAGAAACAGATGGAAATCTAAATAACTCATTCTAAGGCCCTCAATACCTTTGAACACGTTCGAAGGCACATTGAGTTGAAGAGGACAAACCCAAGGTCACTGGACCTAAGGTTGAGGTGCGTGTGGCGCCATCCTCTGGACCTAAGAAGAGTCGCTGAAGGCGAAGGAGTAATGCACAGCGCGGTGGCGCAAATGCATTGAAGGCAAAGTAGACAAAGACTGAGGTGAAATAAAGGACTCCTCCGAAAACAACACCGCGAAAATGTTTGCGTAAGGCTTAGAAGCCTAAGTACAGGAAATGCTCCAACTGTGGCCAGTGGGTACACTTTGTGAAGGCATGTCCTAAATCGATCTGACCTAGATGTCTTGTTGGCTACTTAGTGAACTTTGTGTTTCTAGTACAGATATGTTGACTGAGTCATGTCCTTTGTGGATTTTGGATTCAGGATCGACAAATCACATAGCCAAGGATCGTGACGTTTTCGTAGAGTACCATAGAGTCCCGCGAGAAATTAGGTGGATTTACATCGGCAACAACTTTCGTGTTGAAGTCGAAGGGATTAGAACTCGTGAGCTGTGCTTGCGCGGTGGTAGAGTTTAGTCTGAAGTCATATCCTCTATGCTCCGCAGATTCACCGATATGTTATTTCAGTCTTAGGATTAATGAAACTCGGTTTTATATTATCTTTTCATGAATCTTCCGTCCAATTGTTTTAGGTTCAACTTCGTTTGACTTTAGTATTATTTCTGGTGGATTTATTGTTTCGGATTTGGATTCAGGCAACAATAATAATTTCATGATTTTTTCTTCTACTCGCGGATATGTTTGCGATATGAATGAAAGACAAACTAGACTTGACTACAGAGGTCAACATAGAATGCAGCGGTTAGCCCATTGGGGTTTGCTTTCCTACATTCCACAAGTGGAGTCGTCTACTTGTGTAAGTTGTCTAGCAGAAAATTTCATCGGAATGCCTTTTTGGTTAGGCACCTAGAGCCGAATTTCCCTTGCAATTCATCCATTTTAATGTCTGTGACCCTCTTAGTGATAGGGTTCGGCACGGAGCGCATAATTTCATTACATTTACAGATGATTACACCTGTTAGATAGGAGGGTAAGGGCCCTCCACCCTGATTGTGGAAGAAGAGTACCTTTCAGCGGAATTTAACGGTTTATGTAATGAAAAAAGGGATCATTCATCAGTTGACGTCCCCTTCACCCCTCAGTAAAATAGTTTTGCAGAGAGGCGCAACAAAACGCTACTTAAAATGGTTCGGTCGATATGGCGCATACTCAATTGCTGATTTCCTTATGGGGAAACACTTTGGTGACTGCTGCCTACATCCTAAACCATGTGCCGACGAAGACGGTTAACTCCACTTCATATGAGTTTAGGACTGGAATAAGTTCTGGACCTTCACCATATGCGCCCATAGGGGTGTGCCGCTTACACCCATGATTTCTCAAATAAGTTTGGGAAAGATTGGACCTAGAGGAAAGAAGAGTATTTTTGGTTACTCTGATACCTCCAGAGGTTATGTGTTTATAGCCGAGCAGGACAGTAGGAGTGTTACCGAGATCGAATCACGAGACGTAACGTAGAGAACGAATTTCCTAAGAAGGGAGAGATTGATTTGGATCGATCTCTATATGAGATTCAAGATCAAGTTGAGCAGACACCTGTTAATTCGAGTGGGAGAGTTGAAACCGCAGATGATGAATCAGTTCGTCGTCTGCCGGATTCATCGTCTGCTAAAGCGAATGAAACAGATTCCGCTCCTGATGATCTTGTTGACAGTGGGAGCATTAGGGATCTCATTCTCAGTGGGAGTGATCATGGTCATACCCTGGTAGTAGTGAGTTGTTAGGCCGTGGGCTAGAACTAAACACCCAAATATCTGACGTATGGTTATTGTGCCGTAAAACGTTAGAGAAACTCTCAATGGAACCTTCTAAGAAGAATGGATGAAAGTAATGGTAGATGAGATGAACACTTTGGACTAGATAGAATCTATAAGGAAGAGCGGTGTTTGGACACTGGTCGACCTTCGAGAGGATATAGAGAAATAGAGCTAAATAGGTTCTTAAGATTATGGCTATTGGAGTGAGTCTAGATTTGGAACTGCACTAGATAGATGTTAAGACCATCTTCCTCAATGGTGAGTTAGAAGAAGAGATCTATATGGAGCAGTCTGAATGCTTTGTGCAGAAAGACCATGAACACTTAGTGTGCAAACTTCACAAATTGATCTATGGTCTGAAACAGTTCGCTATGCAGCGATACCGCAGAGTTCATGATTTGTTCGTGGAAAATTGATTTCTCTTGAAGGATGAGAATCATTGCGTGTACACCAAAATGGTCTGGACCGAACTTTGTGTTTATGATTCTATATGTAGATGACATACTCATAGCTGTAAATAGCTTGGAGTTTCTCACACAGATAAAGGTCTGATTGTCTTCTCTGTTTGGGATGAAGGACATGGGTGAAGCGGCGCACATCCTTGGGATTTAGATCTCGAGAGATCGCTGTATGAGACAGTTGTGGCTTTCACAGGAAAGCTACATAAACAAAGTGTTGGAAATGTTCAACATGAGTAACTGCGAACCAATTGAAACTCCAGTTTACATTGATCAACCTCTCAAAATGGATATATGGACCAGATAGATAAATTATGTAGCTAAGTGCAGTCGGAAGCCTGATGTGCGCAATAGTGTGTACTCGGCCTGATATTTGTCATGTAGTCGGCATGGTATATAGGTACCAAGCTGAACCCGAATTGGAGAAATGGTAGGTAGTAAATAGGATCATGTGATATCTTAAGGGCATCGTCATGCTTTGTGCTAGAGACTTGCTAGAGATCCGAGAATCTCTGGATGACTGGGTATAACGATGCGGACTATGGTGGTGACTTTGATGAGAGAAAACCCACCTCAGGCTTTATGCTCTGCTCTCCGATGATGTCATATCGTGGATAAGCAAGAAGCAGTCGCGCATTGTGTTGATCGTCATTGAAGCCAAATTTGTGGGTCTTGTGTGGACCACTCAGTTGGTTGTATGGCTGAAGAGACTTCCGGATTGATTGCTGAGTCATTGGAGTCGCAATCTCCGTGATATAGAAACCCAAGTATCATAACAAGTTATAGCAAGTAGATATCAAGCGAAACTATGTTAGAGACGTGGTTAGACACAAGGTGATGAGTTTGAAGTACTTGTCTACGGATGAGATGGTTGTGGACCGTCTCTCCAACCTTGAAGAGGTAGTCTTTAGTGAGGCATGTGTAGTCTCTAGGACTGTGTAGACTTAGTTGATGTACTTCATTGGTTTTATTTCCCATACAATGTTCTTTAACTTGAATTATATTTGAGTATGCATGTTTTCACAGTTTGAGTGTTTTGTGTGTTCTTACTGTGATTGTTTATTGACATATGTGATATGTCAAAGTGGATTAGATCGCCCTCTCACACGGGTGATAGCTTCTATGCCTTTGTGGCTAGGTGAGGCTGGTGATAGCTTCTAGTTCTGGAAGTCTGTTGGGATGACCGGAAAGGACTTTGTGTCCGGAACTATCTGATTTCGCACTACGACGGATTATGGTCTGTCAATCCACTCAGGGGTTGGATGGGAGTCTTTGTGACTTTTGGTTCGGGTACTTTGTGTGCCTGATGGACATCTGTACAGCATATGGACATATGCTCCATGGGAGAGGAGATATGCTGTAGCGCGCGTTCCATACCGCGGCGCACCCAAATACGACCATGGGTATGACCCGAGATGTGATCTTAACTCGGAGTCGTGTGAGACCCAGAGCTCTTTGTGTAAGAGCCGCGTATGTACCCTCAGTACTCTGAACAGAGACTTGAGGTTCAGTTCAGTGTTTGCTATCTTAGTCCGTGCTCGATGGGCCTTCGACGTATTCCGCCCGGGTCCCGGTTCTAGAAAAGCGAGTTGAATTGTGCCGATGGTTTTGTGGGAAGAGGATGGTCATTATGGGATCTTCTCGATATTGTGTCCACTAGGTGGCCACCAACCGCGGCATCGGCTGCGGTTGTGGGCGCAATACATATATAGGTCTGAAAGATCCTTGTGCGGTCAGACCTGGAGAAAGATTACATGACCAAGGGTGCATGACACATTTCCACTGCTGGTGTGGGATCCGCGGGTCGCTACGTATTCTTAACCGGTGCGTAGCACTTTGCTCGTTGTGTCTGTCGGTCGCACGGCTGCCTCCTCGTATGTGACTTTACTGTATAATGAGATTCGTTCTCTTGGTGCTGGCTTAATGAATGAGCGCCCCCCACTTTGTGCGAGTGGGAGATGTTGGTTTTAGGATAATGGGTCGCCCATAAGTGGGAGCCCATTTACATAAGCCCAGTTGTGTATCTGGCCTTAAAACCTATCCCTCTATATATCAGTATATATAGGGGTGCTCAGGGTTTGGAAAAACTAATGAGGATGATGACAGTGATGCCCTAGCCGCCCTACAGTTTAGACAGAGGTCAGTAGCTGTGGTATTATAGGTCATTGCCCGTCAAACCGTGGCGTGTCCTCCCGTCCGACAGACCGTGATTCCAACCTCAGGCAGATCCGCTTCCGCTTCCGCTAAGGCAATCGTTCAGGGAGGTAACTTAATTATGTGTTATGTTGTACCTTAATCGATTGCATGTTTTGTACATCAATTTCCAACATATTATAATTTCTTATATACATGAAATATTATATCAATTGCTATTGTAACTTTTACATTGTAAATATAAAATTGAGTTAATTACAAAAAAAAACGAACTTTGAGAAAAAATCAAATAGCAAACCGATTTTTTTTTTACCAACAACAAACTAAACTTTTGGAATTGAGCAATGAACAAACTTACCTCAAATTTTCATTATGTTTGAACATATTTTTCAATGTTTAAGTGAGTTATTAAGTCAGAATTTGTTGAAGTATTCTAAGGAAAGAGTATTAAGACTTAATAACTCACTCAAACATTGAAAAATATGTTAAAAAATAATGAAAATTTGAGGTAGTTTTGTTGAACTGCTCAATTTCAAAAGTTTAGTTTGTTGTTGGTAAAAAAAAAATCGGGTTGTTGTTTGATTTTTCCTCAAAGTTTTTTTTTTTTTTTTAATAATTAACCCATATAAAATCAGTTCAAAGTTTGTTTAAAGAAACCACCCTAGAAATTAATACCCTATAATTGCGAATTTATAACCAGATAAATAATTATAATCCAAACTCACCGTTACATACAATATCTAATTAAGGTGTCCATAAATAATACACAGAAGAGAATGAAGAGAAGCGTAATTTCGTTTTCCCCCGGTAACTAATATCTATATATCTATATCTAATAATATGTGGATCTATATCTACCACGGCTTGCCAAGGCCTAACCACTTGCTCACGTGGCACCAACCTGCCCGTCCATCTAACCTAACAATTTCGCTGCCCGTATAAATTCCCTTCCCGCTCCATCTTTCCTTTCACTACCACCACTTCAGCTACCAAACAAGACTTCATTTCTCCTCCGTCACTGGAATCCACAATGGCTACGACCACCGTGGAGGCGATCAGAGCTTCACAGAGAGCCACCGGGCCCGCCTCCGTACTCGCCATTGGAACCGCAGTCCCTAACAATAAGGTCTCTCAAGCGGAGTATCCCGACTACTACTTTAAGATCACTAATAGCGAGCACATGACAGATCTTAAGGAGAAGTTTCAGCGCATGTGTAAGTGTCATCAAATAATCTTATGATATTTTTACATATTTTTTGCTCTAAAGATAGAAAAAAAAACACGAAGCTTATAGTAAGATTTTAGTTAAATTTAAGGGTTAATTACCAAAAAACAAACGGAACTTGGAGGGAAAAACAAACAGTAAACCAAACTTTTTTTTTTTTTTTTACAAACGACAAACCAAATTTTTGAAATTGAGCAACCAACAAACCTACCTCAAATTTTTATTATGTTTGAACGGATTTTTCATGGTTTGACAAAGTTATTAAGTCAAGTTTAGTTGAAGCATTCTAAGGAAAGGGTCGTATTACGACTTAATAACTCTCTCAAACATTGAAAAATTCGTTCAAACATAATGAAAATTTGAGGTAGATTTGTTGTTTGTTCAATTCCAAAATTTTGGTTTATTGTTTGTAAAAAAAAGTTTGGTTTGCTGTTTTATTTTTTCTCAAATATCAGTTTTTTTAATAATTAACCCTAAATTTAAACATATATGAACTTAAATGATCAAATTTTAATATTATTTTATTTAAAACCAACTATGGTAACTCCAATTTTCTTTAATATATATATGATGGAAATGGTTAATTACCAAAAATTAAAAATCATTCTTTTTAAAAGACATACTAAACCCTACTAACAAAATAAAAAATATGTTGATTTCTCCATTAAAACTTGAGAAATCGCAGACATTACATCGATATGATGCATAAGGTAAATCAACATAATTTATATTAAATTATATTAGATAACATTTTATTATACAAAAAAAAAAAAAAAAAAAAAAAAATCAACTTTTTTTATCCTACTGAAATATAGGTGACAAATCGATGATCAAGACGAGGTACATGCACCTGACGGAGGATTTCTTGAAGGAGAACCCTAATATGTGTGCTTACATGGAGAAATCGCTGGACGCAAGGCAGGACATTGTGGTGGTGGAAGTGCCGAAGCTGGGGAAGGAGGCGGCGGTGAAGGCCATCAAGGAGTGGGGGCAGCCGAAATCGAAGATCACCCACCTTGTTTTCTGCACCACCTCCGGCGTCGACATGCCTGGTGCCGACTACCAACTGACCAAGCTGCTTGGTCTCCGACCGTCGGTGAAGCGTTTCATGATGTACCAGCAGGTGACAACAATAGAATTACAGTGGTCTCATTATTATTAGAGATTTGTTCAAAACATATTTAATATTGAAGTTTTTTTTTTCTTAAATAAATAAATATAACGAGCAACGGTATATAAATATTTTTTTTAACATAATATTAGATTAATAAATAAAAATAATGCAAAAAATCTAATTTTTTTAGAAGAAAGTTTGTATTCGATGACATAATTTGTGTCTGAATAAAATAAAAATATTTTGAAATTCATTGAAATGGGTCTTTTTATAAATATTATGTAGACTAATTAATATATATAGTTTGAAAAAAATGGGGAGTATTTTTCATATTATATGTATATACTTTGGCTACGATAAAAATCCATTTTTAAAGCTAACAATAACCTCACTTTTAATTCTCAAGTTACTATTTTTTGCGACGATAATTTAGATTATAATGACATTTTTATTTTTATTATTTATTAATTCGTCATTCTATTTTGGTAGGGTTGTTTCGCCGGAGGCACGGTCCTGCGTATGGCCAAGGACTTGGCCGAGAACAACAAAGGCGCACGTGTCCTCGTTGTCTGCTCAGAAATCACCGCCGTCACCTTCCGTGGTCCCTCCGACGCCCACCTCGACTCCCTCGTAGGCCAGGCTCTCTTCGGCGACGGCGCTGCCGCAATCATCGTCGGTGCCGACCCAGACACCTCCATCGAGCGGCCTCTCTACCAGATCGTCTCTGCTGCCCAGACGATCCTCCCTGACTCCGACGGTGCTATCGACGGCCACCTCCGCGAGGTCGGCCTCACCTTCCACCTCCTCAAGGACGTCCCTGGTCTGATCTCGAAGAACATCGAGAAATCCCTCAAGGAGGCGTTCACTCCCATCGGAATCGAGGACTGGAACTCGATCTTCTGGATCGCGCATCCCGGAGGTCCGGCGATCCTCGACCAGGTGGAGGCCAAGCTAGGGCTGAAGGAGGAGAAGCTGAAGGCCACGCGACAGGTGCTGAGCGACTATGGGAACATGTCTAGCGCGTGTGTGCTCTTTATTCTTGATGAGATGAGGAGGAAGTGTTTGGAACAAGGGAAGGCCACGACCGGTGAAGGGTTAGACTGGGGGGTCCTGTTCGGGTTCGGACCGGGTCTTACGGTCGAGACCGTGGTGTTACACAGTGTCCCGATCGAGTCAAAGTGAGTCAATCGAACCAGAGTTGACTAGACTTTAGGGTTTGGAGGATATTATAGTTCAATAATAAAAAGGATTTGATGATTATTTTTAATTAATAATCCAACCCTAGGTGTGTGTGAATTAAGTAGGTGCAATCAGTTTCCTTAAATTTATGTCGGGATTGTAATTCGATTGTATGGACCATAATGAATGATTGCAAGGGTTTCCATTCATTTATTATATATATTAATCTAGTAATAAACTTTTTTCAATTTTATTTTTCTCTCTTAATTATATATATATATATATTAAAAAAACAAGTGTACAACTTTTATAATTTTTTTTATAATTTTTAGATTTTTTTTAGAACAAATTGTTAGTTGAATTCATATAAAATTATAATTTAATAAATTCATTTAATTTACTGTAAAATTATGACAATTTTATTTATTGTAAAAATTGCTAACTGAACTTAAAAAAATGTAATTTGAAAGTAGAAGTATATTGATTTTTCCCCAATAACCGAATACCCTTGTCTGTAAATACTGCATGTTATGTATATTTGTATTTTGTTTAAAAAAATATAATTTATTAGATGATATATGACAATAACATACACGTGCATATTTTCGTTACTATTTAATATTAAATTAAACAGAAATTAAGTTAGCAAATTGTAATTTATGTGTTTGAATTATTGAAGCCCAATATTGTGCTTGAGCTCATAGAAAGTTACCAACCCTTGGCCCAATGGCCCGTGACCACCGACTAACTGGCTTCCACCGCCAACAGCTCCGTCTTCTTCCACACGCCCACGCCAACTTAGGCTTGTTCATTTCAATAGTTTCGGCCGAACTGGTCTGGTCTGGTCTTATTTGAATCGGTTCGGCCAAACTGATTTTAAAATCAAACCAATTTTTTAGACTTTAAGTTGACTAATTCAAAATAGTAGTTTCAATTTAGTACGAATTTTTTTTATACTGGTTTATACTTCAATTTAAATCAAACCACTTTAAACTTATATAATTTTAGAACCGGTTTAGAACAAAATAAACTAAACTGATCTAAAATTAAATCAAAACTGAGATGTTTTCGATAAACAAAACTAGAGATGCATTATACATCATTTTCGGTTCAACATTACGAGTTTTTTGCTTTATCATGTTAGAAAATGTTTCAAAAATGTCAGTTGTTGCTTCAGGCCTGTATTGAACCATAGGCTTTTTTAAATAATTGAAGCCGACAAGTTGTTCTTTAGTTAAAATGAAATTGTACCCGAAATTAAGACTCAAGCAATTGTTTAATTTCTATGTCTACCCACGTCTCTATTAAATACCAAATTAAACAATTTCCAAGTCCGAAAAAAAACATGAGAGTGAACTTGAACCATGTAGGACAAAAAAAACATTTGGCTTCAAAATAAATTAATTAAAAAAATAATACAGAAAATACTGTACATGTCCCGTTCCTTACGCCGGCTTCTATTGTCCTCTACTTCTTCTTCTTCTTGTTTTCCAACTTTCTTCAACGACACTCTCATGAGTCATGACCATTGCCATCTGCATCCATGATCCATCATGGTTCAGCTCTCAAGATGTTCTTATGTCTCTATCTCTCTCTACCGTCTACTGAGTTCATGTACTTCTGTACTCTCTCCCCCCGTAAAAGTTGTTTCTTCATGATTCCAGAGACAATAGGAGAGTGAAAGCAGATTCCAGTGTGCGATTTTTATTGTTACTGGCTCGTCGGAGCTGTTGTTCTTGCTTCCGACTCCACAGCAGCGGTCGGCAAGATTTGGCCCTTTGGATCTTGCCGATTGGTTCCTCTCTGCAACTTCTTCCGGGCTGCAATGCCGTCTCTTCGACTTCTAGCTCTTGCTTTCTGCATCTATGTCACCCTCTCGGGACCTGCAGCAGCCGCTTCAGTTTCAGACGACGCAATGTTGCTTCTCAGCTTCAAGAGATCCTTATCCCTCCACCGTCTGTCCAACTGGACTGCCGCCACGAGCCACTGTTCCTGGTATGGCGTCACGTGCGGCGCTTCGTCCGACAGAATAGTCACTCTGAATCTAAGCACAGACTCGTGTGCCTCCGGCGGCGGATTCACTGGAACCCTACCGGCGTCGATTGGAAACCTTACTCAGCTTCGGATTTTATCTCTTGCTTGCTGCGGCTTGTCCGGAGAGATCCCGGAGAGTGTCGGAAACCTTCAACTCCTGGAGGTGTTGGAGCTGCAGAAGAACAACTTCTCGGCGACGATCCCCACCCAGATAAGCCAATTGAAGTCTCTTCGCCTCCTTAATTTGTCTTACAATTCGTTCTCTGGTCCACTACTGGATAAACTGATTGGTTATGAAAAATTAAGCGCCATTGATTTGTCAAATAATCAGCTTTCTAGTGGAATCATAATTGATAGAGCTAGTAATTGCAAGTTCTTGAGACACTTGAAGCTGTCCAATAACTTCCTGATCAACTCCATACCACCCGAAATCGGAAAATGTGTGAACTTGCAGACTCTACTGCTCGATGGCAACATTCTAGAAGGTCGAATTCCTCCAGAGATTGGTCGGATTCGTGAACTCCGTGTTCTAGATGTTTCTAGAAATAGCCTCACTGATCGGATTCCGAAAGAGCTATCAAACTGCAGGAAATTATCTATTTTAGTACTGACAAACTTGATGGAGTCTCAAAGTGACAGCTTGATGAACAGCCTTCGAGGCGAATTCAATGCCTTTGTCGGAGGTGTTCCATTCGAAGTCTTCCACCTCCCGAATTTGCAGATTGTTTGGGCTCCAAGGTCGAATCTTGGAGGGAGATTGCCAAGAAATTGGACTGATTCTTGCCCGCTTAGAGTACTCAATCTGGGTCAGAACTATCTTTCCGGCTCAATCCCTAGAAGTATCCAATCGTGCAAAAAAATCATCTTTTTGGATCTGGGTTCGAATAATTTGGTGGGTTATTTACCATCACAGCTCCAATTTCCTTGCATGGTGTTCTTCAATGTCAGCAGGAACAACTTAACTGGAGTTCTTCCAAGTTTTGAAGAAGGCAATTGCTATTCAAGTTTGATTGACCATTCCGATGTTTTAGCTGCAGAGAGTGTAAAGATTTGGGGGACAGAACATGGATTCAATGTAAGACGCAACCACCTCGGATTTTCGGTCTCACATGATTTTAGTTACAACAACTTTATCGGGTCTTTGCCGATGTTCAAGCTCGGCGATATGTTCAGTCCTTGTTCATACTGGTTGCTGCTGAACGATAACAAGTTCACTGGATCTTTTCGTACCCCGAACTGCAGTAATTTGATCGAGTTTTCAGTTAATGTGAGTAAAAATCAGCTGCAGGGTACTGCGTTTCTTGATTGTGAAACAATGGCAGAGCTCGAAGCGTCTCATAATTCGATTAACCGTCTGATTTTTCCAGAAATCGGTAATTTGTCGATGCTGCGTCTTCTTGATCTGCAAGGGAACAGCTTTTCAGGCGACATACCGTCGATACTCGGCGAATTATCGTCACTATTATATCTGGATCTTTCTCGGAATTCTCTGACTGGTCCGATTCCCGAAAGTTTGACAAAAATCTCAAGGCTTGAAACTTTGCGGCTCGATCACAACATGATCTCCGGCCAAATCCCGACGTCTTTTTCAGACCTTTCCAATCTAACGAATTTGGATTTGTCTTTCAACAACCTTAGTGGTCGGATTCCTCGTCTCCGACACCTCATCGGCTGTGGTTCCTTCAAAGGCAATTTTTTCTTGGATCCGTGCCTTGGCTCGTCCACATCTCCACCGATGAATCTCCCTGTCCCGCTCGAGGTCCATAAATCCAGGCCCCACTCGAGGTCCGTAAATCTCGTTGTTGTAGCGACAATCTCGGCTTCTGTTCTGCTGGGTTGTCTGTTAATCGTTGCTATAGCTCTGTTTTACCATCGTAGAAAGCATCGCAGTCCGAGAAGCAAACACTTGGTGACTTTTAGCGACGCTCCGCCCAATCTGACCTACGAAAGCGTCGTCAGAGCCACTGAAAATTTCAGCTTGAAGAACTTAATTGGGTCTGGCGGGTTTGGGTCGACTTACAGGGCGGAACTCGGTCCAGGGCTTCTTGTGGCCGTGAAGAAGCTCTCGGTGGGGAGATTCCACGGAATCAAGCAGTTCGATGCGGAGATTCAAACACTGGGAAGGATCCGTCACAGGAACCTCGTCACTCTGATCGGGTACTATGCAGGACCCGCCGAGATGTTCTTGATCTACAACTATCTCCCCGGAGGAAACCTCGAGACGTTCATCCACGAGCGGTTGGGGAAGAAAATCGAATGGTCAATGGTTCACAAGATCGCGCTCGACGTCGCTCAAGCTCTTGCGTACCTTCACTACTTCTGCAGGCCCAGGATCGTTCATCGGGACATCAAACCGAGCAATATTTTATTGGATAAGGAGCTCAATGCGTATTTGTCGGATTTCGGGCTCGCTCGGATCTTGGAGGTCTCTGAGACCCACGCCACAACCGACGTTGCAGGTACGTTTGGGTATGTGGCGCCGGAGTACGCTACTACATGTAGGGTTTCCAACAAGGCGGATGTGTATAGTTTTGGAGTCGTGCTATTAGAGCTCGTCTCGGGGAAGAAATCGCTTGATCCCTCGTTCTCTGACTGCGGAAATGGCTACAATATTGTTGCCTGGGCGAAGTTCTTGATCAGGGAGGGCCGCCACTCTGAGCTCTTCTCTCCGTATTTATGGAGCGGAGGTGGATCCCGGGAAAGTCTCGTAGGGATGTTGAAGCTCGCTTCAGTCTGTACGTCTGAGTCGCTCCCGATTCGGCCGTCAATGGATCAAGTCGTTCAGAGATTGAAACGGTTGAAACCCTAAACTGACAACCCGATTCGAATGGCGAGCGGAGGTGAAATCGCAGACTACGAAATTCAACAGAAAGGTTGGAATTTAGATTGTTCGTCGCATGTTTATGCAGGGATCTTTCGGAACGAAAAGACAATGTTTTCTTTTACGAGGATCAATCGATCATTCGTAAATCGTAAACTCGAGTTACGAAACCGTGTGGAATGGGATCTGCGTGAAGGTGAACGATCTATGAAGAAGAACATGTTCGACAAGAAAAGAAGTCGAAAAGAAGCACGATCGGGTGTTCCTCGTACAAAATTGCTTTTCCAAATTGAAATTCTTCAACTCCATTGTTTGATTTATGGAGAGAGAGAGGATTTATGGAGAGAGAGAGGCTTTGTTTGTTCAGATTATGATCCATCACAGTTTGTAATTCAGATAAGGGTAAATTGCTCAATTCATCATGTTGTTAAATGCACTTCCGTCTGTTTTGTGCATACGCATGTTTGAAATTAATGTTAAATGCACACTTATTTTAAACTGTTGTTTTGTATACCGTGATGTTTGAAGATGTTAAATGTACCAAGTATTATCTTTCCCACTCCATTTTTCATTAAAAGACACGTGACTGTCTTGTCTCCTCATTTTACAGACTTCATCACCGTGGTTCAAACCAATTGAATTTCAAAATCACGTGACTATCACGTGACGAGATCATATATGAAAGTAATAGTGAAGGTGAATGTGGTGTAAATAACAACAATTCCAAACATACGAGTATTCAAAATAAACATGTGGAGTGCATTTAACTAGGGCTGATCATGGGCGGGCCGGTCTGGTCCTGAAGGCAAGACCGAAATTTCGGTCTTGCCTTCTGGAGGACCGAGACCGACCTCAGCCAAAAAAGTCTGCCCGAGTCGGTCTTTCTTGACTCAGACCGGTCTCGGTCCTGGACCGAATCTACACAAAAAAAACTATGAATTCACGGTATTTTTTAGTAAAAGGCGAAAGAATAGTTCACCTCTCAAAGAAACACTATGAACTCACTATATTCTTTAGTAAATTTATCAAGATGCAGCTTTTATAGAGATAGAAAACCTCCAAAATCCACATTCCTTTCGGTGTGGTATTATAAAAATCTCAAATCCACATACATTCGGTCCGGACCGGTCCTAAACGGGCTTTCGAGAAAAAAGTCTGAGACCGACCTTGAAGAAGAAAAAAACGCCCGTTCGGTCTCGGACCGGTCTTGTCAGAAATTCGGTCCTACAGTCTTTTTTTATCACCCCTACATTTAACATCACGATATACAAAACAACTCTTTAAAACAAGTGGTTGCATTTAACATTACCCAAACATATGGGTGCAGTAGGACAATTATATTCTAGTCAATTTGATGCATGTTTTTGGCTCCATTTTTCGAATTTCTGCAGAAATCTCAGAGCAAAACTACAATTAACAAAGACATAATCGGTCGGTTTCTGTTTCTCCAAACAAAGACTAACGCGAAAGGGATTATACACTCGAAAAAACAAAAGAATGAAACGAACACAATGGTCTCCGACACGATACAATGAAGAACAGAACACACAATGTAGAAAAAACTGTTTTGAAGTTACTTCCTTTCTCTAATTATGGCAGAACCCGATCCGACACGACAGGTCATGGATCGGGGTTGTTCTGTCTGGCCTTGAGGACAAGTTCCTCCGTCGTGGTTCCGATGATATCATTGGCATGTTTCAGACTCACACATGAATATCTTCCTATACTGTCCTGCAACATTGAAACACAGCATACCCAATATTTTCTGTCAATTTTCGCGTAAAATTTAACCGATTTTCTACAGAAAGGCATAAATCACTAAACTTTTAATTTCACCAACCATAACCAAAATAAAAATGATTAGAAAAAAAAGAGAGATATAAGTCTAACCTGAGCAATAATGCCCAATTTCATCAATTTGTACACCGCATCATCCACATCGAAGTTACAGCTCTCGTTAAACTCTTCTTTGATCAGATCCTCGCACCGAATATCCAAATCCTTAACCACAAAACAAATAAATTAGTTTGACGGATCGGGTCTAACGAATCCAGAAGACAAAGGTCAAATTCCAACACTGACCTGTCGGGTAGCTTTGCCCTGTTCCATCAGTATAAAGTATGCTATTATAACTTCTTTCACCTGCCAAGAATGCCAAACGAAATGAACAATACAGTTTCTGCATTTCATGGGCAAAGCCGAGATTTTTTTCTCAAGAAATTGGCAATGGAGTATAAGTGTATATGAAACATACTTCCTGTTGAATCACATCATCACATAAATGTAGAAGAGTCCCCTTTCCACTATCCAGTTGCTTGTCGTACATGGACTGAGTTATCAAATTCTGATAAGCAGACAAATTCGCCTGGAACCTGAAACCCCCAATCAAAAAGACATTATTTTTCTCTTTTAAAAACATTATTTTTCCAATCAAACCTAATAAAAATGATATTTTTAGAAGAAAAAGGACAGAAATTTACGTGAAGTATGTCTTGGCGCAGTAACCGATCACTGTGGAAACAACAGCAAAGATGACAAAAGGGTCGGCTGAAGGCATTTCGAGAGAACTAAAAACAGCAGCCTGCAGCATGCATGGCATAGTTTTATGAATCGGGCGAGCTTTTATGCATATGGCACGTTCACCAAATAATTGAATAACTTACCAGACCAACTACAGCAGAAGCCAAAAATTTGACCCAATCCATTGGGGTTAATCCGGGATTTTTCTTTTCAGGCTGAAATTTAAAAAAAAAAAAACAAAAAAAAACATTTAGGTTTAAGAGGAACTCATGACAAATGAACTAAGACATGAACCATTTTGTTTTTTTTTGACTTACAAGAACTATTTCCAAGTCTGCCATGGGAATATTTTTGAAGTGCTTCACAAATATTCCTCGTTCTTGTTTTGTTTTTGTACTTGCTCGCCTGAAAAGAGGCAACTCACTTTCATATCGGTTTATAATCTTTACATATATATATTCCGAACTCTTCTCTCTCAAGTAGGGTTGTTGATGGTTAGGGTATGGTCAGGGTATGACAAATACCATAATCATACCATATTTTTAAACCACATACCATAACCATAACCATAACCATAACCATTATAGGTATAATTTTCAATACCATAACCATTAAAATAACCGTGATTTTTAACGATGGTTTTACCCGTATACCCATATTCATTCCACACATGTAATATAATAAAAGATCAAAAAATTTATTTTAAAAAATACATCAATCTATATTACCATCGTTGGACTTTGGGGCCTTTAATCTTCAACAATTTCAAATTTTCAATTATATAATTTATATTTAGTATATTATATAAATTAGTTTATTAATAATAAATAAATATTATATTTATATAATAACCATGGGTATAACTCAAATACCATAACCATTATGGGTAGAAAATTCATCACCATAACCGCACCGCACAATAATGGTACGGTTACCATATTAAACAGTAACGGTTATAACCATGGTTATGTGTTTTTCACCGCACCATTGCCGGCCCTACTCTCAAGTCTCATGGATATATGTTGCACTCAAATCAAACAAGTAAAGGTGGAGGGTACCTGTAAACGACAATTATTCTATCGAAGGTTGGTTCTTGAATAGTGATCCTACCCAGGATATTGCGGAAGCTATTCAATCAAAACACAGACATGAATAATTACGATAGCATATAAATGAAACAGAATTAAACGAGCAGGCTAGAAATTTTGTATGATCACCTCAGTTCCATATTTTCAAGGCGGATACGTTCAACAGTTAACTCTTCCTCCACGTCTAAAATAATCTCATCATCCTTTTTGGGGTCTTGGGTCTTCTTCTTTCTTTTCGAGGACCTTCTAAATCTGGACACAATCCTTTCAATCCTGCATCGAAGAAAAAAATAATTTTTAAAAATAATTTTATCTTCTTATCTTGTAAAAAAATAAAAAATACTAACCCGGTGATTTTCAAAATAAATGCCCATATACGTGAAATGAGCATATCCACTTTCTCCATGATGAAGAAATCTGTTGTTCGATCAATCCCAATTCCACGCCTAAAAATTACGTACTTTTCAAGGAAGAGGAAAAATAGATTATTGAAAACATAGGCCTTACCATCCAAATGCAAGATATAGTCAGAAATAAAGGCAATAGTTGCATCAGCTGAAAAGGAAAGATATACCTTATCTGAAAAATCGGGAAGGTCCTCACGTGGATGTTCTGGATGTTCTTCAAAGAATCTTTTCAGGACACTCTTGTCAAGCTGATTCACAAAAATATACATGTTCAGATCATAGAGTATAATAAGATCATAAATTATAAAATCTTCACAGATTATGACACTTCTGTGTAGTGTATATGTGACGAACAATGATTATATGTAGGGTTGATAAAAAAAGACTGTTGGACCGAATTCCCGACAAAACCGGCCCGACTAGGACCGAGACCGAGCGGTTTTTTTTTATCAAGATCGGTCTCGGATTTTTTCTCTTCCCGAAAGCCCGTTTAGGACCAGTCCGGACCGAAGGAAGGTGAATTTGAAATTTTCATAATACCACACCGAAAGGAATGTGGATTTTGAAGGTTTCTATCTCTATAAAAGCTACATCCTGATAAATTTACTAAAGAATACTATGAGTTCATAGTTATTTTTGTAGAGGCGAACTATTCTTTCGCCTTTTACTAAAGAATACAGTGACTTCAATAGTTTTTTTTTCTGGGGTGCGGATTCGGTCCAAGACCGAGACCGGCCCGAGTCAAGAAAGACCGACTCGGGCGGGCTTTTTTGGCCGAGGTCGGTCCTCCAGAAGGCAAGACCGAAATTTCGGTCTCGGTCATGCCTCAGGACCGGACTGGCCTGCCCATGATCAGCCCTAATTATATGCATAATCAAATATCCATACCTTGGATTCATCAACGGTAATAGGTAGGTTTAGAAGGTATTGACCCGAAAGTGCAACATCGATCTCCTCATCTGAAGCAATCTTGAAATTGCTCTTATCCATAACCTGCAATCAGTATCTCGTAATATAGTGAGCATTGAAAATAATATCTACTAAGTTCTTCGAGCATTTTACTGATATATATATCAAGCTAATCAGTTTCTGTGGACTGTGGTGATACCTGAAATAAGTAAGTGAGGAAATTCTGTTCAAGAACGTCAATTTCCTTAGGAGATAGGTGCTGCTGCTCCAATTTCTGAGCCCCGTGTACAGGGTCAAAGAGAGAATACAATTGCTGCAAGTGCAAAAATTATCATAGAAAATACATATTAAGACTAGAAAGTAAATTTTAATACTATTATACTACTTTAATAAGTGGGTTTCTAACGCATGAAATAAAGAAGGATACCATCAAATCTTCAAATTGTAGGAGATACCAAGCTCGAATGGTGTATTCAACTCGCTTGCAAAGCTTCAAAAATTCAGCACGGTCAGTGCTGCGCTCTGCAAAACGCCATCAGAGGAGTCCCAATCAATAATCAAAGTTAGTGGCTGCCAAAAGTTTCAAACTTATGGAAATAGCTTCGGAATAGACAGAAAATTATCAAAATTTATCGGTTTCTCTGGTGATACTCATCGTAATGCCAACATCAAATTTCCAGAACTAACTAAAAAAGAGCAAACTTTATGCAGGTGGGTGAGGCTAAAGAAATGAATTTGATTCCCAACACCACCAAGCAGCATAAGTTCATGAAACAATCCAAAACAATTTGAGTTACAGCTGCAGTAGTCTACTCTAGATATTCTATATACAGGCAGAATTCGAGCTTCGAAGCTTTCCAGCATAATGAAATCTAGCTTATACAAGTCAGAGCTATGGAGAAAGCTTAATAAGCAGCCAAAAACCTTCAATTAAAAAACAGTTGAAACTTTAGGAGGAAATTAAGAGCATACCAATTAGATTAGCCAAGGTCATGATGATCTTGGGCTTAATGATAGGGATGACGGATTCGCGCTCCAGACGAATCACCTCTTTCTTCTTCTTGTCCGCCATAGTTGACCTAGTGACAGTTACCGATAATGACGAGAGTGGGTTAAAATAAATAGGGAAGCTGCAGCAGAGGCGAAACTGAATTAGGGCAGATTCGAAAGATCAAATGGAGGATTTGGAAGATGAAGGCAATTGATTCGTGTCAATGCAGAGACTCAAGTCACGGGCGGGAAGTAATGCTTTGCTTTGCCTTGCCTTGCCGACAAGAGAACTAAGAATGTATTGTAACTGACGACAGTCGAAAGAACAGAGAATAGGAAAAATATTTAACTGGCCCGCGGTGAAGTTTTGGTTCCGATTCATCCGCTCTTATCTTATCCTTTCCTTTTTGTATTAACTAATTATTATTAATTATATATGACGGTTACATTAATTTTCAGTTTAATTTAAGACTGACTTAATTATTATTTATAGTACCACCAAAACAAAATTATTTATCCACACAACTCTAAAAATTATAGATAGCAAAAAAAAATTTAAAAAAATTTTAATTAATAAAGTTTGGACTTTGGATAACTTTTACATTATTAGTTAACCCTATATTATATTCTTTTCTTAAATGCTTTCAAATTCTAATAATGGGAAAATAGTCTTAATGCACTCATATGTTTACTCATCTTGTTATTTGCACCACCCATGTAGTTTTTTGCACTTATATGTTTGAACGTGTTGTTAAATGCATCAACAGCTAACTATCCATTCATTTTTGTCGTTAAATATTTCAAATTGACAATTTCATACTCTTGTTCATCTTCATACCATCTTGAACACTTAATTCACCTCCAAAATACATATTTGGTTTCAAATTCAACTCATAAATGCAAATTTGGGTTGAATTCAAACTCAAATATAAATTCAATCAAAATATGTATTTTGGAGTTGAATTCGAACCCAAAAAATGCATATTTGAGTTTGAATACAATCTCAAAATGTAGTTTTGTGTAGAATTAAAACTCAAAATTGCATTTTAAAATTGAATTTAGTGTTAAAAATGATACGAAGAAGAATAAAATGGTAAAACTATCATTTTGACATATTTAACGGTAAAAGTGAACGGATAGTTAACAGTTGAGACATTTAACAATTTTTTATAATTTAAGTGTATACAGAACTAACACTTTCAAACATGTTGACGCATTTAACAACAACAGTCAAACATTTAGGTGCATTGAAGCTATTTAACCTTTAATAATTGAACAAACTAATTTTTTTTATTATATTTAAAATACAAGTCTTAGGATTGGTACGACATCTTTAGATTCATAATATTGATATATAATATAAAAAAAAAACATATTTTAATATATATATATTTTTTTTTACCCATAATATAGTTGGTCGATATATAGATAACTCGTTGTGACACTCATAATATATTATATATAGGTTAATTTGTTAGCAAAGTTATGGCAAAAAAAAAAAAATTGTTAGCATAGTTTAGGGGAAATAATTGAATAAGATATACGTGAAGGGGGACATTTGAATTGTTCATAGTTCAAGGATCCGGTCAACCCAGGTCAATAGAATCGGTTTCCACTTTCAATTCTATCATCTATGAACCGCTGGCGGCTCACCCCAAGGACCCAAGGTTGTGCTCCTCCAGCCCACCGCGCTTTCAAATAGCCCACACCCACTAGGCCGCCGTGAGCAGCCGCTATAGGCCATCAGTAGCTCCTTGCCGTGGTTAATTCGATCGTTTTCTCTCCATAGCTCCACCTGATACCTCTGTCAACATGGCTTCTGCGTCGCCCACCCAGAGCAACAGCGGCACGTCCACCGCCGCTGGGTTCACGGGAGGACATCGAGCGAGCACTCCGCCAAAGTCGCTTCGCGGCCTCAACAAGCCCAAGTGCATACAGTGTGGCAATGTCGCTCGCTCCAGGTAATTGATCTTTGTGCTTCTTTAATTCTCGTCGTTATTGTGTTCCTCGGTTTGGGGTTTCCGTGGTGTTAGGGTAATTCGTGTACGTTCAGTGGTAATACATGGCCGTATGGCTCCGCGATTAAACTTCTCTTGTTAAACTGTTCTAATTACTTTCTACATGAAGTAAAGATCAATGGTGGTTTATGGTGTTATTAAGAAGTATTGACTGTGTTAGATCTGGAATTCCATGGTGTACTCAAGATGGATAATTACTCAAATATGCTTCAGTGATTTGGAAATCTTGAATCTAAATTACGTTAGGCTTAGGCAGCTCGATTTGTTTTCAATAGTCTTATTTTATGTACTCAAGTCTCAAATGCTTATGCAGGTGCCCCTATCAGTCGTGCAAGAGTTGTTGCTCCAAAGCTCAAAATCCTTGTTATATTCATGGTATTGACCTTTCTATCCATGTACAAATCCAATCACTTATAAAGACCTTTGATGCTCAATCTCTTCTTGGTTTGAGTTGCAGTGTTTTTTTAAGAACTCATCAGTGTTCTTTTTCAAAATTGATTTCTTTCAGCAGCGGTAATTGTACTATTGCAGAATGGGCCATTTAGAAAGCGTGTTTAGTCAATATTTTCCGTTGTGGTGGAAATGTTTTTTCTTTTATACTTTTGAAGGATAGAATAGCTCTAATTTCTCAATCCATATGCAGTATTGAAAGCCAATGCAAATTTATCCGACAAGGCAGCTGCTTCAAGCCCTCCTTTATCCACTGAACCATCGACACCTGGGTAAGTTGAGATTTAGCAACATCATCATCATCATCTCTGTTGCTGTGGAAGTCAATTTGTAGAATATATAAATTTGTCCAGTGGAAATAATTTGCATAGTGGATGGTTTTCTATCGAGCACCTATTACGGATTAGTAAAGTTTCTTTATCTAAATCTCAGTTAAGTATATAAGCTACAGCATAATTTTCTGTTACAAGTTCGTCTTCTGCTGTTATTGTGATTAGCTTTTGTATAATTACTGGATTTGCTATCGAATTCCTCGAGTTTTTGTGTACTGCTAAATGCTAAAACAATCTCCATTTTTTCTGGATATTTTTCCAGGACTTCACATAGATCAGTGTCTCTTCGTCAACTCTCCAGTAGTTTTTCCCAGTTCAGCAATGTGCAGATGCCAATACGTTCTAAGAAGCCCTTAACTCGAAAGGTATAATATAGACTCTTTCCCTAGTGTCACAGGCTTGGATAATTGGCTGGTCCGTGACACTAGCTTCCATTGTTGAATCATGAATCCATTCTATTATTTTTTTTCCAGGATGCTGCAGCTATAAACGAATGGAGATTCGCAAAATTCAAGGAGTTCCAAGACAGAAACGTAGAAATTGAAAACGAGGCTTTTGATCGGTACTTGCAGAACATTAACCTTCTAGAAGAGGTCTTCTCTGTCAAATCTTTCCCTAAAGACAGGTTCTCTGCAACAAACCCTGATTCCTCTGAGGGCAATGGGACGATGATCCAGGAGATGAAACTTAGGTTAAGATCAAACCGAGCAAGGAGAGAAAACCTCAGAAAGAGAATCCAGAACACTGTTGATGAAGGACTGAAGAAGCTTAGAAAACAGGAAGCAGCAAGTGCTGATGTTGTAGAGGATTCAAATGCCCTCCTCCATGGAAGAGTGAAGTTGAAAGGTTGGAATGCAGAAAGGGTTTCAATTTTTGCTGATCTTAACGATAAGCTAAACAAAGCACGGAATGAAGAGGATTTGAAAGCTTGTTTGGAGTTGAAGGCAAAGCTGCATAGACCACAGACTGTAACTGAGGGTGGAGAAATGGATGAATCTATGTCGGTGAATGATCGAGGGATCGATCAGGAATCAGTGTTTTGTCCCACAAAGATGTTTAGCTGTGCTGAAATTGATCAAGAAGTTATAAACTGCGTAGAAGCACATTTTTCCTCTTTGGAGGAGATAGAAGACCTGTAAGCAAAGTTCATGTCTTTTTTGTACTAGTTGTATAATTGGCCTCGTTGGAATATATATGGATCTATATGTATGGCATATTTTGGTGATCAATTGAAACTTTATCTGTCTTATGTTGTTTTATATAGGTCGAACTTTTTAGTTGCTTCTAGCGGTAAAGAGTAGTAGGCTAGGTTCTAATTCTAAACGTATAAATTCAAATTGATCAAGCAAGCCGTCTTAGCTCAGCTGGTAGAGCGCATGGCTTTTAACCATGTGGTCGTGGGTTCGATTCCCACAGACGGCGGTTATATAGGGTTTTTTCGGTCTTTTGTCAAAACTTCCAAATCAGTTCAATTTTCTCCACCTTATTTTTATTTAGTTATATAAATAAATCTAAATGTCCGAATCGTCGAGGGGCGTCAACAATACGAACTGTCACGTATAATCACGCAGCACGAGGAGCCTCTTCCAATAAATATCGAAATCTGCAACTTCCATATCGAAGATCAATTGCTGCCGCCGCTCTTGGCAGTTCACAGCCATGGAGAACTCGCGGCAGTCTCTGATCCCTAGCTTCCTCTACACATCTTCCTCCTCCAGGACCGTGGCTTTGGAGAAACTGCTTGGCTCGAGCTTCAGCGCATTTGCTCCCTCACCGGCACCGACGTTGGACAGTTCACCTGCCGATAATCAGCCAGGCTTCTTGGCTCCAGCTCCGAGCGAGCCGAGGAAGAAAGTCGAGATGTATTCGTCGGAATTCTATGCCGCGTGTACAGCTGGTGGAGTTCTTAGTTGTGGCCTTACTCACATGGCCGTCACTCCTCTTGATCTCGTCAAATGCAACATGCAGGTTAGGTTTCGTAGATCTGCCATTTCGTTGCTTGCTATTGCTAATAGCTGTACTAGTGATTTAGATCTGCTACTGTTATTATTTCAGTTCTTTTTGTACTTAGATTTTGCTGGATTGAGCCTCGTACTTGAATTTTGCAGTAGTTATAGTAGTCGTCTCTCCAAGAGTCTATAGATGTCTGCTGACCTTAAGCACCTTACTTGTTGTTTATTGTTTGTTTCTGACCATTTTTACTGGTGTTCGATATTGAAACACGAGGTGTTGGCTCCTGATTCAGTAGAGTTGAGCTCCTGCCACTGCTAACGTCATCTACAATTCTTGTATTCGTTACAGTTTCGAAGATTATGCTTTCTCTGATTTTTTTCCACGTGTTAGATATAACGCAGAATGCCTAAACATTTTCAAATTCATATGATGATTTTGTTGCCATAATCTGAATTCTGTCGACAAACTTGAGCATTTTGAATTCATGACATGTGTCCAGCAGATATCACCATTCTCATAAGTTTATCTCGTTATGATTATTTTTGCTCGAAGTGAGAGCTAAGCTTTATTAAACTATAGTAATATATTACTATTTTGAACCTCCGTTATTAGGATTGTTAGTTAAGGCATCTTATTGGATTTTCTTAGATTGACCCCGCAAAATACAAGAGCATCTCCTCTGGTTTTGGAGTTTTGCTCAAGGAGCAGGGAGTGAGAGGGTTTTTCAGGGGGTGGATACCGACTCTGCTTGGATATAGTGCTCAAGGTGCATGCAAATTCGGGTTCTACGAGTTTTTCAAGAAGTACTACTCCGACATTGCTGGACCAGAGTTTGCATCGAAGTACAAAACTTTGATATACCTTGCTGGATCTGCATCTGCTGAGGTGATTGCTGATATTGCGCTTTGCCCATTCGAGGCTGTGAAGGTTCGTGTCCAGACACAGCCTGGTTTTGCAAAGGGTTTATCTGATGGGCTTCCCAAATTCGTAAAATCTGAAGGAGCCCTTGGGTATGCTATTGCTTACCAATGACTGTATTGTGTTATTTCTTATCAAGTAGTTAAGATCTTCACTCAAGTAATTCTCTAAAAAAACTGAATCATTACAGGTTGTACAAAGGCATTGTTCCTCTCTGGGGTCGTCAGATTCCTTGTAAGTTCTAACATCTGCAATCCTTATTTATCTATTTATGAATCCATGATTTGTCTCAGTGGATAGATATTGCATTAGACTAGTGTAATATTAAGCTTTAGATAATTGCTCCTTCTGGTGGTGGCACCATATCAATCTTTCGTGTTCTTGACTAAAAATTGTTAACTAAATAAATCTGATTTAGGTTGCTATTCATTATTCAACTTTAATTGCCCTTACTCTTGTTCTCTTGTCCATTTTGCTTTGCTATGTTATTATAGAGGCTGATCAGGGGACTATTATTATCCTATGCATTAGATACCATGATGAAGTTTGCTTCCTTTGAAACCATCGTGGAGCAAATCTACAAGCACGCAATTCCAACCCCGAAAGACAAGTGCAGCAAATCTCTTCAGCTCAGTGTGAGCTTTGCGGGTGGATATGTGGCAGGAGTCTTGTGTGCCATCGTGTCTCATCCTGCAGACAACCTTGTCTCTTTCCTCAACAACGCCAAAGGGGCTACCGTTGGTGATGTAAGTGGTCAAACCTAAGTAAATCAAGATTGGTTTCTTGCTCCTACAACAAAAAAAAATTACTTCTCCCTCCCATTGTGTAGGCTGTTAAGAGGCTCGGTATGTGGGGACTCTTCACCCGTGGCCTCCCTCTCCGCATTGTCATGATTGGAACCTTGACCGGAGCTCAGTGGGGAATATATGACTCTTTCAAAGTCTTGGTTGGACTGTAAGTTCTAAACCTCTAAGTGAATACTCTATGTGATTCTGTATTGCTTGGTTTTTAACGTTAAATTCCTTCACATTTTAGGCCTACAACGGGGGGTGGTGTTGCTCCAGCTGCCGCCCCTGTTGCTACAGAATCCGATAAGAAAGTTTGTCCCAAATAAGAAACTTCTGTGATCTTTCCTAGGAATTTTGTTGTAGGTTACCTTAGTTACTGTGATCTGTTAATAGTTGGGTTAGGACCGTTAGGTTAGGTTAGGTTAGGTTAGGTTTAAGTGACGAATTTAATCCGAAATCGGAATGCGGCTTACCCTGTAAGAAAAAGGTGGAAGAGAACAGGTGTGAAGAGTATAGTACGGTAAACTGTCCTTTTTACTTTCTCTTTCCTTTCTTCAGTTCATTTGTTATGCCCTTTTGATGTGGATGGCCTATTCATTATCCTCTTTTCTCCATTAGCTTCAATTTCTGGTGGGAAAATTAGTAGTGCCCTTTTCACTTTGATCTTACTGAACTTGCATCCTGAACTTCTAAAATTGAAGCAGTTCAGTCTTGCATTTTCAAAAGTTTCGCCAATGTTATATATAGTAATTTGAAAGGAACAAGGGAAGGGGTAATGCCCAAAGCACAACGGTCGAAAGAGTGAAAGGAGCATTGTAGCAATTTTAGACGTTTGCGGTGCAATTATGTACATCGTACTTTCACATATATAAAGAGACTGGCACGGGCAATAATTTGGCGTGTGGATCTGCGACAGTAGTCATCTATAGCGCCAGGCGGCCAAACCGATGGCGCCTGAATCAGAGAAGTTTCGACAGTGGACGCTTGAACCTGAATCAGAGAAGTTTCGACAGTGGACGCTTGAATCAGCTATTTACCACGTAGACGATGGCGGATACGAGAAGCCAAGAACCGGAATTGGAAGGAGAGTGCGTGTTGCCTTCGAAGCGGAAGTGAGATCTTGCCGCCGTCACTGCTGAAGACGGTGGTGGTGAGCTACCGAGCAAAGCTGTCAAGAATGGCGCATTCTACATCGCCGGAGACTCTAAGAACGTCAAATCAACGCAAGGAGGAGACAATGTGAACGGTCAAGGGAATAATCGGGTTCCAGAAGCATCTAATACAGAGGAAGCTGGATTAGTCGAAGGTGTGGAAGAAGATGAAGAAGACGATGAGTATGGGGATGAAGAAGACGATGATGAGGATGAAGAAATACCGCTGGAGTTAAAGATGAAGGGGATCCTGAAGGATGACAAAGGGAAAATGATTGCTGAAGATGACAATGACGATGCTGATCTAAGTGATGGCGGTGAGTCTGGATCTGATACCAACAGTGATAGATCAGACGACCCTCTTGCAGAAGTCGATTTAGACAACATTTTGCCTTCCAGGACTCGGAGGTGGTGATCGAAGGAGCTCTGGTCATGGAGGCGACAGTAATGTATGACTCCGGTAAGTTGTTAAAGGTTAGTCCAAAATCCATAGATTGAACTAGCTATATAGCAGAATATTCTGGTAGTGTATTTTGTTTAGACTGGAAACTGCATTTGGCATTGATGAATGCATCTGGAATCTTGCCTGCTTCAACAGTTTGAACTTCACAAAAATTTCCTCCAGTTAATTTTGATTGCGGACTTCAATTCCCATGTACATTCAAATTGTTTGCTCTGAGAAAGAACAGAGACATTCTATGGATATCTACATCAACCATATAGATAATAGATTCCAATACTGTACTAGAACCCAAGACTAAACCGGTTCAACCAAACCATGGACAACTCCCTTGGTCAATGGGTTAGAAAGTAACTCAGACCCTAACTTAGTGCCACGTCAGATTTGATTGTCATTTCAAAATGAGTATAACTTCAATTTTACGGAAGTATCAAGTCAATAGAATGAGTTTGGGGACAAAATCAACTAATTTTATGTAAGATTAAGCACCAAATCAAGCCATCCAAAACTGATGAGCCTTAAAGTTTATTAAGGCTGAAGGCATGGACAATGATTATCTTCTCTTGTTACAGGTTTAGGGTTCATGCAAGTTGTTCTAAGCAGATGAAATTGATCGATTCAAAAATACGAAAGAAGAACCATCTAACGTGAGTGAGGCTTCTACGACCGATAAATAAGCAGATAGTATACTAAATTGTAAGAGAAAGACTTTGACTTCATAATTGGATTCACAACTTACTAGCGCTTCTTCTTGCTGGATTTGGATGGAGAGGTGATGAGGTGGATGAAGAGAACGATGATGCTGATCACTGAAATTAGGGCTCCGTACTTCGCAAGCAACCTCTGCAGTTACATAAACAAGACAAAAGGGTTTGGAGATACAGTAAGAAAACTAATGAGGAAAGGAAAATGTAATATTAGGTATAAAACATCGGTTGTTCATATTTCTAGGTTAGAAATGATTCCATACCTTCGCCTGTAAATTGGATCCATGATAAATGAAAGTCCATGCAAAAACACATGAGCATAAGCGTTATTACATGAATGTGTGGAGAAGTGGCCTAACAACATGGAATAGTTTTGAGTAAAACTTGATATGAAACGAAATTCAGTAACCTACCCACTCAAGCTTATTCACAGGAGGTCTATCTGCAAGTACATCGAGAGGGAACAATGGAGTAGAATACGCCACCTGAAAGATGGTAACTATATAGATGGAGCCATGGGGTAAATGTAAATCAAAGACGGTAACTATATAGTAGATAGAGCCACCTGCAAATCAGATTTTGTTGGGATGCGGAAGGTAACGATAGCTCGTGCCCCATAAAACAATCCCTTTTCTTTAGCCTCCAATTCAAAAGAGTGCGATAGAAGCGCCCCGCTGCAGCTCATAAATTTCAAAATGATCAACTAACCAACTCCGGTGTGGATAAGAAAGATGGGTCTCCTGCTCGTCAAAGGAAATTACACTGATTAAAAAGCATCACTCACCCATCAAGCCTTTCCCATGACCGGGTTGTGTTTCCATTGACGATATCAAATTTTTCCTGGGGCCAGCTATCATCATTAATAGCTACATCGTATGCAGTTCTGCAAAGATATCATAATAGGCTCAGTTATTGTACTTTGAAATTCCTCTTGAGATCAAATCAGAATATTAACAATAACTCAAACTCTCTTGAAGATTCTCCAACATATAGATAAACACTAATCGATACGAGTCAGTAGAGATGATGTTAATAGTTCCACATCAACACAAAATTTCGAATCTGTAACTCATATAAAATTATTTGTTGATAAAATGATTGAGGTAAGGTTCAATAGAGGATCGAAAATCCAAATTGATTTTGTTCATACTGTAATATTCAGTATCAAAGGCATGAGACGATTAAAGAAAAGCATAAGATCTTTCATGATATGCTCCATTTTCAATAGCTACGCAATAATTTATTGTGCGAGAAAAAATGGTCTTCTGAAACAAATGGGAGAAAGAAAATACAGTGAATGAAAATTGTCAAGGATATCAATCCAAACAAATGATTGAGGTAAGGTTCAATAGAGGATCGAAAATCCAAATTGATTTTGTTCATACTGTAATATTCAGTATCAAAGGCATGAGACGATTAAAGAAAAGCATAAGATCTTTCATGATATGCTCCATTTTCAATAGCTACGCAATAATTTATTGTGCGAGAAAAAATGGTCTTCTGAAACAAATGGGAGAAAGAAAATACAGTGAATGAAAATTGTCAAGGATATCAATCCAAACTGCGCATGCAAGGTGAAAATCATGGATTTTTGCTTAGGAGGTGCTAACGTTGTACAATCGGCATTTGACTCACCAAAATCTCTAGCATAATAATTTCTCCAGTGTATTCCCCAGTTCATCACAATGCAAATTCCACACTTGACAGTAACCCAATCACCGTTATTAAGTAAGAGACAGACGATTTAACTATGCAGAATTCCAAAACATAATAGATATCAATTAAACATGCAGCAGTTCAGCCCCAATAAGCATTAATCATGATTCAATTATATCAAAGCAAGGTGTCTACTTATTAACGTAAGCATGCAGGAGCAGGAGCAGATCTATAGTGACAATTATTCGAGAAGCAGGATTCAGGCAAGGGAATTGAAGCAGGAGAGAGGATCGTATGACGGTATGAGGTCAACTCACGCTGATCCTTGATTGTAGATATCGATGGAGACAGAGACACGTTCCGCGCCGGATTTCAGCCGATTGAGGGACGCTTTCTTGTGAGCGACGATGAACGGCACGTCGGAGCTGCCGAGGCACGCCGATGCGAACAGAAGAGTGAGCAGCACGGAAATTACTGACCTGGAGACGGTAGACGCCATTATTGCTGGTGAGCTGCTTTGGAAATGTCGTTTTGAAGGTCCCGTGGTGGGATTTTATATCGAAGCCTGTGGTGCCGCGGTGGTGAGGACGTGAGGCCACAAAGTTCGTCCATATTTTGTAAATTATATATATATACAAATCACTATTTAATTCTAAATATAAAAATAATATCAATTTCTAAGGAAAATTGAATATATATTCTAAGTTGCTCTCAAAATGTCACATTTTTTAAAAAAAAGTTTAGTAATTTTATAATAATGCTCCCATTGCTAATTCTAAAGTTGCCATTTCATGTAAGTTTAGCGCATGATAGGCTTGTTCATGAACCGGTTCGATCCCAAATCGGTTATGAACTGAACTGATCTGATTTGTAAAAAATCAGTATTTTTTATGTTTTTAAAAAAATTAGGTAAAAATAACTGGTATGGTTCGAATTGGTCTAGTCTGTTTTTTTTAATAACAATTTGGTTAGGAAATAATATAGTTCAAACCGACTGAAAATCATGTCCAACACATTGAATCAACTGAAAAAACACTGAACCAACTGAAAAACACACCGAATTGACTGAAAAATACACTTAACCGACTTAAAATTTGTTCTAAAACCACCTAAAATCCTGTCCAACAACAACATACGAGAGTTCAATACATCTCTAGGTTTGTTTTATTGAAAACATATTTAGGTTTGGTTTAATTTCAGATTGGTTTGGTGTATTTTGCTTCAAACTGGTTCTAAAATTATATAGGTTTAAAGTGGTTTGATTTAAATTTAAGTATAAACCAATATAAAAAAAATGAGGTGATTCGAACTGAATTGAAACTACTATTTTGAACTGATCTACTTGAAATCTAAAAAATTGCTCTGATTTTGAAACTAGTCCAATCGAACCGGTTCAAACCAGACCAGTATCATATCAGTTCCGTTGCGCTGAATCGATTTATATGAACAAGCCTAGCGCATGACCATACACAGACTGATGCGACTTTGAGAAACAGGAGAAGGAGAACAACACAATATTTTAAGTACACACGATCTTATTATTACCATGTAACAAAAGTTAATAATTTAAACTAAAAATTAGCATTGTTAAACATAATTAACTAATTAAATTACAACAAAATAAGCAAATAGTCACATTATTAAACGTAAATAAAAATTAAACAATATTTAAAACATAAATAATCAAAAATACTATATATTGAACGAATATAAATACCAAAAAATATATTTAATTCGGTATAAAAAGAACCTTATGAATATATTCTGCATAGCTTTATTATTATGATGGTAATATCTATGAAAAATTCAGGTCCAATCCCTTAAAACATTACACATTACAATAATAAAACGACATGTCCAAACCCTAACTAATTAATAATGCCAAGCGGTTGATCCATCTCTTTACTTCTTATCTACCCCACATCATAAATTCTTCCATGGATGATGGACAACTTGTTACACGATTTTCTCCATTTGTTTTTTTAACTCCACGTGGACCTCGACACGTGTACTTCCTAACATGCATCCCTGTCCTATTATTATTAGTGTTTGTTCATTTGATATTTATTCGCAGGAGGATGACACGTGGACTAGCCTATTGGTGGACGATAGGGTTAGGGCTAAGTAGCAGAAAAAAGCCACGTAGGATAGGATGACAGAAACCAACTGTCTGTTGCAGAAGCTTGGGACTTGGTCGCACACCGGAAACCACCCTACCCTTGGCTCGCCGTACCGGCCGATGTATCCGACGGCTGTGGCGGCGGCACATCCCGACATTGAAAATACCGTCATCACCTGAAAGGATGAACTTAGGTTTTGGGATGGTGGGATCGGATGCACTACTAAATAAAAATAAATTAGTTTATATTCTTACTTGAGTTATTGATATAAAATTATATTTTATTAATTTCATCTAATTTGATATTAAATAGTGATCGTGTCAACTAGTAAATCACACAAAAAAAAATCAATATTTATATACAAAATTATACACGTTTGCGAAATTAATTTACTTAATTTTTAAAAATATTAATTAGCAATTTAATATGCGTGTATTTTCTACGTATCAGCTAGCAAGTCACAAAATTTTCTAATTTCCAGCTACCGAATTATATATAAACTATTGAAAAATGTAGTTTGCAAATTATATTTCTCAAAAGTTCAACTAGTAATTTAATACATCCCTAATCACACATTTTAGTAGTTAATTTTGAATTTATTAGTCAATAATTACTTACCAAATCGTGTAAAAGGAGTATGAAGTAATTTTTGATGCTGGATTTGGTGCAGCTGAGGAAGTAAAGAGCGAGTAGTGACAGTATGGAGAATGTACACACTACTGAGTCCACACCCAATAAGAACCTAACATACAAAAATAAATTTAACGCATTTATTATCATACATATATATATATATATATAATAAATCATTTAATTATAAATAATAAAATCAAGCCAAGTCTAGAATTTAGAGAAAAGTCACTTTAAGATCGAGACTGACCCGAGTCAAGTAAAATCGACTCATACGTTTTTTTTAAAAAAATAAATCTGGGCTCAGGCTAGGGCCGGCAATGGTGCGGTGAAAAACTCATAACCATGGTTATAACCGTTACTGTTTAATATGGTTAACCGTACCATTATGGTGCGGTGCGGTTATGGTGATGAATTTTCTACCTATAATGGTTATGGTTATGGTATTTGAGTTATACCCATTGTTATTATATATATATAATATTTATTTATTATTAATAAACTAATTTATATAATATACTAAATATTAATTATATAATTGAAAGTTGGAGAGATTGAAGGCGTCAAAGTTCAATGATGGTAATATAGATTGATGTATTTTTTAAAATAAAATTTTCGATCTTTTATTATATTACATGTGTGGAATGAATATGGGTATACAGGTAAAACCATGGTTAATAACCACAGTTATTTTAATGGTTATGGTATTGAAAATTATACTCATAATGGTTATGATTATGGTATGTGGTTTAAAAATATGGTATGATTATGGTATTTGTCATACTCTGACCATACCCTAAACATCGACAGCCCTAGCTCAGGCTCGGTGCTCCAAGCATGAGTCCCGAAATTTCGGACTCAAACTTCTTCTTTTTTTTTAGAAAAAATTTGTCCCTTCCGCCCCGAGGTTCATCCCTACTCTAGATTAACTACTTGAGCTTAGTTGGCCACTACATATGCAACTTTAGGTAAGTTTTTACTGCTAAATAACTGTATAAAATATTAAATCTAGGTTAACATTTCTTCATTATTAAATAATTGTTGTTATTTATTAGGGTTACCTGTAAGCAGAGGAGTAACTGTACTTAGCTACGAATCTTATCCCATACAACACAACCGCCACCTTGCTGTTGAGCATGAGGCCGATAGCCACCAGGGAGGAGACCAGAGCTAGGGCTCTGAGTGTCGACTGAGCCACGAAGAAGCTTCGTCTGTGGGAATGGTATACCATTTTGGCAAAAGAATGGGAGGGGAGGGAGACGCTCTTATCCTTGTCAGTTGATGCAGACTCCATTGTCATATCTTCTTCTCCAAGGAAATCTAGGCTGGCCGGAGAAGGAGACAGTGAAGTTAGCAGAGGGAGGTTGAATTTGCAGCAGATGTTTTGGTGAAGTTTAAATACAGTCTACAGAGAGAGAGAGAGAGAGAGAGAGATGAGATTCCATAAGCTTCTTGCCATCACATGATTCACATCCACATCAGATGGGTAGGCGAAGTGTATTAAGTAGTATATTAATTGTTAGTTTGGTTTGGAGTTAATATATGTTATGGTGAAATGTATTTATTTTACGATTTAATTTTTTATAAAATCAATTGAAATGTAATTATTATGAATCGGAAGCGTAAATGTTAAAAAAAATTATATATAATATTTAGAGTTAAATAACATGAAGCTACCTGAACTTTGAACGTTTTTGAACGTTTTGTAACGAGTTATCCGAATTTTAAAAATTCAAAACGGGTTATCTCAACTTGGACGAATGTGCAAATAAATACCTACATCCAATTTACCGTCGACTGTTGACAGAATTTCGTCAGAAATTTGACGGATGTAGCTATTTGCACCTTCGTCAAAGTTAAGGTAGTTCGTTTCAAATTTTTAAAGTTCGGGTATCTCGTTGCAAAACGTCCAAAGTTCAGGTAGTTCCTTAGTATTTAACTCTAATATTTAATGTAAGTTTTTTTAAAATTATTTTTTTACAATTTAAATTAATCACACGTTGTTACGTAATTTTTTCATTTAAGTTTAACCTAAGAACTAATGGGTGTGATTTTTTGTCTCAATTTTCAAATTATAGATAGTAAAGTTTGAAGAAAGAAAAAAAAAATTAATACTTTTATTTTTGTAAGATGATCAAATTTTAGGTATTTTGTTTTGTTTGCTTATTGACCTTTATATATATATATATATGATATAAAAATAGTAAATTAAATTCTTTTAGATAATCTTTTTCTCTACCTCCATAACTGAACATAAATATTATAAGAGCACAATGTACTTATTCATCTTGTACTCTCATATGAAGGTTTAAGAATGATCATACGACATAGTCTCTTCTTTAGTATCAAATGAGTAAATAAATTAAATGGAGACGTCTAGATGTTGACTACAATTGGCCTGACACGATAATAAATGAGGTGCACCTTCCTAACCATACAAAATTATTATAGCACAAGGAAATTAAAAAATCAAAATACCAAAATAAATATATGTATTTTCACGTAATATCATGAACACATCAGTAGGTGTTAAAACGGGTCATGAGTCGACCCATGAGTCATGTCGGGGACCTTCTGATCCAAACATAACATGTGTAATAGTATGAGTCAGTTTTTAAAACTCAAACCTAACTCGCAGGTTGATAAGTCAACCCGCGGGTCATAATGACCCGTTATAAATAGTAAGACTTGAGTCAGATTGACTCGTTCGACCTCCATGACCCGCAGATCAGTCTGACCCGTTCAACTCATCATTTCAATAAAAACCAGAAAAATACTGAAATATATAAATAAGACCGGTCACGGGCCGTGGGTCAAGACTTCTGACCCAAACTTGACCCGTATTTTCACGGGTCATCCATGCATCGTGTCAAAATGATTCATGAGTCAAAAATCCTAACCCAAACTCAACCCGTAAATGGGTCACCACGGTTTAGTCAAATTTGACACCCCTGCGCGTCAGTACAAGATGATAAGACTATACATTTGATTCTTGTTCAATTTTGTCGTCCATGGACTTCGAAGGATGGGTACGGTCCTTAAATGGGCTTTATTATTGGGCCTGTAATTGGGCTATATTGTGGTCATAGGGAATCCATTACGTCTCTTTTGAGGTCATTTAAGCTTCTTGTTTCTGTCAGCCATTTTTCTAAGTAAAATCACAAACAACGTTAATTTTTTTAATTATTTTTATAAGAATTAAAATTACTTGTAGTTTTCCCTTTTAAGAGAGTAAAACACGACATTATCTCCTAATGTTTTGTCGAATTTTTAGTTTTCCTCCTAAAATTTAAATCGTAAAATTTTATTCCTTCATGTTTGACCAAAGTGAAAGTTTGCTCTCTCCGTCAATTTTTTCATCCAAATTTAACAGTATAAATTTTAAAAATTACAAAATAATAGAAAACTTTAAAAAATGTCACAATGTAACCATCCCAAACATTTTCAAATATTACAATTGAGTCTCGATTGACTCAGACCTGAGCCCCCGATTGGGGCTCTGGTTTGGGTCTTGACTCAAACTTGGCTGCCCATCCATGGGGGTCGGTTTGGGTAAATACTCAGACCCGAGCCCCCTCGATTGAAATTCAATCGAGTCTCTATCGAATCAAGACTCAATTGTAACATTTGAAAATGTTTAAAATGGTCAAATTGTGATATTTTTTATTATTTTTGTAATTTTTGAAACTAATTCTGTTAAATTTGGATAAAAAAGTTGACGAAGGAAACACAATTTTAATTTAGCTAAACATGAAATAAATAAAAATTTACGAGAAAATAACATTCTGGCTAAATATTAGAGGTAATGTGATATTTCACTCTAGTAATCATAACTATAATATTGAAGTTGTTGATGTTCTCTATTTGAAACGTGTAATGAGTCAGACCGACCGAGGATGCCACTCAAATATACAAAAAGTTAAATGTGTTGTTTTCGGACTTATCAAAACATATCGTGGAATTCAATAATATTTTTTTCGTAGACTTTTTCGCCGTATAATAATATTTTCGCAATTTCAAATCGAGGAACTACTAAATTTTATATAATAATATTTATAATGCAATATAATAATTTTAGTGTTTTATCTGTTGCTCTAATTATTATTATTATACGAAAACACATGCCTTATAAACACATGTCTGTCTGCCTTGCCGGCATGGATACAATTTTCTTTTTCATAAAATTGCATACTCATTTATTTCAAAAATTAATAAATTGCCGTCCAGAAAAAAATGAAATCCGATAAATTCACATTTTTGCCGTTGACCAAGTCCAAGGAAGGAAGGTTAATAAGATTACTGTCGGAGTCTCTGGATACGTCTCGTCGTAACCACGCCGTATCTCCAACCTTTCATCCAAAAAATGGCGTTGACCGGAGCTTCCATCTCAGTCTCTTTTTTCTCTCCAATCACCCGCCGGAACTCTACTTCTAACACCACTTTCAGGCCGACACGCCCCTTCCGTAGCTCCAGACATCTGTTCGTTCTCTCGACAGAGCACCAGTCCACGGCGGACACAACTCCAACACCGAGCGTGAAGAGAAACCTCGCCGGAGAGAACGGAAGGCGGACCTATGAAGAAGGAAGCACAGCGACGACGCCTTTCACGGAGGAGACGGAGAGCGGTGGAGTGAGCTTGAAGGAATTCTTCGAGCTCGCCCAGGATTTGGCCAGATCAAGCGGAGGAGGAGGGCCGCCGCGTTGGTTCTCTCCTCTGGAATGTTCGTCTCAGTTAGATAACTCCCCTGTACTTCTCTATCTACCCGGTTAGTCTCCGTCTACAGTCTTTATTCATTCTTTTTCCAATACGTAAAACTGAAAAAGGGACGGTAAGAACAACTGTCACTAAATATAACAATCAATCACGAATTATTTTAGCGACGGTTATAAGCGTCGCTAAAAGTTTGAAGAAAGATTTAGTTTCACCAAAATGTTCCAGGAATTGACGGAACCGGAGCTGGACTTGCCCTGCAGCACAAGAGAGTAGGAAAGTAAGCATTCAGTACTATCTTTGAAATACTCTTTTTCGATCTAAAACAAGACAATAATCGATGTTTAACCTCGTTTCTTGTACAAAATGAAGGATGTTTGATATTTGGTGTTTGCACATTCCAGTTATGGATCGAACATCTTTCACAGGTCGGTTCCATATATCCACCACTCGATCGATATTCCGGTAGAGATGACCTAACTTTTTCCATTGTTTCTTCATCAGGTCTTGTAACAATGGTCGAGAGGACTATACGATCGGAAAGCAACCGTTTCCCCAACAGACCTATCTATGTTGTCGGGGAATCTCTAGGAGCATGCATTGGTTTAGCAGTTGCTGCACGAAACCCTAATATCGATCTTGTCTTGATTTTAGCTAACCCAGGTGAAGTGCTTGCTTTCTAAGTTACGGTAGCTTGCGCTCTAAGTTATCTCTCGCAAACGGGACACTCATTCACACGTGCTTCGGTTCTCCTTCTGCAGCAACGTCATTTGACGAATCACCCACGAAGTCGCTTGTTCCGCTACTGGAGATGATTCCTGATCAAATCCAACTTACACAACCTTTATTGCTGAGCTTAATGAAAGGTCTGCTTCATTCTTCCACTCATCAACCTCAACATATATACACTATTCTTATAGGTGTAAATAGTCCTAATTCACATAGATGTTTCAATGTTGTTGTTAAATGTATCAACATGTTTGAAAGTGTTGTTTAGTGCATTTTTAAATTATAAAAAGTTGTTAAATACACTAACAGTTAAATATTTATCTATTTTTACAGTTAAATATGTGAAAATGACAATTTTGTCGTATTGTTCTTCTTCATATCATTTTAAATACCATATCCAACTCCAAAATGTACTTTTGGTTCAATTTCCACCCAAATATGCATTTTAAGGTTAAATTCAAATTTGTATTTTTTTTTTTCGAATTCAATCTCAAAATGCAGGTTTGGGTTGAATTCGAACCAAAATATCCATTTTAGGGTTGGATTCGAACTCAAATCTGTATTTTGGAATTGGATTTAGTGTTGAAAATGATATGAAGATAAACAAAAGGGTAAAATTGTCATTTTAACATATTTACAGACAAAATGGATAAATAGTCAACGGTTGACGTGCACTTAACAATGTTCAAACGTGTGAGTGCAAATAACAACATGAGCAAACATATGAATACACTGATACTATTTACCCTTCTTATAATTACTTAACCAAATACGTAAAAATATACGCACGTAACACGTATTGAGGTACATCTTTCTAGTGGATCCTTTCGAGGTTTTAAGGTCTGTTTCACAGAAAGGATTGCTACCCATGCAAACATTAGCCGACATATTAACCGTGTCGTCTTACATCCCGGTATGTCTGTCTTGTTCTTCTTACGTTGATATGAAACGTGATATTGATTTAAGACTACTAATGATCATAATATAATAGGTTCTTGTCGATATCTTACCCAATGGGACACTTATGTGGAAGCTTCAGATGCTTAAATCGGCTTCGGCGTATACAAATTCGCGCCTACATGCCCTTAAAGCGCAGATTCTTTTCCTAATGAGGTACGATTTCTAATAAAAGGGGAAATTGTGTATCCGTGTCGTTAGAGGTGATAAATCGTGCGTACGTGTGTATCAATACGTTTATCGTATTACATTTACCAAGTACGAACACTCATGATAAGCTTATCGTGTCGTGTTTTTTAACAAGAACACGACACACAATTTTTCGTGTGTGTTCATGTCGTGTTATCGTATTGTGTTAAGTTAGTCAGTTATATGTTCAAATTTGAGATTTATAATAAAATATCAAAATAACGAATTATTCATAATAAACATTATTAATTCAAACATCAGATTTCACGAGTTTTTATATATTTAGTAAACTTTTAAAAGTTATTAAATGAGATTTTTTGAAAAAATAATTTTTCAAGTCCAAATTTATAGTTGACAAAAAAAAGTTTAATGTTATCGTGTTATCATGTGTGTCGTGTTCTGATACTTAAACACGAACATGACACGAAAATACTTTCGTGTTATCGTTCTGTCATATGCTTCTATGGATACTATTTTTTTCGTGCGTGTTTGATTCTTGTTATCGTGTTTCATAGGAAATTGTTAGATCTACATGTCGTGTTAATATCGAGATGGTATCAATTCCTTATTGATAGATCAAAACCATTCTCTATACTTCACTTTCAATGTCTTACCTTTGTAAGTATGATTGAGATATGACTTGCTCGTTCTAGCGGAAAGGATCAACTACTTCCGAGTCTAACCGAATCTTCAAGGCTTAAGCGTAAACTTCCCGATTGCGAGATTCGTAAGTTCGAGGAATACGGCCATTTCCTATTCCTGGTATAATCTCAATCTCTCATAGTCTAATACAATCTGAAGTTTGAAGATGCATTGGTATTATCTCACTACTGTTTTTTTGTACTTGACTAGGAGGAGGATATGAATTTGGCGACGATAGTTAAGGCGACAGGTTTCTACCGTCACAGAAAGAATCTTGACTATATTGCTGATTATTTGCCTCCCACCTTTTCTGAGTTCAAGAAGATCTACGAATCGAATAAGTAATTTATTCTTTCATTCGTATTTTTTTAATATATAAGATTGTTTTCTCAATACTAAACATAGAGACCTTCCTCTATTTTATTTATCCTATCCATGTTCGTCCTCTATTTGCTAGACTTTTTAGCGACGTTACTAGCCCCGTGATGCTCTCTACTTTAGATGATGGCACGGTTGTGAGGGGTCTCCGCGGTATTCCTTCAGAGGGTCCGGTTCTGATTGTCGGTTATCACATGCTACTAGGGCTCGAAGTCGCACCCTTAATTGCTCAGCTCTTCGCCGAAAGAAACATCCATGTCCGTGGAGTCGCACACCCGATGTTGTTCGCTAAGTACAAGGACGGGAGGGCTTGGCCAGAGTCATCATCTTTTGACGTGGTTCGCATGATGGGTGCGGTGCCGGTGTCGGGATCAAACTTATTCAAACTTTTCAAGAACAAGTCTCATGTGTTGTTGTACCCGGGGGGAGCAAGGGAAGCGGTGCATAAAAAGGTGAGTAATCTATGATGCATTGTAATACAGTGTGCCACATTGGATAGAAAGATGAGTTAAATACCAAGTAACTACCTGAACTTTGGACGTTTTGTAACGAGCTACCCGAACTTTGCAAATTCAAAACGGGCTACCTCAACTTTGAAGAAGGTGCAAATAGCTAACTCCGTCCAATTTCCAACGACTTTCCAACGACAGTTGACGGAAAATTGGACGGAGGTAACTATTTGCACCCTCTTCAAAGTTGAGGTAGTCCGTTTTGAATTTTCAAAGTTCGGGTAGCTCGTTGTAAAACGTCCAAAATTCAGGTAGCTACTTGGTATTTAACCCTAGAAAGATTTACTTTGAAACTCACATAAGTAAGATTTACTACTCAAGTTCAACAAAAATTCATCAATTTATGGACACTCAAGGGAGGATATTGAGTTCAATCAGTCTGAGTTGAATTAGATAGGACAGTTCCCCTTACTTAATAAGGGGGATTATTAATATTTAGTGACATTGTCGTTGACTTTGGTATCTACTACTCTCGAATCTATAATTTCAGGGTGAACAGTACCAATTGTTTTGGCCTGAGCAAGCCGAGTTTGTTCGCATGGCTGCAAGATTTGGCGCCAAAATTATACCTTTCGGGGCTGTCGGGGAAGATGATTTTGGTGAAGTTAGTCAGCCAAACATTATGTGGTTAGTTATTTTTTTTATAATAAAATTAATAATTAATAAATATCGCCATTGTTGTGTCGTCTTCAGGTAGTTTTCGACATAGACGATTTGATGAAGATACCGTCACAGAGAGACAAGATACTGAAGGACACACAAGAGACCGCAAGGCTAAGGTTAGCGATGACTATTCTATTTCGACAAATGGAATATATATATATATATATTACAAAAGTTGAGGGGTATATATATCATCATTTATCTCTATCTATGAACAAAATCAGAAATTTAATTATGTGGGATTAAGAATTATATTATAGATAAATAATTAAATTAAAAAAATTAGGGGCAAATATAAAAATTTAAAGAGTTAAATAGTTATAATTATAATTGTAGGTCTAAATCTAAAATACATAATATTAAAAGTTATGATGAATAATTATCTCCTTTCATCTTTATTTGTCTCACTTAATTTTTTTTGGGTGAATGATTCTGATTATTTTGTATAAATATATAGAATAATCGGAATCAAAACTTGCCAAAATTTTGTTAATACTAACAGGTTTTGAGTAATCAATTTGACTATTAAAATTATTTTTTCTAAAATAAATACTAATATTTTTAATCAATTTATTTTTCATTATGTTTTTCATAATAATAAAAGTGAAACATATAAATATATAATGCCTAAATAAAATTAAGAATAGAAAATTAACAAAAACAATAAAGTAAAAAAAAAATTATAGATGACATATTAAAATTTATTTACTAAGACTTGTTTTATTTTATTCCGTGTCCTATACATGTACTCAACTATTTGTAATTGGTTATTATATTTTCTTCCAATCCTACCTTAATATTCAACATCATACTCAAACTCTACCGAATAGACTGATTCTGAATAGAGGGGATAAAAAAGACTTGTTGGTCCAAATTTTGAACAACACTAAGACCCGCCCAACTAGGACAGAGACCGAGCGAGCATGTTTTTTTATTCAAGGTCGGACTTGGTCCAAAAGCCCGACTAGAACCGGCCCGACCTTGAAGAAAACTCTACAAATTCATGGCGTAACTTTTGAAACACTAATGATTCACAACCTTGAAGCATTCAACAAAGCTTGGATCAGTTCCATAAGAGAAGTGTGATGGAAGACGAGAAGCGAGTTTAAAACCAAAAATTCAATGATTTTTTTGGCCAATTCAGTTTATTTGTTTTTATGTGTGATTAAGAATTATATTATAGATAAATAATTAAATTAAAAAAATTAGGGGCAAATATAAAAATTTAAAGAGTTAAATAGTTATAATTATAATTGTAGGTCTAAATCTAAAATACATAATATTAAAAGTTATGATGAATAATTATCTCCTTTCATCTTTATTTGTCTCACTTAATTTTTTTGGGGTGAATGATTCTGATTATTTTGTATAAATATATAGAATAATCGGAATCAAAACTTACCAAAACTTTGTTAATACTAACAGGTTTTGAGTAATCAATTTGACTCTATTAAAATTATTTTTTCTAAAATAAATACTAATATTTGTAATCAATTTATTTTTCATTATGTTTTTCATAATAATAAAAGTGAAACATATAAATATATAAATATATAATGCCTAAATAAAATTAAGAATAGAAAATTAACAAAAAAAATCAAGTAAAAAAAAATATTATAGATGACATTAAAATTTATTTACTAAGACTTGTTTTTTTCTTAATTCCGTGTCCTATACATGTACTCAACTATTTGTAATTGGTTATTATATTTTCTTCCAATCCTACCTTAATATTCAACATCATACTCAAACTCTACCGAATAGACTGATTCTGAATAGAGATGATAAAAACGACTTGTTGGTCCAAATTTTCAACAAGACCGGCCCAATTAGGACAGAGACCGAGCGAGTATGTTTTTTTATTCAAAGTCGAACTTGGTCTCAGTCTTGGGGGTTTTTCTTCCCAAAAGTCCGACTAGGACCGGCCCCACCTTGAAGAAAACCCTAAAAATTCATGGTGTAACCCTTGAAACATTAATGATTCACAACCTTGAAGCATTCAAAAAATCTTGGATCGGTTCCATAAGAGAAGTGCGATGGAAGACGAGAAGCGAGTTTAAGACCAAAATTTCGATGATTTTTTTGGTCAATTCAGTTGATTTTTTTTACCAAAAACTTCGGTCAAAGACCGAGACCGACCCGAGTCAAGTCAGGCTGACTCAGTTAGGATTTTTTGGCCAAAATCGGTCTCGGTCGCGGTCCTGCCTCTAAGACCGCCCCGATCCGCCCATAATCAACCCTAATTCTAAGTAAGTTCCGGATTCAAATGTATATTTTACACACCTTAACCGGTCTTATAACAGGACCGATGCCACCGGTGAGGTCGCACAACAATTCATTCATATGCCCGGAATCATACCCAAAATTCCTGGTCGGTTCTACTACTATTTCGGGAAACCAATTGACACTCGAGGTATGTGTTTCACTACATTTCTTAATAACAATATTATCAATCCAGTACTATGTTGCGCTATATAAACGATTTTTTTTGGTTAAAATAGGGCGGGAGGCCGCGCTTAAAGATCGGGAAAAATCGCACGAGTTGTACTTAGAAGTGAAATCGGAAGTAGAGAAATGCCTCGCTCACCTGCAACTGAAGAGGGAGAAAGATCCTTTTAGGAGCATATTTTCACGCTTAATCTATCAAACACTTAACGGTCCCGACTCACAAGTTCCGACTTTCGAACTCTAATATCTACCGTCACAATGTAAAGTGCATAAATGAGGTGATCAAAAGAGTTCAATATGTAATTTTTAAATGATACTTGTATTATGAAAATAGAAAAAAACTTAAATATAGTTTTTAATAAAAATTTTTGGTAAAGTTATTATTTCGGAATAAGGAATGACCGAATGATGTTTTAAAAAAATGTAAAAAAAAAGAAATAAGATAATTTCGATGGACATTTGAGTCATTCCAACACTTCAGTTGCACCCTGTTTTTGTCTTTTTTAAATTTTAGACTCGAACTTGACGATAATATAAATAGAATATTCAGACGAAGACAACTTATTAGTGCATATTGAATTATTAAATTAATTATCTTTTAGGTAATAATAATTCACATTGGACCTTGTATTTGTATTTTTATATAGTTTTGATTTGATAATTAATTAATTAATTTGAGGATTCATGTCGGATTCTCCATCTTCCCCTTAAATCTCTGGAAGAAACGCCATGGAAAGAAAAAAACATCTTCTCACCATTTCTCTAAGCATCCATGGGGGCAGCCGGAGTCTGCGTCTTCGCCTCCGGCTTCTCACCATCCACCCACCGTCCGACCACTTCTATCGCTGCGGAGTCTTTCACTTTGAGGCCGACTCCTCTCGTCAGCTCCACCCGCCGGTTCGCTCTCTTGACGGCGCACCAATCCTCCACCGAAAACACGGCCCCGACGACAAACCTCTCCGGGAAAGAAGAGCTCGAGAAGCACGAAGTAGGCATCAAGAAGGCCTCTCCGTTCATGCAGGAGACCGATCCAGTGAGCTTGAAGAACTTCTTCGAGCTCGCTAAGGATTTGGTCGGATCGGACGGCGGCGGCAGTGGACCTCCGCGGTGGTTCTCTCCTCTGGAGTGCTCCTCCCGATTGGATAACTCACCTCTGCTCCTCTACCTCCCCGGTCAGTCTTCTGCGGCAGCTACCGTTTTTTTTTTTCCCCAAATTTTTTATTTATTTTTTATTTTTTATAATCTATTGAGAATATCTTTTGATTGATTAAATATGGGTCCATGCATATACGACATAGTGGAGTTTTTTCAAAATGTAAATATTTTAAAAAATATATATATAACAAATATATTAAGCGCTACTTTAAACTATGCATAATCACTACTTTGAACAATGTATTTTTTAAAAAAAAAAACACTATCACACCGCGTTTTTCATTAATGATTTTTTTTTTAAATATATTTTTAACGATTCGATTTTTAATTAAAAATAAAATTATATATTTATTTAAAAAAATAAAAAAATCATACTACGTAGATATTTTAATTGCGATTCAAATTATTCAAAAAATATTAAATTTGGACTTACGGATTGACTGTATTCAAATTAAATTCGTAAGTTCAAATTTAATATTTTTTTACATAATTTAAATCGCAATTAAAATATTTACGTACTATAATTTTTTTAAATTATTTTTCAATAAATACATAATTTTATTTTTATTAACCATCGAGTCGTCAAAAATATGTTTTAAAAAAATTAATGAAAAACGCTACCCTGATAGTGGCTTTTTTTGTATAAACAAAATATGTGTTACCCCATGTAGTCTCAGGTAGTGGTTATGGATAGTTTGTTAAATATATTTTTTTGAATATATATTTTTTAAATATTTTTTTAAAATGTTTACTTTTTGAATAAACTTGACATATTGAGATTAAATTATAATTAAATAATTATAAGATGTCCCAAAACAATAATGCTGTTAAAGTATTACGAAATTTCGTTACGTTCAGCTATCAAAACTTTTGAACCGGGTTTACTCGGTCTTTTAAGAGGATCGAGTCAGCAGTGTGAATCTGTGATCGATTCGTGGCCGATCGGGTTTTTGATTCGTTATCAGAACCGGACCGAGTCCGATCGCGAACCGACATCATGAACAGTTTGATTCAGTCAAAGACTGAAATGTATGTGGTAGAGCGGTTGAGAGAGATGTAGTGTATGCCAAACTAGAATTTTTGACCTAACGTATACCTGAAAAAAATAAATAAATACAAAAATATTCTCATTTTTTTAAAAAATACGAAAGTATACTTAACCACGAATAAGATTCGAGGTAAGAGTTTGTTTTATTACCCGTCGCGAATCTCATTCGCGGGAACATATAAATCATACCCGCGAATCCGTATTTTTTTGTCCAGGTATATGTTTGTCAAAAATTCACCAAACTGTGTCGTTTAGGGAGTAGTATATAGTAGGAAATTTATTGACCCTGAATTATTCTTGCCCCCTCAACTTTGTTTTCAGTAGTTTAGGATCCTAATCTTTCCAATAATTGCATTGCCGACATTCTTATTCCTACTTTCGAACATCTTCCAACTTCCAGGAATTGACGGAACTGGGGCGGGACTTGCTTTGCAGCACCAAAGTTTGGGGAAGTAAGCATTTTTCTATCGAATATTTGTTCTTCATATATCCCTGCAACAACAATACAGCATGGTTTGAAACATGTTCTTATAAACTTTATGGTTTGTCGTCAATCTTTACTGTATATTTGTGGTTCTGTGTATTGATTATCTTCCTTGTACAATGAAGGGTTTTCGATATTTGGTGCTTGCACATTCCAGTTATGGATCGAACATCATTTACAGGTTCGTGCTCTGCCATTTTTTTTTCTTTCAGTTTCTTAGGCAATAAGATACCAATCAAACATCCTTAAAAATGTTCTTTTTTTCAGACCTGGTAAAGTTGGTCGAGCGAGTTGTACATTCAGAGAGCAGCCATTACCCAAACAAACCTATTTATATTGTCGGAGATTCTCTAGGAGGTTGCATTGCTCTATCTGTTGCAGCACGAAACCCTAACATCGACCTAGTACTGATTCTAGCTAACCCAGGTAAGGCCGACAATGGTGCGGTGAAAAACCTATAACCATGGTTATAACTGTTACTGTTTAATATGGTGCGGTGCGGTTATGGTGCGGTGCGGTTATGGTGATAAATTTTCTACCCATAATGGTTATGGTACTTGAGTTATACTCATGGTTATTATATAAATATAATATTTATTTATTATTAATAAACTAATTTATATAATATACTAAATATAAATTATATAATTGAAAATTTGTAATTGTTGAAGATTGAATGCGCCAAAGTCCAACGATGGTAATATAGATTGATGTATTTTTTAAAATAAAATTTCCGATCTTTTATTATATTACATGTGTGGAATGAATATGGGTATACGGGTAAAATCATGGTTAATAACCACAGTTATTTTAATGGTTATGGTATTGAAAATTATACTCATAATGGTTATGGTTATGGTATGTGGTTTAAAAATATGGTATGGTTATGTTATTTGTCATACCCTAACCATCGACAGCCCTAAACCCAAACCCAGGTGAAGTCATTACTATAGAAAACTTGCATCCCAAGTTATCATGATAGGTGGGTGAAAGTTTAATTTTTTCCTACAGCAACATCTTTCGATAAATCTTCTCTCCAAGCACTTGTTCCTCTTCTGGAGATTATACCCGACCAGCTCCAGCTCGCACACCCTTTACTATTGAGCTTGATGAGAGGTTCGGGTTCCTGCTTCTTGATCATTACCTAATAACACAACAATATCATGAGTTCTCAGTGTTTTTTGTACTAATACTATGATGTTACACGATGTCTTTAGGTGATCCTTTCAGGGTTTTGAAGGACACTTCAGAGAAAGGACTTTCAGCAGAACAAACAATGACCGAGCTATCGAAGGACCTCTTCACTATGTCATCATATATCCCGGTAAGACCCGACTGTAGGTATTAATCGTACGGTAATCTGATAAGTAGAGGACTTCTGCAGTGTCCTATGGTCAGACCCTCAATTTAGGAGAAGCCACTACTAATCACAGCAATAGGTTGTTGCAGAAATTCTACCCAAGACAACACTTCTATGGAAGCTTCAAATGCTTAAATCGGCTTCAGCATATACTAATTCACGCTTGCACGCAGTTAGAGCTCAAATTCTATTACTAATCAGGTCAATATTTCTATATCTTTCAACTGATTAACAATACTGACCTCACTGAACTTTAAAGAAAACCAAACAGCAAACCTTTTTTTTTTTTTTACAAACAACAAACCAAACTTTTGAAACTGACCAATCAACAAACATACCTCAAATTTTCATTATGTTTGAACAGATTTTGGGAGTTATTAAGTCAGCATTAGTTGAAGTATTCTAAGAAAAGGGCATTACGACTTAATAACTCCCTTAAATATTAAAAAATTCGTTAAAACATAATGAAAATTTGAGGTAGGTTTATAGATTGTTCAATTCCAAAAGTTCGGTTTGTTGTCTGCTTTTTCCTCAAAGTTTGGTTTGTTTTTTGATAATTAACCCTAACTAACCTAGTAAGTTTGAGGTATTGACTATCACTTTGTCATTCTAGTGGAAAGGATCAGCTTCTTCCAAGTGAAGATGAAGCTTCAAGGCTTTACCGCGCAATCTCGGGATGTGAGATTCGTAAATTTGATGGAAACGGTCATTTCCTATTCTTGGTATGCAATGTGAAGTTCGATAAGATTTGACTTCAAATTCACTGAATTTTACGGTCTAATTTGCTCGGATTTCGCATATGTGGTAGGAGGATGATATCGATTTGGCGACTATAATAAAGAAAACTAGTTTCTATCGTCGAGGCAGAAAACAGGACATCGTAGCCGACTACTTGCGGCCGACTTATTCAGAATTCATCAAGGCCTTCAACGAGGACAGGTAGATAGACATAGATATACTTATTTCGTGACCTTATTGAAATCTATTGAGCACCCTTAATTTACACCCACTGTATCATTCTTTTTCATCATCTCCTTCAATAGCTTTGTCAATGATTTCATGGCGCCGGTGATGCTATCAACTTTAGAGGACGGAACAATCGTTAAGGGGCTTGCAGGGGTTCCCGCAGAAGGACCAGTCCTCCTTGTCGGTTACCACATGTTACTGGGTCTGGAACTGGTTCCTTTGATAGGGCAGTTCTTGCTGGAGAGAAACATTCATGTCCGAGGCATAGCACATCCGATGTTGTTTGAAAAGTACAAGGAAGGGTCGCCCCTCGATGCATCGTTTTACGACAAGTTCCGCCTCATGGGCGCAGTGCCCGTTTCAGGATATAACTTCTTCAAACTTTTTAGGGACAATTCCCATGTCCTACTGTATCCAGGCGGTATGCGTGAAGCCCTACATAGAAAGGTAAATGCATTTTTCGGTTTTTAGTAGCTTGCGCTAGAGGTGGCAAATCATGCGTATTATCATGTGATACTTACCAAACACGAACATGACATGCATTTTTTTTGTGTGCGTTCATGTCGTGTTATCGTGTTACCTTAAGTTAGTCAATTATTTCTTCACATGCAACATTTATAAGAAAATATCAAAATAATGAATTGATCATATTAAAAATTATCAATTCAAACATCAGATTTCACGAGTCTTTAATATATAATTGACAAACTTTAGAAATTAAATATATATGTAGACTTTTAAAAGTTACTAAGTGAGACTTGTTTAGAAAAAAATAGATTTTCACAAGTCCAAATTTATAGTTGGCCAAAAAAAATAATTTGATCGTGTTATCGTGTTCTGATACCTAAACACGAACACGACACAAAAATATTTTTGTGTTATCGTTCTATCATATGTTTTCACGGACACAATTTTTTCCTTGACATGTTATCGTGTTTCGTAGAAAATTGTCAGCTCTATTTGCATTGAGACATGCTTGAGTTTGTAGGGAGAAGAATACAAGCTATTTTGGCCGGAACAGGCTGAGTTTGTCCGCATGGCTGCACGGTTTGGAGCCAAAATCGTACCTTTTGGAGTTGTTGGGGAAGATGATTTCGGTGAGGTCAGAAAAGTGTCGAAGCAAATTCATTATCAATCCTTTATTTTTACTGACGCAATAAGATTTACCGACGAAACTAAACTTTTACCGACAAATTTCAACCAATTCTACGATCCAGCAGGCAGACTAGTCTAATCATCAATCTGTGTTTACTGTATTATGCCAGGTAGTAGTGGACTACGACGATTTGATAAAGATTCCGTACTTTAGAGACAGGATAGTAGACACCACTGAAGATAATGTACAGCTTAGGTTGTCTCTCTAACCCTAACATACTTATGTCTTTTCCTTTGTTAGTTTTGTGTTTCATTTGCCATGCATGTGTCACGGGCTTAGAGAAAAACTATCACTCTCACTTCACTCGTGCGGCCTTAAGTTGTCCCTAAGAAGCCTTTTGCTCAGTCACACAGAAAACTATAAGCAAACAATCGATATATAAGAGAAGCTGCTTATAGTTTTCTGTGTGAGTAAGTGAAAGGCTGCTCAGGGACAACCTAAGGTCGCACGGGTGAAGTGAGAGTGATAGTCTTTCTCTAAGCCCGTGACACATGCATGATAATGCAGTCTAATGTCATGTAATGTCACGGCATTTAGGATGGATTCAACCGGGGAGGTTGCGGATCAACAAGTACACTTGCCCGGAATCATGCCCAAAATTCCCGGCCGCTTCTATTACTTCTTCGGAAAACCAATCGATACACAAGGTATACACTTCATTTTACAACTCTGAGTGTTCCTTCTGATCAGAGAATTGCATATGCTTGGTTTGCTTGCTATGCAGGGAGGAAGGTGGCATTGAGGGACCGAGAAAAGTCCGAAGAACTCTACATCGAAGTGAAGTCGGAGGTGGAGAAGTGCATCGCCTATCTGAAGAAGAAAAGGGAGAGAGATCCGTATCGAAGCATATTTTCGCGTTTGATTTTTCGAACAATTTATGGCCCGGAATTGCAAGTTCCGACATTCGATCTCTAATTGAGATGATTATCCTTGGTAACTAATAGATTTTGAGTGTAATGGAATTAGGGGTGAGCTTGGGCGGATCGGGCCGGTCTTTTTGGCAAGACCGGGCCTAAAATTTAAGTTCTCCCATGTGGAGGACTGAGACTGATTTCGGTCTAAAAAGTCCGTCTGGGTCGGTCTTGCTTGATTCGGGTCGGTTTCAATCTTGTACCGAGATTTTTAGTAAAAAAAAATGACTGAAATTTTCAGTAAAAAAAAAATGTCTGAACTAATCGCGATAGGCAATCGGAACTAATTAGAACTAAACTTAACTAATTGTGATTCATGATAGAACTCAACTAATCGGAACAATCGCGAATTCGTGAAGACAAATTTTCGTGACCTAATCGTGAAAAATTGGAACCTAAATCATGACTTAAATTGGAACAATCGCAATTGTGACCTAAATCGGAATAATTAATTGTGATTAAATGTTAGGTTTTAATAAAACTCGGTATGGGTCGGTCCTAATCGGGATTTTCAGGAAAAAGTCTGAGACCGAGACCGACCTTAGAGGAAAAAATCGGTCCGCTCAGTCTTAGTCGGTTCGATCTCGGACCGGTTTTGTCGGAATTTCTGTCCTGTTTTTTTTTCACCCGTAAATGGAATATGTTTTCAAGTCTGTATATCAAATGGAAGTCTCCCTCAATCAATGGATGTACCTCCATGCCCTAACCCTAACTTCACATAGTAGAACAGTCAAGCTATCTATCTAGGGTTTCACTCAGAGCTGTATCAACTCCGAAATGAGCTTCAGAAGAAACGAAAGCTCCCTCTCCGAGAACTGTGGCTTCGTTGAAACCTCGTCCGTTGTTTGGTCGGAGTATTTGTCCTCATCTGTTGTGGTCTGTATCAGGTCAGACACTGCTTCTGTGATTTCTTGCACCAAATCGACGATCACTCCATTGATGCCCATCAAATGCTGCATGTACACTGCTTCTGGAACGTTGCTGAACAAAAAACGGTACCATCTGGTTAGCTAGGGTTACATTCGTGTCTATAACAGGCACACCACGTCAAAGAAGCAGTGATCTTACTTCAATTTGCCGTAGGTTAGGAGGGATAGATTAGCTTCTTTGATCTTCGCGACAGTGTTAGGGTTCCTGAAGACACCTTTGATCTCCGAAACAATACCCTGGAGACCTCCTTCCAAGCACAGATTCATGGCTTCTTCTAGTGAGTTCCTTCTGACGTCGTAGTAATTCTTGGTGCCACCATTTGTTAGAAAAAACACCTATATATTGAAGACACTATGATTTGGATATAACACACCGGTGGTATACAACAAATTTGGGCACCATATATACAACAAAGCTACCTCCTCCTATCACCAATTGGGTTTAGGATGGAATCCGAGTTATATAATGTGGTTGCTATTTGTGAGGCTCGACCCCAATAATTAAATTTAACATGGTATCAGAGTCCGGTTCCGTTTGACGGTGTTGGGTTGTTTCCCGTGGTGGGTGCCCGATGTGGGTTTGTTGTGTCCCGTTTACTCCACGTACTAGAGTTCGGGTCGGACCTGGACGTGAGAAGGGATTTGTTGAGTCCCAACCCGTTTGGATTAAATGTGTCTGTGTCATATCTTAATCGAGTTATCACAGTGCGGGGGAGTGTTGAAGACACTGTGATTTGGATATACCACACCGGTGGTATACAACAAATTTGGGCACAATATATGCAACAAGGCTACCTCCTCCTATCACCAATTGGGTTTAGGATGGAACCCGAGTTGTATAATGTGCTGTTATTTGTGTATGGCTCGACCCGATAATTAAATTTAACACTATATTCATGAAAATGTAAGAACCCTAGACAATTTAGGGTTTCAAGACAGATATTTCTACTATACATAAAATCATAAACAGTTTAAGGTTGTCTTACCGGGTATACGGTCTGCAGTTTCCTGATAAGGAGGGCGGCGTCGGGTTGGAAGGTGGAGAAGATGATGATTCTTCCATCTGCATACTCGAAAACCACCTTGAGGATGGATTGAAGAACACGTTCGAGGTAATCCTTGGAGTAGACAATGTAATCGTCGAACTTGATCTCAATGTTGAACCCTAGCGATGGCGGAACCTTCTGGAAGGCCTCCTGAAGAGTGCAGAGGGAGTCGTCGGATTCGACGTCCCAATTTACAATCCGGCCATCCTTGGTTTTCCTCAACAGAGATTTGCCTTGTCTCTCTGTTTCTCTCTGTGGCCCGTAGGAGATGAACTCTTCCAGTGACAGGTCTGTCACTCTTTTCTCAAACACAGTCCCCTGTTTTAGTAACACCAACATTGTATAAATCTATCAATTTTGATGTCATTCGACATGTTTTTGAGCGAAATTTGAGACATTTTCATATGGGTTTTGCCTCGATTCGAAGAAAAATTGGGTTCGATTCGATATAGTAAGAGAAGGTGTGTTGATGAACTTACGTTTTCCTGAGACAAGATGAAGTCGTCGTGGAAGATGACAGGGCAGTCGTCTTTAGTTACCTACATGATTCACAATTGGTCTTCTTACATAAAAAGAAAATAATAAAAAAAAAACAGAGCATCATATTGATAGGAAACTACCCAACTGGTATACGAACTTGTGGATGATTAGCAAGTAAGTACTTAAATTTTTTTTGTACCAAATAGATTGCTGAACTTTCTTAAATAAGCAAATAGGTACTTATCGTTAATTTTCATTAAGAATAAACGGGAAATATCGCATGAGGAGCAAGCAGGTACCTGAACCGGTTCAAAAACCGGATCAGAACCAATTCGATCAAACCATTTTATTTAAAAAAAGTATGATTTATATACCAAACACTTGCATGACTCAACTTCAGACGTTTTCGGTGCATCAAGAAACACTTTGATAACGTCTGGATTGATTTAAACAAATAAATAAAGTGGTTCAACTGAATTGATTTTGAACCAGTTCAGGTACCAACTTACTCATTCGTGTAAGTTCAGGTACATGTATGATAGTCACGTGATATTTTCTGTTTATTTTTAACGAAAATTAACGATAGGTACCTATTTGATGATTTTCACAAATTTAACTACTTAATTGCTATAAAAAAAATAGGTACATACTTACTTATCACCCACAAGTTCGGAAACAAATTTGGTAGTTTATTTACTAATAATAAGGACAAAGCGTGTTTGACTAAAACTTCGAGGGTTGAGTTGGCCATCTTATTACACTATATATCTATCTTAGACAAACGCAGCTGTAAAACACGACGGTTTCCGACATCAAACCGTTGGACGCGGCGAAGAAACGACGCGATCAGTCGCATGAAAGATAATAGTTTTCAAGGAAACCCAAAACCCATCCTCGCCAGAGAATTCACCGGAGAAACCACGACGAAAGATAATAGTTTTCAACCAAAGAACCGAAAAGAAAGATCTTGACGCACCTGAACGTCGAACTCGATGAAATCAAGAGGGTGTCTAGCGGCGGAAGTGAAAGACAAGATCGAGTTCTCCTTATACGCCGTCATTCTTCTATCACCGGACTGAGCTACATTCATCCCATGCCCTCGGTGGCCTATCACCATGAATTTAGGTGCCGTGAAGGAACCCAATTTACTCATCTCTACGCCTGGAACGGAACCCATAACACAAGAATCAATCTTTGACCAAACCAAAAGAAACGTCGCTAAAAAGAAGCATTTATACAACGAACCGTCGGCAAATGTATAGTTTACCTTTTGCAACGGAGTGCATGGCTATTCTCAGCGATTCTGGGCCTTGGTCGAGGTGGGGGACGTCGGAGACATGCACAGTCTTGAGAAGCATTGCTGAGGGTGATGAAGAAGATCAATGGATCGATTCAAATCAATATATATAGAAGGAGAGGCTCTGAACAGAGGAGTTCATATACATACATATATATATATATATATATATTGCGTAGAGAAGGAGAGGGGATGATCTAACGTGTGCGAATATTCGATGGATTCATTCTGACATATGCTGTTGGATATGCTTCCGTTAGAGATTCCGTTAAGATTAACGGCAGCTGAAGTCTTTAATTGGGTTCCCCATTCCTTGGAGAATAAGGTCAACGGAGACAAAAGCGACTCAATTACGCTATTGCCATGTCGCCACGTACTGCTGACGGTATTTTCTCCTTATCCGAAAAAATAATTATTTATTGTCATATATAGAAATGAAAATAATTTAAAAATTAATTATTTAAAAAAATGTATATACTTTTACTCTTCCGATTAATTGTTCCATAAGTTAAAACTCACATATTTTTCTATTTTTCGAAAATTAAATGGAGTTGCAAATTATTTGGCGAACGAAGCTGTCACAGTATAGGATAATTTTATTTTTCTAGCTAAACCAACGGTAGATTGTTTATCTAAATTGTGCGATGATGTGTTTGGTTATAGGAAAAAACAGAATTGTAGCCTTATAACTATGGGTGTCAAAATCTGATTCAACTCGTGGGTGGTCTACCCATGTGTCAAGGTTTTTGACTTATTGGTCATTTTGTCACAACTCATGGATGACTCATGAAAACACGGGTCAGGTTTGAGTCAGTAGTCTTGACCCACGGGTCAACCCGTGACTCCCTATTTATATATTTCAATATTTTTCTGTTTTTTATTGAAATGGTGGATCAAACGGATCAAACTAACCCACAAATCATTGAGGTCGAACGAGTCAATCTGACTCAACCCTTACCATTCATGATGAGTCATTATAATCTATAGGTTGACCTACCAATCCGCGGGTCAGATTTGAGTTTCAAAAACTGACTCATACTATTACACATATCGTATTTGGATCAGAAGGTCCTTGACACAACCCATGACCCGTTTTGACACCCCTACTTATACAGAGGTCTTTTTTTTTAGTGCAAATTTTGATGTAATACGAACTTTTTTACCAAAAAATAAAAAGTTTCAAGTAGAGGTCAAAAACATGCTCAATATTTAAAAAAACCGAGTCTCACACTCAGTAATTACAATATAACATTAATTGCACAAACAATAGGATGACATTTCCATCCCGAAAATCGAACACAACACAAATCAAACCACGAAAAAGTACAAGAACAGATTACCTTCCCAGTCCCAACTTCATGTCTGTCGGGTATCATTGCTTCTCAATCCGCCACTGATGCTTCCTCTCTCAACAACACGATTTGATTCACCTAGTTTAGCTGCTAAAGCTTGAACCTCAGGAGAGGCTTCCCAACTCCCACTCTTCCTTCCCCAACTCGCTCGCCTCGGGTGGGCACTGAACCGACCCGTTTCATCCACGTGGGTTCTCATTTCAGGGGATACAACTTCACCCAATTCCCCATCCTTGATGCTGACCCGATCATTGATGGTATGCTGTCCTTCACCAAGATCTAGCCCGGAGTTGACATCTCCCCATACTGCCTTCCTCCCCATTTCTATGTCCTCAACGGGTTTCCCCATGTTGGGGCTCATGAAACCGCTGGCGGGGCGGGTCGATAATGTCGGTTCCTTGGGTAACTTTGCCCTGAAGTTGTTCTTTGATGGGGGGATGCTTGTGAAGAAGATCTCCTTGAAGTTCTGGACAACTCCTTTGTTGTAAGGGTTGATTCTTCGATCGTATCTATATCTGAAATTCTCGTATGTTGTCTGCAAAAAGTATCATGAAGAACGTTTCTTTAAAGATAATGATAATACTGTCGTATATACTCAAACCCTTGCCTTCAGTGAGAAAAAAATAACTCGTTAAATGGTAAATATATCACCAACAAAGCAGTTTTTTTAATAAAAATAAAAGGGTTAAATACCAAGTAGCTACCTGAACTTTGGACATTTTGCAACAAGCTACCCGAACTTTGAAAATTCAAAACAGGCTACCTCAACTTTGAAGAAGGTGCAAATAGCTACCTCCGTCCAATTTCCGACGATTTTCCAACGATTTCAGAACGACAGTTGACGAAAAATTGGACGGAGGTAACTATTTGCATCTTCTTCAAAGTTGAGGTAGCCCGTTTTGAATTTTCAAAGTTCGGGTAACTTGTTGCAAAACGTCCAAAGTTCAGGTAGCTACTTGGTATTTAACCCAAAATAAAACTGTGTAAAATAGTTGACTACCAAGAAGATATTAGAACCATGAGTTGCATCATTACTTAGTAGGCATTACCTGATTTGTGCTGATAAGATATAGATGGAAAGCAGTGAGGCCCCCGACAAACCACATGCATATAAACGTGTAGACTATTAATACAATAGAGGCAGGAGTCATAACCATCGCCTTCCATATAGTAATCTCCTCAGATCCCATGATCCTCCGGATGTAGACCCAGCAGAATGCAAATACGAATATACATAGCAAAGTTGTTGAGAAGACAAACATGAAGAAGAATCTGTAGTTTCGCTGCACCAGATAAAGACAGATAAATAGTTAGTAATGAAGCCATAGAGAGCAGAAGCTTGACGAAAAATACAAAAAAAAATGTTAGGAGGAAAAATCAAATTACCAGGCCAATGCATTGCCCAACCCAAGGGCAATGGTGATCGAATCTTTCTACACAGTTATTGCAGATGGAGCAGTGTGAGCAGCGAGGAGGTCTATAGAGCATGCAAGTGTCACAATACTTGATCTTCACCGCCATCCCATTAACTTCTACTTCTTTAATGCGGGGGAGTCTAAGTTGTGGGGTGTCTCTGGTGCCAGTTTCTGTAGTTCCATCATATTCCGGCTCTGGAGGATGTGCATTTCGGGGAATAATACCCGGGTCACGTCCAGAAGTTAGGAGAAGAAGAACTAAATCCTAGTGAATAAAGTTTTCTGTCAGCTATGTTCCAGTCTTACATATTTGAATGGCGAGCAAATAAGCACCACTATTCATGCTAGAAGTTACTTCTTTAGATGCATATGACATGTTAACATTGATGACAAACTGATCCGGTCAATTCTTATGCACTACGATTATAGTGGGTGGAAAATGATGGGGAAAGAGAGGATCTAAGATTTATGATATAAGCAACCTATTCCCAGTGGTTACTACTCAAGCAGAGTTGCAGAAGACTGTAACTTCCAAAAACGAACACTATACAATAGCCCTGTCAAGAAAAAGGACAAGCTGCTCCAATTCTCAACTTTGTTCCCGTAAAAGCAGCGCCCATAATTTATAGTTGATCTGGATTACCAAACCAGTTTACAGGTTCAAATCCTAAGGTGGATTTCTCTTGAATAACATCGAGATTTCAGGTCCCACTAGCTAGTTAATGTGAATGAATCGTCACCAAACCAACTGAAACTAACCATGGCACAGGAACTCTCAAACCTCGTTTCTTTTGCTTCAATATCTAATCTATTGCTTTCTTTCTTTCTACTGCTTTAATTTCCAACAAGAAGTATTATAAGCTTGGTCAGTGGGGGAAGGGGGGCTTAGACATAGAGTAGGAGAGAGAGGACTTACATAGACTGTAAATAAGATAGGAGCAACCATTACTGAAATTCCCCAATCGTCAGGAAAATCATCCATCAATTTTCTGGCAATGAAGATGCAAAAGACTGTAACTGGAGCAACAATAAGGAATATTGTAAGGCCAAGCGACCTTACATCTGGACCAAATATAAGCCTCCCTTGACATAAAAATATCTGCAGGAGGAACAGCCACGTAGTGAGCACAATATTGGCAACATAAATTGTAAAATGGAAGCTATAATAATTCAAGCATAGCAAATATTGTATGATTGAATAATGAGTTAATGACTGAACAGAGAATACATCAGCAGGTTTGAGGTTCTTCTTTCACCCCATAGTGAGGCTTATCTTCCCTAAAGCTCTGATACTAAAGCAAACACTTTTGGAGTAAGATGGAACATCAAACTGTCCCATTCAAATACAGTAGTGAAACCCCTCGTATTGGATAACTAACAGGAAGCATTAGAAAGTCTAAAATAAGAAATAAATAAGTAATTTATCAAGATGTGTATCTGCAACGAGATTTTAGAGCTGACAGCTTCTACATCAATACAGCAGACATCAGCGATGATAAGCATTGAACAATCCACTAGAAACATTATAGTCATCATATTCTTTGGTGGAATGATCTAACTACAAAACAGCGGACGATAGGCGTATTTGGTTTTCCCAGCTTCGAGAGCATGACTTGTCAACTACTTAAAAGCTCTGTAGTAGCTAGAAAGGCATCAACTTCTAAACTAATTTGAGGAAAGTGACGCTAAAAGTACTCATATAGATGAGTTCATCAGCAGAAATAGCTCAACAATCGAGCAGAACCCCCGAAGCTCAGAAAGGTAACAGCTAGAGAAAAAATGAAGTCCACAAAAGTGAGAAAGAACGAAAAGAACTAACATTACTGCCTTTCCAAGTCTGGTAAACCAGAGAATCGCCGGATCCGGACCCTGGATCGGGTCTTTGAGGTGGAGGCACAGTGTACATCTTTTGCCGTCAGAATCGCTGGAGACTCCTCTCTCTCAGGACCAGAGCTTGAAGCTTAATAAATCACTGCAAGTAGAAAGAAGTTCACAGCTGGACCTGAGTCGGGAACTAGGGTTCCAGTGGAGAGATGTCGCGGTAGATTCCGGTGAGAAATGCGGAGGGGAGACCGTGGTGGGGTGGCGTGTCGACCGCGAGGGGTTAGGTTTTTGGGTATTTGGTTTTGCAGAGATTCAGTGACTGACAGTATGCGCCATGGCCTATGCGCAAAGCTTTACAGCCGGAAAACACGTGTCGAGGGCGCATTGGGTCGTCACAGAGGAAACCAGTCATAGTGGGTGGACCATTTGGACCACCGTACTTGTTTTTTTCTTTCTTTTTTCTTGCAGCGTTACATATAAAAAAAACTGCTAATACAGTCGGCTTAAGGATGCGAGTTGCAGTATAACCAGTTGAACCTCGTGTCCCTGGAACGTGAATTCCTCTCTGTTGTAGCTTTTGGGCCTCAATTAAGTTTGTTTTTTTAATAAAATTTAATTATATGTTAAAGTAAATAAATAATTAAATTATAATCTTACTTCAAATTTCATTGTAGTATCTATTTATATTGTAATTTAATTATTTCTTTCACTCTTTACTTTTATAGTGAGTATTCTAACATAATTTGTAAGAGTTTGTGAGAAAAATAATTGCAGAAACGCACAATTCGCGCCTTATGGTCCAAATTATCTGTTGTGCTACAACTCCACATGAACGCACATATTGGCAGATTTAGTGCTTTTTATTTGTCCTTTTTAAAAAAATGTAAATATTAAAAAAAACTATTTACTATTGAATAAATTATGTGTTATTTTTTAGCGGTGAAAAGAAGAAATGATGACTGACGTCCCCTACTCCCCTTCCCTTTAGCTCTCACGCTCGTCATACCTTTTTTCTTCACCCATTTATTATTAAGAAATCGCCGCTTATGTAGTAGACAAGTGGAGATATATAAATAATAAACAAAAAGAAATGCAGGCGTGGAAATGATGAATCCCACTTCTCTTTTATTTTATTTTCAAAACCATCATCAAGCGTCTAGCGCGAGATTAGTATTGATCATAACAGAAGCATAATAGGGACCAGGGTAGAGGATGATGTTTTTTCCTCTAGAAACGAGATGCAGAGCTTTCCCGAAAATCTGCAACTCTACTACATATAAATAACAGCCTTTTCAAAGGACACGGCTTTCTGGCTACAGCAACTCACACAATCTTTGCACTAACCGAGCCCGGAAAATACCGTTATATATGGTGTCTACTCTTCTTCTACAACTCCCCTGGCTACAATATAATGCGTAAAAGAATATATCATAAATATGAAGGCGATGTCTTTCCTCAAAATCCTCAAGTTTTACCCTTGAAGACTGGGAGAGTTTTCACGTGTCTTTTCTTAACGCTACAGAAGTCAAGAAGGTTGTCCTGGTCGATGGTACCGAGCCCGGATAGCTTGATACCGTAGAGTCCGAGTCTGCGGATGTCTCTAGAGATGGGGGACTGCCAGAGGTCATCGTACCATGCTGGAGGTAGGAGTGGTGTGAAGGCGCACTGGTGGGGTTGCCCGTGGCAGCTCAGCGGGCCTCCGTATCTGTTCCAGACGTGGCCCCACCCGACCTGTCTGGAAAGGCCTTCTGCTAAGAGATTGCTCTGGAAGCTGCTCAGGAACAAGAACTTCGAACCACGAGATTCATACCCTGGAACTGGAGTCAAAGTGGATGTGTCATGAACTACACAAAAGACAGAGATTAACTAACACATTGCTATTGGTGGTAATGGTTACATGAACTTTATTCCAAACTTCACTAGTTGAACAAATACATTAATGCAATTTGATAGTACGTATATCTCTCTCTTTAAGTAATATATAAAAATCAACGTTGTCTCACACATGTGTCTCGTTCCCCATCAATGAGCAATATATACATTTTCTAGCTTATCAACAAGTTTAGGGTTCAGGACTTCAGGTAACAATTTAGTAAAAAGGGATGGATGAGGATGTAGCAAAGCGTGAGGTTTGATTCCCCACATATCCATTTTTCTGACGGTAATTTATTACTAACACACATCATTAACATAATATATACTATATAGCAATGATTTTTTTCCCACAAAAAAATAACTATTTTTTGAACGATTGATTGATCAGAAGCAGCATATTTAGATTGTTGAATAACATCAAGAATTGGAAGGGATTGAAGTACCCATATTGTTTGCTGCAGCGAGACCTGCAATGAGCTGAGCATAGGTTGTTCCAACGCGCCGCTGAGCTCCAGTAATAACAGCATACTTGGCACGTGATGCTAGAAAGAAGTCCACAAATGCGACCCACCTAGGAGAGGGTCCCCAATCCTTGGATCGGAATTCTAAACTATGTAACTTATCGGCATTAAGGGAAATATTTCCTCTATAACGCTTGTAGTCAAATTGAAGTACCTGCAAAAGAAGTATCTCGATAAGATGCATTTTTAAAAGAAAAGGCTCAATTATAAAGCAAGAAGTAAAGGTTTGGAAGCCTCGTTTCTAATGTAGTTCTGATTTTGTGATCAATAAAGCTATGGCTCAGACGATTCTTCTTAAGATTCATCCAGGCAATAATAGAACTAAGATTTTGTCATTCGCAAAACTAGCTTTGTCCTAAGTCATTACCTCTGCAAATTCACTTAGATTCATTGAAATGCTCGTCACGAAGGAGGGGGTGTCAGACACCACAACAACTCTTGGTTTTGACAGCAGTAGGTTGCCCATAGCTTTCCTTATGCAGTCGAGTGCTGCCTGTGTAGCTCTCACCGATCTGAAATTAGCAAAAATAAAGAAAAGCAACTTCTTCAATAATGCCTCTACATTAAGGTTTTCAACTTTGCATCAAGAAAGAATCATCCTAGTTCTGTTAAAACTTAAAACACATAATAGAAATTGAGGAACTTGTTTACCTATTCATTAACATTCTCATGTGCAGTGAAATATCAGGGGCCTCTTTATCACGAATAACCCAATTTACCGCTTCTTCAACATCAGGAGAAGGAGATATCAAAATCTTCATAAGCTCTCCATATACATTGGGTCTAAGGTGGACGGATTCTGGATGTCCAAAGAGACTAGAGGCAGCCTCCCTCATCTCGGAATGAATGTTCTTCAGAAAGAATTGAGCTGCCACAGCATCAGTCGTATTCTGGAGCCTGTAGTATGAATCATAGTTGTCAAATGACACTGCAAGGGACTATCATCCAACAACTTAACGTTTCTTAATCAGTCCCACTCGTTATTTACACCGTTGAATAAAATTGTCATATTTAAATGTAAATAAACTAAGTAATATCAAGCTTTTACCATATGATGGGATGCTCCCACTTCCTCCAATTGCTACATAAGATGTTTGACTGAGAAGGCTTTACAAAGTCATCAACCCCCATAACAAGCTCTCTCCCATATTTTTTCATGCATCCGTTGTGGTTCCAAAGATGCTTCACCTCTCGTAAAGTAAAGGAAATGTTCGAATAAGAGATGAACTCACCAAAAGGAAATCTTCCCCTGCAATTGTTAGATTCGTAGCAACAATCAGCACAAAGGAGAGTATTGCATTTCACAGTTTATCTTTCCGGAATGAACTGTTCTTCTGTCTTCTTGATAGAGGACTGCATTTAGAGATTTTTAAAATAAAATAAAAAAACATGTAACGGTATCAATTTTTGACAGTTCATATTTAGGTCTGCAATTACTTAAGGTTATAACTCACTTAAAAAGTAAGAAACAGAAAGGATTGAGAAAGAACCAATATGCCTGGTTTGCCCAATAATCAGCGACCGGTTTAGCATCACACTTAAAGCTGCAGCTGTCAACACCTTATACATCTCATTACCAAAACCTGCCTCAGAGGCTTTTCCCAGCACAAAACCATGTTTGCAAAATTGCTTTGGTGGAAGGTCCCTGACTCTAGCAGCACCTGAACCAGCAAAGTACATCGATTTAATATCTCGCGTCATGTGCTTGAAAGCAAGAAAAAATAATGTAACTCTACAAAATCCATAAGACAAGTTTCTGTAAAAATTGATACGCATTACAATCATTTGTTATTGACAATTTTTTGCCAGATAATTCATGAATAGGTTATACAAAGTAGATGCCAACAATATAACGGATTTCACTCACTGTCGGTGGCAAAGCACAGTACACTCCTTGAAACAACTTTTTAGTTTTAACAGAAGAGAACGCTACGAGGAAAGTAGCACATAAAGGCGGAAAAGGAAGTTGATCTCTTCAATCTTTAGATCTCCGAACGTGCCAAAAGCTACAACGTTCTCTCCTACTTTGTCAAAGTCACTTTATGCATTACATATCTAGATAGATCGTAATTTTGATAAAGCAAGACTAAAAAGAATCTGAAATCCAAATCCTAGGGTAAAGACGAATAAAGTAAACAGTTGATTGGATCGTCAATGTCTATTCAATTATGAAAGAATTTGAAGCAAGCAAAAGAGTTAGATATGGTGTTTCCAGAGCAAGATCAGTCTCAGGCAGTTGATATGTAATCGCTCAAAGCATGAATAACCGATGCGTCCAGCGAACGAAACAGAAAGCAACATAAACGAAGTAGAAGCTAGAGATAGATTCGCCATTACCATTCACATCGAAATGACCTCGGATAAGCTCTCTGACTCTGAGACTCTCCTCGTAGAACCCGTCCTTGAACACCTCTCCCATTTCCTCGACCGTCGCGCACGATTTGGATTTTACTTTCCTCTCGACATCCACCTCCGTACGTAGACCACCACTTCCAGAGCTCACCTCCAAGCCGAGATCGTCACTTAAGCTCACCTTCGAATCGAGACCACCACTTCTAGAGCTCAACTCAGAGCCAACATCACCGCTTTCCGAGCTGAAGTTCGCGCTGCTAAGTAGCTTCGTGGCAGTAAGCAGGTCATCCGAAGGATCAATCTGCCGCGTCAGGAGTATGAACAGACCGATGGCGGTGCAGACTGCACATATCAGAAGAACAGAGCGTATGGATACTCGTCTTCTTCTGGATCCGGCGTGCCTCATCGTCTAACGGTCTGAATGCGGCACCAACCTCAGGAAAATCGTCAATGGCGGATTGAGATCACGAGCGGTGGCATTGGATAGATTTATCAGGAGGTACCGACACGAGCTGATTCTCCAGCCAGGGAGTTGAGAAGAAATTGGGTGAAAAGAAAATTAACCCGAACAATAAGCAGCGAGCTACACTTTATAATGACGGACCATTGAAATGAAATGTGGTTAATCTACGTTAGCAGTTGGAGATTTTGCTGCGTCAGACCGCTTTCAGCAGGACGGTTTGGCTTCGGCCTAGTAGTTCAGAATCGGACATATAAATCAGATTTTATCTTCTTTATTCTAAAGGAGCACCCCAACTTTTACATGACCTTCATTTTGGTACTATAAATTAGACAATGTTGCTTTTGATTAGGGGGTCGTGTCAAGGACCCATACTGATTCATACTATTATATGGGTCGTGTCAGTCTTGGGTCGTGTCAAAAACCCTCTAACTCAAACTTGACCGTGTAATAGTATGAGTCAGTTTTTGAAACTAAAACATGACTTGTCAGAAATAATAAGGCTTGGGTCAAACTGACCCGTTCGACCTCCATGACCCGCGGATCAGTCTGACTCGTTCGACCCACCAGTACATAAAAATCCAGAACACAAACTGACTCATGGGTCAATACTACTGACCCATGGGTCAAGACTAATGACATATGAGTCATAATTATATATATTTAATATAATATACAATTCAACAATTTTCATGCAGGTTCACCGGAGCTAATGCGATAGCAATCTTCATCCTTCCATCGGCATTCAATTTACTGCCAAGTCAGCATTCAGAAAATCAAGATCCAACAAACACCATATGTCGTTATAAATTTAATTTAATTATCTACATAGTCTTTCTTATTTTTCTAAAGATAGTTGAAAAATATATTTTCAAAATGAGTATTCTAGTAACATATAAATACTAAATTTAGAATATTACTTATGTTTCAATCATTTAAAAAAATTAATATGCTTGATATATCATTAAATTAAAAATATAATTAAATAAACAATGTTGAACAAAAGTTAAATAATAAAGAGTATCAATAAACAAATATGAGATGTTTAATACAATAATATTGGAGTTAGCTTCAATAACTATATTTGAAACATATAAAAAAAAGCACTTAAAATTAGTAATGTAGTGATGAAGCTTTTAGTTTTTAAGTAAAATGTCTAGTGTTCAAAACTTGCTAAAAACACACAATTTTCACTAGTTTTTAAGTAAAATTATATGTTCAAAACTTGCTAAAAACATAAATTTTTCACTTTTTTAAATAACTACGAAAATATTTTCCTCTCAAAAAGCCCAAACTCAAATGGCCTCACTTTCGTCTTGTTTAGGTCCATGAATTTCGTAGTCTCTATCATCACACTCTTCCACCAGGAGCACGCACTACTTAGAATCGCATTATCAATGATACGGAAGGAAAATTAGGACAGACGTAGTGGGGATTGCATAATTACAGGATCGAATCGGTACAGTGTCCTTTGGTTGGTTAATTGGTCATATTTTAGTCCTGAAATGGGTTTCTTCAAGATCGAGTGATTATAGGGTTTCTGTCTCCGATTGACGTAAGCTTCCTCTCCATCGGTATTCGGTACTCTAGGCTCAGTGGTTTCTTCACCAGGCGATACGGTTTGCTTCTGCTTTACTTATTCAAATTCCGATTCGATGCTCGAAATCGCAGCAAGGTTATCTGATTAGGATCTGCGGGACTACGAATTTTGATAGGAGCTCAGTTGTTTGACTGCAGAGGAAGTTCTGAGGTGAGGAAAGGAAAGTGCTAGAATCGTGGATGATGCTTCATTTTGTGATGTCGCATCACCATGCTATCTGTTCTCTCTGTCTCTGTTACGATTCTTGCCTGTTTCTGGTGTGCTGATCGTCGTGGCTTGTGATTCTTGCAGGTGCACGAGGTGGGATAGTTGCTTAGCTTACTCGTGGGGGACGGCTGTGGTATAAAGAAGTGAAGGGCGACTTTGCAAGAGATACTCTGTACCTTTTAACGCTTTGCTGCAAATGCCGGAGGAGGATCTGATAGAGCTCAAGTTCCGATTGTATGATGGATCGGATATTGGTCCATTCCAATACTCACCGACTTCCACTATAGGCGTTGTCAAGGAGAGAATTGTTGCTGAATGGCCAAAAGGTCAGTCGGGTTCTTTCTATGAAACTGCCGAGCTTCTTTTTTTTTTTTTTTTCAATTATCCTTTTTCTTTTGGAATTTCGCCATGATCAGCTGATATATGGTCACACTGAATGAATTAATAATTTTGAAGCATAGTGTGATGACATCGCCTCAATTTACTACATAACTTGTACTTGCTTTTGGATGTTAGTAATTTCATGTTCGTCTTTGGTTATGGAGTTTATCTATTTTAGCCATTGTAGCTGATTCAGGTTCTCTGACTACATGTTCCTTGGGCTTTGTCAGTTAGTTAAGCTGAAGGAAGATATTATCTAAGAATAGATTCAGACATGTATGGTAATGGTTTAAAGTGACAGCATAAGCAGAGTTGGAGGTATTTGGCTTCTTTGGAGTAATAGTTCTTTTTTTTTTTGGTGGGTGGGGTGGGGGGTCCCTTTCTTGGCATGGGTTATCTGTTGAAGTGTTACTTTCACTTAGACTGTGTGTCATATAGAAAAACGCAAAGAGATTACAGTTCTGTTACTGTAAACTTGTAATCCAAATGTGCCCTTTCCATCCCATTCCAAAATACTTCACTTTTCGAGATCGATTCTCGGCATGTCCCAAGATTATTCCTTGGATGGCAAAAAAAAAAAGATTGTCATGCTGTATTCATGAGAGTGTTGGTAATTGTGTATCCATTATTTGTTTGAATCTTCGGGAATAAAGGAACCTATAAGAGATAATCAAGCGATGATATAAATCAAGTAATTAATAAGGAGATGTGATTATTTCATAGTATTCATGTCATGCTACCAATATGATACTGACTGATGGTCTGACACGACGGGTCGTCATAATATCAAATTACTCTGCCATTAGAGAATGGATATTCATGAAAAATGTAGCTAAAGCCTAAACCTACTACTGAAAGAAAATTACTCACATTTTGTTGTTATCTACATTTTGATCATCAGACAGAATTATTCATTAGTTCTGTCCATGTACCTTCTCTTCACTGTGTTAAAGTTCTCTTATATATTCACAGATAAGAAAATAGCACCCAAGTCTGCAAATGATATCAAGCTGATAAACGCCGGGAAAATTTTGGAAAACAACAAGACTGTTGGGCAATGTAGGGTACCTTTCGGAGAGCTTCCAAAAGCAGTCATTACCATGCATGTGGTAGTGCAGCAGACCTTAGCAAAAGCAAAGACAGGTATACTCCTTTCATGGGACAATTCCTAGGTGAACTTGGTGTCTACACCAAGCTAACCAAAATGTGTCATGTGTCATCCCATTTAGTCCCCAGGGTTCACCCATGTCTGTAAGTTTTTAGAAACAGCTTTAACCACTTTAAATGAGTCACGTTTTGCATAAATACCAGGCTCACCCCCTTAATTACTCCCTTTAATGAGAAATCTCTGTGAAATTTTGAAAGCGTTGATTTTATAAGGTGGTTGTAGTTCTTCATTGAGAAAAGCTTCAAATTTTTTCAAAATCAAATCTTGTTTGGCAGAAATATTCATCTTTTAATTTAAAATTGATCATATCAAAAAGTCCCCACATCATGCAAGTGAGGATCCATCATCATCCATGCAAGGAGATGTTAGGATTCCTTTGGTGTACCACCCTGTGGAATCTGTGGATCATTCATTAGATAGTTCGTATCCTCTCACACATAAGTCTCTGTCTTTGGCTGTGCAGAAAAGAAGGTGGATGAAGTTCCAAGAAAAGCCATGTGCCAGTGCACCATACTGTAATAAATGTCAACAATCAACATGCTTGTAACTGTTACTTTATGAAGCTGGAAAAATGAGCAAAGGAGATGATATTATTGGTAAGTTACCTTCCAGATTTCTTTTATATCAGATTAGTCAAAGGCCTGTGGTGTTGCTTTCGATCAACAAATGCTACAATGGAGCTAGTTGCATTCTGTGTAAATGCTATGTCAATCTTGCATTCTCGTGCTGATTCTACAAGTGTCATACCAGGTCCGGCGTATTCGTTGTTCTTGTAAAGCCAGTTTCTTTACGTGAAAGTTGTGTCTTTTTTATATATATTTGAAGCGTGTTTGGTTGGTGCTATTGAAGGCAGACATGTTTATGACACGACTCTATCACGAGTATCGATTTGGGGTCGGATTTTTTGGCCTTTGAGCTACTAAAATTAAATGCTTCGCAGGAACATCATGAAATGGATGGAATAGTGAATACCCTTCTCCTCTAGAAACCTCTATTCCGTGAAGAGCAATAACTCCTCCAGTGTCCATTTTTTTTTGGCCCAATCCAGTGTCCATTTCAACTCATAACATTTGCCCCCACTCCGTATAAATGATAGGTCTATACGCACATTTTCAAAGTGGCATGTTCTGTAAATAACAGGGAACCATTCGTTGAGTTCAACATGATGAAGTTAGTAGGGGTGTCAAAACGGGTCATGGGTCGTGTCGGCCTTGGGTCGTTTCCCTCCGACCCAAACCTGACTCGTGTAATAGTATGAGTCAGTTTTTGAAACTCAAACCTGATCCGTCAGGAATAGTAAGGCTTGGGTCAGACTAATCCATTCGACCTTCATGACCCGCGGATCAATATGACTCGTTTGACCCACCAGTACATAAAACTCAAAAACAAACTGACCAATGAGTCAGAATTATATATATTTAATATAATATACAATTCAGGATTAGTCATGGGTGGGTAAAGACTACTGACCCAAATCGGACCCGTGTTTTCACGGATCATCCATGGGTCGTGTCAAAATGACTCATGAGTCAAAAAGTCTGATCCAAACATGATCTGTGGGCGGGTCACTCACGGGTTGGGTCAATTTTCAACATCCATACTCAGGATTCAAGTTCGCGGAGAGCAATAATTTAAGAGAAATACAAAATAAGGGGACCAATTACCTCAATTGATCTTGTTTTTGTTTGTACTATGCTTATTATTATTTTCCCAAAAATTATAAATTATATATATGAGTGTAAGATAGTATATAACTATATATAATAATACAATATAAGGCAACTAAATGGATTGAAGATTTGGAGTCTTGGACGTGGTCTATAAATACAGAGCAACCTGCACCACTCATGGATCACTCTCTCTCATCTTCCTCCCTCTTTCCATCATCTGAAAGTTAACAGACATTCTCATTTCATTGCAGTGACTCCATGAATCTGCAGATTATGTTGTCCTTCCTCTCTTGTTTAGTGCTTCTTCTTCGTCTTCCCGAGGTATCATCTGCCTCAGAGGAGGAACAACCAAAGTCAGAGATTACTGTCATGGGCATTGTCTACTGCGATATCTGCTCCAACAATTCCTTCTCTAGACACAGCTACTTCTTGCCAGGTAACCAAGAACTAATGATTTTCACGGGTTTAGGGTTTAGACTCGGATTTTGTTTTCCTCAGAAAAATGTTTTGTTTTCGATGTGTGGTAAATTTTCATGTTCTGGTGGGATTCGAAATCAAGCATCCATGCATGAACTTTGAAGAAATAAGTGGGAAAAAATGAAACGCCGTTGCCGGGGATCGAACCCGGGTCACCCGCGTGACAGGCGGGAATACTTACCACTATACTACAACGACTGTGTTGCAAAATAGTATTGGAAAATTGTAATCACTACATATTAATGACGCTGCTCTTAAGTATTTTGTCAAAATCTTTTTAAGTGTATCAACATGGTTGTAACTAACTTCTTTTAAGATTTTTTAAATTAATAAAAACAAATTGAGTTGAATCATTACTCAATGAATATTAACAAGATCTCTAATTAAATAGCACTCAAGTAAGTTTAATTCAAATATTTCCTAACCACGAACTATGTATCTGAGTGAGTCGAATAGGGTTTGGTTTGGACTGCGACATGAATTAGATTTTGGTCAAGTCTTAACTCGGGTTTGAATCATGACTCATACCGAGTAATCTAATCTAAATATTTACCTGAACTTTGGACGTTTTACAATGAGCTAGCCGAATTTTGAAAATTCAAAACGGGCTACCTCAACTTTGAAAAAGGTGCAAATAGCTACCTCCGTCCAATTTCTGATGAATTTCCGACGACTTTCCGTCAACATTTGACGGAAAATTGGACGGAGGTAGCTATTTGCACATTTTTCAAAGTTGAGGTAGTCCGTTTTGAATTTTTAAAGTTCGGGTAGCTCGTTGTAAAATATCCAAAGTTCAGGTAGCTCAGTGGTATTTAACCATTTTTTAAAATATGAATGCAAATACATGTGACAAAAAACACCCAATTTCTTTATAAAATGCAATTCCTTCTTTCAAACATATATACTACGTCCAGGTGTGGAAGTGAAAATAGACTGCAAGCTCAAGACAAACTCCCCAACCACAAAGGAACTGATTTCCTTCTCATCAAAAAGAATCACAAACAGATTCGGAATCTACAAACTCGGCATTCCCGATCTCGAAGGTATCAAGTGCGCCGAGGATGAGTTATCGGTGGTCTCGTCTTGTAACGCTAGCTTGATATCGAGCTCTGCCAAGTCATGCAACGTCCCGGGTTACACCACCACATCCGACCAGGTTGCCTTCAAGTCCAAGCGGACCAACCTTTGCATTTACGCCCTCAATGCACTCAACTTCAGACCGACCAAGAGAGACCATATCTTATGTGGTCACTAACAACGTGTTTATTCTTTACTTTGCGGTTGATGGGAGTTTTGTGTGATTCGACAAATAGCGGTGGATCTAGGAACCCATTATTAGTAACGAAATATATCAGTATCAATTTGGGTTGAAATAAAAAGTATAATATTAATTATAATGTTTTTAATATACATACATAATAGTTTTAAACAAATGATTAAAAAAATTACATTATAATACGAAATAATGCAATAATATTTAAATAAAATCAAGTAAAATATATTAATATTTTAAATGCACTAATAGATTATTATTTGAATTGATCATGACTGATTTTCTCTTAAAATTCATATTGAAAAATATTAAACTTGTAAAATAATAACGGTAGTTAGCAAAACTTCATGTCCACACTCAAACTTATTTATAAGATAGCTCTTTCACATATGAAGAGTAGAAATATTATGTGTTATATATATAGTTTGATATATAGCTTAGTATACATGAAGAGACAAATAACTAGTAATTTACTTTTTGAGGGCAGAAAAATGTTTTCGAAATTTTGAGCTAACAAACTAAGTAACTAACAAATGCATAGTCTAGGTTGCAACTTTGAAGAAGACAAAATGAAAGTAAAAAAATGTTGATATTCCATAATTGAATTTGGGCACTTTGAAGAACGTTGATTTAATTTCAAAAAATGAGAGGAAGAGTCTGCACAAGAAGAATAGAAGTTTCCGGAAAGAAAAAAATAGTTGCAAAGTAGATATGTATATGTCTTACAAAGAATATATTATTAAAAATAAAATAAATAAATAAGTTATAATAATAGGAATTAAATACTGTTATTTTAAATTAGAATTTAGCGTCTTTACACAAGTTACACAAATTTTTATGTTAAGTGGTGTGTTCTCCAAAATAATATTAAAAATATTCTCTCTCTCTCTCTCTATATATATGATTCTTGACCCCACTTATAGCAGGTTGGATCCGCCTCTGTCTACAAAGTACAAAGTTGCTGCACTTATTTGACATGCCGTGTATGATTCAGGGGTAAACATGTAATTATATATATATGGAATAATTACAAATAATCCGCTTAATTGAATTGTGGCTAAATCGATTGGAATTTAATTGAGTTTTACTTAAATCGAGACTCTTGTATCATATACAAAAATTAATTTTGACATTTAAAAATGAATTCTAGCATTTTTTTGATAATTTTTAAAATATACTATTAAAGGAATTGAAAAAATTAAAATTTGTCCAAATTTTATGGATGAAAACTTAAAAGAAAATTACCAATTTACCCTTTCTAATTAAACAGAGCTCGACCACAGGCCGAATGGCTTTAAATGGGCCAGAATAAGGATATTTTAGAATATTGGGCATACCTGAATCAAAGAACCCAATAATTGTTTGCTGCTCCGTTTCGGTTATATATACCCTCTTCACGAAATTAGGGTTTCTTTTCGAGCTCCTCTCTCATTCCGCGCGAGCCGTTGCAGAAAAGCTCCAGCGGAATCTGCTCCAATGGTGAGTGATTCTACCACGGTAGACTTTGCGATCCTTCGGATTTGAACTTAATTCGTTTTCACTAGTACTGTCGCGATCCTTGCGACTACTCAGTTACAGTATCGTTAGTTGATTTATGCCTCATTTCTTCGGTTGTTAGTTCCTTCGTTGTCGTTGTGTATGAGAAGTGTAAGATTTTGAGATGTGGTTGACGACTCTATTTGTTTTTTGAAGGCTCCCAAGAAAGGTGTGAAGGCTGTTACTAAGAAGAAGCAGGTACACTTTAGCTAGATGATGGATATGAATGATTATGAGTTGCTCCTTTTTTAGCATTGATTGATGATGTTATTTGCCTTATCTGATAAATCCAGGAGAAGATCGTTAATCCACTGTTCGAGAAGCGCCCAAAGCAGTTTGGAATTGGAGGGGCACTCCCACCGAAGAGGGACTTGACCCGATTCGTTAAGTTTCCGAAAGCTGTTCAAATTCAGAGGAAGAGGAGGATTCTCAGGCAGAGGTTGAAGGTCCCGCCAGCTTTGAACCAGTTCACCAAGACCTTGGACAAGAATTTGGGTATGGTTGGATTATGTTAGCCTTTTTCTGCTGATTATTATATCAAGTAAATTCCGTCTGGTTCATTCTTTTATATTATTGTAGGAGTATAAAAAAACTGGAGCCCTTCTTAATGATGTTTAACCTTACATGACATTTAGAATGTTCTGTTATGTTGCCTTCAGTATTCAGCTTCAGTGTGCCAAAATATTTCTCTTCCTTGGTCCATATCCATTAAAATCAGGTTCCTTTTTAGGTGACGTTCATTAAAATCAGGTTTCTTCAGCCGGTGGAATTTTGGCGAAGCTGGTGTTATTTCTCTGAAAATTGTTGCTACCTTAGAAATGCTATTGATATACCATGGATTAATCATGTAATATTTGAATGAGGCTCACTGCTTGTTCATACATTTTCTATCGTACTTTATTTATATTTTGTAATTTCTTGGAAGTTGGAAGAGGTGACTGAATTCAGTAATAGATAACTGTTTTCGTGTTCTCTGCAGCAACAACCCTGTTCAAGATGCTTCTTAAGTACAGGCCAGAGGATAAGGCAGCCAAGAAGGAAAGACTTCTACTTAAGGCTAAGTCCGAGGCAGAAGGGAAAGTTGAAAAAGGAAGTGAAGCTAGAAAGCCAATTGTGGTGAAATATGGTCTCAACCATGTCACTTATCTCATTGAGCAGGTCTTCATCTGTTTTGAATGTTTTTTTTGAAGCCTTAACAGTCCCTGCCCGTCTTCATATTTATGGATCTCTGATATGGTTGATGTGATTCTTGCCTTGCAGAACAAGGCACAATTGGTAGTCATTGCCCATGACGTGGACCCTATTGAGTTGGTTGTTTGGCTTCCAGCACTATGCAGGAAAATGGAAATTCCATACTGCATTGTTAAGGGCAAGGCTCGATTGGGATCGGTAATTCTCCATTTCTACAATATTTACCACATTCAAGCTTCAATGGAGACTAATTTTTACACTTTTACTGATAGATTGTTCACAAGAAAACAGCATCCGTGCTCTGCTTGACAACAGTGAAGAACGAAGACAAGATGGAGTTCAGTCGAGTGCTCGAGGCTATCAAGGTAAATATTGAATCAAACATACTGTTGATTTGTCTGTTGATGCTGTTTGAGGAATCTATCTGATGAACATTGATGTGTTTTGATCTTCTTTAGGCTAACTTCAACGACAAGTACGATGAGTACAGGAAGAAGTGGGGAGGTGGAATCATGGGTTCCAAATCGCAGGCCAAGACCAAGGCCAAGGAGAGGGTTATCGCCAAGGAGGCTGCTCAGAGGATGAACTAAAATTCTGAAACCCTTTTCTTTATATTAGGTTTACTTTGGTCCACAAAGTTTATCTTTCGTTTGTTTAGGGTTTTGAATTTCAGTGGCACGAATTTTGGTTCTTTGACAATGGATTCATAATTATTCTCTTCCAATATTGTCGAGTTCCTTGATTGATGTTATGGTAGAAGTGTCAATTTATGCCCAAGTCAGGGTTTCCTTCATATTTGTGGTTCTTTCAGATGGTTAGCAAGCATTACTTTAACTGTCATGAAAAATAATAAATTTTAACTATATACTTAGCATTTACGTTACTGTTTAATAAATTTACCTTTAAATAATGCAATAGAACGTACAATGCCCAAAAAATTGTTAATCCAACCTCCTAAATTATATAAAAGATAAATACCATTATAAAAAAATGTTGCAAAAGCCCATTGAATACATTGTTGTAGCCCAGGGCCCAAATAATTGTTAATCCAGTATTTTAATTTTGGGCCGTAAATATCTCAATAAAAAAGCGGCTTCGCAAAAGCCCATTATAGACCTATAAAATAACGGAAAGGCCCAATTATAGGCCCATAAAACCTGGTGTATCCAATTTTTGGACTAATATCATCTTCTATCGAATCTAGCGTTTATGTAAATATCTTTTTACGAACATCTTTCTATCTTTGTAATTAAATAAATGAATAGATTTGAAATAGTAATCATAGATTAGATCATTAAATATTATTATGGATATAAAGCATAAGGCCCATATAACCGGTAATTTCGTCCAGTAAGATTGGGCCATAAATATTTGTTAGGCTCATTAAAACCCCATAATGTAGCGAAAATTGGGCTAACTTTTAATCTAGTCCGTTAAAATAGGCCGCACTATTCATGGAATAGGAATTGATTTTATGTGCACCGGGTGTTTATAATAGATCCTTCAAATGGCCCTAAAACAGCCGAAATTATTTTTATAAGACCGCATGCTTGTGCACCTGGTGTACACATCTTTTACACCGGACAATAAAACTATAGCAGAAACTTATGGTGTAAGCGAATCATTTTGCGTACACCAGGCGTTGAAAACGACATATCCAAATGCCACAAAAAAATAAGAAATCATTTTTTCAGGGGTAGGTTTTCATTAACCTGGTGCATTCAATTTTTCGGACAATCTAACGGTAGTGCAAATGTCTTTATAGGAACAGTTTTCTATCGTTATAATTAAATAAATGAACAGATATGAAATAGTACTCATAGATCATTAATTATTCTAGATAAAAAAAAGAAAAATTCTGCATGTATTAAGTAAAATAATTTATTATACTATATACATAGGGGACCCTGTCCCGATTTTACCGTGTATTATTTGGAGAAAATAAAATAAAATTAGAGAAGTATAGTAGTATACTCTCACAAATAAATAAATTTAATTTAGAATTTTAAAATAAAAAGATATACGCACTAAATTTAATGAAATATCTAATATTACTATGTAGGGTTAAATATGATATTGTCCCTAAAATTTAGACCGATTTTAAAATTCTCTCTTAAAATTGAAAGTATATGTTTGACAATTATTTTAAACCCTAAACTCTAAATCCTTCCTGAAATAATTTTAAAATCGGCGTAAACTTTAAGAGGTAATATCATATTTTACCCGAAAATCAATTATATAATTAAAAAAATACGACAGTTGATCACCTAACCCCACATTAAATTAATTGTAGGCACCCTCACTGAACACTGAATACATGAGCCAAATATGCAGCTAGTATTTAACCCACGAATTTCTTTTATTTCATTTATCATAGTGCGTGCATACATACATACACATATGCATATGCACGTCTAGCCTAATCACCTATATTTCATGTACATAGTTGTACTATATAGTTTGAGCTCCTACTTTAGACAGACTCTGCACATTATTGAACAAACTTCAAAGCCTCCACAGTCAGATCTTTCTTTCCTCACGTTCTGATGGGTCTGTTCTGTAAATTCTTGGGTCTGAAGAAATAGCTGAAGAGGTAACCCACTGTGGTCTCCGTCGACTTAGGCAGGACATTATTAGGCTTTTGCTTCACCTGTAATGCTGTGAACCCTACCTGTTGTCTCACAAAATCAATTATCCGGGCGTCAACCAAACCACCTGACATATCGGTTACGTAGAAGGTGTCTTTGGTTTTGCCTCCTTTGGTCAATATCTCTGCCCTTTTGATTGACAAACTGTTCTCCCGAAACACCCTCGTGATGTCTGAAAGAAGTCCGGATCGATCCTGGGTGCACAGTTCGAGCTCCAATCCCTGGAAGGAGGGTAAACAGGGTGCGTTATAAGCTACTGCTCAACTTAGATGCAGAAAGAGGTTTCAAGTTTCTTTATATGAAAAATAGAGATAAGCACTAAATTGCATATACCCAGCTTTGGAGGGTGCAAAAAAACATACTCAACTTCTTTTTAACAAATTTGCAAGACATGGTCGCCTTCCTTCGGTTGAATGGCAGAAAATAAAACAGACTCAACAATGAAGATTTGAAGCTACCAAATGGAAACAATTTCCTATTTTCTTTTCTTTGAAGTTAATGTTTACAATTTTGGTTTAAATTTACTATTTTAAAAAAATATAACTATGTTTTTGTAATCCTTCGACAGTTTGGTAACTAACCCTAAGAAAAAAAAATCAATGAATTTGAATTTCACCTCGGAAGCTCTCCTCTCAATGGCTGCTTCGAGACATTGAACAACACGGTCTCTCTCGGCTTCTGAATCCACTGGGTACCCATCAACATGTCGAATATAGAACTCCTATAAACAATATTAGACCAAAAAAATGAATTCTATTACAGAAAGAAGATACACAAATTAAACTATGTATCAAGTCTTATTTTACCTGATAAGCTTCCTTTCTTCCGGTATGAACCACACCGTGGAAAACAACATACTCCATATCCGTGAGCGTGCACACGATATCAAACAGCAGCTTTGGTCGATCCTCAGACCTCATCGTCACAATGCTGTACCCTTTCTCACTGCAGTCCATAACAGTTACCTCGGGCCTTGAGCCCGAGCCCAGACCGGAACTATCCACCCTCTCGTAATCTCTATCTGCATACATAATCTGGTGCAGTCTTCTACCCCTGTTAGTCATCCCCGGCTCAGAAACAGTTGTCTTAGCAGAGTTGCAGTTGTCATTTCCTTTTAACACATAGCAGAGCATCTTCTTGATTGAGGCAAGGCGTTTTGGGTCTGAGATTGCGGAGCGAGTGGAATTGTCCGTGACATGGACTACGGCTGCTGCACGGGCATTATGGGTCCATATATCGGCATTCACGATGTTGCATTGGAGGCTTGAGAGAACCGCACAGACTTCTGAGAACAGACCTGGTCGATCGGTTCCAGTGAACTCAATAGAGGTGTGTTCTTCGGAGGGGACCACCCCGACCGAGCCCCTTCTTGATGGAGCGAAACTTGCAGAATTCTCAATCTTCTGTGAAAGTGGAAAGGGAAGTTTCAAGTGAGACTTGTAAGGTTTTGTTTGGATACATTACATAATTCAAATCTGAGACAGAAATACTTCCAAATTGGGAGATTAAAGTACCCAAACAAAGTGTAAAGCAATACGGACTATCAAGCTTTACAAGAAGGAAATCACCAAAGAATGCATTTTTTACCCGCTTAATGGCTTCCATAATTTCAGTATCTCTGACTTTCTTCCCTTCGTGATCGGTCACGTAAAATACTGCAACATTGAAGAGGTGAATTAATAACAATGACAAAGATGAAATTACCCAGACTATGAAGGTGAAGTTTTCTTACCATCCATAAACCATCCTCCATCAGAGGATATGTATGCCTTGGTTATTACGAGATTCATATCAGTAAGCACTTGGACTACTTCTAGCAATATACCATGCTTGTTGACGCTATCAACCTGATGACGCACAATCCATTAACAAAATTAATTTCCATTTAACTAAATTGATAAAAATGAAGAAACCAGATGCCTTACTTGAATAACAGTGGCATTTTCACAAGCCTTGTTGTCGACCACCACTCTGCATCATCAGTTATTAAGATTCATTGTCAGATTTGGTAGAATAACTGAGGGTAGAATATGATGAATTAGTAATATGCCAACATCAGGCAATGAAGAATTCATAGCAGAAATCTATATGAAGCATAACTCAAACCGAGAAGGTTCGGAATCTTAGTTCCGATTGTCCTCCCAATTTCAGGTAATAGCCCAAACATCGAAAAGAAACACAATTCACATTATTATTGCATATACAAAGAAAGAGTAAATAAATAATCAAAAGAGATCATAAAGGCATGAATTGAAAGTACAAGTCAAAAAGTTCAAGAATATCAACTTCAGTCTAAGCTTATTAGAAACTTGAATTAAATGACACAATCAAGGGAGACCTGTTAAGAGATAAGTCAATGATCAAAATCTCCTCCTCATGAACTTCTAACTGTGAAAGTATCGACGGCATGAAAACGATAGAAGATTAAACTACCACGAACCGTAATGTATCTGAACAAGCGAAAATCGATTCATATCATCAGCGTTTATGTTTCCTAACCAAACAATTCACGGAATTCCTCAGTATCCAAACGGAATTCATCTTTACGCTATGAAGTTCTAAACGGCATCCGAAGTTTTCGCATCTTCAGTTGCCGAACGAAATTTGTATAATCAAAAGGAATCAGCGTCTGAACAATTGCAGAGCCACAGGAAGGAACAATTAGAGCAGATAGAGAGAAATTCCAAATTACCTGGGAGGATTCATCCTCCTGATCAGCTTAGCGTACTCATCATCCATTTGTAGTTTTGTACGATCTTCAATTTCTTGAGAATATCTGGACGGAAATTACTCGAAAGGAACAGTGAAATTGTATAATGATAAAGTTTAGAAAACTATTTATTATCCGAAGAGCAAAAATCATGGAAGAATGGCAGTAGACTAGAGGCAGATGAAGACCAGACGGTTAACGTCTTCTTCCAAATTCCAATATCCGAGGGAGCGAGGGACACAGGAGAGATTAGAGATAAAGGGGGGAGAGAAGCAGTACAGTAAATGACCTAAAAGGTGCTATTTATGAAAAGTGAAAATTGCAACGGTGCACGCTCATCTTTTACCTTTGTGAAACCTGAAAATTATCTTTTACTTCAGCTTAACATTAATTAGGGTATATAATTTCTGACACGACACGATTAAATGATCTGCAATTTACATGTTTAGACACAACACGATTACTAAACGTGTCTAAACAACTCTTATACATTTAGACACGATTAATAATTGTGTCTAAACACATCTAATATGTAAATACACGATAAACACACGTTTAAACACGATTAAACGTGTCTAATCGTGTCGTGTCTAATCATGTACTAAGCGGTGTATAATCACGTCGTGCCTAATCGTGTACACAGTTACTTCTATGAATTGAGTTAGACTTATATTTGTACTAATAGAGTAAATGACTCATTAACAAGACTCGTGAGTTTAATTGATCCAAGCCCATTATTTTTATATGTATATTTATGATTTTATCTTAAATATATTGTATTTAGTGGACTTTATAATCATAACAAGTATGAACATATAAATATTTGCAATTAAAAAATAAATATATTAATTAAGTATAAATATAGATTTGAATGTTTCAAGTGACAAGATAATAATAGTTAAAGTTTTAATTATTAATTAATCCTAAACATTATAAAAATATAAATATAAATTTTATTATTATATTTATATAATATTTTAGTCTCAATTCTAATTATTTTTTATTTGTTGTCCTTATGTTAATAATAACAAATGAATTGAAAGGAAATAAAATAACACGTGTATTTATAATACAAATTTCCTATAATAACAAATACATTTTAACACAATGTATTTATTATCGTGTGTGAAAAATGGAATTTTACCATATGATATTCTGAATATGTGTTCATTTTAGTGTCTAACCACGTCTTACCGTATCGTGTCTTGTCATGTTATGTGACACGCTTATTAAACGTGTCGTGTACGTGTTTGAGTTTTGAAAACACGTTTAAAACTTATTCGTTTAGACACGACATATTTATTAACGCAAACACAATTATTAACGCAATACGTGTTGCAACCCTAACATGAAGTGAACGAACATCATCTTTTTGACACTAAAATGACCGTCAGTATCAAGATAGGAGGACACGTGGGCTATTCAGGGCGACCAGGTGGAAGTCTTTAGACATGTGTTAACTTCACTTTGGTTTAACTTTGTCGGTCAACTTTTGTTTGAAAGCTCTGTGCAATCTGACGACCGACGCCCACCATCCTAATTTCCGGAGTAATTCCCCCAATTTTGATTCGTAATTTCTCTTAAAAAGTTTAATCATTACGGATAATCACAAATTTAGCACGTTGTAAAATTTCTTTCTAATTCTACTTCAGTTATTTTCACTTTTCAGGTCATCAAAATTGGATGAATCTGCTATCTAACTTGTACGCATGTGGAAGGTCAGGGCCACAGAGTGATGATGTCTAAACGAGTGCGATTTTCCTTTTTTACCCTCCAATCCTGAGACAAGTAGACAACCAGTCAACCCTCGGTTTTATTTAGTATCAATAATGGAATTTTACTATGGATTATTTGTTTAATTGAGTATATTAATCGTGGAATTTTTTAATCTAGTGATCCTATCTGAAGTTCTGAACAATATACTTATATACTTATGCTATTCCCATACGCCACCTATTTAAATATACAGATATATATTTAATTTTGGACTGATGTACAAATTTATTTGGGTATAATAATAAGTGACAATCTTTTTTGCAATTAATTAATCCAAATTGAGTCTTGACCACACCAGCCCCTAAAGGAAGAGTCTGGTCAGTCCGACAGTCCGTAGTTTTCTCTCTAAAACTTTTCATTTCATGTCGTCTAATCAAGTAATTAACCATCGAGTTAGATTAAGATTTTGCTAATGGAAGAGATTATACAGTGAACTAGTGAAGTCCATTAATGTTGAGCCCATTCCACTTCTGGAGACTAGAAGAATCACAGTTCCAGTAATCCTGGGCTGCTAAAGTGACCCAGTTTAGTAATTGGGCTTATTTGAGAAATTAGGCCCATTTACTGACTTTCAAGTTCCATAAAGGCCTAAAACATACTTTTACAAACAAACAAACATACATATATATATAGGGTTAATAACCGAATACCAAACCAAATTTTGAGGAAAAACGAAACACCAAACTGAATATTTTTTGTTAACAAATAACAAACCAAACTTTAGAAATTTAGCAAACAACAAACTTACCTCAAATTTTTATTATGTTTAAACGAATTTTTCAATATTTAAGGGAGTTATTAAGTCGTAATAACCTTTCTTTAAAATATTTCAACTAATGTTGACTTAATAACCCCCTCAAACATTTAAAAATCCATTCAAACATAATGAAAATTTGAGGTAACTTTGTTGATTGATCAATTCCAAAAGTTTGATTTGTTGTTTGTCAACAAAAAAAAGTTTGATTTAGAGTTTAGGATTTAGGTTTGGTGTTTGATTTTTTCTCAAATTTCGGTTGTTTTTTGGTTATTAACCCATATATATATATATATATATATATATATATATATATATTGATACATTTTTCACATAGTCCTAAACAACTAAATGATGAAATCCGTCGTCTCAACATACTTTTATAAACATACATACACATATATATATATATATTGATACATTTTCAGTCCTAAACTACTAAATGATATCCGTCGTATCTTTTGTAGGGACCAAAAATAATATACCCATTCCATGCGAAACTTTCATCTCTCCTTTTCAAGAGTGATTTTATTAATGACGTGGACTCCGACCAAGTGCCAAATAAGCCGGAACGAAACTAGAAAAATTATTTAGTGGGAGCAAATATTAGAATAATAACAAATAGTTGAACTAAAATAAAATTCAGTGAGGACAAATATATGATTTAAAATGTCTAAATTAAAAATTGTTGCATTTTTTAGAATTAAATTTACACATAATTAGAAGTTAGGAATTTGACCCTTAGACCTAACATGTCTCCTTCCCGGCAAAAAGAAGAACCATGGTCCCTCCCCTTCCTGATTTTGACCATTTACACGTGAACTTCACATGGGTCACATTGTCATAGCAAATGGACCCGACCCGACAAACCCTTGAGGGGTCTGACCCACAGCATTGTGCAACCTCAGTGTGTCCGCTTCAGTTTGGACTCCAAAAGAGGCAAAGGTAACAACTGCGATGTTCTCTAGCACCTCGTTTGGTAGCACAAAATATAGATTCACATCCCATCATCAATTTACCAACTTGGGTTATTGAAAGACAGACCTCCACACTCCCACATTGTTATCCAATCAAAGTTATAGGAAATTTGGCAAAGCATGACACGGTAGCACTAAACCATACCCATACGACTCTTCCGATGTAACATCAGGTTGTAACGTCCCATCTTAGGCACACCATGCATATACCACCACTTCGTATCCTGGTTTATTAGGTCACAAGAACACACAAAAACTAATCATATGTTAGGTCTGTAACGGTGGAACCCCTGTTAAAGGTCACTGTTATGTTATTAGAGTTCAGGGCAGGGGGGGAAGGTAGCTCAAGTTTGTGGGTTGGATCTGAGACTAAATTACTTCTACGGTCCACCTCCACCCTCATATTTAGCAGATTATGAACTTCTAAGGGTAATATGGCAATCAATCAATTATCAAGTATAGGCATGACCAGGGACGGAGCTACATGAGGCCTAAAGGAGGCAACTCCTCAACTTTTAATTATGTGTAAATTTGACCCTAAAAAATACAATAATTTTCAATTTAGTCCATTTGAATCATATATTTGCCTCCACTCGATAATTTTTCTAGCTTCGTCCCTGGGCATGACAGCTGATGTTGGCAGTTAGATGTACTTTTCTTTTTTTTCCTTACCATATTCCTACTCACCTTGCATTACCGTTCAGAGATTCTACAAGATAGCTATGTATCTTTTGTCTTGGAGCTTATAACAGCTTCTCCTTGGCTTGCTGTTCCCATGTACAGCATGTCGAGTGCTTCTGTTTGCTTTCCTGCAAAAAGAAATACTTATTCATGAAGGAACTGGAGAAACCGTGTGCCTGATTCCATGCATATACATCTCAATCATGGAGGATAGTAATTGCTCAAAAGTGCACTATTTTCTGGCTGAAAGGTTTAAAAGTGCTCAATTGGATATAAGTGTAGGAACAGAAACAATTGACGCAGGAACGAAGCTGCTTGTGATCAAATAGCACAATTGATACCCTAAACTAAATACTCTTAAGTCGTCTCCCTTAAAATTTTGAATTGGTCATGTTAAACTCATAGTTTGCACCATTATATATAACCATGCAGTACACTGCTCGTTTGTACCACCCCACCCCCACCCCCACACACTGTTACACACACAAAAATAAAAAAATATGAGGAAGGATGGAACACGAGTTCTGGAAAAGCTATAGTCTATGAGGGCACGAAAGATAAATGGAATGGAACCATAATATATTCCCTAAGCTAATGGCGTAGGACATTACCTGCTAATTATATGAATTGCTATTTATGCTATTGCATACTGAATTTTGCTTTCCTGCAATTAAAAGTTCAGTATGCAATAGTGCATTAAGTGAGGTTTAGTATACAAAACTAAAGAGGTAATAAGTTAACTACACCAATTGATTAAATCTTCTTTTAACTGCAGAAATCTAGAAAATGCAACGTCCACGTCAGTACGTCACTAGATTTCAAAAGCACCTTCAAAAGGAAAGACTCAATGTCTATCCATGAACCAAGAATCTTCTAACTAATGCAATTCTACAAAAGTGTGGGAGCCAAAAATAGGTGATTAGTACCAGAGATGGATGTACTTATAGCAAGTATTCAACCACTACAAAATCTGCAAAAGATGACAAGACATTTCATCAATAAGAGCATCACTGTCTGAAAACAATTATGCTGAAACAACCATAATGTGGATGAGTAAATAAAGTTTATCATTTGACATTTGGATTCAATCCTTATTAGATTCCAAGTAATGAGGGATGATGGAGTTTGGTGTTAAGATAGCAGAGAGGACTGGTATAAAACCATCAAACTGTTAAATGGTTTACAAGTTAATATAACAGGTGGACCATACAAGGCACAAATGGTGCATTTGATAATACGAAGGAAAGAAGACAAAATAAGGTGAAGAAATCAAAACAAATACACAACAAATCAACTACTTCAATTACGAATATTAAATAACAAAAAATCAGCTACTTTAACAGGGAAATACAAGTGAAACTGTTGTATCTGATAAGGTATGCCATGCAAAGTGAAAAGTGGTAATTGTGATGAATGCTCCATTAGGAAACAATAGAAGAAAATCCATTATCCGATAAAGATTGATTGCCTCCATCCCAAACCACGAAAATATTTTCTCAAAAAACTCAATATTTGGCAGAATAAAAAAATCTTCCTAGCATTATCATTTTGTGTGGATCCTAAAAATGGTATGCATTATAATGTTGGCCAACCAAGAAAATGATGATGGGTAAGTAAGTAGATCTTTTTAGACGTATTGGCAATATCAACGGTGAAGCAAGTCAAAAGATTCATGCCAAGTACATTCCATGACCCTTGTTCATATATAAGCTATTCTACAGCACAGTTATCCTTTGTAGAATAATTGTTACCTTTCACAAAAAGTGGCAAATCATATGTGGTGTGTACATGGACTGGAACATGAGATGAATTTTGCACAAATTCACGTACCTCTACAGCTTCCAGTTACTTCCCATGCATGCAGAAAAATAACTAAAATCACCAGCACAGGGATCTTTGAACCTCTCCACTTGCTCAACCCATTTTATATAGAATTTGAAGTCAAAGAACCAACTTTTGTACACAATTTCATTCCTGATCATATAATAGTGATCTAAAAAACCCGACTTTTGCAGCTGCCGACATCTAAAAAAAACAACTCTGAACTTGTACTTCTACTCTTAAGAAATGTCACTATCACACTCCTATTTACATCACTCAGTTGAGCACATCTTCCTCTATGTCTATATAGATGACTGAAGCGGTTTAACATCAAGAGTTAAGAGGTCATAATGAAGGTAAGTCCAAAATCTTCCCAAATTCAATTTACTGTATTCCAAATCTCCAAATCTCCAAACTTCATCTTTGTGTTGTTGATCCTTGCAGTTTTTAGGTTGGATGCACCGTAAATTACGGGAGAATAGCATCAACCCACTGAAAGATCTTACTATTGGTATCTTTCTATCCTGCTTCAATATTCTATGCATACCAGAGGAAGTCATGCATCAGTAAGCAGAAAATATTTTGTCCGAGCATAACCACACCTATTTGCCTGAAGTGCTGAAACTGAATAAAGTTTAATGTTTCCTCAGTTCTCTTATTCAGTAGATAAATGCAAAAACATATTCATTTTTTCAAAAATTATTGAATGAATCAATACCACCATGCTAGAAATACAAAATTTTGCTTGTTATATTGATTCACCAAATTCTTTTTGTCACTCCGTTCAGAAAATTCACGTACCTGCTTTTCCACAAAAAAGTTTCATGATGAACAAGAATCCTTCGTCAAACCGAACCTTGGATTGGCATATGGATCAAAATCCATAAACCAACAGCTGAAAGAAGAATATGAAGCCTCCTTCAACCAAGAGACTCATACTGAGATTCCTGAACTTTTCCCTGGCTTTCTAACAATTGGAACTCTTGGTATCAGTGAACCTGGAACGCCAACATTTGCAGTTTCTTTGGATGACATGTCTGAGAAAATAATAGAGGTAACTGCAGATGAACTGAAGCTCATCAATGATGAGCTAGAGAAATTTCTTGAGGTTGAATCTGATGAGGAAGGCTTCAATGGAACATCCAGAAATAGTTGTGGCAGCGCTATCACGTTTTGTAGCAAGCGAACAGAGGTGCCTAGAGGTGAAGAACAAGGGAACAAACCTACTTGTCCACTCCAAGCATACTTATTTGGCTCTTCAGTTGAACTGCAAGAGACAGGGACAGAGAAGAAGACTAAAAAGACATCACTCGCTCAGCTTTTTCAAGAAACAAAACAAGCGGATGGAGATGGAACACCCTACGTGGAGCAATATGAGATTGGGGAGGTGACAGCAAAGCAAACATATAAATCATCCAAAAGGCTCATGAAGAAGATGCTGAAAAAGTTGTGTACTTCTAAAAAACCTCATGAAGCTAATAATACAGTTTTCAGCAAGAAAATATTCCAAAAGTTTGGCGACTCGGTAATGAATCTTTACATTATGATCTTTTAAGGGCTTTTCAAACTAATTATGCATGAAGATGAATTTGAGTCTTAGTCAATGTAACATCTACAGAAAACACCATTTCATTCCTAAAATTAGATCTCAATTTTTTTTTTATACATATATTTTTATAGCTACAAAGCTTTAGAGTGTCAGATCCTTATGTAATATACAACCCTCAGAAACTATTTATTGCTTGCAGGTCCTTCAAATGTTCCATAGGAAGATACACCCTGAAAACACAACATATACAAAAGAGTGGAACAAGTCTCGGGGTTATAAAAGCAACAATTTCCTCTCTGGAAATAGGAATAAAAATGACGGTGCAGTAGGTTCAGATGGAGGTGAAAACTTCACTCAAATTGATCAGTCAAAAGAATGCATTACCAGCTTGAAATATCCCTATCCCAATCCTGTTTGCAACAGATCGGATGAAAGTATAGGGCGCTGGATCAGAACAGATGCAGACTGTAAGTATGGAATATTTGCATAATCATTATGATTTTATTTCTTTCAGATCACACTACATGGCGAACTACATGATAATCATGAAATAGACATTGCTTTTGTGACTTGCTAATCTCATCTCTTCTGCATTTTTTTTGCCCATCATCTCTTGTACTTCAACTTTTCAATACAAAATTTACTCAAACGAAATGATTATAAAGAGACAAAGTTATAAGAGAAACATAAGATCAGCTGAATTCAGGACATTGTTCTATAATTTTGGTAGTATAGTAACTTCCATTCTTCCTTTATGTGAATATTATACCTCAAAAGTATATAGCAAATAAAGAGGATAAGATCCAAGCAGTTCCTCTGCAAACTTCAAGGTAGAAACTATTTTTTAAGGGATCTCTAGCTAGAATTCAGTGTGGATGTGCATAATGAATTTAGTACTATGTTAAACGCACATGCCTAATCATATAATAACATACATCTACTATGCCATCAGCTTAAGATTTTATTTGTCTTCACTATGAATGGTGGCGCTAGTTTTTAGCAATACATAAAATTGAATTGGTTCTTCACTTTAAGGTTTAGGGTACAGGGAGCATGAAATCAACAGAGCAATATAGGAAAGATTGACAGAGATTATTAAATAATGACAAAACGGCACTAATTGTCGCCTTATCATCCTAAGACAACTATCTAAGTTAGACGACAGTATGAACCTACCGTCACAGTTTTGGTAGTCTTTAACATTTTTATACATTTTGGAAAATTAATTAAGTTACTGAACATATTAACCTGATCCATATCTCTCCTCTTACCAATTCAGACCTAGTACTGGAGCTGTAAAGAAGAAGCTGCATCGGATCACAGATGGTTATCTGGATATGTACTTTCAGTGTGGAATTCATATAGTGCTTGTGGTGTGTCCTTCGATGCTTGAGTGAATAAACTAAATGTAGTGTGAAAGATGTTATCTGTCATACAATAAGATTTTGTGTAATGATGCTTTTTAACAGTTCTTGAAACCTTTTATGAGTTCCATGTGCTTGAATCTAGGGTACCAGTGCCTAACTTAAAAATTATGCATATCCATCCAAAGATTGGTAAGCAAGATTCAAATAGTAATACTATGTAGTTGGTGTTTTAAAGTCAAATCATAAATATGACAATGTATATGTAGCTCATCAACAAAGACTAAACTCAATGCGAAAGGAGTTGTCACCTCTGTACTCCACGAACTTGCATCCTCCCTCCCTGGTCGATAGAGCAGCAAAATCTCTGTAATTAACACCGGATTAAATAAGCAAGCAGTTCAGGTTGATTTTTACTTTGAAGTGGCATATCAAACTGACAATAACAATGAGCAACTCAGTAACAAAAACAACATAATAGTTTTCTTGCCCCATAAGAGAGAATTTGAGGCATACATCTAGCTGAACATATTTCAATCATCAAACGCCTCAAATGCACTGTATTATACTCTGCCATTGCCAGAACTGCACTTGTATACAAACGCAGAGTAGATTTACAGAAAGGATAGGAAAATAAATTTCATCATACAATAAAACATTTCATTTCAAAAGCGAGGCTAATTAATAATCTTAGGACAAGATAAACTACCGAGGATGAAGGAAGGAGCCGCGTGGTTTCAGCTTTCCCGCGGCCAATCGACCATGCAGACGGACTGCCACCATCTCTCTCGATGAGTCTGAGACTGCGGACTCGTTTGTGGACCGGAGATGATGCCAGACAGTGTTGGTTTCCTAGAGGACCGCGTTGGGCATGGCCGGGTCAGGCTGAACTATCCAGTTCTAACTAACTTGTTAATTCGTGTCGACATGACCCAATTTGTGAGACTTAATTATGACCCCGCGGGTCGGTTAACTCGTATAATTAGTATTATTTTAATTTGTACAATATAAATTTTATGGATCAATAGGTTGACCGTGTGCCAAATCAACCAATACGATTCACTCATTCCTACAATACAAGTGACTTAAGCGAGCCATGTGACCTAGGGGTGATAAAAAATACTGGTTTGACCTAATTCCCAACAAGACCGACTTGACTAGGATCGAGACTGAACGAGTGTTTTTTTTTTCCTTCAATGTCGGTTTCGGTTTTTTTCCAAAAGTCTGACTAGGACCGAACCGACCTTGAAAAAAATTGTAGAAATTCATGGTATAACTCTTGAAACACTAGTAATTCATGACCTTGAAGTATTCAACAACCTTTAGATCGGTTCATAAGAAAAATGCGATGGAAGACAAGGAGTTAGCGAGTTCAAAACCAAATTTTCGGTAAATTATTTTTTTCAATCCAAAGTAATTTTTTTTACCAAAAAATCCGGTTCATGACCGAGACCGGCCCACATCAAGCAAGATCGACTCAGACGTTTTTTTTGTCAAAATCGGTTTCGGTCATCCAAATGTAAAGACCGAAATTTCGGTCTTGATCTCGGTCTTGCCTCCAAGGTCGGCCGACCCGCCCATGATCATCCCTCATGTGACCTATATAACTCATACAATATTTATTTTATTATAATATATATTTGGTTATAAAGATTCATAAATTGACTTATGAGTCGATAGGTACGACTCAAATTCGATCCTATGCAGATTAAACGGATCGTGTCAAAAATATCCTACGAGTTTATAATATTCGAACTAAAGCCCATCCATAAGCGAGTTACTCATTATCTGTGTCTAAAATTAACACTACTGTTCTACGTTCGTTTGAGTACCATCTTTAGAAAAATTAACCAAATACACCTTGGGTTTTAAATATTGCACCTTGGGCCCTATTGTCTTAAGAAATGACGCACTTTGGGCCTAGCCCAGGTACGAACATGGTTCACTTCCGCGTCCTAATTGGAACCGGACCTAACCTAATGGCTAGGTTCCGACTTCTAAGTATTTCAACAAAAAAGAAAATAAAATGAAAAAATGGGTTCATTTGAAAAAATAAGCTAAAAGATCTTATTAAATATGATTTATTCAGTGGCACAATAAATTTAAGCTAACATAATAGCAATATTAGCTAAAATGTATCAGAAAGATGAAATTTAGTGAAACCTACCAATTTAAAAACTCGAAATTCTTAACAAAAAAAATAGCGGATGTAATTTTATAGAAGAAATTTAAACGTAACTCTCATATATTTGAAATTTTAATTTGATCGAACACCTAACATGAAATGAAATTAATTGACTTATAAATAACGTGTGTGAATAGGTATTTATATATCTATTCTAAGCAAAAACAATTCTCCACGTGTTTTACGTTGTACTTCTTGCCCGTTGACTAGTGAGTTAATATGAATACTTGCTTGAATAATGTCAATTTAGTAAGACATTTATTTTATATATGTAGATAAAATATAATTGTAATTTAGTAAATAACAAAATAAAACAAATTTTTGGGGGAAAAACATCATACCAAATTGTTTGCTTTGGGAAAAAAAAATATATCTACCAAGTGCCAAGTGTGTGGATTTGGGCTGAATCGAATGACGGAAAGGTCACACCCAAAATGGTGTATAGGAAGCTACGAGAGGTGGTCCGAGACGAGGCACGTGAGGGAGGGCCTAGGCATGACCGTGGTAGAGACAGGGTTGAACCACCTTGGAGGGAGCTATGGAAGAGCTGATTGACACCCAAGGTAAAAAAAATTTATATGGCAAGCAGGTCACCAAGCATTCCCGGTCTTCAAGATACTGGCGCGGCGGGGTATCAGAGTGACTTCGCGATGCTCGTTTTGTGCGAAGGAGGAAGATGTGACCCATGCCTTGTTCGATTGCGACTGGGCGAGAAGGGTGTGGCTCGGTGGAATGGACATACGCTGGGACCGATTGACCGAGAAAGAAAGGGCGGGTTGACTCCAACAAATAATGAGGATGGAGACTGAAGAAGGATCGGACGGGGAGAAGCGTAGGTTGCGGGCCGAATGTTTCACTTGGGAGACTTGGAAGGAGCGGTGCTGAGCCGTGTACGAGGGGACGGATCCGAAGCCCGAACGAGTCATTGAGGCAGCTTGAGCATTGGTCGAAGACTGCTGGAGGGAGGCATGTGCCGAACCGAATGTCACAAGCACAAGGGGGCAAGACCGACACCCAAGGTGGAGCCGACCATGCATCGGCACGGTCAAACTCAATTGTGATGGAGCGTGGGATCCAAAAACAGGAAATTGTGGCACAGGACTGACATGGAACCGTGGTAGCCGGGCGAAACACAACGGGACGAGAAGGTAGTGCAATAATGGCGGAGGCTCGGGCAATCTTGCAACCGGTTGACATAGCTTTGTATAATAGATGGACTCATGTGATTATAGAATGCTAAAGAAGTCATGTGATTATAGAATGCTAAAGATGATCCTTGGGAAGTCCAACACATTTTAAATGATATTTTGGAAATCATGAGAAGACTCCCGAGCGTCAAATGAGAATTTATAAGGAGAAGCGCAAACAAATACGCGAACTGGGTTGCAAGTAAATTCAGATAGGATCGAAATTCGAAGTGTTTTGAAAAAGAAAAAAAGTGCGTGTAAAAGGAAGGAAAGCCTGTCGGTGATGAGTGAACACATAAGAAATCAGCCCCACTCCCATGATGTGTGGTTGGAGTAGTGGAACGGTCTTCGTCCAACCTCCGTTGACTGAAATTACCCATTCTTTAAGTAAATTATGATATTGACCCAAAAGAATAGAGAAGTTTCCCACTATTTTCCATTTATATTTATGTATTTTTCTAGTAGATCGATTAACTAGATAATGATTTTATCAAGCAAACATGTTTAATTTATTGATATAAATTATTTAGGTACATACTTTAGTTATAAATTTCATCGAGTGTTAATAATTAAATGATTTTTTTCATACAATTTGTGTGTTAATTGTAATTAATTTAGAAATGTCAATATAATTATATAACGATATACTCAATAGACAATATTGGAATGCTTTTACGCACTGTTATCATAATCGGACCGGTGATCCGATCGGGAACTAGACCCTTATCCGGTTTGTTTCAGATAATAATGAACCACACATCAAATTGGGTCTGACTAGATGAAAGGAAACCGATCCCTTGTAGGTTTGAGAACCGATCCGGTTCTGATAACACTAGTTTTAGGAAGTACAAGAAACGTCTCGTTCGTATACATGAGTTTTTTTTTTTCATTTTAAATGTTTCTAACATAATATTTAATGTTTGGGGAAATTAATATTTAACGGGGATTAATTAGCAAATGCAAAGGAGCTGGATGGGCAAAATGACAAACACATAAAGGTTTGGGGACGGGAAAGAAATATCAGTCTTTGCTATCCAAGCACTATCTATAAATGCGTTGCAGTTCACAGAGATACCAGATACAGGACACTGAACTCATCCACCTCTGCAACATTTCCAACACTTTCCATCAGTGTCTTCATCTTTAATCTGTAATCGTCCCTACTTCTATAAACCTCTCGAGCTGCTTTTCCTTAGGAAATCGTTTTTGTTTGGTTTCGGAAAATCGGAGAATTTCTGTGTGCGTGTTGCTTCACACCATCTGTACTCGTAGAATGGATAATCCGACGAAGAGAGTGCTGCTGACCTCCAATGGCGACGCAATCTCGATGAATATCGCTCTGAATTTAGCCAAACGAGGCTGCAGGTTAATTTCTCTACTCTCTGAAGCTAAAAATTCGATCTGTTATTGCTTTATTGATGACCATTTGCGAGATTAAGAGACGAAAAAGCCCGAGGAACGCAAAATCGTAGTTATTGTTTCTAGGTTTCTTATATTATCGTCGAATCCTAGGTTTTCAATACTCCATCTCGGATGCTATGGGAATCGAGAAATGATTGTGCTGAACACTGTCGTCTACTTAACGCGAGCTGTCTAAATCTTTGGAGTACTGATTGTGCATTGCTTCGTTTCTGCAGGGTAGTTTTGATGGGAGATGAAAGGGTTCTGAAGAGCGTGACGGAGGGGATGATGGCAGGTGTAAAGACAGTGGAGGTGGTTGGATTGGACATGGAAGAAGAGAGGGAAGCAGCTTTTGAGGAGGCTGTGGAAAAAGCATGCAACATTCTTGGGAAAGTGGACGCTTTTGTCAACTGTCACGCATATGAAGGTAAAATTCGTCTGGTTAAGCAGTTAATTACAGTGTCACCTTCATTGGAAGTTTTTGCTGAAGTTAAAATGTTCATCGATGAGCTACGTATTGGAGTACAAATTTGAAAGCATATTCATCATCTGCAATCGTTCCCTGTCCTTATTTTTTGACTGAAAAGTGAAACCGATGCTGCAAAGGTGAAATTAAGTGTTAATCTATTGAGTTAATTCAAAAAACGTTTATAAAAATCATCGTAGCTTGAAGGAATTTCATCAGTATTTCTGAACCAAATGCTGTTGAATCTGTCTTAGGTTGACGTTGACCCCGTGAACTCGTTGTTTCTTAGCAATGAACTGTAGTGACTAGACTAGAGATATTGGTAGCAGCATGGAATTGGTGCTGAAATTACATAGCACATGCCATAAAGAATATTAAAATGGTCCCAACAACCTTATATCCTAGTCAAATCTATTGAGATAGGAGTGTGGAAAATCAAAAACTAACTACAAACCATTGAATCTTGAAGCAGTCTCATCAATATTTCTTAACCAAATACTTCTGGATCTGAGTTAGGTGGATTCTATTTCTCTCTGAGGAACATACCTTCTTCACTTCTTGTTTGTTTTCTGCTGGTATATGTTTTGCTTGTCCTTGAACGAAATAAATAAATAATAAAACATACTTTCACACTAATGGTAGTTTTCCCAAATGCTTTCTTTAGACTTTGTTTCTCTTCCTGTTCAAAAGAAAGTTTGAATAATGGAACTTTCAAGCAAAGCTCAACCTATGTTTTCCTGGTTTATTCAGCAACGATGCAGGACCCTTTACAGATAACAGAATCTGAACTGAAGAAAATGGTCAAGGTCAACTTCCAATCTGCTTGGTTTCTTCTAAGGGCCGTTGGTAAGAGAATGCGCGACTCCAAGTTGGGAGGTTCAATGGCTTTCTTGACCTCGATACAAGGAATGGACAGAGGAATGTATCCAGGGTCAGCTGTTTATGGGTCGTCTGCGGGTGGAGTACAGCAGCTTGTCAGAGTAAGTAAAGAAAAAAAATGGCTATAACTGCCATGCTTCCATTTGAGAAAAATGACTAATTTAAAAGTTTAAATAAAAAATTATTGTATTTTTTAGGATTAAATTCATAATATCAAAAGTTGAAGGGAATAATTTTCTTCTTTCATTCCTAAGTCCCTATCTATTGGTAAGCAGTACCGGTGTCAAAAATTGACCAAACCCGTGGGTGATCCGCCCACGGGTCGTGTTTTAGTTAGACTTTTTGACTTAAACCGTGAAAATACGGGTAAGGTTTGAGTTAGTAGTTTTGACTCATGGGTAAATCAGTAACCCGTCCGAATTAAATATATATAATTTTGATCCATGTGTCAGTCTGTTTCTGGTTTTTTATGTATTGACGGGTCGAACGGGTTAGACTGACGCGTGAGTCATGGAGGTCGAATGAGTCTGATTCAAGCTTTATTATTTCTGACGGGTCATTCTGATCCGCGTGTGGACCCACCAACCCGCGGGTCAGGTTTGAGTTTAAAAAATTGACTTATACGAGTACACTGATCGTATTTGGGTTAGACAGTCCCTGACAGGACTCATGACCCGTTTTGACACCCCTAATAAGCATTACACGTAACCAAGTAGGAATTAGGGATAAGGGAGCAATTACTCTCTCAATTTTTGGTGTTGTGTGATTTAAGCTTAAAAATGTAATGCTTTTTGATTTAGTCTTTTAAAGTCTTCCCGTTGCACCCTATTTTTTTTGTTTAATTGTTTGTCGTTACTTTAATTCTTGATTCTACTGAAGTATATTTTTGACTGACCCGTTTAAGCTAATTAGTTTTTTTCTAAACTATAATTCTCTTTGTTTCATCCATCTAGACCGCAGCTCTCGACCTAGGTAAACACAACATCAGGGTCAACGGAATTGCTCGAGGCCTCCACCTAGAAGACGAGTACCCAAAGTCAGTGGGTCAGGACAGGGCGTCGCGGTTGGCGAAGGAAGTGATGCCACTAGGGAGATGGCTCGATGTGCAGACCGACCTTACATCCACCGTGCTTTATCTCATCAGCGACAGTTCCCGCTACATGACTGGAACGACCTTATTCGTGGATGGGGCACAGTCCATAGTAAGGCCCCGATTGAAGTCTTACATGTGAGTATTTGTTGGTAGAATAACGCCTTCAATTGTTAAGAGTTTATTTTTTGAGAGTAAGGACATGATAGAGATGTTCTTTCTTGTGACGAACCTGTGACGCATTGTCTATGTCTATGTGGTAGAGCAGTTCGCCCCTAAACTTGAGCAAAAGTTCAGATTTCCCCTTTTAAAAAAATTCTTAGCAATTTATTGCCATATTACTAATCAATAAGCAGCAAGCAAGGATGAAAAGTAAAATAAATGTAAGGTCCAAACAATTATCTCATGATCCTGGAAGAGAATTTCATTTGCTCTGTTCATCCAAAACACCAATCGATGGTACCGTACCTGCAGCAATAAGCTCTCTGATGCCAGAAGAGGTCTCATCACTTTTAGCCAATTTAACAATAGCATCTCCAAGGGCAAAATAGTCTTTCTCTTCTGACCCCGGAAACGCCCCATTCTCACCCAACTCCTTCAACATCTGCAAAGCCGGAATCAACCTCTGTTTATCAAGAAAAGCCTTTACCAACGCCACATAGACATAAGTCAGAGGTTTCATGTTTTGTGCTATCATGTTTCTGAGGTACTGCAGGGCTTCATTAGGCCTCCCACAGTTGCAGAGGCCATAGATTATTGCCATGAAAGCTACATCAGTTGGGTCACACCCTTTCTTCACCATTTCATCCCACACTGCAATGGCCTCATCAGGCCTCCCCGCAATGCATAACCCATCAACTAGAGTCGTGTATGTGACCACATTCGGCTCTGTTTTCTGCTCAATCATCTTAGACAGACACCATGTGGCATTTACAATATCACCTTTTTTGCACCAACCCGATATCATCAAGTTGTAGGTCACAACTGATGGTATAAGCCCGAGTGTCTGCATTTCGTTGAAAAGAGCATCAGCCTCTGATACCCTATCAGCTTTGCAGAGACCGCTTATCAAGATGTTGTAACCAACTATATCTGGGACCCGCCCACGGTTGCATAAATCCCGAAAGAGCTCTATGGCATCATCTAGTTTACCCATCTTGATCAAACCACTCAAAGCTGCAGAATACGCCACTATGTCAGGAACAAAACCTTGTTGGACCATGTAGATTAAAAAATCACAAGCCTCGGTTACTCTATTGTGGTCACACAATCGCTTAATCAACAAAGCTGAATGTTTTATCCATGGTTCATGCCCGGAGAGGCGCATCTGTCTGACAATGTTTTTAGCCGCTACCACATCTTGTCTTCTGCAGAGGCATCCGAATATACAGTTGTGTGTAAACTGATTTGGTGACAAACCCAACTTTATCATTTCATCGATTAGCAAATTCGCTTCATCTAATCGATTTGAATCACAGAGAGTAGCGATTAAGTTGTTGTACAGTCCAATGCTTCTGTTAAGACCGATTTGGCTCATCTCCTGGAAGAGGGTTAAAGCCAAGTCTAATTTCCCAGCTTGAAGCAAGCCATTAATCACAATTCTGAAAGAGGTGGAATCAGCCAGAAGGGTCTCCTTGTTTTTGATAAGTTTACCCACCTTCGCATTGTCAGTGGAATCATCAACCGTTGTACGAAGAATATGGTAAGCTTTATCAACCATACTGTTGTTGGTGTAGTAACTAAGAGTGAAATTGAAGCGCAAGGTGGTAGATTCAGAAGCTGTACCTTCTGGAACATCATTCATCAGTCGTATAATTTCTTCTTCAGAGAAAAAGCTCACGGCTTTCTCAAGCAAGCGAATGTCAGGTGCAACCCCATGATCCTTCATTTCTAAGAACAAGTTCAGAGCCTTGTCAAGCTCCTTGTTCGAGCATAAACCTCCAATTAGCACATCGTATTGCTCGATACTCGGAGAAATACCAGATTGTTTCATCTTTTTGAATAATTCAAGAGCCTTGTCTACCCTGGATTCTATCACAAACCCGTGAATCAACATGCAGAATGTTTTCTCATTCAGTCTAATGTTTCGAGCCTCCATCCTCTCGATCAATTCAAACACTTTATCTATCTGGCCTGATTTACTGAAAAACATCGCCAAGATAGAGACAGCATGTGCATCAACACAACCGAGCTCATTCATCTTATCAAAGACAGTCATAGCCTTGTCAGATATCCCATTATTGCAGTATATCAGTAAAAGAGGAGTAAGAGTGAAATGATCAAGCTTCCACCCTGAATCACTCATTTCTTTAAACCTCATCTCAGCAAGTTCAACTTTATCAGATTTGGCAATTGTTTCCAGCAGACAATTGTAACTGTACCCATTCGGGGAACAAAGCTCGAGCTGCCTTATCTGATCAAACATTGAATTAGCCTCTTCCACCATACCCAGATTACCCAAACACCTGATAAAGTAACCTAAGGCTCCTGGCGTCATATGGCACCGGGATCTAACCACATCCTCTGCAAGCATCTTTATTTGGGCATTTCGTCGAGCACGTTGTAGGATTGCCGCCATGGCGTTGTAGGTGTAGCAGTTATGACTGTACCCGCATTGCTTCGACGCCCAATCGAAGAAACTCCACGCTATTTTCCAGCTCTTCATCTGTTTCAGCGCCGATTCCACAACCTTGGGGGTGAGTAGCGGCGCGAGGATCTGGAGCTCTTCGCTGTCAGTTTTAGTAGGACGGTTTTTGGTGAAGATCGCGATGAGAGAATCGACTGTAGCAGCGTACACCTGCGAATCGGTAGGACCTCCATGGACGCCGGTGCAGATGAGTCTTTTGGATTGCAGTTCTGGAGTTTGAACAGAAAGATGGCGGATCAGTGACAGTCGCTTCATGGTTTGCGTCTATTCGGTGGCGGCAATGTTAGAGGCCTTAGCTACGTTTCTTTCTGTTACCAAAATACCCTTCTAGTTTTATTATTTATATATTTGACCCTAAACTTTGATAGCTATACAAAAAAAGCTATATAGGAAAATGACATAATTCGTTCAATCCACACGAAAAATGAGTCATATTTGGATTGTAACTCTCGATCCACATATTCGTACAATAAATATATAATAATTATATTTAGAAAGTAAGTGATTTGGAGTATGGAATGAGAAATGATATTAACATTACTACGATCATATATGCCGAGTACGAATGAAAATAAAACTATTTTCGTAAAGACGAAATTCCAAGTAAGAAGATATTAAAAAGCTAAAAAATCGGCGTAACTTCCATCAAGGACAGTACGTGATTTTGGATGTGAAATAAGAAACAATATTAACATTACTACAATCATATATGTCAAATAAAAATATAAATAAAACTGATTTAATTTAAATTGAAGTTCCGAATGAGAAGATATTGAAAACCTACGATGTAAACTTAAAGGGTACCATCATGGAAAATAAGTGATTTAGAAAGTGAAACACAAAATAATTTTAATGTTACTACGATCATATACATTGAGGTAAGAATGTGAATCCAACAATTTTCGGAAAAATCAGAGTTCTGAGTAATGAGATATTGCAAAACTGCGAAATAAATATAAACTTAAATGGGTATAATCATGGAAAATAGGTGTTTTGGTGTATGAAATATGAAATGATCTAAATATCGCTACAATAGTATATGTCAAGTATGAAGACAAATAAAACAAATTTCTTCAAAATTGGAGTTCCGAGTGAATAAATATTGAAGAACTTTAAAATCTATGTATATTTAAATGGGTACTATCACGGAAAGTAAGTAGGTGATCGTAGTAATTTTCAAATTATTTTTTATTTCACTACAAATCACTTAGTTTCCATGATGATATCCCTTCAATATATTTTTACTCATAACTTCATTTTTTAAAAAATAGTTTTATTTGCCTTTTTACTTGAAACTTCAATTTCGTATTTATATTTATTTTTAATAGAATTCTAAGTTTACTTATAATCAAAAAATATACTTCAAACTTTCATTTTGCTTTTTAAATCTCACTGAATCTAAAATACTAAGTTATTATTCATAAACTTATATACTAAAATTAATATGAATTTTCTATATTCTTACCTACTTGTATTGTATTTTGGAGAAACTTTAGAGTCATTAAAGTAAATAATAAAAGAGAAGTAAATCTAAAAAAGATCCTGAAAATGTTCAAGAATCTTTACTATCAATCAACACTAAATAAATTTCAAAGCCCATTTGGCTCAACTCAGACTTTCAGTCAAAGCCCAATAGGACCATTATACGTGGGCTGAGGGTTCTAACAGGTTCATCCATCAGAATTAACTTAAGAAGCCCAAACCCACTTTAATTTCCAATAATGACTATTTGGTCCTTGCTAAAGCTCAAAGAAAAAGTCTTGAAAATTCTCAAGGTGGTAACGTTTATTATTACGAATAAGAATCAAGACTCACGGTGCGTTTGTTTGACGGAATTCGGAATTCGGAATACGGAATACGGAATAGGAATTGGGAATAAGGAATAGGAGTTAAGAATATGAAGTTGTTTTTTTGGTGGAATTGAATAGAACGGAATAAGGAATTCTGTTGTTTCTTTGGTGAAATTGTGTACGGAAAAGGAATGGAATGTGGTAAAATGACATATTTGCCCCTCTTTGTATATGTATAGTATATAATAAAAATAATTTGTATTAATTAATTATAAAACTTTAAAATATTAAAAACGTTTATTAAAAAAAATAAATTTAAAAACGATTTTTTTTTTAATTTTTTTTTTAAAAAGACCAATTTATTAATTCTATTTAAAAAAATAAAGAATGTAAACATGACCACATACATAATACATCTTACATACATAATACAAAATGTTGTTAGTCACCACATACATTATACAGAACGTGGGTTTGTCCTTAATCAGTTTAGTAAATCATTATATAAACATTGTTAAATTGAATTGTTTTATTATTTTAATTTAATTTTAAATACTAATTTTGATTTTGGTATTTTTTTTGAATTTTCAGTTTAAATAAAAAAAACACTCAAAAATCTATAGTACAAAGTAGGGGTGATAATAAACACAGTTATTGATATGTCCGAGTGGTTAAGGAGACAGACTTGAAATCTGTTGAGCTATGGCCGCGCAGGTTCGAACCCTGCTGTCAACGTTTGTAGAAGTTGTTTATCAGAATCAGCTGATGGCACGCTTGTAAATTCTGCAAAATGGCGAGGGCAATTTGGTCATTTTGCAGCTGATTCCGGATTCCGACCCGTGTGGGCTTAGGAAATCCGAGGTTTTTACCCGGATTCCCTAAGCCCGGACCGCCCGGAATCCATTTTCAAGGAATGGCCAATTCCACCAAACGAACATGGGCTTACGGAATCCGTAAGCCCAAATCCGTGGCCATTCCTTGAAACGAACGGGCCATCAGACTCAGTGACCCATTTATAATATTTATAACGGAGTTCATTATATAATTTTATTAATATTGAGTTAATTTATTAGTCTGAATAATGTTATAATTTAAACCCTAAAATGATATTCATTATATTATATTTTTATTCATAAATAATTTTATAATTTCACTGCCATGCAATAAATATAAGTTTGTTCATGAACCGGTTCGATCCAAATCGGTTCAGAACTGAACTGGTCTGATTTGTAAAAAAATCAGTATTATTTTCTGTTTCTAAAATAACTGGTCTGAGTTAGGTAAAGAAATTGGTATGGTTCGAACCGATTCAGAACCAGTTCAAAGTGGTTTGGTCTGGTTTGTTTAATAATAATTTTGGTTCGGAAATAATCAGGTTCAAACCGAAACTAAACCGGGTGAAAATCTTGTCCAACACACTGAACCGCCTGGAAAAATACTGAACCAACTGAAAACACACTGAACTGACTGAAAAATATATTGAACCAACTGAAAAACACACTGACCCGATTGAAAATCTGTTCCACAACTAGGGCCGACAATTTCACTCACGACACGATAACACGGTACGAACACGCACGAAAAAAGTCGTGTTCGTGTTTTCCTTTGATGGTACGATAACACGAACACGATAACACAATTGTTTTTTTCGTGTCATGTTAGTGTTTAGCTCTAAAAACACGATAACACGAAAACAATCTAATAATTTATATATTATATTCATGTCATTTTAACAAATAAGAACCAAACGTGAAATATAAAAAATTGAGGGGACGTGTTTATGTTATTTAGGTCGTGTTATAGTTCGAACGTGAAAATGTGTTATCGTGTTACAACGAAATTTTTTCGTGTTACCGTGTTATTTTCGTGAAAACGTAAAATCGTGCTACCACTTTCCACGTTATCGTGTTACCGTGTTATTTTCGTGAAAACGTGAAATCGTGTTATTTTCGTGAAAACGTGAAATCGTGTTATCGTGTTCGTGTCGTGTTGATACAATAAATTTCGTGTCGTGTTTGTGTCGTCTGTCTGTGACACAATTATATTTTTCGTGTGTCGTGTTGTACTATCGTGCGTGTCGTGTCGAGTCCTGGTGCACGATAGCACGCACGCACGCACGAATTGCCAGCCCTATTCACAACCAACCCAAATCCTGTCCAACATCAACATACGAGAGACCAATACATCTCTAGATTTAGTTTATTGAAGACATCTCTAGGTTTGGTTTAATTTCAGACCGGTTTAGTTGATTTTGCTTCAAACCGGTTCTAAAATTATATAGGTTTAAAGTGGTTTGATTTAAATTTAAGTATAAACCAATATCAAAAGTGAGTCGACCCAAGCAGAATTCTTGGTACTATTTTGAATTAGTCTACTTGAAATCTAAAAATACTAATATGATTTTGAGACTAGTTCGGCCGAATCGGTTCGAACCAAACCAGAACCAAAGCAAAACCAGACCAGTTCAGCCGAACCGGTATAAATGAAGAAGCCTAAATAAATATTATCTAGGAAGCTCGAATTCCCCTCTTCTCAAATATCTTTCGTGATTTATTGGGAATCTTTTCTCCCTTTGATCACGTATATATATATCCACTTGGTCCGATGCGATTGCGATTGTTCAATGCAACATTAGCTTCCGAATATCTTATCCACTCAACATTATTTTCTTTTATTGGATCCTCCTTCCACTGTCGTCTTGTTCATGTCCTAAGAAAACAAACGAAAAAGCAGGTTCGGGTTCGAGTTTGTTCGATCGAATGCACTTAAATGCTAATCATGATTAGACAGATGATCATCGAGATATGTTAATCAAGTGAAGATTATAGTGTAAAGCAAGTGTGGAGATATGTTTGTTTAAAAGTGTATATTGAAAGTTTTCATTCATAATTTCAAACTTATAAACAGTAGATTATATATATGAGTTAAATAGCAATGAGCTACATGAATTTTGGACGTTTTGCGACGAGCTACCCGAATTTTAAAAAATCAAAACGGGCTACCTCAACTTTAGCGAAGTTGCAACGAGCTACCTCCGTCCAAATTACCGTCAACTGTCAATAGAAATTAGTCGGAAATTCGTCAGAAATTGGACGGATGTAGCTCGTTGCACCTTCGTCCAAAGTTGAGGTAGCGCATTTTGATTTTTTAAAGTTCGGATATCTCGTTGCAAAACGTATAAAGTTCAGGTAACTATTTGCTATTTAAACCTATATATGTATATATATATATATATATATATACACGCACACGCATGCATGCTTGCATGCATGGACGTATGTATTACGTCGTGCGATCTGCAACGAAAAGCAAATCTTGTGATACTCTATCGAGAAAGTAGTGAAATTGATCATTGACGACATCCACACAGGCATGCAAGTGCATTGAAAATAGTTGCTTTTTTCTATCTAAAAGAATTATATTTTAGATATCTAAAATTTCATGTTTTTACAAATAAGTATTTCTTTTGAATTTCAAATCTTTAACAATTAATTGCTTGTTATTACAATATTTTTTTAAATGGTTGTATTGACTTTTGTTTATTGTTATAGTTTAGTAACTGTCTGCTTTTATTTTATTTCACCTTTTGAATGTTAAGTCGCATTTGATTTTAATAAAAAAAAGTGAGATACTTAATATATATCAACATCTATAAAATATTGCAACACCAAACAAATGTTAATTAAGTACCCAAAATAAAATAAATGAATCAACTATGTATTTGTAAAAGTGTGAAAGTTCAGGGTAGCTGAAAAACTTTTATCCCTCGAAATGATAAACACGAATATGTTCTTTAGAATAAACAAACCAAAGATATGGTAGATGATCTAAATAATAATTTAGAAACCCTAACCCTCTATTATGATTTATGAAGATTTGATCTGTTCTAGGGTTTAGAGGAACACCATTATTCTCTCTTTTCTTAAGAAAAGTAAAAGATATTTTTCTTGATTATCTTGATGAAAGATTTAAATTTTACGATCCCGAATCAAATTGTAGAAGCAAACTTATCTATATTAAAAGAACGTGTGGAATAATTGGTATATATTGCAGTATCCTTCATAAATAAAGTATATCCTATTTTATCATAAGCTTTTTGCAAGAACCCACCATTGTGCACCAATCGACTTATAATATATGTGTGTAAGTATCACTATCATGCTCTGATAATATGGTGGAATTTGTATATATAGGTGTGTATATTGCAAAAGCTTCCATGATTCTATTTTCTCGTCACTTGATTATCCAAAATCAAAGTATCTATATATGAGATGAGAAGAGAAGACATGGATTATGTTCCTTTGTTGTTATCGCATCTGTTCTAATTAGCAGTGTTATCAGAACCAGACCGACCCTCGAACCGCCGAGGGAGCCGGTTCCTGATTCGGCCGATTCAATCCGGTTGGACCTGGTTCAACGTGCGGTTCACTGTTTACAAAATGAAAATACAAACTACATAGTTTCAAACACACACATAATTATCTCAAACTACTCAGTCTCAAACATACATATTACTCTCAAACATAATATAACACAACATAATTACCTCAAACTTTGAACATACATAACAATAGTCTCAACATCAAACACAATAGGTCTAAACTTTAAACATATCTTCTAAACCGAAGAAGTTGTTCGGTCGAACCGAAGAAGTCGGTTTAAACCGAAGAGAACCACCCACAAAATTTTAACCCCCCCCCAAAAAAAAACTAGAACTGGAAATCGTCCGGTTTTAAAAAATTGGTCGGTCCAACCCAGTTCAAACACTATTCATATGCATTTCAGTATTTTTGCTTAACCAAACCAGACAGGGGTTCAGTTCCCGATCGGACCGTCGGTTCAGTCCAGTTCTGATAACACCGCTAATTAGTCTAATTGGCCAACCCTATAAAGTGGGCCCTGTTTTTATGCGTAGAGTATGAGGAATGTATATCATGATATAAGGGTAAAATACGATATTGCCCCCTAAGTTTACGTTGATTTTAAATTTATCCCTTAAAGTTTAAAGTCCCCATAATGTTTGAAAATGATCCCCCTTTAACTAGGGGTGTCAAAACGGGTCATGAGTCGTCGTGTCAGAGACCCTTTGACCCAAACACAACCCGTGTAATAGTATGAGTCAGTTTTTGAAACTCAAACTTGACCCGTGGGTTGGTGGGTCAACTCGCGGGTCAGAATGACCCGCCAGGAATGGTAAGGGTTGAGTCAAACTGACTCGTTCGACCTCCATGACCCGCGAGTCAGTTTGACCCATTCGACCCACTATTTCAATAAAAATAAAAAACATACTTAAATATATAAATTGGATGGGTCATGGGTTGACCCGTGTGTAAATGTTTTTAACCCAAACATAACCCGTGTTTTCACGGGTCATGTCAAAATGACTCATAGGTCCAAAACTCTGACTCAAAGACCCGTGAGCGGGTCACCCACGGGTTGAGTCGGATTTTAACACCCCTACCCTTAACCGATGTTTTTTCAGGGGGTATTTTTCATAATTTCTAAACATTAGGGGGATTTTAAACCTTAAGAGAAAATTTTAAAATCGGCATAAAATTTAGAAGAAAATATCTAATTTAACCGGATGATATAATTTGTAAACAAGTCGGACCATGGCATGCATGCTCCACGTCAGAAGGAATATGACCTCTTTCTTTTCAGGGTGTTGATGATTACATACATAGGACGTCCTCTTATTTCACAACCCACATATATATATATATATCTTCTTCTTCATTTTATACATCACTCTCGGCCTCTTCTTCCCCAACAAACCCTAATTATTCCAAACACTCTTCTTCTTCTTCATTGGTCTACAAAGTGTTGACCAGATCAAGCCTCTCCTTTCGTGTTTTACTTATGGAGTCCAACAGGAAACGCCGTGGAGGCTTGCTAAAGGCAAAGTTAGTCGGTCTCCCGTTCTACAAATCGACGAAGAATGCGTCCACCGGGCAGCACAATAACACCAAGCTAGTCCCAAGCCAACAGAGCTCCAAATCGACCACCTCCGTTGGGTTCATGGTACACCAGGAGTACGCACCGAACCCGAAAGTCTCGTTCATTGTCGCCGGGGAAAACAGTGCCACGTTTTCCCAGTTGGATAGGATCTTCAGCTATCCTTCCGATGAGGCCGTCGATCTGAAAGCCTCGAATTACATTAGCTCAGTTAAGGAGAGGTTCAAGCTGGAACAGATCAACTCGGAATACACCTGATATATATATATATATATGGATTAATTAGATCCAGTTCTCATGTACTTTCTTATATTAGTGCACGTGAAAAATGTGCAATTAATAATAAGTTCTTATTGGTGTGGCTTAGACTTAGAGTCGTATGTGTGAAACGCTACGTTCGGATGTCCATATTGTTGCCAGTAAATGAGTGGATTTTCGGAACGTATTAAATTATGCTAAGTACATTAAATACTCAAATTCTAGGACAAACGATGTTAGGTTAAAACGTTAAATCTATATCTAATTAAAAAAATTAAAAACATTAGGGTAGGTAGATAATTGAATTTCGCCATAAATGTCATTAACCTTGTTGAGTTTGGACTTACAGAGTACGAGTTATATTTTATTAAGTAAAATTTTCATATCTCAACTTACATCAGATGGTACAGTCAATCCGTAGTCCAAATTTAATATTTTTTTGCATCATTTGAAACACAATTAAAATATCTACTTACTATAATTGTTTTTAATAGATACATAATTTAATTTTTAATTAAAAATTGAGTCATCGAAAAAAAAAGATGTACCAAGTGTTTCTAAATAGCGCGTATGCCCAAATTTCTAAATATTATTTTTGAATACTTATTTTTTTTTATAAAAAAATCTGATATACAGACTTTTCAAAACAAAAATCGATTATGAATGTCTGTTTTAAATATATTTTTTTTTCCAACTGTAAGGAAGAGGTCGAAGTTTTTTTTTATTTTTTATTTTGTTATTATTACAACTTTAAACAAATGAGAGACGCAAAGGCCACGAATGAATTCGCCTAAACAAAATATCAGCCTCTTCATTCTTGCTGCTCCGACGCCGCCAGTCCCTGTCGGTTGCTGCTGCTCGACTCGCCGCCTGCTACTGTTGGTCGCCCTCTCCAGGTATCCGGTTCTACTGGTGCTTCTTCGGCCGTCGCCTGCCGCCTTGCCTCGTTTGGCCGTCTCACCTCGTTTTCATCCCGCTACTGCTGCTGCTAAAAAAAAAGAAAGAAAAGAGAAGATGAACCGTTGGCATTTTAATATTTTTGTTTTGGATTGAACCTACATATTCCATTCGAAAATTTTAAAATTGATACCATATTTTGATGATTATTTTTCAAAAAAATATATTAAAAAAAATAAATGGCCCTGTCGTAGTGTTGTATATGTATTATGTAACGTGTGCATGATTGATCCTTGTTGGGCGGCCAATCAGCGAAATTGGAAATTCATATTTTTAAATTGAGGCCGATATGTTAACTTATATATGAGCGTTGGACCAACTTCTGTCGTGAATTCGCTGAAAAAACGGACTGGGCCGATGACTACGGCTACGCTTTGATCGCCACTTATATTTAAAACCTTTGAATATTTTTTTATTTTTTTTTATTTTTTTAGAGTAAAAGTATGACCGAGACCAGCCCGAGTCAAACAAGACCAACTCGGACGTTTTTTTAAAGATGGACTTGAGCTCGATCCTCCAAGCACGAGTCCCAAAATTTCGATCTCATATTTTGTTTTTTTTGAAAAAACAAACTCATCTGAACTTACCCCTGTCCAGAGCTATCATCGAGGGGGGTGCCCCGATGACATACTTACTTCACATTTAGAAAAAATCTCTCCCTGCAAAGTCTACTCTTAGGGATATGGGTGCTAGACGTAAAAAAAATATATTTTCAAAACTCGGACTTGAAAACTCTGGTTAAGAGACAAGCGTTGGGCTGCTACGTTATCTTGCAAGTAACGAATATTAACAATATAATGTCTATGTATTTACCAAAAAGAATTTATGTATGTGTAACCATCATACAAAATAGTACGTTGATCTTTTAATTAGACGTTTCGGGTTTAAAATTTAAAAATGATTTTTTTATTAATTAACACTATACCCATAGAGTAATGCTTTATTTTTGTTAGATTGGCACTGTCACGTCAACATTTGATAGAAAATTAGATGGATATTTAATGGAATAATCCTTGACTAACATCGTAATACTTAATAACCATTTATTACCATATAAAATAAATAATCAAAGCTTAATATGAAATAAATATAAATAATTAAATATGTAATTTCTTACACAACAATTACAATCAATACCCGGCCGAACCCATTTTACTTAAAAAGATAAGTAATTAAGTGTATCATCCTCCTTTTTGTAATGATAAGTTGTACTCATCATACGTTATACTAAGTGTTATTATTTAAAAATATTTTCATTTTTTATTTCAGATTGAAAAAACAAAATATAATATTTTAGTTCTAATAACAAATTCAAACCCTAATATTATTTTATCAAATGAATTTGTAAATTTATTATAATTAAAGATAAACACACTTTACTTTTAATTATGAATACTACTACCCTCTTGAGTATATTTTTTTTGAAAAAGTAATTATAATAAAACAAAATTTAGAAAAATAAATAAATTTTTTTGTTTTTCGAAATATGGATATACGCACTACCTCATAGTGCGACTTCATCACAAATCGCAGGTGTGTGCGAAGCGCTACTCGGGGTAGCGTGCTGTTCCATTTTGGCACAACACACCATGTGAACATTCGTTGTTTTTTCCAACGATTTGATATTTAATTAAAAATCAAATTATGTATCTATTAAAAAAAACAAAACAAAAAACTATAGTAAGTAAATATTTTAACTGCGATTCAAATGATACAAAAAAATATTAATTTTGGACTTACAGATTGACTTTACACTATGACATAAGTTGAGATATGAAAATTTGACTTAAAAAATATAACTCAAACCTGTAAGTCCAAACCCAACACAGTTAAGAACATCTACGACGAAATTCAATTATCTACCTACTCTATTTTTTTTATTAGATATATATTTAATTTTTTAACCTAACATCGTATGTCCTATAATTTGACCGGAAAGATAAAATGTATTAGGTGAGAATTTTAATTATATACTTACTCAAAAAAATTATAATGTATATATATAATTATAAATACGCATTGTTTTTTTAGTAAGTATATAATTAAATTTCTCACCTAATGCATTTTATCATTTCAGTCAAATTATAGGAAAAACGATGTTAGGTTAAAAAAATAAATATATCTCTAATAAAAAAAATAAGAGTATGTAGATAATTGGATTTTGTTGTAAATGTCTTTAATCGTGCTGAGTTTGGACTTACATATTTAAGTTATATTGTTTTAAGACAAATTTTAATATCTCAACTTAGGGGCAGAGTGGATAGTAAATCGTAAGTCCAAATTTAATATTTTTGACATAATTTTAATTGCAATAAAAATATTTACTTACTATAATATTTTTATTTTTTTAATAGATACATAATTTAATTTTTAATTAAATATTGAATTGTCGATAAAATAAATGAACTTCATCATCCTAGTGTGTTATACCATTTGGGCACAACACGCTACCCCAAATAGCCAATCACAGCCCTAGGGTGAGACTTGTGTCGTAGTACTCCGGGATAGTGCGTACGCCATATTTTGAGATATTTTGTTTTTTATTATTATTTGAAAAAAATCACTAGAGAAAGCTCTCTCTCCTAACCTTTCCCCTTACTTTTGGAGAAATAATATCTGGAATGCAGAATTCAACTAGCGAAGGTGGGTTGATGTCTAAGTATTTATAGTCAAAATAAAATTAAATATGAAAGCTCTAGTAATATTATATTGATAAGGGTTATACTAAGCGCACCAAAATTTTCTACACTTCATCTCTTAATCAAAGATGTTGTCCCCCCAAAAAAAAATCTCTTAATCAAAGATTTTAAATCCGCCAATGAGAATTTTCAGATTCGAGTGCTGATGATTGAAATATATTAATAGGTGTATCTTATCCCTCTCGGACTAATTACGGTACAAGTGAAAAATATTATAAATATGAAACAAACATGTTAAATATATTGTTATCCTAATGGAAGTCCATTTAAGATACTCCATACAAAAAAAGAAGGTAAAATACGATATTACCCTTATAATTTCACCTATTTTTTATTTTTTCCCTTAATGTTTAAATAGTAAAAGTTATATTATAATGTTTAGGAAAAGTGAAATCTTGTCTCCTCCGTCAACTTTTCCATTCAAATTTAATAGAATTAGTTTCGAAAATTGCAAAAATAACATAAAACTTTCAAAAATATTACAATTTAACAATTTCAAACTTTTTCAAATATTGTAATTGAATCTCGATTTGATTGAGTCTCAATTGAGCTCCAATCGAGGGAGATCGAGTTTGAGTATTGACCCATACTAATCCCTATGAGTAATGGACTTGGTCTGGCTCAAGAACTAGACTCGAGCCTCAATCGAATTGGAGTTTCAAACCAGCACTTAATTCAATTGGGCTCAAAAGACCCCTCGAGTGGGGTTCAATCGAGTTACGATCGAATCATAACTCAATTGTAACATTTAAAAAAGTTTAAAATGATTAAATTGTGATATTTTTTAAAGTTTTCTGCTATTTTTCTAATTTTCGAAATTAATTATGTTAAATCTGGATGAAAAAATTGACGATAGGGACAAACTTTCAATTTTTCCAAAAAGAGATTTTTTTTTACGATTTAAACATTAATGCGTCCAAACTTGGATGACATTTGTCGTATTTTACCCTAAAAAATAAAATAAAAAAAAGATATCCTATAAATATTTCATTATTTTTATTACTCACAAGTGTATGTGTCGATCAATATTTGATCTATATTTTCTATATCTAATGTGTGTTTTTCTAGGGTCAATTATAAGTTACTTGTTAGTTGAATTTTCAATTTGCTAACTGTGTTTTTTTTTTCCAAAATAATTTATTTACAAATTTAGCAAATGACAAATTTTCATATAATCTAATTAATAAATTACAATTTTTCACAAAATTAATCTAACAAATTACAATTTTATTAAACGTTCAATTTGTAATTTATACAAAATAAAAGATAATAAATAAAATGAACATTTCCAACATCACTTAAATATAATTAAATAGAGCTAACAAATTACAATATTATGTAAAATTTAATTTGTTCAAAACAAAGTTCAATTAATAAATTATTAAAAGTTCAAGTAACAAGCAAATATTTCATTGTACTTTATATTTATTCTATCAAATTTTAAATATAAAATTCACATTAAATAAAAAAAACAATAATTTGTATAGATCAAAAGCAAAACCATATCTATGTATATGGTATTTGAAATGCTAAGAAACTCTTTCCAAATAAATATACTTAAGTGCTAAGTCCACCAAAAGATGTCTCAAAAAAAACAAAGAATCATCAAAAACACAAAAGTAGGGTAATTTTTTGGCGTTTACTTACAGATAGTCCTATCGTCTCTCGAAATATCTCCCGATTTTCCTTTTTTGCAATTTTTATGAATAATTAATATTATATTTTTATTAATAATTAATATTATATTTTCTATAGAGAAACTACCAAACAAAGGAGTGTACACAGAGGGAGTACAGGCTGGCAGCAGGGCTGAATTGGCCAATTTTCGAACCGCCACGTGTCACTCGAACGTCTCATTTCAGGATCCTCGAATCGCCGACTCATACCATCGAACGGACTCCCTCGACTCATCTTCTTCATGGCGGTCTCTCTCCATTTCCTACATCTTAATTTAATCTCGAATCCAAATTAAAGCGCCCTCTCCCACTTCCTCCACCCAAACAAAATCACCTCTCTCCACCACCTCAACCTCTTCTACTCCGATCTCCGGCGAAGCCACTGCGGCGCAATGGGGAGAGGCAAGGTGCAGCTGAAGCGGATCGAGGACAACAACAGCAGGCAGGTCACCTTCACCAAGCGCCGTAACGGACTGATCAAGAAGGCGAAGGAGCTCGCCGTCCTCTGCGACGTCGACCTGGCGCTGCTCATCTTCTCCGCCAAGGGCCGTCTCTCCGAATTCTCCAGCGGAGACAGGTTCGTTTGTTCATCTCCTTCCTTGAGCAGATCTATCGTCGCGATAAACCCTAGTCGGAGTTTGAGAAAATATCTACGAAAAATCGTGGTTTGATCCGAAAGTGCGACCAACTTTCGGCAGACTAGTGTTTCTAGCCTACTGTCTACTAGCCTAAGCCACACTTTATTGCCTATTTGATTTAATTATTGGATGCCAACACCTGCAACTGCAACTATGTCAGTTTCCATATTTTGCAAATTTGCAAATTCTGATAATTTACTATTTATGGATAAACTGCGAAATCATCCCACTTTCCATGTTCAGATTATGATAATTGATCTATGTTTTTATTATATTCATTATTTTCACCTTTTGTTGATTTGTATATCCATTTCCTGTCGGTTGGTTTCAGTAGCTGTCAAGATATCTTTGTCTGTCCAGAAGTAGCTATATCGCATGAAGTGAAAAATTTGCTTATTCTGGAAAGTCAAACTATAGTTACTAACGATGCTACGTGTATCTTTTTTTAATTACATTTGCTTGGCGAAGAAGGCAAAAAGAGAAGTACTGGTTATGGGAATTTACTATATTGATTGGGTAAAAATCAAGGCATCAAACTATATATACGATTAACTAACTCTAGAAATTTACAAAATTTTAATTAATTTACCATGCATTATAAAAATAATGTTGATTCCTTCTCCACCTTTATTTTACTGTTATACTAATGTTGACCTTACCAGTGTAGAAGAAAGAGTATTCCATCCTCCCCCACTATTTTTGTACTAACGAATGGTTTGCGTATCATTATTCAGGACTCGAAAAGTGTTTCCTCTTCAGTGAAGGCTAGCTAGAGGAAATAACATTGCCATGCTTCACTTATTATTTTCTAACATCATGCTATATAACTATACATATGCCTTAACTACTATCATGTACATCAAATTTGAGAACGAAATTATGTTATGGTTTATTTTATTAAATTTAAATGATATATATTCCATGTTAGGAGTGATCGGAAATGTAAATATTAATTATTAATCAACACCATTATTACCAGGAATGCAAATTTTGCCTTTTCTTGTGGCATTCAAAAAATAAAAATGGACCGTTTGTATAAAAAAATTATCAATTTTTTTCTTCTTTTCAGATTCACTGCATGCAAGTACGAAATAACAAGTAAAATTAGAAGAAAATTTACGTGCAATTGTATCATATGGGGTGTATATAATGTATAATAATACCATACTTTAAATGATTTTGGACAGTTAAAAACTATCTACTAAAAAAGTTGTTAATTTCTAAACTTCAAAATATTTTTTTTTTGTTGAATTCTACTACATTTCTTGATTCCTTATATTCGAATTATTTTCTTCATTTTACACCCTACATTGTATTATGGTTAAAGTTGACAATTACTAGTTACTTAAACTCTAAATTTGGTGAATTGAAAGCATAATCGTATATGCCCCCATAAGTTGTTATTTTCCAAGCTATAAAATACATTATTTTTCATGATCTTGGTGAGGTGAATATGTACTTTGGAAGAAGTTCTTTACTACATAAGTTAGTTTTCCAATAGTCTTACAAATAAGCAATCATTTTACTTAAATGTACTAGGGCGTGTTTGGTGTGGAGAATCCATCAGGAATGTGAATTCCAGAGTGAGACTACATTTTCGTGTTTGTCCCACATTTTACTTTACATTGTCTACTACGTTTTTTGATTTCCAAACAAAGCTCTTCCAACCTCTTCACTTTATTTTACCTGAGATTTCCTCTTTGATGTTTTTTTTTACACCCTACATTACATTTTGGGTTAGATTGGCAACTCAATATATTAATTACTAGCTACTTTTTAAACTCCTTGTGATTATTATAGAATTTTGGTAAACTCAATGCCCCATAAATTGTTAGTTTCCAAACTAAAATACTATTCATGATTAATCTTGGTGAGGTAAATATATGCATGGAAAAAAACATATGAGAATGAGTGGGCACTTTTTTTTTAAAATGGTATAATTTAGATTTAAAATATATAAAATCTTATATTTTCTGCTGAATTTTTTATTTTAATTCTTCACCCATATTTTAATTCTTGCCCATCTAACATACATTCCTGACTTAGTATATTTAGATAAACCACATCATGAGTCACTTATATTAATACTATGTGGTTAAATAATTGCTTATATTTTTTATTTGTGTAGCCTAAACGGTCACTTACATTTTAGAAATATAACATTTTGGTTAAACTTTCCATATGCAATCACTTATAGTGATTTGACAAATGTGAATAAATAGTCACTAAAATAACGATTTTACCCTTTCATATTATCTTCTTCTTGTTCATATTATTCATGTTCATGTCTGAAATATGATTTCGAACTCAAATTTATGAAAATCTAGGTTCGAACTGAACCATAAACACGAATTTGAGATCAATTTGAACCCAAATTTGCAAATATGAATTCAAACTGAACCCAAATTCACATTTTTGAATCCAGTTCGAACCCATAATTGCATATTTAGGTTCAAACTGAACCTAGATTTGCATATATTAGCTCAAACTTTAACTCTGAGTCACGTTTATGGGTTCAAAATGAGATTTCATACTCGAATCGAGGAAGAAGAGTTTGAAGATGAAGAACATGAACACAAAGATAAGGGGATTTATCTTATATGTTTTGCCATAAATAAAACACTTTTTGTTGCCAAATAATCTTCTTACTATTGAGTGGCCTTGACAAGTTTTGAAGTAAGACTATTTTTTCTTAATCTTGATCATGGTCTCGTTGGTATCTAAGATTAGAATATGTCTTCAAACCCTTCTAATAAATTTGAATGGATGTGATTTCTTCTTCATTTCACATGTTTTGGTAAAGACATTAACAAAAAAGTTGTTGACTTTTGCTCAACTTCATACTCAAACGACTAAGTCATATTACACCACTAAATATTGAAATCATATGTTTCTCAAATATTTTTCTACCATCGAATGAAAAACCTATATCCCAAATGGTGTGAAGTATTATCTAATGAACTCCACCATAAGTATTTAATGCTTGTATATTGAGTCACATTTTTTTGTCCAAAATAACTAGTTTAGATCAGTTGAGACAACAACACACACTCAATAGATATACGGTGTTAATGTTGCTAAATTATACTAAATATAATTGAAGTTGTTATTAATATACTAATGGTGTTAATGTTGAATTTTAATATTAACTGATGTTAATGTTAATGTTGAATGATGATAGTGTTAATGTTGAATATTGTTTGAGTGTTATACACTTTAATTGTTGGTAATATATATTTATATATTTTTTTAAATAATATTTTCGATATTTTATTATATTACATGTGTGGAATGAATATGGGTATACGAGTAAAACTGTGGTTAATAATTACAATTATTTTAATGGTTATCGTATTGAAAATTGTACAATAATAATTATGATTTAAAAATATGGTATGATTATAATATTTGTCATACTCATACCATAATGTAGCCATCTAGAGCCTAGAGCCCTAGATATACCCCATTATTGCAATCTATATTGAAAGCATCCACCTAGAGACTTTTCTTTTCAAGTGGGACATATCATAGTTCAAGGAGCGCCAGAATGTTTAAGAAGCCACATTTCCCTATTTAGAGAATAAGTTGGTTTGTTTGAAAATAATATTTATAATGATCCACGTCTGAATAACTTCTTATTAATTCAATACAAACTAACTAAGTCTTTTGTCCGCTTGCGGATGAGAAAATAAGAAATTTCAGTTGGACTTAATAGTCTTCTACTACTTATTATAAGGGATCCAAATGATTTTTTTTAAAGTGTCAATCTACCCTACTTAAAGCTCGTCCTAACCAATTTATAATCTTTACCCCAAACATGGCTCAAACTATTGCAAGTTATATACTATTCAAAGACTATATAGAGTTTGACCAACTATTTTTTTCGTTGACATAGATTTTCTACCTTACAGGTCCGATCGGACTCCAGAGTGACTCTGATACCATTAGTAAAGATTTAAATCTGAACGGCTGTCTTCACTAACCCATCTCAATTTATATACTTGTTGTCCTCATTTTTTAGGCTCTATAAAAAACTGAATTTATGTTAGACTTGAATAGTAACTTATAGTATTTTTTAGGATGACATCTTTTCTATAATCTAGTATCATATTTATCTACTTATAATCATTCACTTATCTATTTAAAGATCTACCAAAATCTCTTCCCTAAATAGATCCCACTTAGCTTCAATAAAAGCATAGGATAGTTTTAAAGACCGTTTTAAGAAAACATTTAGACAAACAAGTGTTCATCCTTTATGTGGAACACTGAAAATTATAAAAGATCTAGTAATGTGTCTTAATCAGGGATGAAGCCACTAAGCAAATGGGGCAACTGCCTACTGAACTTCTACAATCAAAGAGAAAAGATGCTCTGAATAATTTGTCTGTCATTTGTTTGTGGAACCACATCAAACTATACATATAAAGCTTGAGAAATAGCCACACTTTGGTGCATAGACCAATATGAGCATACATACACCCAGAACTTGACATAATTTGCTACTGAAAAATGAGTACTTTGGACTGTACATAGAAAACTTCAAAATGAAGATTACTATACTAGATTCTAGCATTGAACAGTCAAAATAAAGGGGAATAAAAAATGAGATAAGATTCCCTTCTTATCATCCCATTTTGTGGCATGCCTAAAAACTTCTCATACCTCAATTTAATCTTGTGATGAGACACCCAGTTTGATTAGTAGGTAACTATGGAGTAGATGAAGAGTTGAATCTATTAGATTGGTAACCTTATGATGATTTCATGCTGTGAAAACCTTGTGTTGCAATATATGGCATGTCTAGAAAAAGAACATCTGCTTTGCTTTGCATGTGTGTGTGTTTTGTTTTGTTGGGTTGCTGCTGCACACACTGCCTTGGATTTTCAAAAGGCTATCTGCTTGGTTCTTTCTAGTATCTTACTTTTTATCCATGTCATTGTGTCTTTTGTAGATTATGCAACGTTTACAGACTGCACTTGTATCACATTCCTTGGAGATGACATCTCAGAATTTTGTCATAAGAAAAGAGATGGATCTTGCTAGTGTGGTTAGGGTTGTTTTAGGAAAGATAATATACCACATATTGTGCATACCTCCATCCATGGCAAGAAGATCTTCAGCTTGCTACTATAAAAGACAATCAGCCTGCAATGTTTACTTCATCTTTTTGGCTAGAGTAGACTCTCTTGCTGTATTCCAGAATCACTGCTGTTACTTGGACAAGATCAGATTCCTAGGTTGTTTGTGTTTACAGTGTCAGAAAAATGTCATACTTGTGAATATCTGCATTCCTATTTGTGTGACTGAAGCAGCAAGGGATGTCTATTTCACACAATCTTTTTCAATGTAGTATTACGAGCATCATTCAACATTACCAACTCCGTGTAGAAGAAGAAGATGCTGTGAGGAGGACCATCAACCAAGATCAGGTAACCAATATCCACCTCCATCTTGATCTTACATTAAAACCCTAAACATCATACAGTCTGAGCACCTGATCTGTGAAAGAGAAATTGGGTCAGTGAGCATTCTCAGGAAACAAACAAGTTTTGTTGTACGATGTTGATGAACATCTGTACTATACTGACCAGTTCTGGTTTCATTTTTTGTTATATTTTTCCATTTCCGAGACAGAACCCAACAATAGGCGTCTCTGACGGCCCTGCTCTAATGGAGATGGTCCAAAGGTATCAACTCTGTGGTGTCTAAGCACAAACAATGTCCTCAGCCATGTCAGATTGTGCTTACTGATCTCTGTATCTGTATAGGCAGCTTGAGGAGGAAAAGATGGATAAGCTTACTATAGTTGAGCTGATACAGCTGGAGCTGCAACTCGACGATATGTTGAGGCAAACCAGGCAGAGAAAGGTAACTCGCGACATCATTGAATTACCTACATATTATCAACAGACTTATAGATATCTAAGCTGCAAACTTTCCTGATTTTACAAGTATCCAACCCTAAGATCCTCTTGTATCTATTTCAAGTGACTATATAACACCTCTAAAACAAAATGTTTTTTCTTAGTAGCTGTGATCTTTTGAACATATATCCAATTTTTTCATTTTCTTAGAATTTATTTTTCTTGGTCCCAATGGTCTCAATATGCCACTATGTCAGGATATCTTTCTTGTCTCTCCAAGAATTATCCAGAAAAAATTAGAAGTTCAATCCCTTTTTTTCCTCTCTACTTGAACTAATCCACTCGCTCTGCTACTTGTATTTACAGTGATCCGTGTATCTAACCCAGTCATACTATTGTTCCGTACCATTATCGAAGAAGACTCAACTAAAATATGTACTTCTACAGTCAGTAATGAAACCCAAATCTGCTAAAACCTGGGTTTCTTGGCCTCCTTAGAAACACTCTATGAGTCTTTTTCCTTTCTATCCTGGCCTCACACCATTGTTTCAGTCAGGTGATCTGGTTATGGTGAATCCTTCCTTCCATGACACATGATATTATATTTCTATAGCTTGTTTTTAGGGAAATGAGAGACCTGACTAACTGTTGTTATGCTGTTTTTTGCACACTAGGATATATATCCTCAGCTACTGTTGTAAAACTAAGTTGTTGCCTTGTCTTCATGCAGACCCAAGTAATGTGCGAGGCACTGTCAGCCTTTCAGGAGAAGGTGCGTATGCTCCTCCATGCATAGTTATAAAACCACTGAAACTGAGGCATCAGGCATTCATTTCTTCTGATGAGCCGATGCAGTTTCCTCCTGAACTTCTCAAAATGTTGAAAAATTGCCATTAAACTAACCTGGAGAGTTTTTTGTGACTTATTTTATGTATTTGATAAATAAACAGGAGAAGCAGTTGATACTCGAAAATGAGCTCATGCAGGGGGAGGTATCTATCAATCAATCCATCTCTATTTTGAAGAAAAGATTGATATCTGTGTCTGATCTCACTGATATTACTGCAGATCGCGGCTGCTCTGAATGAAGAAGATGCTTACGTTCCTGCTGCTGCTGTAGCACCCGAGCTCAGCCCTAACTCGGAGATGAATCACATGACATCCAATGAGCAAGCTATGTTTCCCTTCCTCTGAAGCTGAAGCACTACTACTACCTAGCTACTACTATAATAAAAGCAAACAATGGTGGAAACCAATCTACGTATCATGGCTAATGTACTGTGTGCTGCAATAATTGTATGGCCTCCGTTTAGGAGAAACATCTGCCATAGCTACCGAATTAAGACGTCTGTAATTGCTTCTGTTTGTGTGGTTGTTGTGCTTACTCTTAATCAGCACAGAATCTAATAACTGCTCTACATATGGATTTGATACATACATACCTTAGCACTGCCTCCAGGCAGCGTGATTAGAGAAGCTTTCATGGAAGAGAGGACTGCAACTACAAACAGAGACGCCGAGACACTGAGAATTGTTTTATATAGTGGATTGGAGCGGAGGATTCAAGGTATGGAAGGAATTCCTCTCCATGCAAGAAAGAAGACGAAGAAGGGGAACGGTGTTGAGTCGGTGGAATACTGCCATGTGGCAGCATGTTGGGACAGGTTTACCGTCCAAGTGGCAGACGTCACCGATCTCGAGGTCGGACGTATCGACGGAAATAGGGGTAAGCTCGGGGCGGGCGGGAAGGTCTTTTCAACCAGAAAAAAGTACGATCCGAAATTTTGGGATTCACGTCTGGAGGACCGAGCCCGAACATGAGACATTAATACTAAGTTCTTCTAAAACAATCGTCGAGACCATCTTTCTTGACGTGGGTCAGTCTGGTTCTGAACCGATTTTTTTTTGTAAAAAACAAAATATCAAAAGTTTTTAAATACATAACACAATGCAAATATTATACAAAACATTCGGTACAAAATAAAATACAAATAACATACAAAATATTCAATACAAAAAAATTTCAAACACAACCGTAAATACACAATAAACTAATTAAAAAATACAATAAATATTGATTTCAACATATACTTAGGTCGGTTGAGGTGATTTATTCGATCATTTGGGTAAAGAATGATTCCAAGCCTGAGTTTGGAATAAAAAACTCGTTCGTTTTGACTCGGTCTTAAATTTGAGACGATCTCGAAATGTTTTTTTCCAATTTTTCGGTCCACCAATCTTTTGTGTCACCCCTACTCGGAAAGACTATAAACCACCTATGTTTATTGCCACCGAATGTTCTAAAAATAATAATACCACTACCACCCACCACCACCCTTGTTTTCCTAACTAAATAAGATTAAAATTAAAATAGGGAATAAAATTATTTACTTTTTAGTTTTTAAGATAGATAAATGAATTATAAGGTTAGAAATCGTTTTTTCAAAATAAAAAATCAAGACATTTATTTGTGAACGTAATTTTTCAGCCCGCCTAAAAGAACATAATTTTTCAGAGCTCTTCATGAATTAGACTTAAGCTGGCTTTGGGCTAAGATTGCTGGGCCTGTATTATTGAGCTTATTTGGGCCTGTATTATTGGGCTGTTGTTAGGGGAAAAATAATGCCCAACTATAAATGAAGGCCCAACATCGAATGAAGATCACTTTCATGAATCTTAACGACATTGCAAGTGCAGACAATTAATGGAATCAACGAGTAATGCATTTTTTCAAATGAAAAGAACAACACCAACATCTAATAATAAACTAATCTACCGCACTTTTAGGACACAGTTCAACACTATTTTCGAATTGATTTTTTCCCGAATTGGTTCGGTCTAATCGATTTAATAGAGAATTGATATTTTTTTTCTTGTGGAGCTATGACTTCTTAAAATGACAAAACCGTTTCATTTCAACAAAATCTTTTATTTTTTTATATATTATTTTTTAATTTTAAAAAAAAAACATCACCATCTTCTAATTTAACAGTAAAATCTAAATCTCTCAACCTTATCTTTCAACTCTTCCTCGCTAGTTGCCATAAATCTTCTCCAATGGCTTCTTCTCGAAGTTTCCCTCACACACTCTCGCCATAAATCACGAATAAGACGTAGGAATCGAACAAGAGGCAAGAATCTTAAGCTAAATCACCATAGCTGAATCTTCTTCTTCACCACTCACATGATTGTAATGTATGTCTTGTTAAATTTTAATATCGGGACCGAGCCACACCCAAATAGCAACCACATTATACAACTCGAGTTCCATCCTAAAACCAATTGGTGATAGGAGTAGGTAGCCTTATTGTATATATGGTGCCCAATTATGTATTTACCACCGGTGTGGTATTTTGTCACTTGTCACAGTGAGTATTTCAACACTCCCCCGCACTGTGACAATTCGTTTTTTTTTTTTTAAGGCACGACACCGGCACATTTTTATTTTTAGACGGGTTGGTACTCAACAAATCCCCTCTCACGTCCAGGTTCGACCCGAACTCTGGTACGTGGAGTAAACGGGACACAACAAACCCACATCGGGTACCCACAACGGGAAACACCCAACACCATCAATCGAAACCGAGCTCTGATACCATGTTAAATTTTAATATCGGGACCGAGCCACACCCAAATAGCAACCACATTATACAACTCGTGTTCCATCCTAAAACCAATTGGTGATAGGAGGAGGTAGCCTTATTGTATATATGGTGCCCAATTATGTATTTACCACCGGTGTGGTATTTTGTCACTTGTCACAGTGAGTATTTCAACAAGTCTTCCATGAAGATTTCATTCATCTTTTTCAGTTTCTGATTTCGAAATCAGAAAAAGATAAATTAGAAGTTATTGTAATTAAAAAAATAAGTGATTAAATAGAAAAAAATTAAATTAAATACCTTTTTTTTTTCAGTTCGTCCTACAGATCGTTATGCAATTTGATAATTAATCCGCCAAATCTAATAAAATGCAAGGCATTAAGACGATAGCGATAGTACGTCATGATGATTCACGCTATTCGAATCAACAAGCTCAACTACAACATCAATTCATCAGCAGTTACAGAAGAACAGAAAGCAGTAAGCTAAGCTGAGTTGAGAGTTGAGTCGAATCGTACTGGTAGGTTCTAGCCAGCGTAGATGTGGACATGGAGAGCGAGGATGAAGATACAGTAGAGAGCGAAGAAGATGAGCGTGTGGACGGCCACGGCCTTGCCGTTGGTCTTCAAGCTTCCGAACTCCACATGCTTGCTGTGGCCTGGAAGTTGGAAGAGCAGACCCGGTTGTAGCAGCACGAACAGTACCACTCCGATCACCACCGGTCCCCAATCCGCCATTACGATTACTCACCTCTTCTTCTTCTTCTAATCGATCGGAGTCGGGGAGCTGTGATCTATTGGAGCGATTGGGTTTATGGAGAATAGCTTAGCTTTCGAAATTCGAATGGTGAAGGAAATGAGTTACAGAGAATCTCGGGACTGAGCAGCTCACTTGGAAAGAAGAGAGACGCAGTGGCTTCTCTGGGGCTCAGTGCCTTTATGTCATTAATTGATTAGAAATTTAGAACTATCTGGAATTCTGGATAGTAACGGTTCAATGAATGAATTTTTTTCCTCATATATTTTACTATGAAATATGAATTGACAGTCGGAATAAGTTAAAATTATTATATATATAGAAAATGTATTAATGTTAAAATAATTTCTAAATATTTAAAATTATCAATGTATTATTATTTATTTTAATTATTCATTAATAGGTTCTTACAAAATTGGTCCATTTTTTTTCTCTTATCAGCTTTTTCCCTAAATTCTTTTTAGCATCATTTAGTTCCCGACATAATCAAAATTGTGATAACACAAAGTTCTAATAGTGAGATTACTTTACGAGCTTATATTATACTAATTAATCAATTTCCCACTAAACTACCAAATTTAACGTATATTCTACTCACAACTTGGATTCATTTCAGTATAATAAGCCTTTGTTTTTTGGTCGGTTGATTTCTACTTAATTAATTTTGTACATTATTTTAATATCTAGATCCATGCAAATAAATGTATCTATCAATTCAATATGCTTTAGTAATAAATAATGGGAAAGTTTCTACTATAATCATATATTTATTACAATAGAATTCTCTTTCCTATTTTATAATGATAGAAATATGTCAAGTTACATAGACAATGTAAAGATAGTCAAAGAATAATTAAGGTAATCGAATATATGGTGAGTAAAATGAACTGTTTTCCTATATCCTAGTTTCCTTAGTATTTGAAGTGTTTATTGATGATGTTCATGGTTTTCTTCATGATGATGAATGCAGATCTTCTATGATTAACAGTTTCTACCGTAAGCAATCTCTTTCTCTTCATAGCCATAAGAGATTCAGATTTGAACAATGTAAATAAACAAAATCAATAATCAATGTCAAATCCAGTATACTCCAATCAAAGATATCAACATGAAGAAGAGCAATACCAATATATCACAGTATCAGCTTGACGATCAATCTCTGTAACTGTAACCAATCAAATTCATCCGCTACAATACTAACCGATATAGACATGGACGCCGATGGCGAGGAGGAAAATGCAGATTAGGGTAAAGTAGATAACCGTGTGGACGAGAATCGAAGCTCCGCTAGTCTGGAAGTTTCCGAACTCAACGATCTTGTGCTTCCCCGGAATCTGAATCAGTAGCCCCGGCATCAGCAGCACGAACAGCACCACCGCTACGAACACCGGTCCCCAATCCGACATCTTTTTTTGCAGCTTCTTCTTCTTGTAGATCGACTTGTTTCTGTAATTGGATGGTGAAGAAGAAAAGCAAAGAATGAACCGATAAAGGAGATTAATGGAAGAAGAAAGGGACAAAGGAGGAAAAGGGAAGGTGTCTGAGTGAAGGAAAGTTCCAAGATTAATTAGCTGTCCCACACTCACCTCATCACTACACATGCTTAAGACTTAAGAGTCCGTTATGTTTTCATAATAAGAAAACGGGAAAAAAAACGTCGACAGCAGGGTTCGAACCTGCGCGGGCGAAGCCCAACAGATTTCAAGTCTGTCTCCTTAACCACTCGGACATATCGACTTTGATGTTAATAATGGACATAGTTGTTATTTATCCCTTTACAACTAGACATAGGAATGATACTTGAAGAACAAAGATTTGTTGCTTTGACAAATCAAACATGCTAAATTTATTGATACTCATGATTATCACTCCTAGGTTGATGATAGAAACATGTACCAACAATGATATCTAGACATTGGTCAACCATGAACCATACAGAATCAGAATACTCAATACTGCATTGCATCATCAATAAGACCTTTCCTTTCCTCCATTACAAAGTTCATGACATTAAAAACTGAAAAGTTTTCCGATTATACACCAAATTAGAGTCTCCTAGCAATTCGGAGCTGCCTCTGATGTATCATCAGCAGAGGCCAATATCAGCTGAGGCTGGTAACTATACCCGTCCCTTCTTGCCTTCTTCTTCTCGCGTTGAAGACGGAAGTTCTCCCTCTTCCTTGCTCGATAGCTATTTGGATTCTCAGGTTGGATTTCCCTTGGGTAAACACTTATCTGGCAAAAGCAGAAGAAAAAAATGGTTTCTCTCTTGGGGTTATGTATGAATTTAACTACTAAATCAATGGTCATATGCAGTCAAGATTAAAGAATGAAAGGTTTGGATTTGGATCAAAGAAGAGACCTTCTTCTTGTCAGGGCCATACTTCTCGAATTTGACAAGTCCATCAATCAGAGAGAAGATGGTGTAGTCCCTGCCGAGTCCAACATTCTTCCCAGGATGAAACTGAAAGCACCAAATAAAAGAGGGTTCAAAATGAGATCTTTTATGAATGAATGATTAAGTGAATGGTTCCTAAATCATCAATAAGCTTTCTGTCTCAAGATAAGATGAGACATCTGCATATCCGGAATCGCACTTGCCAACAATAGGAAGAGAAAAAAAATGAGGCTTAGAAGCCCTTCTTCCTAAATGTTTTTTGTAACTTTAAGACTGTAACAATGATCTAAATGCTATCCGTATAAATCACGGGTCCTAAAATAAGAACCACTTAAAACCCTCCTTGTATCCACAGCAGTTCTTGATCATAAACATTTACAATCCACATTCTAGGGTTCCTGGAACAATGACTTCTTCTTAACCAGAGAATTCAGAGAACAATTTCCGTGTTACTCGGACTACATAATTTTCACTGAGCTTAAGACCTTCCCAAATATGTGCAATCTAATGTATAATTCCCTTTCCAAATATTTAGAAATTTTTACTTCATCTAAACAGCAGCCAAGAACAAATGATGAGCATATAGTTTTTCATGCTCTATCAATGTTGATAATTTCACTTGATCAAAGGAATACAGCCTTGGACAATTCTCAAATATAGTCCACAAAGATTTCAATACCAAATCATTACATCAAATTCAGTTGAGGTATCATTTGCAAGCAATTGCTCAATCTCCAAGGTTTATTTAATACGATTTGACGAATGTCCAATCCGCCGGCCTAACCACAATTTAAAAAATGGACGATAAGTTACAGAGGTTAATACCTTAGTTCCACGCTGACGAACGATAATAGCCCCAGGCTTGGCGACCTGGTCGCCGTAAATCTTGACACCGAGCCGCTGGCCTTTGGAGTCACGGCCGTTCTTGGTGCTTCCGGCTCCCTTCTTGTGCGCGGCCTCAATTGTAAGAGGGAACTGTGAGGGGAACGATACTGTTAACTTCGGAGCCACAGCGAGGGATGAAGGAGCGAAATTGCCGCGGAGGAAGGAGGATGAAGAGCTCGAGGAGAGGGAGAGGCCTCGAAAGGAGCCGATGAGGCTCAGTGCAGTGCTGGTAGCCATAGAGTTTTCACCTGCAGCAGAGAAGAGAGAGGACGTCAATGGCGGTCGGATAATTGGAGGGGCGAGTGGAAGCTATGGTGGAGGTGTTACCACAGAGAGTACGATTGGAGAAGCAGAATGGAAGTGAAGAAGCAGCAGCAGCAGAGCAGTATTTGTGGTGCCTTATCTCTAAGTAACTCTACATAAAATTCAGAAAAAAATAGAACGAAAAATGGAGATGCGGGGTATCGATCCCCGTACCTCTCGCATGCTAAGCGAGCGCTCTACCATCTGAGCTACATCCCCATTATGCTTTCGTACACCCACAATAATTATATAGACAAAATGTAATATGTAGGTAAAAATATCAAAATCGAATATGTTGAGAGTGGGATTTGAACCCACGCCCTTTCGGACCAGAACCTTAATCTGGCGCCTTAGACCAACTCGGCCATCTCAACTGTGTTATTAAACTTAACACCTTACCATTAAATACTACTTGTTTATAGAACCCCGTGAAATGAACTTAGCTGTAAATTTGTAACGTAGAAAAGAGAGAATACAATGAACTTATAAAATTGAATCCTCAAATCCATATCACGTTCATAAACCATACGCACTTTTCCAAGATATTATTGTTATACTGTAAAACTTGGTAGCCACCAAGAACAAAACCAGTAAAATCACAGATGACAATGTGTTTAGTGAGACATGATAGCCACCAAAACGATGTTCACAGATTCATCCCCCAACTTCTACTGGCTACAATTTAGTCCTCAAACTTTGGGTATAATCATGTCCTCCACCTAATCAAATTTTATCCTCACATTAGAAAATTAGTAACCCTCTATATTCCTGTAATGGGTTTCACGAGTTCACATTTGATTTTACAATAACCACCAGATCTTTTAAAACATAATGACATTAGAAGGCCACGGATTAATAAAAGACATTTATAACTTACCTAACCCGACAAATTTAAACAAATCATGTATGGAAGAAAGACATTTGTACCTAAAACTAAACATAAATACCGCAACTTCTACGAATGAAGAAGGAAGTGAAGATTAGATCTCCAAACAAGGCCTATCATCTCCAGATTGTTCTAGAAATCTTCATCCATTTTGAAGACGTGAGTATCGCTATTGCCATTGATGCTGTTCATCACTGAGGCTTTTTGGTACTCACCGACTCTTTTCTCGAAGAAATTAGTCTTCCCCTGCAGAGAAATCAATTCCATCCAATCGAAGGGGTTGGACACTCCGTAAACCTTCCCACAGCCGAGCGACACAAGTAAACGATCGGCGACGAATTCGATGTACTGCCCCATGAGGGCGCCGTTCATCCCCACCAGCGCGCACGGCAGCGCATCGCACACAAATTCACGCTCGATCTCCACAGCGTCTCTCACAATCGACTTCACGCGGTCCTCACTGAGCTTCGACCGGAGAAGAGTGTAGATCAGGCACGCGAAGTCGCAGTGGAGGCCTTCGTCGCGTGAGATGAGCTCGTTAGAGAAGGTGAGACCCGGCATGAGGCCACGCTTCTTGAGCCAGAAGATAGCGCAGAAGCTGCCGGAGAAGAAGATACCTTCCACACAGGCGAAGGCGATGATCCGCTCCGCAAACGTCTCAGATCCATCGATCCATCGTAGCGCCCAATCGGCCTTCCTCTTGACGCAAGGGACCGTATCGATAGCGCGGAAGAGGCGGTCCTTCTCGGCAGAGTCCTTGATATACGTCTCCAGAAGGAGACTGTACATCTCGGAATGGATGTTCTCAATCGCGATCTGGAAACCGTAGAAGGCACGCGCCTCCGACACCTGAATCTCCTTCATGAACCTCGCCCCGAGATTTTCCAGCACGATGCCATCGGAGGCCGCGAAGAAGGCCAGGACGTGCTTGATGAAGTGGCGCTCGTCGGAAGTCAGGGCATCCCAGTGGCGGACGTCCTGAGATAGGTCGACCTCTTCCGCCGTCCAGAACGAGGCCTCCGCCTTCTTATACATCTCCCATATCTCCGGATATTGTATAGGGAACATGCAAAATCTGTCGGGGTTGGGCGTCAGGAGAGGCTCCTCGGGGATTGAAGGCATCTTCTTCAAGAAAAGGATTACAAGTGAGGGAGGTTTCTGAATTGAAAGCTTGAGTTGCAGAGAAATCTGTAATGGCGTTTCTTATTTAAAGAGCAGAAGAAGAGCGGGTAATTTTGAAATTTTCGCAGAAGCTTGCGGGAGAATCTTAAAGTTTTAAAATGAAATAATAATTAATTTTATAGTTATCTTGTTATTATTTGTCACCCCTAGAAAACGGTTCAGCCGACCAAAATCTAAACGCAAACTGAACCGGGATTGGTTTGAAATTTGAATCATGTATTAATATTATTAATAATGATTTTTTAAAAAAAATATATGAACTGGTTTGAATTTATCTTTAAAATACCATATTCTAAATTTCTAATTATGAAAATTACCAAATAATGCCATTCGAGTTTAGGCGCTAGATTTTGAAAATTTGGCAGCAGAAGCTTGCGGGAGAATCTTTATATTTGAAATTTTTTAAAAAAGGTAAATAAAGATGGATAGATATTTTGGGAAAAGTATGGCGGGAATTTCGAAACGGCATCGTTTTAGAGAAGCCAAAATAGCACTGTGCCAAACTTGCCCCATAGCTTTTCTGCGCATGGTAAAGTTGATCGACATTTAAAAATTAAAATTTTAAAAAAACTTCTCAGGTTTCCCCAATTATTAGCAAAATCTCAGCTAATCCAAATATAATTTCTTACTCTGCATGCCACAGCACAGCACTATATTAATTTTTTTTGGCCAAACAGTATATTAATTTTTACTCATTGGAACAAACCAAGCAATTTTCAAACAGTAGCAAGTTGGATAAAATTAAAGGTTAATTATCTTTTTTCATCACTTATATTTAATCATATAATTATTTGATTCAAACTAATATTATTTCTTAATTACAAGTTTACAACTACTAATTGTCACTTATTTATGAGGTAAAATATTAAAAATACCATTCTTTTTCTTCGTAACAAATCTGCATAGAATTGGTCATTGGAAGGGAAAAAATACCTTAAAGGTAACAGAAGCGCAAAGGATTTAATGCCAGCAAATAACGTATTTATTATGTCTATGACGTGCTCAGGGGTAAACAATAGCCACAGTACACCTGCCAAAAAACCAGACCTAAGGATGAAAGAACGATTTATAACATGAGATTTGGAAACAGATTTCTAAGTAGTTGAATTATCATCTGCTACTGCTAGTGCTAGGCAACTAGATAAGACCATCAATGATTCATAGGATGTGATGGAGATGACAAGCCTGTTGCTTATTGTGGATGGGGAGGGGGAGGGGGAGGCATATTGGATTTGGCAAACCCGATCCAAGTAACAATCCCAACAGCAAGGAACACCCAACCAAGGACGTCGTACTTGAAGTCACTGTTCTTCTTCTTGGAGCTCTTCTGTGATGCCAAAGTATGAACCATTACACAACATAAAGTATATGTGAAACATGCACATATATCAAACAAGCAGAACATACCCCCTTAAGTTTAAATTTTTACACTGCGATAATTGACAAGATAAATTATTTACCAACAAAACTCAATCAGCTAGTTTACTTTTGCTACCAATTATGATTACCCTAGAACAAGAAAAACAATATAGTCTAGTTTCAGCTATTTATGGTGCAACTTAACTAAGGCCTAAAGATGAAGGAGCAGCAGGAGAAATGAATTTGAAGTTCTAGCTATCCTTGCTGAAGCAATTCCTTCTCAAAATGTAAGAAGAGGGTGGGGGAGCTCTACGAGATATGGCACCCAAAAGTACTACACCTCATGTAGAATGAACTCACGAAGAAATTGCAGTGATTACCAAAAATGGCACAAATGAGAAGGAAAATGAACAAATGTGAAGGATGTCTCAGATAAATCACCTTTCCATGGGAAGATGTGGAAGGCTCAGCAACAGCAGCGGTAGCATTTGATAGTGCCCCACCCTTATGAATTTCCGCATGCAACTCGGGAGCCTGCATTATAAAAAATAAATTTAGTATAACGCTGGATAGATAAAAAGGCTACGAAATAATTTTTGAGAGAAAATTTGACCTAAACAGCCAACATGTCAAGATTCACAGGTAAGTTCTACCTCGTTTCAGTTTCAACAACATATCAAGCATATTTGAATGAGTAACTATAAAAGCCATGACCTGTAAGTAGTAAGTACCTTAGCAGACACTTCCAAAGATTTCACATAGAGCTCATTGCTAGGATCCTGAAAGAAGCAATATCAATACTTACAAACTTACCACAAAAATTGATACTGATAATATTGAAATTCCAAGTAGATACCATCACTAAAAATGACTTTTAAGAGATAGTTGCCGATCCAAAACTAGGATTTTCTTTCATGAATTTACAATTACATATACATAGTGGACAACAACATTGCAATTAAAAAGTCCACTGAGTCCTTGTTAAACCAATGATTACCTCTGCAACTGCTAGCCGGAAGTAATCAGCTGCCCTGTCAAACCTCACGTTGGCTTCATTTGTATCAGGGTTGAGAAAGGCTTGAGAAGTTAGGGCATTCCCGATACACCACAGAGCATCATGCTTGTTTGGTTGCAGTGTCAAAGCCTCCTCGAGCTTTGTAATTGATTCTGGAAATTCAATCCATCCATAGTCAAAACAGATTGTTTGCATGGACACGGCAAAAATCATGCCACCGAAAATGCTCAGAGAAATGAACCCAATCCCCTCCATGAAGAGCATTAATCTTGATTAGCAACCGATACTTTTCATTAGAACACAGCAAAAGATATTTATCTTCCCCGAGTAATAGAGTCAAAAGCAAAATCCAACAACCACAATGGACGTTCAAAGCCTGATTAAATTCTTATACGTAGTGAATGAACTAGATACCTTGAATCATCTTCTTAGAATCTTCCATGCTCTGGAACTGAGAAAGCTCCAGCAAAGATCCTCCCCACCTTGTCAAGTTCTGCAAATAACTAGGTCAGAACGAGCATCGAGAGTCATAACCAACATTTTCAGCTCAATTAGTCCATCATACAATCAATCCGATGTACAAATAATCACAGGAAGCAATAATATTCGACTAATTTCAGCAAACAGATATAAAGAAGAATGCCAAACGATCCCAATATGCATCGAGCGTGAAATACTAACATCAGCATCTAACGGATTGGCGGCATAAGCAGCTTCTGCAGATTTGCGAGCGTGCTCGAAGAAGAGGAGGCGATCGAAGTCACTCTGTAGGTCCATGGTTGACGATCCAACTTTGGGCGCCCCTGCTCTCACCGTCTTGAGGTTGTACGAACTGGTAAAAAACCTCTAATGGTGCCCTAGCGCAGGAGAAAATGTGAGGATTGGTATGGTAGATAAAACTTGATAGCGGAGTCGGCGTTCTATATTTTCTTGCTTCAACAAAATGGCTACTTTTTGGCCAAAAAAAAAATTGGCTACTTAAATTTCTAACCGTTTTATAACAAATTATTCTAATTTTGTTTTTAAAATTTTATATTTTTACTATCTTACTTGAAGGAGAGTTTATTTTACGAAATTTGGAATAAGTAATGTGAAATAGAATATAAATAGGAAATAAGAAATATGAGGTAAAAATATGAAGTTGATTATGTAATTGAATTATAATTTATTTTTTTTTGTGTGTGTGAAATTGTATATGGAAAGAAAATGAAATGTGGTAAAATGACATATTTGTCTCTCCTTTTATATGTATAGTATGTAATGCATATAATTTGTGTTAATTAATTTTAAAAAATAATAATAATAAAAACTTAAATACAATTAACTAATAAATAAACAAAATATTTAATCAATTTTAAATGTAAAACTCTTTACTTATTTTTTAGTAAATAGTTTAATTAATGTCCATTATAATCTAAATTCATTTCTTTTCACGATCCATTAAATTCATATTTACCTGAACCATAATATCATTAATCACACTAGCCGAAACATAATATTCTGAATCATAATATCATTAATCACACTAGCCAAAATATAATATACCGAATATAAAAATACTCGGTTAAAAATACTTGTTTCTCGTTATATTATGATTACACAATTCTTTCATTTTCTTCAACATTCATTCAATAAGCATCAAAATGAACACCAAACTACTAACATTTATCTCTAACTGAAATTTCATTCAATAAATTAACTACCTAAGAAAATCAGCATACTCATCCCTCTATACTCATTTCCACAAGTTGATGATGCTCAAAAGTACTATCATCAACAACAAAATTAGACATGGAGGTCTTCCTCGTCGAATTGATTTTGGACATTCCAATCCAATTGCACCTACAATTCATAAAACAACATATGAAAATTAGATAACAATGCTTGATATCGAGAGTTTGACAGAATATGAACAAATTCAACAACATTCATCACAGCTGCATAAATCAGAGCTTTGGCTAGAAATTCTATAACGAATTCAAATAGGGGAGCTTCAGTTAGAAATCAGGGGAGCTTCATGGACTGCATTCATCAACAATATTCAACAACACCACTCATCAACATCATTCAACAAATTCAATAAGGGGAGCTTCATTTAGAAATCAAGGGAGTTTCATCACTGATTCAAACACAATCAAGCAAGCAAACAATTCAAACAACAAGCAACTGATTCAAACAGCAAACACCAAGAATCATGAATTTCACCAACAATCATATCAATAACAAATAACAACATCTCCATAACATCAATAACAGCAAGAACAGAACCCATAATCAGTGATTATAGGACCTGGCCAACCTAGAATCAGTGATTCTGGGTTCCGCACGAACCCAAAATCAGTTCATCACGAACGAGAGAAGGACACCGACGAAGATTCTGAGAAGGAGAAGGACACCGAGAAGGATAGCATAACGGTAAGAACATACCTGAAAGGAGAAGGAGAGAAACTTGGAGGAGTAGGGAGCTTCGAATCGTAATGAAGGAGCAATGGTAGTTCTACCTTTTAGGCTTAGGAATTCAGAGGTTTTCACACGGAATGTTTAAGCCTATCCCACCATGAATCCGTAAGCCAAAATTTCCAAATTCGTGAAAAAAATAACTTTTTACGAAAATTCGTAAGTCAAATTTTATACGCATTCCGCGAAAAGATCATGTCATTAGAGTAAGTTATAGCCTACCTTGGTTTATATTATAAAAAAATATTTGAAAATTTAGAAGAAAAAAACATTTTATTAATAAAATATTTTTCTTTACTATTTTTAATACAAATATTATATTAAAAAGTTATATCTTTCTTCTAAAATTTTCATTCTTTTTTTTCCATTTTTAAATAATATAGTTTGTTTCACTCACCTGCCATTCAATCGTTACCTTAAAGCTTTGTTAGGTTCCAGTCACCTCAAGGAATATATAAATGGCAAAGGATAAATATTTGCAAGAAAAAACAACACTCAGGGGTAATTTAGGAAATTCAGAGCTATAAATATATCTGTGTTCCTCTTCTCTTCTCTCCTCTTCCATCTCCGTAGCGTCTTCGTTCGAGACTAACCACACAGTCCTATCAGCTTCGGCCAGGAGGTACTCTCTCTGATCCCAAAATCTAGGGTTTGGATTTACCAAATTCAGGTCAGAGCTTCAACTTCTTGAACTGAGATTTTGAAGTCTAGGTCAGTGTCGCTCTTCCAACAGCCAATTCTGTCCAAGTGAAATCTTGCTTGCTGATTTACTCTCTGGGTCTCGCATTCTGCATTTCCATTCGAGATGCGTGGCTTGATCTCTGTATTACTCGAGCCTGCGCTGTTTTTGAGCTCTTCTAGCTGAGTCCGTTATATTTGCTCTAGGTCTTTAGAAATGATATGGATTTTGTGTTCAAATCGAGCTGAGCTGAGGTTTAAATGGCTGTTGAATTTGATGTTTGGCTGTGAAGGTTGTAGTGTTATACTTAACTGTGGATTTTTTTTCTTCATCTTAGACTTGTGTACGATGATCCATTTTTCGGTTTATGTCATCCAATTTGTTGGTGGCGATCTTCTGCTGAGGGATTTTATACACACTGTTATTGGCTTCCAAAAGTATATAATTAGAGGACAGTATTTTGGTAGCAGTGTTGAGGGAGGTGGGTTTGGAACTATCTCTATCAGTATTTTCTAATTCTTCAGGGTTGCTGAAAGATGAGTTCCTGAAAATATAATAATATCACATGTTGTTATAGACATTTTTTGAATTGGATTTTGGTTTATAATTTTAAAATATTGGATAGTGACTCGTTACTTCCCGCTTGAATGCTTAATGGGAACATAAGATCGTTCGTCTCATATTCTATTTATTTTTATGCATAACAGTGTAGATTCAGCTTTTGAGGCAAGAGTGGAGATTTTATTTTATACTTTGATATGATAGTATGTCCTTATTTGACTTTCTTCATGATAAGGGATTTTTGCGTGCCATCAGGAATTGGTGATATGGAGAGCTTTTGGCAGCTGGGTGATGAGCTCCGAGGACAATCAAGAGTCTCTGAGGATTATGAATGGGTAATGGCTGCCTCGAAACTGACTGAGCAGGCAAGGTTTAAGGGTGAACGAATGAATAACCTTGACTTATCAAAGGGTCCATCTGAAGTAAGGATTGAAAACAAGGTTGCCTTTCAGGAGGAGAACAGATATGAAAGGCTTAAGTTCAACATGATGAGTTTGGACTCGAAAATGAGGGATAATGTCAACAAGATTCCCTATGCTAGTAACATCTGCAATGTCAACCCAGTATACCATAAGATGTACCCAAACAATACCGGAACCATGGTTGGTAACAAGTATGGGAACAATATGAACCTTAAGGGAAAGGAGCTGCAAAACACAACCAACAATAGTAACATCAATAGCAACAATGGTGAGAATAACAATGCAGTAGAGAAAAGGTTCAAGACACTGCCTGCCACAGAGACTCTTCCTAGAAATGAAGTGCTTGGTGGATATATATTTGTGTGCAACAATGACACAATGCAGGAGGACTTGAAGCGCCAGCTCTTTGGTAATTCCATTATTCTATCTATGCTTGAGCATTTTGTCAAGACTATGATTGAGTCCCTTCGATTCTTAAGACCTCTTCTTTACATGCGATTGCAAATTGCAATTCAATCTTAAATGGTGAATACCAATCAGTGTGGACAATCAAATCCTGGAAGTGAGATAATTTGAATCCTCATGCTACTTAACACCATTTTTAACCAGTTATGTGCCTAGCCCCCAACAATGAGTTTGTTGATGTTTTTGAGTTGTAATTATAGGTTTACCACCAAGGTACCGAGATTCTGTCCGTGCAGTAACGCCAGGCTTACCTCTGTTTCTATACAATTACACCACTCATCAGCTGCATGGCATCTTTGAGGTTTGTCATTAACCCTTCTAGTGTTATGGCAGGTCTTTAGCGTAGACTGGTTGTGTAGTTCTTTCAGCCCTTCTAAAGTAGAGATAACTTTTCATATCTATGATGACACTTTGAGTATCACCTGTTCTATTTACTTAAACTTGTTTTCTCTCCATCCTAACATTGTTTCAGGCTGCTAGCTTTGGTGGTTCTAACATCGATCCAACTGCTTGGGAGGATAAGAAATGTAAAGGCGAGTCAAGATTCCCTGCTCAGGTAAATAGTTCGATTGATTTGGGTTGAAGAGGGATTGGGACTAGGCTCCTTGGCTATTACATTTGTTTGAATTTTCATCAAGTTTCTATCGGTGACCAGTTATTTATTGTCTCAAATAGGTGAGAATCCGCATCAGAAAAATATGCAAGGCATTAGAGGAGGATGCCTTTAGGCCGGTTTTGCATCATTATGATGGTCCAAAATTCCGTCTTGAACTCTCGGTTCCCGAGGTATGGGAGTAACCATTCTAACAAAAAATGAAAGATTTGTCGCTCTCCTTGGTACACATGTAACCTCTTGATAAACTATTTGGAGAAAGGAGAAAGTAGAAAGCCTTAGCAATTTAATCTAGGAAAAAATGCTCATATGGCGCTGGAGCTATACATATATGTACAGAACATTTTACAGCTTAGATCAAATTTGATACGTACAGTGTAAGTACCTTGAGCCTAATTATTTTAATTGAGCTATCTAACACTTGAACTTCTGTTGGGCAGACTCTGGAGCTCCTAGACCTCTGTGAACAAGCAGGGCCTGCAGCATAAGCTGGTTAAATATAAGGACAAGACTTTCCTTAGGGCGTAAGCTTGGGAGGTGAATTTCAGTTGGAGTGTATCGAAGCCAAAGTAGCTGGTGAAGAAGATGTGATTCAGATCATCGGAATAAGAACCAAGTTCTTTTTCTTGAAGGTGTTCTGGACCAGTATTGTTGTCGTGTTGTGTTACCCTAAATCTAATGTAAAGCTGCTAAATAGTACATTTAATGTATGGTGAAGTAGAAAGGTGCTCGAACATGTAAGAGACGAAATTGGATGTTGTCCCTTGAGGGAGGAGTTGGAGTTGGAATTTGCAACTTGTGATTGTGATGTTTGTTCTGTGTACCCTAGTTCTGTGGTGGCGGATTTTTTTAATAAAGCTCCTCGAGGAGATTTGAGTGGTGCAATTGCAATTGTTATTTACGTGTTCTTGTGTGAAATTTGAACAGACTATTTGAACACCCCCACCCACCCCACCCAAAAAGAGAACAGACTTGAAAAGTTTGTGTTGGTTGAGAAATGCTTTTAGAGAAGTTCAATAGTTGACGGTGTAGCTTGTATGCATGTTTGTGGACATCCTAATTATTTAGTTAGGTCTAATAGCGTGGGCGACCAGGAGGGAGACAAAACGACGACATACAAGAATAAGCTTCCCATTCTTCTTGTCCCACATCGTTTCTGCTACAATAGTTTAAAGAATTGGAGCATTTATAAAAACTGAATCCCCTCACAATACACTTCATACCTTTCTCGGCCTTTTGGCTAAGATCAAGTGTAGTATCTGTTCTTATCAGTTTAATATCTGATACGTGGATCATTGATTCACATGATATTAAGTTAATATTTTGAGGGAGATAGACCATTACAGTAGCTTGCTATTGGGTCTTTCAAGCATCGCCTAGGACTTACACTACATTCCAGGCTCGGTGCATCCCATCAAATCTAGTCTAATTTAATCAAACATATGAGTTAGTTTTCAAGGGAATTTCAAGATTCTCTTCAGTAAGATCAGTAATCAATCATAACTACCTCTGTTCAAACCGCATCCAAATGAAGAGCACAAATGCCATGTCCAAATATTAGCAATGGGTATTTAAAGTGAATGTAGCTAAAGCTGTATGTTCATCAGCATTCATAACAACAATGACTAAGTAACTCTCTGCCCAGCACATAAAAGTGGAATACAAATAAACTGTCTTTTTATATATCAATCCTCTTCAACAAAAATTCAGCATCGACACCATTCTTCACGATTTTTTACTTGCTCTTCATCAAGCTTCAGAACACATTTATCAATGCAGCAGCACTTCACCTCTTCAATTTCTCTATGTATTCAACTCAACTATGCTTCCCTATTATATATCAAGCTTATTTCTTATGCTTCACCTTTTCTTTCTGCTGATTTTCCTCTTTCCTGATTTATTCACTGATGATTTAAGATATCATGGTACCTGTGGCTAGGTGTCCCAATTTTATTCTTATGTACAAATTGAATCAAAAGGCAGATTTTTTGTTAAAATCATCATCCACACCTGGGTTGTTCAGAAGATGAATGAATCAACGTGGGCCAGAGAGCATCATCTCCTGCTCAGTGAGAGAGTGACGGAAGTGGCAACGGTGGCCATAGGGGCAAGAGTCACCTGCAAGGACCATTCTGCACACCTCTGTCTTGTACCGAGGGTGCCTGATCACAGGGCGCAGCTCAGTGATGCCGTGAGCAAATTGGCAATGGTCTCCGTAAGGGCACGCTCCAGTCTCCTGCCACTTGTTGCAGAGCTCTGTCTTAAACATCCCTTGGTTGTACACCTCAAGTTCCTTCTTGGTCCCAGGCAGATACATTCTCTGTTGATCATTTACCAATCAGATAGTCAAACAACACAACTGAGAATTTCTCTAATTAAGTTTTGTTAGCGAAAATCTACTCAATCTTAGAGTATATTGCTGTTAATGATGTAATGTAATAGCCAAATTGGATATTTTTTCGGCATTTTAGTAATCAATCTTGTTAAACAACAGTAAGGATCTACTCAAATCTGTTTGTACAATGTGAATAACATCAGCATTCACCCACCAATCATAAGAACAAGAACACTCAAATGAAATTGCAATCAGAAACACCCTTTTCCAAACTTCTTTGTATTTAAAATAATTAGTTTGTTCTTACATAACAAGTATTTACCATATGGAATCAACTATCAAGGGTGCATACATTGCTAGTCTTTGACCATAAGATTTTGGGCATATCAACTCATACTAGGACATGAAGTTGATATAGATTGACCAAAAAAGATTAAACTAAGCTCTAACCGAAATTTCATGTGGTTACAAGTCATCTCTGTCTCTACCCCAGAACATAAGCACCTAATTACTGAGTACAGAGGCATATTAATGATGAAACTGGAGAAGTACTGAAAAACGATCATTCTATTTCTTCGAACAATAATTCTCACATAAAGAAGATCTTCCCCAGGGATAATGAGTCAATAGTCTAAATGAATTCGTGACTAGACGAACTATGGAATAAACATATGGAAATGCATGAGAGCGATTATCAAGCAAAATCAACGTTAAGACAATACCTTTACAGATTCGATATCCGTGGAAGGTCGGAGCTGCGCAGTTTTGCTCAGGCTAACGCTGCTTGTAGGGTTTGCCTTGAGGTAGCTACTGGATCGGACCGAAATGCTCTTTGGCAACTTGAGCCTTTCCGGTTCTGGATTCTCCAAACGGCTCCGCTCCAGGACGCTTGTTGGACTGTAATCATCGGCGCCAATTTCAGATCTGCCTTCAAGGTCGATGTTACTGAAACGACGGAGACAATCGCGCATTGTAGCCTGGGATGAGAAATTTAGAAGGTTGACTAGCTCTGCCTTGGCAAGTCGAAGAGACGCGTTCTCTCTGCGGAGTGCATTGATCTCATTCGTGAGGTCCTGTAGGTAAGAGCGGCAGAGATTGTAACGGTTCTGAAGGTTCTGATACTCCAGAGAAAGGTAAGCCTGTTCGATTTTGTCCTCATCGTCCGCAGAGGTGGAGCTGTTACTGCAAATGCTGGATTTCTGGTGTTCGTCGCTAGATGGAGCGGACTTCTCTTGAGACGATTCCTGTGAACTCTGAAAGAGTGGAGAAGAACCAGGCGATGAATTTTTCGGAGAACTTAGCGGCGATGAATTTTTCTGAGGAGAACTTGGCGGTGATGATTTTTTTGGATTTGCATCTGGCGATAGAAGTGAATTGTAGAGTGATGCAAATTTGGCGCTGAACTGGTGCTTCTGCAGAGCGTCGGAGGCTCGCAATGGAAGAGGTGAGATAATAGTCTTTCGTTGCGTCGGTGAAGAAACCGAGAAGGTGACGGTACTATCGCTGCTGCTCTTCGGAGCTGATGCTGGTGACGCGTCTTTCTCCATCTCAACTGCAAAACCAAAACCTCCTGAGCGATCGATCTAGCAAACTTTTTAGTTGAATGAACCTCGGCGACTAATCAATCGCCCTGACTCACCTGAGTCGTCGATCTACCGCGTAACCGCTGCACCCGCGGAGAATCTGATGAGAGAAAGAGCACGAGAAGAGTGAGCTGAGAAGAAACAGAAAAATGGCGGACGACTGTATATATATGGGGAGCTTGGGGAAGACGATCGAATTATCAGACACACGCGAGTACTGGAGACTTCACATGATCAACCTCAGGTACTTGTGTTTACCGAACCTTCAAAGCAAACTGTACTTGACGTGGCAAGATTTTATTGGTAGAAAATCATTTGTACGGTGTAAACCAGAACAGGTTTGATTTCCGATGTCAGTTATTTTCCCGCCAAAAGGAACTAACCGTGAAACGACTTATAGTAAACCGTTTAGGAGAAAAAGCCCAGCTAAACGTTAATTACGCTAATGCAAACTGTTATTTATTCTTAGCTATATATGTATTTATATTTTTTTTTTGGCTAATCATATATATATTTATATGACAAATTATTTTAACATGTCGCTTATGTTAACCCATATGATTGAACAGTTAAAATTTATGTTGAACAGTTTCTTATGTTTCAAAATGTAACTGAACGATGACAATATATATATATATATATATATGCAAACCATGTCAGAACTGGACCGACCCTCGAACCGGCGAGGGGGCCGGTTCGGTCAGTCCAACCCGATCAGACCCGGTTCGACATGCGGTTCACTATTCACAAACATTAAAAAAAAAAACTGAAAATGCAATTACAAACTACATAGTCTCAAACATACACATAATTACCTCAAACTACATAATCTCAAACACATACAAACTACATAATCTCAGACATACACATTATTCTCAAACACAATACAACACAACATAATTACCTCAAATTTTGAACATACGTAATACAATAATCTTAAAATCAAACACAATAGGTATAAACTTTAAACATAACTTCTAAACTGAAGAAGTTGCTCGATCGAACCGAAGAATTCGGTTTAAATCAAAGAGAACCACTAAAAAATTTAAACCACCACTCAAAAACACTAGAACCGGAAACCGTACGGTTTTAAAAAAATCGTTCGGTTTTTAAAAACTAATTGGTTCAACCCGGTTCAAACACTTTATATATGCATTTCGATCTTTTATCTGAACCAAACCGTCCAGAGATTCGGTTCCCGGTCGGACCACCGATCCAATCCGATTCTGATAACACTAATGCAAACAAATGACTAAAATACTATTTCACTGTAATCTCTTCTTCCTCGATTCAAAAATGAAATCTGATTTCAAACACAAATATGCATTTTTGGGTTCAATTTGAACTCAAATATGCATTTTTTAGTTCAATTTGAACCCAAATGTGTGTTTCTAAGTTCGTATCGAACCAAAATTTGCACAAATATGAGTTCGACGTAAGATTTCAGACATAAAGAACAAGATAAAATAGTAAAATTATTATTTTTGTGATAATTTAATTGTATTTGTCAAACATATGTGACTGAATATAACACATTTAACCAAAAAAATCATATTTTTTAACATATATGATTATTTAGCTACATAAAAAAACATAAGTAACTATTTACTAACAAATTACCGATACAACTAAATGATGTGGTGATTTACCCTCACTCTTTATATATATATATATATATATATGATAATAATTAAAAAAAAACTATCTTAAGAACATATCTGAAATCTAAGGTACACAAAATACACTATACAAAAACAGTGATAATATTTGTAATTACGTGTAAATCCTAAATTATTTATTTTCTTCTTTGTAATTGTATTTTTTTATTATTAAATTTTGCATATGTAATAAATTTAAAATATATATTAGGAGACAGAAATGTCGGATAGAAGGGACTTTTGGCGTGGCATGGAAGAGACCTATGTGACGACCAATGATGGCTAACTTGACTATCATTACATCTGAATGGATTTTGCTTCTTCATTACATCTTTTAACTAACTATTAATGCTTTGTTTCAACAATAAAAAGTGGGTAATTAGTTGAGGCCAAGGAATTGAGCAACCACCACTTTGTTTGTTGTAAAGGAAAACACATAATTTCTTCACGAATAAATAAAGCGTACTCCACCATTTTCTATCACAATTAATTATAATAAATGGACTTGTTAGGATGAAAGTCGCTTACGTAACACTATGTGAATATAATATATATATATATAGCATAACGATAATATAATAGTACAAAAACGATAAAAATATAATTTATAAGTATAGTTTTTAAATATTTATCTAAGCAAATCTCATATAATAAGTTTTAAAACTCAATTTAATTTTTAGAATTTATTAATCATACATTAAGAATTCGTGCAATCGGATGCTGAAAATTATAATTCTTATCTTAAGACCAGTTCATTATTTTTTATTCTTCTAATTTCGTATGTGAACATACAACTAACTAATTTAACACAATATAATAACACAACATAAAACTGTACGAAAATTTGTGTCATGTCATGTTCGGGTTGAATAACATGACACAATAATTTTATTATGTGTGGTCGTGTTTCGTATATTTAACACAGTAAATATATTAATACGCACGATAAAAAATGCGTACGAACGATTTGTCTCCGCTACCCATATGTTTAATAGTTTACAATTTGATACTCGTATGAATCGATACTTATATGATTTTTCAAAAAAGAAGTTTATAATTGAAACTTGAGGTTTACTTTGTTCTTAAGAATCGAGACCGAATTCAGTACAAATGGTTTGTCATAAGCAAACTTGTATTATTGAGGACAGATTAGGATTTTCTATTTACTGGGTAAACAATTCAAAATAAAAAGAAAAAAAGAAAAAAAATCACCTAAAAGATAGTTTTGACTTTTGAGTCGATTTATTGGGTAAATATATTTTTGGATCTGAAATAGAAATCATTCCACTTTCATTCATTAAATAATATTAAGATACTTAAAAATATATTTTAAAATTGCAATTTGCTTTTTCCCGCCCGAGCTAATATTATCGGAAATCTCTAACTATTTTCTTATATGTGTAATAAAAATCATATGTTGGGGGAAAAACGAAATATAAAATTTATAATGTTATCTCACCTCATATAACATGTCTTCTCAATGGAATAATAATAATATTATTATTGACAATTTATTTTAAGTGAATTACATCCTTGTTCTTTTCCTTCCATAGGGAAGTCAGACAACTGAAAACGAAATGGCGCCAATTCGTCGCCATTGGTACGGCTGTGGCCACAAGCCCGCATACGCGTAAAACCAATGAAGCTCCTGCAATTACGATTTTACCCCCCAGACGTAACTAAATATCTCACGCTACTGTTGGTATTTACCCGCCGATCAGACGTCTAAATACCGGACACGGTGGCAGTGCTGACTTTGGCCTCTGCATCACCCCTTCCATGGCTGCCATCCCCCTTCCTTCTCCCTCTATGTCGTGCAGAAGCTCTACTGTCGGTCTTGGTTTCAGAAGTTCGAACAGTTCGAGGTTTCCTTCATCTTCGATCGGGTTTCAATCGAAGAGCGGAAATCGGAGAATTAAGTTTGCAGTGTGCAGAACTGCGCCGGTAGTTTTTCGCAACCTTGATGCTGACGATTTCAGGCATCCGCTTGATAAGCAGGTGAGGCGGAATTCACTTCTTAGGTTGCTTGAAGTATAAGTTAATTACGAAATGGAGGATAGTTGCATCGCTTGATTCTGTATAAATATATGGATGCTCTCGTTAATATTTTGAGCTGAATTTGGGATAAGGATGGATTCTATGGATGCAATTGCAACACCTGATGTATATTTTTGCAGAACACACTGATATTGAGGGCGATACCGGGGCTGAATGATCTCGGAAAAGCTTTGCTTGGTAATTTTATTACTTGATAGACCTTAAAGCTCGTCTTCCTAACACTTACTGAGTTAATAAGCACATTAAATACGTGTTTATTAAAAAAGGATTTAGCTAACTATTGATCGTATATTTTTTTCTCAGCATCCGCTAGAATGACATAGTTAGCCTTCCACATTGATTAGTATACTGATGTACATGAAGGGATAACAGGAGCTAGTTTAATCTGTTTCCTGGTGCTGATGTTTATGTTCTGTGCTTCTCTTGCGATCCACAAGATAAATAAGTGTTTTCATGCAAATGGATTCTCATGCTAGAGTAAAGCGTTTTGCTTTGTCGCCAATTCATAATCAGTTGGTGTATTAGAATATCAGTGAAACCTACATAATGTAATTGTTGCTTATGTGCTGGTAATACCTCGTTTTATGTCACATGCTTATAAATTTGTTTATCTAACAATTTTGCTTTATTTTCTATCTTATTCATTATTGCTCCTATCAAATACCAATGACACCACGATCATTTCTTGGTTTGAGTGCTGTCTAAAATGTAGAGACCCCAAAAATCCAAAACTGAATATGCAGTGATGGGTTCGTCTTTTGATTGATTCTCTGAAAATGTCACTGTAGGAACGATTTCAGAACAAGTCATGGTTCTTGAGAATATTGGCACATCAGTTCTCGTTTCAAAAAACCAGGTCAGAATGATGATGATTTCATATGTATACGAAGATTCTTCTAATCACTCATCAACACGAGGCTTATTATTCTTAGTGAAGCTTGCTTAAAGTTTTGAACTTGCTGAAGGAACACATTCTAGCAAATCTCTAAGGAAATATGTGCGCACATAATTTATCATTATCTTATCTCTTGTTCTTCAGCTTCCCGAGCTTCATCAGCTAATGACTGAGGCAGCAGAAATACTCAACACTGAAGCTCCTGATCTATATGTTCGTCAAAGTCCTGTTCCAAATGCATATACTCTAGCCATTAGTGGTAAAAAGCCATTTGTGGTTGTCCACACTAGTCTTGTGGAGCTTTTGACACGGAAGGAGCTGCAGGTACCTTCAGTCATATTTTTTATGTCCCTTGTTTTTGCTTCTTTTCAATAAACCATATACCATAGTTTTCATGATTCATCATATATTGTTCTTGTCTGAGAACCAAAGTTTCAAGATGCATGTAAACACATAAAATCAATCTTCCATACAGTTGTTTTGGTTACCTAGCTACTTTTGTCTACTGAGTGAATTTCTTTGATACCATATGTTGATCAAATAGGCTGTTATGGCTCATGAATTGGGCCATTTAAAATGCGATCACGGTGTTTGGCTTACATTTGCAAATATTCTCACTCTTGGAGCGTATTCTGTACCAGGTAGGTGTTGTAATGCTTCTTGCTTTTATGCTATCTAACCAGTAACCAATTCCTCAATTTGCCCACAATCTCAACACAGTCTGCAATATGCTGTTGAATTCTGAATCATATATTTTTTGAACCTTGATAAGCCTGCATTGAATATATTTCTAAGAAAAACAAATATGGTGGTTACAGGGCTTGGCGGCTTTATAGCCCAAAATTTAGAAGAACAGCTATTCCGATGGCTCCGTGCTGCAGAACTCACTTGTGATCGTGCTGCACTTCTTGTCGCCCAAGATTCTAAGGTAGTTTATTACATCAATCTACACAGCCTGTTGTTCTCACTATAAAAAAGATTCAATGTGGTTTAGTGATATGAAATGATTTACCATGTTTCTACAAGAGATTGTCATCTCTGTTCTGATGAAACTAGCCGGTGGCTGTCCTTCTTTGTCCGATCAACTCAACGTGGATGCCTTTCTAGAGCAAGCTCGTTCTTACGACAAGGCATCATCGAGCCCAGTGGGTTGGTATATAAGGTAAGCGACTCCGTACTAATTCTGCATCCAACCTCTGAAATGTTTTTAAACAACAGGTTTTCCTTCTTTAGAAACGCTCAAACACGGCAACTATCACATCCGTTGCCTGTTCTTCGTGCCCGTGAGATCGATGAATGGTCCAGAAGTCAAGAGTATAGTAAGCTTCTGAAGCGAGCTCTGCAGATAAAATCCTTGCAAACAACATAGAAGAGCAAGTGCCTGTGTATATAAATAAGGTTAGTTTTCTGTTTTTTTTTGGGGTTCTTCAAACTCAGTTTCGATTTTTCTGCATTTGCAATTAAGATCAAGTCCTCTTTCCTCCAGTTCCTATTGAAGATGTCAGCAATGGTTGCCGCGGTCGAGGAAAGAGATATATAGTAGTAATATGGTGAAAGGTAAGATTTGCTTCACTTGAAAATACACATGAAATGAACGTGATAATAATTCAATTCTCATATTATAATTCTTCCCAAAAGATTTACAATTAATTTAAAATCTCATATTTATTGGTTTGACCACGTCTTGTAAGAAATTTTGCATACATTAAAGCTTTAAGTGTGTTAAAGTAATAGTTAAAAAGAATATATGTATCATATTCTTAAATAATTTGTTACGATAATGTAGGTAAATTAGACATATCGTTTATCATTATAATTTTTTCACATCTATTTTATATAGGAAAAAATAACTCTCAAAATTGTGTACCATAGAAAAATGATCATTTTAATTACGATCTTAAAAATTATATAATATTATAGTAAATGAAAATAAATAAATATACTTATATAGTAAAATAATATGAAATTATTACTTGTGTCACATGGTGAAATATTAAAAAAAATTAATTCAATAACTTATAATTATCAATTTCTCTATGTATTATTATCTAATTTAATCATACAAAAGTTATATTTGTTTAAACATATTCTAGCTTTAGACTTCCCAGCTAATCTTCAACCTATTATTACATGAAACAAAAATTATATTGAGAAATACATCCATTGGTTCTTATATAAAGAGAGAAAATTGAGTCTAGTCTCCTAATTGGGAACTAAAAAGTAAAAAAAATTGGTGGACAATTACGACACGACGCTCTGAAGTAGACTTAACACAACAAATATGTATTTTTTATTTATAAGAGAATTGTCAAAAGAAACATACTAGCCTTACTAGGTGAGATACGAATTTCCACAAAAATGGTTATTTAATTAGTATACTATGGTCTAAACTCGTAAACTTATTATTTCGTCATTTTTAGACTATTTTGAAGGGTATATATATATATATTCATCATAACATATTTTGTAAACTTTAAATTCTTCAAATCATAGACAATATTTCTCATTCATATCAAAATGTTATCACTCTTCCCGATTTTCTCACTATTATTTATAGTTTTTTTATTTTGTTGAAATATAACATTCACTTTAAAAGACAAATGTCTGGGCGTACGTAAGAGTTAAAGAATTGATGTAAGAAGAATGATTTAGTAACATTAAGAGTTAATTTGTATTTAATCATTTCAAGACTAGACAACTTCTAGAGTATTTTTTAGAGTTTCTAAAAACGTTCTAAAATAATTATTTTATATAGGTTTTTAGATAAATTAAAATGTACACTTTTTTAGCTTAGTATAATTAGAAGTAGAGTGTGGAATAATGTAAACAATAATTTATATCCAATTGATAACTAACATCTGTTGGCAGTTGGCACATGCATGCACCTAAATATAATAATGGTAGAAACTGGTGAGAAACAGTTAACACGGACTGTTCTTTATTTCAGCATTTAAAAAATAAAATTTCGCAATTTTAAATACAGACCATAAATATAAAAAATCTCTTTAAAACATTTCTTTTCAATTTAACTCTATTTATTCTTAAAAGTTAAAACTATAACTTATTTTACCCGTTGATTTTTTTTTGTAGAAAAAAATATTTTTTAAAATTAATATTATGAAAATCCGAAAAAGTGAATTGACCTAAAATTGGCAAAAACAAATTAAAAAAATTGACCAAAATATTTTCTTCCTTTAGTAGCTTTGTCCTGGTGGTAGCACCGCATGCAATACAAATATTTATTTAAACATATTCTAGCTTACGTGCCTCTCTATATAAACCCCCTCTCTTCTCTTTACCTCCGATAGTCGATCTCGAAAAATGGAAACCCTAGACATCTCCGCTGTACCACCTCTTCTCTGGAAGCTCATCCCCCTCCTCGCTCTCCTCTACCTTCTCTTCGCCGAGCTCCGCCGCGGCCTCCGCCTCTCCGGCGCAGCTCCAGGACCGCAGACATACCCTTTCATCGGCTGCCTGATCGCGTTTTACCAAAACCGCCGCCGTCTCCTGGACTGGTACACCGAGCTGCTCTCCCGCTCCGCTTCCGGAACGATCGTCGTCGACCGTATCGGCGCGCGGAGAACGGTGGTGACGACGAATCCCGACAATGTGGAGTACATGTTGCAGACCCGGTTCGATAACTTCCCAAAGGGGAAGAGCTTCAGGGATCTTCTTGGAGACTTCCTCGGAAAAGGGATCTTCAATGCCGACGACGAGCTCTGGCGCGTGCAGCGCAAACTCATCTGCCACCAGTTCAGTGTCCGTTCCCTCCGTCAGTTCACGAACGATACGCTGAGATGCGGCGTCGACAACAAACTGGTCCCTGTTCTCGAGAGAATGGCGGAGGAGGAGCGGGTCGTTGACTTGCAGGAGCTTCTCCGGCGGTTCGCGTTTGACTTAATCTGCAACTTCTCTCTCGGCGTGGAACATGGATCCTTGGATCCTGACCAACCTGAATCCGACATTTCTAGAGCGTTCGATTCGTCGTCCATGATCAGCGCCCTGCGCGGGGCCGCGCCGTTGTTTCTAATATGGAAGGCGAAGAGGTGGCTCGGGGTCGGGTCGGAGAAGAAGCTGAAGGAGTCGGTTAGGGAAGTTCATGGCTATGTGGATTCAGTTATTCAAGATCGAATGAAGAAGATGAAGAAGAAAAAGGAAAGCAACAACAATGGCGATACCATAGACTTGTTATCTAGGATGTTACTAGATGGGCATGAACAAGATGCTATCAGAGACATGGTGGTGAGCTTCATCATGGCCGGCCGGGACACGACGTCCGCCGCAATGACGTGGCTTTTTTGGTCGATTTCGGCCGACTCAAACATCGAGAACGATCTTGTCAAAGAGATTAGAGAAAAACAGGAAGGAAATGATTTGAATTACGACTCCATCAAAGATTTAAGATTTTTACAAGCATGTTTACTCGAATCAATGAGATTGTATCCACCGGTGGTTTGGGACTCGAAACATGCAATCACTGATGACTTATTACCCGACGGAACCCGGGTTTGGGCCGGAGACCGGGTGACTTACTTCCCCTACGGCATGGGGAGGATGGAGGCGGTTTGGGGAAAGGATCGGTTCGAGTTCAAACCGGACCGTTGGTTCGATGATTCAGACAGAGAGAACGGGAGCTTGAAGAAGGTTTGTCCGTTCAAATACCCCGTCTTTCAGGGCGGCCCGAGAGACTGTATCGGGAAGGAAATGGCGTTTGCGCAGATGAAGTATGTGGTGGCTTCGATACTCGACCGGTTCGAGATCAAACCGGTTCTTCAACGCAAACCTTTATACGTTCCTCTCTTGACTGCCCACATGGGCGGCGGGCTTCCGGTTCGTGTATATTTAAGAGAAAGGAAAAGTACTTTCGTGAACTAAACATTATTATAAGAATATATTTACTATTTCTATTTAAAAGTTGCAACGAATGAGGAAGTTATGTATTGTTGAAGACAAGTCTAATTTTTGCCACTAATAATTATTTATATATATTATATGTTTTTTTAGATGGCTCGACAATCGATAAAGTTATGGTTGGATATTAATTAACCTAAGAATGCATCTCTGATTTGTATTTTTATCACAGAAAACAAAGAGATAGGTCGAGGTTCCAGACCCACCGCACATGTGCTGAATTTTATAACAAAATATACAATAATTAAATATCAAAATATTATCGTTTTATAAATAAATACGAATCTTTATTTATATGTGGCTCTCATTTGCGGGTATAATTTTTTTTCATCAACTACCCTGAAAGGCTGAAACTAAACTATTAATTTCACTCGAGAGTTCCATTCGCGAGTGAAGCTGATGAATATGAACGTGTATTAGTTTTTTTTATAGATCGATATGAAAATTGGTGTGTTTCGTAATAACAACTTTATTATGTTTAATTTGTTTCTAAAAAAATAAAACCAACAAGTACATATTATATACTTAGTTAGTGTGTAGTTTGATATAGTTATTTTTTAATTTCGTTAATGTTAAATGTTAAATATTAAATTGCTAACTCAACTTTGCGGATTTAAACAATTAGTTATTTTTTGAATTTAACAAATATTTAAATTTAATTACACCTTAAATAAATTAAGAACTGAGGCTTAATTATTTTGAATTAAGGAATTACATTATAAGTAATAATTTTGGACAATATCTATAATTGATTTGTTATTATCATTTATTAGGTAAATTTGACACATTGTAGTTGAGATTCTTTCAAAATATAAACTTGAAAATGTTCATAATTAATATTTTTAAGTGTTAATAAGAGAATTAATAAACTTGGCATACCACTTTCCATGTTGACTTAGAAAAAAAAACTAGTATATTCATCAGCTCTACCTGCAAATTGAAGTCGCGAATAGGAATAGATTCATATTTGTTTGTAAAACGAGGAAATTTTTGTATTTAATTATTAATTGAGGTATATTTTTGTGAAAAATTCCACATGTGCTTGGATAATAAATTTATGGTCACATTTACTTTTACCTTATTATTATTGTAAATTTGGTGTATATATATCTGTATTTTTTCTTAATTGTTTACACTTCATCAAAGATTAATAAGTTAATCATATCACTTTACAAATCTTAAATACTTAAAAATATCCTAAATAATTATCTATAAAAATGCAATAACTTGTATATCCTTTCGTAAAAGGAAAATAAATCAAATAACATAATTATTTATTTAGAGAAAGAGTTATAAGGTTATTATAAACTGTTTCTAAGGTAACTAAAATAAATTATTAGTTAGTGTTTGGTACGTGTCGTACTCTTATATGTTATATATATATATATATATGATGTATTGATGTTCCTCGATGTTTACATCTGCACCACGGTTTGTCGTTTTGGTCTCCCACTACTTCATGAAACCATGGTATTCAAACTAGGCAAGTTGACCTTATCCGTCTCTACTCGTGGTGTTCGGGGAAAGATCAATAGTGGTTTTAGAGTCAAAAGTTTAGATGAAAGTAAAAAGTCAAAGAAGATCCTCCTTGAAGTTTGATAATTGTAGGCTGCCGACTAAGGAAATTGGGACGTGAAAGAAGACTTCCAATTTCCAAAGATGACAGTTAATATATATATATATATATATATATATATATTGTTGGGTATTAACCCACCTACCAACATTAAAATGACCGACATTAAATTCGACCGGAACCAAGTAAAGGGTACGCGACCTCACATCACGTCTGACGTCACTTTTCTTTATCTTTGGTCAGTGCATAGTCAGCACATAGCTCCATACCGGATATAGGGTAGTGGAGAACAGTAATGTGGGACAGAGATCTGGAAAACCAGTGCCCTGTGTTTATGGCACTATGCACAGTGCGCCAGACGCCCGCGCACCTGAATTCGAGGGACAGAGTGTAAAGCAAATAACCCTAGTCAGGTTAGAGTGGAGGACTATAAAAACCCCTCACATAGTTTCATAACATGTTAAGTGAACATCCACATACTTAATCTACACACTACTTCTAAAATCCTTGACTGACTTGATCGTCGGAGGGGAAACAACGGGAACACACAGACTTTTCTTTTGTGCAGGTTAACAGAGCGGCACAAAACCAAGTCGGAAAGCACCGGAAAGGGTCCTACCTATAGAACGTGATTCAACATATATATATATATATATATATATATATAGTTTGGAACCATGAATCACTATTACAAACTAAATAAATAAACAAAATATAAATAAGTAGATCATAGAGTCTATTCTAACTATAAATAAATAAATCAACGAAATATAAATCTTTATTTATGAGTCTATTCTAACTATAAAAAAAATTCTCAAGCTTAACTTTATTTTAATGGATTCACGTCTTTCCTAGGGAGTAATAAATTCTTATACTTACATTTTTTTTTTGGAGATTTATTCCTTGCTAAATCTCTCTATAACTCACTAGTCATTTTTTATTTTTTGAGGGGAAACATTGATTCCCATGTGTTTTTTATTTGTTTCCCACGGAATGTTTTAGAGGCAGGGTAACACTCTTCACATATGTAACACTCTTCACATATTTGTTCTAGATTTAAAATATTTTCCGCTCTGTATCGTGGTATGCTCATTAGAGATAAATAAGATGCTAATTATGAATATATTTTTATCTTTAGAACTTAAACCCAAAATTTATAGTTGATAAATGAAACTATCGTTATAGATATATTAAATTATTAATATTGTTCACCAATATGGCAGTTATTAAAATTTAAAAGATCTATTCGTCAGAGGTGACATTGTAGATGAGATAAACTTAAGGGCCTGCACCATATAAATAGGCCCATAATTGGAACTACGCTTCTGATCCACAATATAAATAAGCCCCCGTAATTAAAGAACTGATGATTGTCCTCTTTATCTATACCACACCACTGTACCAGAGCACAGTCCACTGTTTCAGCAAGCAAGCACTCTGCCATGGCTTCCGCTTTCGCCAACTTCCTCTCCTTCATCTTGCCCTGGAAACCACCGCCGTTTCAATCTGCACCACCAGATCAGACTAGTTACTTCATCTGAAAGGTAGACAAAGTCTCAGCAGGTCTTTAGCTATAGTTTCGACCCTCTGGCTTAGCAGCAGCATCAGCATCTACAGAATGATGAGTTATTGTCCGTGATATGTCCTTCTCTGGCGTATGCAAATACAATGTGGAGGTGATGGTGGAGGATGAAAATGAACACGAGGAGAGGCTGATCGGCAGGTTCCGCAGGGAAGTGATGGAGGTTGGGGTGATTCAGGAGGCCAAGCGCCGGAGATTCTTGAAGAACAGTCAGGAGGAGAAGAAGGCAAGACGTGTGAGGCTGCTGAGTGTAATCTCAGAAGGTCTGTCTTCTTTTTCTTGTCTCACTTTCAGATAATTGAATGGGCGATTTCTGATATTTTTGAAGAAACTATGCTGATTTCTGCTGTCCTTACGATGTGTTTGATTATTCAGCTTCAATTTCATGATCTGACTGAAGACTGATGAATTTAGCAATTGTAATTTACTTTCACGTTCTGAATTACTGACCACCGCTGTCCAGTGCATATGGAGCTGCTATCTAGCTTTGAGGCGTATTACGTTAAACTGTAACTCGTATTCAATCATTTTGATATATCCGTATTAGAACTCTACATTATACTCATTTGAGTGCATAACCTGTGCCTGTAGTGGCAGTTGAAGTTACCATCTAGATCGGGATTGCTATGTTCTAATGCATTCTCATTCTATAATCAGGCGGCATTTTACACAGAGAGACGCCACCCAGAATAAGCAGGAAACCTCTGCAACTAAGAGGATTGAGGATGATAATAACTGGGCCATGCCTAAAGAAGACATACTTTGATGTTAATTCCTCTTTAATTGTTTATAAGATGATCCTTTCTCTTTGAATTTATTGTATGTCAACTTATGATGACTATACTTCCCTCTGGAGATATTATTTTCCTCATTTATTTAGTGCACAGACAACTACAAGTGAAGTTTCCAATTAACTTGAAGCACAAGCACATCTATTTAATCACCCTTTCTTTTTCATATTATCTGTGATCTTTTTCTATTGACAGATGAGAAACTTTATGTGCAAATTGATGAAGACTGTTGATGATGAGAATATTGTTCCTTGTTATATATCTGGTGAAATGTTTTTGCTCGAAAAGCTGGTGGAAGAGTTCTCTGATTGTTTTGTGTGTCTGCATACTATTGGTTGCACTACTTTCAGATACTCTGATATGACACTAGAATATTTTTCAAGAGTGTTCAAGAATGAACAGTTGACTTACTGAAATTGAATGTTACAACAAAAATGGCCTCCAAAGAGGATTTTTATCCAACATTCTCATGGTAAGCAGTTGCTGTCTGCTACTTCTACATTTATATAATCTATATTCTGCATATAGCTATGTTATTCTGCTGATGCCTTTTCATTATTTAATGCTGACTGATGCTGTGAAATTTCTCCAGTGAGTTAGAAGGAGTTCAAGGTCATTTGAATTGCATTCCCTTTCTTCACCACAGTTTGGACGGACAATGCAGGCTTTACCCATATCAATATATCCTTCACAGAAGCTGCTAAAGAAAGTTGGGTCCAATAACTTGATCCCCTTCTCTGGTTTAGACCAGTTCTGCAACATCTCAAGAATTGAGCGAACACTGGAATCACGATACAGGACTCTTTCGAAGTTCCATAATTTTATGAACTCACTTCCAATTTCATGGGATTTTAAGTAAAATAACCATGCATCGGGCAGTTCTGTTATGCCTTCTGATGTAGCATTAATGATACATTGGTGTGCCACTGCAAATACATCGTATGAGTTGAAATGTGGAAAGGGGTTCCTGAACCACAGCACATCCATATCCTGGATTATGAAGGTAAATTCACACTTTTAGTGTACCTGATTCATTCATAGAGTTTGGCCAAAATATGATAATAATAATAAGTTCAATCATAGAAAGAGCTACAATATCTAATTCAAAGCCTCTGAAGAAAGTTCTGTTTGGTATTTATCCTCGTCATTTAGCGAAAAACCTTGCATTGTATATAAGTAGGATTTCTTGACTTAGACCATTAAACGTACATGATTTAAATAGGACTTGGCAAAATAGGGTAGACTGTATAAGAGGTAGTGTTTGGACCATTGGATTTGTGAAGGGGCTTACCCAGATTCAGTATAAATTCTAAAGACTCATTTCATTTTCAAATCTTGGCAAAAAAAGAGAAGACATTTTCCCATTCCATGGCTTAAGCAATATACGCCATTAATAACATTTAAATATCTATTGCCTGATAATTTGAGAATGATCTCTATTCTGTTTGAAATCTCATGCAGGGTTATCGATATTTCTGCCTCTTCAATGCAAAATTGAACGGCCATCCCAAACCATAAGATTTGCACCTCAAGGTACAACAGGAAAATCTACAGTTTTTGCTATATCACAAGAATTCATATATGATTAGGAGGATAATTCCTTACATAATGCTAAGTTTATTTACTTTCAATTGGACGCTAATTGGAAATAACTCACAGTGTAAAAGATACTGTAGCCCAAATCAAGAACTTTTCCCATTATTATGTTTCTCCTCCAGTCCGAACCCTTCAACTTCTTGTTTCTCCCGTAGGCAGCGAGGTTGTAACAATGAGGATGTACAGATTTACAGTAGCGAAAAGCCTGATTTTCAGAAGAGAGAATAATTAAGTGATTCAAGAACCGCCCAGTTCCAATGCCGAGCCTAAAGCTTTCTAGAAAGAGATTCAAAAGAGAATCTGCATCAGGTTTTTGGTGATCAAGCAGGGTGAGGATCACTGTATTGTCCTCCATTGATGCCGCCTCTAGTACTTTCTTGAGCTCTTTGCTTCCTGAAATCTACCCATGCATGGATTATTTTACAGCTTCTTTTGTCATCTGTTAGATCCAGAATCACAGTAAAAGGGTAGAAGCATAAGATTTCTTACCGATGAAGCAACGGGTTTTGTGATGCGGAAGATGCCACAGGATCTGGTGTGGATCAAGTATGCTGTAAGCATAAGAAGCATAAGTAGCAAAGGAATGTGGTACGCCTTCATATCTGATTCTCAGACTTCTTAACATCCAATGAACGAAAATTGAATATTGATTGTTTGGAGAAGGAGATTTTAGTTTTTAGTATATCAGTTAAATATGGTGAGAATCTGATTTCGAGCAAAATTTTATGGCTTCAGACGTATCTATATAAATTTATGTATGTTCCTTTTGTGTTATACAATACAGATGTGTTAAAAGGAAACATAATTGAAAAATAAATACGCATATATGGAGAGTTAATGACTTAATATAATAGCATGCATTTTCTACTACTTGTAAAGTAATAACTCAAAGAATTGATTTTTTTCCTAATAAGATAAGACGCTGGATGGACCCTACTTAACTTTTGGATTCGTTTGATTTTTCACTTTACTATTCAACTGTATGTTGAGAAAGACATCATATGTAGTTCAGTAATACGTCTTTTTGTTTTAATAATGCCTAAGAGGCTAAGACCAATGCTAGAAATTGACTGATTTCACTATTTTCAAATACTTTGGTATTGCACTAGAGAACTGAATATTACAACAAAAAGGTCCACCAATGAGGATCTCAATCCACCTTTCACATGGTATAAGATCTAGTCGTTGTCTATGACATGTATGTAATATTCTGCATATAGCTATACTCCTTTGTTAATGCCTATTTACGATTTAATGCCAATGATGCTGTGAAATTTCTACAGGGACTTACGGAGAAGTTCAGGTTCATTTGATTTGCAATCCCTTTCTGCACCACAATTTGCACACACAATGCAGGCTCTGTTCATATAAACATCTCCTTCACAGAAACTGCTAACAATGCCAGGTCTTCCAGAGTTGAGTGAGTGTCGGAGTTGGTGTACAAGACCGTCCCTAAGCTCCAAAATTTGAGGAACTCAATTCCCACAACTATCCATCAGGGAGACCCGTTCTGTACTCTGTTGTGGAATTAATGCATTTCTGGGCTACTGCAAATTCATTCAATGAGTGCAAATGGAGAAATGGGTTCCCCAACTACTTCACATTCATATCCTGCATTATGACGGTACACTTGCATTTTTTCAGTGCACCTTACACTTGCATATTCTGTTTGATTTCTTCTTGACATAGTGGTTGGCTAAATTAAGGTAGAACTAGAAGGTATATATAAGCTAGCATTTGGACGGGACTCACCAGGATTGAATATAAAATTTAAAATAGTTAAATATTATTTGTTGGCTGAAGTTTAAGGGTGAGATCAATATGCTAACTGAACTTTTTTTTGAATAATTTGCTAACTGAGTTTACATAAAATTGAAATTTACTAGTTTGTATTTTATTAATTATATTATTTTGCTTTTTATGCAAATTGCTAGTTGAATTTTGGAAAATTTTAAAATTTATAAACTGACACGTGACAGACACATGCATTTTTTTTGACAAGATTTAATATCAAATTTAATGGAGATAGCAAATTGCAATTTTATGTAAAATCAATTAGTAATTTATTAAAAAAAAATCAATTAGCAAATTATTTACACCCTTAATGTTAATGTTGAGCTACTAAATAGGTAATTAACCCAATTTAAAAATTCCTTACCTTTTTTAAATTCAATGACTTAAACCACCTTCCCTATTATACACTCTAGTCTCTACCTAATTTAAATTATGTGAGCGGGTTGAGGAGGGGAAGGGTGTTCTACTTCTGATTGAAAGTTGAAACGCACATATACAACACATATATGCGATCATGCCGTTTCTTCTTTATTTTCTCTTTTCATGGATCAGATCCAGATATTATTATATACACAATACATACATATATAAATAGCATAAGATATGTACGCATGCATGATCTCTCTTTTCCAAGAAAGATGATTCATCTGCGTAAATAAGATGTGGTTGTGTCATATTGGTAGTCTTTTCTTGCTTTTTAGTTCTGAATGAATGAATCATCATCATATTGCTTCATTTATATGGATGGACGTGGTGGACCGCCACTGCCCGCTGCATTAATTCGTCCACATCCATGCTAATATACATAGATACATATATTTCCAATTATTGGGTGATGATTTTATTTTTTTACCAAAGGGGTGATGGTAGTTGGACGAAGTGTTAGATATTTTAGTATACTTGGATTAAATAGTTGATCAATATGATCATAATATTTCATTAAACAAGTCAGGAGGGTGCAGAGTGCACACTTGTTTAAGTATATTATGATTTACTGTATCGGAACTTCATCGGTTGCTTAGGGACGAGCAATGGGGGGTCAAAGGGCAGGGGTCCAGGTGCAGCGCCCCTGACAAAATTTTATTTTTGATAAAGTTACTATTCTAAAAATTCATTACAAATTTGAATTTTTGGAATTAATGACTTAACACTTTAACTCAAAATTCTCGGCTTTTGGACACTTGCTTTGGAGCCAAGTTTTCAATCGAAGTGTTACTAGTAACTTCGACGCCAAGTTATCTTCCCGAGGGGTTCTTATGTTTTGGAGTCAAGTTTCGAATGAAGAGGTGCATCTAAAGGGGTTCTTAAGTTTTGAAGTCAAGTTTCAAATGAATAGTTGTTGTTCCTTCGGCGGCAAGCCTCTTCCAAAGGGGGTGACCAACTCTATAAATTGGCCAAGTCTCATCCGAATTGATCATCACAAAAATACACATTCCTTCTCAAGTTCTAGTTCAGACAGATTATGATTTTATCCGATTGAAATTTTGGGTGAACCACCAAATAGTTTCAATCTGAAAGTGTCATCACGACTTCAGATCAATCCAAAAAATTCTTTTGAAATTCTACACGAAGTCCGACTGACTTATCCCGAATATTACATACATACATATCCTCACTGTAGATTCCCTCATTTAGATTTTTCTTAGTATTGATTGATGATCAATATAATATGGAACTGTTTTATTTGATATATAATAATAAAAATCTATAATGGTTATTAGAATCAAAACATCACTTTCTGCAGAATTTGATGTACCTCTCTCTAAATGACAAATTTTCCTATCCACTTATGAGAGGGATTTTAGTCGGACTGTGAATTCGGATCAGGAATCATTATTCCTATCAAATGGGTCGCTATATCTGTAATTCACATACTATTTTTGTCAGTAGAACATCTAATCCACGTGTTCTGTGGGCCCCATTTGATGCAATATTTTCTTCCGTCTCATCATCGTAATTCGTAGCCCTATGTTTTCGGAATCATTTTCTTTTCTTGTTTGGATTTGGTTATATCATCCACGTGGACAGGGTGGCGTTCCACGTACTGAAGGGTCAGTTTTATGTGAGCCGTCCGATCTGTGTTGTCTTACTTCCTGATGATGCATCTACTTGTCTAGTGGGAGTTTTGGCCAAAAAAAACAAGTCTAGTGGGGGACTTGACAGTATACTGCTATTCTATATCTCTATTCTATACTATAACATAATATATAATCCCTTTTATTTATTTTATTTATTTTTCTCAGAATATAATCTTTTTGATTGCTACTCAAACAATTATGACTCAACTATATATAGTTTTGATCTTATCGCATCAAATGCCTCTATATAAAACTAACCAATCATATTAAAAACAGTCATTATCAATGCCACACACAATATGGAACTGTCTATCTAAGATACCATTGAACTTATTGTATGAAATGAAAAAAATCATATATATTTCATGGATAAAAGGGAAGGAATAAATAGCACAAGGTTCTTCATGCTTGACCTTTTGTGCTACAATGCAAATATATTATAAGCAAACATAAAGTTAAGAGGCAGGGACGAAACTAGAAAACTTGTTCAGTGGCGGCAAGTATTAGAGGAAAGATAAATAGCAGAATTAAAAAAAATTCAGCGGGTCAAATGTATGATTTAAAATAGCTAAATTAAAAATTATTGTATTTTTAATGTCAAAATTACACAAAATTAAGAGTTGAGGGGGACAATTACCCCATTAGTCCCTTATTGTCTTCGTCTCTGTTAGGAGGAATCTTAGTTTTTTTACTGTAATGTAATTTTAAATAAAAAGGAGACATTTTTTTATTTAGTTCTATGTGAAAATGTTATATATTTTATTTTCTTGATTTTATTATTTATTTATATATTGTAATTATGATCCTTTAAAATAAAATCTTATCTTTGTCTCTCATTACTACCATGCAATTTTAACAATGCGACATAATGTTATTGTCTACATAGAATATCTATTTCTTTTGTGTATTAAAATTAAGGAACTTTGAGACTTAAAGACGTACACTTTAACTAACTGTCTCAAAAGTTCGAACTTGTTAATGAATACGATCGGTATACTCTTAAGTCATCTTAACATGAACAAGCCGTGGTGATTTTGCATTAGTTATTGATTAAGTTTTGATGTTAAAATATATACATATCATTAAAGAATATACTGAAGGACTTTACTTAAAAATTTAGATTTATATATATATAAAATGATTAAATTAGGTATAGTGAGTGTCTTATTAGTGACAAACAACACTATCTTAATTTCGAAGCTTAATATTGTATATTCAATCATGAAGCTAAAACATGGTTACTATATGTGTAAGATAGCATCTAACTTATGGCAAGAACTGCCAAAACCCACTTGAATCTACTTTTGCAAATGGATCATTTGATTCCAAAAGCTTAATAATAGTTTAGATCAATCATGGAGCTATAAAAAGATTGGGCACCAAGTTTCAACTGGATATATTATCATATTATATTATAGTCTTAAAAATTGCAGTTTTGTAAACCATTTCAGAACCTGGGGCAATCAATTTCATCTTTAATATATAATATATGTATATATATATACATATATATTGCTTAAGAGCTTACCAATTAAACATGCTATTGTGTAATCTTACCCTGCACAAGTCACATGGAAAGAGTTGCTATTGTACATAAAAGTATTATTATTGCAACTTGTAACTATAGAAAATTACAAAAACAAACAATTATGGATCTACAGTTTCTGTCTTTTTCTTTTGGGTACTAATATTTTTTTCGATTAACATCTTCACCCTTTATTACCTTCTCTCATTTTAAGAGATGAACAGTTCAGGATCCTTTGTTGTTTTAAATCGTAAATATTTTTGCATAAAGTTAATTTTGGAGTTCAATATTGTCTTTCCTCTAAGTTAACTTATTCTAGTAATTAGGAGTGGCAAAATGGTTAGTTTGGTAAAATCCTAGAATCTAAAACATAAAGACATACTATCGGGACAAAGTCAAAATTTTAATTTAGATGTTTTTTTTTAAAAAAGGCAAACAAGTTTAAAATTTAACAGACATTTTAAAAAAAAAAGGTAAAAAAGAAGCGATTACAACAGCTTAACAGACAATCAAGAACAGCTTTAAAACACTATCCAAAAGGATGCTGTGAGTTTTATCTACTCGAGTACAATAAAGTTTAGTTAATTATTATGTTGTAGTAATAATAAGGGTGCGAGTTTCTCGTCGGCTTGTTATTTTAATTTACCTTATCTATATAAAAAAAAAAAGAACAGCTTTAAAACTTTCGGTTGCAAGGATCCATGAAGTCAACCTTCCATTCAAAGCTATATATTTCTGCAATTATATATACGCCCAATGATTTGTGGAAGTAAAAAATAAGGTAATTATTCATGAATTAAATGTATGGAGATTGCAATAATTCATATAGGAAGCATAATGTCAGATCTTTTTGTTTTTATTTTTCTAATTGTATCAGTTTATCTAATAAATTACTACCGGCCAATATTTGTCTAGACATATCATTTATTTCTAAACCTCCTTAAATTTCTTCTTTCAATATTCCCAATACCCCAAATTCCGACCAAAGACATCCTCTGTTTTCGCACTAATTTTATATCATTTCATCATCCATGCCAGAAACAAGACTCTTGACCAACTAACCAGCAGTATATGTATATATGTACATAAGTTTCAATCATAAGCTCAGCAGCTGCAACTGCATCTATTTCTCTCTGGTTTAGCTACACTTTCAGATTGTGCATAGCTTCGAAAAGTTGCAGACATGGAGGAAGAATCGAAGCCAATGGCAGAGAGCGAGGAAGAAGAAGCAGTTGCCAGTCACGGCCTGAGAAGAGCAGATACATCTGGAGGAGGAGAAGAAGAAGAGGAAGATGAGAGAGAAAGAGATCCAGAGAGTAACTCACTTTGTCAGCCACTCCTCAAGAGACACAGAACACTATCTTCCAGCCCACTCGCCATGGTTGGCGCCAAAGTCTCTCACATTGAGAGCTTGGATTATGAGTCAGTATCTGCACCATTTCTTCTTATCTATTATCAAACACCAAATACATACAGTACGTGAGAAAAGTCCTTCCTTTTCTTGAAACATAAGGAAATATAAAAATGAATATTTTCTTTTCTTTATAAAATATCAAGATTTTGATTTTTCCATGATTGTTTTTATGATAGTGGAAGTGGGTTTGATGCAGAATCAACAAATAGAATAAGTGGGGGGAAAATCTTCCTATTCTTGAAAGACAAATTTAAAAATTTCATGTGTATCCTCAAATGGCAAAAGTATGTCAAATTGGAGATGAGTCTATAGGTTTATTTCTCAAATAAACATTAGAATCTTGATTTTCCATTAAAATTTGTGATGAAATTGAGTTTTGGTTTTATGCAGAATCAATGAGAATGATTTGTTCAAGCATGATTGGAGGAGCAGATCCAAAGTTCAAGTTTTGCAGTACATTTTCTTGAAGTGGTTTTTTGCTTGCTTGGTGGGTCTCCTCACTGGCATCACAGCCACTCTCATCAATCTTGCTGTTGAAAACATTGCTGGGTACAAGCTCCTTGCAGTGGTTCATCTGATAGAAAATGAGAGGTTCAAATCTTTCAAACAACCTTAATAATATATATATATTTATTTATTTATTGACACTAAAAAGACACTAACAAACTATGTTCTCTTCTTCACTCAGATACCTTGCAGGGTTTTTTCTTTTTGCCGGAGCAAATTTTTTTTTGACACTGGAAGCTGCTTTGCTCTGCGTGTTCTTCGCCCCAACTGCAGCCGGCCCCGGAATACCCGAAATCAAAGCCTATCTCAACGGTGTTGATACACCCAACATGTATGGAGCAACACCTCTGATCGTCAAGGTAGTATTTCCTTTTTTGATTGAAATAAGATTTCAAATTTTCAGTCAGTTTTGTTTATCAGCTCTGCATAAAAATTGGTCTTCTAATTCTAGATCATTGGAAGCATTGGAGCTGTATCAGCAGGGCTAGACTTAGGAAAAGAAGGACCTTTGGTCCACATAGGAGCCTGCTACGCCTCCTTACTCGCCCAAGGCGGGCCCGACAACCACCGCCTCAAATGGCGGTGGCTCCGCTACTTCAACAATGACCGAGACAGAAGAGATTTAATCACCTGTGGCGCATCCGCAGGAGTCTGTGCAGCCTTCCGTGCCCCGGTTGGTGGAGTACTCTTCTCTCTGGAAGAGGTGGCCACGTGGTGGAGAAGCTCGATTCTTTGGCGAACTTTCTTCTGCACTGCAGTTGTGGTTGTGGTGCTCAGGGGATTCATTGAGTACTGCAGCAGTGGCAAGTGTGGCCTCTTTGGACAAGGAGGACTCATCATGTTTGATGTAAGCGATGTGTCTGTGAAGTACAGTGTGATGGATATCATCCCGGTTACTTTGATTGGCATCATTGGAGGAGTCCTCGGTAGCCTCTACAATCATCTTCTTCACAAAGTCCTCCGTCTCTACAGTTTCATCAATCAGTAAGTAAATACTAAATGCATTCATAATGAAGAAAACAATCGGAATCTGCAGTTGAGTAACAGATGAGTAATGCTACAACAAGTGGAACTCAGTAAGAAACTTAGTAAAAAAAAGTAGCATCTTTTATTTCAGGAAACTGTTAATTATCTTAGTGGATTCTGTAGTCCAATAACACAAGAAATTTAGAATGAAAGCTAGTAAGGAACTTTGTTTTTTCATAAGAAAAATGTTTTGACATGATATCAGAGCCCGAGTTTTGTTTACCTTATAAGCTAACATTTTCCACCTTTCTCCTCTTTTCATCAGGAAGGGTAAATTGCATAAACTTGTCCTTGCCCTGACAGTCTGTATATTCACCTCAATCTGCTTATATGGACTCCCTTTCCTAGCCAAATGCCAAAAGTGTGATGTTACTTCTACGGAAACGTGTCCCACAAATGGACGTTCGGGCAACTTCAAGCAATTCAACTGTCCAGACGGGTACTACAGCGATCTAGCCACTCTGCTCCTGACAACAAACGATGATGCTGTTCGTAACATCTTCTCTACAGGAACTCCAAATGAATACCAGACCACCTCCCTCCTTATCTTCTTTGCACTTTACTGCATCTTAGGGCTCTTCACATTTGGAATCGCTGTCCCTTCCGGACTTTTCCTCCCAATCATTCTAATGGGTGCTGCATATGGACGTCTACTCGGTATGTCCATGGGATCATACACAAACATCGATGAAGGACTCTATGCTGTCCTAGGAGCAGCTTCCTTAATGTCTGGTTCAATGAGGATGACTGTCTCACTGTGTGTCATCTTCCTTGAATTGACCAACAATCTTCTTTTACTGCCCATTACTATGCTTGTTCTTCTTATTGCCAAAACAGTTGGAGACAGCTTCAACCCTAGCATCTACGAAATCATACTCCACCTCAAGGGTCTGCCATTTCTGGACGCAAATCCCGAGCCATGGATGAGAAATATCACAGTGGGTGAGCTTGCTGATGCCAAGCCATCACTTGTCACTCTCTGTGGACTCGAAAAGGTGTCAAGAATAGTGGATGTCCTAAGAAACACAACACATAATGCTTTTCCGGTTGTTGATCAGGAAGTAGTGTCCCCTAATGGGATAGATGTGGTGACAACTGAGATTCATGGTTTGATCCTCAGAGCTCATCTGATTCAGGTAATCAAGAAGAAGTGGTTCACAATAGAGAAGAGAAGGAGGGAGGAGTGGGAAGTAAAGGAGCAATTTTCTTGGATCGATTTGGCCGAGAGAGAACTGAAAATTGAGCAAGTGCCAGTGACAAGAGAGGAGATGGAGATGTATGTGGATTTGCATCCTTTTACGAATACAACACCGTATACAGTGGTGGAGAGCATGTCTGTGGCAAAAGCAATGATTCTGTTTAGGCAGGTTGGGCTCCGACACATGCTAATAGTACCAAAATACCAAGCAGCTGGGGTAAGCATATGCCAAATTTCTCATATTTCTCATTCAGTTGATATTAGTTGGCAGTATGAGGCAAATGTTAACTAGCTAAAGCATTAACTAACATCATTCATCAAGAAGATAATCATGATTACTATTGATTAGTAGTCAGTGTCTAATGACTCTAATCTACTTTTTTAATAATAATAAAAGTTAATCAAAACTGACCTGATATACCTTTCCGATGCAGGTGCCTCCAGCAGTAGGGATCTTGACAAGGCAAGACTTGAGGGCCTACAACATCTTGACAGCCTTCCCACATCTTGCAAAGTCTTCTAAGGAACATGGAAATTGAGTACATATCTATTGAACATAAGCATCTTTAAAGTTTTCATACGGTAGAAGTGATTTGCATTCTTTCATCAATCAATTTTGGAGAGGCAGAGGAAGAGAGAGAGCACAGTGATGTCGAAAACCTACAGTTTGTTTCCAAATTTCTTTGTTCATTTGAAAGCACATATATGGCTGAATCATTTGTGATGTATTCAGTAAAATGATCATCTGATTTTATTTTCGAGTTCCTCTTCCATCTGCTTCTGTTGAAATACTGTCCACTGTGACAGATATTGACAGATATTGATGTACCACACTGGTGGTATAATTAATATTTGGCACCATATATACAACAAGGCTACCTCCTCCTATCACCAATTGGTTTTAGGATGGAACCCGAGTTGTATATTGTGGTTGTTATTTGGGTGTAGCTCGACCCCGATATTAAAATTTAACATGGTATCAAAGCTCGGTTTTGATTGACGGTGTTGGGTGTTTCCCGATGTGGGTTTGTTGTGTCCCGTTTACTCCACGTACCAGAGTTCGGGTCGGGCCTGAACGTGAGAGAGGATTTGTTGAGTCCCAACCCGTCTGAATTTAAAAATAAAAAAATGTGCCGTGCCTTTAAAAAAAAATACGAGTTGTCATAGTGCGGGGAGTGTTGAAATACTGTTCACTGTGACAAATATTGATGTACCACACCGGTGGTATAATTAATATTTGACACCATATATACAACAAGACTACCTCCTCCTATCACCGATTGGTTTTAGGATGGAACCCGAGTTGTATATTGTGGTTGCTATTTGGGTGTGGCTCGGCCCTGATATTAAAATTTAACAGCTTCTGCACTAAAGTCAATCAAATGACAGTATGCAGCATTATTGGAAAGACCAGCAATAGATCATTAGTAGACAGTGCATATCGACAACTATGGTATGAAAATGGGTACTACAAAGTATTGAGCTTTTGCAGCTGCAAAAATAGAACTGGAAAAAAAATCAGTAGAAATGTAAAATCAACTATCAAATTCAGATTTATTAACAAAAGATGATACAAAACAACAAAAGCCAGCCCCAAACCAGACCAGCATTCATCACAGACCCACAAAATCGGTCTCTTAGATACACACCCCGACGAAACATCCAGTATTGCATATACAGTATAATGAATAATCTACCCTAAAGCCTAGTCCGTAGAAGATTTTTATTTCTATATAACCAGCCAGTAGAATGTGAGTACCTCCTCAGCGGCCAGTTCTATGAGACAATTCATCGAACACCATTAGCCAGTATTCAGCAATCCAATCATCACATACCGAAGACGCCAAGAATGACCAGCGGGATTGTGAACAGAGAAAGGGAGCGCAGACCAGAAGCAGAAGTTGTGGTCGTTTCGGTGGTCGTAGTCGGAGAGGTGGAGGAGGACGAAGTCGATGCCGGTGTGGTGGATGGTGCGCCTCCAGCGACAGTAGTGACCTTGAGCTTCATGCCCTGGCCGCAGTGGCCGAGAGTTCCGCAGGCGAAGTACCTGGTGCCGGCCTTAGTCAACTTAACAACATCCTTACCGGAGTTCATTGAGTTGATGGTGGTGCCGGTGTTGCAGCTTGCGTAGTCATTCTCACTGCCCAGCTCCACTACGCTGTGCATCTGCGAGTATTTGAAAACTTTTCCCGCCAAGCCAACACAGAAGTGGATTAATGACAACATACACCCTAAACGTTCAAATATCTCAATAAACCCCCTTAAGTATTCTATGTTTCACATATATCTCCTAAACTATCATGAATTTGTGCCAACAACTCTAATCCAAGTTTAGTAATTTAACAAAACAGCTCTCAAACTTGCAATAATGTTTAACTTTAAGAAAACGTAAAATGATAAAAGAGTTTGAATGTAACTCAAGATTAAGAAATTGCATAGAATTAAGGGTGACAAAACCTGACTCAACCCGTGGGTGACCCGCCCACGGGTCGTGTTTGAGTCAGATTTTTGACCCAACCCGTAGATGACCTGTGATACCATGGGTCAGGTTTGAGTATGAAGGTTTGACTCACGGGTCAACCCGTGACATTTTTATATTATATTAAAATAATAGGTTTTTTCTGTATGCATGGGTCGAACGGTTCATAAGGATCCAATGGGTCAGTCTGACCCAACTATTTCATTTTTGACGGATCATTCTGACTCGCGGGTTGACCCGCCAACCCGCGGGTTAGGTTTTGGTTTGAAAAATTGACTCATACTATTACACGGATCATGTTTGGGTCAGGGGTCCCTGACACGACCCAAGACCGACACGACCCATGACCCGTTTTCCTACCCCTACTTAGTTCGTTTTCTTATTTTTCTGGATGTTTTCTCGGGATACAAACACGATCTAAACTTAAACGATAAAACCCGTAAACAAGAGAAGAAGCTCCCTCACCTAGTTGGTCCCCAACTTTGAAAGTTTGTGCTTTCGCCCATGAATCAAAGTCAGTAGATTCATCCCAACCCTGGCTCCCTCCAACAGTGTGTTGTACACCCATTGTCCCTTCAATCAAAACCACACCAATCACAAATCCAATAACCAACACAACTCTCTGCAGATTCTCCATTTCTAACTATCCAAGTATGAATTTGATGAACAATCTCGACTTTCCCGACTTATGTATTCTTCACATTTCAGAGAGACCATCTCAGTTTCAATACATATAGTGGTAAAGGAGAGTCCTTTTCATCATTGCCAAGATTGGTTACTTCCCTTACAAGAAGATCAAACTTCAAAGTATGTTGCTGTCAGTTCTTGATTAATTCATACCCTTAGTAGTATTTTGTCTACCAACTGATGTGAATAGACTTATTTACCCCTTGGAATACAGATCTTTGCATTAAGAAGTAGTTTAGGTTTGATGTTTGACCATTTTCATTCATCAATATGTTGGCACGATGAAGAACTAGACTGCCCTCAAAGCAAAGTAATGGAGGGAGGTGGTTGAATGTCCCTAAATCTTGCAGTTGAAGCAAAGTTATCAAATTAGTGCATCAACTTTCTCTTAAATATATAAGAAAAAATGCTGTTTTCTACATAAGTTTCTCATTTACTCCTTTATTCAACACTTAAGAGGCTTACAAAACCCGAACAAGATTAATAAAAAGCGAATCGGGAACCACTAAACCACGTCTGCTAACGGGTTCATGAAAATCCTTAATGAACAAGGCAAACATGGTAAGTATTACCATTTAATAATGTGCTCTTTCAGTATTCTAAGTCGTGCTTAAGCGCGACTTTAACCAGCTTATACTACTCAAAGGCAACTCTAAGTTAATAGACTCTTACTATACACGAGTAGCTCGAGTTTTTTTGTTCTTTCTTTCAGTTCTTCATGAGAAAGATCCCAACTTTTCATCAATCTAATTATGTACCAACTGCCACAGCAGAGCTCAGCTTCTTCTTCCTCTCAAATGAAGGCCGACAGGACCTGAGACTGGGAAGGCAGATCTGATGTCTCAATTTACTGTCTTTCTCCTTGTTTCTACCATTAGAAGACCTTGCATTGATGGAATTGGTTCCTGCAAGCTGAGGCAATGAACCGCCTTCTGGGCTTGGAAGGACATCTATGATTTTTGTTGACTTGTCTGGTTCAGGTTCAGAATCGTTGTTCCTGAAGAGAGTAGCAAGTTCTGTTGCATTTCCTATGCTTTCTTTGAAAAGATCAGAGAGTCGCTTCTTCTTTGTTGCTGGAGGCAGTTTGGGCACAGAGCTGGGAGTTGTGTTGTCCACTGCAACTGGAGGAGGATCGATGTTGTTGACCAATGGAGTGCTTCGGAAAGAATGGAGCGGGGTGCTTCCCCGTGAAGGAGTAAAATCTGCACAGTTCATGAGATTGAAGATCGATCAATAAAATCCAACCAAAAATGAAGAAAAAACAGAGATTGATAGACGTTTATTATTTTTCTTACCGCCCTTGACACTTTGGAAGTCATCGTCGGTATCTGAGTCCAACCATGCCTTGGAGTCGAAGAAAGTATCTTCTTTACTGCTTCCTGCAAAATTCAAGAATTTCTCCATAAACTTCTCAATCAATTCTTCATCAAACTTACAAGATCGGTAGACAAGTTTCTTCACTATCTTTGTATCATATGCTTAATAATTTGCTTGCAAAATACGACTAATCCAGTATACATTCTAAGAACTGTTCATACCACCTGCATGTGCATATGCAGACATAAATTCACATACCATGAAGCGTTCCAAAACCATAAGCTTTTTGACCAATTACTTGCAGCATATATGTTTAGTAACAACCTCCATTACCGCATTGCGAGCTTTAGCAGAAAAAGGAAAGGAAAAGAGGGCAAGATAAACTAATTCATAATACTAGATAAGGACAGGAATCTAAGGCTAATCTCTATCTGTCTATTTTTTTTTTTTTTTTTTTTTTGCTGAAATAATGAACATTTAACTAACCAACAGAAGTAGGAGTGAGCTCGGAACGGGTTTTTCTTTTAAAAAAAAAAAGTAAACACGAAATTTCGGGCCTCATGTTTGGAGGATCGAGACCGAGTTCATCTAAAAAAAAACGACCGAGACGGTTTTTCTTGACTCGGTCGGTCTCGATCATGGACCGACTTTTTCTCTTAAAAAAAACTGCTAAATACAAAATACAATGAAAATATTATACCAAATATCTAATACCAAACAAAATACAAATACACACCAAATATCCATTATAAAAAGTTTAAATTCCAAACACAACATTAAACACATAATAAACTAATTTAAAAAACACAATTAATGTTGATTCTAACTTATACTCGGGTCGGGACGGTTTATTCGATCTTTGGGTACAAAAAACGAGTATGAGCCCGAGCCCGAGCCCGAATTTGAGATAAAAAACCGTATGTTTTAAGTCGGTCTTAAATTTGGGCTCATTGCGGGTATTTTAGTTTTTCGGTCCACCAGTTTTTTTGTTTTCAAACCTAAACAGAAATGGAAAGGGAAGAGAGGGCCTTCTATATATTTAGGCCCACAAAAAAATAATATTTTTTTAGGAAAAGGATTCTGCAGACCAGTCATACTAATACATACACCAATGATTGGTGACCAATCAAGCAAGAAACAATCCATTTTGATGATCAAGAAAATGGAATCTCTAATAATCAATGTCAAGCAGAGAAAAAATAAACAAAAAAAATCTTCACATGGGTAAAGATGAAATTAACTAAAAGGTTGTTGTCGAATGAGGTAAGAGGTTAGATAAGAACTTCTCCACCAACTTTACTAATAAGTAAGTTTGGTTAGGTATTGTAGTCCGATTAATATGTAATGGTATATGATGTATTAATGTACGCGTCTCGCGCGATTATTATGTATTAACCCCGAATCCATATGCTATACTGTATTGTATTTCTCCATGTATACGTATTTTATAACAGTAACCGTCATTAATATATCTTGCTAAACCGTGTGGAGGTTACCCACTTGGGTGTTACCACAAGATATTTGAGTTTGCTTCACTTCCTTTACTCTCTAGAAAAACTGAGTATTGAGTGTTTAATTCTAACAAGTTTTTGTTGCAATATTTTGAAGGTGAAGTTGGCTTTAGTTCTGCTGTCAGAAACACAGTCTGATCATTGTTTGCTATAAGTTAGTTATTCACATCAGAGTCTCAAATTGTATGATGCTGTTAGGAACTAACTACACGGAAAAGGCACAGGGTCAATATTGCGGGTCGCGAATATTCAAACTACAAATCAAAATATGATATGATTACTGATTACTGCAACCAAAACAGAATGAAGCTAATTATTTCAATGAAAAACTCAGCAACTTGATCTTCAATGAAGAGTATGAAGAAGAGACCTCTCAATCGTTAACAGCATTTATTGGACTATTAATCCATCCATCCTCAGTAACTGAAACCGTTAATAAAACAGAAGACGCGGAGGAAAACATACCGTAACCGCGGAAAGCCATCGCTGTTGACTGGGGAGTGGACCACTGGGACTTGATCGGAGGGGAGCCGTTGCCGTTAGAAGCGGTTTCCTTCGCCGGAGAAGGTAAAATGGCGTTAGTGGCGGTGGAACCCGATTGGGCAGTTCGGAAGGACGAAACGCAGGCACCCATGTTCAGTTTTTTTCTCTCTACGAAACTCCTCTCTACACCAGCAGCACCGAAACCATACTTGATCGTACTTAAGGGAGAAAAGGAGCAGACTTTGATGGCGAGAAACCAAAGAGAGGAGAGAAACGTCGATTGGCGTTACAGTAACAGATGGAATCTGCTTTGTGGAGGAGAGGGAAGGTGCTAGATCGTCTCTTCCGCTGCTTATTATGCAATGAAATCACGAGTGAGTGGATCCCAGCAAATGGTGTCATATTATGAAATGACGATTCTTTGGCTTTCTAACTTTTTTTTTTTTGGCCAATTTTGGCTTTCTAACTCATTATCTCTAGTGACCAAAAAAACTCATTATCTCATACTTTGACCAAAAAAAAAACTCATTATCTCATACACTATTACAAAATCATTAAAATATATATATATATATATATATATATATATATAATGACAAATTATATTTTAAAGTGGTGTTAGTCTTTGATTGGGTGCTACTTTTTTTTTTTTAATCAAATTTTCATAATTTTTTTTAATAATAGGGTCGTTGTTTATCATTTTTTTTCCTATTATTAGTATTATACCAATATATATATATATATATATATATAGGTTGAATCTAAAAAGATTATATATTTAAATAGACATCTTATTAATCAAATTATTTTACGATCACTCCATAATGGTTTGTACTCGAATAAAATGTATGTAATAAGTAAGAGCACAACTTTGGATTGTAAAAAAATGTGGGAATTATCATTAAATAAAAAATATCTATCATTATCTCAAAAATCATAAAATCATTTTAATAAAATGCATCAATTAGGATAAAGATAAAAAAAACAACTAAAGATCTTCTTTAAGGCCCACTTTCAAGATTTCATACTAAAAAAGTTAAGCTTGATCTCAATGAAAAAGTTATAAAAAAAATTGCTTTATTTCTCTGTTTTTTTTTGGCATGTAAATAAATATGATATGAAGCTAGAGAATTAAAAGGAACCTATTGTGGCTATGCAAAGTAAATTTAATTCATTTGGTAAGGTTGATCATGGAGGTCATAAAATTTGAGTTAAACAAATTCAAGGTGGAAACATTTACTTTAATATCTTGAAAATTATGGCAATCATCTAATCTAAATAGGGGTAGTAATGATGCAATATTTAAATGTATCATTATAGTACATTGCGATTATATCTGACATCTAGCAAAATTAATGATTATGAATTTTGAAATAAACTCTAGAGTTTATAATTTAAATTCTTAATATTTCAATATGTGAAAACCAACCATTATAGACTTTAAAATACTTGAAAGGATATAACAACAATATTTTATTTATTTTTATTAAATATGTAAGTATATATCAAATTTGTATTTTGATTTATATACTATGGTATATAAATAATCACAACCATATGAACCTTAATTTTTCCATAACCATAGAAGAGGTTGGACCAAATTGTGTTATTTTTGAAAGTTTAGGTGTTAAATTTTATGAATTATACTTGTAGAGATGGAATAGTATTTTTGTCACATGCGATAGTTAGGGTCTAAAAAGGTGGCTTGGCTATAAGGTTGATCTCGCAGAGAATCTAATCTACCCTTTATTGACTAATAATCAGAAATCAAATATCCACGTCAGCAATGATATTTATTTTAACATAAATAAATGTTCAATAAATTATCAATTTAGAGTAGGGCTGTTTAATGACCAAAAAAAAAAGTAGGTCTGTTCCCAAAAATCGGTTCAGACGTATTGGATCGGTTTTTATGATCCGATTTGACCGAATTAGTTCTAAATAAATAAAACAAGTTTTTTAAGGTTAAAATAAGTCAGTTTAAAACAATAGATTTAATTTCATTCGAATCGACTTTTTTTTATACTAGATTATACTAAATATTTAAATTAAACTGGATTAAACCTATACCATTTTTGAACCAGACAAGATATAACAAACATCTAACTTAATTAATTAAATAGTAAAGATAAGTATTTTTTGTGTATTTTGCATAATTTAATGTATAATGAAATCTATTTATTGCTCTGATTCTGCTTTTAGGCCGAATCATATCTATTTTTGACTGAATCAGAATTGAGTCTTGTTTTTTTTGAAAAAACAAATCAAACCAGTTCGAACCGATTATAACAAGACCAGTTTTTTACGTGTTACATAGACCAGTTTTTTTAGTGAGCCAAAAAAATACTAATTTACTTTAAACTGATTTAGTTTAGTTCGAAACCGGTTTGAGGTTGAACCGACTCAAGAACAAACCTAATTTAGAGTAAAGCATTATTTCTTCAAAACGTTGAAGATTATTTTTTTTAATATCTTAAAGTCTTACATTCTCTACCGCCTTAAAAATAAAATCTAAACATTAATATATTCCGAATAATATAATATATCGAAGAAGATAGTGATACCCGAAATCGCATGGGTGTTTGCTCCCCGATCCGCTAACTCATGTGCGGATTGGATAGCGAAACAGGCTTTACTAGGGTTGTGTCCTCCGGATTGGGTGTCCTCACCACCAACCCCTTTACTTAGATGTATCTTTGCGGACAACATTTTGTACTCAAACTCGGTTATTCCTTTGCATTGATTTAGTATGTTTACCTTGGCCAAAAAAGAAAATATATAATATATAATAATAAGTTAATAAAATCATTTCTCGAACAATTGTTTCATATTATCACGCCGACCACCGAATTATACATCATGGGAATATAGGTCATGTCACATGGTCTAAACAAACAAATTATGGACGCTATTAAATATAAGTTCCATATATTATTGTTATTAAAATATTTATATGATATGAGAAATAATTCATCTCCTTCACATTTAAACTCACAGAATTGATCTTGTCGGGAGATGAAAAAAAACATATTACAAAAATACTTTTTATTTTTTTGATCACTTACAACAAATCAAACATGAGTTGTTATTTTTCCTAATTCATTATTTTTTTTCTTGTCATATATGTATATATTATATTGAATCTAATTGGAGAATATATTTTTAATTGATTAAATTAAATAATAATACGTAACAAAGCTGATGATTATGAAATTTAAAATAATTAAATCATAATAGATATGGATATTTATGCGATCCATAACTTTGCATTAGGTAACGTGACGTCAATGAAAATATCTTTCCGCATACAAAAATCAAATGAAATTCCAAAGATGAAAAAATAAAGTTAAATATGAATGAGATATTGAACTTTGGACGTATTGCAATTAGCTACCTGAACTTAAAAAATTAAAACGAGCTACCTCAACTTTAGACGAAGGTGGAACGAGCTATCTCCGTTCAATTTCTGACGAATTTTCAACGAATTTCTGTCAACAGTTGACGGTAATTTGAACAGAGGTAGCTCGTTGTGCATTCGCCAAAGTTGAGATAACCATTTTAATTTTTTAAAGTTTTTCATTGCAAAATGTTCAAAATTTATTTAGTTCTTTAGTCTTTTATTTTTTTTATTAAATAGATGAAAACAGAAAATTGTTAACCGTTAAAGTTAGCACAATAATGTGGATTGGTGGTATGGTAGGTCCCGCAACTCAGACGTGGACAACACAAAGCGATTCCCATTATAGTCTTATAGATGTTTGATTTTGTGGAGGGAGTGATAGGCATAGGCAATTATTTTTTTAGGAATATTAAGTGTAAAATTAAATTATCATATTTTGAAAGTGTATGAAATAATTAAAAATTAAGATTATTATGCAAACAAATATATTATTGAATTTGATATAATTAAATAAGGTGGATGATTTTTTTGAGGTAATTTTGCAATCTCATCTCCCAAAACACGATAGAAAGAATATTTTTATTTGACAGAACTAAATAATATCTGAACAGACCGATAAACCAAACACGACATTAATCACGAAAGAAAGGTTAAATATGACAGTTAAAAAGACTTTGATAAACGTTAAAACAATTGTTAAAGAAGAAAAATAAAAAATTATAGAAGAGTATCTCATACTTTGAATTCTCTTATTTTTTAAGGTGAAAACTTTTTTTATTTATAAGATGAAAATTTGGAATAGTAAGAAAAAATATATTTACTGTAGTATACTTTTTATTCACGATTTGGATTTTTATGCAAATTTTAACCTAACTATAAAAACAACTTAAACTTACAAAACTTTCACAATTTAACCCAATAACTATCACAATAACTATTATGAATTTTTTTTCTTATCTACTCGCGTTAGGGAAAAATCAAGTTAAGAATCATTATTTACAAAATAAATACATATTTAGATTTTAAGCAAAAATAATTCTGCCCACACACTCACTGTAATTACAATCTTATCCTACAAGTTGCATCTAATTAAATGAATAAATTTTTTTATAATTTATTATGATATGTAAAATTTATGATTATTTTATTTGTTTGGATATCACTACAACAATTAAAAATAGTTAATTTAATTATACAAGTCGTTTAATTTTTTTAAATATCATACAAAAAATGAATCAAGAAAAAAAAGTATAAAGAACATGAGAAATACAAGATTCCCTAAATAATTATTTGTATATATAGTAATTTAATTGCTTCAAGTATTTGAAAATGTCAGTTTATAACATAACATAACATAAGATATAATTAAAATTATATTGAGAAGCCCAGTTGTTTAATCAAGGCCCAATTAGATTGTAAATGGAGCAATAATCTCAAATACCTACTCAGTTGTTCTTCATTCTTTAGCCTACAAGACACCAACTACCTCCATGGCTCCATGTTTTTGTTTTCTTAAATTTGTTATTCTAGAGTTTTGAGCGCAGCTGACATACTTTGACCCAATATACCAACACCCATCTTCTTCCCTTTTCTGGCTAAATTTCTGTTTTTTTTTCTTGTTCTACTTCTTCTTCCACCTTCAGTTTGATTGCGGAATCTACTGGAGTCAATTATTATTCTGTTCTTCGATCAGTACCCACCTTCGGAGCAGAAAAATGGGTGTATCTGCTAAGATAGCGCCGTCGATGCTGTCTTCGGATTTCGCCAACTTGGCATCCGAAGCGCAGCGCATGCTCGATTGCGGCGCTGATTGGCTGCACATGGACATTATGGTACGCGGTGTTAACTTATATTTGGTTTGATTCTTGGTTGTGTCAATTCAATTGGTATGTAAGTGTTAATGATTTCGCCAATTGAGTTTCTCTTTGATCAGACTGATCCTCGAGTGTATCAGTTAATATTGTATTAGCATAGTAGGGGGCAAAACCGACTTTGGCACATGGAATCCGGATTCCTTACCTTCCCTTCTTATACATTCTTTGGTTATGAGAAGGAATATGTAAGCCTACACCGCTCGGAATTCCTAAGCCGAATTTGGCCAATTCCGCAAAAAGAACAATTTCTTACGAAATCTGTAAGTCGAATTCCTTTTTCATTCCGTGAAAAGAACATGCCATTAATGATTTTGCCAATTGAGTTTATCTTTCACGTCCTAAAATAGGTGTTTGACGTCCACTTTGATTTGGTACTGGACCCTCAGCTTACCCTTACTTTGTGTCGATCCGGTTCTAAATGATATGATTTTAACACTACAAAGTTATTATGCCTTGAAGTCTTTCCCATATTGGGTCGTCACTAACAATACTCAACACGTTACTGTTGACAATCAATCATATTCAAATCACACACGAATATCTTAGAGATACTTATTCCTCACAAAGCATAACAACAGCAATACATACAAATATCTCCCTCTTTACATTTCATTACTCCCATTCATTTGGAACCTTTCATTGCATATATAGTCTGTAGTAGGGTCAGAACCAACAAAGTGATTGCGGCAAATGTCGATGCAGTGACCCATGGATTGCTGAAGTAATTCTGAACGAGTATTGTTCGGTATCGAGGCCATTTGTGTTGACAATAAGCATTAATTTTACTGCAAACATCGGGGTAGTAAAATCTGTCGTACGAAGTGCCGATGTAAAGCCCGTTGAAGAAATTCAACGCATCTTCTGGATTCAACACATATGTTATGATTCCTCTCCTACGGAGTACCTCCAGATCTTCTGTGGTGTTGATGAGATTATCTAAAAGTATAGCATATGAAGTATAGATGGGAGGGCGAACAGAAGAACATTGCTCGAAGGCAATGATATTTCGAAATAGAGCTTCTGTTGTATCATCGATACGAATAGGTGATAAATAGAGGACTCCTTTCTCGAATGAAATGGTTAATGGGCAGCTGGGTTCGTACTTTTTCAGATGTATTCCTCGCTTCTTCAGCTCTGTGACTGAAGGAAGGGGAGGCATGCTGTCATGCCAGTCATATTTGCAGTGCACCATGTTCCAACAGAGTATAGTATCTGTATAAATTAAGGCATTCATCAACAGTTTCAGAATGTTACCACCACAAATTGATTCCGCAACCTGGAGGAGATCCTGGGCATTACTCGGCAGCTTAATGGGGAGTGCATCTTGATAGGTTCGTAAGGTGAGTAAGGCAAGGGGATACCCTGATTCACTAACACCTCCGGTTAAGTTAAACAAACGCTCCAGAACCATCCAGGGCATCTGGTTCTCGAGCAACATCAAGTCATGAAGAAGATACTTTCTCATGCACAACATCCTAAACACAGGGTCATAAGTTTCTCTCATGTATAAGAATGAAGGATCAGCCCACTTACGAAATAGCTCGATGATGAAGCACCCATCAAGAACCAAGATCTCCACCAGCTTCAACGGGGTAAATTTTAATGCTTCACTATAATGGTCACGAGCCTCAGTCTCGATTTTCGCCACTGCTTCAATCAAGTCCTCCACGTTGATCCCGACTCTCGTGACAAGACCATTCAGGTAATGGATCTTGATGTTGTGGGTGTGCTTCTGGAGGCTTTCGTTGTGGTGCAGGGGCCCTATAGAGAATGCTGTAGGTTTGTAAGCTCGTTCGTTGTGCATGGACAGAATTTTGGGTACGGTGAAGATGCAGTGTTTGGGAGACATTTGGGAAGCATGAGACCAGGAAGAATTGATCTTCAATGAAGATGCCACCTTTGCAACATCTCTTTTGCAATTCTCCATCGTGCAGCTTCTTTCTTTTGTCCGAGCTGTGTCTACTTCTGAATTCCAACTTATCTATCTAGGGTTTGCAGCTTTGATCATCGACTATATATGTCTTCAACACGTTAGACGGTCTTGTATTCCTTTTGATGATGAACCGTTTTATTATGATTGATAGATCTTAAGTAACGTAATATGCTCATAACAGTGTCCACGAAGGTAAGTATCACCGAAAGGATTGGGCTGCAAAAGTAGTTGCTTACAGGCAAAGTCTTCCTTAACGTGAGATATATGGATTGTAATAATGGAATTAATGTTTATACAAGTCGTTTGAATATTTTTCTGATATGTTTACATTTAAATGCAAAAAATTAAATATTATACAAAAAAATAATCAAGAAAAAAAGGTATAAAGAATGTGATAAATACAAGATTCCCAAAATAATTATTTGTATTGATATAGTAATTTAATTGCTTCAAGTATTTGAAAATGTCAGTCTATATACAGAAAATATAATATAAAATAATTTTCTATTAAGAAGCCCAATGGTTCAATTAAGGCCCAATTATATGACTAATGGGCTACTAAAGCTGACCATGGGCCCAAATACCCTTCCTTCCTTGTTTCGTTCTTCATTCTTTAGCCAACAAGACACTAACTGCCTCCATGTTTGTTTGTTTTTTCTGGATTCTAGAGCTTAGAGCGCAGCTGACATACTTTGACCCAATATACCAACACCCATCTTCTTCCTTTTTCTGGCTGAAATTTATGTTTTTTTTCTTCTACTTCTTCTTGCACCTTCAATTTGATTGCGGAATCTACTGGAGTCAATTATTATTCTGTTCTTCGATCAGTACCCACCTTCGGAGCAGAAAAATGGGTGTATCTGCTAAGATAGCGCCGTCGATGCTGTCTTCGGATTTCGCCAACTTGGCATCCGAAGCGCAGCGCATGCTCGATTGCGGCGCTGATTGGCTGCACATGGACATCATGGTACGCGGTGTTAACTTATATTTGGTTTGATTCTTGTCTGTGTCAATTTAATTGGTATGTAAGTGTTAATGATTTCGCCAATTGAGTTTCTCTTTGATCAGACTGATCCTCGAGTGTATCAGTCAATATTGTATTAGCATAGTAGGGTGAGATTCGATTTGGATATTAGTAAGGTTAGGTGAGATTCTGTGGAAAATTTCTGCAATTTTGTACATGGACATCGAATTGTATATGGATATCTGGCTCCAGTGTTGAAGTTGTTAGCTTATTTGTTGATCCCATATTTTTTGTTTCTTTTCTTGAATTCCATATTGAGGACTTATGAATCTGAATGTGTTTTTTTCTATTGTTTTATTAACTGATTTATGATTTACTTATAGAATTTCATATGCAGATCCAAATTCGGGAGAAAAGTTTCGGAGTAGGTACTTAGCTAAGTAGTTAAAACCCATTCAAAACCTATTAGAATCAACACAAATGTGGCATTATAGATAGACGAGGATCGTAATTCTGCCATAATTTGATTCCACTGAGTAAATTGATACTTCAATTCGTAACTGAGATATGAAATGAAAGAAGAAGGGGACTTCTTTTGTATGTGGACTTGGTAATTGGATATTACAGAGAATCAATACGAAAGTATTGAATCATAGCTTCAAATTTTCGTCCTTTAAACCGTTCATCTTACTTGAAAACCTTAATCCATGAGGCATTAGTCTTTCTGGCATTTGATAAACGTGCTAGATATCATTTTACATTACCATTCTTGTATGTTATCGTGAAAATAACATTGTTATGTCTTCTTCTTTGTTGCAGGATGGGTGGGTCTCTTACTTTCTTCATGCCCAGAGTTCTGCATTTTCCTTTATATCGTTGATCTTGTCCTCCATGGCCAGAACCATCGTTAACCTTCTTTTCTAAACAGGCACTATGTCCCCAATCTCACGATCGGTGCTCCTGTCATCAAAAGTCTTAGGAAGCACACAAAGTAACTTTATTTACTGACCATTTCCTTAAATTAAAATTTATTTTTCTAATAAGTAGAAATATTTATATGGCCGACTAGTTGATATAGTTGCTGATTGCAGGGCATATTTGGATTGCCACCTTATGGTCACCAATCCTCTTGATTACGTCGAACCCTTTGGTGAAGCGGGTGCTTCTGGTTTTACATTTCATGTTGAAGTATCAAAAGGTGGTACTTATGAACCATTCCTACCCTTAATCCTTAGGGTTAAATACCAAATTGCTAGTTAAACTATTGGTTGATGTGCTGTTTGCTATTTTTTTTAAACTTTATGAGCTAATACTGGTAGGGGTGACAATCGTGTCATGTCGTGTCTAATCGTGTCGTGTCAATAAAGGTGTCGTGTTTAAATGAATAAGTTTTAAACGTGTCTCTAAATGCCAGACACGTTTATCACACAACACACGACACGGTAACACGACACAACACAACACGATTAGACACGACAGGACACGATAACACGACACGGTAGACAAGAAACGATACGATAAAACACGACACGATAAGACACGTTTACTGGGTTATTGGGTTAGTGAAAATTATACACGATTAGACACGATACATTATACACGACACAATTAGACACGTTTAGACACGATTAATTAATCGTGTTTAAATGTGTTTTTGTCGTGTTTTAGCAGGTTAGATGTGTTTAGACACGATTATTAATCGTGTCTAAACGTATCGTTTAGATACGCTTAGTAATCGTGTCGTGTTATTATCGTGTAAATTGCAGGTCGTTACAAACCGTTTAATCGTGTCGTGTCAGAAATTGACACCTCTAAATACTGGAGCTCAACTTGCTAGTTTGCTCCATTTTTCTGTAAACCTTGGAAGAAAAAAATGTCTACATAGCTCGGATTGGGCGACACATGTACAACATTATGAATTTTCCATCCGAGAGTTTACCGAAAAAATAAACGGAGCTAGCAAAATCCACTGATGTATTAGTTTAGCTTGCCAAATATCGGAAAAAAGAGAGTAACTGATGTATTAGTTTAGCAATCAACACATCTGTGTTACAAATCAAGTTAGCAAATTTTGTATTTAACCATAATCCTTCTGTATTTGGTTCTTTTCCTCTTAAACTGTATCCAATTTGCAGAAAATTGGCAAGTTCTTATTGAAAAAATTAAGTCGAAGGGCATGAGGCCTGGTGTAGCACTAAGGCCCGGAACTCCTATCGAAGAAGTTTACCCTTTGGTAAGACTGTGATTGAAAAACTAACATTGTCTTCTTAACTGTAATTATATGCATTTACCTTTTCTTTAAGGTGGATAGTGAAGACCCTGTTGAGATGGTCCTTGTTATGACCGTAGAACCTGGATTCGGCGGTCAGAAATTCATGCCCGAGACAATGGATAAGGTTCGGGCGCTGAGAAAGAAGTACCCTTCACTCGACATCGAGGTCAATTTTATCCGTATTTTGTAATTCGAATTTGTTGCACCGTTATTGCATTATGATTTATGAGGTAATGATTAATGAATTCTTGTTATATCAGGTGGATGGAGGCCTTGGACCATCTACTATCGACATTGCAGCTTCTGCCGGAGCAAACTGCATTGTTGCTGGTAGCTCGGTTTTCGGATCGCCTGAGCCGAAACAAGTCATATCCTGTTTGAGAAAGAGTGTGGAGGATGCCCAGTGAATTTATTTGGGTTTATTGGAATGATTTTTTACTTTGATGATACGCTTGCAGAAACATGTAAAATCTTGAATGTTTGGAGATTTTATTTACAGTTGGTTTATCAATAAAGGGTAAGTTCTTTTTGAGAAAGTACGCAGTTTTTAGGGGAAAATATATATATAAAAAAAGGTGTTTTTTAATTTAGAAAAGGGTCACGTGTTCGTGTATTGAAGTGATTGAAAATGGTCCACCTTTACGAAAGTTTCTGTCTTGGTCTCTTCCCTAACGTCCCGCCGTCCTCGTCGGGATTGCATGCATGCATGCACGAGAACACTCAAACCTTCGAAATATGCTAAGAGTAACAATTTCTGACACGATACTAATAAACGACTTGTAACGATCTGTAATTTATATTATAATAACACGACACAATTAGTAAGCGTTACATGATAATCAACGTGTCTAAACGTGTCTAATCGTGTCTAATTTTTACTAACCTAGTAAAAGTGTCTTATCATGTCGTGTCTATCGTGCAGTGTTATCAGGACCAGACTGGCGGTCCGACTGGGAACCAGACCCCCCAAGTTTGGTTCATGTAAAAGATCGTTTTTCAAATGAACAGTGGTTGAACCAGACGATTTTTGCAAAATCAGACGGTTTTTTAAAAATCACTCGGTTTTCAGTTCATTTTTTATGCTATTTTTTCCAGACCAATCAGTTTTTCATTTTTTTCCCCAAACCAATCGTTTTTTAGACTATATATGTATTTTTTATTTTTTTTTTTCCTTGTGAACAGTGAACCGCACGACGAACCAGGTCCGACCGGGTTGGACTGGCAGAACCGATAACCAACCCTCTCACCGGTTCAAGGGCCGGTCCAGTTCTGATAACACTGCTATCGCGTCGTGTTTTATCGTGTCGTTTCTTGTCCGCTGTGTCATGTTATCGTGCCATGTCGCGTCTAATCGTGTCATGCCGTGTCTTAATCGTGTCGTGTGACACGTTTAATAAACGTGTCGTGTACGTGTTTGACATTTAGAAACACGTTTAAAACTTATCCGTTTAGACACGACACATTTATTGACACGACACACACGATTGCCACCCCTAAACTCCGCATAATCCAACAAAAAATAATAGAATATAGACACTATGCTTCTAATTCAACCAATGTTCTTTGTCTGTTTTTCCCATGTTATTATTGTGTAGAACATTATAAGATTGGATAGAAAAAACAAAATAATAATTGCAATTTAAATTTGATGTTATGTTTTTTGCATTGCGTGAGTAAACTAAAATGGGATAACCACGAGCCACACTCTATTGCAAAGATCGTCTTCAATATATTTTTAAAAAATGTAGTAGATTTTTTTTAATCTATTTATTAAAAATGAGAATAATAGTTTAATGACATTATATTATAGAACTAGTATTATGTTTTTACCAAATTAGTAAAATAAACAAATTATATTCAAAGTTGAAATTCATGGCTAAATTGACCTCTCCTGAGCCCTTTCCTTCCCTGCCTCTGCTTTTCCATGCAAAGTTGCCGACTTTGTCCTCTCTCTCTCTGACTCACCTTCCAAAACCTCTCCACCTTCTTTCCGCCCAGCTATTTCCTGCATGGCTTTCCAGTCCATCTTCTTGTTCTTGCCACCTCCAATCTCTTGATCTCAGCCACGATCGAGATTCTGATTCAACCTCAATCTCGTATACGATGAAACAGTCGACGAGTGGTTGATCAATGTGCTGCCACCGCCTCTTTCGATCTTGGGATAAAAAAAAGAGGTATTTTTAGAATTTTTCATCACACCCAAGAATCTTGTCTAAGCCCAGATTTCAAGAACACTCCTTTTCTCCATTTGTTTAACCACCATCCAAATGTATAGATCCAATCCCTCTGCAAAAGTCCATTTTTTTATTCTGTAATGAGAAGCGGAGTCATGGTGGAAGCTGTGTTTCGGGGCAGTAAATTCTATCCGCATCTGGTATTGGTTTTCTTCATTGGTTGGTGTTATATTCTACCTTCTGTAGTTTCGCAGAACTTGCTGAGCTGCGAAGCTAAATCGCCTGATTTTTCGCAGTTTTCTTGTGGTAATGAATCTCAGAGCCACTGCGGCACATTTGCAATCCTCCGTACAAACTCATACTATTCCTCTCTTTTCAATCTGAGCTTCTACCTGGGTGTTAACAAGATCGTGCTTGCGCAGACGAATGGGTTTTCTGCAGACACGGAGTTTCTTCCATTAGACCAGCCTATGCTCATACCGATTGACTGTAAATGCGGCAGTGATGGATTCTTCAAGGCGGAGTTGACCAAGACCACCGTTAAAGGAGAGAGCTTTTACGGCATTGCTCAGTCTCTTGAAGGTTTGACTTCATGCGACTCCATTAGAAGCGCAAACCCAGGTGTCTCTTCTTTGAATCTCATTGACAGAGTCGCACTGACATTACCAGTCAGTTGTGCCTGTAACGTGTTCGACGGAAGTCCTGAGACAAGTCTCCTATTGTCTTACCCTGTCAAAGAAGGCGATTCAGTACCTACTCTTGCCTTGAGGTTCAATACTACAGTGGACGCCATTATTCTTGCTAATAACAAATCAAGAGGAAGTTTCAATCCTGATATTCTTACTCCATTCACGTCAATCCTCGTACCTTTCAAGGGACAGCCTATGCTCGGTTCCATAACGAAGCCAAGTAAACCTGAGAAGCAAATTGGGTGAGGTAAAAGAACAAAAATGACGCCAATCTGGATTTACATTACTCTGAGTGGTGTAGCTGTGGTGGTTTTCATTGCTATTGCAGCTGTTTTAACCGTGATTCAGTTGAAGAGAAGGAACCTACAGAGCAGTAATTCCCTGAAGAAACCTGGAAATATGGGGGACGATTTGGAGCTACAACAGCTAAGCTTGAGCGTCCGAACAGCAAGCGACAAGAAAGTCTCCTTTGAGGGATCTCAGGGCGGCCTTGAGGCCACTCCGAGGAAGATGACCCTCGAAGCCTTCACCATCGAAGAGCTCAGAAAGGCCACTGAGGAGTTCAATCCGAGCAACCACATCGAAGGCTCAGTCTTCCACGGTCGCCTAGGTGGCAAGAACCTCGCCGTGAAGCGGGCCTGCCCCGAGGTCATCTCAAAGATCGAATTTTTCCTTTTCCAAGACACAACCCACAAGCACCCGAACCTAGTGCGTCTCCTAGGAACTTGTCTGGCGACAGAAGACGGTCAAGAATCGTTCTTGGTCTTCGAGTACGCAAAGAACGGGTCCTTGAAAGACTGGATTCATGGAGGGCTCGCAATCAAGAGCCATTTCATCGAGTCCTGCAACTGTTTCTTAACATGGTATCAGAGGCTGAAGATCTGTCTAGACGTAGCCATGGCTCTGCAGTATATGCACCACATCATGTCCCCGAGCTACATCCATAAGAACATCAAGAGCCGGAACATCTTCTTGGACGAGGAATTCAATGCCAAGGTCGGGAATTTCGGGATGTCGGGCTTTTCTGAGGACGAAACCCCCGACCTGGATTATCGCTCCCCTGAGTATATCCACCACGGTGTAGTTTCCCCTGCACTTGATGTCTTTGCCTACGGGGTTGTCCTTTTGGAGGTTTTGATGGGTCGGGATTCATTTTCCGGGCCGAGTCAGGATGAAGAAGGGATTGTTTCGTTACGGGAGAAAGTTAAGTCGGAGAATATGGTGGAGCTCAAAGAGATGATGGATCGAGCCATGGGAGAGAATTACCCGTTCGATGGTGCGGTTCAGTTGGTGAGTTTGGCTGTGGGTTGCATCGAGGAAGACCCATCTATGAGGCCGAGTTCAGGGGAGATTGTCGAGCAGTTGCTGAGGATCGTAGAGGAACAGACCGAGGGCGATTATAGTTTGATGAGTGAGAGTTCTTCGAAACCTCTGGTGAAGTCTGCATTTGCTATCTAATGGTTATTGTTCTTGTTGTGTAAATAAGTGTAATGATTGAACAATAAATAAAAGTACACGTTTATTGTTTGTTCCTTCATTTTGTGTTAAAGGAAGGTTGGAAGTAGTATATGAAATACAAGACATTTTGGACATTTTTCTTATTTCAGAATCATTATATTAGAAGATGATAACTTTTGCTGAAGTAGAAAAAAACATTGAAGGGCAAAAATAAAAGTCCTGTGTGTTGTGCTATTATATTATAGAATTAAATACCAAGTAGCTACACGTACTTTGGACGTTTTGCAATGAGCTATCCGAACTTTGAAAATACAAAATGGACTACCTCAACTTTGAAGAAAGTGCAAATAACTACCTCCGACGACTTTCCGACTACAGTAGACGGAAAATTGGACGGAGGTAGCTATTTGCACATTTTTTAAAGTTGAGGTAGCCCGTTTTGAATTTTCAAAGTTCGGGTAGCTCGTTGCAATTTGCAAAACGTCCAAAATTCATGTAGCTAATTGGTATTTAACCGGATATTATATATAAATATAAGTTCTTCAGGTCCATTACCCAGTCTCTATCGTAGTCAACTATGCAAGAGAGAAAAGTAAAGAACCAAAGCATTTATCTATCTAGGGTTTGCACTTTGCAGCTTCGATCATCGACTTTATATGTCTTCAACTGCAACGCGTTAGACGGGCTTGCATTCCTTTTGATGATCGACCGATTTATTATGATTGACAGATCTTAAATAACTTAATGTGCAAAAAACAGTGTCCACGAAGGTAAGTATCACCAAAAGGATTGCAGCGACTGTTGAAGCCCCCGCCCAAGGATTGCAAAAGTAGTTGCTTACAAGCAAAGTCTTCCATTTTGGCACACGTCGTTGATAATGACCTTTAATGTCAGCACAAAGTTTTGGGTAGTAAAACGTGTTCACGTAAGCATCGTGGTATAGCTTATTGAAGAATCTGGTTGCATCTTCTGGGTTTAACCAGTTATTGATGATACCTTGCTTGACAAGGTACTCTAGGTCTTCTGGAGTGTTGATAAGGTTGTCTAGTAGAATCGCGTAGGAGGTGAAGATAGGAGGACAATTGTGGGAGCACTGCTCGAAGCTGATGATGTTTCGAAACAGAGCTTCTGTCGTCTCCGTTATCGTGATGGGTGAGATCTGAAGAACTCCTTTGGTGAAGGAGATGGAGAGGCCACCGGATTCGCTCTTCCTGAAGGAGATTCCTGCTTTTCGGAGCTTCGTTGCCGATGGAATTGGAGGCCAAGATTCCTTGTTTTGTGTGGTTTCATTGGGAGAAGTTGACACTAATACCTCCCTCAGTAGTTCAAGAAGGTGTCTGAGTAGGAAACAATTAACGTTAGTTAAATTTCAGTTGCAGGTTTAGTATATATAATCATCTCTAACCTGCTCTTGGGAATTTCATCGATATTGCGAGCTAGTTTATGTAAATGCTTTTGATCTGTAGGAAGCTCTTCGTTCAAGAAGTCAAGCGCAAGATCTCTGAGGGATCGTTTTTCTAGATCGAATTCTGCTGTTAGATCGAACAAGCCATCAAGAACAATCCTTGGTATCTGGTTCTCGAGCAATATGAGATCATGCAGCAAATGTTGGAATAAACACGACATGGTAAAAACCGCGTCGTCTGGTTCTCGAGGAATCACCCGTGCATTCTTCCGTAACAACTCAACAAGGAAGCAGCCATCTAGCACCAACATTTTAACCAACTCATCTGCACTGAACCTTATCGGTTCGCTGTAGTGTTCCCGTGCCTCTCCCTCGAGCTTTGCTACGGCGGAGACTAAGTCTGTCAAGCTGACAGTGCTGCAGCGTGAGATGAGTCCGTTGAGGTACCTGAGTTTGATAATTTCGCTTCGTTTGAGACCAGGTTTTGCGTGGTGAATGGGACCGATCGAGAAAGCGGTTGGTGTGTAGGCTGCCTTGTTGTGTCTCGACAGCACGGTTGGTGTTGTAAAGATGCAGCTCCTCGGCGACATGCGGAAATCGTGAGACGAAATCGATGTCTCTAATGAAGATGCCACTTTTTCCACATTTACAGTAGAGCAATAATCTCTTCTCCAGGTTCCTCTTTGCTTCCCATTTAGAGAAATCTGCAGTAATCACACTTCAAGTAGTTTTATACTATAGCTTATATGTATATATATATACATTAGATATAAAAATACAAAAACAAATACATGCGATGTGGAGAAAGTATAGTGGCACCTGCAGCTTAGTAGAGTAGAAGACGATAGATCTCCTCATTTTACTGTCTTCTTCTTGCTTCTTTGCAGATGATGAACAGAACTCAATATAATATGATAAGCAGATACCAACTCCACCACGTATGTTATATAAATGACTGTTTTCTGTGAATAAAGTTAAAGTTTTATGCTGTCTATGTTTGATAAAAGTCATATACAAAATCATATACATTTACTACAAACTAAAAGAACCAATTAATTTGATTGCTGTAAAGTCTTGGGCTCAAGTCGCTGTCCGATGTGGGTTGAACCACTGTTGCAACTTCAGTACGTGAAGTCTAGGCTATGACCTGATTCTATTAACTTTCATCCACTCCATCAGGTCTCTCTTTTATTTGGTTGGCCTTGGCCCCAGTGTCGTATATATGCTGTTTTCTATCAACATGTTTAGAATAGAATCCAATTCCCAATGCCAATAAGAGTGGCATTGGCCATTGAGAGACAAATTCTGATCAGTTTGGAATAGATCCATTACAGTACTCAATGGATGTATTTATACTAGTTATCACTTCATTAGTCGGTAATTCCGTGATATTTTCCAGAAAATTTCATTGGGTATACTTATAATCTATTTATTTTAATAATGTTTACATTATAAATATAGGGTTAATATCATTTTGTCCCATAATGTTTGAGTGAAAATGACGTTTCACACCTAGTGTTTAAAAACGAAATGTTTAGACATTAATGTTTGGATAAATCATAAATGTTTAGTTTCTTCCCACCTTCATTTTTTTTTTCCGATATAAACTCAATAAGATATGTTTTGAAAATTTAAAAATAATAATAAAATTTAAAAATATCACGACAAGATCCTTTAATTTTTTTCCGTATATTAATTACAATTGAGTCCTGATTTAATCAGAATTCTATTGAACCCCAATCAATAGAGTTTCGATCTAGGACCGTATACCTTTTAAATAGTATTATGTTATTTTTTTATAATTTTTAAAATATATTATGTTAAATTTAAATGGAAAATAGTCGATAAATTTAAAACTTTGAGTACCCACTGAGAAAGTCTTGTAAGCTAAATGAGGCATTTCATTGATCGATCCATGGGTGGGTTTAGGGTTGATGGTGTTTGAGAAGGCACCTTGTGGGGATGAACTGATTCATTGATCGATCCAATGGTGCAACTTCAGTACGTTAAGTCTAGGCTATGAACTTAAGTCTAGGCTATGAACTGATTCTTTGAACTTTCATACACTCCACCTTAGGATCAATTCCTTGAACACACACACAAAACAGAGAGAATGGAGAAGAGAATTACAGAACTACACCGTACCATCTGTAGAAGCACAACTACAGAAGACCAACCGAGGTTTTGCACAACCCCAGTTTCTCAACATCAACACATTTCGTTAACATGTCTGCTAGATTCTTCGCATCCTCTATTTTCTCTAAGCACAAATCACCTTCTTCCACTGCCCTGCGAGTGAAATGATACCACCTTCTGATATGCTTCGTCTTCGAATGATAGACTGGATTCTTCACCAACTATATGACACTCTAGCTATCTGAATACATAATCTTCTTGCTTTGCTTCTTGCCCAACTCTTCCAGATAATCTCCCAGCCATATCATCTCATTCCCAGCTTCCGCTATTGCCACATACTCAACCTCAGTAGATGAAAGATTAACACATTTATGAAGCCTGGACATTCAACTCACTGCTGTACCACATATGGTGTAAATGTATCTGGATGTGCTCTTGCTCGAGTCAACATCACCACCAAGATTAACATCCACAAAACCTGCAGAATCACTTTGTCTTTGCCAAAACAAAGTGAAGTACTGGATGTACCTTTCAGATATCTCAGAATCCACTTCATAACTTCTCAATGCTCTTTCCCCGAATTCGCCATGTACCTGCTAATCACTCCCACTGCACGTGTTATGTCAGGTCTTGTACATACCATAACATACATCAAACTCCCAACTGTTGATGTATATGGAACCAGTGCCATCTGCTCACGTTCTTCACCTGTCTTGTGCGACTGCCCCTTTGACAATTTTATGTGATTTGCCAAAGGAGTAGTCCTGGGTTTAGCATAACTCATCTTGAATCGGGTCAACATTTTCTCAATGTAATGCTCCTGGGATAGACTTAAACTGCCATCAGATCTATCACGAGATATCCTCATCCCAAGAATCTGCTTCGCTGCACCCAAGTCTTTCATCTCAAACACTGAAGACATGATTGCCTTCAGATTGTTTATATCTCTCATACTGGATCATGCAATCAACATATCATCCACATACAAGAGTATAAATACATAAGAATCAGTGTATTTCTTGAAGCAACAACACTGATCCTTTTCACTCCTGCAAAAGCCACTCTTGCTTATGAAGGAGTCAAGCTTCTTGTACAATTGCCTCAGTGCTTGCTTCAACCCATGCAAGCTCCTATTGAGCTTGCACACCATGTGTTCCTTGCCCGGAGCTACAAATCCTTATGGTTTCTGCATATAGATCTCTTTGTCCAGATCTCCATGTAAAAATGCTGTTTTTACATCCATTTGCTCAAGATGCAAATTCTCTGATGTAACAATACTCAATAGAATTCGAATAGTAGTTAATTTCACAACATAAGAAAAATATTTCAGCATAATCAATAACTTTCCTTTGTGAATACCCTTTAACTACTAACCGAGCCTTGAACCGTCTTTTGCCATCTCGTTCAACCTTGATCCTGAACACCCACTTGTTCAACAAGACTCTCTTCCCTTCAGGCAATTCAATAAGCACCCACGTGTCATTCTTCTCAAGTGAGCTCATCTCATCATCCATGGTTTGCTCCCACTTGATTGAATCCTCCACTTGTAGGGCCTCATCAAAAGACTCTGGTTCCCTTCATCAGTCAACAACAAATAATGTAATGAAGGTGAATACCTATATGGTGCTATGATGGTTCTGGATGATCTCCTCAACACCTGTTCATGTGTCATTTGCTCCACCACGGGGTTTTCAGCAACAGTCTCTGGAGTTGTTTGAGTATCTTCTGTAACATCTCTGGGTGTAGTGTTCTGCAACTCAATCACAACTCCCACTTGCTTCGTAGTGTCTAAAATTTTCTGCTCCCTTTTCTTATATAGGACATACTCATCAAACGTCACATCACAATGTCTCAAGATCTTCCTGTTCTTATCATCCCAAAACCGGTAACCAAACATGTCAGAACCATAGCCTATGAAGTAACACTTCACAACCTTAGCATCAAGCTTATCTCTCTTCTCTGGATCAACATGAACATACGCCGTGCAACCTAATATTCTCAAGTGTGAGTACTTGAGATACTTTCTTGTCCACACCTCCTCTGGAATCTTGAACCCCAAGGGAGTTGACAGTCCCCTGTTGATCAAGCATGCAATTGTGCTCACCGCATATGCCAAAAACATCTTGGGCAGCCCCATGCTCCTCGCACACTCATTCAATGTCCTGTTCATCCTCTCATCAACTTCATTCTTCCTAATCATAGTACCCTTTACAATCTTCCACGGACCTTTACCAAACTCTGTTGTGTAGCATGTGCTATCCAACTGGCCAACAAAGATCAGATTCTTCTTGAGTCCAGGAATATATCTGACATCTTTTAATGTCCACTGGTTCCCCGATGGGGTCTTTATGCAGACACCCCATTTCCTTCAATCTCCAAAGCTTTGTTGTCATTAAGATATACATTTCCAAAATTTCCCGACTTGAAATTTTTAAACAATTCCTTGCTTGGAGACGAATGAAAGGATGCACCGGAATCCAAAATTCAAGATTCAACTGGGTTGTCCACACTAAGGATTAGAGCTTCCCCAATGTCTTCTGCTGAATTTACAGAATCAGAATCATCTCCGAATTTCTGGTTCTGCTTCTTCTTTGGTTTCTTGCAGGTTGTCCGATAGTGCCCTTTATCTCCACAATTCCAACAAATCACGTTGAGTTTGTTTGGAACTTTTCCTCGATTCTTTGATTTTGATTGGCCATGTTGATTAAACTCGTTTATATGATCAACGACAAATCCACTCTCAGACATTTGTAAATTGAACAATCTACGCATCAAATATACATTGTTCATCACATATGTATTTTCGTACATATTTGATAGCACCTTCAATAGATCGTCCGTCGTTTTCTCCTTGACGATGTTGAACGTCACGTTCTTCGACAAAGTCAACCAGATCATCCCTAGGGCCTGAAGATCTTTCAGCTTCCACTGTTCCTCTGTCATGGACTCCGGCTTCACCCCGAGCAAGGGTTCGTGAAGATTTTCCTAGTATAGGTATTCTTCGATTTGCATCTTCCAGAAATCGACATCGAATCCATCAAACTTCTCGATTCCAAGCTTCGAACTCTCCATCTTCAGTGGTCGTGTTGAATATCCTTAGCTCTGATACCAGTTGTTAAGATCGATTCCTTGAACACACACACACAAAACACAGAGAATGGAGAAGAGTATTTTCGTGGTAACACCCCAATTAGGGTAACCTCCACGACAACTTAGGTTATATGTATTGATGATAGGTTACTGTTATAAAATACATGGAGAAATACAGTACAACCTACAATGCGGACGCGTGACACGTTAATACAGAAATTAACATTACTACAGAAATTAACATTACATATTAATTAGGCTCTACAACCTAACAACCAGTTCTCTCTTCTATTTGGTTGGCCTAGTGTCATATGTATGCTGTTTTCTATCAACATGTTTCGAATAGAATCCAATTTCCAATAAAAGTGGCATTGAGAGACAAATTATTATTCTGTCATACATGTAATTTTTAAAACATATTATATTAAATTTAGATGAAAATTTTACGGAAGAGGGAAATACGATAGATTTTCAAAAGTACCCATAGAGAAAGTCTTGTAAAAAGAGCTAGCATTCGTAGAAACTCTTGTAATAAAGCTAAATGAGGCATTTTTGATCTATCCAAAGGTGGGTTTAGGGTTTAGGGTTGGTGGTGGCTGAGAAGGCACCTTGTGGAGGATGATGGATGGATAAATGATATCGTATATTCGTATGCATGGAAAGAGCATTGCTTTCCATAGAAGACGCAATGGAGACTGACAGAGAAGCAAGTTGTGGCATTAAGGAGGTAGAGAAAGAGGGAGCTAACGTTTGTAATGGCGTAGTTCTTGTTACTCTTCGTCAACGCATACAATACAGAACTTCCTTTATTGAGTACAAGGATACAATATAATAATATTTCATGGGAAACATAACTGGACAATTTTCCAGCAGATCAAACATATATATTTAGATGCTTTACTGTTGGCAATCAATCATATTCAAATCACACACGAATATCTTAGAGATACTTATTCCTCACAAAGCATAACAACAACAATACATATAAATATATCCCTCTTTACATTTCATTACTCCCATTCATTTTGGAAAACCTAACCTTTCATTGCATATGCAGTCTGTAGTAGGGTCAGAACCAACAAAGCGATTGCGGCAAATGTCGAGGCAGTGACCCATGGACTCCTGAAGTAATTCCGAACGAGCATTGCTCGGTATCAAGGCCATTTTTGTTGACAATAAGCATTAATGTTTGTGCAAACTTCGGGGTAGTAACACGTGTTGTACGAAGTGCCGATGTAAAGCTTGTTGAAGAAATTCAATGCATCCTCTGGATTCAACATATATGTTATGATTCCTCTCCTACGGAGTTTCTCCAGATCTTCTGTGGTGTTGATGAGATTATCCAAAAGTATAGCATATGAAGTAAAGATGAGAGGGCACAAAGGAGAACATTGCTCGAAGGCAATGATATTTCGAAATAGAGCTTCTGTTGTATCATCGATACGTATAGGTGATACATGGAGGACTCCTTTCTTGAATTCAATGGTTAATCGTCTATCGGATTCACACTTTTTCAGATGGATTCCTCGGTTATTCAGCTCCGTGACTGAAGGAATGGGAGGCATCCCGTCATAGCTGTAGGTGCCCATTTGAAGCACCTTGATTTCCTTCGGTGTAGGAGTGCTATGAGTTAACGCATTCCTCAACAGGTCCAGAATGTGATTACCTCTCACTGATTCCAGAAACTTGAAGCGATCTTTATGTTCCTTCCCATAAATCGGCAGCTTAATGGGGACTGCCTCTTGATAGGTTCGTAAGGTGAGTAAGGCAAGGGGATACTCTGAACTGACACCTCCAGTTAAGTTAAACAAACGCTCCAGAACCAACCAGGGTATCTGGTTCTCAAGCAACATCAAGTCATGAAGAAGATACTTGGTCATGCACGACTTGCTAAACACAGGGTCATCAGATTCTATCTTGCATGAGAATGAAGGATCAGCCCACTTACGAAATAGCTCGATGATGAAGCACCCATCAAGAACCAAGATCTCCACCAGCTTCGACGGGCTCAAGGTTAAAGCTTCACCATAATGGTCATGAGCCTCAGTCTCGATTTCCACCACTGCTGCAATCAAGTCCTCCACGTTGATGCTGACTCTCGTGACAAGACCATTCAGGTAATGGATCTTGAGGTTGTGGGTGTGCTTCTGGAGGCTTTCGTTGTGGTGCAGGGGCCCTATAGAGAATGCCGTAGGTTTGTAAGCTCGTTCGTTATGCCTCGACAGAATGTTGGGTACGGTGAAGATGCAGTGTTTTGGAGACATTCGGGAAGAATGAGACCAGGAAGAATTGATCTTCATTGAAGATGCCACCTGTGCAATATCGATTATGCAATTCTCCATCGACTATATATGTCTTCGACACGTTAGACGGTCTTGTATTCCCTTTGATGATCAACCGATTTGTTATGACTGACAGATCTTAAGTAACGTAATATGCTAATAACAGTGTCCACGAAGGTAAGTATCACCAAAAGGACAGCAGCGACTGTTGAAGCCCCCACCCAAGGATTGCAAAAGTAGTTGCTTACAAGCAAAGTCTTCCATTTTGGTAGACGTCGTTTATAATGACCTTTAATGTCAGCGCAAAGTTTTGGGTAGTAAAACGCGTTCACGTAAGCATCGTGGTATAGCTTATTGAAGAATCTGGTTGCATCTTCTGGATCTAACCAGTTATTGATGATACCTTGCTTGACAAGGTACTCTAGGTCTTCTGGAGTGTTGATAAGGTTGTCTAGTAGAATCGCGTAGGAGGTGAAGATGGGAGGACAATTGTGGGAGCACTGCTCGAAGCTGATGATGTTTCGAAACAGAGCTTCTGTCGTCTCCGTTATCGTGATGGGTGAGATCTGAAGAACTCCTTTGGTGAAGGAGATGGAGAGGCCACCGGATTCGCTCTTCCTGAAGGAGATTCCTGCTTTTCGGAGCTTCGTTGCCGATGGAATCGGAGGCCAAGATTCCTTGTTTTGTGTGGTTTCATTGGGAGAAGTTGACACTAATACCTCCCTCAGTAGTTCAAGAAGGTGTCTGAGTAGGAAACAATTAACGTTAGTTAAATTTCAGATGCAGGTTTAGTATATATAATCATCTCTAACCTGCTCTTGAGAATTTCATCGATATTGCGAGCTAGTTTATGTAAATGCTTTTGATCCGTAGGAAGCTCTTCGTTCAAGAAGTCAAGCGCAAGATCTCTGAGGGATCGTTTTTCTAGATCGAATTCTGCTGTTAGATCGAACAAGCCATCAAGAACAATCCTTGGTATCTGGTTCTGGAGCAATATGAGATCATGCAGCAAATGTTGGAATAAACACGACATGGTATAAACCGCGTCGTCTGGTTCTCGAGGAATCACCCGTGCATTCTTCCGTAACAACTCAACAAGGAAGCAGCCATCTAGCACCAACATTTTAACCAACTCATCTGCACTGAACCTTATCGGTTCGCTGTGGTGCTCCCGTGCCTCTCCCTCGAGCTTTGCTACGGCGGAGACTAAGTCTGTTAAGCTGACAGTGCTGCAGCGTGATTTGAGTCCGTTGAGGTACCTGAGTTTGATGATTTCGCTTCGGTTGAGACCAGGTTTTGCGTGGTGAATGGGACCGATCGAGAAAGCGGTTGGTGTGTAGGCTGCCTTGTTGTGTCTCGACAGTACGGTTGGTGTTGTAAAGATGCAGCTCCTCGGCGACATGCGGAAATCGTGAGACGAAATCGATGTCTCTATTGAAGATGCCACTTTTTCCACATTTACAGTAGAGCAATAATCCCTTCTCCAGGTTCGTCTTTGCTTTCCATTTAGAGAAACCTGCAGTAATCACACTTCAAGTAGTTTTATGCTATAGCCTATATGTATATATATATATTAGATATAAAAGTACAAAAACAAATACATGCAATGTGGAGAAAGTATATAGTGGCACCTGCAGCTTAGTAGAGTAGAAGACGATAGATCTCCTCATTTTATGTGAAGTCAAGGCTATGAAGTAATTCTTTTAACTTTCATCCACTCCATCAGTTCTCTCTTTTATTTGGTTGGCCCCAGTGTCATATAACTGCTGTTTTCTATCAACATGTTTAGAATAGAATCCAATTCCCAATAAGAGTGGCATTGGCCATTGAGAGACAAATTCTGATCAGTTTGGAATAGATCCATTACAGTACTCAATGAATGTATTTGTTGGTTTTAGAACAAAAAATACCGCATAAGGATTAAATTTGATGAAAGAGATATGCTGCAGAATTGTGTAATGCTGCAGAAAAACTGAATGCATTTACTTCATTAACCATTACCATTTATAGGCAAAGTAGAAACAAACCACTAAACCCACTAACAACAAAGTTCTTGACCACTAAACCCACTAACATAATGATTCTTGGTCATGATAGCAACAATAACAGAAAAATACAGATTTGAGTGTTTCAAATTAGGTACACTAACATGAAAGTGATCTTGAGTGCTTCAAGTTAGGTTAAGTGCATCTCTTAAACAATTATTCAACGCTCCTCCTTGTTCTTAAGTGCTGTAATATAGCAGTTTTACTTCTTCATCCTTTTGGATATCTCTTAGGAAGTAATACTTGACCTTGAAATGTTTTGTCCTTCCATGAAATACTGGATTTTGGGATATATCAATTGCAGCTTGATTATCCACGAAAATCTTAGTGCTTTCAGCTTGAGCTTCTTTAAGATCTTCCAACAGCTTTCTCAGCCAAATGGCTTGTTTGACTGCTCTTAAAGCTGCTATAAACTCAGCTTCTACAGTGGAGAGGGCCACCACTTCTTGCTTCTTTGAACATCAAGAAAAGCATCCAGAACCAAGAGAAAAACAGTAACCATAAGTACTTCTAGCATCAACTTATGAACCTGCCCAATCACTATCTCAATACCTAATCAAATTGAGGTCTTTACTTTTCCCAAATTTGACCCCAAGTGATTGAGTTCCCTTCAAGTATCTCACCACACGTTTTGCAGCCATCATGTGTAGCTCACTAGGATAATTTAAGAACCTAGAAAGAACACTTACAGAATAGAGAATGTTTGGCCTTGTTGCAGTGAGGTACATCAAGCACCCAGTCAGCCTCCTGTAGAGTTTTTCATCTGCCGCATCAACTCCGTCTTCCTTTTTCATCTTTGATTTAAGAACCATTGGGGTGCTCACTTCTTTGCAATCCTTCATCTTGAACCTTTTAATGATATCATTCAAATACTTCTTCTGGCAAATGAACACTTCATGCTCACTTTCCTTGATCTCAATGCCCAAAAAATAGGACATCTCTCCCAAGTCAGTCATCTCGAATATATGCATGATCTTCTTCTTGAACTCTTCGATTTGAATGACATTACTTTATGTAATAAGTAAGTCATCGACATACAAGGAGACTATCACTACATTAATACCTGCCTTTAAGATGTAGATGATGGACTCACTTGGGCTCTTTTCAAACCCAAGTTGCAGCAAATGCTCATCAATTTTGCTGTACCACTGCCTGGGAGCCTGCTTCAAGCCATAGAGATCCTTCTTCAACTTATACACCTTCTCTTCTTGGCCTGAAACAGTGAAGCCATCAGGTTGCTTGATGAAGATCTCGTCTCATTCAACTCACCATTCAGATAAGCTGACTTAGCATCAAGTTGAATGATCTTCCAATTCTTCTGAGCAGGGATGGAGAGAAGCATATGAATGGTGTCCAATTTGGCCACAGGTGCAAATCTCTCAGAGAAATCAACTCCCCATATCTGATCATAATCCTTCACCCCCAATCTAGCTTTGTGCTTGTTGATTGAGCCATCAGGATTGAGTTTGGTCCTGAAAACCCATTTAACACCAATCACTTTTCTATTCCTTGGCCTCTCTACCAACTCCCATGTTTTATTATTCTCAATCATGGCAATATCCTCCTTCATTGAAGCTAACCATTTTTCATTAATTTTGACCTCCTCATATCCTCCAGGTTCAAGGACTGCAAGGTTGCATTTATGATAAATCTCAACAAGATATCTTGACCCCTCTAACAGATTCATCATCTACCAGTTCATCATCATCAATGGTCACTTGTTTCTCAATTTCTTCATTTGACCCTTTCCATTTCTCTTCTTCAAAGAAGTTGACATCTCTGCTGACTGAAATCATCCCTCTCATTGGATGATAGATCCTATAGGCTTTTGATACTGCACTATAGCCTATAAAGATCCCAGGTTCAACTCTCTCTTCCAGCTTGTCTACTTTCACCAAGGGCACATGGGAATAACAGACACAACCAAAAACTTTAAGATTTTGAAGTTTAGGTTTGCTGTCATACCATGCTTCATGAGGAATTTTCTTCTCAAGTGCTCTTGTTGGTAGCTTATTTAGTAAGAATACTGAAGTGTGAGCTCCTTCTGCCCAAAAATTCTTTGGAAGACTCTTCTCGTGCATTAGACACCTGGTCATATCCATAATTGTTCTATTCTTCCTCTCACTGACCCCATTCCGTTGAGGATAATAGGGCACAGTAAATTGGTATTCAATGCATGCATCCTTGCAAAACTCATCAAATCGATCAGAGGTATACTCAGTGCCATTGTCTGATCGTATGACCTAGCTAAATGTGACAACCATTTTGATTTTCAATCCATGCCTTAAAGCCTCGAAACACAACATCAACGTCTGACTTGAACTTCATGAAGTAAATCCAACACATTCTAGTGAAATCATCCATAAAAATCACAAAGTACCTGCTCCCATTTAGTGAAGGATTTGCTTGAGGACCACAAACATCTGTATGGATGAGTTGAAGTTTAGACGTTACCCTCTATAATGATTCCTTGAATGGTAGCCGACTGGTCTTGCATGTCAAGCAAGCTTTGCAACTTGGTAGCCGCTCTACAATCTCAGATAATCCTTCAGCCATCTTCTCATTCTTCAATTTTTGTAGAACATTTTGATGAAAATGCCCCCAACCTCTTGTGCCATATCTCAGTGGAAGTGACTTGATTGGGACAAACAAGCTGGTTTATCTCAAGAGGATTCAATGAAAAACTTTTTCCTTGCATCTTAATTCGAAAAAGCTCTTGACCATTTGGATCAATGATCAAACATCTCCTATCCTCAAAGAGTAACTTGAAATTCTTCTCAAGCAATTGACCAACACTTAGTAGATTTTGATCAATTTCAGGCACGAACAAGACCTTGTTAATCAATTTCATACCTGAATTGCACTTTATTGCAATAGTGCGTCTTCCTTTGACTAAGATGAATTCTCCATTCCCAATCTTCGCTTTCGAATGAAATGATCTATCAAGAACCTTGAAGAGTCCTCCATTGCTTGTCATGTGACTGGTACAACCACTATCTACCAACTAGTTTTCACTTGAGGCAACAGAAGTGAAACAAGAAGCCGCAAACAACTGATCATCCTCTTCTTCATGGACATCATCTTGAGTTTTTCTCTTCAGCTGATTGTACTTTTCATGGCAAATGTTTTTGACATGCCCCATCTTCTGACACCTCCTGCATTTTATGTATGGTCTCTTCCAGAATTTGTAGTGAGGATGGTTTTCCTTACCACAATGCTTACAAGGAGGAAGAGTTCTTCCTTTTTGTCTCTTTACTACCTCACTTGACTCACCATTACTAGAATTAGGCTTGCTTTTCCACTTCTTTTTCTTACTCTTCTGGTTTAAGTGCAGCTTGGCCTTCCAAGCGCTTTCAATTGCCCCTTCTCCACACATCAATCTTCTTTGCTCTTGAGCTTGAAGAGCACTACAGAGCTCTGCCAATTTTAGAGTTGACAGGTCCTTGGTTTTCTCCAATGAAGCCATAGTTGCTTCAAATCTCTCAGGAAGAGAGACTAATATCTTCTCCACAATTCTGCTATCCTTCATCTCCTTACCAAGTATTCTAACCTGGTTTGCGAGTCCCACCAATCGATCTGAGTATTCTTGGATGGTCTCAGATTCCTTCATTTGCTCATTCTCGAATTCCCTTATCAAGTTTAGAGATTTCATGCCCCTTATCCTCTCATCTCCTTTGTATTCTTGTTCGAGGAACTCCCAAATTTTGTTGGTTGACTTTATGAACATGATTCAGCTGAAAATTGCAGGTGAGACAACCGAATAAAGGCATGACTTGGATCGTGCCTTTATCATATTCATCTCCCTTTGAACCTTGATTTGAGCAAGTGTAGGGTTGTGTTGAAGAGTTGGAATTTCATAGTCTTCTTCAACAGCTTCCCAGATATCAGTGCCCTGCATGTACGCTTCCATTTTGACAGCCCAAGCTTGGTAGTTTGAGACGTCAAATTTTGGTGGAGCAACACCTGAGAATGATTCTTCCATTTGATGAGAGATTAGAGTGTTTATGTGTGGATGATCTCAAGAAATCGACAATCACTCAACCTCACAGATCCCTCAAGAAGTTAAGCTCTGATACCAATTGTTGCTTTTAGAAATAAAGGATTAAATATGATGGAAGAGATATGCTGCAGAATTGTGTAATTAATCAGAAAAACTGAATGCATTTACTTCATTAACCATTACAATTTAGAGGAAAAGTAGAAACAAACCACTAAACCCACTAACAACAAAGTTCGTTACCACTAAACCCACAAACATAATGATTCTTGGTCATGATAGCAATAATAACAGAAAAATACAAATTTGAGTGTTTCAGATTAGTTACACTAACATGAAAGTGATCTTGAGTGCTTCAAGTTAGGTTGCGTTAGGTACACTAACATGAAAGTGATCTTGAGTGCTTCAAGTTAGGTTGAGTGCAATTCTTAAACAATTATTCAACAATATTTATACTAGTTATCACTTCATTAGTCGGTAATTTCGTGATATTTTCTAGAAACTTTCATTGGGTATACTTATAATCTATTTATTTTGATAATGTTTACATTATAAATATAGGGTTAATATTATTTTGTCCCATAATGTTCGAGTGAAAATGAAATTTCTCACATAGTGTTAAAAAACGAAATGTTTAGACTTTAATGTTTGGATAAATATTCATTTTTTTCTTCCTACAGTCATCTTTTCGATATAAACTTAATAAAATATTTTTTGAATTCTTTAAAAATTATAATAAATTTTTAAAAATATCATGACAAAATCCTTTAATTTTTTTTATGTATAATACAATTGAGTCTTGATTTAATGAGAATTATATTGAATCCCAATAGATGGAGTTTGGATCTAGGACCCTAGACCCTTTAAATAATAGTATATTATTTTTTTAATTTTTAAACATATTATGTTAAATTTGGATGGAAAATTATCGATAAATTTTCAAATTTTAATTATGTACCCACAGAGAAAGTCTTCTAAGCTAAATGAGGCATTTCATTGATCGATCCAAGGGTGGGTTTAGGGTTGGTGGTGTTTGAGAAGGCACCTTGTGGGGATATGATGGATAAGTGATATCGTATTCAGGAAAGAACACTGCTTTCCATAGAAGAAGCAATTGAGACTGATACAGAAGCAAGTTGTGGCATTAAGGAGGTAGAGAAAGAGGGAGCTAACGTTTGTAATGGCGTAGTTCTTGTTACTCTTCGTCAATGCATACAATACAGAACTTCATTTATTGATATCAAACACACCTTGACAATTTTCCAGAACATCAAACATATGTAGATACTTTACTATTGGCAATCAATCATATCAAATAATACACCATTATCTTATAGATACTTATTCCTCACAAAGCATAACAACAACAATACATATAAATATATCCCTAGCCTTTCATTGCATATACAGACTGCAGTAGGGTCAGAACCAACAAAGCGATTGCGGCAAATGTCGAGGCAGTGACCCATGGACTGCTGAAGTAATTCTGAACGAGTGTTGCTCGGTATCGAGGCCATTTTCGTTTACAATAAGCATTAATGTTTCTGCAAATTTTGAGGTAGTGAAACGTGTTGTACGAAGTGTCCATGTAAAGCCTGTTGAAGAACTTCAACGCATCCTCTGGATTCAACATATATGTTATTATTCCTTTCCTACGGAGTTTCTCCAGATCTTCTGTGGTGTTAATGAGATTATCCAAAAGTATAGCATATCAAGTAAAAATGTGATGGCACCAAGGAGAACATTGCTCCAAGGCAATGGTATTTCGAAATAGAGCTTCTGTTGTATCATCGATACGTATAGGTGATACATGGAGGACTCCTTTCTTGAATTCAATGGTTAATCGTCTATCGGATTCACACTTTTTCAGATGGATTCCTCGGTTATTCAGCGCCGTGGCTGAAGGAATGGGAGGCATCCCGTCATAGCTGTAGGTGTGCACCTTGATTTCCTTCGGTGTAGGAGTGCTATGAATTAACGCATTCCTCAACAATTCTAGAATGTGATTCCTCTCACTGATTCCATAAACTGGAAGAGATCTTCACGTTCCTTCCCATAAATCGGCAGCTTAATGGGGACTGCCTCTTGATAGGTTCGTAAGGTGAGTAAGGCATGGGGATACTTTGAATTGACACCTCCAGTTAAGTTAAACAAATGCTCCAGAACCACCCAGGGTATCTAGTTCTCGAGCAACATCAAGTCATGAAGAAGATACTTGGTCATGCACGACTTGCTAAACACAGGGTCTTCAAGGAAGTATTGGGCAAGCTGAGTATCGGGGATCCGACCACTCGACTTGAGGGGGAGTGTCAGAATAATGAAGTTGAAAGCTAGTCAATGCTTAACAAAGCAAGTCAACTCAATGTTCAATATTGTCAAAAGTAGAATAGTAAGTAAGCTATTGTCAAAAGGAGAATAGTAAGTTTGAAATCTGTGGTAAACATCATAATTACCATAGCTACTAGATATAGAGTAAGGTTGTATAAATGTACGTTGTATGGCTGAATTGTAATAAATGGAATTGAATGAAAAACCTGGAATGTTAGATTGTGAGAGAAGCAGATTTAGATTACCTATTTCAACATCATCAGATTCTATCTTGAATGAAAATGAAGAATCAACCCACTTACAAAATAGCTCGATGATGAAGCACCCATCAAGAACCAAGATCTCCACCAGCTTCGACGAGCTCAAGTTTAAAGCTTCACCATAATGGTCACGAGCCTCAGTCTCGATATTCCCAACTGCTGCAATCATGTCCTCCACGTTGATGCCGACTCTCGTGACAAGACCATTCAGGTAATGGATCTTGATGTTGTGGGTGTGCTTCTGGAGGCTTTCGTTGTGGTGCAGGGGCCCTATAGAGAATGCCGTAGGTTGGTAAGCTCGTTCGTTATGCCTCGAAAAAATGCTAGGTACGGTGAAGATGCAGTGTTTTGGAGACATTCGGGAAGAATGAGACCAGGAAGAATTGATCTTCATTGAAGATGCAACCCGTGCAACATCATTTTTCTCCATCGTGCAGCTTCTCTCTTTGTTGGATATGTGGCTACTTCTGCATTCCAACTTATCTATCTAGGGTTTGAAGCTTCGATCATCGACTATATATGTCTTCGGCACGTTAGATGGTCTTGTATTCCTTTTGATGATCAACCGATTTATTATGACTAATCTTAAGTAACGTAATATGCTAATAACAGTGTCCACGAAGGTAAGTATAACCAAAAGGATTGCAGCGACTGTTGAAGCCCCACCCAAGGATTGAAAAAGTAGTTGCTTACAAACAAAGTCTTCCATTTTGGCACACGTCGTTGATAATGACCTTTAATGTCAGCACAAAGTTTTGGGTGGTAAATCGTGTTCATGTAAGCATCGTGGTATAGCTTATTGAAGAATCTAGTTGGATCTTCTGGATTTAACCAGTTATTGATGATACCATGCTTGATAAGGTATACTAGGTCTTCTGGAGTGTTGATAAGGTTGTCTAGTAGAATCGCGTAGGAGGTGAAGATGGGAGGACAATTGTGGGAGGACTGCTCGAAGCTGATGATGTTTCGAAATAGAGCTTCTGTCGTCTCCGTTATCGTGATAGGTGAGATCTGAAGAACTCCTTTGGTGAAGGAGATGGAAAGGCCACCAGATTTGTTCTTCTTGAAAGAGATTTATGCTTTTCGGAGCTTTGTTGCCGATGGAATCAGAGGCCAAGATTCCTTGTTTTGTGTGGTTTCATTGGGAGAAGTTGTTATGTGTTGTATTGTTTAGGGGTGTAATTGGTTACTTAGGAAGGTTGGGGGTTAAAGTGTAATAAACAGGAGTTGAGTAGGTGGGTCGTTGTAACAGAATCCTCCCTGCTTTATAAGGTTGAGGCACAGTATGAATAAGACTACCGAATGAATTGTGCAATCTTCTCTTTTCCTCTGTAATTATTTCTTCTCAAGGTATCTTACCTTGACATTGGTATCAGAGCACCGATTCTCATCGAAGTTGAAGGTTATGCGCTATGGCAATTTCAACAAGAAGCCATGCAGCTGGGAAGATGGAGCAGTCTTTGCGCGATCATGAAAAATCGTTGCAGAGAATAGATGTTCGGATGAATGAGATGAGTGATGAACAATCGAGATCATACCAGGAGATTCAGGAGCTGAAATCGACCGTGAAGGCGATGGCATTACAGCAAGAACAGTATTTCTGAGGGGCACCTGTACTTGTAGCTGCTGCGGGATATTTGCCAATTGAATCTCAGTCAAGAAGATCATCTACATTTCAAAGGTCAATGTGTGTAGGGAAGGTAGACTTTCCAAAGTTTGGGGGAGAAGACTTACAAGGATGGTTGTATCAATGTGAACATTTATTTGCTATGGATGAAACACCAGAATCAGAGAAACTGCGATATGCTGTTGTTCACCTAGAAGATGATGCATTGCAATGGCATCAGTCGTCTATGAAGACACGTAGGTTGTCAGTGGTCGATTTATTTTGGCCGGAATATGTGAGGGCAATAAATGCTCGTTTTTCAGATGCCTTGATTGAAGATGCCATATAAGAGTTAACAACACTGATGCAGACCAACCGTTTGAGAGATTACTGCAGACAATTCGATGCATTATTGAACAAAGTAACAATATGTGAGGAGTGTGCTGTCAGCGTTTGCCTGAGAGGGTTAAAAGCTGAGCTCAGATGTCCGGTAAAAATGTCCAGGCCAAAAACGTTGTATGATGCTTATTCGTAAGCAAGATTACAGGAGATGACTAATTCTTCTTTAGCTGTTGGATCAAATCCATCACCAGCAGTCCAGAATCGTTACAACTCTAGTTTTGCTCGTATTCCACCAGCAGCAAGCTACGATGCATTCAGAAGGAAGTAAAGCCTCTATCAGTGAGTGTTGCTAATGACTCACATCTTTCATGTACTTCTATGTGTCCTCAATTTCAGTGGATGATGCAAGGCTTTTGGTTCACTACTGATGTGTTTGTGCTACCATTAGATAACTACGATATGGTTTTGGGGGTACAATGGTTATCTTTGTTGGATGATATAGTTTGGAATTTTAAAAGACTTACTATAAAGTTTTCGATGGAGGGTACAATGTGTGAGTTGAAGGGAGTTGGTTCTAATGGATTATCATTATGTTCAGTAGAAAAGATGAATGGTCTACTGAATCATTCAGAGCACTTAGCTGCATTACATTTCTACAGTCTGTACATGGTGGATTCGAGTGGGATAGAGCAGTCACCTATGGCTCCAAAAGTAGAAACACAACCAACATAAGCCATTCGTCAGTTGTTGCTTCAATTCTCTGATGTTTTCAGTATGCGAGCTGCTTTACCACCGCAAAGGAGTTATGATCATCAAATAGTTTTAAAGGATGGGACAGTACCAATTAATCAACGTCCCTATCGTTATCCTTTGGTACAAAAAGATGTTATTGAGAAAATGACTAAGGAGTTGCTGGATTCAGAAGTAGTTCAGCACAGCAAAAGCCCTTTTGCATCACCTATTGTGTTGGTGGAAAAGAAGGACAGTTTGTGGTGAATGTGTATAGACTACCGTAAGTTGAATGAGGCAACGGTTAAGAATAGATTTCCGATTCTACTGATTGAGGAGTTGTTGGATGAGCTGGGAGGAGCCACCATTTTTTCAAAACTGGATTTAAGGTCTGGATATCATCAAGTCAGAATGCACACTGCTGATATTCACAAAATAGCTTTCAGAACTCACCAAGGACACTTTGAGTTTTTGGTAATGCCGTTTGGATTAACTAATTCTCCTGCCACTTTCCAAGCTTTAATGAATGATACTTTTCGACCCTTATTAAGAAGTTGTGTCCTTGTGTTTTTCGATGACATTCAGGTGTATAGTCGTAGTTCGAGGCTCATGTGGAAGTCTTGAAGCAAGTGATGTTGTTATTAAGAGAGCATCAGTTATATGCCAAGGAATCGAAAAGCAGTTTTGGAGGATCTAAAGTGGAATATCTGGGTCATGTTTTTTCAGCAGAGGGTGTTGCGACTGACCCATGAAAGATTGAAGCTGTTCGTTCATGGACAAGACCTTTGACAGTTAAGCAGCTACGTGGTTTTTTGGGTCTTACTGGATATTATCGCAGATTCATTTGTGGATATGAAGTGTTAGCTCGGTCACTAATTGACTTGTTGCGCAAGGAAGGTTTCCATTGGTTTGATTCTGCGGTACAAACTTTTGATAAGTTGAAAATGGCTCTTATATCTGCTCCTGTTTTTAGTTTGCCGGATTTCACAAAACCTATTGTATTGGAGGCTGATGCTTATTCAATGGGCATTGGCGCGGTTTTGATGCAGTAGGCACATCCTTTTGCTTTTATTAGTAAAGCATTGTCACCTTGGCGTCAAACTTTATCGGTTTATGAGAAGGAATTGCTTGCAATTATATTTGCGGTGAGGCATTGCCATCATTACCTGATTACTGGAAGTTTCACCATTCAGACTGATCAAAAGAGTCTGAAACACCTTCTTGAACAAAAAGTGACTACACCATTCCAACATACATGGTTGTCGAAATTGATGGAATATGATTATGAGATTGTATAAGAAAGGTTCTGAAAATTCAGTGGCGGATGATTTGTCAAGAGTTTCAGGGGCTGAGGTGTTTAATATGGTTGTTTATTATTTGCAGCCTTAGTTGTTGGATCGGGTACTGGATTCTTATTCTGCAGATGTTGATATACAACAGTTATTGTCTCAGATGAGTAAAGACTCAGCTTTGCCTTAGGTATCACGTTTCTCATATGATGGTCGATTATTACGTCGTAAAGGCAGGTTGGTGGTTGGGAATGATGGAGTTTTACGAAGGGAAATATTATCCATGTGTCACGATTCATCTTGGGGAGGTCACTCTGGTTTCCATTCTACTTATCAAAGGCTGAGAAGTTTATTCTATTGGAAGGGTCAAACGAAAGAAGTGAGGAGATATGTGAAGGAATGTTCAGTTTATCAGAAAGTAAATATGAAATAGTGGCCACTCCTGGGTTACTAAATCCTTTACCAACACTACAAGGGGTATTCTTCGATATTTCCATGGATTTTATTATTGGGTTGCCCCGATCACATGGTAAATAGGTGATATTTGTAGTTGTGGATCGTCTTACAAAATACGGTCATTTTATGGCATTGGGGCATCAGTATACAGCTTCGCAGGTTGTTGAGGTTATCTTGGAATCGGTTTACAAGTTACATGGTTGCCCAACTACAATTGTATCAGATAGAAATTCTGTTTTCTTGAGTAATTTTTGACAGTCTTTCTTTAGATTGCAAGGAGTACAACATGCTATGTCAACTACTTATCTTCCACAGACTGATGGTCAGACAGAAGCCGTTAATCGGTGTTTGGAGGCATATCTGAGGTGTATGGCAGCAGATCATCTGACTTTGTGGCTGCGTTGGTTGGCATTGGTAGAATGGTGTTACAATACCACTCATCATTCAACTATTGAGATGACTCCATTTCAAGCTCTATATGGATTTTCGCCTCCACTTCATATTTCCTATATTCCGGGTGATTCGAAAGTTGTAGCTGTGGATGATATGTTAAGGGCAAGAGTAGATATGTCGAGGTTGCTGAAGCAACATCTGTTGAGGGCAACCAATAGAATGAAACAATTCACGGATAGAAGAAGATAAGAACGTGTTTTTCAGGTGGGGGACTGTATCTTCCTTAAACTTCATTCATTTCAACAGAAATCCATTAGATCAGCAACTCAGACAAAGCTTAGTCCGAAGTACTATGGTCCTTTCTTGGTGCTGGAAAAGGTGGGGAATGTGGCTTACAGATTGGACTTACCTGCTAGCTCTTTCGTTCATCCAACTTTTCATGTATCTCTTTTGAAGAATGCTCATGGGATAACACATACTATTTCTCCTTTACCATCGGTGGAAGGAGCTGCTTCCTCATTGTTCTTGCCGGAGTCCAGTTTGAAGCAAAAATTGGCCAAGCGTCATAACAGGGCTACTGTGAAGGTGCTGGCGAAATGGGTTAATCGTCCTATATCAGATGCTACTTGGGAGTTTTTGGATGACTTGCAGACGAGGTTTCCTGATTTTAATCTGTGAGGTCCCGGATGTTTAGGGGGAGTTTTGTTATGTGTTGTATTGTTTAGGGGTATAATTGGTTACTTAGGAAGGTTTGGGGTTAAAGTGTAATAAACAAGAGTTGAGCAGTTGGGTCGTTGTAACATAATCCTCCCTGCTTTATAAGGTTGATGCAGAGTATGAATAAGACTACCGAATGAATTGTGCAATCTTCTCTTTTACTCTGTAATTCTTTCTTCTCAAGGTATCTTACCTTGACAGAAGTTGACACCAATACCTCCCTCAGTAGTTTAAGAAGGTGTCTGAGTAGGAAAAAATTAATGTTAGTTAAATTTCAGATGAAGGTTTAGTATATATATTCATCTCTAACATGCTCTTGGGAATTTCATCGATATTGCGAGCTAGTTTATGTAAATGCTTTTGATCCATAGGAAGCTCTTTGTTTAAGAAGTCAAGCGCAAGATCTCTGAGGGATCGTTTTTCTAGATCAAATTCTGCTGTTGTTAGATCGAACAAGCCATCAAGAATAGTGCATGGTATCTGGTTCTCGAGCAATACGAGATCATGTAGCAAATGTTGGAATAAACACGACATGGTAAAAACCGCGTCGTATGGTTCTCGAGGAATCACCCGTGCATTCTTCCGTAACAACTCAACAAGGAAGCAGCCATGTAGCACCAACATTTTAACCAACTCATATGCACTGAACCTTATCGGTTCGCTGTAGTGTTCCCGTACTGCCTCTCCCTCGAGATTTGCTACAGTGGAGGCTAAGTCTGTCAAGCTGACAGTGCTGTAGCGTGAGATTGTTGTTGTTTAAGCTAGTTGTTTACATAATTTTAGTTGCTTTATTTTGTCATTGTTTTTAGACAATTAGTTACGGTAGTGGTAGTTACAAAACTTAAGTGACAGTTATGTTTTTGGTTTGGGTTTTATAATGGTAAAAATCAGAAAACGATGATGTTCAGTTGAGCATCACAAAACCTGTCTATTTGCTGAATTTCTTACCCTTTGATTACTGTTGAATGTGTGATTGTGTGGTTGCTAATCCAAGTGATTGTGAAGAAGATGACTGATCATGAAGGAAGAAACGCAGCAACGAAATCACGAGACTCCATCCCGGTCCAATATCCAATGCTCAGTGAGACGAATTACGACATATGGGATGTCAAGATGAAGATTATCCTGCGATCACTCGGTGTGCGGTCAGTGATTGATGGAGGAGACACGAGCGAAGACAAGGATCAAGGCGCCATGGTAGACATTTCTCAAGTCGTGCCAGACAACGTAATGATGGCAATCGCGGAGAAGGAGACAACAAAGGAAGCTTGGGACGCACTCAGAGAGATGCGGGTTGGCGAAGATCGTGTCAAGAAGTCCCGCGTATAAGTATTGAAACAGAAATTGAACAAGTTACGAATGGAGGATTTAGAGACGATCAATGGATTTTCCATGAAGCTCACTACGTTGGTGGGCGAAATTCGTTCTCTAGGCACGAAGTTTGACGACGGTGAGGTTGTTGAGAAGTTGTTTAGTGCAGTTTTGTACAGATTTCTCCACATCATAGGAACAATTGAGCAATTTGGTGACATTGAGAATATGTTGATTTCAGAGGCGATTGGTCATCTCAGAATTTTCGAGGAAGGTCTTAAAGGCTGAATGCACTTAAAGGGAGGTGGAGATCATTTGCTTCTCACACATGCCGAATGGGAGGCAAGGTGTTCGAAGAACAAATCACATGAAAGTTCAAGTAGTAACAAAAGAGGAGGTTTTCATGGTAGAGGACGTGGGCATGTGCGTGGAAATGGTGGATGTCAAGGTAATGGTGACCGAAAGCCACGCATGTTTGACAAGTCCAACCTTAAGTGTTACAATTGTAATGAGTATGGTCACTTTGCAAAGGAATGCTACTCATCACTTTGTAATGAGTATGAGGAACCGACATTGTTGATGGTCGAAATATGTGTCCTAAATCATGCAATACAATATGAAGATAAAGTGTTGCTACATGATGATAAGGGAGTACCAAATGATACTAGCAACCAAGACAAAGCGTAGTATATAGATACCGGGGTGAGTAATCATATGACGGGGTGCATTGATCAGTTTTCCGAAATTGATACAACCGTTAAAGGGTCCGTCAAATTTGGAAATGGCTCGACTGTGGATATACAAGGGAGAGGTTCGGTTCTACTCGAATACCTCATGGGTGAGCATCGTGTGCTCACTAACGTTTACTATATACCGAAACATCATTAGTCTTGGTCAGTTAGATGATAACAGATGCAAAGTCGAGATTGAAGGTGGAGTAATGTCTATTATAGACCGATCGAAAAGACTACTAGTAAAAGTGGGTAGGTCAGGGAATCAGTTATATATGCTTAACATAGCACAAAGCCACAAACTTAACCTGAGTGTCTCCTAACAAGAAGTAAGGATGAAGCTTGGAGATGGCATGCAAGGTACGGGCATGTGAATTTTCATGCCTTGAAGTTACTAAACCGGAAACAGATGGTTCGTGGCTTACCAAGCATCGAGCATGAGGATCGTATTTATGATAGTTGTTTGGTAGGGAAGAAGCACCGAACTCCTTTCCCGGCAGTGGCACAATTTCGAGCAACTTCACATCTCGAATTGTGGCATGGAGACTTGTGTGGGCCGATCACACCCGTCACGAACGGAGGCAAGATATATTTCCTATTGATAGTCGATGACTACACTAGGTTCATGTGTCTTGTACTTATCCAAAGCAAAGATGAGGCATTGGATTCATTTAAGAAGATTGAAGCCTCAGCCGAAATGGAGAGTAGTAGCAAGTTGAAAGCTTTCCGGACAAATCGTGGGGGTGAATTCACCTCAAACAAGTTCAAGATGTATTGTGAGTTGTTGGGAATTAGGCATTATCTCACGACACCTTATTCACTACAGCAAAACGGGGTTGTTGAAAGATGAAATCAGACGATAGTTGGTATGGCAAGGAGCTTGATGAAGAGTATGGGAGTCCTGAGTGAGTTTTGGAGAGAAGCGGTATCAACGGCCGTGTATCTCCTAAACCGAGCACCAACAAAGAGTGTCATAACATGATACCTTACAAAGCATACTATAATCAAAAGCCATCCGTTCGTCATTTTTAAGTTTTTGGATGTGTAGGTCATGTGAAGGACGTGACACCTTACCTATCGAAGCTTGCCGACCGAAGTAGTCCAATGGTATTTATTGAGTATGAGCCGAATGCAAAAGGTTATCAGATGTTTAATCCAAAGTCAAGACGAGTAGTGGTAACACGTGATGTCGTGTTCGAAGAGGAGAAGAAGTGGGATTGGATCAAACATGTTGGATCGTGAAATCCTGAATGCTGATCTGGTAGTGAATTGAATGCCAGACAAGGTTGGGATGACGCTTCAGCTCCAACTCCGGTGAACCTGCAAGTAGGGGAGCGCAACAGAGGGGGTGCCTCTGGGTCTCTCTCCGATGCTTAAATGAGTACGTGTGTGTATAAAACTCAAAACGTAAAGAACGTATGTAAAGCAAGGGTATTTATAGGGTAAGAGAGATAGAACCGTATATGGCAGCTGAATATCTTAGTGTATATTGTATTGTCGAAGATTCGGATCCTCAGTTACTGCGAGATATTGCAGTTACCAAATCTAATCATTAGTGAATATGTGACCGAGATATGCGGGATATCGTGGCCACTTCCTTATTAACGGTTTTGTGGGACCAGAGGAGAGAGGCAAGGCTCTCTTCGGGGCGAGCACTCCCATGTCGAGCAGTGGAAGGTCGCGACCTGGTAGAGAATGGTGAGCAGTCTGAGAGCCTTTGGCGTCCCTATAGACTTTGGGCTCGATTCTGGATTACTCGATGGTGGGCCAAGTTTGGCTTGTACTTGGGCCAATCCGGTTCGGATGTCATGGGTTTACCCCCTCTATAGTTATTGGGCCTTCGATGCCTTTTCTTACTGGGCTGTCACTATCGATACCCAACATTTGCCCCCGAAGCTTGATTGAAGTTCCTTCAGTTGAGCTTGATTTCCTGATAGGGTTTTAGATAGTGACGTCTCTTGTAATGGTTCAGGACCTTTGAGACACTTCGAGCTCATTTGGCGAGCAGTTTCTTCTCTGTTCAAAGCTGAAAGAATATCCTTCCTTTTATTCCCTTTTGGCGATCACTCGAGGTGACCTAGGCTTATGGAAGTCTATCTTTCTTAGTTAGGCGATCATTACCTACCCGAGACATTTCTGCTAAAGCCTTATTAGTGAGTAGGCGACCATCTTGTCTCCTTAGTGGACTTTTAGCATTTAATAACTGCTCAGTTGTCCAGAAATCGAACAGTCACCTTAGGCACGCCTGTCCTTTACTTTTCCGTAAACCTAGGGTAGTCTGACAGCTGTCTGTACCAGCCAACCGTTTGTCTCTTGGAATTCTGACATTGCTTCGGTTTTCTCCAAAAGGGTGCAATTATTCCTCTGCGTCGCTTCGATTTGCTCGTGGCGGTTACTCCCCTTTTGGTCTATATAAGAAACGTCAGTTTCTGTATTCTGTCTTTTACGCTTATCCACTCTCTTAGATTTTCAGAGCTTCATTGCGAACCTTTCCATTTCCTTTCCCAACCTTCTTCAGCCTTCTTCAAAGCCAACACTCCCAGAAATGCTGATGTCCCCTTCACCATCAGGGATGAGGTCATGCCCCCCTCAGTGGGCAGGACTGCAACCACTCCTATGGTGGTGGACGGGCCTGAGCTGAACACGCCCATCTTCTCTCCGAAAGGTAAACCTTCGCCCTTTTACTGCTCTGCTTTGGAAATATCCTCTGTTTCCTTTGTTTTTTATACCTGCTGTGCTATACTTGAACTGTTCTGAGTAGATGTCAAGCCTAATGAATTGAAGCCAGCGTATTTTAAGACCATGGTGGCGCTTGGTGGCTTTAATGCAGAGGATGCTCTTAGGTATCCTGGCTTAGGTCTGCATTTTCCTCACGACGGAGAGGTTTACGTTTATGCAGCCCAGGTCGATGCTGGGTTGCGTTTTTCTCTCTGTGAGGATTTGCAGACATTGTGCCAGTTTCACGGGATTCATCCCACGCAGCTCGTTCCGAATGCCCTCAGGATGTGGGTCGGTTTCAAGTTCCTGTGCATACGCCAAGAGTGGGAGTATTCACTGGCCTTGTTCCGATGTTTCTTCCGACTGGCAGCAGGGGCGAACCACCTCCACCATTTCCAAGCACGTTGGCCGAAGTTTTCAGAATGGGGAGGTCCTCAAGCATGGAGTTGGAATGCCCATGTCCGTTTGGTTGATGATTTCCGGGCCACCAACTCCAACTATAAGAAGTTCTACTTCTTTTACAAGGGAGGTGTGCCCTGGAAATTGTCGGCTCCGGACAAGGATTTTCCTCCTTCTTTCGAGGAGCTGTCCGGGAGCGATCGGAATGCCATCGACGATCTGTACCGGTTGCATCGGTCATCCCAATTCAAATCCATTCGCTCAGTGGAGGAGACTACTGAGAATATGCTTGAGATGGCGGGCATTCATCAGGCCACGCCAATCTCTGACGATTGGGTAATTTTCTAACCCTTTTCTTGTTTTATCATTTGTAGGAAAGGCCATAGGCAGGAGCCAAAAACTGATAGGTCTCTTTGATGACCAGGGATCGGCAGGGTTATCCTCCGACCAAGCACTGCTGAGCTCTCCTCCTCCCCCCTCTAGGCGTTCGTCCAAGAGGAAGTCCGAGAAGGTGATTCCTTCGGCTAACACTGGTCCGAGGAAGCAATATTTTCATACTCTGCAATTTTTTGGTTTTTGACTTATTGCCTTGTTGTTTTACAGGGAAGTCCTCAGCTGATGCGACCCGGGACCCTCCTTCTCCTAAGAAGGCTAGGAGCGAGGAGCATCCTGAGGTCGACCAGCGTCCTCCTCCTCCCCCTCTTAAGGGTCCTTCTGCCAACAAGGGGAAGGGTACGGATGTGGTGCCCCCTTCTCCTTCTCCTCAGGGTCCTTCTGCTACTAAGGAGAAGGTTCTGACTTTAGCGTCTCCCGCTCCCACTGTGCCCACGGTTCCTCCCCAGGAGTCTGGGACCCAGAAGAAGGGGCATGCTACCTCCAGCTCCTCGAGGGCTCCTTCGGAGGAGTACTGCTCGATGGCGAGCCTGTTCCAGCCTTTTAAGGCAGTGGACTCTAGGAGGCCTTGGGTCCCTTGCGGGGACCTTGCCAAGAAGGGGTACCCCGTTCAGAAGAGCCTCCGGGGTAGCCCGGATATGTGCATGCGGCTCCTTGATGGGATAATTCCCCCAAGGACCGTTCGATCGTCCCCACGGAGCTTCCTCAGATCGAGGGGTTCCTAAGGACCCACTTCGAACGAGTTGCCCTGGTATGATCTAGCCTTTCTTTCTTGTCATTCCTTTTTTGTTTTGATGACCTGACATTTTTCTTCATGTTCTTGTTGTCAGCTCGTTCGGGAAGAAGTGATCCTTGGTCGCGTCTTTGGTGAGCTCGCCGATAAGCACTCTGATCTGTTTGTCGAGCTAGAGCAGTACCGAAGCACGGGGGTCACTCCCGGGCAGATGGGGGCCATCAAGACGACTGCCGATGCGGCTATCACCTTGGTGGATGGCGCGCGGGAGGAGTACTTTAGGAAGGAGCAGCGTCTCCTTGCCGATGTTAAGAAGAGGGAGGCTGACGCCGCCGCCTTCCTTCAAGAAGTTGAGGCCCTCCATCAGTGCTTGGATGAAGGGGAAGCGGTCCGAGCTCGCCTCGAGGCCGAGCTAAAGGATGCCCAGGCTCAGGTGGCCGAGTCGGACGCTCTGCGGGTTGCTGCTGAGGCTCAAAGAGCTGCTGCTGACGCTCAGAGGAAGGTTGTGGAGGAGGAGAGGGATCGGCTAGATGAACAGTTGAGAGCTGTCCCTTCGCCCCAAAGCACAGTCGAGGCTTTCAAGTCCTCTGAAGATTTTGAGGACTGTGCTCTGAAGGTGATGAGGTCGGTGATAGCCGATTTTCTCCAAGTCCTGGTGAACGATGTCCAGGCAGTCGACCCCAACTTTCCCATTGGGGAAGTTGGGTCCTTGAGGAGCTTCCTCCGGAGTCGTACCTCTCAGTCTACCCCTGTTGCTGAAGAGGTTGCCCCCGAGGGCGAGCCAAGCAATATTTCCCCCGAAGGCGAGCAAAGCGTCCCTGCTCCTGAAGGCGAGCAAAGTGCCTCTGCCCCCGAGGATCCTAAAGCCTGAAATCTTCCCCTCCTTTATCGACCATATTTGACTTTTAGATAGCTATTTTTCTTTGTAATTTTTTGTTTTCCTTGTAATTATTTATTTGATTTAAGACTGGGTTTCTTTTATTGAATGCCTTTATATTCATAAGCCTTTTATTCGACTTTGAACATGCTTGGCTATTTATCCAACGTCTTAATCATAATTACTCTTCGACTTCCTCTTGACTTGTAATGTCTTCGACTCTTGAAGTCTTAGACCAAGCATAAGTCGAACTTTCTAAGGATAATACTTCTGATACTTACAAGCATAAACTTCTAAGTTCAAAGAGATATTACCTTCTTTGAAGTTTAGACCTTCGAGGTCATCCTAAGGCTTTGTCATCCATAGTGATCGCCTAAAATTCTTTGTTAGCAGATCCCTTTGTTTGGTTTTGGCGTCTGCTTCTCATCTTGCCTAACTTTATTGCTAGTTCTTTTGGCCTGACTTTGGCGTCAGGGATTTTTTTGTTTTGCCTAGCTTTATTGCTAGGTCTTTTGGCCTGACTTTGGCGTCAGGGCTTTTTGTGCCTGATTCGGTTATCAGGTTTTTGCCTGACTCTTGGCGTCAGGTCTTTTGAGGCCTAACTTTGTTGTTAGGGCTTTTGTGGCCTAGTTTTGTTACTAGGGCCTTTTTGGCCTAGCTTTGTTGCTAGGGCTTTTTGGCCTAACTTTGTTGTTAGGGCTTTTGGCCTGTCTTTGGCGACAGGGCTTTTTGGCCTAGTTTTGTCGCTAGGGCTTTTGGTCTGTCTTTGGCGACAGGGCTTTTTGGCCTAGCTTTGTTGCTAGGGCTTTTTGGCCTGACTTTGGCGTCAGGGCTTTTGGCCTAGCTTTGTTGCTAGGGCTTTTTGGCCTGACTTTGGCGTCAGGGCTTTTGGCCTAGCTTTGTTGCTAGGCCTTTTTGGCCTAACTTTGTTGTTAGGGCTTTTGAGGCCTGACTTTGGCGTCAGGGCTTTTTGGCTTCGGCTTGCTTCGAGTGGATACGCTTTATGAAGGAATGGCTTTCTTTTATTGACATAATCAGTTTGATTACAAGCTATGTATAAAATCTTCTTAAATGCTCAGAATTAAATGGACGGGGTAACCTCTCGCCTTCGGTGGTTTCCAAATAGTAGGATCCTGGTGCGGCGATCTCTACTACTTTGTATGGTCCTTCCCATTTGGCTGAAAGTTTGTTTTTACTGTCCAACCTTGTAAATTTATTCCTTCTCATAACCATCTCCCCCACGAAAAATTGGCGAGCGCTGACTTTTCTGTTGAAATATCGAGCGGTCGCCAAGCGCATCTTTGCCTGTGTCTTTTCCGAGAGCCATCTCTTTTCCTCTGCTAAGTCGAGGTCAGTTCTGCGCTCGATCTCATTTGCCTCTGCGTTAAAGTGTAGGACTCTGTGGGTAGGCACTGCTAATTCAGCTGGTGCTACTGCTTCTGATCCATACACTAAACTGAAAGGCGTTTCTCCTGTGGCCGCCTTAGGCGTTGTTCTGATTGCCCATAATACGTTTTCCAGTTCGTCTGCCCAGTTCCCCTTGAATGCTCGAACCCTTTTCTTGAGTCCTGCTAAGACAACCTTGTTGGCTGCTTCAGCTTGCCCATTCGTTTGAGGGTGATGTACTGAACTGAAGCGATGGTCGATATGATACTCTTCACAGAGCCATTTCAACTCCTTTCCAACGAATTGCGGACCGTTATCGCTGATGAGTATTTTGGGAATACCAAACCTGGAGAATATGTTGACCTGCAGGAACTTGATAACTTGGAATTCCGTTGTCGAAGCTAGAGCTTTCGCCTCTACCCACTTAGTGAAGTAGTCGATTGCCACTATAATGTGAGTACGCTGACCAGTGCTAATGGGAAAAGGACCCAATATATTGATTCCCCATTGAGCGAAGGGCCAGGCACCCGCCATTGGGGATAATAATGTCGATGGTCGACCCGATCGTGGTGCAAACTGCTGGCAAATTTCACACTTCTGTGTTAATTCGGCTGCGTCTTTTCCCAAGGTCGGCCAGTAATATCCCAATCTGAATATTTTCTTGCTTAGCGATCGAGCGCCTTCATGACATGCTGTTGCCCCTTCATGAGCTTCTCGAAGAACCTTTTCTGTTTCGGGCAGAGCAACACATCTCAAGTAAGGTGTCGAATAACCTCTTCTGTAGAGTTCTCCATCGATGATTAGATAACTGGCTGCGAATCTTCTAATCCAAGTGGATTCGCCTTCGTCCTCTGGGAGGATGCCTTCTTTCAAATAATTCTGGAACGGGGTCATCCAGGTGACCTGTTCTTGAATGTTGAAGGCCTCCGCTCTGTTATCAAGGACTGAACATAGGGCCTTTTCCAGAAATTGCACATCCTGGATTGTCGCCCCTCCGAAGGCTAGCTTACTTAAAGAATCTGCCATCTGGTTTTCTTGGCGAAGAATGAATTCAATCGCGAAATTTGGGATTTCTGCGACCAGCTTTTTGGCAATGCCGAGATATTTCTTCATCTTTTCTCCCTTTGCCTCGTATGCGCCATTAACCTGATTGACAATGAGCTCTGAGTCGCTTTTTACTTTAAGCGCAGCTATACCCATTCCTTTTGCTAGTCTGAGTCCAGTGATAAGAGCCTCATATTCTGCTTCGTTATTGGTTGCCGGGAATGTCAAGGCGATCGCGTATTTCAGAGGCTCGCCCTAAGGAGGAATAAGAATTAAACCTGCCCCCGAGCCTTCTTTTGATGAAGACCCATCCGTATAGAGTTCCCAGATTTGATTGTCGTTTGCTGACTGACTTGGCCTGTTTTCTGCCTCCGCTTGACTGTTACTCGTGCTTTCCACTATGAAATCAGCTAGTGCTTGACCTTTGATGGCCGTTTTTGGCGCAAATTTGATCCTGAACTCGCTGAGCTCGATCGCCCACTTGACCATTCTTCCTGAAGAATCTGGCTTCATCAAGAAGTTTTTGAGAGGTTGATTGGTGAGGACCGTGATGTCGTGCGCATGACAGTAAGGTCTCAGCTTCCGAGCAGCAATAACTAGGGCATAGAGATACTTCTCAATCTGGACATATTTTATTTCTGCTGAGTTGAACATTTTGCTAATAAAATACACTGGACTCTGAACATTATTCTCCTCCCTTATTAAGACAGCACTGGCTGCCACATCGCTAATGCCTAAATAAAGGAAAAGCTGCTCGCCTGGAACGAGTTTTGCCAGAGCTGGGAGTTTTTGAATATGCCTTTTCAAGGACTGGAATGCTTCCTCGCAGTCTGGCGTCCACTCGAACTTGCGGTTGGCCCTCAAGGTTTTGAAGAACGGGAGGGACCTGTCGCTTGCTTTGGAGAGGAAGCGGTTAAGAGCAGCTAGTCGGCCGTTCAGGCACTGGACTTCCTTATGGCAGGTTGGCGACTTCATTTCTTCTATGGCCTTTAGCTTTTCCGGGTTTGCTTCAATGCCCCTTTCGCTGACCATAAAACCCAGGAACTTCCCGGACTTGACTCCAAAGGCGCACTTTGCTGGGTTCAGGCGAACGCTGTGTCTCCTCATGCATTCAAAAGCTTCACGGAGGTCGGTGGTATGAGGATTGCCTTTGATGGATTTGACGAGCATATCATCTACGTAGGCCTCCATGTTCCTTCCCAGCATGTCCTGGAACAGTCGGTTCACCATCCGCTGATAAGTTGCCCCGGCATTGATGAGACCAAAGGGCATCACCTTGTAGCATAGAATGTCCCCGTCAGCATAGAAAGCAGTGTGTGCCTCGTCATCTAGATGCATTCTGATTTGGTTGTAGCCTGAATAGGCGTCCATGAAGCTCAGCATCTCATGACCCGAGGTAGCATCGACCAGCTGATCAATTCTCGGAAGGGGATATGAATCTTTGGGGCAAGCCTTGTTTAAGTCGCGGAAGTCGACGCACATCCTCCACTTGCCGTTTGATTTCCTGACCAAAACTGGGTTGGCGACCCAACTCTGGAATCTTACTTCTCTGACGAAGTCAGCTTCAATCAACCTGCCGACTTCCTGCCTGATCGCCAAACGCTTATCAGTCCCGAATGATCTTCTCTTTTGGGCGATCGGCTTGATGGAGGGGTCTATCCTGAGCTCATGAGAGATAATATATGTGCTGATTCCTGGCATGTCGCTCGGTTGCCAGGCGAAGAGCTCTTTGAATTCCTTGAGGAGAGCGGTCATGGCCTCCTTCTGATCCTCTTTCAAGGTGGTCCCAATGCGCACCTTTTTGTCTGGACCATCGATCTCTACCTCCTCCAATTCCTCCATGGGTGCTGGCCGAGCCAAGTCCTCGCGGGGATCGGCCTCTGTCTCGATGGCGAGAGCCTCCCTTTGGTTCTTCCTGCGCAGGCAGTTCACATAACATTGTCGCGAGGAAGGCTGATCTCCGAGCACTTCTCCAATCCCATTGGGAGTGGGGAACTTCATCTTCTGGTGGACAGTGGAGGCCACAACCTTATTTGGGTTGATCGTGGTCCTCCCTATGATGGCGTTGTAGGATGTAGGTGAATCGACCACCAGGAAAGTGACCGACACCTTAATGCTTTTCCACCCCTCGCCAAATATTACTGGCATGGTTATAGCCCCCAGTGGATAAGTTGTTCTTCCCGCAAACCCGATCAGCGGAAAGTCGACCCTCTTCAGGTCGCGTTTGGATTTGCCCATCTTTTCAAAGGCGTCCAGAAACAGGATGTCGGTCGAGCTGCCTCCGTCGACCAGAATCCTTGCAACATCACAGCCGTCAATATCTGCCGTAATGACCAGAGCATCGTTGTGGGGCGTGGTAACGTGTGCCAAATCATCTTCAGAGAATGAGATGACAATGTTCTCTTCAGGTCGGGTCCGCTTCCCCAACTGAACTGCCGTAGAGATCTGAGTGGCGTAGACCTCTCTGGCGCTTGACCTCTCGCCGCCTGCGCCGAATCCTCCTGCAATCAGATTCACTCTCCTCTTGATTCCAGAAGGCTCAGCTTGATCTGTAGGGGCTGGTGAACGATGCCTCCTGGGGGGCGTTCGACTTCGGTCTCGCCCTGCCACAAATTCCTTCAACATTCCCCCCTGAATCAGCCTCTCTATATCTCGCTTCAGAATCTTGCAATCGTCTGTCTTATGGCCCTTGCACTTATGGTATCTGCAATAGCTCTCGACATCCTTGCCCATGGGTAGCCCACCTCGACGAGGCATCGGTGGCCTCGCCAAGGATATCCTCTCCATCTCGACTAGTACCGCTGAGATCTGCCTATTTAAAGGCGTGAAGTACTCAGGGACCTCTGGATGGCGAGGAGCTGGAAGAGACTCGACTTGGGGCTTACTTTATTTTCCTTTCTTCTCCTTCTTTACCTCCTTCTTACCATCGCGTCGGGGTTCATGGGTTACCCTTAGCGAGGCCGTCAGGAGGTTAGCCTCGATGTTTGCGCGTTCAAGGTCTATGAAACCTTTTGCCCTGGACGCCAACTCCTCCAATGTCTCTATCTCCTTCACATGGTAGCTGTTTCGCAGCTTTCTCGAGGCCTTGTTGGCCACATCCAGACCTCTGTAGAATGCTCGAATGATCTCCCCATCCGAGATTCAGCGATCTAATTCTGTGACGTTTTGATGAAAACGCCCGTAGAAGTTGGACAGCGACTCTCCAGGCTGTTGTTTGACCGAGTCAAGAGCGACCACGCTCTTCAGCAACTGGCGCTCGCCCATATATCTCTCCAGGAACTTGTTTCTCAACTCTGCCCAAGTTCCGATTGATCCTGCAGGGAGGACGAAGAACCAGGACGAAGCCCAACCCGAAAGAGTAGATGGAAATAGCAAAGCCAAATGATTGGGATCGTTTGACTTACCCAGAAGGGAGGCCTCATGCTTGTTGACATGTACGGTGGGATCTCCTCCACCGCTATACTCAGGTATGGCCCGAGCAACCACATCCTTCGGGATTTTGATAGCGACGAGCGCGTCGGTAAAAGGATGAGAGGACTGCTCCTTGAAGGGAGCCACGACTGTCGACTGTCTTTCCTGGAGCCTTTTGTTGAGGAGGTTATCCATCTGATCCACAGTGCAGTACATGGGAGAGGCTCCGGGTGGAGGAGGACCGGAAGGATTGGCAGTATATGCGGCTGCTGGCTCCTTGGTGTGTGCTGGAGGTAGGGACTATTGACTTGACGTCATCTCCTGATCCTCCTGTGGCGTAGTGGGACCAGGATCTGCCGCTTCTGAAGGTGAAGACCCTGTGGCAGCAGGGCGGTGGTTTTCCTTAGGAGCATAGGGATTGTTTTCCTGAGGAGCAGGGGCTTGCCGGCGCACCTGTCCTAGGATGTCTTCCAGCAGGGAGACCATCTCAGGGGTTAAATTAATATCCTGCCCCGCAATGTGGACTATCTGCGGTGCAGGGGCTCCGTTTTGATCAGCAGCTGGGGTCGGTCTTGAATCACCGACATGTTCTCGAGCTGTCCGCAGAGGAACAACATTAACTCCTGCTCGGCTGGCAGGTTCTTGTTGAAGCGGTGAAGCGGCGGCGGAATCAGAGCTATCTGAGGATCGCTCCCTAGTCTGATTCCGACGGTTGCTTTGGGATCGAGTTCTCATGGCTGAATTGCTCTTTCCCACAGACGGCGCCAAATGTTGGATCGTGAAATCCTGAATGCTGATCTGGCAGTGAATTGAATGCTAGACAAGGTTGGGATGACGCTTCAGCTCCAACTCCGGTGAACCTGCAAGTAGGGGAGCGCAACAGAGGGGGTGCCTCTGGGTCCCTCTCCGATGCTTAAATGAGTATGTGTGTGTATAAAACTCAAAACGTAAAGAACGTATGTAAAGCAAGGGTATTTATAGGGTAAGAGAGATAGAACCGTATATGGAAGCTGAATATCTTAGTGTATATTGTATTGCCGAAGATTCAGATCGTCATTTACTGCGAGATATTGCAGTTACCAAATCTAATCCTTAGTGAATTTGTGACCGAGATATGCGGGATATCGTGGCCACTTCCTTATTAACGGTTTTGTGGGACCAGAGGAGAGAGGCAAGGCTCTCTTCGGGGCGAGCACTCCCATGTCGAGCAGTGGAAGGTCGCGACCTGGTAGAGAATGGCGAGCAGTTTGAGAGCCTTTGGCGTCCCTATAGACTTTGGGCTTGATTCTGGATTACTCGATGGTGGGCTAAGTTTGGCTTGTACTTGGGCCGATCCGGTTCGGATGTCATGGGTTTACCCCCTCTATAGTTATTGGGCCTTCGAGGCCTTTTCTTACTGGGCTGTCACTATCGATACTCAACAAAACACACCGAAACAGGGATGGGATCCATAAGGAATACTAATCCGACATACTATTTCACATTCAATCTTCCACAACCGATGGAGGAGCAAGTTGAAATGCATGGTCAACCTACTACTCCAGTGGCTAACTCAAATTCAAGGACATCAAAATTAAGTTCACCACAAACTCTAGCCGAAAGTGTTGAAGGAGGAGTAGGAGACGATTCAGCCGAACACTCTCAACTCTCGACATCTGGAGAAAGCTCATTGGAAGGGTCACAGGGTAAGCGTGATATTAGTAGACTCTATTATGACACTTTCCCAATAGAGTTGGAATACTCGGGGCTGTGTTTGCTAAGAGAGGAGGAGCCATCTTCACTCGAAGAGGCTAAGGCATACCCGATGTGGAGAAGAGGAATGGAGGAGGAGATCACTTCCATTCAAGACAACGGAACTTGGAGACTTGTTTCACTACCCGAAAGTCACAAACCAATCGGTCTTAAGTGGGTCTTCAAGTTGAATAAGGACACTCAAGGCAAGGTGGTGAGGCATAAGGCGAGGTTGGTGGCTAAGGGTTGCGTTCAAGTACAAGATGTCGACTTTGATGAAGTGTTCACTCCAGTTGTTCAGATAGAAACAGTTCGGTTGTTGATTGGCATTGTGATACATGGAGGATGGGAAGTACATAATATGGTTGTGAAGTCGGCTTTCCTCAATGGGGTTTTTGAAGAGGAAGTGTATGTCATCCAACCACCGGATTTTGAGATGAAAGGAGAAGAGCACAAGGTGTTAAGGTTGGTGAAAGCATTGTACGGTTTGCAACAAGCACCTCGAGCTTGGAACTCGAAGCTAGACAAGTCAATGAGGACACTTTGTTTTGATAGATGCATCTTATAGCATGCCGTTTATATGAGGAGATAAGGTAAAGATAACTTACTTGTTGGTGTCTATGTGGATGACTTGATTATCACGGGAGAGTGTGTTCATGATATAGACGTTTTCAAGACACAAATGAAGACATTATTTATCATGAGTGACCTTGGGTTACTAAGTTACTCTACCTTGGGATTGAAGTTTGTCAAGATTCTCAAAGGATTACACTCAATCAATCGGTGTATGCAAGAAAAATCTTAGACAAATGCGGGATGAAGGATTGTAATCCGTCACAAGTTTTGATGGAGCCACGGTTGAAGTTAAGCAAAGAAATAAAAAAAATCCACTCGTAGATACAACTATGTACCGAAGTATTGTGGGAACCTTGAGGTATATGCTGCATACTCGGCCAGATTTGGCATTCTCCGTTGGCATGGTAAGTAGATACATGGAGAGGCCTACAACCGAGCACATGGCCGCAGTGAAACACATATTACGGTATGTGAAGGGTACATTGAATTTCAGTTGTGTCTATGAGAAGAAGGAGGGAAGTTTAGAGCTGGTTGGGTACTTCGATAGTGACCTAGCCGGCGATACCGATGATCAGAAAAGTACCACATGTCTAATATTCTTCCTTGGGCCGAATCCTATAAGTTGTAATTCACAAAAACAGAAGGTTGTTGCTTTGTCATCGTGTGAAGCAGAGTATATGGCAGCTTGTGTAGCGCCGTGCTAAGGAGTGTGGTTGGCTCGGATACTAGCAGATATGATGCAGTCCAGAATGAAGAAAGTGCTCCTAAAGATTGATAACCAGTCTGTAATTGCGTTGAGTAAGAATTTGGTTAATCATGATAGGAGTAAGCACATTGACATTAGGTTTCACTATATTAGAGACTGTGTGTAATCAGGAATGATTGAAATTCAACACGTTTGCACAGAAGAACAACGTGTTGATATACTGACAAAGTCACTAGCGAGGTTGAAGTTCTTGGAGATGCGAGAGAAAACTGGTGCACGGATCGTGTAGCACAACAATCTTAAGGAGGAGATTGTTGTTGTTTAAGTTTACATAAATTTAGTTGCTTTATTTTGTAATCCTTTTTAGACAATTAGTTACGGTAGTGGTAATTATAAAACTTTGACAGTTATGTTTTTGGTTTGCGTTTTATAATGGTAAAAATCAGAAAACGATGATGTTCAGTTGAGCATCACTAAACCTGTCTATTTGCTGAATTTCTTATGCTTTGATTGTTGTTGAATGTGTGATTGTGTGGTTGCTTATCCAAGTGATTGCGGTAAGTGATCCAATAGAGATGAGTCCTTTGAGGTACCTGAGTTTGATGATTTCGCTTCGGTTGAGACAGATTTTTGCGTGGTGAAGGGGACCGATCGAGAAAGCGGTTGGTGTGTAGGCTGCCTTGTTGTGTATCGACAGTACGGATGGTGTTGTAAAGATTCAGCTCCTCGGCGACATGCGAAAATCGTGAGACGAAATCGATGTCTCTAATGAAGATGCCACTTTTTCCACATTTACTGTAGAGCAATAATCTCTTCTCCAGGTTCCTCTTTGCTTTCCATTTAGAGAAATCTGTAGTAATCACACTTCAAGTAGTTTTATGCTATAACCTATATGTATATACATACATTAGATATAAAAGTACAAAAACAAATACATGTTAACAAATGTAACTAGGTATCTGGATTTTACTAAGGTAATTCATTGTATTCAAAACTGATTGTTACAAGACTATTTATACAAAGTATATCTACATAACTAATTATGACACTAATGTGAAATGTGGACATTAGTGTGTAGATTGTTGACAAATGTAAATGTAAATGTCAACAATCCTATTCACTCTTTTTGACAAATGTATTACTCTCCTTTTTTGACTTCTTGTTCTAAAACTCCCCCTCAATTGAATAATGGGATCTCCAATATTTAACTTGCACAATACATCTTTGAAGGTTCTTTCACTCACGACCTTTGTTAGAATATCCGCCAGTTGATCTTCAGAGCGTACAAAGGACGATTCGCCAGTTGGAGAATCCTATTCTCCAAGTTCTTTTTGAAAAAAGTGACGATCCACTTCAACGTGCTTTGTTCGGTCATGTTGCACTGCATTCTCAGAAATACTAATGGTCGCACGATTATCGCACATCAGTTGACATACTTCTTACACTATGACCCCAATTTCTGTTAGCAGATTCCGTAACCATAACACTTCTGTCAAGCCTCGAGCTATTTCTCTGAACTCTGCTTCAGCACTTGAAAGTGCTACAACCTTCTGTTTTTTACTTTTCCATGCAACTAAGTTCCCTCCAACTAGAGCAAAATATCATGAAATTGATCTTCTATCCATCAGACTTCCTACCCAGTGTGCATCTTTGTATGCTTCTATTTGTAGGTGGCCATTCTTCTGAAACAGGACCCCACTGCTGGCTGACTTCTTTAAATATCGAACAACTCTCATGGCAGCATCTACGTGATCTGCTTGTGGTTTATGCATAAACGACTTAAAACCCCCACTGTATATGAAATGTCTGGTCACGTGTGAGAGAGATAAATCAATTTTCCCACCAGATACTGGTATCGTATACAGTCTGCCGACTCAGCTCCCTCTACTATCTTCAACCCATGATTCATCATAATGGGTGTATCTGACAATCAAGTAGCCGAGTCTCTACTAACAAATCTAGAACGTACTTTCTCTGAGAAATAAAGATACCTGTCTTGGAGCGCAGTACCTCTATCCCAAGAAAGTATTTAAGTTCACATAGATCATTCATTTCAAATTCTTGAAATAAACTTCTCCTGAGATTGGCTATTTCTTCATGATCATCTCCTGTAATAATCATACTTCTTCTCCATTGTTGCAACCTTTACTCTTCAACGCAAGGGTGGGTAAGCATACCTCTTTTTTCATACGCAATCACTGTAATAACGAAACCCTGAAGAGTAAGAACATAATGAATAAACATGGTACCTAGTCGGAACGAAGATGCTCCTTTTTCATTCCAGAAGAAGATATGGACGAGGAAGAGATACCTGGTCGGTCGAGGGCGAGGCTGACTCTGTTCAGGAAGAAATACGAACGAGGAAGAAATACCTGATCGGCCGATGGTGAGGTTGACTGAAGGCCGACAGCGAGTCTGACTATGGAGACAATATACTACTTAATAAATTATATATACTACTTAAGTATTTGTACAAAAGAGACAATATACATAATCACCGGGAGCTTGTGTGATTCCGTTGGCAATGGAGGACAAGAGAAATATCTATAATGAATTTCCATATCCATTTAGTTTACTCAAGTACCTGTGTTCTATTGGATCAAAAAAAAAAAAGTACCTGCGTTCTAGAGCTTGTTCTGCAGAGATTCATGATTTTGGATCATAAGTGAACATCTTAGATAATAGATCTAGAGTATCAATAAGAAAAACATATATCGTTTTAGTTCTTCAATAATTAGAGAGACAAAAAAGTGTATACCTGTGCAAGATCTAATTTTTATGGCAAACAACAAGACCTTTAAGCGTCATCTGAATATATGATTTCACAAAACACATAAACAGAAACAGAAGGAAATACCGTATGCGACGAGATATCTCCAAGAGCATGGGCAAAATCGAAGTTTTCTTCTTGGTTGCGCTAACCCTAACAAAGAACAATGGAAGAAAGCAAATGTTTTTCTAAATGAAAGTAAAATTGCGGCTGATTTACTAAGTGGCTGAGTAGTGAGCTAGGCTAAAGAAAAGTATTAAAATTAAAGAAAGTTCCCTAAGTTTTTTATATTTCACGTTTGGTCCTTATTTCTTAAAATAATATGAATATAGTATATAAATTATTAAATTGTTTTCGTGTTTTCGTGTTTTGAGACCTAGACACTAACACGACACGAAAAAACAATCGTGTTATCGTGTTATCATACCATCAAAGGCAAACACGATTTTTTCGTGCGTGTTTATATCGAGTCGTGAGTGAAATTGCTAGCCCTAACGAACATAATATTTCATCAGTAAAAATATTTATGCCGACAGATTTTTACCGACATAATTAAAATTCTGTCGCTAAAGAGTGGACTTTCAGTATTGAGTACTCTGACAGGTTGCTCAACATTGCAAGCCGAGTCAGACTACTTGGATCGTCCAGGCCAGAATCAAGGATCATTGAAAAAAAGTCATTGTTACGTTGCCTGAGAAGTGTGAGAAAGGAAAGCAAAGAAGTTAGGAAAGAACAAATTTTATAATATTTGTAATATTTACTTATCATATTTTGGTCTTACCATATCTAGGAGTGTAAGAGCCTATAATACCTTGTAATAAAAAAAAAAAAATGAAATACACACAGAAAATTCATAATTCTCTTGTGAGTTTCAATATAGAAGACATGATATTAGAGCAGTTATGGTCTAGAATGACTGCTTACTGCATCATCATGTACCTTTTCTCATTAATCGGGACTAGGTACCCCTCCCAGCCAAACCAACTGAAGGCTCCTCAGAAAACCAGTCATCACTGGAGTAATCACCATGTCATCCACACAGGAGACAAACAAATTTGTAACCATGGAAGGGTCAGAGGATCTGGCCAGAACTCTGCTCAACCTACTCAAAACTGGTTTGGGAAATTCATCCACGTCAAATACAAATCAGTCCAACCAAAGAACATTAGAAATAATGACAGCAATGGTAAAATTAAACGAGTCGAATTACCCTCTATGGGCAATTATTATGAAGGCAACGATCGGAGAGCGACAATGGCTCAACCATATCACAGGAGTGCCACCACCACCATCCCCAACTGAACCAACATACCCGGAGTGGGAGGAACGTGACTTATGCGTTTTGTCTTGGATCATTTAGAACATCGAACCAAACCTGATAGGTAATATTGCAGCCTATCCTTCGACCAGAGTACTATGGAAGGCACTGGAGGTAACTAACGGCACATAAGGAGATGTCTTACAAACATACGACCTGCACGTTAAGGCCATCGAACTAAGGCAGACGGGGATTCCCTTAGAACGTTATTTCAATACTTTGCAGAGAATCTGGTAAGCAATAGACATACAACATCTTAAATCCATGAAATGTGAATCAGACATTGCCGTTTATAATAAAGAGCGACAGGAAACCCGTTTGTTTCAATTTTTGGGAGGATTGAACAAGAAGTACGAGACAGTCAGACATGACATTATCAAGGAGGAGCTGCTATCATCAGTCGAGATGGCATACACACAGGTATGACGGGAGGCTGCCCGAGCCGGCATCCTCAATCAATCGACCATCGAAGATACACCGATCAAGACTGGTCTCAGTGCGAAAATAAAAACCACTACCTCAAATATAAGCGAAGCACACACAACAAGGGGAAGAGGTAAATACCGATTGGAGTATGCCAAGAAACGGTTCGGGGAACCATCCTAAGAGGATCAAGCCAAGAAACTGGAGGTGAAGAGCAAGCTTTGGTGCTCTCACTGCAGAATGAGCCGTCCCACGAAGGAGACGGGCTTCAGACTCGTCGGATACCCGTACTGGTGGGAGGACAGACACAAGAAAACCATCGGAATAGGAAAATCGGTCACCGCTGCGGGCAACCAAGTGGCCGCCATCGACAACGGGGGCAGCAACTCTCGAATTGGAGGAGAAGAAGAAAACCCTAGAACAGAAGCAAGGAGAAGCTTCTTAGCTGCGTGGGAGAAAATGAAGGGTCTAACTGAACTCAATAAAGGTGAAAAAACCCTATTCACCTCAAAATTACCAAATTGACCAAGAGTATGTACTGTACATGAGTTTAATCCAGATAAATGTTTCGAGTGGATCTTCGATTGTGGAGCAACGTACACAATGACACATGACAGTCGGGACATAATAGCATGGTCAACTCCGAAAAAGGAAAAAATTCAGACAACAAATGGGAGGATTAAACCTGTAATGGGTGCCGACACAATCACAATCTCTCCAAATTTGAAAGTGTTCAATTGTCTCTATGTGCCATCACTATCGTGCAAATTATTATCGATTAGTCACGTCACCAGAGAATTAAATTGTACAGTACTAATATACCCAAATTGCTGCATTTTACAGGATATCCAGACGAAAGAGATAATTGAACGTGGAACTGAACGAGATGGATTGTACTATATGGATGACGGGTCTCAACAGGGGACCGTGCTGCTGGCTAACGGGACGGTGGATAGACAATTCTGGTTGTGGCATCGCCGGTTAGGACATCCATCTTCTACCTATCTTAGTATTTTATTTCCAAATTTAAAAAATAAAAATTGTTATCCATTTGAAACATGCATATATGCCAAGAGTCATAGGACTACTTTTTCAGCGAATAATACTCGTGTTAGTTCAGCTTTTGAATAGTTCATTCAGACGTATGGGGTCCTGCTCCAAACTCAATAAATAGTCATTTTCGATATTTTGTATTATTTATTGATGACTATTCTATGATGACTTGGGTATATTTCCTGAAATTAAATATGAAGTTCCAGAAAAGTTTATATCTTTCTATAGCCTTGTCCAAACCCAATACCAAAAATAAATTTGAATCTTTCGTTCAGACAATGGGTGAGAATACGTAAATCAGACACTTGGCCAATTCTTTAAAAAGGAAGGTCTCGTTCACCAAACTACCTGTCCTAATTCTCCACAACAAAATAGAGTTGTTGAAAGAAAAAATCGTATCCTCCTAGAAATCACTCGAGCACTCATGCTTGAATCTCATGTTCCCCACATTTTGGTCGGAAGCTGTTGCCACAGCTACGTACCTTATTAATCGATTACCTACAAAAATCCTTGATTTTCGCACTCCAGTCCAAATACTCTTTCAACAAACCAAAACCTCTCATGTTTCCACTCCCACACCATAGATTTTTGGCTGCTCGATATTTGTTCACATTCTAAAGTCCGACAGAACTAAATTCGAACCTTGTGCTATCAAATGTGTCTTCGTCGGGTATGGTCCAAATCAAAATATGTTACAATCCAGTTACACGACGTCTATATACTACATTGGATTTCAATTTTATTGAAACTGAATACTATTGCACACCTCACTTTACGGCCAGGGGGAGAACAATACTTGTGACCGCTTAAGTTGGGTGAACATACCTGACCAGAATTTGTCAAACGCCGACCCAAAAGAGCCAGATATCAGCTCCGTGGATGTAACCTCTAAAGCATAAATATGATCCATCGAACCCGGAAAAACGACCCAAGAGTCCCTGACATCTGGAGATCCTTAGGTATGTACCCCTTCCGGTATGATAGAACATCAAATTTCTTGTTTAGAAACGGACGGTGCAGAAAGACCCGAAGAAGTAGCAGGAGAACATGAGAGCTCTGAGAGGTATATACTACCTCCACGATCAACTAGGGGAATACCTCCCAAGAGGTATTCGTCGGACCACAAACCAAGCAGACCGCGATATCCTGTTGATGACGATGATAGGGGAGCTTATCTGCTACAGCCAGAGCTTTTATGGTCGCACTCTACAATGAGTACACTCCCAAAAGACTCGATGAAGCTAAGGGTAACCATAAATGGAGTCAATCAATACAAATTGAGATGGATGCACTCATGAAGAACAAAACGTGGGAAAAGTCTCGACTACCCGTAGGAAAAAACCCAGTTGGGTGCAGGTGGGTGTTTACAATCAAGCACAAAGCAGATGGTACAGTAAAAAGATATAAAGTACAGCTAGTTGCTAAAGGGTACACCCATACATACAAAATTAATTACTCTGAGACGTTCTCACCCGTGGCTAAGATTGACACAATTAGAGTTCTCTTCTCAATAGCGGCAAACCAAGATTGACCCCTTCACCAGTTTGATGTGAAGAATGCATTCTTACATGGATACCTCAAGGAAGAAGTTTATATGGTAGCACCACCAGGCTTTGAGTTCGAGTTTCCGCCGAATGAAGTTTACAGGTTGAAGAAGGCATTATACGGTCTCAAACAGTCACCCAAAGCCTGGTTTGAGAGGTTATCTATTGCCATGAGCAAGTACGGATACAAACAGAGCAATGTCGCCCATAAATATTCCTCAAGCGCAATGATGAGTTGATTACATGTTTAATTATTTACGTAGACGACATGATAATTACGGGAATCGAAAAAAAAAAAGAAATTAGTAAACTCCGAAGGAACCTGTTTACTGAGTTCGAGATGAAGGATCTGGGAAATCTCAAGTATTTCATAGGAATTGAGGTGTTGAGGTCAAGCAAAGGAATCTATATTTCTAATAGGAAGTATATTCTTGATCTTCTAGGTGAGGTGGGACTTATAAATTGTAAACCGACTGAGACGTGTATGGTCCCAAATCACGGTTTGAGGATAATCGAAGGATCTAGCCTAACGAATCGTGAGAGATATCAACGACTTGTTGGAAATTTGATTTACTTGTTGCATATAAGGCCTGCCATTGCATACTCAGTTGAAGTAGTAAGTCGGTTCATGCATAGTCCTCAGGAAGATCATGTGGAGGTTGCGTTACAAATTGTCAGATACTTCAAAGGTGCACCCGGAAGAGGAATTTTATTCATGTAGAATGGACATCTCGATGTTCAAGAATATATAGACGCTGATTGGGCTGGTAATCCAACAGACAGGAGGTCCACCTCAGATATTTTACTCTAGTTGGTGGGAATGTGGTAACTTGGAGAAGCAAGAAGCAGAAAGTGGTAGCACTCTCTAGTGCAGAGGACGAATTTCGAGGAATAGGTAAGGTATTAATCGAGATCCTATGGCTAAGAAAACTCATGACAGAGTTGGGATTCCCATTCGTAAGATCAGAAGACCAACTAGCAGATATTTTGACCAAAGCAGTTACTGGAAAAGTATTACAAGGAGTCCTTGGCAAGTTAGGTATTGTGGATCCCACTACCCAACTTGAAGGGGAGTGTGAGAAAGGAAAGTAAAGAAGTTAGGAAAGAACAAATTTTGTAATATTTACTTACCATATTTTGGTCTTACCATATCTAGGAGTGTAAGAGCCTATAATACCTTGTAATCAGATAAATATGAAATACACAGAAAATTCATGGATCTGACAAGAACAAGAAGGAAACTTGTTCTTTTCAGCATCGAGTAGAATTGGAAGTTCTAAGGGTAAATACTCTCTGTGTCGTCACTGTGGGAAAAACAAGGTCATCCTCCTTTCAAATGTTGGAGGAGACCTGATGCAAGATGTAGCAAATGCAATCAACAGGGCCATGAAGCTGTGATTTGCAGAAGCAAAGCTCCACCACAAGAAGGAGAAGCCCAAGTTGCCGATCGAGAAGAAGAAGGAAAAAAAATTAAATCTTTGTTGCTACCTACTTCACCAGCCGTGATTCAAGTGAAAGCTGGTTAATCGATAGTGGTTGCACAAACCACATGATGAACGATAAGGAGTTATTCAAATAGATAAGGAGCACCGAAACGAAAAAAGTCAGAATCAGAAATGGTGAGTACATTGTCGTTAAAGATAAGGAACCATACTTATTGTAAGTTGTTATGGAACAAAACTAATCACTGATGTTCTCTATGTGCTGAATATTGATCAAAATCTGTTTAGTGTTGGTCAATTAATAGAGAAAGGTTTCAAGGTGATTTTCGAAAACAAAGTGTATGTGATAAATGGTCCAGCATGCCAAGAATTGTTCACAGTCAAGATGAAGGGAAAAAGTTTTTCACTCAATCCAATGAAGGAAGAACAATCTGCTTTCACAATCAAAGAAAGCATCACAGAATGCTGGCATAAAAGGCTCGGGCATTATCATCATCAGGGGCTGCTGCAAATGAAAGTCAAGATGATGGTAAAGAACCTTCCTGAACTTGATGATCGTACGTCAAGCTGCGAATCCTGTCAGTATGGGAAGCAAAGCAGGAAACCCTTTCCTACAATAGATTGGAGAGCTTCAAAGAAGCTGCTACTAATCCACGCGGATATTGCAGGACCACATCGAATGCCCTATTTGAAAGCAACAAGGCCTGATATCTTGAATATTGTAAGTATTCTTTCTCGGTTTATGCATTGTAAGGGCAGCAGAAAGGGTGATTAGATATGTCAAAGGCATAGTCGATTTTGGAATCAAATTAATGAAGAATGAAGAGTTCAAGCTAACTGATTTTTCTGAAAATGATTGGGGTGACTCCATTGATGATATGAAAAATATCTCAGGATACTGTTTTAGCCTTAGATAAGGTGTTTTCTCATGGAGCTCCAAAAAGTAGGAAACTACAACCCACTCAACAGTCGAAGCAAAGTTGTTGCTGCTACGACAGCTGTTAACCAAGCCTTGGGGCTGAGAAAGAGTCTAATCGATCTTAATTTAGAACAAATGGGAAGTACATATATTTGAGTTGACAATCAAGCTGTTCTTTCTGAGAGAAGTACAAAAAAATGGAGTTGTGGTTCTTCTCTATTGCAAAACGAAAGAACAAGTAGTTGATAGCTTCACCAAGGCTCTACCAATCAGTAAGTTCGAATTTTTTAGAAAGACGCTTGGAATGTGCAACATCTAAACAAGGAGGAGTGTTGAATAATTGTTTAAGAGGTGCACTCGACCTAATTTGAATCACTAAATTTCTGTCATTGTTACCACGTAATGTACCTAATTTGAAGAACTAAAATGTTGTTATAATTAACGACGACAAATTTTTTAGATCATAGTAGATCATCAATACAAGAATATTGATTTACTGACGCGAATCAAATGTGTGGTCACTAAATATTATCACTACATAAGATATTATGTGTCGACATTTAATGTCGTGGTTATATAACTGATTTAGTGTCAAATAATTTGTCACAACTAAAACGCATATTTTGTGTGGATTTTTTTCGTCGTAGAATAAGTCAAGTTGAAAAAAATTCAGTGTCAAACCATTGTCGACAGTAATACAGATCATCAGTAATAAACAATAACTTTACTGTAAAAACATATGTTAGTTGTTGTAAATTATATATAAACAATTTTGGTTTCTAGCTGTCACAGTTATCAATTTCCCGTCATTTAAATTTATATTAATTCAACTATTTTATCTTAATTAATAATTAATTAAATAAATTATACTATATTATATTATATTATATTATATTTTAAATTATTAACTAATTATATTTAAATTTTTTATTATTCTTAATTTTTAAAATTAATTAATACAAATTATATGTACTATATACTATACATATATAAAAAGGGACAAATATGTCATTTTATCACGTTTCATTCCCTATACAATTAGACCAAAGAAACAACATAATTCCTTATTACATTTCATTCCACGAAAACAACAACTTCATATTTTTATCTCGTATTTCTTATTCTTTGTTCCTATATCCTATTATGTATTTTTTTATTCCGAATTCCGTGAAATAAACGCCCCATCAATCTCGATTTTCGCCACTGCTGCAATCAAGTCCTCCACGTTGATGCCAACTCTCGTGACAAGGCCATTGAGGTAATGGATCTTGATGTTGTGGGTGTGTTTCTGGAGGCTTTCGTTGTGGTGCAGGGGTCCTATAGAGAATGTTGTAGGTGTGTAAGCTTGTTCGTTGTGTCTGGACAGAATTCTGGGTACGGTGAAGAGGCAGTGTTTTGGAGACATTCGGGAAGAATGGGACCAGGAAGAATTGATCTTCATTGAAGATGCTACCTGTGCAGCATCGATTATGCAATTCTCCATCGTGCAGCTTCTCTCTTTGTCGGAGTTGTGGCTACTTCTGCATTCCAACTTGATGAATGAATGATTAGTTAAATAGAAGGGAAGAGTTCGTTAGTCTTTCCTCCCCCTATTACAACCTCTACCTACCGTCCCTCGTTTGTCCTTATCGATTTTTTGTTTATTTTAGTAGAAACTCATCACTTTACCCTATGATATTAATGTCTACGTAAGTATTATCAGAACCGGACCGGCCCTCGAACCAGTGAGAGGACCGGACGGTTCACCATGTAAAAAAAATAAAAAAATCTCTATATATTAATTTGGTTAAATTACATACAATGTTAACAAATAATCTTTTTGTTGTATCTTCTCACTCCTAATGTTAAATTAACATTTTCTAATTGGTCTATGACAATCATAAATTTCTCATTCTTATGTGGCATGTCATGTAAATCATTTTAAAATCCTTCAAAGTCTCTCATTCATTCTCAAGATAAGTTACAAAACTCATATATTTTCTCTTTCATTCATAAATTATGATTTTTGATTAAATATATTTTATGGAGTGAAATTTATATAATAATAAATACATAATATTATATTTTATGAATATCAAGTATGCACATATTAAAATTTACTTTTACAAATTAAAATATAGATTAATTAAGGATCATTTCATATATCACATAATACTTTTATTAAAAAATGCATAAGTCACATATAAACATCACCTACTACATTACAATAATATCACAATAAATTTTAACAATATCAAAAAATTAAGAATTATATATTTATCACCTAAATATAATTTACAGTTAACAAATAAATATAATATAATATGTATATTAAAACACTAGAGATTGTTACTATTGCTAGAAAAATACTAATATTTTTATATGTACATTGATAGAAGTAATAAATCATAGAAAATAAGTCAAAAGTATTATATAGACATTATCATATTTTTTACATTTTTGTGAAAAATATGTTTTATATGTTTATAACCCAACCTATTTTTGAATTATTAAAACATTATTTATATAATAAAAATATAATATATTATTATTACTACTAAAATAAATAAAAAATTACTAATGATTTTAATAGTCTTTTGTAAACATATGCACTTTTTAATATTAATTTTAATTATTGACTCATGCACTTCTAAATGATTTTATAAATAAATGCACTTAATATAATATATAATTTGTGTATTTCATAATATAATTTATAATAACTTATCTATATAATTAATTATTTCATGCATTTTTAAGTTTTAATATTTATATTACAAACAATTCAAACTTACAACAATGAACTTTTTGAAACATTATAACAGTAAACTTATTATTTTATTTTTTGAAATTATTTTACACTATATTCATTTAAAAATAATTTAAATATGTTATATTATGTACCATAAAAAAATAACTTATAAATATAAGAAATAAAAATATTAAGAAATAAAACATCTTATACGAGGAGACAAAGTTTTAGTTGGTTCAAACTTTTTTCCCGACCGATTGTCCTGCATTGTTTCCGAATTACAGCGGCGGCCTTTCGGCTCCGGCGATACAGCTTCTCAGTGCTGCTCGAGTTAGATCCGGATTTCGCGGTCGTATAGGTCAACGATGAGTCTTTTACCTTTTCTCTTCATGTCCTTCCTCTGCAGCTTCGTTTCACCTCCCAGTTCCATAACTTCCATTTTCGATCGATTCAAGGCTCCTGTACGTGAAGCTAGGTTGAGCACCTCTGCAGCTTCGTTTCACCTCCCAGTTCCAGAGCTTCCATTTTCGATTCAAGGCTCCTGTAGGTGAAGCTAGGTTGAGCAGTAAATGGTTTTGTTTGCGTGGAGATGCCAGAAAATGCTTAAGTAGGAGACCATGAAATTTCCACATCACTACATTAAGCTAAGTTGGTAATTTGTTAAACAAAGGGTGTATTGTTGCGGCAGTGGACACTCAGATCGCTCAATCGGGTTCCAGAAGTAATCGATTTTGAAATCACCCCAAAAAAAATTAAAACAAAAAAAAAAAAAAAATAGGAAACCGACCGGTTCACACCGGTTCAATTGAATTCACTATGCATTTCTGTCTTTTAATTGAATCAAACCGAACAAAGGTCCTATGCTCTATGTAACAAAAAGTAAGTATAATAAAAAAAAATTAGAAAAAAAAATAAAAAAATATTTTAAAATATGAACATTCGCGCTACCCAAAGTACGAGTTGAATAACAACTCTTTACCTCAAGTGGCGTTTTATGTTGTATTTTTTTTTAACGATGCGATGTTTAATAAAAATTAAATTATGTATAACTTAGAGTAAGTGAATATTTTAAGTGTGATTCAATTGATGCAAAAAAATATTAAATTTGGACTTACGGATTGAACATATATACGTTTTGCCTTAAGTTGAGATATTAAAATTTAACTAAAAAAAATTTAACTCAGGCCCCATAAGTCCAAAGTCAATACGGTTAACTACATTTATAGAAAAATTTTATTATCTACTTACTATAATATTTTTAGATGGTTTCATTAGATATATATTAATTTTTTTAACCTAACACGATTTATCTTATAATTTGATCGAAATGATAAAATGAATTAAGTAAAAAAATTTAATTATATACTTATTAAAAAAAATACACTACGTAGATAATTTAATTACGACTTAAATCATGCTAAATAGATTTCAAGTTTTGACTTTTAGACTAAAAATATATACACGCCGATATAAAATAAAATAAAATGTTGCCGATAGCGCATGTTGTTGTAGCTGTGGCTACTTCTGCATTCCAACTTGATGAGATTAGTTCATGGTTATCATAACTGGACCGGAACAGCGGTCCGACCGGAAACCGGATCACTGTTCGGTTTGATTCAGTTAAAAGACCGTTTTACAAATGAACAGTGTTTAAACCGGGTTGAACTGAGCGTTTTATGGAAAACCAGGTGGTTTTCACTTTTAAGGCTGATTTTTTTTTACAGAACAAATATTTTTTCGGTTTAAACCGATTGGTGTTGTTTTGGACAAACCAATTGGTTTTATGCCGTGTTAAACCAGTTGACTTCACTTCACTTTAGCTTAACGGCTGATTGAAACATATTGTTAGAAAACTTCACTTCACTTTCACCGTGAAACTACAACTACAAGTCCTTGTTAGAAAACACAAAATAGGAAAGGACCAATAAAATAGTCGGACTCGCTGTTAGGCTAAACAAATGGGAATTTGAAAATCCCTGAAATGGAACTAGCTGATTGTGAGAGAAGACCAAAGCAAGTACTACTTAGCGTCGTTTTTCTCCCTCGCTCTGAAATTGCAGCATTCAGTTGAGCAGCAAAGTCCTTGCTCTGCACCTTTTCAAGGTATCAACGGAGATCGTTTGTTCCATCGATCAACAGTACTTCACCGAAGTCTATGCTCTTCTGAAATCTCCTGCTCTGCTCCAAGTTCAGGCATGTCTCTCTCTCTCTGAAGTTTCAGAAAATTGATGGTCAGTTCTTCGAAGATAGGGTTGGTTGAGTAACCTAAGATCAATTTACACAAGTTTCAGTCGTGCATCAGGTTTGGAATTGGGTCATTGGTCTACTTCCTGGAATTGTTTTCATGTCATTACACTTACGAAATGCTGTTGTGCTTGTATTGGTTTTTTTCCCTTGAAACATTGAACCGCACGTTGGACCGTCCAAACCGGGATCGGCCCCCTCGCCGGTGCAAGGGCCGGTTCGGTTTTGATAACTATGGATTGGTTAAATAGCATGGAAGAACAGGTCGTCAGTCTTTACTCCCATGTCCCCTCTCATTACTTACAAGTTACAACCTCTACCAACCGCCCCTCATTTGTCCTTTTCATTATAGTTTTTGATTTTTTTTTTTTAAAATATCTTAAAATAAATATTGAAATATCTTCGATTTTAAAATAAATATGAATGTACACTTAACCGTGAACACTAAAAAAGAGTACTCATAAATGTTATTTGCGAGTACGCTAAAAAAGCATTACCCGCGAATGTCGTTCGCGTGTATCACTATCACCATTAAATTAGGCTTGTTCATGAACAAATTCGACTCTGAACCGGTTATAAACTGAACTGATTTAAATAAAACTAGTATTTTTCTCACTAAAAGAGCTGGTCTGTTTCACCGGAAAAAAACTGGTATGGTTCGAACCGAATCAGAAGCGGTTCGAACTATTCTGGTCTGTTTTTATTTTTTTAACAATTTTGATTTGCTTCTGTTTCGGTTCAAACTGGAACAGATCCTATTCAACATGAAAAACAGATAGGCAGAATGGGAGTCCAACATGAAAAACAGACAGCAACATGAAGAATGGGAGTCCAACATGAAAAAGAGACAACTTAAAACCAATCCCAGCAAAAATAATTTTGAGTCGATTAACAGTGAAGAGTAGTAGCAACATATTATTAGTTCATAGCAGCAGAGCACAAATTATAGTAGTAGCATAATTAGTTCAGAGCAGTAGTAGCAAAAAAATTAGGGTTTGTGGCTCAATCAAAATTAGTTCACTCAATCGAAATTAGGGTTTGTGGCTTACTTTAATTTGTTGACTTATGGTCACTCAATCTTCCACGTCGACAATGGCGGAGAGGAAAGTGGATTGGTTCTTCTTGAAGTCTTCCTCCTCGAGCTTGCGACCGCGGGAAGATTGGCGGTGAATTTGTTCGAACATGGAAACTCCATGGGCGGAGTCTTCCGGGGCTTCTGGAGGGTCGTCATCCATCGGGCTAGGATAGGAATTTCCAACGGCAGAAGACGACCGGAGGAAGAGGAATGGCTGAGCTCGGAGGGGGAACTGTAGTGGCTTGACGAAGAAGAAAGTTGTGGTCTTGGTTGGATGGAAATTCAGTACAAAGAAGAATGGAAGTGACATCTTTAACTGTAGACATGGACGAAACCAGAAAAATTATTTAGTCGGGGCAAATATTAGAGTAAGGGCAAATAGTTGAACTAAAATTTTTTCAGTGGGGGCAAATATATGATTTAAAATGGATAAATTGGAAATTATTATATTTTTAGGGCCAAATTTACACATAATTAAAAGTTGAGGGGGCAATTGCCCCTAGTTCTCACATGGCTCCGTGCCTGGCTGTAGAGAAAATGGGGGTTTAGAATCTGCAAGTTGAAGTGAGGAGATATGGGTTGGGGAATGAGAGGGAGAAGTAAGAAGGAGACCGATAGACAGGGTTGGTTTAGTTGTTTACTTATTTTCATATCTATTTTGGTTTATTCGTTTTGGACTGGTTCTAAAATTATATAGGTTTAAAGTGGTTTGATTTAAATTTAAGTATAAACCAGTATAAAAAAATGAGTCGATTCGAACTGAATTGAAACTACTGTTCTGAATTGACTTACTTGAATCCTAAAAAACTGGTCTGATTTAAAAATTAGTCTGGTCGAACTGGTTCAAACTAGACCAGATCAGTTCGGTTGAACCGGTTGTTTTGGACAAGCCTACCGTAAATACAATTCTTGAATGCAACCTCTACCAACCGTCCCTCGTTTGTCCTTTTCAATTTTTTGTTTATTTTAGTAGAAACTCATCACCTTACCCTATAATATTAATCTCTATGTTGTATTACTACTCCCCTTGAAATACTTTTTACTCGGCTAATTAAATACGTGGATGGTTGAATATCAAGTTTATCTCAATTTTATTTAGAATTTTATTCGACTCTGGCTTGTCTATATACATTACATATAATCGCGTGACATCACATCGATACATCATCTTATACGTAATATACTATATATATATATATTAAGATGATTCAAGAGTATACCGAATGCAGTTACTTACAAATTCGGTTTTTTTGAGACAGTTGGTTAAGACGTACGTCTAAAGTCTCACATAGTATCAGAACGTGGAGATTCGAATTCTATCGATGTCGACTATAATAAAGATACTCCCATTAAAAAGGCCAAGGTCGGGCACTATATATATATATATAAAGCACTAACAATATGATAAAAATACGATACTATGATATTTTCATTGTTCGTTAGGGATGATGAAATATAGTTTTCTAATATTTATTTTAGAAAAGGAATTCATTATTTTCTATGACATGAAATACAATACAATACAAAACCCACTCAATTTATAGATTACAATAAGAACAATATTCAATATAGATTAACATGTTCTATATTGTGTACAATCTTATAATTCAAATAATATCTTGGAAATTGTATTACCCCATTCATTTCATGGCGTATATTGTCTGTAACCATGTTAAAATCAACAAAACAAATGCTGCGAACGTAGAGATAATGACCCATGGATTGCTGAAGTAGTTGCGATAGAGCATTGCTCGCCATTTAGGCCATCTTCGCTGGCAGTAAGCATTAAGGGGAGGACTGATGTTCGTGTAGTAGAACTCACGTGCAATTACACCATTGGCGACCTTATTGAAGAATCCCAATGCATCATCTGGATTAATATTGACCTTGATAATGTCGTTGCTGCTCAGACAATTAATATCTTTTGTTGTTTTGATGAGGTCATTCAAGACATAGACGTATGAAGAAAGGAAAGTAGTGTAGTTTTCTGAAGAACATTGTTCCAACGCAATGATGTTTCTAAATAGAGATTCTGTACCATCATAGATGTGAAAGGGTGAGATTTCCAGGACACCATCATCAAACAAAATGGTTAATCCATGGGCTTCGCTCTTCTTCAGAGTGACTCCAAAATTTTCGAGCTCAACTGCAGTAGGAATGGTTTTCCATTTTGGATCAGTTTCAGCTTCAATATCATATAATTCACTGGCTTCGCTATTCTTCATAATGACTCCAGAATTTTCGGGCGCAGCTGTAAATGTCAGAATAAAATGTCAAAAGGTGAATAGTATTGTTAATAAACTGTTGTCAACGCAATAAATGCAATGACTCATATTGTCAATAAATTATGTAGAAATACTTGTATAGTTAGAGTGCGTATGTGTACTAAGATCTGTCCTTGTAATCTCTACAATCAATTAAAACAAGAAGGTAGTTTTACATGTGCCAAGATGGCATTAGAGCAGGTCTACAATCCATAGTGGACTGTGTTTTTTTTTTATTGCTCATCATATACCAGAACAAACCCCAATCCGACCAACATATGCGATAACGAGAGCCACAATTCCCAAACAGGTTACCGGCACCCAAAGGGGACCTTCCCTTCGCCAGAATCGTAGAGATCAGAAGAAACCCTAGACGCGACGACGAAGAAGAGCAGGGGATAGGCCGAAGATAATGGGACGATGGGGGTGGGAGTACAAGTCGAAGAGAATGGGACGACATGAATGACTCTACATCAGGTAAATGCACTTGGAATTTGCATCCAAGTCCCTCTACTTCAAACCCTAGCTATTTTAGACCAAATGTTATGAAAAGAGATGAAACAAATCCAAATTGTTTCAATTCAGTCTCTAAACATTTGACACGGTCCTATTCATTCCATATTAAATACATATTTACAAATCACCAGTGGATTTTCGACTCTGATGCAACATACACTATGACGTATGATGCAAGTGATCTTATCAATATTATGAAGTCCCAGATTGAATATATTAATAATGTAGATGAGGGGAAGACTTAAGTGACGGGAATAGGAACAGTAGAAATATCTCCAACCCTGAAGATATCAAATTGCCTCCTAGTTACAACACTCTCGAATAAACTATTATTTGTGTCCCATGTCACTAAGGAAATGAATTTTACTTTGGTGATGAATCTGAATTTTTGCATACTACAGGATATCCGAACGGGGATGATTATTGATTGTGGCACTGAATGCGATGGTCTGTACTACGTTGATGAGGTGGCTCAACAAGGTTCAGTATTGCTTGCTCACAGAATTACAGAACGAGAGGCTTGGCTATGGCATGGGAGATTGGGTCATCCATCCTCGAGTTATCTAAAACTATTATTCCCTAATTTGTTTTTGAATAAAAGTAATAATCTTTTTCGTGACACTTTGTATTCTTGCAAAAAGTGTTAGACAAACGTTTAAGCCAAATAATACTCGTATGAAATCTATTTTTTCCTTAGTACATTATGATGTGTGGGGTCCAACACCTATATTCGGGGGGTCAAGGTTTTATATATTTTTTGTATTGTTTTTCGATGATTGCACTCGTATAACGTGAGTGTATTTTTTAAAACAATAATCCGAAGTGTTTGACAAATAATGCATTTTTTACAACAAAAAACCAGTTCGAAGTAAAGAATGCATTTCTTCACGGACACCTTGAAGAAGAAGTGTATATGGAGGTCCCTCCAGGAAACAGAAATGAAATTCAGGAAGCAAATGTGTGTCGACTGAAAAAGTCACTATATGGTCTGAAACAATCTTCTCGAGCATTGTTTGGGAGGTTTACTATTGCCATGAAGAAATATGAGTAGGAGCAAAGCAATTTAGATCACACCTTAGTCCTAAAAAAGACAAGAGCCCTAATAACATATTTGATCATTTATGTCGATGACAGGATCATCACAGGGAATGATCCAGAAGAAATTCACACACTTAAGAGAAACTTATTTGAATAATTCGAAATGAAGGATCTCAGTAATTTAAAATACGTTTTGGGATCGAGGTGCTAAGCTCAAGAGAAGGGGTCTTTATATTTCAGAGGAAGTATATTTTGGATTTCTTGATGCATACGGGAATGTTGGAATGTAAACCGGCTGAAACTCCAATGGTAGTAAATCATGGCCTACGAATATCAGAAGGAGCGAGACTAGCAGATAAAAAACGATCTCAAAGGCTAATGGGAAAACTTATATATTTGTCATATACTCGATCGGACATAGCCTATGTGGTAGGAGTAGTAAGTCAGTTTATGCATCAACCTCAAGTTAATCATATGGAAGCAGTCATAAGGATTATGAAGTATTTGAAGGGTACCTCAGGACATGGAGTTCTGTTAAGAATAAATTGTCCAAGATGCTGATTGGGCAGGCAACCTGGTTGATTGACGATCCACATTCAAGTATTTTACCCTTATTGGTGATAATAGGGTAACCTGGAGAAGTAAAAGAAAAGGATGGTGGCCATATCAAGTGCAGAGGCAGAGTTCCGTGGAATAGTTGTGGGACTATGAGAAATGCTATGGATGAGGAAACTATTGATAGAAATTGGTTTTCCCCCAACTGGATTATGTGAGATGTTATGTGACAATAAGCGACGATCAATATTTCAGAAAATTCAGTTCAACGGGATCGAACCAAGCATATTGAAGTAGATAGACACTTCATAAAAGAAAACTTCGAAGTCGGGATCATCAAACTGTCGTTCGTTCACTCCGATGAGGTATTAATGAGCAAGTTGAGCATCGGAAACCCGACTACTCAATTTAAGGGAGGGTGTTAGAATAAAATGTCAAAAATGCATAATAAAATGCCAAAAGGTGAATAGTATTGTTGACAAACTGTTGTTAACACAATAAATGCAATAGCTCACCTTGTCAACAAATTTCTGGTTCCTCATCATATACCATAACAAACCCCAATCCGACCAACATGTCCGATAGCGAGAGCCACAATTCCCAAACCCAAATAGGTTACCGGCACCCGAAGGGGACCTTCCCTTCGGCCGAACCAGTTTTTTATGCCCACCCCTATCCAGTATTCAGGGAGAGTCCTACAGCAGATCCACTGGATTGGGTATGTAGTCCAGACTTCTCCTATGATAGTCAAAGTCTCTCCTATGATGGTCCAACAGAGGAAGTATATTTTGGTTTTCTTGACGCAAACATGAATTTTGGAATGCAAACTGGCTGAAACGTCAAAGGTAGTAAATCATGGCCTATGATTTTCTGAAGGAGCAAGACTAGCAGATAAAGAACGATATCAAAGGCTAGTGGGCAAACTTATATATCTGTCACATAATCGACCGGACATAGTGTATGCGGTAGGAGTAGTAAGCCAGTTTATGCATCAACCTCAAGTTAATCAAATGGAAGCAGTCATAAGTATTATGAGGTATTTGAAGGGTACCTCAGGAGATGGAGTTCTGTTAAGACGAAATGGTCGAAGATCCACATTCGGGTATTTCACCCTTATTAGTGATAATATGGTAACCTGGAGTAGTATAAAGCAAAAGGTGGTGGCCCTATCAAGTGCAGAGGCAGAGTTTCGTGGAATAGCTTGGGGACTATCAGAAATGCTATGCCTGAGAAAACTAATGACATAAATTGGTTTTCCCCCAACTGGATCATGTGAGATGTTATGTGATAATAAGCGACGATCAATATTTCAGAAAATCTAGTTCAACATGATCGGACCAAACATATTGAAGTAGACAGACACTTCATAAAAGAAAACATCGAATTCAGGATCATCAAACTGTCGTTCGTTCGCTCTGATGATCAATTGACAGATATACTCACCAATGCAGTAAACTCAAGGACATTCAATGAGGTACTGAGCAAGTTGAGCATCGGAGACCCGACTACTCAACTTGAGGGGGAGTGTTAGAATAAAATGTCAAAAGGTGAATAGTATTGTTGACAAACTCTTGTCAACACAATACATGCAATAGCTCATATTGTCAACAAATTAGGTTGAAATACTTGTATAGGTTAGAGTACATACTTGTACTACTATATGTCCTTGTAATCTATATGACCAATTAAAACAATAAGGTAGTTTTACCTATGGCACTGGAAGCAATAAGAATTTCATCGTTTGGACCAGTTTCAGCTTCAAGATCATATAATCCACTGGTTTTGCTCTTCTTCAGAGTGACTCCAGCATTTTCGGGCGCAGCTGTAGATGTCAGAATAAAATGTCAAAAAGGCATAATAAAATGTCAAAAGGTGAATAGTATTGTTGACAAACTATTGTCAACGCAATAAATGCAATAACTCATATTGTCAAAAAATTAGGTAGAAATACTTGAATAAGTTAGGGTGCATATGTGTACTAAGATATGTCCTTCTAATAGCTACAATCAATTAAAACAAGAAGGTAGTTTTACATGTGCCAAGATGGTATCAGAGAATGTGACGACATGAGTTATTCTACATCAGCTAAAGGGACTTGGAATTTGCATCCAAGTCCCTCTACTTCAAATCCTAGATGTTTTAGACCAAAAGTTATGAAAAGCGATGAAATAGACCCAAATTATTTCAATTCAGTCCCTAAACATTTGACACGGGCCTATTCATTCCATAATAAATACATATTTAAAAATCACCACTGGATTTTCGACTATGGTGCAAGATACACTATGACATATGATGCAAGTGATCTTATCAATATTATGAAGTCCCAGATTGAATATATTAATACTGCAGATGGGGGGAAGACTTAAGTGACAGGAACGGGAACAGTAGAAATATCTCCAACCCTGAAGATATCAAATTGCCTCCTAGTTCCAACGCAATCGAATAAACTATCATTTGTGTCCCATGTCACTAAGGAAATGAATTGTACTATGGTGATAAATTTGAATTATTGCATACTGCAAGATATCCGAACAGGGATGATTATTGAGTGTGGAACTGAATGCGATGGTCTGTACTACGTTGATGAAGTGGCTCAACAAGGTTCGGTGTTGCTTGCTCACAGAATTACAGAACGAGAGGCTTGGCTATGGCATAGGAGATTGGGTCATCCATCCTCGGGTTATCTAAAACTATTATTCTCTAATTTGTTTTTGAATAAAAGTAATAATCTTTTTTGTGAGACTTGTATTCTTGCAAAAAGTGATAGACAAACGTTTAAACCAAATAATTCTCGTACGAAATCTGTTTTTTCCTTAGTACATTATGATGTGTGGGGCCCAACACCTATATCTGGGGGTCAAGGTTTTAGATATTTTGTGTTGTTTGTCGATGATTGCACTCGTATAATGTGGGTGTATTTTTTAAAACAAAAATCCGAAGTGCTTGACAAATTCACTTACTTCTTAAAAATGATACAAAATAAGTTTAAGAAAAACAGTAAAGTCCTTAGGTCAAATAATGGGGGGGGGGGGGGGGTGGAATTTATCAATCAATATATGAAAAAAAAAAAAAATTTAGAAAAAAGAATTATTCACCAGGCTAGCTGTCCAAACACTCCATAACAAAATGGCGTGGCAGAAAGGAAAAATCGCATACTCCTCGAAATGATAAGATCCATACTTATTGAATCCAAAGTACCAAAGTATTTTTGTCCTGAAGTTGTTGCCACGACTACGTATCTTCTAAATCACCTCCCTACAAAGATCCTAAACTTCAAAACACTGATTCATATAAAGTTCCCCCAACACTCAGCCTAACTCCTCGTGTCTTTGGTGCTCTGTATTCGTACACATACCAAAAACTGACCGCACCAAATTTGATCAATGTGATGCAAGTGTGTGTTTGTAGGATATGGAGTTAATCAAAAAGGGTATCGATGTTATGATTCTAAAACTCGTCACATGTTCACCACTATGAACTGTGATTTCCTTAAACAGAGTATTTCTATCACCAATCCAATATTAGGGTTGGGCATGAACTGGTTCGGCCGAACTAGTTCAAAACCGTTACGGTACACAAAAGGTTCGGTTCGGCCGAACTAGTTTTTTATGCCCATCCCTATCCAATATTCACGGGGAGTCCTACAGCAGATCCACTGGATTGGGTATGTAGTCCAGACTTCTCCTATGATAGTCAAAGTCTCTCCTATGATGGTCCAACAAATTCGGTTAGTCGAACCACCGGGCCAACATCTGACACTCCAGTAACGACCAGCGAGCTAAGGGTCACAACTGATACTTCACCGTTTGAGATATCCGAGGTAAGCTCGGTAAGCCCATCTGAACCTAAAAATGTAGATATAGTTGAAGATATTGTTGTTGAAGAATCAGGAGAACAGGATGAGACAGTGTTTGGAGGATACAAATTACCTCCAAGAGAGAATCGAGGGCAACCACCTAAGAGGTACACACCAGATAGGGAGTCAAGCAAATCCAGATATCCAGTGATGATTGCAGTAAGGGGGAGGTTAAGTAATGAAGCAAGGGCATTCACAATTTCTATTCTCACCGAAGAAGTTCCAAGTACAATAGAAGAAGCCCAAGAGTCCAAAAATTGGCAACAAGCTATGGATGTTGAAATGGAGGCACTGGAAAAGAATAAGACATGGGAGATTTGCAGGTTCCCTGTTGGAAAGAAAATGGTAGGCTACAGGTGGGTTTATACTATCAAATACAAGCAAGCTAGATGGCTCCATTGATAGATACAAATCAAGACAGGTGGCGAAATGATACACTCAAACATATGGGATTGACTATTTAGAGACATTCTCACCCGTAGCAAAGATAGACACAATCTGAGTATTACTGTCTATAGCTGTAAATAAAAATTGGTCACTCTACCAATTCGAAGTAAAGAATGCATTTCTTCACGGACACCTTGAAGAAGAAGTGTATATGGAGGTCCCACTAGGAAACAGAAATGAAATTCAGGAAGCAAATGTGTGTCGACTGAAAAAGTCACTATATGGTCTGAAACAATCTTCTCGGGCATTGTTTGGGAGGTTTACTATTGCCATGAAGAAATATGAGTATGAACAAAGCAATTTAGATCACACCTTAGTCCTAAAAAAGACAAGAGCCCTAATAACATATTTGATCATTTATGTCGATGACAGGATCATCACAGGGAATGATCCAGAAGAAATGCACACACTTAAGAGAAACTTATTTGAAGAATTCGAAATGAAGGATCTAAGTAATTTAAAATACGTTTTTGGGATCGAGGTGCTAAGGTCAAGAGAAGGGGTCTTTATATCTTAGAGGAAGTATATTTTGTATTTCTTGATGCAGACGGGAATGTTGGAATGTAAACCGGCTGAAACTCCAATGGTAGTAAATCATGGCCTACTAATATCAGAAGGACCAAGACTAGCAGATAAAAAACGATATCAAAGGCTAATGGGAAAACTTATATATTTGTCATATACTCGATCGGACATAGCCTATGCAGGTAGGAGTAGTAAGTCAGTTTATGCATCAACCTCAAGTTAATCATATGGAAGCAGTCATAAGGATTATGAAGTATTTGAAGGGTACCTCAGGACATGGAGTTCTGTTAAGAATAAATTGTCCAAGATGTTGATTGGGCAGGCAACCTGGTTGATTGACGATCCACATTCAAGTATTTTACCCTTATTGGTGATAATAGGGTAACCTGGAGAAGTAAAAGAAAAGGATGGTGGCCATATCAAGTGCAGAGGCAGAGTTCCGTGGAATAGCTATGGGACTATGAGAAATGTTATGGCTGAGGAAACTAATGATAGAAATTATTTTTCCCCCAACTGGATTATGTGAGATGTTATGTGACAATAAGCGACGATCAATATTTCAGAAAATTCAGTTCAACGGGATCGAACCAAGCATATTGAAGTAGATAGACACTTCATAAAAGAAAACTTCGAAGTCGAGATCATCAAACTGTCGTTCGTTCACTCCGATGAGGTATTAATGAGCAAGTTGAGCATCGGATACCCGACTACTCGATTTAAGGGAGGGTGTTAGAATAAAATGTCACAAATGCATAATAAAATGCCAAAAGGTGAATAGTATTGTTGACAAACTGTTGTTAACACAATAAATGCAATAGCTCACCTTGTCAACAAATTTGGTTGAAATACTTGTATATGTTAGAGTGCATACCTGTACTACGATCTGTCCTTGTAATCTATATGATCAATTAAAACAAGAAGGTAGTTTTACCTTCGCCAAGTAAAATACAAATTTCATCTTGTGGACCCGTTTTAGCTTCAAGATCATATAATCCACTGGATTCGCTCTTCTTCATAGTGACTCCAGAATTTTCGAGCGCCGCTGTAGATGTCAGAATAAAATGTCAAAAAGGCATAATAAAATGTCAAAAGATGAATAGTATTGTTAACAAATTGTTGTCAACGCAATAAATGCAATAACTCATATTGTCAATAAATTATGTAGAAATACTTGTATAAGTTAGAGTGCATACATGTACTAAGATTTGTCCTTGTAATCTCTACGATCAATTAAAACAAGAAGGTAGTTATACATGTGCCAAGATGGTATAAGAGCAGGTCCACAATCCATAGTGGACTGTGTGTTTTTTCTGGTTCCTCATCATATACCATAACAAACCCCAATCTGACCAACATGTCTGATAGCGAGAGACACAATTCCCAAACCCAAATAGGTTACCAGCACCCGAAGGGGACCTTCCCTTCGGTCGAACCAGGATTTTATGTCCACCCCTATCCAGTATTCAGGGGGAGTCCTACAGCAGGGCATTCACAATTTATATTCTTACCGAAGAAGCTCTAGGTACAATAGAAGAAGCCCAAGAGTCCAAAAATTGGTAACAAGCTATGGATCTTGAAATGGAGGCACTGGAAAAGAATAAGACATGGGAGATTTGCAGGTTACCTGTTGGAAAGAAAACGGTAGGCTACAGGTGGGTTTATACTATCAAATACAATCAAGATGGCTCCATTGATAGATACAAATCAAGACGGGTGGCGAAATGATACACTCAAACATATGAGATTGACTATTTAGAGACATTCTCACCCGTAGCCAAGATAGACACAATCTGTGGACCAGTGTCAGCTTCAAGATCATATAATCCACTGGATTCGCCCTTCTTCATAGTGACTCCAGAATTTTCGAGCGCCGCTGTAGATGTCAGAATAAAATGTCAAAAAGGCATAATAAAATGTCAAAAGATGAATAGTATTGTTAACAAATTGTTGTCAACGCAATAAATGCAATAACTCATATTGTCAATAAATTATGTAGAAATACTTGTATAAGTTAGAGTGCATATATGTACTAAGATTTGTCCTTGTAATCTCTACGATCAATTAAAACAAGAAGGTAGTTATACATGTGCCAAGATGGTATAAGAGCAGGTCCACAATCCATAGTGGACTGTGTGTTTTTTCTGGTTCCTCATCATATACCATAACAAACCCCAATCCGACCAACATGTCCGATAGCGAGAGCCACAATTCCCAAACCCAAATAGGTTACCGGCACCCGAAGGGAACCTTCCCTTCGGCCGAACCAGTTTTTTATGCCCACCCCTATCCAGTATTCAGGGGGAGTCCGACAGCAGATCCTATGGATTGGGTATATAGTCCAGACTTCTCCTATGATAGTCAAAGTCTCTCCTATGATGCTCCAACAGAGCCAGTTAGTCGAACCACCGAGCCAACATTTGACACTCCAGTAACGACCAGCGAGCTAAGGTTCACAACTGATACTCCACTGTTTGAGGTATCCGATGTAAGCCCATCTGAACATCAAAATGTAGATATAATTGAAGAAATTGTTGTTGAAGAATCAGGAGAACAGGAGGAGACAGTGACTAGAGGATACAAATTACCTCCAAGAGAGAATCGAGGGCGACCACCTAAGAGGTACACACCAGATAGGGAGTCAAGCAAATTCAGATATCCGGTGATGATTGCAGTAATGAGGAGGTTAAGTAATGAAGCAAGGGCATTCACAATTTCTATTCTCACCGAAGAAGTTCCAGGTACAATAGAAGAAGCCCAAGAGTCCAAGAATTGACAACAAGCTATGGATGTTGAAATGGAGGCACTGGAAAAGAATAAGACATGGGAGATTTGCAGGTTACCTGTTTGAAAGAAACCGGTAGGCTGCAGGTGGGTTTATACTATCAAATACAAGCAAGATGGCTCCATTGACTATTCAGAGACATTCTCACCTGTAGCTAAGATAGACACAATCCGAGTATTACTGTCTATAGCTGCAAATAAAAATTGGTCACTCTACCAGTTCGAAGTAAAGAATGCATTTCTTCACGGACACCTTGAAGAAGAAGTGTATATAGAGGTCCCACCAGGAAACAGAAATGAAATTCAGGAAGAAAATGTGTGTCGACTGAAAAAGTCACTCTATGGTTTGAAACAATCTTCTCGAACATGGTTTGGGAGGTTTACTATTGCCATGAAGAAATATGAGTATAAGCAAAGAAATTCATATCACACCTTAGTCCTAAAAAATACAGGAGCCCTAATAACCTATTTGATCATTTATGTCGATGATAGGATCATCACAGGGAATGATCCATAAGAAATGCACAGACTTAAGAGAAACTTATTTGAGGAATTCGAAATGAAGGATCTCGGTAATTTAAAATACTTTCTTGGGATAGAGGTGCTAAGGTCAGAGAATGGGTCTTTATATCTTAGAGGAAGTATATTTTGGATTTCTTGATGCAGACGGGAATGTTGGAATGTAAACCGGCTGAAACTCCAATGGTAGTAAATCATGGCCTACGAATATCAGAAGGAGCGAGACTAGCAGATAAAGAACGATATCAAAGGCTAGTGGGCAAACTTATATATCTGTCATATACTCGATCGGACATAGCCTATGCGGTAGGAGTAGTAAGTCAGTTTATGCATCAACCTCAAGTTAATCATATGGAAGCAGTCATAAAGATTATGAAGTACTTGAAGGGTACCTTAGGACATGGAGTTCTGTAAAGAATAAATTGTCGAAGATGCTGATTGGGGAGGCAACCCGGTTGATTGAAGATCCACATTCGGGTATTTTACCGTTATTGGTGATAATATGGTAACTTGGAGAAGTTAAAAGAAAAAGATGGTGGCCCTATCAAGTGCAGAGGCAGAGTTCCGTGGAATAGCTATGGGACTATGAGAAATGCTATGGCTGAGGAAACTAATGACAGAAATTGGTTTTCCCCCAACTGGATCATGTGAGATGTTATGTGACAATAAGCGACGATCAATATTTCAGAAAATTCAGTCTAACACGATCAGACCAGGTATATTGAAGTAGATAGACACTTCATAGAAGAAAACTTCGAAGTCGGGATCATCAAACTGTCGTTCGTTCGCTCCGATGAGGTACTGAGCAAGTGGAGCATCGGAGACCCGACTACTCAATTTGAAGGAGAGTGTTAGAATAAAATGACAAAAAGGCATAATAAAATGTTAAAAGGTAAATAGTATTGTTGAGAAAATATTGTCTAACACAATAAATGCAATAGCTCATATTGTCAACAAATTAGGTTGAAATACTTGTATAAGTTAGAGTACAGTTCAACACGATCGGACCAGGCATATTGAAGTAGACAGACACTTCATAAAAGAAAACTTCGAAGTCGGGATAATCATCAAACTGTCGTTCGTTCGCTCCGATGATCAATTGACAGATATACTCACCAATGCAGTAAACTCAAGGACATTCAATGAGGTACTGAGCAAGTTGAGCATCGGAGACTCGACTACTCAACTTGAGAGAAAGTGTTATAATAAAATGTCAAAAGGTGAATAGTATTGTTGACAAACTGTTGTCAACACAATACATGCAATAGCTCATATTGTCAACAAATTAGGTTGAAATACTTGTATAACTTAGAGTGCATACTTGTACTACGATCTGTCCTTGTAATATATATGATCAATTAAAACAAGAAGGTAGTTTTACCTGTGCCTTCGGCAGCAATAAAAATTTCATCGTCTGGACCAGTTTCAGCTTCAAGATCATATAATCCACTGGCTTCGCTCTTCTTCGGAGTGACTCCAACATTTTCGACCTTAGTGGTCTGAATCAAGACATGCCTTGCTAACTCGAGGATGTGCCGACAATTCTTCGGTTTCCGATTTTTTTTGGGAAAGTTTACGCCAGAAAATATAGACTTTCTGTGGAGGAAGTAGAGGGCGTGATCCAAAAGGGAGGATTCTTGATTGAGTCGTTCTCCACCCCTTGTCTTGGTAAACAGCCGACCAAGAACCCTCCATGGTATCTGGTTCTCCAGCAACATGATATCGTGAACAAGCTCTAGTTGTAAGTTGTTCATGCTGAAAAGTGGGTCGTTGGGTTCTCTGCCGACTGTACCTGCTAACTTTCGGAAGAACTCAATGAGGAAGCAACCATCAATAACCATAATCTCTACAAACTCCGCCGAGCTGAAGTCTATCTTCTCCCCGTAATGTTTACGAGCCTTGAGTTCCAGTTTCGCTACGTCGGTCGTCAAACCCTGCACCTGAACGCTGACTCTGTCGACAAGATCTCTCAAGTACTGGAACTTGATCGTCTGGGAGTGTTTCAGGTGCTCGTCGGAGTGATGCAGTGGCCCTATAGAGAACGTCGTAGGTTTGTAAGCTGCCTTATTGTGCGTCGACAGAGATTCAGGTACGGTAAAGATACAGCTTTGTGGCGACGCTCGGAAACCATGAGACCAGAGATGATTCTTCTTGATTGAAGACGCAACTGTTTCTGCGACAGTGATTATGGAATCATCCGGTGCGCTGCTACCACCTTTCATGGTGATGATTTTTTCCGGTATTACAGCTTCTCTCTTTGTCGGGCTGTGGTGAGTTCTGCCTTCTAACTTGATGAAGGGTCGGTTAAATAGAAGGGAAGAAGAGTTCGTTAGTCTTAGATTCCTCTGTTACCACCTACCAACCACCCCTTGTTTGTCCTTTTCGTTTTTCAACTTTCCCGTTGATATATATTAAAAATTATATACTACACAAACATTAATATACATAATTAAGGTGTTTTTTTTCCTTACGACTGACTTAACGAAAATAGAATGTGATAGAATGTGGATCTGCTGAGATTAAAATCACGGCCTATCTGTCATAGATTTCTATGCTCTAAAACAAGTATAAACTATATCATTTTTCTACCATAAACACTCTTATATATAACCATATATAGAGAGATAAATTGGTTTAGAGTCGATCTGCATATACTTGACATATTAGAATGAGGTTTCACTTATGTGCGACTCAATTACCAAAATATCATTTTATGATGTTCATCAACCCATAACAATGGACATTTTGGAACAATTAATCAATCCCTTTGTTGGATCTCATATTTTGGAAGAACATACTATTAGGTCTAAGTTATCTTCTATCATTGAGAACCCTGTTTTATATTGGGAAAAAAATAACTTGGAACTCATATAAGTAGAGATGTAGTACTTAAATTTAACAAAAAATAAAATCCTTATTTTCTGGATCCAAATGAGAACAACGGGCTCGATCAAACTGGGTTGGACTAGTGAGGGCATTCACTCAGACTTGGAGCATTACAATCATTGAGTTTAATTTTTATGTTAATCTCAGACAGGGTCCAGTGAAGTGGATCGGATGACTGAATGATGAAGAATCAGTATGTTGTTGCCAGGAGGGGCAGGGAGGTACGATAAGAGCAGGAACGAATGTGATCAGAAGGCTTTCTTTAAGGTGTGTGTGTGTGTGTAAAAGTTAATGATTTTCTATTAGTTACAAAATAGAATTGTTACAACTCTGTTAGTTAAGGTTGTTAGTTAGCTGGCTCTAGAAAACTTCCAGCTGTTGCTGCTAGCTTTTGTTTTCCTTACTATAAATGTAATCCTCCTTGCAGTGGAATGTCCCATGAAAATGGCTGGTATTGCCCGAGTAGCAAACATATATGTGCAACCAAGGGTCGTGGCATAACACAAACAACCAAATACCAGCAAATGATCGTAGGAAGGAGCATACCCAAATAACAATTCGAAAGGCGTTTTGTTATTCAAAAATATTGATGAGTAAAATTGATTAGATAACAAGCTAATATAATGCAATGACCCCTATATTTGATAGGAATATTAGCCTGAAACTGTAATGCTCAAGCAACTTCTAACATATGACGTTATTTTCATTCAGCTTTGTCATTCTGTTGTGGTGTGGCAACACAACTACTTTGATGTATAATCCCATAAGATGCAAACAAGTCTGAACCCGAGCAATTAAAAAACTCAGTTCCATTATCAGATCGAATCACTTTCACAACTCTGGAAAATTGTGTTTGAATCAGTTGTAAATATGTTATATGATATGTCCAAATACTTCTGTCTTATTTCGCATAAAAAACACTCATGTACAACGACTAAAATCATCAATGATCATGAAGAAATATCGAAATCCATTATAAGTTGGTATTCCAAAAGGTCCCCAAACATCTAAATGGACAAGATCAAATGCATCGTTGGCACGAATATTGCTTAATGGAAATGAAAATCGTGTTTGCTTGGAAAGAGGACAAATTGTACATTGCTGAAAAATTTGATCCAGACTTCTATATGTTCCAGCGACTAAGCGAATCCTTCCAAAAGAAGCGTGGCCAAGATGTAAATGCCATAAAAAAGCATCATTCATGCAAGCAGCAGAAGCAACAATAGGCATATTTGTGTCACATAGTATGCATAGACCATCATGTTCTTTACCAATCCCTTGGACCTTCCCACTGCAACGATCCTGAAACACGGTGTAATCATGATAAAATACAGCTACACATCCTAAATCTCTGGTTAATTTAGAGACCGAGATCAAATTGTACTGAAAATCTGGTACAAGTAACACCTCAGATAAAACTGTTCCAATATTCATTTGACATGAACCAATATGACTTGCAATCGACTTATGACCATTAGGTAAGTGTACGACAAGATTAGAAGTATTGTTCATTCTCAAATCGGTGAGCCGCTTGCGATGTGAAGTCATGTGATGTGTTACTCCTGTGCAATAATCCAAGAATCAGAAATACATGTACCAGAATAACCGGACAAACCTGCAGTAAGTGCAACATTAGCGCTTGCGGAGGTAGTAGTCAAGCTTCTTTTCCAAAGAAATAGCGTAGCTGTTCTAGTTATTGCGGTGTGAAAGTATCAAAGGGAGAATCAACTGGAGATGCAACAATAGTATTAACATTATCATCATAACATACATTATTCGCAGATGGTTTCTTAACGGGCTTCCCATTCCTATTTCTAGAAGCTAAATCTCTTTTCTTCTTATAACAAAACTCTTGCTTATGTCCCACTTTCCCGCAATAATAATAAGATAAATCACATTTCGGCCTTCCACCATTACCATTCTGGTTTTGATTTCCAGAACTATACATTGCTACGAGAGGTTCATGTACATTAGTAACACTTCCAAAAGTTCCATAAGATTGAGAAACCATTCGCTGATTTTCATCTTAAGAAAGCATGAAATATGCTTGATTAACCGATGACAATGGTATCATCAATAGTAATTGGCTTCTTGTAGTTAAAAAAAACTTTCATTCAATCCAAATAAAAATTGTAACAATTTCTGAGTATCAAGGTGCGCTATAAATTCTTTGCGTTTTCACTGAATCTGATTAATGCTTCAGGTTCTGCCCATAATGATTTCAAGATATACTCAGTAATGGAAGAAATGCCTTATTGTATGGTACATATCTCGTGATGTAGTTGGAATATTCGAGTTCCATCTATCCTGTCATATTGTTGCATTAGATCTTCCCATATAGAATATTCGAGTTCCATCTATCTGGATTTGGCTTTAGGCTTATATGGATTTGTGTATGTTGATATGCTGATATGTATTCGTCGCCAATTCTCATTCGTGTTACCGTGTATGCTAATATGTATTCAGTCTCATTCGTGATTTGGGATTTGTATGTCAATTCTCATTCGTGTATGATTCGTGATTTGGATTTGATCTCATTTGTCGCGCTCAACTGTATGATTCGTGATTTGGATTTTTGTATTTTTTTTTTAAGCAAAAAGTCGGTTCATGACCGAGACCGGCCTGAATCAAAGAAGACTGACTCAAACGTGTTTTTTTTACGAATTCGGTCTTTCAAATATAAGGTCCGAAATTTTGGGCTCGTTTTTTTTTTCAAAAAACCCGCCCCACTCGTCCCGACCTCACCCTTACATTTCTTTAAAAAAAATGTGTATAATTTTCAAAAGAAATCATAATACTGTGAATTGATTTTTCCGTTTAGGTTGTTTGGGCTCGAACACAAAGTTATTTCTGCTTATTAATGTTTTTTGTAGTACTTTAGCTTCTGACATTATGCCAAAAATTGCTTATTAATTAATTAAATCAGCCTTATATTTTAGCTTCGGACATTATGCAAAAAAAAAAAATATATTAATTATTTAAATCAACCTTATAAATTATAAGGCCTTAGTTGGATGATTATCAATATATTTCAGTCTATTCGAGTCTTATCTTTTTTAAAGCATGCAACATTCTTATACCTTTATTAACATTGTGATCCATTTAAAAAAAAAAAAAATACTCTTATTAGGTGACTTGAATTCGGAAGTTTTATACTTTTTAGATACTCATCAAAATTTAACTAACTATTTTTTTTCTGTCGACGTGATTCGTTAACGTTGCAAGTCCAATCATGATCTCGAATCAAATCTAATATAAATTATGATTTTCCAAGGTCGAATGACTGTTTTTATTAGCTTAACTCAATATATTTGTCTCGTGACGCAAAAAAATCATGTTCAGACTTTAGTAGTAATTTTTTACTCTTCCAAGATATTCAAGTTAATTCTTTTTTATCGGATGTCACATAAAAAATAATTTCTTGAATGAATGCAGGTAACAGGTGAAAGGATGGGTGATGCAACGGATTCCCACTTGATAAGGTCTTGGTGCCCATGAAGTGGTGGATGGGTGTTTCTGTTATCACAGTCATAATAAATACACAAAATTGATGAGCATGCGCTGAAAATAGACAGCAACCTGCTCATTTTGACCTTGACTTTTGAAAGTTACAAAATAATAATAATAATCTCGATTGGGCGCCGGGGGATAATAATAACCGTTTTATATGCATTAAAAATAAATAGATGGGCTAGACTTAGTAATTGTAACGATTACACGATATAAATATGTACGAAAAAAAGTTATATTTGAAAAAATATATGACATAATGATAATACGATGTGATTTTCGTGTCATGTCCGTACTCAGATATTACAACATGGACATGTACAATAATGTTATAACTACGGTTGAAATAAAAAATTGGATGACACAAACATTGGTGAAACCGGATCAGACCAAAAATCTGAAATCGCAAATATACAGTTTAATTTACTTCTTCTTTTTTTTACTTTGGTTCGTATTTTCGGTCTAGTTAAGTTTTTAGTTTTTAAAGACAGGTGAGAATCGGGGTGATCATTAATGCTTATATATATATATATATATTGATATAATATATATATATATATATATATATTAACTTGGCTAAGAGATATAATATGATGACAAGTAAGCAAATTAAAAGTTTTCATTTAATTTGATTGGTCCAACACTACTATATGTTACAAGTAGATGTGTGACATCACATTTTTGCTTAGGTGGACATGTTCAAATTATTTCAAAGCTCCTCATTCAATCTTAAAAACCGTTTTATTTTAGTTTAGTTTATAACTTATATCTCTTCCAAAAAAAATAATTGTTAATATGTTTTTTTCTTCACAAACTTAGTTCTCTATTTTTTAAAATTGTATATTTGTTTAAAAAAAAAACTTTATTAATATGTTTGATATTTTGAGCCAATTTTATTAAAAACAATTATATAAATTATCTCGTAATCATTAAAATAAAATAAAAAATTATAAATTAAATGTGTTTTTAATATAGTCATATGTTTGACAAAAAGCTTTAAATTATTTTTAAAATTAATATTATAAAATTTCAAATATATTATTTATTCATCTTTTCCTTTTGTCCATTATTAAAATACAATACATTTTTTAAGTAATCTAAAAAATTTACTTTTAACAACACAAAAATATATATTCAAAATACTAATAATTGATATATATATATATAATCACAACATTATTAAGGTATCACTATATAATAAAAATAGTAATTAATATTTAGTATTATTATTGTTTTTCTATACATGTGTAATTAATTCTAATATTAATGTATAAATATTTTCATTATATATAATTTTATTATTATATTTGACTATTAAATTAATTGTTAACCAATTATTCAATAATTATTTCTTTTTATATAAACACCTAATTTATGTTGACCAATTCACTTTATAACTATTATTTTTTACATACATCCATCATCTGCTTTTAATTAGTTTTTCTCTTGAATATATTCCATGCCATAATTATTTTTTGAAACGACAAACTATAAAGTGGTATAACATTAATACATATTAAATTGAGATTATAATACTTATGATAGTAATAACGATACTTTAGATTAAAAACGGTTTGATATTATTTTTTTATAACTAATTCAGTTATAAGTTATATCTATTAATTTGATAATAATTACAATTGTGACAAATAAGTTTTTTGATGCATTTTCTCACTTGTACCATTAAATTGATTTATTTTAATAGATTAATGTCAAGTATACAATTCTTGTTGACATGTCACATAAATCACTTTAAAAACCTCTAAATATATTCATTCATGTTAAAGATAAGTTACAAAACTTTAATCATTTTTTATTTATTTCACATGTATGTTTATGATTATGGCTTATTATAAACAATTTAAACTCTATAATAATAATCAAAACATTATATTTATTTACAGATTAAATAAATTTTATAATATATATTATAAAGAATAAATTAAATTTACTTTTACTGGACAAAGCTCGGGTCAGTTACCTAGTTAATATTAATTTACTTATTCAATTGATCTTTTAGTTGTGCAATAGAGTTGTTTTGTTGTTTAATTTAGCTTTAAATGCTCATTTTGGTTATAAAGTTTTTTTTAAATTTTTTATTTAAATTTAAAAAATTGAAATATAAATGGACCTTTTCTTGTACGAATTTTGGGAAGTGTATTTTTATAGAGAAAACGCAGTCCTGAAATATATGTATCTGACCGAAATAGTAAAAAAATGATGTGACAATCGATTTCACTTCTAGATTGTACATGTAAATAAAAAAAAATATAAATTTTTGAATATGACTCATTTAATAACTTTTAAAACTCTTACTAATTATTTAAATTTTATAATTTGTCAATTATAGATTAAGGACTTATGTAGTTTCAATTCATAGTTTTTACTATGAGTAGTTCATTATTTTAATATTTGTTTATATAGATATTTTATATGGATGTAAAACTAACTTAACACGACATGACATGACACACTTAAGTTTTTGTGTTATGTTTGTGTTTTAAGAATATGACACAATAAAATTATGGGTTAATTACCTCAACTGTTACATATGTTTGCACATGTGGTTGAACGGTTCAAACTTGAGTTCAACTGTTACTTATGTTGGCAGATGTGACTGAACGGTTACATCCGTTGATTATCTCTGTTAAACTTGCGCATGTATTGTGCACATGACCTTCTTCAAAATTAAACTTCCTAATCTACCCTTCTCCTTCTCCAGTACTCCCATTCGTTCCGATTCATTTCGTCTAGGATCAGGTTCGTTGTTGATGGCGCCTCCAATTCATAGAGGTGCACTTTCAGTTTCCTCATTTCTTGCTCGCTTCTCTGATTGCTCGTTCATTTCAGCTTTCTTCGATCTGGAAACGACACGACACGACCAGGTTTTCGCCATCCTAGAATTCAAAGTCATACTGGTGTGCACTCGCAAGCTCGTGGAGCTGTACAGCTACTCCACCCTCGTCAACTCCCTCTCCGGCCGATGCAACGACATTACTCCTGAAACTCTCTCCTCAACTCGTACCTTTGACATCATCCAATGTCAATTTCCGACCATTACTGCTGCTTAAGTTCTTAAAATGCTGAAATTTACATAATTTATTGTCAAAATGTGGGGAAGTTGAGACTGCACGCCTTGTGTTCGACAAAATGCCTATGAGGGATTTAGTTCATAATGTTTGATGCTGTCTAAATTTGAAAAGATAGTTACTCATGGACTCAGCATGTTTTTGTTTTCCTTGTTATGCCCATGGTTTATTAAAAACAAATGGTTGATGGTGGACTTAATTTAGGTACTGTGAATTTTGCTGTAGTGATTATTGTGTTCAATATTTCCTTAATTGCAAAGTCATTCTTGAGCCACGAGCACATGAGAGAAAATTATTGTTGAAATTCCATATGCAGTGTTAAGTCTAACATAGGTAAATTAAAGGGAAACAATAGAGAGATAAATTGTGGACCTTCACCACATATTTGCTTAAGCTTTATTGTATACAGACCCATATAATTTTTAGCCGACACTTGATAATTAACATTGTCCAAGCCATTTTTGTTTGGAGTCATCAAAATGCTTTGTAGCTTGTTAATGACGAGTCTGATGTGAGAGAAATTGTCTTCCTAATTGTAAAGGAGTAACTGTTAAGCGTTGAAGCTCATTTATATAAATGCATATGCCTTTTCTAGACTTTGAAAAATGTATTATCACCATACAAACTCGGAGGTGTTGCAGGAGGAAGCGATTTTGATCCAAATGGAAAGAGTGATAGTGAGGTAAATAACTCATTTTGGTTTCACTCCTCTGTCTATGTCATAGCATGACAAATAAAAAAGGATTTTAGCAATTCTTCTAATCTTTGTTTATGCATTGACAGATCATGTGATTTTGCCAAAGTTTCATGAATGAAATTTATAGGTACTTGGGTCCAGATAAGGTAGAACTACGATTTGTGATCAATGTATGAGATCTTTTCTTTTCTAATTCATTTCATCAGGTTGCTGGGTTGTTTCATTTCAGGACCTCCCGTCAGAGGATATGGGTGTTGGTACTCGGGAAGTGGATAAGAAAGGGCGGAGCTACTTGATTTTTGTAGCTAGGTTCTGATAAAACTTGATCATATATTCATATAGAAAATAGAAAATTGTTGTATGTATTATGAATTCGTTTGATGCTACTTGTTGTTTGTTTAGCTGGATTTTCATCAAACAGAATCAGATATTCAAGAAGAAAATGAAATGAAATGATTGCAAATGTGATGACTTATGTTTGTGGAGAAGTTGTTAAATGATGTTTTATCTTCTCTTAAATGTTATTAAACGGTTACTTTAGTTTGAACATTTTGTTACCTAACCGTTACTACATCATAATCCATAAACATAAAAGGAGGGGCTAGAATCGTATTTAAATTAGGTCACGTGACTTGCACGTGACAGTCATACGGAAATATGTGACAGAAACTTAACGGAATAACCGTTCAGTCACATCCTCAAGCTTAAGTAACAGTTCAGTCACGCAAAAAAAAATGAGTAACATTTTAATCACACAAGTCAAACATAAGTAACTGTTGAGGTAATTAACCCTAAAATTATTATGCATGTTCGTATTTTATTAAGTCTTTCTTCATATGCATAAAAATATAGGTACACTCGATTGGTCACCTTAATAAATATATGCAAATCCTCATGTAAGTTTAGTAACGCTTAATTTTTTGTGTTGTGTTTGTGTTTTAAAAATATGACACAATAAAATCATTATGCATGTTCTTATTTTATTAAGTCTTTCTTCATATGCATAAAAATATAGGTACAATCGATTGGTCACCTTAATAAATATATGCAAATCCTCATTTTAGTTTAGTAATGTATTTTATGAGAAACATTGTTTTGTTAAAAATATAAACAATAGGGTTCGGGGTTTCCTTTTATTAGTTTTTTAACAAAAATATAAATAAAAAAATCTCATTGTTTTTAATTATAAGTATATGATTTTTGTTTTCTAAAAACAGTACTTATGTTTTGACCAAAAAATCGCACTTATTTTCCCATATAGAATTTTCCCATTGTTTTGAATACAACATACTTATTTCTTTCAAACTACACAAATTATGCTTGATAGTGCCCATCATTTCTGTTCCTGTTAGTGTTAGTCCTCCAGTTTTGAATTTATTTATTTTCCCCCAAACAAATGTCATCCTCTTAATGTCCCCCCTCCTTTCAAATCAAGATTAATTTTTATTTTCTTTAAAGTTTTATTTATCAACACATAAGTTGAATTCTGTCAAATTGGATATCAATTTTTGTTATGCCCACTTTTGATTGTAGAGTATCTATATCTATCTCTCTCTATATATATATATTAATTTGACTAAGAGACATACTATGTTGACAAGTAAGCAAAGTAAGTTTTTTTCTTCAATTTGACTACAATGTGTACAAATACTTGTGTGACATGACATCACATTTTTGCTTAGGTGGACAAGTTTAAATTGCTCCAAATCTCCTCATTCAATCTTAAAAACTATTTTAATTTATCACTTATTTCTCTTTCAAGAAAATAATTATTAACATGTTTTTTCCCACAAACTTAGTTCTCTAATTTTTTATTTTATATTTGTTCAAAACAATTTCTATTAATATGTCTAATATTTTGAACAAAGTTTATTAAAAAATATTTTTATGTAAATTATATCATATATTATTAAAAACAAAATAGAAAATATTATAAATTAAATATATATTTTTAATATAAATACATATCTGATTAAGAGTTAATTGTTTTTAAAAATTATCAAAATATAATAAAATTTCAAGTATATTATTTATCATTTTTTATTTTTGTCCATTATTAAAATAATTCTCAAAATATATACTTTTTAAAAATACTTTTTAAAATAATTTATCATTTAGCTGTACAAAAATGTATATTAAAAATACTAATAATTGAACAATAGATAGATAGATAGATAGATATATCACAACATTATTAATGCATCACTATATCATTATAATAATAATAATTAATATTTAGTGTTATTATTGTTTTTATACCTGTGTAGTTTTAACATTAATATATATATAATTTTATTATGATATTTGTCTATTAAATTAATTGTCAACCAATGTTATTATTTTTTTACTCTAAATACCTAATTTTTAATGAACAATTAACTTCATAATTATTTTTTCCATTAAATATATTTCATGTCATGCTTATTTTATGTAACGGAAAATAGTAATATGGTATACTATTAATGCATATTAAATTGAGATTATAATAATTATCACATTGACGTTACTTTAGATTAATAATAGTTTAATATATATTTTTAAACTAACTCAGTTGTAATCTAAATATATCTATCGTATATATTAATTTGGCTAGAATTATAATTGTGACAAATAAATTTTTTGATACATTTTCTATTTCTTAATATTAAATTAATCTGTTTTAATAGGTCAATGTCAAACATGCAATTATTATTCCTAAGTGGCATGCTATATAAGTCATTTTAGAATCTTCTAAATGTTCTCATTTATTTTAAAAATAAGTTATAAAAAATAATTATTTTTATTTATTTCACATGTATATTTATAATTTTGGCTTACTATAAACAATTTAATCTCCTATAACAGTAAAAAAATTGTTTTTAATCTATATTTATTTAAATACTAAAGTAAATCAATTTTATAATATGTATTAGGAAGAAAAAATTATATTTATTACTACTGTATACGGGTTAGATACCTAGTGATGACACATGTATGGAATTCAGTATGGTGTGTGGGACATCGTATTATATGCATGCATCGATTCATTTGAAGGAAGAAGAGGTGTATACATTGCCAAGTCACCTCCTAATTAATAGGAAGAGGAAGAGAGATATGAATGAATGAATTGATGGTTTTCTTTTCTCTATAGTTAATGAGGATTAAAATGAATTAGATAGTTGATCCGCACTTTAAACAGAAAATAATACGTTAATTTATATTTTTTAAGTTATTCTTTATAACAAATAATATAAAATATATTAAAATGAATATAATGAAAAGATAAGTTTACTATTAAATTGCTTATAATGAAAAGAATATGAAAATTGAAAAAAAATGCATAAACTAATTATATATATATATATATTAATTGTTAACTTTGAATAGATATTGTCTAAATTGATAATTGATTTAGCACTCTATTAAATAACTGTTTTTATATTTGTCGTGATAGAGTTGTTAAACTTGAAATTTCTAACGCTTATTAACTATTAGTGATCATGCTTAATTGTAGGAATATAAAACTTAGTGCATGATATTTGATTAAAATATTACTAATTAATATTATGATGCAATAGTTATTTAACTACATCACTAAAATATTGACGTATAAAATAGAAACAAATCATCATATTTATTATGTATTGTTTTTTGCATTAAAAACACATATTACTCTAAATACCTCATATAATGTTAAACAATATATGTTCTAACAAAAGTAAATATGGAAATAAAACAAATAAATATGAATTGTTTTATTATAAATACATTTGTGTCAACTGTTAAAATATATATATTATTATAGGAAATTTGTATTAATATGTGTTACTTTTGTTTTCTTTCAATTCATTTGTTGTTATTAACATGACGAAAACAAATAAGAAAAATAGAAGGAGAATAAGATATTGTATAAATATAATAATTAAATTTAAATTTCTCTTTTAATAATGTTTAGGTTGAATTACTAATTAAAATTATAAATATTATTACCAGTAATAATGCTAAATATGATAGTTTGTTAAAGTTTAAATATAATTAATTAGTTTATAACTGTATTAATACTGGAAATTTTTCTTGTAAGTAACTTGAAACATTCAAAATGTTATAATAAATATTACTATTTTGAATATAGAATAAATAATATACAAAATTAGAGTAGAGTAGATAAATTAGTAATTTTATTTGTATTTTTCATTATAATTAATAAGACTTATAAGTTATAACATTGTCTAAATTTTATATTACAAAGTTATATAATATATAAATAATTGCATAGATTAGTTTATTAACAAACCATTTAGAAACAACAATGTATTGAAACTGTTCTTTATTATTTCTTAAGTAAATAAATGACAATCAATACCCATTCAAGATTTAGAAACGAGAAAAAATGAAATAAATTTCAATCAATATAATATTTCTAATGCAATAGTATAAATAATTAAGGAGTCATTATTCATAGGTTAATTGAGGTTATTCCTACATTTCAATATTATTAATCAAGCAAATAAATGACAAACGGTATCCACTATCCCATGTATTTATAGTTAGATTATAAATGAAATAAATGTTAATCCACACAATTTTTTTAAGATAATAATATGAATAATTAATGAGTCATTCTTCTTATATTAATTGATTGGATCCTAAGTAGGAGAAAAATTGGTCAATCAGTAACACAAATTAAAGTTTCTATTTAAACCACTAACACAATTTGAAAGTTTTTGAAGAAAAATATTTGACATTATATAAAATAAGCTAGAATTAACTTTTAATAGATAGAATATATCTTTATTTATAATAAAAAGTGAAAAACGTCATTAAAATTTATTATAAATAAATTTATAGAACAAATCCAAATCAATATATTTAATTAGTATAAAGATATAGATTATGGTACTTCAATGTAATACTTGTTAGACTTAATTGATTAAAAAAAATGGATAGTACAATAATTTAAAATATTTCTAAACATAATGTATTACTATAAATATAATTTAAGATAATAAATAAATTTTGTATAATTATACATTAAATATTAAATCACTTATTATAACGTTTATTTGCTATTAATGTTTATGTTTAATTGTTATAATGCAATATTATTTAACTAAAAAGTCCTAAAATTGTAGACGTAAGAAGAGAAAAAAATATAGATTATCATACATAACTATAAAGTGACATAATATATATTCTATTAAAAAGTGATTTTTTACATAACACGCTCAAATACATTGATATAAGTGTATAGAGTAATAAAAAGAAAATTAATAGGAAATTTGTCATTACAGATTTTTTGGTAAAATATCAAAAATATTTAATTCATATCTTTTATTTGATTGCAATTAATTTATTAATAATAATATGATAATTACTCAAAAGGAAAAACAAAAATAAAAAAGGAAACTAAATATATTGTATATACATAAAAAATAAAAATCCTTTTTAGGTGAAGTATGTCATAAAAATCTTTGTATAATAAGAGCATGAATATATATAGCAAACACATAATAAGAAAGAATATGTATAAGAATGTTCATCAATATGATAATTACTCAAAAGGAAAAAAGAAAAAAGAAAAAGGAAACTAAATATATTGTATAAAAATAAAAAAATTATCCTTTTTAGGTGAAGTATGTCATAAAAATCTTTGTATAATAAGAGCATGAATATAATATAGTAAACACATAATAAGAAAGAATATGTATAAGAATGTTCTTCATGATAATGAGACACCACCATGAATAGAATAGGAGACCGTTAATGCAAAAATAAAAAAATAACACAACTTTACTATCGCAAACAGACTTCACATTAATCGAGCTTTTGGAGTATAGCCAACATTAGAGCACGAGGGATGTTGAGTCTGCAGGTAAAAAATGATTATCAATTTATTTGTTAATTGTAAAAATGATAGAAAACTTAAAATTGAATACGTTAATGATTTCTAAGATATATATACTAACCTTTTATTGTTACAATCGTTTTTCTATTCCTTTTACAATTTTATAGGAAATTGGAAAAAACAATATTTGTGGAGATGAAAGTCGAATTGAGATCGAATTACATATGTGAATATTGTTATGAAGATTAAACTATAATGCAGAAAATGATTTTATTTTTACTAATTATAAATTCTATTGGTTATGAAAAATTTATTTAAAACTCTGTCAAATATAGATAATTATATTAAAAGTATATATTCAATCCATAATATATTTATATTTTATTTTTAAAATATGAGAATTTATTGATTTACATATAAAGAAGTACATTTATTGAAAAATATATTATAAAATGACAAATATTAATATAGATTCTTTACTGAAAAATATAGATTCTTTATTGAAAAATATATTAAATCTTTTTATTACAAGATTATTTAAGATGAAATTAAGGATAATTATGTATATTATACATCAATTTTATAAAAATAATAAACGCATGTTAATTTTATGTAGATATTTATAATTATGTATGAAATATAAAATTTAGGGTATGAAAAATTTATCTATATCTATTAATTTGGTTAGGCTATGTAGAATTATGGCAAGTAATTTTTTAAGACAATTTCTCATTCGTAATCTCAATTTCATAACTTCTAATTGATCCATATCAAACATATAATTCTCACTCATACGTGGCATGTCATGTAATTTAGTTTAAAATCTTCTAAAGTTTCTAATTCATTCTCCCAATAAGTTATAAAATCTCATTAATCTCTTGTTATTTTCCATGTGCATTTATGATTTTTGTTAAGTTTATTTTATTTACTAAATTTTATATTTTATGAAAAACAAGTAGATGCATATATTATTATTTTTTATTACAGGATAATTTAATATGAAAATAAGGATAATTATGTATATTATATAACAATTTTATGAAATAATAATCACATGTTAATTTTATGTTGATATTTATAATAATGTATGCAACATAAAATTTATGGTATGAAAAACTTAAAATAATAATTACAAAATAATTCTCCATATATGTTTTAGAACTATGTTTATAAAATATCATTATTATATTCTACTAGAATCAACATATATTACAAATTTTAAAAAGATTATAACTAATATATATATATATATATTCTAATATATTGTATTTATTTAAAAGTATGTGAAAATAATAGATGACATAAAATGAGCTCTAAAAATCATTAGTTAACATCATATTCACAATTGCTGATATTTGTTTTTATTATCTACTCATTTATTGTCAAATATTTTTATAAAAAAATAAATAATTGTTATATTGTATATTATTATAAAAAATAAAAATAAGTTGTATTTTTTTTATAAATATAATTAATTTTTATATTGTGTAATTGAATTAATATTAATTAAATGTACCTTAATAAACACTAAATAATTATGTTATAAATATATATTTATATTTATTTTAAAAATATTATCAATTTATAAACTAAAATAATATTATATTATGCAAAGCACGAATTTGTTGTACATTACTAATTTAGAGTTAGTTAAATTTATGTCAAATTTTTGAATATCTGATTGTGAATCAATTCTTAAACTTCGATTGATTTTAGTGTTAGTACTAGGGCTATCGATGATTAGGGCATGACAAATACCATAATCATACCATATTTTTAAACCACATACCATAACTATAACCATAACCACTATGAGTATAATTTTCAATAACATAACCATTAAAATAACTGTGGTTATTAACCATGGTTTTACTCGTATACCCATATTCATTTCACACATGTAATATAATAAAAGATCGAAAATTTTATTTTAAAAAATACATCAATCTATATTACCATCGTTAGACTTTGACGCCTTCAATCTTCAACAATTTCAAATTTTCAATTATATAATTTATATTTAGTATATTATATAAATTAGTTTATTAATAATAAATAAATATTATATTTATATAATAACCATTGGTATAACTCAAATACCATAACCATAACTATAACCATTATGGGTAGAAAATTCATCACCATTAATTAACCGCACTGCATTATAATGATACAGTTAACCATATTAAACAGTAACAGTTATAACCATAGTTATGGGTTTTTCACCGCATCATTATCTGCCCTAGTTAGTATTGTAATTTAAATTATTTAGTTATTTATTATAATTTGTTTCTTAATTTTTTTGAGGGTAAAAACTTAATTAATTTTTTTTATTTTGCTATGAAAAAGCTGGCTTGATTGGGATTGGGCCCAAGCTCTGCTGGTCATCTTGAAATTAAGACTTGAATGCTCTACCGCGCGCGTGGAACTGATAAAGACCACACAGACTGCCTTATATACGCCAGCTTAACGCAACGGAGTGACGTAATCGTGCTAGTACAATGTAACAAGCTTGAAGTCTCGCTTGACTTCGATGAAAGAATCCAACGACGAACAGCAAATGCTCCATCGGCTTCAAGTTAGCTGCTTGTTATTGCACACGAGTAAATCCATCAACCAAACGAGTAAATCCATCAACCAAACTCTGCAAAATTTCACCCGCATGCTTTAATCGATCTTTTAGTTGTGCAATGTTTTAGTTGTGCAATAGAGTTATTTTGTTGTTTAATTTGGTTTTAAATGCTCATTTTGGTTATAAATAAAAAAAACGGAATATAAATGGACTTTTTCTTGTATGATTTTTGGGATGTGTATTTTTATATGGATAAAACTCAACCCTCGAATAAATGTATCAGACCGGAATAGTAAAAAATATGATCTAATCGAATTGATTTTAATTTCACCTCTAGATTGTACATGTAAGTAAAAAACATAGTACTTATTGAATAAGTCATTTAATAACTTTTAAAACTCTTACTAATTATTTAATTTTTATAATTTGTCGACTATAAATTAAGGACCTATGTAGTTTGAATTCATAGTTCTTACTATGAGTAATTCATTATTTATTTTAATATTTTTTTACATAGATATTTATGTGGATGTAAAATTAACTTAACACGACATGACACACTTAATTTTTTGTGTTGTGTTTGTATTTAAGAATATGAAATGATAAACTTATTGTGCATGTTCGTATTTTATTAAGTCTAACCCGATAAATTTATTGATATGCGTAAAAATATTGGTACACTCGATTGGTCACCTTCATAAATATATGCAAACCCTCATGTTAGTTTAGTATTGTATTTTATGTGAGACATTTTTTGTTGAAAATATAAACAATACAGTTCGGGTTTTCCTTTTATTATTTCGTTTAACAAAAATGTATTAAACAAAATCTCATTGGTTTTAATTATAAATATATGATTATTTTTTAAATAAACAGTATTATAACTTAAGAGTAAACCCGCACTTATTTTCCCATTGTTTTGAACACAACATTCTTATTTCTTTCAAACTACACAAATTATGCTTGATAGTGCCCATCATTTTTGTTCCTGTTAGTGTTAGTCCTCCAGTTTGGAATTTATTTATTTTCCCCAAAACAAATGTCATCCTCTTAATGTCCCCCCTCCTTTCAAATCAAGATTAATTTTTATTTTCTTTAAAGTTTTATTTATCAACACATAAGTTGGACTGTCTCTATCAAATCGGATATCAGTTAATTTTTGTTATGCCCACTTTTAATTACAGAGTATGATGAGATATGTATGAAATTCAGTATGGTGTGGGACATCATATTATATGCATGCATCGATTCTTTTAGAGGAAGAAGAGGTGTATATATTGTCAAGTCACCTCCTAATAAATAGGAAGAGGAAGAGGGAGATGAATGAATGAATTGATGGTTTCCTTTTATCTATAGTTAATGAGGATTAAAATGAATTAGATAGTTGAAAGTAGTACGTGAATTTATATTTTTTAAATTTTTGTTTATAATATATAATATAAAATATATTTAAATGAATATATACTACAGTCATTTTCTAAAAATTAAGTTTAGTATTAAATTACTTATAATGAAAAGAATATTAAAATTGGAAAAAAATGCATAAACTAATTATATATATTATTTGTTAAATTTGAATAGATATTGTTTAAATTGATTATTAATTTAGCACTCTATTAATAAAAAATTTTATCTTTGTCGTGATAGAGTTGTTAAACTTGAAACTTTTAACACTTATTTACTATTATTGATCATGCTTAATTGTAGGAATATAAAATTTAGTGTATTATATTTGATTAAAATAATACTAATTAATACCATGAAGCAATAGTTATTTAACTTAATCGCTAAAATATAATGTATCAAATTTAGATGTATTTTTGTTTTGCATTAAAAACACGTACTACTATAAATACCTCATATAATGTGAAACAATATATGTTCTAACAAAAGTACATGTTGAAATGAAACAAATAAATATAATTTTTTAATTATAAATACATTTGTGTCAACGGTTAAATTACATATGTTATTATATGACATTTTCTCATTCCTAATGTGAACTTCATAAATTCTAATTGGTCCATATCAAACATATAATTCCCACTCACACGTAGAATGTCATATAACTTAGTTTAAAATCTTTCGCAAGTCTCTCATTCATTATCTTAATAAGTTACAAAATTTCATTAATCTCTTCTTATTTTCCCTGTGCATTTATGATTTATCTTAAGTTTATTTTATTTGCTAAATTTTATATTTTATCAAAAGCAACTAGATGCATGTATCAAATATTTTTATTATAATATAATTTAAGATGAAATAAAGGATAGTTATGTATATTATATATCAATTTTATCAAATAATAATCACATGTTAATTTTATGTTGATATTTAGAATAATGTATGCAACATAAATTTTAGGGTATGAACAAATTATAATAATAATATAATTTCTTCATATATTTTTTAGAACTATTTTTTTCAATAAAATATCATTATTATATTCAACTAGAATCAACATATATTATAAATTTTTAAAATATATATATATATTAATAATTTGTATTTATTTAAAAATATGTAAAAATAATATATGTCAATAATTATTGACATTTATTTTTATTATGTATTCATTTAATTTTAAATATTTTTTATATCTGATCATCACTGACTAACTTGAAGTCTCGCTTGACTTCGATGGCAGAATCCGACGACGAACAGCAAATGCTCCGTCGGCTTCAAGTTAGCTGCTTGTTATTGAATACGAGTAAATCCATCCACCAAACTCTGCAAAATTTCACCCGCAAGCTTTAATCGATCTTTTAATTATGCAATAGAGTTATTTTGTTGTTTAATTTGGTTTTAAATGCTCATTTTGGTTATAAAGTTTATTTTTTTTATTTATATTTAAATAAAAAAAAACGGAATACAAATGGACTTTTTCTTGTATGATTTTTGGGACGTGTATTTTTATATGGAGAAAACTCAGCCCTGAAATATATGTGCCTGGCCGGAATAGTAAAAAATAATATCGAATCGATTTTAATTTCACCTCTAGATTGTACATGTAAGTAAAACAAAATAGTACTTTTTGAATAAGACTCATTTAATAGCTTTTAAAACTCTTACTAATTATTTAATTTTTATAATTTGTCAACTATAAATTAAGGACTTACGTAGTTTGAATTCATAGTTCTTACTATGAGTAATTCATTATTTATTTTAATATTGTTTTGCATAGATATTTATATGGATGTAAAACTAACTTGACATGACACAATTTTTTGCGTTGTGTTTGTATTTAAGAATATGAAATGATAAACTTATTGTGCATGTTCGTATTTTATTAAGTCTAACCCGATAATTTTATTGATATGCGTAAAAATATTGGTACACTCGATTGATCACCTTCATAAATATATGCAAACCCTCATGTTAGTTTAGTATTGTATTTTATGTGAGACATTTTTTGTTGAAAATATAAACAATACAGTTCGGGTTTTCCTTTTATTATTTCGTTTAACAAAAATGTATTAAACAAAATCTCATTGGTTTTAATTATAAATATATGATTATTTTTTAAATAAACAGTATTATAACTTAAGAGTAAGCACACACTTATTTTCCCATTGTTTTGAATACAACATACTTATTTCTTTCAAACTATACAAATTATGCTTGATAGTGCCCATCATTGCTATTCATGTTAGTGTTAGTCCTCCAGTTTCGAATTTATTTATTTTCCCCCAAAACAAATGTCATACTCTTAATGTCCCCCCTCCTTTCAAATCAAGATTAATTTTTATTTTCTTTAAAGTTTTATTTATCAACACATAAGTTGGACTCTCTCTATCAAATCGGATATCAATTAATTTTTGTTATGCCCACTTTTGATTGCAGAGTATGATGAGATATGTATGGAATTCAGTATGGTGTGGGACATCGTATTAGATGCATGCATCATTTCATTTAGAGGAAGAAGAGGTGTATATATTACCAAGTCACCTCCTAATAAATAGGAAGAGGGAGATGAATGAATGAATGGTTTCCTTTTCTCTATAGTTAATGAGGATTAAAATGAATTAGACAGTTGAAAGTAGTACGTGAATTTATATTTTTTAAGTTATTCTTTATAATATATAATATATTAAAATGAATATATACTACAGTCATTTTCTAAAAATTAAGTTTAGTATTAAATTACTTATAATGAAAAGAATATTAAAATTGGAAAAAAATGCATAAACTAATTATATATATTAATTGTTAAATTTGAATAGATATTGTTTAAATTGATTATTAATTTAGCACTCTATTAATAAATGTTTTTATCTTTGTCGTGATAGAGTTGTTAAAGTTGAAACTTTTAACACTTATTTACTATTATTGATCATGCTTAGTTGTAGGAATATAAAATTTAGTGTTTGATATTTGATTAAAATATTACTAATTAATAATATGAAGCTCTTGGTCAAAAAAAAAAAAAATACTATGAAGCAATAGTTATTTAACTTAATCACTAAAAAATAATGTATCAAATTTAGATGTATTTTTGTTTTGCATTAAAAACACATACTACTATAAATACCTCATATAATGTGAAACAATATATGTTCTAACAAAAGTATATGTTGAAATGAAACAAATAAATATGATTTTTTAATTATAAATACATTTGTGTCAACGGTTAAATTACATATGTTATTATATGACATTTTCTCATTCCTAATGTGAACTTCATAACTTCAAATTGGTCCATATCAAACATATAATTTTCACCCACACGTAGAATGTCATATAACTTAGTTTAAAATCTTTCGCAAGTCTCTCATTCATTATCTTAATAAGTTACAAAATTTCATTAATCTCTTCTTATTTTCCTTGTGCATTTATGATTTTTCTTAAGTTTATTTTATTTGCTAAATTTTATATTTTATGAAAAGCAAGGAGATGCATATATCAAATATTTTTATTATAATATAATTTAAGATGAAATAAAGGATAGTTATGTATATTATATATCAATTTTATCAAATAATAATCACATGTTAATTTTATGTTGATATTTAGAATAATGTATGCAACATAAATTTTAGGGTATGAACAAATTATAATAATAATATAATTTCTTCATATATTTTTTAGAACTATTTTTTTCAATAAAATATCATTATTATATTCAACTAGAATCAACATATATTAAAAACATTTAAAAAATATATATATGTTATAATATATATATATGTTAATAATTTGTATTTATTGAAAAATATGTAAAAATAATATATGTCAATAATTATTGACATTTATTTTTATTATGTATTCATTTAAATTTAAATATTTTTTATATCTGATCATCACTGACTAACTTGAAGTCTCGCTTGATTTCGATGGCAGAATCCGACGACGAACAGTAAATGCTCCGTCGGCTTCAAGTTAGCTGCTTGTTATTGAATACGAGTAAATCCATCCACCAAACTCTGCAAAATTTCACCCGCAAGCTTTAATCGATCCTTTAATTGTGCAATAGAGTTATTTTGTTGTTTAATTTGGTTTTAAATGCTCATTTTGGTTACAAAGTTTATTTTTTATTTTTATATTTAAATAAAAAAACGGAATATAAATGGACTTTTTCTTGTATGATTTTTGGGACGTGTATTTTTATATGGAGAAAACTCAGCCCTGAAATATATGTGCCTGACCGGAATAGTAAAAAATAATATCGAATCGATTTTAATTTCACCTCTAGATTGTACATGTAAGTAAAACAAAATAGTACTTTTTGAATAAGAATCATTTAATAGCTTTTAAAACACCTACTAATTATTTAATTTTTATAATTTGTCAACTATAAATTAATGACTTATGTAGTTTGAATTCATAGTTCTTACTATGAGTAATTCATTATTTATTTTAATATTTTTTTACATAGATATTTATATGGATGTAAAACTAACTTAACACGACATGACACACTTAATTTTTTGTGTTGTGTTTGTATTTAAGAATATGAAATGATAAACTTATTGTGCATGTTCGTATTTTATTAAGTCTAACCCGATAAATTTATTGATATGAGTAAACATATTGGTACACTCGATTGGTCACCTTCATAAATATATGCAAACCCTCATGTTAGTTTAGTATTGTATTTTATGTGAGACATTGTTTTGTTGAAAATATAAACAATACAATTCGGGTTTTCCTTTTATTATTTCGTTTAACAAAAATGTATTAAACAAAATCTCATTGGTTTTAATTATAAATATATTATTATTTTTTAAATAAACAGTATTATAACTTAAGAGTAAACACGCACTTATTTTCCCATTGTTTTGAATACAACATACTTATTTCTTTCAAACTACACAAATTATGCTTGATAGTGCCCATCATTTTTGTTCCTGTTAGTGTTAGTCCTCCAGTTTTGAATTTATTTATTTTCCCCCAAAACAAATGTCATCCTCTTACTGCCCCCCCTCCTTTCAAAACAAGATTAATTTTTATTTTATTTAAAGTTTTATTTATCAACACATAAGTTGGACTCTCTCTATCAAATCGGATATCAATTAATTTTTGTTATGCACACTTTTGATTGCAGAGTATGATGATATATGTATGGAATTCACTATGGTGTGGGACATCGTATTAGATGCATGCATCGATTCATTTAGAGGAAGAAGAGGTGTATATATTGCCAAGTCACCTCCTAATAAATAGGAAGAGGGAGATGCATGAATGAATTGATGGTTTCCTTTTCTCTATAGTTAATGAGGATTAAAATGAATTAGATAGTTGAAAGTAGTACGTGAATTTATATTTTTTAAGTTATTCTTTATAATATGTAATATATTAAAATGAATATATACTACAGTCATTTTCTAAAAATTAAGTTTAGTATTAAATTACTTATAATGAAAAGAATATTAAAATTGGAAAAAAATGCATAAACTAATTATATATATTAATTGTTAAATTTGAATAGATATTGTTTAAATTGATTATTAATTTAGCACTCTACTAATAAATGTTTTTATCTTTGTCGTGATAGAGTTGTTAAACTTGAAACTTTTAACACTTATTTACTATTATTGATCATGCTTAATTGTAGGAATATAAAATTTAGTGTATGATATTTGATTGAAATATTACTAATTAATACTATGAAGCAATAGTTATTTAACTTAATCACTAAAAAATAATATATCAAATTTAGATGTATTTTTGTTTTGCATTAAAAACACGTACTACTATAAATACCTCATATAATGTGAAACAATATATGTTCTAACAAAAGTACATGTTGAAATGAAACAAATAAATATGATTTTTTAATTATAATTACATTTGTGTCAACGGTTAAATTACATATGTTATTATATGACATTTTCTCATTCCTAATGTGAACTTCATAACTTCTAATTGGTCCATATCAAACATATAATTCTCACTCACACGTAGAATGTCATATAACTTAGTTTAAAATCTTTCGCAAGTCTCTCATTCATTATCTTAATAAGTTACAAAATTTCATTAATCTCTTCTTATTTTCCCTGTGCATTTATGATTTTTCTTAAGTTTATTTTATTTGCTAAATTTTATATTTTATGAAAAGCAAGTAGATGCATATATCAAATATTTTTATTATAATATAATTTAAGATGAAATAAAGGATAGTTATGTATATTATATATCAATTTTATCAAATAATAATCACATGTTAATTTTATGTTGATATTTAGAATAATGTATGCAACATAAATTTTAGGGTATGAACAAATTATAATAATAATATAATTTCTTCATATATTTTTTAGAACTATTTTTTCAATAAAATATCATTATTATATTCAACTAGAATCAACATATATTATAAATTTTTAATATATATATATATTAATAATTTGTATTTATTTAAAAATATGTAAAAATAATATATGTCAATAATTATTGACGTTTATTTTTATTATGTATTCATTTAATTTTAAATATTTTTTATATCTGATCATCACTGACTAACTTGAAGTCTCGCTTGACTTCGATGGCAGAATCCGACGACAAACAGCAAATGCTCCGTCGGCTTCAAGTTAGCTGCTTGTTATTGAATACGAGTAAATCCATCCACCAAATTCTGCAAAATTTCACCCGCAAGCTTTAATCGATCTTTTAATTGTGCAATAGAGTTATTTTGTTGTTTAATTTGGTTTTAAATGCTCATTTTGGTTACAAAGTTTTATTTTTTAATTTTATATTTAAATAAAAAAACGGAATATAAATGGACTTTTTCTTGTATGATTTTTGGGACGTGTATTTTTATATGGAGAAAACTCAACCCTGAAATATATGTGCCTGACCGGAATAGTAAAAAATAATATCGAATCGATTTTAATTTCACCTCTAGATTGTACATATAAGTAAAACAAAATAGTACTTTTTGAATAAGAATCATTTAATAGCTTTTAAAACTCTTACTAATTATTTAATTTTTATAATTTGTCAACTATAAATTAAGGACTTACGTAGTTTGAATTCATAGTTCTTACTATGAGTAATTCATTATTTATTTTAATATTTTTTTATATAGATATTTATATGGATGTAAAACTAACTTAACACGACATGACACACTTAATTTTTTGTGTTGTGTTTGTATTTAAGAATATGAAATGATAAACTTATTGTGCATGTTCGTATTTTATTAAGTCTAACCCGATAAATTTATTGATATGAGTAAACATATTGGTACACTCGATTGGTCACCTTCATAAATATATGCAAACCCTCATGTTAGTTTAGTATTGTATTTTATCTGAGACATTTTTTTGTTGAAAATATAAACAATACAGTTCGGGTTTTCCTTTTATTATTTCGTTTAACAAAAATGTATTAAACAAAATCTCATTGGTTTTAATTATAAATATATTATTATTTTTTAAATAAACAGTATTATAACTTAAGAGTAAACACGCACTTATTTTCCCATTGTTTTGAATACAACATACTTATTTCTTTCAAACTACACAAATTATGCTTGATAGTGCCCATCATTTTTGTTCCTGTTAGTGTTAGTCCTCCAGTTTTGAATTTATTTATTTTCCCCCAAAACAAATGTCATCCTCTTACTGCCCCCCCTCCTTTCAAAACAAGATTAATTTTTATTTTATTTAAAGTTTTATTTATCAACACATAAGTTGGACTCTCTCTATCAAATCGGATATCAATTAATTTTTGTTATGCACACTTTTGATTGCAGAGTATGATGATATATGTATGGAATTCACTATGGTGTGGGACATCGTATTAGATGCATGCATCGATTCATTTAGAGGAAGAAGAGGTGTATATATTGCCAAGTCACCTCCTAATAAATAGGAAGAGGGAGATGCATGAATGAATTGATGGTTTCCTTTTCTCTATAGTTAATGAGGATTAAAATGAATTAGATAGTTGAAAGTAGTACGTGAATTTATATTTTTTAAGTTATTCTTTATAATATGTAATATATTAAAATGAATATATACTACAGTCATTTTCTAAAAATTAAGTTTAGTATTAAATTACTTATAATGAAAAGAATATTAAAATTGGAAAAAAATGCATAAACTAATTATATATATTAATTGTTAAATTTGAATAGATATTGTTTAAATTGATTATTAATTTAGCACTCTACTAATAAATGTTTTTATCTTTGTCGTGATAGAGTTGTTAAACTTGAAACTTTTAACACTTATTTACTATTATTGATCATGCTTAATTGTAGGAATATAAAATTTAGTGTATGATATTTGATTGAAATATTACTAATTAATACTATGAAGCAATAGTTATTTAACTTAATCACTAAAAAATAATATATCAAATTTAGATGTATTTTTGTTTTGCATTAAAAACACGTACTACTATAAATACCTCATATAATGTGAAACAATATATGTTCTAACAAAAGTACATGTTGAAATGAAACAAATAAATATGATTTTTTAATTATAATTACATTTGTGTCAACGGTTAAATTACATATGTTATTATATGACATTTTCTCATTCCTAATGTGAACTTCATAACTTCTAATTGGTCCATACCAAACATATAATTCTCACTCACACGTAGAATGTCATATAACTTAGTTTAAAATCTTTCGCAAGTCTCTCATTCATTATCTTAATAAGTTACAAAATTTCATTAATCTCTTCTTATTTTCCCTGTGCATTTATGATTTTTCTTAAGTTTATTTTATTTGCCAAATTTTATATTTTATGAAAAGCAAGTAGATGCATATATCAAATATTTTTATTATAATATAATTTAAGATGAAATAAAGGATAGTTATGTATATTATATATCAATTTTATCAAATAATAATCACATGTTAATTTTATGTTGATATTTAGAATAATGTATGCAACATAAATTTTATGGTATGAACAAATTATAATAATAATATAATTTCTTCATATATTTTTTAGAACTATTTTTTCAATAAAATATCATTATTATATTCAACTAGAATCAACATATATTATAAATTTTTAATATATATATATTAATAATTTGTATTTATTTAAAAATATGTAAAAATAATATATGTCAATAATTATTGACGTTTATTTTTATTATGTATTCATTTAATTTTAAATATTTTTTATATCTGATCATCACTGACTAACTTGAAGTCTCGCTTGACTTCGATGGCAGAATCCGACGACAAACAGCAAATGCTCCGTCGGCTTCAAGTTAGCTGCTTGTTATTGAATACGAGTAAATCCATCCACCAAATTCTGCAAAATTTCACCCGCAAGCTTTAATCGATCTTTTAATTGTGCAATAGAGTTATTTTGTTGTTTAATTTGGTTTTAAATGCTCATTTTGGTTACAAAGTTTTATTTTTTAATTTTATATTTAAATAAAAAAACGGAATATAAATGGACTTTTTCTTGTATGATTTTTGGGACGTGTATTTTTATATGGAGAAAACTCAACCCTGAAATATATGTGCCTGACCGGAATAGTAAAAAATAATATCGAATCGATTTTAATTTCACCTCTAGATTGTACATATAAGTAAAACAAAATAGTACTTTTTGAATAAGACTAATTTAATAGCTTTTAAAATTCTTACTAATTATTTAATTTTTATAATTTGTCAACTATAAATTAAGGACTTACGTAGTTTGTATTCATAGTTCTTACTATGAGTAATTCATTATTTATTTTAATATTTTTTTACATAGATATTTATATGGATGTAAAACTAACGTAACACAACATGACACACTTAATTTTTTGTGTTGTGTTTGTATTTAAGAATATGAAATGATAAACTTATTGTGCATGTTCGTATTTTATTAAGTCTAGCCCGATAAATTTATTGATATGCGTAAAAATATTGGTACACTCGATTGGTCACCTTCATAAATATATGCAAACCCTCATGTTAGTTTAGTATTGTATTTTATGTGAGACATTTTTTTGTTGAAAATATAAACAATACAGTTCGGGTTTTCCTTTTATTATTTCGTTTAACAAAAATGTATTAAACAAAATCTCATTGGTTTTAATTATAAATATATGATTATTTTTTAAATAAACAGTATTATAACTTAAGAGTAAACATACACTTATTTTCCCATTGCTTTGAATACAACATACTTATTTCTTTCAAACTACACAAATTATGCTTGATAAGGCCCATCATTTCTATTCATGTTAGTGTTAGTCCTCCAGTTTCGAATTTATTTATTTTCCCCCAAAACAAATGTCATCCTCTTAATGTCCCCCTCCTTTCAAATCAAGATTAATTTTTATTTTCTTTAAAGTTTTATTTATCAACACATAAGTTGGACTGTCTCTATCAAATCGGATATCAATAAATTTTTGTTATGCTCACTTTTGATTGTAGAGTATGATGAGATATGTATGGAATTCAGTATGGTGTGGGATATCGTATTATATGCATGCATCGATTCATTTAGAAGAAGAGGTGTACATATTTCCAAGTCACCTCCTAATAAATAGGAAGAGGGAGATGAATGAATTGATGGTTTCCTTTTCTCTATAGTTAATGAGGATTAAAATGAATTAAATAGTTGGAAGTAGTACGTGAATTTATATTTTTTAAGTTATTCTTTATAATATATAATATATTAAAATGAATATATACTACAGTCATTAGGGCTGGGCATGAACCGGTTCAGGGCTGAACCAGTTCAGAACCGGTTCAGGGCTGAACCCGTTCAGAACCGAACCTTTACCACATTTTAAAACCGGTACGGTTTATCGCTCCAGTTTTTGGCCGCTCCAGATTTTAGCCAATTTACCGTACCTGTTCTGAACCGGTTCAAAACCCGGTTCAGCCACTTCATACATAACAAAAAAATCGTTTTTTTTTTGTTACAAAAAACAAAAAAAAATCTCAACTGAGGTTTCATCGAGCAGCATCCAATACCAATATCCATGCAAGAACAACAACATTTATGTAATCATACAACACCGAACAGCACAGCAGAACTATGCAAGAACAGAACAACATTTATGTAATCTAAACTACAAGAAAAACATACCATAATTACTCACCCACCACCCCAAAAAAGAAACTACTAGCAGTGCTACAAGTTTTTCTACTGATATGCAGTCAACAAGCAATTTGTCATCATCATCAAAGTTACCCCAACCATTTCCTGCAGACTGCATGGATTCCTCATCCTGCTAATAATTTACAGCTCCAACCCAGGTTAGGAAAATGTTTTGCTTGGTCATCAAGTTGCTCTTTACAGTGTCTTAAATCGGGATATTATTGATTGAATAACCATCAAAGTCAAACTCATTGCTGACAGAACCAACACCTCCTTGCTAGAACACAAAAAGTAAATTTGGGTAAAAATATCAAATTGCTAACTGAAATTAAATGGTTGGAAGATCCTGACCTGCTTCAGAAGTACACTCATGAGATCCTCCTGACCAAAATGCTCTTCAAACAGACCAATTCTGTCCGGGACAACCTCATACTTGATTTTATTATTTCCCACATATTCGCCTCTCTGGCTTGATGAAGACACAGTTTGAGCACTGTTGAGATTTCCTCGCATAGTCTTCTAAGGTAAAGTCGGTATTTCTGTGCAGTAAATCAGTGACAACCAAAATTCATGAAAGACCGAACCAGTAAAAGAAGATGATGAAGTATCGGTTTAGGGCTTTGAAGATTTACCTGAAGGTGGCTTGCAACGTTTTCTCTAGTAAGCACAGAACTCAGCTCAATCAAACATCAGAACACAACACAACTCAAAACAGCAGAACCGAACAGATTTCAGCCGAACTCAAACCAACAGAACCGAACAGAAATCAATTAAACAAATAAAACAGCAGAACTCACAATCAACACAACTACTGGTTCGAAACTTGAGCATGTTATGTAGAAAATACTCATAAACTCTGATAAAGATCGATCTCTTACACTAATAGATCGCTGTGCCACGCCGCCCGCTGCTGCTGCTGCTGCTCGCCTGCTGTTGCTCGCCCGTGCTGATGCTCGCCTGCTTGATGCTCGCCCGTGCTTCTGCTTGTTTGTTGTTGTTCGCCCGCTGTTGTTGCTTGCCCGTGTCGCGCCGCCTGCTGCTGCTCTCCCGCTGCTTGCTGCTCGCCCGTGTCGCGCCGCCTCCCGCTGCTCTCCTGCTACTGAAGTCTGAAGAATCAAATGAAGACCAATGCGATTTTAGGTTAAGACTTAAGAGAGTCTTTCGATCTGCCGGTCGGGTCTGTCATTCTGTGGTCTGGTCTGTTAAATATGGTCTGCTCTGATTTAGTAGTATATTTAAGGTTAAAACCGGTACAAAAAGAGGTTCGGTTAACCGGTTATGAACCGATTTTCTGTACCTCTTCTGAACCGCTCCATATTTTTTCAAAAAAAAAAAACGTTTGTTTTGAGAACCGGTTCGAAACCGGTAAGGTACGGTTCGGTCGAACCGTTTTTTTTTGCCCAGCCCTAACAGTCATTTTCTAAAATTTAAGTTTAGTATTAAATTACTTATAATGAAAAGAATATTAAAATTGGAAAAAAAAATGCATAAACTAATTATATATATTAATTGTTAAATTTGAATAGATATTGTTTAAATTGATTATTAATTTAGCACTCTATTAATAAATGTTTTTATCTTTGTCGTGATAGAGTTGTTAAACTTGAAACTTTTAACACTTATTTACTATTACTGATAATGCTTAATTCTAGGAATATAAAATTTAGTGTATGATATTTGATTAAAATATTACTAATTAATACTATGAAGCAATAGTTATTTAACTTAATCACTAAAAAATAATGTATCAAATTTAGATGTATTTTTTTTTGCATTAAAAACACGTACTACTAGGGCTGGGCAAAAATAATCGGTTCGATCGAACCGTACCGAACCGGTTCACAAAACAAACGTTTTTTTTCAAAAAATCTGGACCGGTTCAGAATAGGTACAGAAAACCGGTTCAAAATCGGTTAACCGAACCTATTTTTGTACCGGTTTTAATCTTAAAATACTACTAAATACTAAACCAGACCAGACCACTTCAAACCAGACAAAATCATTTTTTCTTAACTTCAAACCAAACCTAATTGAGTCTTCACTCTCAAACTCTCAGATACTCACTCAATTCAAGTTCACGACTGCGTCTTCAAGTTCACGACTGCGTCTTCAAGTTCAAGTTCAATTCAAGTTCACGACCGCTCGTCGCCGCTCAATTCAAGTTCACGACTGCTTTTTTTTTTCTCCAGTGTCTGGACTTTCTGGAATCACTGAGACAGCACAGAGTCAAGTCTCGGTCGGTATGGGCCTGTTGGCTGGCTCCAATGTCATGCTCATTACTATGATATGGGGATCTTGTGTTCTTGTCGGAAAATGCGACATTCAAGACTCTGTTGCTGTCGATAAACTGGATACCAAGGGTTTTAGCTTGACAGGTAATTTCATGCAGCAGCATTTTGCTCATTGGAACAGTAGAAGAATCTCTGAAGTAGACCATCTCTGAAACCGAACGGATGGAGAATGAAAAGGATACGTATATTGCAGTAGATTCTTCATATTACTTACTGATGAACATGAAATACTGTATCTAGGTCAGCAATCTGGGGAATGGCTTCATAGTCCTATATATCTTCAATTTTTGCAGGTTCTGGAGTTAGTACAGATGTCTGGACAAGTTATGCTGCTAGAATTATGGTTATTTCAGTGATTCCATTTATCGTTGTTCAGCTCCCTCAGATTCTAAACTCGAGTTCGGGAAGACACTTGGCTGTCTTGGTTGCCCTTATTGTTTCTGTTCTGTTGCTCATTGCATATTGTCTATGCAATCATCTTTGCTAGTCGGAAGAAACAGAGAACAACCTCACTTACATACTCCGAGGTATATATTATGATTCACTACTTAGTTGGTTAGGGTACAAAATCGATCTGATGTCTGGTTTTTTGCTTGCGGCAGTTATATGGAGCGGTTACGATGAACAATGTACTCTGTTTATCTGTGTTCTTGTCTCTTGTTTACGTTCGAGGACTGACATGGGACTTCTCTGCCGAAGTCTTAGTGATTCTTCTGGTCTACATTGTAATGGGTTTGTTTGCGAGCTTCAGAACAACATTTCCTCTGTGGACATCGTTCGTTGCCTTTGGACTCTATCCGTTGGCTTTGGTTGTTGTTTATGTTCTTGATTTTGTTCTTGGTTGGTCGTAGATTCCGGTGCTGATTAGTTCATGAAAGATCATGGATGACATCCATGATCTTTCTTGATTTTTTTATTTTTTTTTATAAACAGGTTCGGCCGAACCGGTTCAGAACAGGTATGGTAAATCAGCTAAAATCTGGAGCGGCCAAAAACTGGAGCGGTAAACCGTACCGGTTTTAAAATGTGGTAAAGGTTCGGTTCATGCCCAGCCCTACGTACTACTATAAATACCTCATATAATGTGAAACAATATATGTTCTAACAAAAGTACACGTTGAAATGAAACAAATAAATATGTTTTTTTAATTATAATTAAATTTGTGTCAACGGTTAAATTACATATGTATATTATATATCAATTTTATCAAATAATAATCACATGTTAATTTTATGTTGATATTTAGAATAATGTATGCAACATAAATTTTAGGGTATGAACAAATTATAATAATAATATAATTTCTTCATATATTTTTTAGAACTATTTTTTTCAGTAAAATATCATTATTATATTCAACTAGAATTAACATATATTATAAATTTTTACAATATATATATAAGTTATAATATATATATATATATATTAATAATTTGTATTTAATTAAAAAAATGAAAAAATAATATATGTCAATAATTATTGACATTTATTTTTATTATGTATTCATTTAATTTTAAATATTTTTTATATCTGATCATCACTGACTAACTTGAAGTCTCGCTTGACTTCGATGGCAGAATCCGACGACGAACAGCAAATGCTCCGTCGGCTTCAAGTTAGTTGCTTGTTATTGAATACGAGTAAATCCATCTACCAAACTCTGCAAAATTTCACCCGCAAGCTTTAATCGATCTTTTAATTGTGCAATTGAGTTATGTTGTTGTTTAATTTGGTTTTAAATGCTCATTTTGGTTATAAAGTTTTATATTTTTAATTTTATATTTAAATAAAAAAACGGAATATAAATGGACTTTTTCTTGTATGATTTTTGGGACGTGTATTTTTATATGGAGACAACTCAGCCCTGAAATATATGTGCCTGACCGGAATAGTAAAAACTAATATCGAATCGATTTTAATTTCACCTCTAGATTGTACATGTAAGTAAAACAAAATAGTACTTTTTGAATAAGAATCATTTAATAGCTTTTAAAACTCTTACTAATTATTTAATTTTTATAATTTGTCAACTATAAATTAAGGACTTACGTAGTTTGAATTCATAGTTCTTACTATAAGTAATTCATTATTTATTTTAATATTTTTTTATATAGATATTTATATGGATGTAAAACTAACTTAACACGACATGACACACTTAATTTTTTGTGTTGTGTTTGTATTTAAGAATATGAAATGATAAACTTATTGTGCATGTTCGTATTTTATTAAGTCTAACCCGATAAATTTATTGATATGAGTAAACATATTGGTACACTCGATTGGTCACCTTCATAAATATATGCAAACCCTCATGTTAGTTTAGTATTGTATTTTATGTGAGACATTTTTTGTTGAAAATATAAACAATACAGTTCAGGTTTTCCTTTTATTATTTCGTTTAATAAAAATGTATTAAACAAAATCTCATTGGTTTTAATTATAAATATATGATTATTTTTTAAATAAACAGTATTATAACTTAAGAGTAAACACACACTTATTTTCCCATTGTTTTGAATACAACATACTTATTTCTTTCAAACTACACAAATTATGCTGGATAAGGCCCATCATTTCTGTTCCTGTTAGTGTTAGTCCTCCAGTTTTGAATTTATTTATTTTCCCCCAAACAAATGTCATCCTCTTAATGTCCCCCCTCCTTTCAAATCAAGATTAATTTTTATTTTATTTAAGATTTTATTTATCAACACATAAGTTTTGGACTCTCTCTATCAAATTGGATATCAATAAATTTTTGTTATGCCCACTTTTGATTGCAGAGTATGATGAGGTATGTATGGAATTCAGTATGGTATGGCACATCGTATTATATGCATGCATCGATTCATTTAGAGGAAGAAGAGGTGTATATATTGCCAAGTCACCTCCTAATAAATAGGAAGAGGGAGATGCATGAATGAATTGATGGTTTCCTTTTCTCTATAGTTAATGAGGATTAAAATGAATTAGATAGTTGAAAGTAGTACGTGAATTTATATTTTTTAAGTTATTCTTTATAATATGTAATATATTAAAATGAATATATACTACAGTCATTTTCTAAAAATTAAGTTTAGTATTAAATTACTTATAATGAAAAGAATATTAAAATTGGAAAAAAATGCATAAACTAATTATATATATTAATTGTTAAATTTGAATAGATATTGTTTAAATTGATTATTAATTTAGCACTCTACTAATAAATGTTTTTATCTCTGTCGTAATAGAGTTGTTAAACTTGAAACTTTTAACACTTATTTACTATTATTGATCATGCTTAATTGTAGGAATATAAAATTTAGTGTATGATATTTGATTGAAATATTACTAATTAATACTATGAAGCAATAGTTATTTAACTTAATCACTAAAAAATAATGTATCAAATTTAGATGTATTTTTGTTTTGCATTAAAAACACGTACTACTATAAATACCTCATATAATGTGAAACAATATATGTTCTAACAAAAGTACATGTTGAAATGAAACAAATAAATATGATTTTTTAATTATAATTACATTTGTGTCAACGGTTAAATTACATATGTTATTATATGACATTTTCTCATTCCTAATGTGAACTTCATAACTTCTAATTGGTCCATATCAAACATATAATTCTCACTCACACGTAGAATGTCATATAACTTAGTTTAAAATCTTTCGCAAGTCTCTCATTCATTATCTTAATAAGTTACAAAATTTCATTAATCTCTTCTTATTTTCCCTGTGCATTTATGATTTTTCTTAAGTTTATTTTATTTGCTAAATTTTATATTTTATGAAAAGCAAGTAGATGCATATATCAAATATTTTTATTATAATATAATTTAAGATGAAATAAAGGATAGTTATGTATATTATATATCAATTTTATCAAATAATAATCACATGTTAATTTTATGTTGATATTTAGAATAATGTATGCAACATAAATTTTAGGGTATGAACAAATTATAATAATAATATAATTTCTTCATATATTTTTTAGAACTATTTTTTCAATAAAATATCATTATTATATTCAACTAGAATCAACATATATTATAAATTTTTAATATATATATATTAATAATTTGTATTTATTTAAAAATATGTAAAAATAATATATGTCAATAATTATTAACGTTTATTTTTATTATGTATTCATTTAATTTTAAATATTTTTTATATCTGATCATCACTGACTAACTTGAAGTCTCGCTTGACTTCGATGGCAGAATCCGACGACGAACAGCAAATGCTCCGTCGGCTTCAAGTTAGCTGCTTGTTATTGAATACGAGTAAATCCATCCACCAAACTCTACAAAATTTCACCCGCAAGCTTTAATCGATCTTTTATTTGTGCAATAGAGTTTTGTTGTTGTTTAATTTGGTTTTAAATGCTCATTTTGGTTATAAAGTTTTATTTTTTTAATTTTATATTTAAATAAAAAAACGGAATATAAATGGACTTTTTCTTGTATGATTTTTGGGACGTGTATTTTTATATGGAGAAAACTCAGCCCTGAAATATATGTGCCTGACCGGAATAGTAAAAAATAATATCGATTTTAATTTCACCTCTAGATTGTACATGTAAGTAAAACAAAATAGTACTTTTTGAATAAGACTCGTTTAATAGCTTTTACAACTCTTACTAATTATTTAATTTTTATAATTTGTCAACTATAAATTAAGGACTTACGTAGTTTGAATTCATAGTTCTTACTATGAGTAATTCATTATTTATTTTAATATTTTTTTACATAGATATTTATATGGATGTAAAACTAACTTAACAGGACATGACACACTTAATTTTTTGTGTTGTGTTTGTATTTAAGAATATGAATTGATAAACTTATTGTGCATGTTCGTATTTTATTAAGTCTAACCCGATAAATTTATTGATATGAGTAAACATATTGGTACACTCGATTGGTCACCTTCATAAATATATGCAAACCCTCATGTTAGTTTAGTATTGTATTTTATGTGAGACATTTTTTGTTGAAAATATAAACAATACAGTTCAGGTTTTCCTTTTATTATTTCGTTTAATAAAAATGTATTAAACAAAATCTCATTGGTTTTAATTATAAATATATGATTATTTTTTAAATAAACAGTATTATAACTTAAGAGTAAACACACACTTATTTTCCCATTGTTTTGAATACAACATACTTATTTCTTTCAAACTACACAAATTATGCTGGATAAGGCCCATCATTTCTGTTCCTGTTAGTGTTAGTCCTCCAGTTTTGAATTTATTTATTTTCCCCCAAACAAATGTCATCCTCTTAATGTCCCCCCTCCTTTCAAATCAAGATTAATTTTTATTTTATTTAAGATTTTATTTATCAACACATAAGTTTTGGACTCTCTCTATCAAATTGGATATCAATAAATTTTTGTTATGCCCACTTTTGATTGCAGAGTATGATGAGGTATGTATGGAATTCAGTATGGTATGGGACATCGTATTATATGCATGCATCGATTCATTTAGAGGAAGAAGAGGTGTATATATTGCCAAGTCACCTCCTAATAAATAGGAAGAGGGAGATGAATGAATGAATTGATGGTTCCCTTTTCTCTATACTTATTTCTTTCAAACTACACAAATTATGCTTGATAAGGCCCATCATTTCTGTTCCTGTTAGTGTTAGTCCTCCAGTTTTGAATTTATTTATTTTCCCCCAAAACAAATGTCATCCTCTTAATGCCCCCCTCCTTTCAAAACAAGATTAATTTTTATTTTATTTAAAGTTTTATTTATCAACACATAAGTTGGCCTCTCTCTATCAAATCGGATATCAATTAATTTTTGTTATGCACACTTTTGATTGCAGAGTATGATGATATATGTATGGAATCCAGTATGGTGTGGGACATCGTATTAGATGCATGCATCGATTCATTTAGAGGAAGAAGATGTGTATATATTACCAAGTCACCTCCTAATAAATAGGAAGAGGGAGATGAATGAATGAATGGTTTCCTTTTCTCTATAGTTAATGAGGATTAAAATGAATTAGACAGTTGAAAGTAGTACGTGAATTTATATTTTTTAAGTTTTTCTTTATAATATGTAATATATTAAAATGAATATATACTACAGTCATTTTCTAAAATTTAGTGTATGATATTTGATTAAAATATTACTAATTAATACTATGAAGCAATAGTTATTTAACTTAATCACTAAAAAATAATGTATCAAATTTAGATGTATTTTTGTTTTGCATTAAAAACACGTACTACTATAAATACCTCATATAATGTGAAACAATATATGTTCTAACAAAAGTACATGTTGAAATGAAACTAATAAATATGATTTTTTAATTATAATTACATTTGTGTCAACGGTTAAATTACATATGTTATTATATGACATTTTCTCATTCCTAATGTGAACTTCATAACTTCTAATTGGTCCATACCAAACATATCATTCTCACTCACACGTAGAATGTCATATAACTTAGTTTAAAATCTTTCGCAAGTCTTTCATTCATTATCTTAATAAGTTACAAAATTTCATTAATCTCTTCTTATTTTCCCTGTGCATTTAGGATTTTTCTTAAGTTTATTTTATTTGCTAAATTTTATATTTTATGAAAAGCAAGTAGATGCATATATCAAATATTTTTATTATAATATAATTTAAGATGAAATAAAGGATAGATATGTATATTATATATCAATTTTATCAAATAATAATCACATGTTAATTTTATGTTGATATTTAGAATAATGTATGCAACATAAATTTTAGGGTATGAACAAATTATAATAATAATATAATTTCTTCATATATTTTTTAGAACTATTTTTTTCAATAAATATCATTATTATATTCAACTAGAATCAACATATATTATAAATTTTTAAAATATATATATATATATATTAATAATTTGTATTTATTTAAAAATATGTAAAAATAATACATGTCAATAATTATTGACATTTATTTTTATTATGTATTCATTTAATTTTAAATATTTTTTATATCTGATCATCACTGACTAACTTGAAATCTCGCTTGACTTCGATGGCAGAATCTGAAGACGAACAGCAAGTGCTCCGTCGGCTTCAAGTTAGCTGCTTGTTATTGAATACGAGTAAATCCATCCACCAAACTCTGCAAAATTTCACCCGTAAGCTTTAATCGATCTTTTAATTGTGCAATTGAGTTATTTGGTTTTAAATGCTCATTTTGGTTATAAAGTTTTATTTTTTTAATTTTATATTTAAATAAAAAAATGGAATATAAATGGACTTTTTCTTGTATGATTTTTGGGACGTGTATTTTTATATGGAGAAAACTCAGCCCTGAAATATATGTGCCTGACCGGAATAGTAAAAAATAATATCGAATCGATTTTAATTTCACCTCTAGATTGTACATGTAAGTAAAACAAAATAGTACTTTTTGAATAAGACTCATTTAATAGCTTTTAAAACTCTTACTAATTATTTAATTTTTATAATTTGTCAACTATAAATTAAGGACTTACGTAGTTTGAATTCATAGTTCTTACTATGAGTAATTCATTATTTATTTTAATATTTTTTTACATAGATATTTATGTGGATGTAAAACTAACTTAACACGACATGACACACTTAATTTTTTGTGTTGTGTTTGTATTTAAGAATATGAAATGATAAACTTATTGTGCATGTTCGTATTTTATTAAGTCTAACCCGATAAATTTATTGATATGCGTAAACATATTGGTACACTCGATTGGTCACCTTCATAAATATATGCAAACCCTCATGTTAGTTTAGTATTGTATTTTATGTAAGACATTTTTTGTTGAAAATATAAACAATACAGTTCGGGTTTTCCTTTTATTATTTCGTTTAACAAAAATGTATTAAACAAAATCTCATTGATTTTAATTATAAATATATGATTATTTTTTAAATAAACAGTATTATAACTTAAGAGTAAACACGCACTTATTTTCCCATTGTTTTGAATACAACATACTTATTTCTTTCAAACTACACAAATTATACTTGATAAGGCCCATCATTTCTGTTCTTGTTAGTGTTAGTCCTCCAGTTTTGAATTTATTTATTTTCCCCCAAACAAATGTCATCCTCTTAATGTCCCCCCTCCTTTCAAATCAAGATTAATTTTTATTTTATTTAAAATTCTATTTATCAACACATAAGTTGGACTATCTCTATCAAATCGGATATCAATAAATTTTTGTTATGCCCACTTTTGATTGCAGAGTATGATGAGATATGTATGGAATTCAGTATGGTGTGGGACATCGTATTATATGCATGCATCGATTCATTTAGAGGAAGAAGAGGTGTATATATTGCCAAGTCACCTCCTAATAAATAGGAAGAGGGAGATGAATGAATGAATTGATGGTTTCCTTTTCTCTATAGTTAATAAGGATTAAAATGAATTAGACAGTTGAAAGTAGTACGTGAATTTATATTTTTTAAGTTATTCTTTATAATATGTAATATATTAAAATGAATATATACTACAGTCATTTTCTAAAAATTAAGTTTAGTATTAAATTACTTATAATGAAAAGAATATTAAAATTGGAAAAAAATGCATAAACTAATTATATATATTAATTGTTAAATTTGAATAGATATTGTTTAAATTGATTATTAATTTAGCACTCTACTAATAAATGTTTTTATCTTTGTCGTGATAGAGTTGTTAAACTTGAAACTTTTAACACTTATTTACTATTATTGATCATGCTTAATTGAAGGAATATAAAATTTAGTGTATGATATTTGATTAAAATATTACTAATTAATACTATGAAGCAATAGTTATTTAACTTAATCACTAAAAAATAATGTATCAAATTTAGATGTATTTTTGTTTTGCATTAAAAACACGTACTACTATAAATACCTCATATAATGTGAAACAATATATGTTCTAACAAAAGTACATGTTGAAATGAAACTAATAAATATGATTTTTTAATTATAATTACATTTGTGTCAACGGTTAAATTACATATGTTATTATATGACATTTTCTCATTCCTAATGTGAACTTCATAACTTCTAATTGGTCCATACTAAACATATCATTCTCACTCACACGTAGAATGTCATATAACTTAGTTTAAAATCTTTCGCAAGTCTTTCATTCATTATCTTAATAAGTTACAAAATTTCATTAATCTCTTCTTATTTTCCCTGTGCATTTAGGATTTTTCTTAAGTTTATTTTATTTGCTAAATTTTATATTTTATGAAAAGCAAGTAGATGCATATATCAAATATTTTTATTATAATATAATTTAAGATGAAATAAAGGATAGATATGTATATTATATATCAATTTTATCAAATAATAATCACATGTTAATTTTATGTTGATATTTAGAATAATGTATGCAACATAAATTTTAGGGTATGAACAAAGTATAATAATAATATAATTTCTTCATATATTTTTTAGAACTATTTTTTTCAATAAAATATCATTATTATATTCAACTAGAATCAACATATATTATAAATTTTTAAAATATATATATAAGTTAAAATATATATATATATATTAATAATTTGATTGCAGAGTATGATGAGATATGTATGAAATTCAGTATGGTGTGAGACATCGTATTATATGCATGCATCGATTCATTTAGAGGAAGAAGAGGTGTATATATTGCCAAGTCACCTTCTCATAAATAGGAAGAGGAAGAGGGAGATGAATGTTTGAATGAATTGATGGTTTCCTTTTCTCTATAGTTAATGAGGATTAAAATGAATTAGATAGTTGAAAGTAATACGTGAAGACAATCGTGACTTTCCTTTTCTCTGTGACAATTGTAAAGAAGACAAAGAAAATAAACAAGTTGACCGAAGAAGACAAAGAAATGGGCTGCGGCTTGAATGTACACAAATTGGGCCCGAGGAGAATTTGGACTGAATTGGGCCGATGAGAAGAAGTGGGCTGCGGCTCTTGTGACAAGAATTGGGCTATGATTTTGAGTAGTGGGTCCGAACTGCCCAAAGTGTACGAAGCCCGATCCGTCACTAATAATAAAAAATCATCTGATTGGATTTTTGCCTACGGAGCTACAGATACCATGTCATATGATTCTAATGATTTTTTGCAGTTATCACCACCTTTAAAGACCCATATTGAAACCGCTAGTGGAGAAATGATGGAAGTAAAAGGTGGAGGCTCAGTCGTATTATCTGATCGCATGAGACTAAATAATTGTTTATACGTTCCGACACTGTCATCAAAATTGTTGTCACTTAGTCAGCTGATCAGGGAATTAAACTGTGTAGTACTGATGTATCCACATTTTTTTCTTTTGCAGGACATTCTTACAAAGGAGATCATTGGGCGTGGTACTGAGCGAGGAGGTCTCTACTATGTTGATGAACTGACTCGCCAGGGACATTCCATGCTTGCTCACGGAACAGTCAACAGACAACTTTGGCTATGACATCGACGTCTTGGTCATCCGTCCTTTGGGTATCTTAAATTTTTATTCCCAAGTTTGTTTACAAATAAATCCATTCATATGAAACGTGAAACTTGCATTCGTGCTAAAAGTCACCGAGTTTCTTTTTCCCAGAATAATACTAGAGTTGACTCTGCCTTATAGTTAATTCACTCTGATGTTTGGGGTCCAGGTCCATATTCTAATAATAGTCAATTTCGATATTTTATATTATTTGTGGATGATTTCTCCCGTATGACCTGAATATATTTCATGAAAAATAAGTAAGAAGTGCATGGAAAATTCTTCATATTTTACCAAATGATCTATACTCAGTTCAATAAATAAAAAATACAGATTCTCCGCTCTGACAATGGTGGAGAATATGTAAACCATTCTATGAAAAACTTTTTCCAGGAAAACGACCATGTTCATCAAACGTCATGTGCCAATACACCTCAACAAAACGGTGTAGCCGAGCGAAAAAATCGAATCCTACTTGAGATGACACGTACCATGATGATTGAATCTCAAGTTCCTAAATTTTTTTGGCCTGAAGCTATAGCTACATCTGCCTATCTAATCAATCGTCTTCCCACAAAAGTTATTGGTCACAAAACTCTGTTACAAATACTACCTACACAAGCTAAAATACCTTCCATCATGACCCTTACACCTCGAGTCTTTGGTTGTTCAGTATTCATACATAAAGGGAATCACAAAAATCATATGGCTAAAGAAGTTGATGGGTGAGATTGGCTTTCCCTTAAGGTTCCCAACGCGGTTGATGTGTGACAATAAGGCGGCAATCAACATCTCAGGAAATCCGGTCTAACATGACAGAACAAAACACGTGGAGGTGGATCGACATTTCATAAAGGAGAAGATTGAATATGGTACCGTTGAACTGCCATTTGTAAGATCAGAAGACCAACTCGTAGATATTCTCACAAAGGCGGTTACATGAAGGATATTTGAAGCAGTACTATGCAAGTTGAGCATTGAAGACCCCACTGCTCAACTTGAGGGGGAGTGTTATAATAGGAAATATGGTAGACTTGAAAATAATACAATAGGAAAGAAAACAATTAGGAATGTAATCTCTTTGTATTATATACTTTCCTATTTTCATAGTTTCCTAGTCTAGCTACAATGTACAATATATCTTTGCATGTAATGGAAGAAAGGATATGTTTTCAGCTTCAAACTAACAGGGCCCTCCTGAGCTACTATGAGTTGGTCAATTGATGAATTGAAAAGAAATGAATGGTGAATAGCAACAAGGTCATATATGCTCTTGCTTCGTTGGGCTCTATATTTGCTGTCAGTCATTTCGTTATAATAACACTGTCCCTCCCTTTAGTGTTAAGATGACGTTACACACTGATTACGGGAGAGACAAATGATAGGGGCTCAAAAAGTAATTGTTAACGACTCAATAAATGAGCCGTTAAATATTGACAGATCAATTCAGATTGAGCCATTACATAAAGCGTCGGCATTATTTCGACGACTCAAATACAATGGAGCCGTAAAGAATCACGACTCATTTATTGAGACGCGAAAAATAATATTATTACTATTATTTGCAGCACTTTTTTCTTAGCCCTCTAAATTATTTGTTTTTTTTAAAAATAATTGGATTAAATGGCTAAATTATTTTTGAGCCGTTTCCAGTCCTTCCCGTCCATCGGAGCAGACGAACGCAACTCCGATTTTGGTTAAGACTCAGCTTGTCCAACTAAGTCTCATCCCCGTGCTGACTGGAATCATCGCCGACCGCAGCAGCGCCGCCTCGTTGGCAGAGGCGGTCATGAAGATGGCACGCATGATGTCCGACAACGCAGAACGACAACGAGCCATAAGCGAAGACCCAAACTACGTGGTAGCTATAATGGAGAGGCTGATGATGGTGTCAAAGGCAGGAAAGGAGGACGAAGCCGTCGTGCAGTGGAGCCTCTGCTTTGCGTACAGAGACGAAAGGGTGAAGGAGAGTCTGGGAAGGAGCAACGACATGACGAGGCTCCATCTCCGGTTGATGGTGACGCAAGAGTATGTTGGTGACGGTGACGAGGCTCCAACTCCAGCTCCGGTTGAAGGAGAGTACACGACGAAGAGTATGTTGGTGATGCAGAGTGACGTTGACAGTGAGGACTACAACTCCGGTTCCAGTTCGGAGAGTTGATGGTGAGTACAGAACGGAGAGTCTGTTGGTTCCAGTTGAAGGGAAAAACGTGAGGTGAGGGTGAGCTGAAAGTGAAAGTGAAAGAAAGGAAAAGCACTTGAAGGGAAGAAAATGGAAGAGGGAATATTTGAAAATGAGTGGGAAAATTTTGATTTTTGAATTTTTTTTTTCACGGCTGAAAAAAGAACCCATGAAAAATAATTTAATTTTCTTTTAATTAGCGGCTCTGACATTTGTGTCGTGAAAAATAATTTCTTTTCTTTTTTAAAATACAATGGCGACCCATCCAAGATTGAGTCACGAAAAAAAGTGGAAAATAAATTATAATACTCGCAATACTTTAATATTGGCCGCTAAATTAATTATAGGATAACTCAACTATTTTTGAGTCGTGAATAATTAGATAAATATATTATTCACGGCTCAATAGTGTTTGAGTCGTCATATTGAGCCTCTAACATTTAACTCTCCCGTAGTGGGCCCATGTTAAACAATAATAATTTGAATTTAACATCATGTTCTTTTCGCATAATTGGAGTGGAATATGTGATACGGACAAATTCGGAATACGGAATCTTAGAGGGGTGGTGTTAGGGATTCCGATCAAAAACTAAAGATTGTCTAAGCCTAGCGGGGTGAGAATACGGAATAGGGATGCAAAAGATGGTTTTACCCTCAATTCCTTAAGTTATTCCTAAACTACCCTTCTTCGTAATTTTTGCCCCAACTTTGCCATTCATCCTTCCTTCCCACGACTCCGTGTTCTCTTCTCCTTCATTCCAAGTGGAGATTTCCAGCAGATTCGTGATTCCTCAGGTACGTTCATCTCGTTCATCCCGTTCATCCTTCAGCAATCGAACCCAGAAATGTTGATTCTGGGTTCGGCTGATCGGGAAATGCTATTGAAAAATCGGGTTGACACTGAAGTGTTCTTGTTCGAGTTGCTGTTATTGCTGATTGGGTTGATGTTATTGATCGGATTGCTGTTATTGCTCGGATTTATGTGTTCTTGTTCGGATATGTTGTTCTTGTTCTTGTTTGATTTGGGTTGATTCGAGCCAATTGATTCATGTTCTTGTTCTGTGTTATTGATGTTCTTGTTCGAACAAATTGAGAAATCGATCGGGTTGATTCAGTATGTATTGAAGGTTATGAAAGCGATGAGAAAGCCGGGATCGGGACATGAGACAATGATGATGAGGATTGTAGGTATATGGTCATTTGATTGTACGTGAATGGTCATTTGTAATGGAATATGATATTTTGGATATTCTAATTACGGTTATGATTGTTTGGGTAAATATAAAGACGGTTATTAATTCAACTATTTTATCTTAATTAGTTAACCGGTATTAATTAATTAAATTAATTATTTTCAAAGTGTTTTTTAATTATTAATTAAATATATTATAAGTTTTATTATTCTTAATTTTTAAAATTAATTAATACAAATTAATTGTATTATACACTATAAATATAAAGTAGGGACATATATGTCATTTGACCACATTCCATTCCATTTCCATATACCATTCCACCAAATAAACAAGGAATTCCTTATTCCATTTCATTCCATTCCACCAAAGAAACAACTTCATATTATTATCTCATATTCTTTATTCCCTATTCATGTATATTATCTATTTCTTATTTCTTATTCTGTGGAAGAAACACACCGTAAGTATAAGTAAAAATTGTATTACTGCTACTCAATACAATGAACTCAATTATATTCGTTTTAACTTTTAAGTTAGTAATAATACCGTTCATGCTTGAACCTTACAAAAGGTATCAAATTCAACACGTGACCGTGATCGGATTTATAAGTTGTTTCAGTGTAGGAGATTATAAATGAGCATATAAATCTTAAGATTATGGGTCTAGAATCTACCCTAATATTACTCACGCCCAAAAGCTACCTTGGAAAGCTGTGGAGTAAATTGGGGATAGGCTGCGAGAATAACCTAGCAAGTAATTAACTCTAATATTATACCTATCGGATCAAATATCGTTAAACATATTTTTAATAAATGATGGATCAAATGAATCCTTTATGCAGTGTTTCATAAATACGTTGATTCAAACTTAACTGGATTGAAATTCAGTGTTAAATCAATTTCAAAACTTATTAGAAAAACTGAACGTATTAGATGTACAAAGAAAATTCGTGTTTGTTTTAAATAACAGAAATAATAATTTGATCACTTACTTCAAACACTTCATATAAATCATACATTAATACTCTCAAGTTCGCACTAAGACCTAACTCGTGACCATAAAGTGCGAAAACTTGTACAATTCCAAACACCGTGAATTAATAAAACTTTATTTGTGAATCAATAAATTGATATAAATGAATTATAATTAATCATATGAACCCATATTTAATCATGCATCAGATTGGTAGAACTATGTTCAGTCACCAAAAATATACATTCCACCGTGTAAAGCTTAGACAATTAGATATTTGGTCAAGCTAACCATTCTTATAAATTCTTAAAAATTACCAATGATAGTAAACTCAATTTCAATTCCTTAATTGTTGATGACCCCGGATCCGATGTCGGGTTTGTCCAATCGAGTCCCGAAATATCGTTGCTTTCGATTTGGGTTTACTACAGAATTTCATATTGAAACGTTAAATTCAAAAGAACATAACTTTATTAATACAAGTCCAATTTAGTGTCTAGGGAAAGCGTCTACAATGTATCTTAAGACATCATAATTTATTTAGGCAAAATACTGGTAAATTCAGGTTGTTCATATCCATAAACATGATAGTTCAACAAGTTGACAGCATCATTAATTCATAATATATTTTTTATCTGGTTGTCCTAAATCTAGTTATGTTAAATCATATGGCTTAATTATCGCATGAACGATCTAAATAGATGAATTTTAAAGCATACCATGTACTATCCTTGAACTAGTTGTTAACAATCATTCATAATTTCTCCATCTAAGAACCATATATCATTAGTACACAAAAAATTGAACATAATGTGTATCTTATTCTTGTTGTGATTCCTTGTATTGTTGCCTTCATCTCAATTTATTTAATTTATATTTACGTTTCTCTAGTTTACCTTAAACCGTGAAACGAGTCTTTCTACTTTAGTTTTCTACGCTTAATCCTTCTACTTCCATGGAGTCTCTGTTTATCTCTTTGGAAATGTGGGGCATTATTGATCAATATCGGGTACGATCATTCTTTTCATGCTTTATTTGGTTCGTGCGGGTCCGAGCTAATAATCCTATGTTCTTAGCTATATATGTGCATTATTTTATGATCTGAATTTTTGATAATTTCCCCCCTCAATAATAGGGTGGTACGGTGTCTTAGTGTATTAGGGAGTCTGGTCATAATTAAAGTACATTATCCATCAGAAAGCTGTTTTAGCATCAATACCAGGCATATGTCATGATACCTCTTTTCATACTTAAATCAAAACTAGACACCATCTCGCTCATGTGAGGTCCAGACCAATAATTTTCTCTTCTCAATTAGCTAGCTATCTGCATTATTATTTGGTTATTAATCAGTAGGTTTAAAGATATACAGATCAAATTCATTTGAGTACATTATTCATCAGAAAGCTGTGTTTAGCATCCATACTAGCTAGGTATGATCCCTCTTTTCATTCTCAAATCAGAACCAGATATTATCTCAGTCATGCAGGTGCAAGTCAATAGTCTTCTGTTCTTAGCTACCTGCATTTACTGCTACTTACATGTTTTGAAATATTTTCAGTCAGAAGGTAGTCGTTTGCGAATATTGGAGGAAACCTTAATATGATGTTTTCAAACATCGGTTTACACTGAACTATTTGTTAAAACTATAAGTGTGGACTAAATTGAGAAGATAAAGATTTGAATATGGAAAACATTGTATTGGATTCAACTTAATTAAGATTACAATAGCTACTCCATTTATAGGAGAAATAGTTGTGTATCACATGTTGGTGAGTTGTTCCACCACATGTTGTGAGTTGTACAGATTTGAAGTGTATTGCACATGTTCAACACTTTCCCTCAAGTTGAATGGAATCTCCAATGTTTAACTTGACAAGTATATTGTTGAAAATTCTTCCATTGATTGTTTTGTTTGTCGGTCCACCATTGGGTTGCTCTGATTTGTTGTTGAACCCTATCGAAGCTAGGGCATCTCTGGATTTGTTATTTTACCCTATCGGATCTAGGGCAACTCTTGATTTGTTGTTATACCCTATCGGAGCTAGGGCGACTCTGAATTTGTTAGACCCTATCGGAGCTAGGGCAGCTCTGGATTTATTGAATCGTAGCTGAAAAACAAACTTGGCCGAACCGGATCAAACTGAACCGGATTTACTCAACAGCTCGGATTATTGACTGGACTGGATTATTGAACCGAACTGGCCCGTCGAATTAAACCGAATTAAATACTTCACTAGTGCGTGCTGTCTTCAATAACGGAGAAGACATGTTGTTTTGTTTATTATTTGTATTTTTTGCTTTTGATTTGTTTATTAATTCATTTTTTTTTTCTTTTACGTTTTGTTTGTTTTATTTTTTTATTTTGCTTTTGAAGCTGCTGTCTGTGCTCACGCATGATGTCTTCCACCAAGAAAGAAACAATGTCCTCGCGTGCTTAAGAGCAGTCCCCGCGTGCTAATTCTTCAAGGGGCTAAAATGGTGGAGCTTCCCAAGCTAACGCAGCAAAAGGGAAGGCTGGTGTACCGACTGGTGGTGCGGAAGACTGGAGAGCCGACTGGTGGTGCGGAAGACTGGAGTGCCGACTGGTGTAGCACCGAACCGAACTGGACGAGCTGAGCTGACCGAGCAGTGGAGCTAGGCGAGCTAAGACTGGAGCTGAACTGAGACTGGGAATCCACTTATTCAAGACGTGAGCTGAGCTGGTGATGTTCAAGAAGTTGGTGGACTAGCTGATGAAACGGAGCTGGTGTAACTGGGCGGTGCTGGTGGAGCTGTGGCTGGGCGAGCTGCGGTGCGGAGCTGTGGTTCGGAAGACTGCGGTCCGGACTGGACTGAGACTAGCTTTAGACTGGATTGGGCAGAGGACTTGCTGCAACTGAACCAGATTGGAGCGACGACTGGACACAGCTGGGATTGGCTTTCAGGTTTGTTATTTGGCAACCAAAAATCTAACACTGCTCTGCTACCATCTTAAAACTATAAGACTGGACTAAATTGAGAAGATAATGATTTGAATATGAAAAACATTGTTTTGGATTCTAACTTACTAAGATTACAATAGCTACTCTATTTATAGGAGAAGCAATGACAATTAAAAAACATAAGAAAACATGTGTAGTGGAATAATAATTGTGTGTCACATGTTGGTGAGTTGTTTCACCACATGTTGTGAGTTGTAAAGATTTGAAGTGTATTACACATGTTTAACACATTCATTCGCGTCCATATCATGGGACATGACTTGCAAATATTTGAGTAAACCTTAATTTCCATATCATGGGATATGACTCATTCACCACACGCTATAATACCCTTGTTAGGTGAGATATTTTGACTAAATTTATCATAAGTTCAGTTCGAACTAAACTTTCAGTATACTCTGAACATATAATAATTTTGGGCAAAAATACTCTTCATAACTTAGTGATTCAATTTGGAGGAACACAGTTTCTCACTGTTGCGCTATATTAGTATAGATTAAAGTGGAGTTGGTCTGCTTGATTGTCTGTCTATGTTTTTTTCTGCTAAGTCCCTCTTTCCTGTCTCATTAAATCCATGTCGTATTTCTCCATATATAGTAGATAGATACATGGACTATGCAGAAAAAACACTGACATGTTTTTGCAGTTTGTTTATTAAATGTTATACATAGAACCCAGATGTTAGTTCCGGAAAGAACTGTTGCAGGAGGCTCTCGTTGAGAGAAAGATAGAGAGATTAAGGGCGCGTTTGTTTCGTGGACATTTTGTGAGGGGAAGCAAGAGTAACATTCATCATGTGCAAACTCAAGCCTAGTCACCACCAAATTCATAACATGCTTCCTTCCTTCCTATTTCATAACATTCGTTCTCTGCCTTGATAGATAATAATTAACACATTTATGAGCTTATGTCATGGGTTTAATATGGTGGACAAAGTCGATCTTGCAGAGAGGATCACCTAATCAAAGTAGGGGAAAATGAACATATATTTTCATCCAACACTGTATATATTGATAAATGATTACACGTATATTGATTTTTCAATATTATTTTTATTAGGTAGAACTAGGGTTGACCGCAAGTCGATCTTGTGAAACCTTTTCTAAAATAAAAAAGAAGATTAAAATGTCGAGATTACTGTATTGGAAATTGAGATCGAATTTATGAGATATAATACCCGACTAAAATTATATTGTCATTTAGGACGGTTTCATATTATCCCAAGTTCTATTTATTGTGTTATTAGGTCAACAGTCCAAAATAATTATTTAAAAAACCCAACTAAAAATGCATATTTTTTATTCTAAATGGAACCATTAAAGTTAGTCAACTTAGCATAGATAAAGTTAGTAGTTTGAATTCTTATTTACCAAAAAAAAAGAAGTTAGTAGTTTGAATATAATAATATTCTTAGTTTTATTGAATTGAACACGGTTTCGAACCAATTGAGAATTGAGTTTTGGAATGTAAGAGTCACTTTAATAAAACTCATTTGACCGGTCTCTGGTATAATACCGGGTTGGACATCTTTTGAATGAGCTCGAAACGATCTTTCAAATTTCCAAGCTAGTAAATATTTTTACTCCGAACTAAGTAAAACTGCCATTAGACGAAACTATGTCTCGTTATTCAGTAATTTTTTCTGTTAGCAGAAAAGTGTCATAGTGTCAAACTTGAAACATTTAATAAAATTTTGAATGGTCCTATTAATGCGATAGTTTAAATGGCGGATCAAACTTAATTGAACCATTAACCCTTAATTTTCATACCCCTAACATAAGTCATAACCTTTTCCTGTAATGATATCTTTCATATCAGTGTACTATTATAATTAGGTCTGATAATTTCTTATGCAATACGATAACACGACACGAACGAAAAAAATTGTGTTTGTGAAAACATATGACAGAACGATAACACTATAGCACAAATATGGTAACACAAATATTTTCGTGTCGTGTTCGTGTTTAGGTATCAGAACACTACACGCACGATAAAGTTAGACTTGAAAGTTTTTTTAATACTTTTATTAAAAAAAACTTTTTTTAATAGCTTTTAAAAGTCTATTTAGATATTTAATTTCTAAAGTTTGTCAATTCTATATTAAAGACTCGTGAAATCTTATGTTTGAATCATAGTTATCAGAACCGGACCGGCGGTCCGACCGGAAACCAGACCCTTATCCGGTTTGGTTCAGCTAAAAAATCATTTTGCATATAAATAGTATTTGAACCGGATTAAACCGGTCGATTTTTGAAGAACTGACCGGTTTTATGAAAACCGGTCGGTTTCCGGTTCACCTTTTTTTGCAGATTTTTAATTTAACCTTTTTAAACCGACCACCATTTTCTCTGGCTGTTCCTTCAGTGTTCCCGCCATTTATACTTATTGAATCCAACTGTTCCTTCAGTGTTCCCACCATTTTCTCTTGCGGTTTTGCATCAATATTAGCATATAATAATACTTTTTTTAAATTAAATTATACTCTATGATATATCATCTACCCGTGCAGGTAGAGACCGTTCACCGAGTAATAACATGAGATGGGTGAATTCATCCTCAGATTCGGGATATATTGGCGCTATCAACTTTGCTCCTGTAAACCTCCATGCATTGCTGTTCCAGGTCCAGTAAAACCTTCTCTCTTATGAACTTGTCTTCTCCAACCTCGTCCCATATCATCTATTTTTCGTTAACAAAAGAAACACTGAATTGGGTTATGGTAGCAATTAAATGAAGAAATAATGCAATTGTGTTTGATTTCTTGCCTGCAACTCCTGGCAGTGCAGAGGAGGTACTCACATGAAGTCTGTGGTAGTGCAGAGTTGTTCCTCATTGGACTTGGTGTGTTTAATGAACTCATTGGAAGGTTAGTGCTCTGAAAATCCCACGACTTATATATCAATGGCAGAGAGAGAGAATGGTGGGTGTCTTGCTTAAAAGACAAGGTTGCAGAGTATGAGAGAAGTAGGTGATGGAGAAGCTTTGGGGTCAAGAATCAACCATGGAGGAGCACTGTTCCAGTATCTAGATTCTATAGATTAGGGGTATAAATGAACAGATCTTATGTGCTAGGGATCAATACAGTTAACACTCGAATTCGATTCAAATTCCGGACTGGGTCGAGCTTAAACAGCAATGGAGCCGACACCAATCATACTAAGGCTCGGTATTCTGCATTTTTTTAAAACTATAAACAGTAAACCAACCGGGTCCGACCGGGTTGGACCGGACGAATTGGAAACCGCCCCTCACTGGTTCGAGGGTCGGTCCGGTTTTGATAACTATGGTTTAAATTGATAATTCGTACTATGAAGAATTCGTTATTTTGATATTTTCTTATAATTCTTGCATGTGAAGATATATCTGACTAATTTAAGACAATATGATAATACAACATGAACACGCACGAAAAATTTTGTGTCGTGTTCTTGTTGAGAAACATGACACGATAAGCTTATCGTTCGTGTTCATGTTTGAAAAAGTGTCGCACAATAAACGGATTGATATACACGATAATACGCATGTAAGCACGATTTGTCAGCCCTAATTATTATTACGTCATCACTTTCTCGATTAAAAATACATATATCTATTTTCTTGAGTTTAGAAAAAGGAAAGATGTTGCAATTTATTACAAATGGCGGGGCTTGTGTTCTCTTTCTCTCACTAAAGTTGTCCCAAGACAATATCCATCACAGAACATGCAGCTCTTCTCACCCATATATAGATGACAGTTGACAAGCATCTAGCAGCAGCCCTAGGTTTATAACCATTTTCACATGGCAGACCTTATTCCCTGCTTGTTGAAAGCCACCCAAGAAGAGGAGCAGCCCACGTGAAGAATACAAGGGAGCAACCACCCACCTTTTTCCACCACCTTCTCCAAAAGTAGCAGCCCACTTTCAAGAAGGAGCCGCCCACGTTTTGGATTCATATGAAGAGAACTCCTCCTATAAATAGGAGAGTTCTAATCTGCAATGGGAAGGGGAGGAGCGCAAGAAGAGATTGAGTGAATTTGTAAATTTTGGAAATCTTGTAAATTCAATCAAAGAGGCTCCAGTGGACGTAGGCAATTTGCCGAACCACTTTAAAATCGTTTTGTGTGATTTCCAGTGAGGTGAGTGAAGTATAACAAGTGGTATCAGAGCTTCGGTTCGAAGTTGTCCGAAAATTCAAGTTGTTCAATTTCAATTTTCGACAATACCAGGGTGTTCCTCTCGTCAAGACGAATCCGTTGCCGCAAACGGAATCGAAATCGGACGTCGGAGTAGCTCACACTTGCTCATGCAAGTTTCTGAAGAAGTTCACGCGCCCGGCGCGCACCAGAGGTTGAAGACGATTGCACGTTGAGAAGTTCTATGGGACCGTCAGTAGCTTCCCCAATAGACAGTGCTCACAGAAAGATAATTTACCAGTTTTGGCACCCTTGAGTAAGCCTTGCGTCACCAGTGTTTGCAAAGCTTTTTCTCCTGCGTGTCCCATACGCATATGCCAAAGACTGGTGGTGTCGACATCAGTCTCATCCAGCTTCTCACAGCTTGTGGAAGCTCTTCCATCGACAATACTTCCCTGCAAGAAGTACAAGTTACCTCGCCTTAAACCCTTCATAGCCACCCGAACTCCCATTAATACTTTGAGAGTTCCGTCTTCAATGGTGATTCTGAATCCCTTTGAATCCAGAGATCCCAATGAGATGAGATTCTTCCGCAAGTCCGAAACATACCGAACTTCTATTAGAGTCTTGATGCTACCATCGTGCAGCTTTAACCGAATGCTACCTATTCCTTGTGTCTTACAGACACTATCATTGCCCATAAGAACTGCTCCACCTGCGATCTTTGTGAAGTCAGTAAACCAGTCCCGATTGGGACACATATGATAGGTACATCCATATTCCATAATCCATTCATCGGAATGACAAATGGATAATGAACTTATCAAGAAAAAATCGGAATCATCATCTTTGTCCACGACATTGGCTGTAGTGGGTTGATTCTGCTGTTGTCCCTTTCGGTTTGGACATTCCTTCTTCTAGTGTCCTTTTTTGTGAAAAAGGTACACTCATCTTTGGCGAGTTTTTTACCGAGTGATGAACCACGTGAAGTGGTCTGGGTCTTCGATTTCGAATCATTCTTCTTTCTGGGATGCCTTGATTGTGGTCTCCCTCTTGTTGTTAAAGCTTCACTTGATGTATCTTGTTGTACCTACTTATCCATTTTCCGGTACTCATTACTAATTAAAGAACTAGATACATCGTCGAACTTAATAGTTTCCTTCCCGTACAATAGAGTAGTAATTAAATGCTCATACGTATGGGGCAAGGAATTTAACAAAAGTAAAGCTTTATCTTCATCATCTATTTCAACATCTAAGTTTAACAGATCAGCAAGAATTTGGTTGTAACTGTTCAGATGTTCGGACATTGAAATACCTTCACGAAATTGGAATCTGAAAAGCTTCTTCTTCAAGTGCAAACGACTCTCAATGCTCTTCTTCATGAACTTATCCTCCAACTTCTGCCAAAGTACCTTAGCATTTGTCTCTCTCATGACAAAATACTTTTGTTCTTTGGTAAGGCACAATCGGATTGTACTACACGCTTGAGTGTTGAACTTCTTCCAATCCCAATCAGTCACATCATCTGGCTTTTCTCCCAACGCAATATCCAATTCTTGTTGGATCAAGACGTCCATGACTTCACATTGCCACATGCTGAAGTTACTTGTCCCATAGAACTTCTCAACTTGAAAGTTGGCATTTGAAACATTGGACTGTCGCCTGGAGCTACTGACATTATCAGAGCTCCCATCTCCTCCCGATCTTTCCATTCGAAATTTAGAAATTTTAGACTCAAAATTTCAAAATTCTAACCGTACGGATGACTCTGGAATTATCCAAATAGTTGGAAAGCACTATTTGATCGTTGAAATCGGACTCCGGAAGGCTTCGATCAAGACCAGAATATATCTTGAAATTGGACGGTTCAGATCTGTCGGGCGCGTGCGTGCGCGTGGAATCACTTGCCAATCAGGTCTGAGGCGTGTGGGGCGCGTGAACTTCTTCAGAAACTTGGTCGGGTGCGCGCCGTCAGTAGCTCCAGGCGACAGTCCAATGTTTCAAATGCCAATTTTCAAGTTGAGAAGTTCTATGGGACAAGTAACTTCAGCATGTGGCAATGTGAAGTCATGGACATCTTGATCCAACAAGAATTGGATATTGCGTTGGGAGAAAAGCCAGATGATGTGACTGATTGAGATTGGAAGAAGTTCAACACTCAAGCGTGTAGTACAATCCGATTGTGCCTTACCAAAGAACAAAAGTATTTTGTCATGAGAGAGACAAATGCTAAGGTACTTTGGCAGAAGTTGGAGGATAAGTTCATGAAGAAGAGCATTGAGAGTCGTTTGCACTTGAAGAAGAAGCTTTTCAGATTCCAATTTCGTGAAGGTATTTCAATGTCCGAACATCTGAACAGTTACAACCAAATTCTTGCTGATCTGTTAAACTTAGATGTTGAAATAGATGATGAAGATAAAGCTTTACTTTTGTTAAATTCCTTGCCCCATACGTATGAGCATTTAATTACTACTCTATTGTACGGGAAGGAAACTATTAAGTTCGACGATGTATCTAGTTCTTTAATTAGTAATGAGTACCGGAAAATGGATAAGTAGGTACAACAAGATACATCTAGTGAAGCTTTAACAACAAGAGGGAGACCACAATCAAGGCATCCCAGAAAGAAGAATGATTCGAAATCGAAGACCCAGACCACTTCACGTGGTTCATCACTCGGTAAAAAACTCGCCAAAGATGAGTGTGCCTTTTTCACAAAAAAGGACACTGGAAGAAGGAATTTCCAAACCGAAAGGGACAACAGCAGAATCAACCCACTACAGCCAATGTCGTGGACAAAGATGATGATTCCGATTTTTTCTTGATAAGTTCATTATCCATTTGTCATTCCGATGAATGGATTATGGAATATGGATGTACCTATCATATGTGTCCCAATCGGGACTGGTTTACTGACTTCACAAAGATCGCAGGTGGAGCAGTTCTTATGGGCAATGATAGTGCCTGTAAGACACAAGGAATAGGTAGCATTCGGTTAAAGCTGCACGATGGTAGCATCAAGACTCTAACAGAAGTTCGGTATGTTTCGGACTTGCGGAAGAATCTCATCTCATTGGGATCTCTGGATTCAAAGGGATTCAGAATCACCATTGAAGACGGAACTCTCAAAGTATTAATGGGAGTTCGGGTGGCTATGAAGGGTTTAAGGCGAGGTAACTTGTACTTCTTGCAGGGAAGTATTGTCGATGGAAGAGCTTCCACAAGCTGTGAGAAGCTGGATGAGACTGATGTCGACACCACCAGTCTTTGGCATATGCGTATGGGACACGCAGGAGAAAAAGCTTTGCAAACACTGGTGACGCAAGACTTACTCAAGGGTGCCAAAACTAGTAAATTATCTTTCTGTGAGCACTGTCTATTGGGGAAGCAGAGGCGGGTCAAGTTCGGAACCGCAGTACACAATACACAGGGAATTCTTGACTATGTGCACTCTGATGCTTGGGGGCCGACCCAAAATGCATCTTTGGGAGGTAAACATTGGTTTGTAACTTTTGTTAATGATTATTCTCGTCGTGTGTGGGTGTATACGATGCAGAATAAAGATGAAGTGTTGAAAATCTTCCTTGATTGGAAGAAAATGGTTGAGACTCAGACCGGCAGGAAGATCAAGCAGCTTAGATCTGATAATGGAGGTGATTACACGTCAGACCCCTTCATGGAAGTATGTCGGAGAGAGGGAATTGTCAGACACTTCACAGTACGAGGTACACCGCAGCAGGACGGTATGGCAGAACGAATGAATCGTACTTTATTAGAGAAAGTTCAATGTATGATGCTGACTGCTGGACTCAGCAAGAAATTTTGGGCTGAAGCTGTGACATATGTCTGCCACATCATCAACTGACTACCCTCATCTGCCAATGATGGGAAAACACCCATTGAAATGCGGAAAGGTAAACATGCTACTGATTATGTTTTTTTACACATTTTCGGATGTCCTGCTTACTATCATGTTAAAGAAAGTAAGCTCTCCTAGAGCTAAGAAAGCAAAATTCTTAGGCTTTAGTACTGGTGTAAAAGGGTATAGACTCTGGTGTATAGAGTCCAAAAAGGTAATAATTAGTAGAGATGTTACATTCAATGAATCTGAGATGTTTAAGTCACATAAGCATAAAGATTCCGGTGAAGGCATCAGTGATAGTGAAACATCAGAAGATTCGCAGAAGGTAGAGTTTATTACTTCACAGAAGTTGGCAAAGCATGGACAAGATGAACCAGTCACATTACCTCCATGTCAACCCGAATCGATAGCAACCAACAGACCGAGGCGAGAGACACGTGTACCAATACGTTAGGCATACTATGTGACATATGCATTACCAGTTGAAGGGGGTGAGATCCCAACCACTTACAAAGAAGCTGTACAGTCCAGTGAATAAGTTGAATGGACAAAGGCAATGACTGAAGAGATGCAGTCTCTTCACCAGAACCGAACTTGGCACCTTGTGCCGCTTCCAAAAGGAAAGAAGGTAATTGACTGTAAGTGGATCTTCAATCAGAAAGATGATCAAGCTGCTTAAAACGGAGTGCGATACAAATCTAGGTTGGTAGCCAAGGGCTACGCTCAAACAGAGGGAATAGACTACAGTGAGGTATTCTCTCATGTTGTTAAGCATTCATCCATTCGAATATTACTAGCTTTGGTTTCACAGTATGATCTTGAGTTAGCACAACTTGATGTAAATACGGCTTTCTTACATGGTGATCTGGAAGAAGAGATTTATCTGTCTCAACCAGAAGGATTTAAAGAAGCTGGCAAATAAAAGTGGGTTTGCAGTCTGAAGAAGTCTCTCTATGGCTTGAAGCAGTCACCTCGGCAATGGTATAAGCAGTTTGACCGTTTTATGATGGGTCTGAAATATACTCGTTGCCAATACGATCATTGTGTATATTTAAGAAAACTTGCAGAGGGATGTTTCATTTATTTACTTTTATATGTAGATGATATGTTGATTGCATGTAAAAGTAAGGGGGAGATAGATTGTTTAAAAACTCAGTTTAGTAATGAGTTTGAAATGAAAGATTTAGGAGAAGCACGACGAATACTGGGGATGGAGATCAGCAGAGATAGGGTGAAAGGAACAGTTCACCTTACTCAGAAGCAGTATCTGAAGAGAATACTACAACGCTTCAACATTGACTCGAAGACGAAGTCGGTGAGTACTCATATGGCCTCATATTTCAAGATCAGTGCATTGCAGTCTCCTAAAACTGATGAAGAGCGGGACTACATGAGGAATGTCCCATATGCAAGTGTTGTTGGAAGCTTAATGTATGCTATGGTGTGTACACGACCTAATATCTCCCAGGTCGTTAGCTTAGTTAGTCGCTATATGCATAATCCAGGAAAGGTCCATTGGCATGCGACTAAGTGGATTCTACGGTATATTGCTGGGACCGTAGATGTTGGTTTAAGGTTCTATAAGAGTGTAGATAGTCTAGTAACTGGATATGTTGACTTAGACTATGCAGGTGATTCTTACAAACGTCGATCGACAACTGGTTATGTGTTCACTATGGCTGGAGCACCAGTTAGTTGGCGATCAACTTTGCCGTCAACAATTGCACTATCATCAACTGAGGTTGAATACATGGCTGTAACAGAAGCCGTGAAAGAAGCTATATGGTTACAGTGATTGGTAACAGAATTGGGCTTCGAGCAGCAAGAGGTTACCGTTTACTGTGATAGTCAAAGTGCAATCCATTTGGCCAAGAATGAAGTTTATCACTCTCGAACAAAACATATAGATGTCCGATTTCACTTTGTACGTGAAATATTAGAAGAAGGTGACATCAAACTTCAGAAGATTGGCACTGAAGATAATCCAGCAGATATGTTGACGAAGGTCGTCACAGGAATCAAGTTCCAACATTGTTTGGACTTGATCAGTATTGTACACTGCTGAGCACTGGCAGGTGCATTGGAGCATGTTCGATAGCAGAAATCTCTCATGGTACACTTGGGTGGAGGGGATGATTGTTGAAAGCCACCCAAGCAGAGGAGCAGCCCACGTGAAGAATACAAGGGAGCAGCCACCCACCTTTCTCCACCACCTTCTCCAAAAGTAGCAGCCCACTTTCAAGAAGGAGCAGCCCACGTTTTGGATTCATATGAAGAGAATTCCTCCTATAAATAGGAGAGTTCTAATCTGCAATGGGAAGAGGAGGAGTGCAAGGAGAGATTGAGTGAATTTGTAGATTTTGGAAATCTTGTAACAAATTCAATCAAAGAGGCTCCAGTGGACGTAGACAATTTGCCGAACCACTTTAAAATCGTTTTGTGTGATTTCCGGTGAGGTGAGTGAAGTATAACACTGCTGACTTAGCTAGAGCACGGTCAAATTTCTTGTTTTAGTTTGAAGGTTAATTAAGAAGAAAAAAAACAGTGTACAGAGTTGTTGATACTTTCCGGGTTCATCATTAGATGCAGATAAAACAGTGTCATTAACAATATATATATATATATATATATATATATATATATAATTAAACCATAATGATCATAACTTCAAATAGATACTCAACTATTAATATCAGATAAGCACAGATATGACATGTATTGCATTTTGTGGGGGTTATATGGTTGTCTCTCAACACAGTTGATCAGTCACAACACGAAATAGTTGGTTGTGATATAATTATACCCGAACCAATCGTTTATTTATGGTATCATCCATCCATCTACCCATTCCTACTAGACACTGTAAATTACAATGCTTTTCTTGTTCCATGGATGTCACAGTCAATGTGGGACGTACCATGTTGTACGTAACAGGATCGTTACTCTACGAAGAAAAGAAAAGGAGAAGACGCTGCACAAAGTTGACTTGGATTCTTTTTCTTTTTTCCAGATTTAAGCACTACCATTAAAATCTGAAGCAGCTTTCTAGTCCGGTGAGTCGCTTTCTCAGCCTCAGAACATGGTCTCTCTCTCTCTCATCTGTAGAGAATGGGGACCTAGCTAGGGTGTGAAGAAGATGTCAGTGACTAGAAATTAAGGTGTATTTAGTTAAGTGCATGAGCTCTTTGGTGAAGTTATGCTATCTGCAACTGCAATGGTTACTACCGGTGGTGGTTCAAGAAACAGTTGAAGGACCACAATAGGAATCTCAATATAATGTTGGGACATCAAATCTTCTGTGATTAACACACTGCACTAGTGGATGTAGCAGATATTTTTTGGCTTCTACATCCATTAGTATTATCTAACAATGGAAGTAGAAAAAGTAAACCTTCTTAACTAATCATCTTTTAATGTGCATCACCTTCATTTGAGATGCTTTACCAAATTAGGTTCCAATATCTACTACAAAGTTGTTGTCCGCCTTGAAGAAGTACTGATGAAGTACATTACATAAAGGGTAACACACTGCCAAATTTTGTATGACTAGCGTTCTTCAATTGATAACCCATTTGACATATTAAAAAAATAGATATATGGTAAATGATTTTTATCATAAATACCCAAATTGATATTATAAGTTTTGTAGCACAGTTTGTTTTGCATTGATATTCTAACGATAAGTTTTAAAATTTTAAAGAAAATATTCATTTTAAAATGTTCATTTTTTGTTGTTAGCGTTGTTTCAAATAGTTTGTGTTGGGTTTGAATTTCTCAGGTGCTGACTTGACAGTGAATTAAATGTCAAAAAATGAATGATGACTGCTCTCGCCTTAGCTCCGATGAACCTGCAAGAAGGGGATCGCAACAGATGGGGTGTCTCTGGGTCCCTCTCCGATGCTTAAATGAGTATACTGTGTGTATGAACTCAAAACGTAATGAACGTATTGAAAAGCAGAGGTATTTATAGAGTGAAGAGACCAAACCGTTATATGCAACAAAATATCTTGGTGAATATTGTGCTGTAGAAGATTAGGATAGCAGATATTACGGTTATGGCGTAATATTGTAGTTACCGTATGTAATCTTTAGAGAATATGTGCCCGATATACGTGGGATATCGTGACCATATCTTTAGTGACAGTTGGTGGGACCAGAGATGTCAGGTTAGACTCTATTGGCGAGCACTCATATGGAGAGCAGTAGGAGGCTGTGACCTTGGTTATTGGCGACCGGTGGTGGAGCTTTGGCGTCCACTTTGGCTTGGTTTTGATACTAGACCACTTTATGAGGGTCAGATTAACCTTAATGTGGGCCAACCTAGTCTGAATGATATGGGTTTTACCCCTGCAAAGATATTAGGCATTTGAGGCATTTCCCTTATTGGGCCGTCACTATCAATACCCAACATTTGCCCCTGAAGCTTGAGTGAAGTTTCTTCGGTCAAGCTTGATTATGTGATAGGGTTTGAGATAGTGACACTTGGATTGGATCTTTTCTGTCCTTATCTGCTATTTGTGCCTTTTTAAATACTCCGTATTATTTGGCGAGCGGTTGTTTGGTCGCCTAGAGTTTGTTATATATTTTAGTGTAATTGGATTGACTAGTTGACCAATGGGATCATAGTATCTCATTAAACAAGTTAGGAGGGTGCGGAGTGCACGCTTGTTTAAGTATATTATGATTCATTGTATCGGAGATTCATCGGTTGATTAGAGATGAGGCAATGGGGGTCAAAGGGGGCAACGCACCCTTTGCCGGGTCCAGGGGCAGCGCCCCTGGCGGGGTCCAAGGGGCAGCGCCCCTGGCTGGGGTCGAGCTATTATACATAAAGTCACTATTCTAAAAATTCATTGTAAATTTGAATTTTTGGAATTAATGACTTAACATTTTAACTTCAAAATTCCCGGTTTTTGGACACTTGCTTTAGAGCCAAATATTGGACCAAACCAATTCTTGGCCGAACCATTATTGAACCAAACCATGTGTTGGCCGAACCATTGCTTGTATGTCATCCTAAGGTGTCCCTTTGATTTTGGAGCCAAAATTTGAATCAAAAGGGGTGTTATGGCCGAAATGACACTTTGCCTCTTCCAAATGACATGGTGTCTTCTCCTAAGGGTGTGACAAACACTATAAATTGGTCATAGGGGGGGGGTCCTAAATCTTCATCTCAAGCATTCACAATCCTTCTCTCAAGTTCTAGTTCAGTATTCTGATTTTATCCGATTGAAAGTTTGTGTGCCTCCAAATAGTTTCAATCTGAAAGTGTCGTCACGACTTCAGAATAATCCAAGCCTACAATTACCACCATCCATTCGAAATTTTCTAACAAAGATTGAAACTATTTCTCTGAAGATGACGAACGGAGAATCTGCTAGAGACATAACTAGCAAATTTGCTAAGTTAGACAAGTTCGAAGGTAGTGACTTTCGAAGATGGCAAAAGAAGATGCACTTCCTTTTGACGACCCTAAAGGTGGTGTATGTGCTAAGTACTCCCATGCCAGAACTACTCGACAATGAAACAGTGGAGCAAACCAGGCGTCGCTGCAAATGGGAGAATGATGACTACATTTGTCGTGGTCACATCCTCAATGGTATGTCTGATTCCCTATTTGATATATATCAGAATGTCGAGTCTGCAAAAGAATTGTGGGATTCCCTTGAATCCAAGTACATGGCCGAAGATGCTTCAAGTAAGAAGTTTCTTGTTAGTAATTTTAATAATTACAAGATGGTTGATACTAGACCGGTCATGGAACAGTATAATGAACTGTTAAGGATTCTGGGACAGTTTGCTCAACATAACATGAAGATGGATGAATCCATCTCGGTTTCTAGTGTTATTGACAAACTGCCACCATCATGGAAAGATTTCAAACATACCCTAAAGCACAATAAGGAAGAGATGTCTCTTGTTCAACTTGGAAGTCACTTCAGGATTGAGGAGTCTTTAAGGGCTCAAGAAGTTGACAATAACCCTAAGGGGAAGAACCAAGTTGGTCAGTCTTCTGTAAACATGGTTGAAGAGGGTCGATTTGGAAACTCTAACAAGGGGAACAAACGCAAGTTTAAAGAAGATGACAACAAGTCTTTCAACAAAAAGCCTAAGGTGGCATGTTGGAAGTGTGGCAAACCCGGTCATTTCAAGAAGGATTGTCGGGTTGGAAAAGGCAAGCATAATGCTGGTCCAAGAGGATCTAAGGATCCTGAAAAGCAACAAGGTCAGATTTTAATACAAAATAATAATTCGGGTCAGAATTATGTATCTGTAATATCTGAGGCATTTTATGTGCAGGATGATCATGTTGCATGGTGGATTGATTCAGGAGCAACAACTCATGTGTGCAAAGATCTTCGTTGGTTCAAAGACTTTCAACCAATTGAAGATGGATCTGTCTTAAAGATGGGAAATGTTGCAACTGAACCAATCAAGGGACTAGGAAATGTCAAGCTTGTCTTTACTTCAGGAAAATGTCTGTCATTAAACAATGTATTGTATGTTCCCGGGATTCGAAAGAATCTCTTATTGGGTGTTGTTTTGAATAATTGTGGTTATAAACAAGTGTATGAAAGTGACAAATATATTTTTGTCAAAACATGGTTCTTTTGTAGGATTTGGTTATTTAAGTAATGGTATGTTTATGTTGAATGTTAAGGTTTCATTTGATAATGAATCTGCTTGTATGATTTCTATTAGTACTTGTAATAATATTAATAAATCAGATTTATGGCATGCTAGACTAGGACATGTTCATTATAAAAGAATGAAAGATATGTCTAAAATGAGTCTTATACCTGCTAGCAAGTTGGTGGAACCACCGAGCCGTTGACTCCCATAATACAGGCCCGAGATGATTCAGCCTCTACTTCAACACCAACCTCGATTGATATCCCCGAGGTTAGTAACTCTGAAGCAACTCCTTGTAACGATACTTCTAATGATGTTGTGGAAGAATCACCTGTACAGGAGAGATATGTACTCCCGGCCAGGAGAAACAGAGGTGTTCCTCCAGTACGATACGAACCAGAGTATAGTCCGAAAGCAAGTCGGTATCCAGTAGCAAACCTTGCCAGGGGGAGCATATCACCAACGGATCGTGCTTTTGCGGCTGCAGTATATTCACAGGATATACCTAGCACGGTGGATACAACATTCAAACATCCAGAATGGAGGAAGGCAATGCAAGTAGAAATGGAGGCCTTGGAGAAAAACAAGACTTGGGAGAAATGCGATCTTCCATATGGGAAAAGGGAGGTTGGATGCAGATGGGTGTTAACTGTGAAGCATAAAGCAGATTGAACAATTGAGAGATACAAAGCACGACTCGTGGCAAAAGGGTATACTCAAACCTATGGTATTGACTATTCCGAAACCTTTTCTCATGTTGCTAGAATTGGTACTATACGAGTCTTGTTTTCTATAGCGGCAAATCAAAATTGGATGTTACATCAGTTCGATGTGAAGAATGCTTTATTACATGGCGATTTAGAGGAAGAAGTCTATATGGAACCCCCTCCATGGTTCATGATAGGATTTCAGGGATCAATGGTGTGTAAATTGAAGAAGTCTCTATATGGTCTAAAACAATCACCCAGGGCATGGTTTGGGAGATTTACGGTAGCCATGAGAAAAAATGGTTACAGACAGAGCAATGCGGATCATACCTTGTTCTTTAAGAAAAGAGGAAGTCAAGTAACCTGTTTAATTATATATGTGGATGATATGATTATTACAGGTGATGATGCAGAAGAAATATCCCTACTCAGGAAAAATTTATTTCAGGAATTTGAAATGAAGGACTTGGGGGAACTCAAGTATTTCTTAGAGATTGAAGTTATACGATCTAAAACAGGTATTTTCATTTCACAAAGGAAATACATTTTAGATTTGCTAGTAGAAACTGGATTGGTGGATTGCAAACCAGCAGAGACACCAATAGTGTTGAATCATGGGCTTCAGATAGTGGAAGGGGCCGAGCTTACAGATCAAACTCGATTCCAACACTTAGTAGGAAAGTTGATTTACTTATCCCACACCAGGCCAGATATTGCATATGCAGTAGGTGTGGTAAGTCAATTCATGCACAGGCCACAAACATATCACATGGAAGCAGCAATCAGAATTCTGCGATATCTGAAAGGGTCACCAGGCAGTGGAGTGTTGTTTCAAACCAATGACCACTTGAAGGTCGAGGTGTATACTGATGCAGATTGGGCCGGAAATCCGATTGACCGGAGATCAACTTCAGGATACTTCGCCAAGGTTGGAGGAAACTTGGTCACATGGAGGAGCAAGAAACAGAAAGTGGTAGCACTTTCAAGCGCAGAGGCGGAATTCAGAGGGATTGCTCGAGGATTGACAAAGGTACTATGGCTATACAAGTTATTGGCGGAAATTGGCTATCGTGTCCAAGAACCGTGCAAGATACTATGTGATAATCGTGCAGTTATAAGTATTTCTGAGAATCCAGTTCAACATGATCGTACCAAACATGTTGAAATTGACCGACATTTCATAAAGGAGAAGTTAGAAGATGGAACGAACATAATTCCATTTGTGCGCTCTGAAGATCAACTCGCAGATATACTTACCAAGGCAGTAAACGGAACAAGTTTCAGACGAGTTTTGTGCAAGCTAAACATCGAAGATCCCACTATTTAGCTTGCGGGGGAGTGTTGAACATGTGCTAAAAGTGTTGGACATGTGCAGCATGTGGAATAAGATGAATGTGGAGCATGTGAAGCATGGAAGACAACCACTAGTGCTGCAGCTCATTCATACTCAGCACACATGGAAGACAACAACTAGTGTAGCATTTTGTAATAGAATAAATAATATGTATGTATTATAAGTAGGAATGTAATGTAGTTGATTAGAGTGTAGAATGAAAGACACGGTATTGAGCTTGAAGCTCTATAATGAATATATGTGTTTGGTTATCCTAAATTCAACAAATTTCAGATGCAGGTTTAGTATATATAATCATCTCTAACCTGCTCTTGGGAATTTCATCGATATTGTGAGCTAGTTTATGTAAATGCTTTTGATCCGTAGGAAGCTCTTCGTTCAAGAAGTCAAGCGCAAGATCTCTGAGGGATCGTTTTTTTAGATCGAATTCTGCTGTTAGATCGAACAAGCCATCAAGGACAATCCTTGGTATCTGGTTCTCGAGCAATATGAGATCATGCAGCAAATTTTGTATTAAACACGACATGGTAAAAACCGCGTCGTCTGGTTCTCGAGGAATCACCCGTGCATTCTTCCGTAACGACTCAACAAGGAAACAGCCATCTAGCACCAACATTTTAACCAACTCATCTGCACTAAACCTTATCGGTTCGTTGTAGTGCTCCTGTGTCTCTCCCTCGAGTTTTTCTCCAGCGGAGACTAAGTCTATCAAGCTTGTTGGATCAATTGCCTTAATCACTTTGGTAATCACTCTCACAATCACTCACTCACTTTGTATTGTTGTCGTAAAAACCTAGAAGAAAACCAGCAAGGAGACAGTTTTTGTGATGCACAACCGAACAGCATCCTTTTCTGTTTTTTATCATTATATTAGCAAAGCCACTTTCAGTTTAGTAACTACCTACACACATTCTAACTGCTCAAAAATCTAACTGCTACTTACGTAACTAATTGTCCAAAAAAAATGACAAAACAAAGCAACTAAACTTATGTAAACAACTAGTTTAAACAACAGCAATCTTCTCCTTCAACAGTACCACCACCTTCAACAGTACTCAACAAGCTTAATACACCATCAAACTCCTCCTTAAGCTTGTTGTCATCACTCTCACCTGCATCCTCGTCAATACTCAGACCGAGCTTCAACATCCCGTGAATACGGTCCCCGAAGGTGTTTGGGTCATCAAGGCTGAAACCGGAGGTGAGGAGGGAGGTCTCGAATAGAAGGAGAACAAGATCCTTGACACACTTGTCGTTCTTGTCAGCATCAGCACATTTACGGAGCTCCTCCATAATGGGGTTCTCAGGGTTGATCTCCATGGTCTTCTTGGACGACATGTACCCAGCCATGCTGCTGTCTCTCAGAGCGTGAGCCTTCATGATCCTCTCCATGTTGGCGGTCCAGCCATACTCACCAGTCACCAGACAGCAGGGTGAGTCAACCACACAATAAGATACAACAACCATCTCAACCATGTCTTCTAAAACATCCTTGATCACCTTGCACAGACCCTCAAACTTCTCATTCAGCTCATCTTGCTTCTTCTTCTCATCCTCAGACTCGTCAATCTTCAGACCCTCCTTTGTTGCAGAGACAAGCTTTTTTCTATCATATTCATTCAGCTTTGAATCACTTCCATTCTCGGTTTTCTCACACGACTTTAACTTACGGGTAGATCCTGTTGTAGCTTGCTTGTACTTGCTACTTGACACTCCACCCTTCTTGGATGATGAAGTTTCGATCTTATCTTTCCTCGATCGACCAAGCTTTGTCCTTCCCATTTTCCTTTCAGGCCTCTTAGGAGAAGCATCTGGACTTTCTTCTTCCTCATCATCTTCAACAAGCTCCTGCACTGCTGGAATACGTGTTGAGCCACCAACAAGGATAACCTCATTCAAGTCTTTAAAGGAAAATTTGGCATCCTTTAATGAATTCTCTGATAACTCAAATAGAACTCTCACAAAATGTTTAACTTTTCTTTCTTTGAGTCATACTCTAAATCAACAACAACAATGCCTTTATATAGGCATTCTACAAACAAGAACAATAAAAACTATTAATGGAGACTCTTAACCTTTCATCTACTAACTATGACTCTTGACTTTTCATCTACACAAAAACTCTTGACCTTTTATTTTCCTCTATTAACTTCTAACTTTAATACTCACTAAAAGCAACATTTATAGTTTATTATTCAACAAAACTCCCCCATAAACTTAAATGCTTCTACCATCCTTCATGCCGATCATCTTCTTGAATTTGTCGAAATATACCTTCGGTAGCGGTTTTGTAAAGATATCTGTAACTTGATCCTGACTTGCTACATGCACCAATTCCACACTTCCTTCCTTAACATGATCTCGGATAAAGTGAAAACGAACATCGATGTGTTTGCTTCTTTCATGGTTCACTGGGTTCTTTGCTAACTCAATTGCTGATTTATTGTCAACTTGAATCATAGTTGCACCTTGTTGCTTTAGCTCCATCTTGCTCAACAATTCTACTAGCTCACATGTGTTGTTGCGGTCAATTGCCTTAATTTCCTCGTCCATGGCAGTTTTCCACTTCTTGTCTCGCACCGCCTCTTCAAAACTAATATTTTCATCATCTGCCAAAAGACATACAAGGTGTGCCTCATTAGTTGAATCATACAAATCTTGCAAAGTTCGAGTCCTGGGTTGTAGTGGTTCATCTTCATCACCGGTAGTTTCTGAATCTTGTTGTTTGCTTGTTGATGCAACAACGAATGATTCTCCAACTTTGATGTCAGCTTCGGACGATTCGTTCCAGCCCCATTCACTTGCTTCGTTTACTTGCACATCACGACTCACCATCACCTTCTTATTTATCAGGTCGAATAGATTGTACCCTTTTGTCTTCTCATCATACCCAATAAAAATGTACATTTTGCTTTTGTCTTCAAGCTTCGTTCTTCGTTGATCCGGTACGTGTGCATAAGCCACACTACCGAACACTTTGAGATGAGAAACTGTCGGCGTTTGTCCGCTCCACGCCTCTTGTGGTGTTTGATCTTCTAACTTCAAATGTGGACATCGATTTTGTACATAGACAGCACATTGAACAGCTTCCGCCCAGAATTCCTTTCGCATCTTCTTGCTGTTGAGCATTGATCGAACCATGTCGAGAATAGTCTGATTCTTTCTCTCAGACACACCATTTTGTTGAGGAGAGTATGGTGCAGTTAGAAATCTCCTTATGCCTTGCTCCTCGCAATACTCCATGAAAACCGTTGAAGTATATTCGCCACCTCTATCAGATCGTATGGCTTTGATGTGCTTTCCAGTTGCCTTCTCCACCATCACTTTGAACTTCTTGAACACCTCGAATGTCTCAGATTTTTCTTTCAAAAAATAAACTCACGTTTTTCGTGAGAAATCATCGATAAAAGTAATGAAGTACCTTTTACCGCTGAAAGATTCGGGGTTGATTTGTCCACATATGTCGGTATGAACCAATTCGAGAATATCTTTTGTTTGATAATTTGCCTTCTTTTGAAACGAGGTTCTTGCTTGCTTTCCAAGCACACATTCTTCACAAAATTTGCCCTCATAGTCCATGTCCGGCAACCCGTGCACCATGTTCTTCTTTGCTAACTATTTTAGACCTCCATGATGTAGGTGACCAAAGCGGAGATGCCATAGAGATGCATTGTCTTCTACGTTGACTTGTAAACATTTTTCTCGCACGCATCTCAAATTGAGTTTGTACATCCGATTTCTTCCCATCTCAACTAGAGCAACCGTACGCCCATGCTTATCCTTCAAGTGTAGTACCCGATCTTTTATGAGCATCGAGTAACCTTTCTCCGTGAGTTTCCCCAAACTCAAAATGTTGGTCTTGAGATCTGGTACATAATAGACATCTTGGATTGACCCTATCAACCCATCCTTTCGTAAGTAACAAACCGTACCTTGACCTTTGACCTCCACCTTTGAAGCATCTCCAAACGACACATGACCATCTTCAATCTTTTTCATCTTTTTAAATAAGTACTCGTGACCACACATATGGTTGCTTGCCCCCGAGTCGAGATATCACAACGTGTCATTGTTGATGTTGTCTTCATTTTGATCCATCAAGAGAAAACCGTCATTCTCTTCATCTTCCAAGGCCAAGTTAATTGTTTCTTCCACCTTTTTATCGGCTCGACAATCTTTTGCAAGATGCCCCACGTTACCGCAACTATAACATTTGTTGGAGTAGCAATCCTTTGTGTAGTGACCATACTTGTGACACTTGTAGCATTCGATATTGGAATAGGTCGACTGACCACCTCTTTCTCGACCGCGTTCTCTTCCGCGCCAGTTTGGCCAACTCGACTGTTCATTCTCCTTATAGTATCCTTCATGACTTCCGCGACCTCTTCCACAACTTCCATGACCACGCCCTCTACCTCGGAAATTTTGAGAATAGAGTACCTTTTCGTCTTTAATTGTCGCCTTGGTTTGGAGTGCTTGCTCTAGTGTCTCCTCCTTCTTTTTCTTCTTACGTTGTTAATGTGCCTCGAGAGAACCGGCAGGCTCGTCGACAGTAAGCGTCGCAAGATCCTTTGACTCTTCTATCGCACACACAACATTCTCGAAATTGTCGGTTAAAGATCTCAAAATCTTCTCCACAACTCGTGCATCGGTTATCGCTTCACCATTACGAATAAGTTGATTTACCACGACTTGTACACGCGTGATATAGTCGGATACAACTTCCGACTCCTTCATCTTCATGCTCTCAAATTCGCCACAAAGTGTTTGGAGACGCACTTGCTTAACTCGGTCGGCTCCTTTGAACACCTTTTCTAATATGTCCCACGCTTCTTTTGAAGTAGTTGCACCGGCAATCTTCTCAAAGCCCGACTCGTCAACGGCACAGAACAACATGTAAAGTGCCGCCTTAACCTTCGATCGCGTCTCTTTCAACGCCTTATTTTGAGCCCCCGAAAATCCCATGGTATTTTATGGTTCTTCGAAACCTTCTTTCACCACCTCCCACGAATCTTGAGATCCGAGAAGAGCTTTCATTTGAATGCTCCAATTCTCATAATTTCCTTTCGTTAGTCGTGGTAACGACATATGACCCGTCACACTCTCCATTCGCTCTGATACCAATTTGATAACTCAAATAGAACTCTCACAAAATGTTTAACTTTTCTTTCTTTGAGTCATACTCTAAATCAACAACAACAATGCCTTTATATAGGCATTCTACAAACAAGAACAATAAAAACTATTAATGGAGACTCTTAACCTTTCATCTACTAACTATGACTCTTGACTTTTCATCTACACAAAAACTCTTAACCTTTTATTTTCCTCTATTAACTTCTAACTTTAATACTCACTAAAAGCAACATATATAGTTTATTATTCAACATTCTCCACAGGTTTTCTCAACCTGTCAAGTAAGTCAGAGCACAATTCCTCAATCTTAGGACCAGTACCGCCGCTAGCAGGATGAGCATCATCATCCATGCCTCCACCCATGTCGGGTCCACCAGTACCCTGGTACATCTTGGAATTAATAGGGTTGCATATGCTCTCGAGCTCTTTCATCTTGTCCTCAAACTCATCAGTCTCAGCAAACTGGTTCCCATCCAACCAACTGATGGCTTGGTCAATTTCATCCTCAATCTTCTTCTTGTCTCCTTCAGAGAACGACTCCCCTAACTCCACAGGTTGGAGACAACTGAACACATACAATCGGTTCCTTGATTTATTCACTCTTGCTAGCAACCTTTTCGATCAGTCCACGATAGACATTACTCCTCCTTCAATCTCAACTTTGCATCCGTTCTCATCTAACTGACCAAGGCTTATTATGTTGCTCTTCAATCTCGGTATGTAATAAACATTAGTAAGCATACGATGCTCACCCGTGAGAGATTCAAACAATACCGAACCTCTTCCTTGTATGTCTACCGTCGAGCCATCTCCAAGCTTGACTGATCCTTTAATGGTTGTGTCAATTTCAGCAAATTGATCGATACAACCAGTCATGTGGTTACTCGCGCCGGTATCCAAATACCAAGCCTTCTCCGTAGTGTTGTCAACCTTCGACACTACCTTGCCTTCGTGGAGTAACACCTTGTCTTCGTTAGTGTGATTGAGGACACACACTTCAGCCATCAATAATGCTGGTTCATCATCATCAACTTGCACTTCAACTAGGTTTTCCATTTCTCTTCGGTTTGGCTTAGGGCACTCCTTTGCAAAGTGACCATACTCATTACAATTGAAACATTTAACCTTGGATATGTCGAAGGTACGTGGATTTCGGTCACCATTTCCTCAATCTCCGCCATCTCCATGACCACGTCTTCTCCCGTGAAATCCTCCTCTTTCGTTACTATTCGAATCTTCATGCGACTTGTTCTTCGCACACCTTGCCTCCCATTCGGCTTGGGTAAGGAGCAACTGATCTCCATTATCCTTGGAATGCATTCGGCCTTTGAGTCCTTCCTCAAAAGTTCGAAGACGACTGATCGCCTCCGAAATCGACATGTTCTCAATGTCGCCAAACTGCTCTATCGTTCCAATTATGTGAAGAAATCTGTCCGGGACTGCACTAAACAACTTCTCAACGACCTCACCGTCATCAAGCTTCGTGCCTAGAGAACGAATTTAGCCCACCAACGTAGTGAGCTTCATGGAGAACTCATTGATCGTCTCTGAATCCTCCATTCGTAACTTGTTCAATTGTCGTTTCAACACTTGTACACGAGCCTTCTTGACACGATCTTCGCCAACCTGCATCTCCCTTAATGCGTCCCAAGCTTCCTTGGCCGTCTCCTTCTCCGCGATCGCCATCATCACGTCGTCTGGCACGGCTTGAGAAATGGCTACCATGGCGCCTTGATCCTTGTCTACACTCGTGTCTCCTCCATCAATCACTGACCACACACCGAGTGATCGCAAGATGATCTTCATCTTGACAGCCCATATGCCGTAATTCGTTTCGTTGAGCATCGGGTATTGGATCGGAATGGAGGTTCGTGATTTTGTTGCTGCGTTTCTTCCTTCTTGATCGGCCATCTTTTTTCCAACCTGGCTCTGATACCAATTGTTGGATCAATTGCCTTAATCACTTTGGTAATCACTCTCACAATCACTCACTCACTTTGTATTGTTGTCGTAAAAACCTAGAAGAAAATCTGCAAGGAGACAGTATTTGTGATGCACAACCGAACAGCATCCTTTTCTGTTTTTTATCATTATATTAGCAAAGCCACTTTCAGTTTAGTAACTACCTACACACATTCTAACTGCTCAAAAATCTAACTGCTACTTACGTAACTAATTGTCCAAAAACAATGACAAAACAAAGCAACTAAACTTATGTAAACAACTAGTTTAAACAACAGCAATCTTCTCCTTCAACAGTACCACCACCTTCAACAGTACTCAACAAGCTTAATACACCATCAAAGCTGACAGTGGTGCAGCGTGAGATGAGTCCATTGAGGTACCTGAGTTTGATGATTTCGCTTCGGTTGAGACCAGGTTTTGCGTGGTGAAGGGGTGTAAAGAATCGAAGTGCTAGATTGCACTTGCCCAAGACCGTACTTTACTAACAAGAGAAGAACTTGTATATGTATATCACTCTCACTCTAAATATGATAGGAGACTCTCTTGTACAACACACTTGTTGGTTGGTTCTTGTTGTTGGTTGGTTGGTTACAAGTGACTCAACTCCTATTTATAGTGTCCTAAGTTACTTCTAGTAATACCTAATTCTAGAAACTCTAGAATGTCCTCAAATAATCTCTATCTACTAATTATCCCTAGAATTTTCTACACATACTTTAATCCCTAATTTTCTAGATCTTTCTCCAACTTACTAAGCTCATAATCCTAAATATACTCTTGATCCAAATCTTATAGCCCAACCCATAAAGTCAATGTTGTACTTCAACACTCCCCCTCAACATTGACTTTCCTCTGCATTTCTTCTCGTCAATGTTGTATTCTGGTTGATGTTGCTTTGGATTCTTCAATCTTACTTTTCCGCTTCGGTAACATTTAATGTTGTCATTGATTCTGGTGAAACTTCCATTCCTCAACTCGAGTTGCCTGTCTCGGTAGATCTTCGTGCTTTTATAATTTCCTCCTCTTGAAGTCTTCATTCTTCTAACATTGTGATCTCCACATTTAGCACACCAGTATGATCTTCTTCCATTAGCGTTTTCTGCCTTAGGAACTCTTTCTCTAGTTTTCCTTGAGAATTTATCTTTCAAACTTCGCATCACTGTTTCAACTTTATCAGACATCTCGAAGTTCCACTTCTTCTCCCCGTTCTTATTACGAGGCGAAGATTTTTTCTCAACTATCGGCCTTGCAATGAAGCAAGAATACTTTGTACCAATATTCTTATCCCGATAGTGAGATGACTTAATGATCGATTTGTTAGATCCTTGAGTCACCACTTGTTTATCATCGGCTCCTCCATGGACATCTCTGTGAGGATTTAAACTCCCCCTTTCTCCATGAACCTCATTTAAAGAGTTTTTCTTATGTGAACCCGGTATGACATATATGTCATCTACTCGTGCACCGATGTGAACGACATCCGCCTTGATCATGTCAACGTTTTGAAGAAACTTCACATCATTCGGACCAAATAAAACATACATACCTGAATCAACTGCATTCGCCACCGAGAAAAGATTTTGCTTTACTCCTGGAACATGGTAGACACTATCAAGCTTGATTGGTGTCTCACATCTACTGTTGATTACAACAGTACCTTCCTTCCCAACGGGGTGAATGATGTCATCCGCCGTAACTATAACTTCTTCTCCTCCATAGTTGTGAATAGTGGAGAATTGATCCTCGTCTCCGGTGAGATGGTGACCGCAACCAGAATCTACAATCCACTCATTTCTTGAGTTTCTGGCCGCAAGAGCAGGAATTCTCTTAGCTATAAAACACTTAGCCCATTCATCATCTTCAGTTGCAATCTTAGACCCCACCATGTTACTCTCCTTAAGTTTGGTCCGACAATTTCTTTTCAGATGTCCGGGCTTACCACATCGATAACACTTGAATCTTTCTTACAAGATGACTCCGCATTACCACCAACCTTTTTTCTGGCGTCATTCTCTTTCACTTGAGCCACGAGTGCACATTGATCTTCTTCTAGCTTGATCCCGACCATTTGCTTAGCCAACGACTCTTGTGAAGCTAGAAGATTCTCAAATTCCTCCAAGGACGGTTGCTGAACCCAACCTTGAATTGACGTAACAAACGGTATATATTCGGGACGTAATCCTCGAATAATGCACCGTTTTATCCGCACTTCCGAAATTGGCTCCTCTGGGTTGAGTAAATTAATCTCTGAACACAAGTTCTTAACCTTTAAAAAGAACTGTGAAATCGAAGACTCACCCTGTTTTGCATTCGCCAGATCGGTCTCCAACATTTGTAGTCGAGCCTCATTTTTCTTGTTGTACAACTGGTCTAGCGTCTTCCAGATCGAACTGGCAGAGGTGCATCGTGAAATATGCTCAAACACCCCTGATGATATCGACCTCTTCAAGGCAAATTCCGCCTTGGCATTCCTCCGCTTCCAGTGCTTGATCTCTCCACCGTTGGCGTCGTGATCCTCCGGGGATGTAATGTCACTCCCTCCAACAACATCCCACAAGTCTTCGCTTATGAGATAGGACTCCATGCAAGACTTCCAAATTCGGTAATTTGACGAATTGAGTAGCTCCATACCTATTCCAATCACACGACCGCCAGCATCCATATTTAGAGTGCTCGAGTTCTTCAATCAACGATCTCGACTCGTTCCGTGTTACCACGAAAGTGGCTCTGATACCATGTAAAGAATCGAAGTGCTAGATTGCACTTGCCCAAGACCGTACTTTACTAACAAAAGAAGAACTTGTATATGTATATCACTCTCACTCTAAATATGATAGGAGACTCTCTTGTACAACACACTTGTTGGTTGGTTCTTGTTGTTGGTTGGTTGGTTACAAGTGACTCAACTTCTATTTATAGTGTCCTAAGTTACTTCTAGTAATACCTAATTCTAGAAACTCTAGAATGTCCTCAAATAATCTCTATCTACTAATTATCCCTAGAATTTTCTACACATACTTTAATCCCTAATTTTCTAGATCTTTCTCCAACTTACTAAGCTCATAATCCTAAATATACTCTTGATCCAAATCTTATAGCCCAACCCATAAAGTCAATGTTGTACTTCAACAAGGGGACCGATCGAGAAAGCGGTTGGTGTGTAGGCTGCCTTGTTATGTCTCGACAGCACGGTTGGTGTTGTAAAGATGCAGCTCCTCGGCGACATGCGGAAATCGTGAGACGAAATCGATGTCTCTAATGAAGATGCCACTTTACAGTAGAGCAATAATCTCTTCTCCAGGTTCCTCTTTGCTTCCCATTTAGAGAAATCTGTAGTAACCACACTTCAAGTAGTTTTATACTATAGCTTATATGTAAATATATACATTAGATATAAAAGTACAAATACAAATACATGCGATGTGGAGAAAGTATAGTGGCACCTGCAGCTTAGTAGAGTAGAAGACGATAGATCTCCTCATTTTACTGTCTTCTTCTTGCTTCTTTGCAGATGATGAACAGAACTCAATATAATATAATAAGCAGATACCAACTCCACCACGTATGTTATATAAATGACTGTTTTCTGTGAAATGTGAATAGAGTTAAAGTTTTTTGTTGTCTATGTTTGATAAAACTAAAGTCATATACAAAATCATATACATTTACTGTAAAGTATTGGGCTCAAGTCGCTGTTCGATGTGGCTTGAACCAATGGTGCAACTTCAGTCTGTTAAGTCTAGGCTATGAACTGATTCTTTTAACTTTCATCCACTCACCATTTCTCTCTTCTATTTGGTTGGCCCCAGTGTCATATATATGCTGTTTTCTATCAACATGTTTCGAATAGAATCCAATTCCCAATAAGATCGAGTGGCATTGAGAGACAAATTCTGATCAGTTTGGGATAGATCCATTATGGATGTATTTATACTAGTTATCACTTCATTAGTCGGTAATTCCGTGATATTTTCCAGAAAATTTCAGTGGGTATACTTATAATCTATTTATTTTAATAATGTTTACATTATAAATATAGGGTTAATATCATTTTGTCCCATAATGTTTGAGTGAAAATGAAGTTTCCCACCTTAGTGATAAAAAACGAAATGTTTAGACCTTAATGTTTGGATAAATATTCACTTTTTTCCTACCGTTATCTTTTCGATATAAACTTAATAAAATATGTTTCGAAAATTTTAAAAAATAATAATAAAATTTTAAAATATCACGACAAAATTTTTTAAATTTTTTTGTCTTGATTTAATCAGAATTCTATTGAATCCCAATTGATGGAGTTTGGATCTAGGACCCTAGACCCTTAAATAGTATTATGTTATTTTTATAATAAAATATATTATATTAAATTTGGATGGAAAATTGTCGATAAATTTTCAAACTTTAAGTACCCACAGAGAAAGTCTTGTAATTAAGCTAAATGAGGCATTTCATTGATGGATCCAAGAGTGGGTTTAGGGTTGGTGGTGTCTGAGAAGGCACCTTGTGGGGGATGATGGATGGATAAGAGATATCGTATTCAGGGAAAGAGCATTGCTTTCCATAGAAGACGCAATGGAGACTGACAGAGAAGCAAGTTATGGCATTAAGGAGGTAGAGAAAGAGGGAGCGAACGTTTGTAACGGCGTAGTTATAATACAGAGCTTCATTTATTGAGTACAAGGATACAACATAATAATATTTCATGGGAAACATACCTTGACAATTTTCCAGAAGATCAAACATATGTAGATATTTTACTGTTGGCAGTCAATCATATTCAAATAACACACCAATATCTTAGAGATACTTATTCCTCACAAAGCATAACAACAACAATACATATAAATAAATCCCTCCTTACATTTCATTACTCCCATTCATTTTGGAAAACCTAGCCTTTCATTGCATATACAGACTGTAGTAGAGTCAGAACCAACAAAATGAATGCGGCAAATGTCGAGGCAGTGACCCATGGACTGCTGAAGTAATTCCGAACGAGCATTGCTCGGTATCGAGGCCATTTTTGTTTACAATAAGCATTAATGTCTCTGCAAAGTTCGGGGTAGTAAAACCTGTCGTACGAAGTGTCGATGTAAAGCTTGTTGAAGAACTTCAACGCATCCTCTGGATTCAACATATATGTTATGATTCCTTCCCTACGGAGTTCCTCCAGATCTTCTGTGGTGTTGATGAGATTATCCAAAAGTATAGCATATGAAATAAAGATGGGATGGCACAATGGAGAACATTGCTCGAAGGCAATGATATTTCGAAATAGAGCTTCTGTTGTATCATCGATACGTATAGGTGATACCTCGAGGACTCCTTTCTGGAATTTAATGGTTAATCGTCTGTCGGATTCGCACCTTTTCAGATGGATTCCTCGGTTCTTCAGCTCCGTGACTGAAGGAATGGGAGGCATCCCCTCATAGCTGTAGGTCTCCACTTTAAGCACCTTAATTTTCTGCGGTGTAGGAGTGCTATGAATTAACGTATTCCTCAACAGATCCAGAATGTGATTAACTCCCACTGATTTCAGCAACTGGAAGAGATCTTCACGTTCCTTTTCCCCATAAATCGGAAGCTTAATGGGGACTGCCTCTTGATAGGTTCTTAAGATGAGTAAGGCAAGGGGATACTCTGGATTGACACCTCCAGTTAAGTTAAACAAAAGCTCCAGAACCATCCAGGGTATCTGGTTCTCGAGCAACATCAAGTCGTGAAGAAGATACTTGGCCATGCACGACATGCTAAACACAGGGTCATCAGATTCTCTCTTGAATGAAGGATCAGGATCGGCACACTTACGAAATAGCTCGATGATGAAGCACCCATCAAGAACCAAGATCTCCACCAGCTCCGACGGGCTCAAGGTTAAAGCTTCAGCATAATGGCCACGAGCCTCAGTCTCGATTTCCTCCACTGCTGCAATCAAGTCCTTCTCGTTGATGCCGACTCTCGTGAGAAGACCATTCAGGTAATGGCTCTTGATGTTGTGGGTGTGCTTCTGGAGGCTTTCGTTGTGGTGCAGGGGTCCTATAGAGAATGCTCTAGGTTTGTAAGCTCGTTCGTTGTGCCTTGACAGAATTCTGGGTACGGTGAAGATGCAGTATTTTGGAGACATTCGGGAAGCATGAGGCCAGGAAGAATTGATCTCCATTGAAGATAACACCTGTGCAACATCGATTATGCAATTCTCCATCGTGCAGCTTCTCTCTTTGTCGGAGCTGTGGCTACTTCTGCATTCCAAGTTGATGAATGAATGATTAGTTAAATAGAAGGGAAGAAGAGTTCGTTATTAGTCTTTCCTCCCCCTATTACAAACCTCTCTACCAACCGTCCCTCGTTTGTCCTTTTCGATTTTTTGTTTATTTTAGTAGAAATCATCACCTTGCCCTATAATATTAATCTCTATGTTGTATTACTATTCCTCTTGGAATACTTTTTGTTTACTTTGTATGACCATGCATGAAACTGGCTCGGCTAATTAACTGCGTGGATGGTTGAATATCAAGTTTATTTCAATCTCATTGAGAATTTTATTCGACTCTAACTTGTCTATATACATATAATCTCATGACATCACTAGGGCTGACAATTTTTGGAGTATGCTACGGGTATGACAAATACCATAATCATATCATATTTTTAAATCACATATCATTAGGGCTGAGCATGAACCGGTTCGACCCCGAACCAGTTCAGAACCGTACATTTACCACATTTTAAAACAGAGACGGTTTACCGCTCCAGTTTTTTGTCGCTCTAGATTTTGGCTGAATTACCGTACATGTTCTGAATCGGTTCAAAAACCGGTTCATAACTGGTTCGGCCGAACCACTTTATTTAATTTTAAAAAAAATACACACTTCAAAAATCTACCAAATCATTATCAAAACCCATTGAAGATTGACAAATCAAGTTACCCAATATTCTTCATCCAGACGAATTCAACACAAATCAAAGTTAGTTTCATCAATCAGGTTGACAGAAACAACAAAATTAACAACAAAAGCAACACGGTACAATTAACATCCAAAGATTCCAGACGGTACAATTCACCACTCAGCTTCAGCGGCACCGGCGTTGCCGTCTTGCTGTTGGAGGTCAGGTCAGGCCGGAGCCACTACAATACAGCGGGATCTTGTCTCCGGTCAATTGAATCGACACCGTCCTCTGACTCTTCCTTGACTGGTAGAACTTCTTCTGCAATCGCAATAAATCGAAATCAGTCAATGAATCGATCATATATAAGGAATTAGGGTTTCGATTGCTTGCAAGTTATAGGTACGGACCCAATCGTAAGCTGCGAGTAGGTCAAATCCACAGGCGACGAGGTGACGTGAACGCCGAAGAAGATTCTGGTTCAGGAGTCCAGCAGTCCTTCCACTGCCTCTCCCTTGTGGTGTGCCTGTGACTCGTGAGGTGTCGTTAGGAGAGATCTTGCGGAATTCGGGGATTAGAGGATCGGAGAACCACGTGGAGGAGCCGAGGAGGTTTCACGGGAGTGGTGCCCGATGGAGGAGTGGGAGTGCGGTGGCGAATCCGTGGGTCTGAATGCCGGAGTGGAGTAGAAGGAGGGAGGTAGTACGTAGCAGTTGATGGGAGAGTAGCCATTGATGGGAGAGTAGCGTGGGTCTCGCCGAGTCGCCGTCATGGGAGAGTCTCGAGAGTGGAATGAAGACGACCTAAACTACTGAAGAGGGAGGGAGAGCTAAAGTTGTTGTAGGGATTAAAGTTGACCAGTCTGTCAGTCTGGTTTATTGCCTTAGTGGTTTGGGAGTAGATATTTTAGTAAAATATTTAAGGTTAAAACGGGTACAAAAAGTGGTTCGGTTAACCGGTTTTCTGTACCTCTACTGAACCGCTCCATATTTTTTCAAAAAAAAAGTTTGTTTTGTGAACCGGTTCGGAACCGATACAATACAGGTACGGTTCAGTACAGTTCGACCGAATCGGTTATTTTTGCCCAGACTTACATATCATAATCATAACCATTACGAGTATAATTTCTAATACAATAACCATATTCATAACTGTGGTTATTAACCACAGATTTAACCGTAGACAAATATTTATTACCACAAGTGAAATGTAATAAAATATCATGAATGTTATTTTTATAAATACAGATTTATGTCACAAACAATAACGTTTTAAATAATCAATAACTTTATATTTCTTTTTATTTATTGAAATATATAATTAAATTAATTTTTAAATTTTAAATATCATTATAAAAGAACCAATTAATTTGATTGCTGTAAAGTCTTGGGCTCAAGTCGCTGTCCGATGTGGCTTGAACAAATGGTGCAAATTCAGTACGTGAAGTCTAGACTATGAACCGATTCTTTTAACTTTCATCCACTCCATCAGTTCTCTCTTTTATTTGGTTGGCCCCAGTGTCATATATATGCTGTTTTCTATCAATACGTTTAGAATATTATCCAATTCTTGTAAAGAACAGCAATCATTATGTCAACAAGAGCGTTTAGGAATAGTGATACCGTTGTTAGATATAACTGTTAGAACAGTAATATAGTTGTTAGTTCTATGTATATAAATAGAACATATGTAAGTTAATTCAATATAACAGATTATTCAATCAAATATCTATACATTCTATCACGGTATCAGAGCTGAGTTTAGAGTTAAATTTTTCGATCAATTAAGATCGAATACGAATCAACCTCATCATCTACCAGTCACTTACATGAAGGATGTCAAAAAGAAGCGTTCACTCCAGCCAGGAACGCCTCGACAAGTACGTTCGCAGTTCAACTGACGTCCATGTTTCAAAACCAGCCACAACAGTCGATAGTCCTCAATGAAAAATTGGGGTGTAAAATGTATTCTAGGAAAGTTCAGGGTTCAATGGTCTAATTTCTCACTTTTCGGCAAAGAGTAAGTGGTGAAACGGGCCCGTATCAGTTATCACGTTCGGCCTCCGTGGAAATCGTGCGAAAATTCAACGCACCCGGCGTAAAATAGCAGACAACAGCTCCCTTCAACCTTCCAAAAACCTCTACTTCGTCTTTGTGGTGCAATGCTTTGCTTCAGAAACCCAATTAGTCTTCGACGCTTCGTTTCTGGGAAATGTTGCTTCAGTAGTCATCAATGTCGAGAGTGAAGCACCAAGCTCCCAAAAGGAGCATCAAAAAGCTTGGTTTGATCTCTTCCACTTCCCCTCTGCTGCCTTGAACCTCTCTGATTCCGTGGAACCCTAACTTCTCCTTGCCATTTCGCGTAATGCAGGTGTTAGGGATTCGGCAGCTGCCTCACCGGCGTCTTCTGGGCCGAGCTCTGTATGTATATTCGATTTTTCGCTACCATCCCACATTCTGGAAGATACTATCCAACTATCTTTTACCTCGAATTTCTGATACTTGTGGTTGTTTGGGAAATGATGATGATAATAAAATAAAAATACAGAGACTGTGCTATCTATTTCTAGGAAAAATGCTCTTTGGTCTGAAAATTTTGATTTAGGGTGTCAATGGTAATGTTATAGCATCATTAAGGCATCTCATTCTACTGCATGTTGTTAGTTCTGCCTGCAAACTGAATCCTTGTTACCTTGTGCTAGTCTTGATTTTAGATGTAATGTTAGTTTTTTAGTTTGTTCTTATTTTGTTCTCAATTAATTTTTTCTTATAGGCACCTGCAAGATCAAGTCCTAGAAGGAAGGTTGGCCAAAAATGTAACTTTTGCTACTTAACCAATTATGTTATTTTCTTATCTTTGATATGATGTGTTTTCTCCAATTAAAGGGACTTAGTTCAAATTAACATGTATGATAGCTCCTAAAGCACCAGCAGAGGGGAAGAAGAGGCGTAACAAACCAGGCACAGTTGCTCTTCGGGAGATTCGGAAGTTCCAAAAATCTGTGAACCTGCTCATCCCTGCTGCTCCTTTCATCCGAACTGTAAGTTGGAACCTGTATAATGAAATTGATATGTATTTGTAGCATATTTTGTACATGTACATTAGGTTGCATTTGTATACGTATCTTAGCTTCGGTAATGGGTGGTGAGATCTGTTTGCCATGCATATGTGCTGGGTTTATGCATAGAAGAAACTTGTCCATATCACTTTATGATAGATATCAGGGAAGAAAATAGCAAATCTGGTGGAACTAAAACTTCAAATAGGAACTTGATTCGATGGTCTTTATGGTTCCTCCAGTTATCATCTAAGCATTCTGCGGTTTGCTCTGTCTTTAAAGGTTAATTGGTCACAACTCATTACCATATGTATGGAAGCTCTATCCAAAAATCAAAGCAAACAAAACACAGAAAATGTGAAATTCTTTGTCACATTATATGTGATACATTATACCTTCTCAACATCTGCAATCCTTCAAATATTGTTAGGTGAAAGAGATAAGCAATACTATAGCCCCAGATGTTACTCGTTGGCAACTTGAAGCTCTGCTGGCACTTCAAGAGGTAATTATGTCAGATTTTCTTCTGAACCAATCAATGCTGCCTACAGTTCTACTAAATTTAGTTATAATATATGGTTTATATATATTTGTTGTCCACTTAATATATGCTGCCCTTTTAGTTTTTATATAATGAAAATAAAATTTTGGTCTTTATATAAAGCTCGATCGATTCAATTGATGTTGGTTTTGATAGGCAGCAGAGGACTATCTGATTCACTTGTTTGAAGATTCAAATCTATGTGCAATCCATGCAAAGCGTGTAACTCTAAGTATGTTCCTTTCTTATTCCTTCTTCTTCTATTATATCATTATTATCCATTATAACCAGCAATTATGATTTGTGTATTGTTTCATGAGTACTAATCATTCATCTTAATTTTGGGTTGAAACAGTGAAAAAGGACTTCGAGTTGGCACGTAGATTGTCAAGAACGGGGCAGACGTGGTGAACAAGATGGATTATAGAAGAGGAGGGTACGACTAATTCAACTTAGCCAAAATGTATGTTGTTTTATGGATTATAGGAGAGGAGGAGGGCAGACAATGTCCACTGTTTATTCAATCAAGGCCCTGATTTGGCTTTGTAGAGAGACAAAGAGACTTGATGTGTTTAGGGTAATTGTTATATGTTGAGTAGGTTGGTTTGTGGGAATCATGAGGTGAAATGTATGGAAATTCTTCATTGGTGTGAAATATATATATAACTACATATTTGGTCTCGGCAGTAAGTAGTATATTTAAGCAAAAATTATAATTATAATATGAAATAAATAAAAATAATAAGTTTTGTAACTTATCTTGAGAATGAACGAGAGAATTTGAAGAGTTTCAAAGTGATTTACATGGCATGACACCTAGGAATGAGAAATTTATGATTGAAATGGATCAATTAGAATATGGTAATTGAACATTAGGAATGAGAAAATACAATAAAAAACTTATTTGTCAACATTTTATATGAGTTAGCCAAATTAATATATAGAGAGATAATAGATTATCGACATAGACCTGTTCAATCTGGTATCAGAAATTGATACTCTTTTGACATTCAAAAGTTGGATACCAATTCCTCCAGACTTTTATACACGCAACAACTATTGCCAATTTATATACCACTACTACTACTACTACAGTTTCAACACACCTGATGACAGGATGCTGTAGCTAGTCGCTGTTCAACCATATATCACGAAGCAGATCGAACCTTAGGGCACTTTGGTGGGTTTCACTGGGATCAGTGAAAATCAAAGCCAAAGGAGAGTTGAGTTCATCAAGCTCATCGTCACTGGTGTTTGATTTCCGAAGCAGGGAGGATCCGCTTCTCTGGAGGGGCTCACAGTCTCCGATGATTGTAGCCACTGCATTTGGTGAAGGAGGAATGTATAATGGAGGTGATGCATTATATGGATAGCTTGTGACTACGCCAGAACTATCTTCCATTGGATCCTGTATGTGAAATGCCATGAATAAAACGTCTTAAAGATGCAAAAAGGAAATATCGTAAAAGCAATTACCTCAGAGTTCAAGGCTTCAAAGACAACACCCGGGATTGGATCGGGACAGAACTCATCTGGAACAAAAGTGTTCAGGACTCTCTTAATCAACGAAACACCGAAGGTAGGACATACCTATAAGAGATGAACAACAAGATAGATAGACTCGATTTTAAAAGAGGATCAAAAAGTGAATACTGATGATACTATCAAGATTCTTGTTTTGGAAAAAACCTCTTGTCTGATAGTTTTGCTTAAGAGCATGTCCTTGGGAAGCATCATGAGATCACTTAATGCATTAAGGAGATGAAATGATTTGAATGAAGAATCTTGTCTATCATCATCATCATCGTCACTGTGGCTTTCATTCTTATCTTCGGCTGAATCATCGTCCATGCCGAACAAATCGGTTAACCATCTTGACCAGTTTCCTATCTGAAGAATATAAAACGTCAACGGATAAACCAAATGCACGAATGGATCCTTCTGGTTTTCTATCAGATCTAACTCGTATAAATTGCTAGACACCAAAAATGAGGCCATGTAGGTTACAATTATATATGCTTACTGCATTTTTCAGCTGTGCACCATCTCCAAAGCTCGATTTCCCTGGTAGAATAGGAAGAACTTTGGCGTCGCTAATGGGGTCGGATACTGGATCTGTTGGGATATCATCAGCAGATTCACGAAGAATTGCATTGAACATTGCGATATCTAACCGACTCACACACTGCTCCATTATCTGCATAAACAATGAAGATGCAAAAACTTCAATAATAAGACACTTATTAGTTATTACCTCGACTATGGGCTATATTTGGACTAATTCATAAGACATACCTAAGATACTTAATTACCATTATTCAGAAGTAAATATGTAGACTTCCTAAGATACTTTTTGTGGAACTTTTTTCAAACCACATGACAGAACTTTTGTTTGATTTCATAAGAAAATAGAACATGATAAATTGGCAGACAAATTGGTACCAATCTAGGAAGCATAGATAAGCATCCGCATTCATGCCCTCCAGCTCGAACAGGACAAAGCCTCTCACAGGCCTCTTTGAAGGCTTGCTTCCATAGGTCAAGTTGACCTTGTGAATGAGTTGCTTTCGTGTTAGCTCTACTTGCTCCAGCATGCTGCATGTGCGGAGTCAGGTTCTGGAAGCATATAATATGTCAGCATACTTTCAGAAAAAAAATGTTATCCAAATCTTAGGAGAAAGCAAGAAAGAAGATGAAAAAATGAAAAATTATACCTGCCACCAGATTGACTCAACTGTGCGAGAGAAAATCCATGATTCAACCTTCTCAAGTGCAGAAATTAACGTTTGTGGGTCCTCCCAGTTTGATGCTCTGTTGCATTCGCTTTTATTCTTAACGAGGGAAGATTCCCACTTTAACGCTGGCGTCTTATCGTTTTGCTTCGCAACACTGTGAGCTGCTGGGGGAGTTGATAGCTCTTTATCCGCCATTGCTTTGCTTATAATTGCTCTCAGTACTACTGAATTTGATAACCAATATGTTAACCTGTACCACAGAAAATAATTAACTACATTATATCTTAAACATTATAAAACTGTCATAAGCAAGTCAGATCTATACCTTGGAACATCATTTCCACAAGCTTTTGAGACCAGAACTAATCCTGAAATGGCACTTCTAGCAGCACTTGCTCTCCTTAACAGTGAATGCTCTTGACCAGCATGAAGATAGAACCGGGAAAGCCTCCGAGCTGGAGCATGGACCTTACTAATGGAACTTCCATGCTCTGCAACTATTGAATAAAGAGCAACCTCAACAGCAGCAACTTCTCTCAACTCACCCTCCAATATTTGGATTTTGAGCTCCATTTGCCGGGCTTTAGCCTCCAAAAGAGTAGTCCTTGTATCCCTTGCAGAAGCTTTAGCATCTTTTCTTTCATTACTCTTAATGAGATTTGACTCATTCTTTGAGTCCCCTAGGAAACCACTTCCCTTAACTTCATCTGTCAAAGGATTAATAACTGCTCCATTACACTTAACATATTCAGAGGTTGACCGAACAGATCTCACATGCCTTAGTCTTTCACTTGGAGTAAATTCCTTTGCACCAAGGTTTACCCTGCTAGAGGGGGATAAATCTATTGCTTGGGAACCTTGGTCATCAATTGAAACTCTGCTAACTGGATCTATAGCACCACTACCTACATACTGATGTTGCATTTCAGTGTTTTCAGATATGTTTTCTTCATCATTTCGTTCTACATCAATTGTTTTACCAATCTCATCCAGGCAACCTTCATCTAAAACTGCGACTCGCCCATCCCGATCCCTGTCCACCATATTTGCACAATTTGCACTGCTCCGGTTCTGCTCATTACTTATGCTGCCATTTGTCTCTTCTTCCCTTTGACCATTGGTAAAACATGACAAAGAAGAATGGCCACAATGCACAACTGCTTTATGAATAGATATGGAGCAAGGCCCAGGAGAGATAGAGGAAACACGGCCGTTATCTGGGCCTTCCAAATCATAAGATAGGTCCATTGATGATGAACGTGAAGAGTTAGCCACATTGTCTTCACGGGATGCAATGATCGATGTGGTATCACATTCTTTAATCCCCGTATCTGAAGTAAAGCTCTTCCTTTCATCACTTTTACCTTTATCTCTCACAGAATTAGACTCCTGCCATTTAAGAACACTATCATGTATAACTACTGCAGAAATTATAGTGTGACATCATTTTCTAGCTAGTGGCTACAGGAATATTGTACTGAGTGATGGGTCTCAGCTTGCCACTTTGTTGTAATATCCCGTTATAGAACACACAGATAACATGAAAAAAAGTTAAATCCCAAATTGTCAGTTGAACTTTACACAAGTTAATACCAAGTGTGGAAAATACTTCTAAAAACTAATAAAAACACCCTAATATTTTACTATAATTCTAAAAGAACCTCAACTTTTATATAAAAACAAATAAAATCTTTAGTTTTATTTACAAATTATAGAAGGAATAATGTCCAGTTAAAGGATAGCTGAGAACATTTTCTGCCTGAAAGGGTGAAGACAGAAGAATAATAACCAAATTGCAAGCAAATACCTGTTCATGCTTTGGAGGTAAACCACCACTAGAATCAGAGGAAATTGCCACTGATGAGTTGGATGAAACATCATCATCACTGTAAGTGTTACTATCTGCTTCCTCTGCATATTCTTCTTTCATCAAAGCTAAAACAGATTCACCACCATTCCTATCTAGAGATGCTTCTTTGGACAGGGTAATTTGTGATGATATATTGTTGCAACTCTTGCCAGTAGGCTGAATCTTGAAATATAGAAGTGGTTGAGCTGTATTCTTATAGATCCGTTGGCACTTCACTGGAACATTAATGGTTATGCATTGTCTGATTACTCCATACTCCGCCAAGTCCACAGTTGCAGTTCCTAACAACTGCCCTTTAAGGGTCTTGTCTCTACGGGGTTCATACATACTGAACTCTAGGCAATTTTTATGGAATAAATCAGCATCCCCAGCTCTGACTGACATATTCCTCATTAGAGTCACAGGGAGCCTAAAAGATTCATTGAATTCAATTTTTCCATCATTCGCACCAGACCCAAGAGAAGGAATGACTGAGTTTGTCGACCCAGTATGTTTTTCACCATGTTCCCACTGAATCTGCACTGAACGGAGGGATCGAAGAGAATGTGATGGAGGCCAAGGCTTGATCTCCTGAATATGGATTAGATAGGTAAGTTGAACGGAGGTGCCTTTCCTAACCTTGGCCTTCATACCTAAAACCATTATACCTAAGCTCTTTTACTGCTCAGAACTTCACCAGCACTGTTCTAACTTCATTCAGATACAAGAACCTATCAATCACCAAGACGGAAATGCATAAGCACATAATGCATTACAGCAGAAAATCGAGTACAAGGGAACTGAGTACAATCTCTCTTCTTCTTGTCAAGATGAAAAAGGTACTTCAGAAAAGAAAATGAGGAAAGAAATCCAGTTCAATTCCATGCCAGAAAATGAGGAAAATAAAAGGCAGCGCACAACGTTTTATGGTAAATCTCTATTAACAGGCAGACTTAGCAACGTTGAGTAAGCCAAGAAGGAAGAAGTAATCAAACTGTAAATATGTTAAAAAAATCTCCCCTACATCCAATTTGTACACAGAGCTCAAAGGATCCAGGATCATTGAAAGCACAGTTTATGCAACTGTCAATCTGCTACAGTAATTACTCAAATTATCAGTTTAATATCCACGCAAGGTAAATAAGAACACACCATTGTTGAGAGCAGCAGGAACACTGCTCGAAATCTCAATAAACTGTTCTGTCGGCAGAAAACAGATCAGAAACCATCACCACATGCAGACAAATTCACATTCAAACCAAAAATCGGCACCTAGTAGACAGATTTATCAAAATGCAATCATCCACACGAACTGAAAACGTAAATGACACAAAAAACCATCGATTTCCACAAGTAGAAGAAGCGGTTACTGAAAGAAGACGAAGTCACGAAGACGCACCTTGATGATTCAAAATCTGCAGCATTCCATCTCTACCGTCTGATACTCTGCGCCTGAGGTTTGGGAATCATTGGAGTAGAGAAAGAACAGAGACTGAGAGAGAATCCAACTATCCACCACAGGACATGAAAATACAATACAAAATAGAAATGCTGAAGAACTGACAACGCTGAATATTTACTTATATTTATATTTTATTATTCATGCCGAAGGACTGATGTCGTTTTATACAGTATACTACGATTGGCTCGTGTCGTTTTGGAGGTTGTTAGATAGCGATGCCTGGACAGAATTGAATTTTCTGTACAAATACAAAAACTGCAGGACATTCGCATGACCTAACCAACGCGCTGTGTAGAGGTGCTTGAGGTGCACGCTCCACTAATCTGTTTATTTATGATATATTATTTTTTGTAATATTTTATAATTAGAGAGTTATAATTTTTCTATAATGATGAAGTGTTTTTTTTATGTGACAAATGACAATAGATATGAACAGTTTTTTTCTAACAATATGTGAGATTATATTTTTTAATTTACACATTAATATAATAATCAATTAAAACAAAAAAATATAATTTTTTAGTGTATTAATTTAAATAAAAGGTAATAAGTATTGTAACATAAAAAAATATCAAAATACGGGACAATAGATATTGGCTAATAAACTATTATGATTGTGAAGCATTTTTTTTCTATTATTAAATTCAACCACTCCTTTTTTTCCAATAATTCAACCACTTAAAACTTAAAAGGGGCCCAAATTTAGAAGTGTATAGTAGCCAAATAGACCAAGCAACGCGCGTCGCTATCACGCTTGGCTGGGCTAGTGCTGGTGCACCGACACATTTCTTGGTTACATTCACCTCTACGATTCACCGTCATACGCGCATTTCGGGTCGTGCAGCTCACTTACCGACACCTAGTGATAAATGAAATTTAAGAAAGTATAATGGTTTAACGATTGTTTTTAATTAATAAGCGTTAATTAAAGAAAATGATACAGTAATTTTTCGTGTGTATTTATGTTGTGTTATCGTGTTGCCTTAAGCTAGTCAATTATATTTTTACATGCGAAATTTATAAGAAAATATCAAAATAATGAATTGTTCATAATAAAAATTATAATTCAAACATTAAATTTTATGAGTTTTAACGTATAATTGACAAACTTTATAGATTAAATATCTAAGTAGATTTTTAAAAACTACTAAATGAGACTTGTTTAGAAAAGAATTAAAAAAAATAGATTTTCAAGTCTAAATTTATACTTGGCAAAAAAAAGTTCAATTTTTTCGTACTATCATGCGTGTCGTGTTCTGAATTTTTGATACCTAAACACGAACACGACACAAAAATACTTTTATGTTATCATGTTCATAGTATCGTGTTATCGTGTCATATGTTTCCACAATCACGATTTTTTTCCACGTGTTTCGTAGAAAATTGTCAGCCCTACTGATGATGCTAACCAAGTCTGTGAACTAGTTTTAAGAAAAACAGCACCATCTATAGACTATAGCTCAGTAGGATTCTTGACTGCAAAGAAGTTATGCAAGGTAACCACAAAATGCAGTCTTTTTCACAAGCAGAAATGATGAACAATTCGGGCAAAAGTATTAGCATATTCATCAAAATGATTTGATTTCAGGTCTAACAACACAGCCCTTTCAGACATTCATTCTACAATGATAGATATCTCCTAACCATATAACTGATGACTCCAAAAATTTGTTCAAGATCAAGCTCTTAATCATTGGATTGGATCAGCACTTACCTAACTACCTAGTAAATAAGCACTTACAACTAGAGAGAGAGATTAAGCAGATATCATATGCAGCAGTCCCCCTAACATTCATATTCTATATCAGTAAAACCTTTGAACTCCAACTGACCTTGATAAGCCTTCACTACATCAGGCACATCCTTCTCAAATGCAGTCACATACTTTTCAAGGAACTTGCTTTTAGATATCACTATTGCTGTGAATATAGTTGCTGTCTTCTTTCTGAACTTTCCGCTCGACATCAGTAGTTGTAAAACAGAGCATCTTGGCACCATTCTACCCTCTAAACTGAAAAGAAAGAGATTTGGAAATCTAGCTGTCTCTGATGGAGTAAAACCGAGCCTGTTTACCAGAAATTCCATAATCTCACTGATCTTGTCCTCTGAGCAAAGCATGAGACGTGGCTGTAGCCTAAATGCAGATGCAAACTCTTCTTCAGACCAACCATGTTTGTTGAAAATCTCCCGCTTTTTCTGCCAAAGTTCGTTGCTCATGGCTCCCACTGAATCAAGGGCAATGATAAAGCTCACTTTCTCGGGTTCAAAACCCAGTTGCTCCACCCTCTTCACAGCCTTCTCAAACATATCAACTTTCGAGCGCAATACTCCAGGGTTCCACACCATTAGCCTCACAATAACATTATGAGGCACACCATGGGCTTGAAGTGTTGATATGTTAGGCACGATATACCTGCTCACAATGGACTTGGATGTAGTGTGAATCACTCGACTGGAACGCCTAATCGCACTAACAAGATTCTCATTGCTCTTGAGGAACTCCTTCAAGAAATCAAACATGGGGACCATGTATTTCAGAGGGCTCGACAGTATCCGCTTGTTCGAACAAAGAATTGACGGCAAATCGCTCTTAGCAATCCCCAAAGACATCAAATACTCAATCTTTGGCCTGAGATCATTTTCTACATCCGCCATAACATAACCAGGTTGTTTGGAGATCAGCTTTGCAAAATCTGAATTACCAAATCCATAAGACTTGAGCAGCTTAAACACAGAATCAGCATTCTTCGTGCTTCCAACTGCGACAAACTTAGCAGCCGAGTTGGCCTGCTCTGATGGCAACCCCCAAACACTAGCGAGGTAAGAGACGGTATCATTTGATAAAACCGAACCTACAGACGTTGTTGTATATTGAAAACTAATCGCATTTTTATTCCTTCTGGGGATCAAGGTTCTGGCTTCGAAAGGTAGCATTTTGAATGACGATCCCACTGGAAGAGAACGATTACATTGCAGTGAGACACTCACCGGAACCATGGGTGGATGGACTGGTTACAGCTCAGTAGGAGAGATCCAGTGCTCGAACTAGGGTTTGGTAGGTCCTCCGCTTGACTTCCCTCTGTACACCCAAAGTTGCCGCCTCAAATCGATCAGAGCAGTGGCGCAGTTGGCGAAGTGGAGACGGTGCTGCTGACAGTGAATTGTTGATCCTCGTTTGAATCTAAGGGCCTCTCTAATAGCCCAGATGCTGGGAAGAAGCTACTACGTAGGCTTGGATTAAAGTTTGGGCCTTTTCTGATTTTTTCTTCAATTATTGGGCCAAAAATTAAAGATTTTTTTATCTATATTATTAAAGCATCATTAAAAAATAAGTTCTTCAATTATTTTAAAGTCGGTTAACAATTTATTCGAGAAAAAAAAGTTACATTAAAAAGTTGTTCAAACTCTTAAATTTTAATAATAAATTAGAGGGAACTAATGTATTATAATTTTATATAAAATAAGTTCACACTTTTTTTAGTTAATTATGATAAGTTATTACATATTGTAGTTGTCAACTAATTAGTTTATTACCTTCGACTTACTCCAAATACAATAATTACTAGAGTAATTCCAAAAGAAATAACCCCATGCGCTGTAAAAATTATGATAAATTGTACTACTTTTTTTATTCAGCTATGGCAGATGATATATATTATATTTCCACGAAAACATGGATACGATGAGGTCAGGTGATCTCTTAACTGTCTCCGTCATTTACCTTTTTACTGCTATTATTTACTGGAAAAATAAAAAGAACAAGACTGTGAAAAGTGAAAACACGACTGACAATATCAATAGGCAGAGTCAAGGAGACATGAATGAAGAAAGAATGATTCTTTTTGTGAGATAGATAGGGCAGGCAATGCAGGTTACTGTTGTATTGCAGAAAAAACATGTTCTATTTACAGGTGCAGATAGAGGTGTTAAATCGTAAATACATTTACGTGTTTATGCAAATTGTAAAAATATTTATATTATAAATTTTACTAAAATTTAATGTTATTTTAGTAGAAATTTGTGATTTAGTTTTTAATGTAGCAAGCCGAGTGGGGTAGTTTTTAATTGTTGTTAAAAAAAAAAAAAAACTACTTTAGTAATACAGACTTGATAAAAGTTCAGTAACATCGTCTTAATAAAAGTAGGGTGTCAATTTTGGACACGCCTCATGGATGATCCTGATTCCTGGGTGACCCGTCCATGAGTCGTGTTTGAGTCGAAAGTTTTGGACTCGCGAGTCATTTTGACACGACTCGTCCAATCCGTATGAAAAATGGGGTTGAGTTTGAGTCATATCTATCGACACGTGTATCAACTTGTGAACTTGTATAACTAAATATATATATTATAATAAATGATATAAAAATTTGTGTCGTGTAAGTTATATGGGTCACGTGGGTCGCATGAGTCACTTGGGTTCCATGAGTCACGTGAGTTGCATGAATCAGTGAGTCATATGTGTCGACGGGTTGACCCACATATTTCATATTGTATAAATTAAAATGACACGAGTCCATGTGTCATACAGATTGATCCGTGAACCCGTGAGTTGTGTTTGGGTTAAACATGTTTTGACACAACCCGTACTTAACACGACTCACGGTTGATCCGTCGACACAAATTGACACCCCTAATAAAAATTGATTTAATGGCATATTAACAAATCATTCTCTTTTTCACAAAGAGACTTGAGAATGAAACAAAAACATGAAAACTTAACCGTATTTTAAAAAGAGATACGCCTATATTGAAGAGATAATTATTTAACTTACAAACATATATGAGTGGGATTATAAATACAAATGTAATACATAATTTTATATATGTATTTATATCGTGTTAACTTAATTAATTATATAGTATAATATTTTTAAGTTAATATTAAAAAAAAAAACATAAAAATATAATCATAACATGAAAATTATATTATTTTATCTTCCACCGTGTCCCGTCGCTATGATTGATAGAGAAACGTCAACCTCCACTGTACTTCCAGCATGTACGGTTCACTTCGCGGTCCTATAAAGTATAAACTATTTCCCAGCTGTTCTTTCATCCATCACTTCTCTGTACAGTGTTCTAGTTAGTTTTACACTTTGGCCAAAAAAAAAAGTTGTACACTGCAAGTAAGGGCGAAGGAAAAATATATGTGGTCCGAAAATTCGATCAAAATCGTACCGGTGTGAAAAATGTACGGTTCGGTTTGTGCTTATATTTTTTTATTTGAAACCGTTTTTTAGATTGTTCGGTCAACAAATATAAAAAAACTGTGGAGTCCGATTCGATAAATTATATAATTTTATATATTATATTAATTAGTGTAATTAATAAATGAATACAAATAAATAATAATTTTGTTATTTAATAGTTATTTTAGTTATTTATTTGATTTAGTAGAAAGTTATGTAAACATGGTTAAATCGAGTTATTTTTTTGTTTAATTTAATTTTAAATACTTATTTTGGTTTTGAATGTTTTTTCTGGTTTAAACCAAAAAATCGAATGGACAATTTTTTTAAAAAAGAATTTTCGATCCGAAAATATAGGTATCCGATCGAAACAGTAAAAAAATGGCATGACCGATCCGTTTTCACCACTAAATGTAAGTAAATAGTAGGAATGAACCTATACAGTATACAAATTGTAATCTTTTGTAAAATTAATTAATAATTTGTTTTGGACTTTTGGTTACAAATCGTATTTCAATTAAATATATTTTAACACAATTTTTATTTTTAATTAATACGATTGAACGAGTAATGATTGTAATAGTTTTGAAAAAACTGGTAACCGAGTTTGAAATTGAAGTTTTCTTAATGACCCAAAAAAATAAAAATAAAATTAATACGATTACACTATACCGTACACCAAGGGTGGAATAAGGTGGAGAGCTTTTCTCTCTCTTTCTGCAGAAGGCGATTTCACGACGATTTCTCAGGTGAGGTGAGGGTTCCCGTTTTGCTGCTCGGAGGTGTCGGCCTTGCGTGGCGGTCTGATCTCTTGCTATAAGGGTGGTATCAAGGAGTCCGTAACGAACGGAATAGCTAGGAAGAACGTACGGGAACGGAGTTCTCCAACCCTAGCCACAACCGCAAAGTCCAATTGCCTCAATTGAACACTGCAATCTGCAATTCAGCCTACTCCAAAACTTCCCAAGGCATAAGGAGGTAAGCACTGTAAGTGTAGTGGTTAATTGGAAATAAAGTGTTGGATTTGCAGGGGAATTACCGTATGGAGCCATCGGAGTCGTGGCAAGGTCACCCGAGAAGTGATGATAGAAACAGCCCTGAGATATACGTTGAGATCCCGGGGAATGATGCCATCCATACTGATAACATATGCATAGGGAAATTGTTGGCAACCCGTCCAATTAAGACTACTGCAGTGCACAATGTGTTACAGCATGCCTGGGCCAAATATGGAGGAGTTAGAGTGCAAGAATTGACATGAGAGGTAATTCTGTTCGAATTTAGGAATGACGATGATCTGCAGGATGCCTTAGATTTAAGCCCATGGGCAATTCACGGGAATTGTCTGTCTTTACAAAAGTGGAAGAAGGAGATTATGACTACTGAAGTTAACTTCCATATTGTGCAATTCTGGGTCCAGATTCATGGACTTGAATTAGATAAGTTCAGTGTCCAAAATGCCAGGAAGTTAGGGGGCCGCATCGGTGTTGTGAAGGAAATCGATGAGATCATAGGGCCTATGGGGATAGATAGAGATTATCTCTGGATCAAGGTTGATGTGGATACAACTTGTCCACTGTTGGCAGGGATATGGTACACCAGGAAAAATGGGGAGAAAGGCAGGGCAAGTATAAGATACGAGAGGCTTCCAGATTTTTGCTTCGGATGTGGGCGAATTGGTCACAGTGACAGGGTTTGTAAATCGGTGATTGCTGAAGCAGAAACATCAGAAGGTGGACCGATGTATGGTCCATGGACCCGAGTTGATCGACCAAGGAAGAGGGGACAAAAATGCAGGATAATCGGTCAAGGATCGGGTGGAGGTAATGGAGAGGGTTTAAAGAAGAAGACTTGGAAGGAACTGATGAAGGAGAAGGAAGAAAGGGAAAAGGCACGTGCCAAGGGAGGAGTACAGAAGGGACCGAAAGAGAAGGGCAACGCAGAGGTGGGCGAGAAGGGTGGGGGAAGCAGGGAAGGGTTTGAGGAAGACAATGAGGAGAAGGAGGAAGGAGATAAAGAAGAGGTACTGCAGAATGATAGGCAATAGAGAAAAGAAAGGATGGAGAATCCAGGAATGGAGATTGAGGTGTGGGAAGGGAAAAAAATCGAAGGGCAAGGGGCGGATGATGATAGACAGCTTATGGTGTGGGAAGCAAACAAGGAAATGGTGAGAAGCCAAGGGCACCCAAAGGAGAAGATGGGCGAAGAAGGGGAAGGGGGGCCTAATCTGGATAATGAGGGAACTAATACAATGAACCTCATTATTCACCATCCGAATCTAAATAAACTGCTCCAAAAAAGACAGGCTATGCGAAGTACAAGCCCGGAACAACTCCCATGGGTTGATACGACTGTCCAAGCTGTAGAGGGGAGAAGGTTGCAGGCACAGGGGCAGGGAAGCGGCACAGAGGCTATCAGAGGGAGAACAAGCTGGGCAATACCAGAAATCAGAACACCAGAAAAGGATAAGATGAGTCTAAAGGAGGGAATGCAAGTCAGCTCGGGAGAGAGACAGAATTTGCGGTATCGATCTCCAAGTATGCCAAGAAGGAGCCACTATACAGTCGAATCACCAGAGGCTTCACCTGGTGGGTGTCGGGAACCGATTCCAATCCAAACTGGTTTGAGCCCAATGATGCAAAAGGTAAATCTAAAAAGGAAGTTCGATGAGGAGACGGAATCAGAGGAAGAGGAAGTGGAAATTAAAAGACTAAAGCGACAACAAGGTGAAGGGCACGAGAATGGGAAGAGGAGGGGAGGGAAGGGACCGCGGGGAAGGGGGAGAGCAGGGGGCACGATTAGGAAGAGCACACAAAGAAGGATGCTCCAAGGCGATACACACTCGGAAAATGTGGGTTTGGGAGGCTGTCCCTTTACAGCCTCCCCCCCTCAATGAATGCTCTGGTGTGGAACTGTCGGGGGTTGAGGTCGGCCCTGACAGTTCCGTACTTCTCCGACCTTGGGAGGAGGAATAATCCGAAATTAATATTCCTCATGGAGACGAAGAATAATGAAAAGGTATGTAATAGAGTAAGAAGAAAATTAAAGATGGAACACGGGGCTCAGGTGTATCCGGTCGGGATTGGAGGAGGGCTCGCTTTGTGGTGGAATGGGGATGTCAAAGTTACCATTCATGAACAAGACGAGACTCTGATTGATACCACTGTGGATATGAAGGATGGGAAAGGGGAAATCCATATCACTTGGATTTATGGGAGCACGAAGTGGGAAGAAAGGGTGCTCTTATGGGGGAGGCTAAGGCAGATGGCCACGGGGCGAAATGGCCCGTGGATGTGCGTGGACGATTACAACGAAATCGCACGGGCATCAGAGAAGGAAGGAGGAAGACCAAAACAACAACGGATGATGGATGCTTTCAACAGTATGATGGCAGATACGGCGCTAGTTGATGCAGGGTTCAAGGGAATCCCGTTTACATGGACGAACAACAGGGAAGGAGATCAGAGGATCAGTGAGCGACTCGACATGGCTCTAGTGAATGCAGAGCTGATAGGCAGATATCCGACGCTAAGAGTAATCCACAAACTACTCATAGGGTCGGATCACTGCCCACTAACGATACATTTGGAACCGGAGTCGAGGAGGGGTCGACAGTGGTTCAGATTTGAAGGGGCATGGTTGGAGAGGAACGGGTGTGAAGAGGTGATTAAGGCAACATGGAGGTCAAGAGGAACGCAAGGCGGATCGACGCATATAAACGCGAACCTTGGCAGGTGTAGAACAAAATTGATCACTTGGGAGAAGGAAAATAGGGTGAATTACAGAAAAATAATTGAGAAGCTCCAAGGCGAGTTAGCTGAGATTCAGGGACAGTCTGGTCGGGCAATAAACAGGCAAGAAGAAATAAGAACCAAGGCACTAATGGATGAAGCTTGGAAACATGAGGAGGAGTTCTGGCGTAAAAAATCGAGAGTGCATTGGCTCAAGGGAGGAGACAGAAATACGAGATTCTTCCATCAAGCCACGGTTCAAAGGAGAAGGGGGAATCAAATTAAAAGACTCCAAAGACCAGATGGGACATGGACAGAGGAGGAACAACAGATTAAGGAGGTGTGTGGGAAGTATTTTAAGGAAATTTTCACGTCGGAGGGGTGCAGGGGCATAGAAGAACAAATGGATGGGGTGCCTAACATGATAACATCACAAATGAACACAACACTGACAAGGAAAGTGAGTCTGGAGGAGGTTAAAACTGCGGTGTTTCAGATGGGGGCGAATAAGGCACCGGGTCCAGACGGGTTCCCAGGGGTTTTCTATCATCGCTTCTGGGACATGCTTGGACAAGATGTATTCCATTCGGTAAATTCTTTCTTTGAGTCGAATATCTTATCTTCCAGTTATTGTTACACTGACATTGTGCTTATTCCCAAAGTGCATAACCCGATTAATCCCATGCAATTTAGACCGATTAGCTTGTGCAACTTCAATTACAAAATAATATCCAAAGTACTAGCTAATAGATCGAAACCAATACTCCCAAATATTATAACTCCGTTCCAAAGTGCGTTTGTATCTGGCAGGTTCATCCATGATAACATTCTTATAGCACACGAGGTTTTCCACCACATGAGAACGAACAAGAGTGCAAACAGGGAAGAGTGTGCAATAAAGCTGGATATGAACAAGGCATATGACAGAGTTGAGTGGAACTTTGTGATGGGGGCGTTAAGGGCTCTGGGATTCTCTGATAGGTGGTGCAAATGGATGGAGGAATGCATGACACGAGTCCAATATAGTGTGGTTATCAACGGGGAGAAGACACCAAGATTCAGACCGACTCGTGGACTAAGACAAGGTGACCCACTTTCCCCTACCTCTTCATCATTGTTGCGGATATATTATCACATCAGATGTGCAAGGCATTGGAGGAAAGGCGTATAGAGGGGATCAGAATGAGAAGCACATGCCCGGTAATACACCACCTTCTATTTGCGGATGATTCCATATTTTTCATAAATGCAAATGAGAGGAATGCGTGGGGACTGCGGAACATTCTCGAGAGGTATGGCAAGGCATCGGGGCAAAGTGTGAATTTACAAAAGTCATGTATACAGTTTGGGGCCACGGTGAAGGAAGAGACCAAAGAACTGATTAAAGAGGTAATTGGGATAGAGGCGGTCGAGGATGCGGGGAACTACCTTGGAATCCCAACAAATTGGGGGCGTTCGAAAAGAAGTGCCCTAGGCTACCTAAGGGATAGAGTATTGCGGAAATTACATGGTTGGAAAGAGCTCTTCCTAAATAAGGCAGGAAAGGAAGTAATGATAAAGGCAGTGATTAATGCAATCCCTATGTATGTAATGACTCTATTCAAGTTACCCAAGACGTGGTGTCAGGAAATAGCTCGGCTAATTGCACGATTTTGGTGGAATGGACGAGATGAGAGGAAGAGCATGCATTGGGTGAGTTGGAAGAAATTGTCCATGCCGAAACATTTGGGAGGATTGGGTTTCAAGGATCTTTGTGATTTCAACAAGGCGATGCTCACAAAAACGGTATCGAGACTTAATGACAATCCGAATGCATTGTGGGGACAATTGATGAAAGGGTTGTACTACCTGAGATGCCACTTGAAGGAGGCGAAGAGGGGGGCAAGACCCTCATGGGCTTGGAGTAGCATAATGCAAGGTCGGGATATAATGCAACAACATGGGATGTGGCAAGTCGGAAATGGAAAAAGCATCCACATTTTCCGTGACCGATGGGTTCCCGGGAGACCGAACCAAAGGATTGAGTGGCGGGAGGAGGGCGGGGTGGATGGTAACATGAGGGTGAGTCAGATCATCAACTCGGGTAGCCGAGCATGGGATCTCCAGCCGATACAAACTGAGATTACGGAGATGGATCGGAGAGCGATCAATACGATCTATCTTGGGAGAATCGAAGGGGAGGATAGGTGGATATGGCCGGAGTCGAGAGGAGTAAAGGTCACGCCTAAGATGGTTTATAAAAAATTAAGAGAAATGGGTCGAGGAGCTGATCGAAACGAAGAAGCGGGACACGACCGAACGAGTAGGGGTCCCGAACCACCATGGAGGGAGCTGTGGCAGAGTCGATCCACACCAAAGGGAAAAACCTTTCTATGGCAGGCAGGTCACAATGCAATACCGGTCTTCAAGTTGTTGGTAAAGCGTGGCATAGGCGTGACATCGCGGTGCTCGTTTTGCACGGAGGAGGAAGATGTGAACCACGCGTTATTCGAGTGTGCTTGGGTGGGGAGGGTGTGGCTAGGGGGAATGGGATTGAGATGGGACCATATGGAGGAGGAGATACGAGCGGGATGGCTCCAACACATCATGCGCATGGAAATTGATGGGGGTCTGGATGGAGAGAAGAACCGATTGCGGGCGGAGTGCCTCACGTGGGAGACCTGGAAGGAAAGATGTCGCGCCATATATGAGGGGACTGACCCGAGGCCCAATAAGGTGATAGAGGCCGCACGAGAGCTAGCTGAGGAGTGTTGGCGGGTGACCCGGGCCGAACCGAATGCTCAAAGACCGAATGGGAACCTTCGACAATCAAGATGGAGGCGACCAGGTATAGCGACGATTAAGATCAATTGTGATGGAGTGTGGGACCCAAAAATAGGAAAAGCGGGTACCGGTGTTGTGGCGAGGGATTGGCGCGGGAAAGTACTAGCCGGGCGGAACACTTCCGGGAGGGACGGGAGTGCCATCATGACGGAGGCGAGAGCAATTTTACAAGGGGTGGAACTAGCTTTGTATAATAAATGGACTCATGTAATTATAGAGTCGGATGCTAAAGAACTAATACAGGGTCTAGAGAAGCCGGATGAAGAGTGTCGATGGGAGATCAACCACATTATCAAGGATATTCTAAATGTGGCACGAAGAATCCCGAACGTCATATGGGAGTTTGTTCGAAGAAGCGCAAATAGATGCGCAAACTGGATTGCACGAAAATCCATACAGGGGATGTGTCCGGTTAACTGGACGTTAATACATCCACCTTCCTTTATTGCTATTTGTATTTTGGACATTACGGGATCGGAGTTTGAATGAAGTTTGAATTTCTTTGGAAAAAAAAAAAAGAAAAAAACACTATACCGTACACCCATGGTCCCATACAAATTATCAATGGACTCTACCCTTTGGGGGAAAATCGAAGTACATCTTTCAAATAAAAAAACGGAAAAATTACAAAAAGAATTCCTCCATTCCGAAATTAAATATAAATGCAGTCCTGCTTCCTTCCCCTGGTCTCGATTCCTGGCGCTCTCTTCTTTCAATTTCGACTTTCTTTCTCCTCGAGTCTCGTGCTTCTCTTCCAGAGAATCCGTATACCAGAGTGAGGAGAGATCGTCTTGTGTGCTGCGTAGAGCGCATGCGAGCACAAACCTGAAGTTTGCAGAGAAAACAGCGTGGACCAACTGCAAGGAGCTAAGTTCAGCTAAGACAATCCATTGGGAAGGAGAGATGCCGAGTTTTGCCGTGAACCAGGTGGTACCGGTGGACTACCAAGCGGAGGTGTCGCAACGGCTCCTGGAAGCTGCTGTTTCTGGTGATCTGGACTCCGCTCTCCACTGGATAGCCGATCCCTGTGTCGACATCAACTACGTCGGCACGGCCAGCCTAAAGACCAGGAGGAGCGATTTCGTTCCGTGCGGCGAATCGGCCAGCGAGGTCCGCGTGGAGTACGAGGAGTTCAAGACGAACGTGACTGCACTGTTCGCTGCCGTACACATCGGCAATGTAGCTATGGTGAAGAAGCTTCTGGTAATCTTCGCTCTTAGTCGTTTACGTTTTTGAATTGCTCCTCCTCAAGTGCTTAGTTTGGTATATTATAACTGCTCTATTTTGTCATTTTTGAATTTCAAATATTATAACTCCAAGTTTCGATGAATTGATTATTCCTTGGATGATGAGTTCGAGATTCTGAAGCTTCTCCTATTCAGTAAATGATGATGATTTTGGCGATCCGAGGCAATTTTTATGCTGCCTCTGAATTTGATTCCGTGCATCACATAAGGGACGGTTCATTTCGGTAGCTGAAACTTTTTTTTCTAATAAAAATTGGTTGAAATTGTCACGTAATTTGCTTGCTCGTCTCATTCAATTATTTTGATTTGGGAACTAAGCTGCGCAATAGTTTTGCGGAGCAATTCCGTGCAATTTTCAAACTCTGCCGTATGCCATTTTCTCTCCTAATTTTATCAGTTTTGGTTGTTGCTAGTTTCGTACCGGTCTCAGCTACCAAAAGACTCTCCTAATCTTTATTCATGTCTCTATTCTATCGTCCAAAGTGCGCACTTGGAACCTTTTGAAGTGCATGCGTTTATTTCGGATCACTACCGCTAATCGCTCATTCTGGTCTTTTGATATATTATCGGAAAAGTGAAGTTTTCAAGGTCCGCGGAAACTGTCTTTGATACAGAATAAGCTTTATCTCCTTGATTAATATGATCTATGGAGAATAAGCTTTATCTCCTTAATTAATATGATCTGTGGAGAATAAGCCTTATCTCCTTGATATGAATTGTGTATTCTTAATTAATCTTTAATACCATTTTATTTCATTTTCCAAAGTTGTGAAGTTTACTTGTTGCTAAAATGGTATGTCTACCAATATCCATGTTCGTAAACATTGTTTGCTCGAATTACTTGTAATCTACTCGTGGTTGCTTGAGTCAAATACTGTTTAAAACCTAGGACTAATCATTTAACTACCATATAAAGTCTATGATTTTCAATAATGACGGCACCAACTTGTGCTTCTCTCTTTTTCTTGCCTTTTCACCTAACTTCGACTTTGAAGCCATTTGGAAATCACGTCATATTTTATGTTTCTTTGGAAATGAAGTTAATGATACTTTCAGTATTCTTTGAAGTATCCTCTTTTATTTCTTTTCGTTATATGCGTCTTTTTTGGAGTCCCATTCATAATTTTCTACCTATCTGTACTGAACTCTAAGCATCAGTAAGCAAATGAAATAGCTTAGGTTTGCACTGAAAAAGCAGAAGCGTAGTGTTATGATTCTTCTCTTGTTATGATTAACTCCATATGTAGGGTGTTTAGAAAGTATTAATGGTAGCAATAACATTGTTGTAGGATCATGTTAATCAAGAAACTAGTTCATCTTAAACTTTACAGTATAAGGTAATGCCTAATTAATACTTTTTGGAGGGTAATGCCTAATTAATACTTTTTGGAGGGTCATATCCGAGATGTGAGATCTTCTTGTTAGATACAATGAACAGCTATATATTATATTCCAGCCTGTAAATCGTGATATATTTTGCATGGTTGATAATGCCCATATGCTACTGTCTATGACCATGCTCAGAGGATGAATGAAGGACAATTCTGTGCGTGTATATTTATATTTCTTCGAAAGTACATACAAGTACACAGATAAATGCATATATCTCTCCTTAACTAAATCTCCATGAGTTTCTAGGCAGTGCGTAATCAATAAATCTTCCATGCTTTCTTGTCTTTCAACTAACATATCAAATCAGCTTCCCCTATTCATTGTCCTTTGTGACCATGACCATTTGTATCCTAGGAAGGTTCCAAAATGTCTGCTGTTGTTCTGCTTCATTTATCTTCTTACCACTATAGTAAAAACTCCATCTTGTGCAGTAAAATGTTGTTCATTTGCTACCCTTCAAATACAGATCATCGGGGCAGATGTAAATCAGACACTATTCAAAGGATTCGCCACTACAGCAGCCGTACGGGAGGGCCATATTGAGATACTGGAAATCTTGTTGAAATCTGGAGCTTCTCAACTAGCTTGCGAGGAGGCTTTGTTAGAGGCATCTAATCATGGTCGGGCTTCTATGGTGGAGCCTCTCATGGGATCTGATCTGATTCGGCCCCATGTAGCTGTTCATGCTCTTGTCACTGCATGCTGCCGAGGATTCTTAGATGTCGTACACACACTCATTACGGTAATAAATCAGCACTGATTTGACTGTCTCAAGTTGTCATTTCTTCATTACTTACTGCATTTACCGCAGTTTATTTGTGTTAAAACTCTACTTCACCTGTGATAGTGTGGAGTGGATGCATGTGCAACGGACAGAGTTCTGCTCAAATCATCTAAACCTTCTCTGCATATGAACGTTGATTGCACTGCGCTTGTTGCTGCTGTTGTTAGCAGACAGGTTATGGTCGTTCAACAGCTCCTACAGGTAAGAATCATATCTATGTCGATTTCCATCTAGTCTGGTCTAGTGTCTCAATAATTACAGTTCCACAGTTTGCACTTTGCAGTAGTGACCATTAGGTAACAATGACCAATATTTTTACTTTCCTATGGAATATTTTTAAAACGTGGTTACAAAATTCTAGTAAAGTACCCGTATTTTTCTTATCTGGCACTATGGTTTTTAGTTTCTACCAGTTGAACTATCTTACTAAACTCCAAGTTTTTTATTTGATTCCTTTTCTTGTTCTTCTTTTTTCAGAAATTCACATTTATATTTTTCTTTTAAATTTGTGCTTCCATTTTCACTTTTCTGTCCAAAATTAATGGAACTAGTTTGTCGTGATTCGATTACGACACTTTTCAAGTTTCTGGAGACTAATGTAAAACCTAAATAAAAAATTGGCTCATTTTGCTTACTTTAGAGTTAATTTCACCCATTTTTTTAAAAAATATATTACAAATAAGTTCCCAAATCTTTTTCGAGTGTCGGTTTGTTCTGGACGGAATTGGTAACTTTTCAAAATCACGGGAGTAAAAATGGGGGAAAAAAACATAAAACATTTTATTTATGAGTTAAATATCAATTAACTACATGAAGGACGTTTTGCAACGAGCTACCCGAACTTTAAAAAATCAAAACGGTCTATCTCAACTTTGGTAAAGGTGCAACGAGTTACCTCCGTCCAAATTACCGTTAACTGTTGACAGAAATTCGTCAGAAATTGGACGGAGATAGCTCGTTGCACCTTCGTCCAAAGTTGAGGTAACCCGTTTTGATTTTTTTAAGTTCGGGCAGCTCGTTCCAAAGTTCAGATAGACTCTTTGGTATTTAATCCTTTATTTATTTTGGTAAGGTGACTGCAGCTGATATCTCTTAACTGAAATAGGCTGGAGCTAGAACAGACACCAACGTGAGACTGGGTGCATGGTCTTGGGACACAACCACTGGAGAGGAGTTCAAGGTGGGTGCTGGACTTGCCGAACCGTACCCAATCACATGGTGCGCAGTTGAATACTATGAAGCAAGCGGCTCGATCTTATCCCTCCTTCTTCGCCACCTCTCCCCTAACACACCACACTACGGTAGAACCCTTCTCCACCACGCCATCCTCTGTGACAACCCAGCAGCCGTGACCGTTCTCCTAAACAACGGGGCCCACATCGAAACAACAACCTCAAAAGCCAATGTTCGTCCCCTGCACATGGCTGCTCGGCTCGGTCTAGCCACAGTCCTCCAATGCTTAGTCGATGCAGGTACCGATCTCGACTCAAGGACCGAGTCTGGAGACACGGCTCTGATGATCTGCGCAAAGTATAAATATGGAGAATGCTTGAAGGTATTAGCTATGGCTGGAGCTGACTTCGCCTTGATCAATGGATTCGGTCAGTCTGCAGGTTCGATCGCAGGATCAAACCGGTGGTCCCTCGGGTTTCAACTAGCTGTAGTAGATGTCCTCCGGGCTGGAAAAATCCCTACATCCAGTAACCACCTCACTTTCTCCCCATTAATGGCAGCCGCTCAGTCTGGAGACACGGACGCCATCAAGACAGTGATTCAATCGGAGTCACTCGATCTCGATCATCAAGATGAGAACGGGTTTTCAGCAGTCATGATCGCAGCCCTCAGAGGCCACGTGGAAGCCTTCCGCGTCCTCGTCTACGCAGGGGCCAACGTGAAGCTCTGTAACCGGGCCGGGGAAACCGCGGTCACCATCTCAAGCCTTAACCCGAAAAGGGACCAGTTTGAGAAGGTCATGCTGGAGCTCGCGCTCGAGAAAGGTCGAGATGCGGGCGGGTTTTTCGCCTTACACTCCGCAGCTCGACGGGGCGATCTCGGGGCGGTCAAGCTGTTAACTTCGAGGGGCTACGATGTGAACGTGATAGATGGGGAAGGGTACACCCCGCTTATGCTAGCTGCTCAAGCGGGTCACGGAGCTGTTTGCAATGTCCTGATTTCACGGGGTGCTGACTGTGGGTACAAAACCCTCGACGGAGTAACCGCAGTTAAATTAGCCAAAAACAATTCTGACGTGGCAGACATGATATTGGACGAGATTGCTCGGAAGTTGGTTTTGTCGGGTAGTCGGGTCCGGAAACATACCAAGGGAGGGAAAGGGTCACCCCATGAGAAGTACCTGAAGATGGTTGTGGATTCTGGGGTGTTGAGTTGGGGGAGTTCGAATTCCCGGACCGTGGTCTGCCGTTGGGCTGAGGTTGGCCCGAGCTCGGCTTTTAGGAGAAACCGTGCTAGGAAAGGCGATGCGGACGAGTTGGGGATTTTTAGGGTGGTCACGACTCATGACAAGGAGGTGCATTTCGTGTGCGACGGTGGGATCGAAGCAGCGGAGCTTTGGGTGCGGGGGATAAGGTTTGTGTCCACTCGCGGGGCAAGACAGGAGAATATGTGATGTGGTGGAATTAAGTACGAGGTTTTGTAGGGTTTAAGTTAATGTTTTGTACAGTGAAAAAAAGTTCATTAGCTCAATAAATTCCTATATCACTTGACCATTTATATTATATATATATATATATATTCTGATGGATATAGTCTTAGTACTAGTCAACCCAATTAACGGCCCGTCCCAACTTGGGTTATGACTTATGACCCTAAAAAAAGGTTCGAGTGACGAGAGCTAAGATTACGTAACAAAAGCAAATAGGACCCGTGTATAGCATTAGTCAGTTTTTTGAAATTCAAACCTGACCTGCGGGTTAGAATGACTCGTCAGGAATGGTAACGGTTGAGTCAGACTGACTCGTTCGACCTCCATGACCCGCGGGTCAGTCTAACCCGTTCGACCCACCATTTCAATAAAAATAAAAAACAGACTGAAATATATAAATGAAACGGGTCACGAGTTGACCCGTGGATCAATACTTCTGACAAAAATCTGACCCGTGTTTTCACGGGTCATTCATGGACCGCGTCAAAATGACTCATTGATCAAAAACTCTAACCCAAACATGATACGTTGGCGGATCATCCATGAGTTGAGTTAGATTTTGACACCCCTAATTCTAACATACACCAATGACTACCACAACATGATAAGATAGGCATTGACCATAGTACTAACTAACCCAATTTAGATTTGAGAATTTGTGTATAAATAATATCACTTCATACCTACCATTTTCACAGCTGCCATTCAACAAGGTATACACATTTACTCTCTCAATTACTCCCGACTAACTTTAGAAAAAATAAGAGGTAAAACTCGAATTTTCCTTCTATACCATTCTTTCTTGGAGCAGCAGTGCAGCACTCGAATTCTAAATCATGTCAACACTGCAAACCAACAAATTTGAATTTACAAGTAAAAAGGTATATTTATATTCCACAATTCATGATTACCAACAATCCCATAAATCTTCATGTTTGTGGATATTAGCGAGAATATCTTGCATTGATATGGGCTCAGGCCCATTTGGCCTTTTGTTTCCTATTCTAAAAGCCCATTTGCCTAGACTGAAATGAAAGCATTATTTCGAGTGGAAGGTAGATCAACTCGGTGCCAATCTGAGTTGGTTCCGAGTTCCGCTCACTTAATAAACTTCCTCTGAACTCTCTCCCCTTCGTCTTCTTCTTCTTCTTCTTCTTCTTCTTCGCATCACTCTGATCAGTGAAACCTCAAACGATGGGCTCTCTCGGGACCTTGGTCACCCAAATTCAAGGACTATCTGGCACCGCCCAGGACATATCGCACCTCAACACGATTCTTAAACAAGCAGATGAGTCGCTCCATTCCGAGTCCGCTCACCTCAGTTCCTTCCTTGACCAACTTGACCCCACCAAGCACTCTCTTGGATACCTATACATTCTGTAAGTGTCATTTTTCCTGTTCTAATGACGACGCTGCTGTTTAATCTTGACTTTAGTTGGTCGAATGTGCTAGGGTTGATGATTCGTGAGTAATTTTATTTGATGAGTTAGTTTAGGGTTTAACTTAGAGCTGGTTTGGATTTTCGCTTTTCCGGTGTTGCTTCAAATTCAGTATTAATAATATAATTTCTGAAGAGGATCATCTGTGGATGATGATGTCATGGGGCTACTTTCTATTGTTTTTACCAATCGCAGCTACTTAGGAAATTGAAGGTGAAGTTTTGCTGTGTTCATTAACAATAGTGGTTGTTAATATTGATGTTCCAAGTATACCCTGAACTGCGGCTTAGGAGTTAAACAAGTCACGTCTATAAGATCTCTCTCGAATAGTAATGGCAAAAGCGTTTATGAGTATATTCAGCAGCCATGAAAGAACTTGAAGCTTGGATTCAAGCTGTCTGGTACATAGCAGCTGAATTCCAATGCTTTTATTACCTCTTGGCGGTCTGTGTACATGGATTTGCATAAAACACCTTGACAGTGCAGAAGAAGTAAATAATCTGCACTCGATGTCTTGAAGAAAAAAAGAGTAGTATACCCCACCCCCACTCTTTTTTCTGATACTAATCTGTGTATCCTATGTCTACCACAATTTATCAGAGAAGCCATGACTTCTGCTCCGGTTTCGAGAGAGCAAGCAGAAGCATTAGTTCTACCTATTGCTAAATTCATCAATTCCTGTGATGCACAGCAGATACGAGTGGCTCCTGAGAAATGTAACACTCTTCACTGCAGAGCTTATTGTGATAATTTATCTACCTTGGTGTGTGTACTGATGCTGTCATCTGACCTTGCAGTCATCTTTGTTTGTAAGAGGTTCAAGGACCAAGTTTTACTGCTTGAAGCTCCTCTGCGTGGGGTGCTTCCATTGTTGACAGCTATCCAGAAGGTTCAGACAACCACTGAACATTTGACGACCTTACATCCAGACTTTCTCCAGCTCTGTCTGTTGTCAAAGAGCTATAAAACTGGCCTGTCAGTCTTGGGGGATGATATTTTCGAGGTTGATCATCCTAGAGATCTTTTCCTTTACTGTTATTATGGGTAAGTTTGATATTTTCCCAGGTATCTTTACTTCTTAGGAACTAACAAATGAATGCCTACGGGTTATGATCTCTTCCTTAACAAAATACATTTTCACTTGATTAATTACTATAGAATTAGAGTTTTCGGAAGTTAACTAGCAGTGGTAATTAATTCTATCGTTGATAGGGGTATGATATGCATAGGACAGAAGCGTTTTCGACAGGCGTTGGAGCTCTTACACAATGTATGCCTGTTGTCGGAGTTACTATACCATATAATCTTTTGGTTTACATGGCAGCTCCTTGAATTTTCCCTTTTTCTCTTACTGTATTTTTTCCAGGTTGTAACTGCTCCGATGCATGCTATTAATGCAATTGCAGTTGAAGCTTACAAAAAGTATATATTGATTCAACTCATTCACAATGGACAGGTTTGTTTGTCTGTCCTTTTCTATTTAAATAGTTACCTCTCTGGGTTGGTAGTTTATAACGTGTACTGGATGGACGGATATTATGTCTCAGCTGGTGTCATTCTCAGTTTGGTTAGGTCTAGCATAAGCTGACTCGAACCTCCAAGCTATTTAGCCTAATCCATTCTGTCATAGACTCCTATAAGATAATGTGATTTTTAATGAGTCATTTTTCATTACAGCTTTCTTTAACTGCATTTTGATATCTTTCTCTTATTATATCCTGGATAGATTTGGTTATGAAGTCTTAATTCTGAATGATTCAGTTCTTCCTTACATCCCATGATGCTAATATTGTTCTATTGACAATGTTATTGCTCAATGGCTGATATACTCCTGGCGGAGAACTTTCTCTCAATGTTATTACCTTATCATGGCAGTTCTCAACCAGCCTTCCCAAGTACACTTCTTCGGTGGCTCAAAGGAATTTGAAGAATTTATGCCAGGTAACATGAATTATAATTTTTATCACTCTGAAGTTGTTTCCTAGTATTTTAGCAAAATAATTTCATTTAAGCATGTGGTACACGAGGTTAGCATAAAGAGTTGGCACTCTCTGTCTAGGAGTAGAATTATTCATATAGAGCTAATGCTTATCATCTAAATGCTTTGTACACTGAACTTGTATGATGCTCTGTGTGTAATATAGAGCTAATGCTCTGTGTTTGATCAGTCAATTAGTATGAAAAGTTGGGGAGATTCGATTAAAATAGAAAATGAGACGTGGAATTGTCATATATTTGTCCCTCTTGCTTCATAATTCTTAACTGATAGGGAGCATTTGAGTCACATATTCCATTTTTGGCTTCTATTTGATCTATGGATAGTAAGTGATGAGGATTAAAGAAGCATGTACTCTCATAGATTTTTCGTCTTGTATTTGAAAATTTTCTGCATTTGCTATCTTCCAGTTAGATGCATGTTTTTTTTTTGCAGTTTGATGAAAAATCCAGTTTAGTATGTGGAAGCATCTCTTATGAGTCCCTAGTTATGTCTATATTGCACTATCTGAAGTCCACGTAATTACTTGTTTTTGTTCTCCTTAAACAGGTCTATACTGAACTGGCAAATAGTTACAGCACTGGAAAAATTAGGGAGTTGGAGAGCTATGTCAACACGAATAGGGAAAAATTTGAGAATGTAAGATTCTTTCCTCTTTTTAGTTCTGCATCGAGTTATATGGAAGACATACAAAATATGTATTAGATTTCTATCTTAACTGACAGTTGCTTGTGGTCTTATTCTTAGGACAACAATCTCGGCCTGGTTAAGCAAGTGGTATCATCCATGTATAAGCGTAATATCCAGAGGCTAACTCAGACTTACTTGACTTTGTCGCTTCAAGATATAGCCAACACTGTGCAATTGGGTACTGCAAAGGAGGCAGAAATGCATGTTCTTCAAATGGTATATGAATATCATTTTTTTGGTGATTTATTTATTTGAAATAGTGATTCATATCATCTGATAGAGTGAATTGTTATTTTATAATATGTTATAGATTCAAGATGGTGAAATATTTGCAAGTATTAACCAAAAGGATGGGATGGTTCGATTCTTAGAGGATCCTGAAGAATACAAGACCACTTCAATGATTGAGAATATCGACTCTTCAATCAAGAGGTAGACATTGCTACATTATGAAACACTATTTTTCATTATTCATCATGCATAAGAGTGCATCGTTCTTCCGTTGTCTAAGCAGCTATTATTGTTATTTTCTTCAGGATAATGACGCTCTCAAAGAAATTGAACTCCATGGACGAACACATGTCATGCGATCCTCTATACTTGGCCAAGGTAATAAGATAATTTCTCCGACTTATTGAGGGGTTAGAAAAAAACTATCTCGATAACTAACATGATTATGCTGTTTTACAGGTGGGGAGGGAAAGGCAGAGGTTCGACTTTGATGACTTTGAAACTGTTCCCCAGAAGTTCCCCATGTGAGAAACCAGAGGTGATTTGTGTTTAGATATTATGCATATTTACTATCATATGAAGGTGGTCGAGTGATTGAGGGAATCAAATTCAGATGGGTTCATCTCTTTTGCCTTGCATTTTATAGTGATGAGGAAAAGAATGCCAACTGTTGTGAGTCTAGTAACCATCCAAACAACCAACGGCTTTGTTCCATTTGCTGTATTGAAGATGGAAAGTTTTGGTGAAATGCCCTAATGATAATGTGCTTGAATATTCTTCATTTCTATTTACCTTTTAGAGGAGCGGTGTGTGTTGGGATATGTTCAATCCGATCACGATTTCAGATTTATAAAATTCTCCCTAATGGAGAAATATTATGAGAAATGACAATCTCTATTGAATTATACAATTCAAACAAAGTTAAGACAGAATGATATAATATTAATTACATAACTAAGTAAATAGATAATGCTATTGAATTAAGGAAGTCTTCATCTCATGTCCAAGTCCAATGGAAGCTCCAATTTTTTGTATTGTCCTAAAGTGTTCAACAAAAAATGATATTTTTAAACATGTTTTTATTTCATACTTCCATTTGGTTGGTTTTCTTTAGTATTAACCAAGTAAGAACATATATTCTTGTTTCCCTCCAATCCAATCAATTTTCTGTCCAACTTCCCTTTCAGTCTCTCTCCTCTATCCCTATGCTCTATAGTCCCCTCAACTGTAACGAAGACACTCCAGAAACCAGAAAAATATCTTCTTCAATCTTCAACTACACCTCAATTTCCCTGATTCCCTCTCTTACCCTAACCCTAGGTCCCTAAGTAGTTTCCACTCTCCGCACTCAATGGACTTGCAGAACACCTGCATTTCCCCTACGTCGCGCTCTCTCACCCGTCCGGTGTCGGTTCTCTCAAGGCTGTCCGTCTCTGTCCGATACAATCGGCGGCTGTGTTCGTCACTTTTCACAATCCGTCGCAAAAATCTATGCTTCGCGTATACCTCCGACACCCTCGTTGCCGGATCGCATAATGGAGAGGCGAAGAAGCCCAACCAAGTCATTGTCAGCAAGAAGGATAATGAAGTCAACGACTTGAAGTCGTGGATGCATCAAAATGGGCTGCCTCCATGCAAGGTTGTCCTCAAGGAGAGGTATCTCCACGACGAAAAGCACCACCCGATTCATTACGTTGCTGCCAGCGAAGATCTCCAGGTTAAACTTGATGGGATTATGTTCATGCCTCGTGAATTTTGATGATTTATACTGTTTTACTGAGAGAATCTTGCTGAAGTGAACCGAAATGTTTCTTAGGCCGGTGATGTTGCATTCTCCGTTCCCAATTCGCTGGTTGTGACACTTGAGAGAGTATTGGGAAATGAAACTATTGGTAAGAGTAACTGCAAATTTTCTGTCTGTATTAGCCAGTTGGTTCTCTTGTTTTACTGTATTTCCTGTTTCCGTTTTTCTGATGTAATCTTTATAAATGGATAGTAAGTTCTGAGCAAAAAAGAAAAAAATTTCATTGATAGTTTCAGCAAAGAGGATTGTCACGCCCAGTTGTGAAACTGGTGCAAAAGAGCAGTGTAATCTTAATTGATGGTGTAATATTCAGAAAACCTCTATTTTGCTGCTTTAGGGTGGCTATACTGATTTTTTTTTTACATCTTTGATATCTGATTTGTTCCTGGTCTCAGCTGAATTGTTGGCCACAAACAAGTTGTCAGAACTAGCTTGTTTAGCCTTGTATCTGATGTACGAGAAGAAACAAGGGAAGAAATCTTTCTGGGCTCCTTTTATAAGAGAACTTGATCGACAAAGAGGTCGAGGGCAGCTGGCAGTGGAATCTCCTCTTCTGTGGTCTGAATCTGAACTTGATTATCTAACTGGAAGTCCCACCAAGGTACCTTTGGTTATCCTTTTACAGATCCTTCCCCGAGTTTTCATTTTCCAAGCCCATAAATGAAACTTATAGGTCACATTCCTCTTCAATAATTAGGCTGAAGTTCTTGAGAGAGCTGAAGGAATTAAAAGAGAGTACAATGAGCTTGACACTGTATGGTTTATGGCTGGCTCTTTATTTCAGGTAATCTTTTTTATATAGTTTTCCTAGTAATGTACGATTTGTCGCTGTTTTGAGCTTTATGCGTATGGATAATGATAATAACTCATAATGCTTACTTCTAATTCACAGCAATATCCATATGACATACCAACCGAGGCCTTTCCATTTGAAATTTTTAAGCAAGCTTTTGTTGCAGTTCAGTCATGTGTGGTGCATTTGCAGGTAATTGCACACTAGCTTCTTCATTGTAATGGTCCCTGTTAACTTGTTTGAAGGATAATGCCTCAAAAAATTATGCTCCTTGTATTAACTCAGAATGTCAATTTGGCACGGAGATTTGCTCTAGTACCTCTTGGACCTCCATTGCTGGCTTACAGAAGCAACTGTCGAGCCATGTTGACTGCTGTTGAAGGTGCTGTCCAATTAGTGGTGGATCGTCCATATAAGGCTGGAGAATCTATTGCTGTCTGGTATATAATATTTGGCAGTTGAGGTGGCCTCATATTAGTTATATATAAGTCATCTTCTGTATGCTGAAGGCAGTATTTTCATATTGAATATATGTAATGTCTGGTATTTACTTCAGGTGCGGACCTCAGCCTAATGCAAAGTTGCTTATAAACTACGGGTTTGTTGATGAGGACAATTCTTTTGACCGACTAGTTGTGAAGGTTAAGTCGACTGATTCTCTAAGATTGAATATATTCCATACAAAAAGTAAGAGAAAGCATAATATGTTCTTTGTATTTACAGGCATCTTTGAGTACAGACGATCCTCAATACCAAGATAAGAGAATGGTTGCTCAAAGAAATGGAAAGCTATCAAATCAGACTTTCAATGTACGGAAGCAAATATTGGACCAAAGTTTGTCATGTTCTTTCTTTTTTTTGACAATGATTTTGAAGAAGTTTCATTGCTGCAGGTATATGCAGGGAAGGAAAAAGAAGGTGTTCTAGATATGCTCCCATATTTGCGACTAGGATATGTTTCACATCCTTCTGAAATGGAATCAGTTATTTCATCACAAGGTCCAATCTGTCCGGTAAGTGAACTAACTTGATCCAAAGCTGTAAAAATTTCTGGTTAGATCCAAAATCCTGCGTGTTTGAACTAATATCAGAAACGCTACTCTGCTTTTGCCACTTTGTTGACCCAATTAGTCTATTTCATCATATCAAACCTTTAGTTTTTGTTCTTAAAAAAAGAAATCTTTACCTTTATGTTGAATTTGTTCTGTAATTTTGGTTGGATTCTGTAGATCAGCCCTTGTATGGAACGAGCAGTCTTGGATCAGCTAGCTGAGTATTTCAGGACTCGGTTGGCTGGATACCCGACAACCTTGAGTGAAGATGAATCTTTGGTATAAAAAAACTCTTTTTTATTCTTCCTTCCACATTTTTTTTTTACCAAGTAACTACCTGAATTTTGGACGTTTTGCAACAAGCTAACCAAACTTAAAAATTCAAAACGGGCTACCTCAACTTGGACGAAGGTGTAAATAGATACCTTCGTCCAATTTCTGACCAATTTCCGTCGACTTTCCGACGAAATTCTGTCAACAGTTGACGGTAAATTGGACAGAGGTAGCTATTTGCACCTTCGTCCAAGTTGAGGTAGCCCGTTTTGAATTTTTAAAGTTCGGGTAGCTCGTTGCAAAACGTTCAAAGTTCAGATAGCTCCTTCGTATTTAATCCAAATAGTTATCATGACTTAATTTTCCTCCATTTTTTTCTGCAATTACATCAGTTGGCAGACCCCAAAATGAACCCCAAGAAGCAAGTCGCCACCCAACTCGTGAGAATGGAAAAGAAGATACTCTCTGCATGCTTGCAAGCAATAACTGCTCTAATAGATCAATTACCTGATGTCACCATATCTCCCTGCCCCGCTCCTTATGCTCCGCTCTTGAAATAAAATCGATCCTCTTTTGCTGTGTTTTCATCAAAACTAAGTTTCTATCTTGTGTAAATGATCCGATGCAGAACTATGAGCCGGGTCAGTTGATTCAATTCAAGTAGCAGCTTATTCTGCAGTGATCCATATAGATAAATCTAATATAGACTGTTTTACATATTCTGCAGATTTTGATGAGGAGCTCTGTATATCATCATGGTAGTTCATCACCAAGCAAAAAAGACAACCATCTGCAACAATCTTTCAAGAAATGGTTCTTAATCCAGTCGCCCTTCTCCTGTTCGGTTTCGGTTCTTCTCATTTGCTTGTGTTGTGGCTATGCTTTGTGCAAAAATCAGTGAGGCACTGATGATAAGGAAAACAAGCAGTAGTCTCAAGAGCTTTGATCCATTGTATTTCAAATTTCGTAGCATGTACATGAAGTTATAGTCAATCAATGGCAATTAAATCATATTGGGCCGGGTCGGGTCGGTTGAATTGAGTGGGTCTACAATCCGATTGGTTAATGATCAGATGGAGTTAACTATATTTAAAAAAAGATATAAAAACCACAATTTTTAAATTTTCACAACACCATTACCAATTCTACTCAACTAAAAAGTAAACCTTAACCCAACCCAACCCATGTAAAAGTAAAACTAGGGTTGATCATGGGCGGGCCGGGTTGGGCCGGCCTTGGAGGTAGGACCGATACTGGAATTTCGGTCTTGACATTTGAAGGACCGAGACCGACTTTGGCCAAAAAAGTCCGTCTGAGTCGGTTTTGCTTGACTCGGGTCAGTTTTGATCTTGGACAAATTTTTTGATAAAAAATAAATAAACTAAATTGCCTAGAAAAATCACTGAAGTTTTGGTTTTGAACCTGCTCGCTTCTTGTCTTCCATCGCACTTCCCTTATGGAACCGATCCAAGGGTTGTTGAATGCTTCACGGTCATGAATTATTAGTGTTTCAAGGGTTACACCATGAATTTTTAGGATTTTCTTCAGGGTCGGGCCGATCCGATTCTAGTCGGGCATACTGAGACCGACTTTGAAGAAGAAAAAAATGCCCGCTCGGTCTCGGTTCTAGTCGAGCCGATCTTGTCGAAAATTCGGTTAAACCAGTTTTTTTTAATCACCACTACGTAAAAATGTGTTAAACTGATTTTATTCGGTTTTAGCTGTAAATATTTTTTTATTGGGTCATACGGGTTGACCCGGTGCTCAAATTGATTTTTTTTTATCCACCAAGGTCCTTCGGCTATTGTCCAATGACTCAGCCCATTTAAAAGACATGTTGTGGGTTAATGGGCCTCAGTTAAGGCCCATTAGGAGATTGTCACGCTTCTCTCCGTCTCTCTCGACCATCGTACCAGGAGTCTCGTCTTCTTCGTCTCTGTTCTTATTCTGTTGGCCATCTCTGTTCCAACTTCCACCTTAGGGTTTCACTACACGAGGGTGAATTTCAGCTGCAAAGGATCCTCTAATAGTCTAATTTCCTTATCAATCCAGATACGAGCTAGCTCAGAGCACGGTACTCGCTACCCTCTCTGTTATTTCTTCCTTTTTCATGTTTTTATCGTTTTGAGATTTGAGGTCAAATCCGTGATCCAGCTCCGGAAATTCGATATGGTGATCTAAAATGCTTGATCTGGATTCTGTATTATGTGCATTGTGTTCTCTGCGTTTCCACCATTTTAAGTTATCTAATCGGTGAAAATGAGCGGAGCATCATGTAACCGGTCTTAGGATAGGCGTTTTGATATGCGCAGCATCACGTTCTATTGGTGGTGTCAGTATTTCGGAGCTTTTCTTGATTTTTTATAATTCTGGTTAAGTTGTGGTAGCTAATCAAAATGAAAGCTTTCAATTCGTATCAGCTCAATTGATGCAAACACTCTGATTTGTAATCCTCTAGAATAAGTTAATACTTCCTCTGCTGTTCAACATTCGTATCTGCACATAAAGTGTATACATTAATGCTGAACGATGTGGCCACTACACACTGCGGTTGAATCTACCACATGTTGGTCCGCTGCAATTCTTGATTTTCGATTATACATCGTGGACAGAAAGCAACGGTGACAGGCAATGGCTGGAGGAGGAATGATCCACCAGCTCCTTCGTAGGAAGCTTCGGCCTCAGGCAGTTGTGAGTGCATCTTATAGAATTATATGCTTAATGTATAGCTTGTCCAAATCTTACAGAATTTCAACAATCTTAGATGAGAGTAGTGCTTCCCCATATGATCTGATTTAATTGAAACAATTCTATGTTGATAAGTTTGGGCTTTTAGTTGGATAAAGTTGGTCACTCCTTTTTTTCTAGATGTTTAGTGCACATTTTTCTTGGAAATTATATCAAAAGAAAAATACTTTTGAATTGCTGCATTTATTAAAATAAATTAGGTGCATGCGAATTGCGTATTTTATATAACATAGCATCAGCTAGCTTATGCTCCCTGTATGGAATTGGAATAGCAGAATTCTCAAGCTTTGGCAGCATTTTTCTCAAAGAAAGGTTATGATGGAGATGGATCTACCGTCACAAACTCTTTAAGAGCATTGGCATTCCTTGGGGCTGGTGTTTCGGGATTTTTGAGTTTTGCCTCAATGGCCTCTGCAGATGAGGCGGAACATGGTCTAGCATCCCCGAACTATCCCTGGCCTCACGAAGGGATTCTTAGCTCATATGACCATTCATCGTGAGTTCCTCTGTTGAATTTCATTTGTCACTTAATGAGTTCAGCTGGTATTATATTTCACATGTTTCTTTCTTGGTTCATATTTTTATGCTTTCTTTTCTCTTTCTCTAATGATGCTCAAGTTCATTAAAAAGAGAAGAATTTTACCAAAGAAGCAATATGATATGTAAATGTTTCACCATATTTCCATTTGCTATCCTCTGTTAACTGTGGTGTGCTGTTCTAGATCAATATAACAACCTCATTGGATATTGGAAATAACCGGATGTTGCTTGACATAAGCCATTTTTTGGAATCTCTTAATTGGATAGGATTCGACGCGGTCACCAGGTCTACCAGCAAGTTTGTGCATCCTGCCATTCTATGTCTCTTATATCATACCGTGATTTAGTGGGTGTAGCTTACACTGAGGAGGAGGTGAAGGCTATGGCTGCTGAGATTGAGGTTGTTGACGGACCCAATGATGAAGGTGAAATGTTCACACGTCCTGGAAAACTCAGCGATCGTTTTCCTCAGCCATATCCAAATGAACAAGCAGCTCGATTTGCTAATGGAGGAGCTTATCCGCCTGATCTTAGTCTGATCACCAAAGTAATGGTTCTTCTATCTTTATTTATTTTTATTAAAATTGTTTTTTATCTCCTATTTTCTGATTAGAATGTAAATACTTGTCTTTTCAGGCTCGCCACAATGGTCAAAATTATGTATTTGCTCTTCTAACTGGTTACCGCGATCCTCCTGCTGGTGTCACGGTAAATTTCTGTTCCATACATTTTACTCTTGTAGTGGTTTGTGGGAAATAATAATATTGAGAACATGCATCACTGAAAATTGTCTATGGTTGGTTTTGGCTCCAAAGTTTATAAGCTGCTAGGCCTTAGTATGGATAGTCTTCTGGTTGCTGGTTGCTAGTAACTATTTTAGTTATATATAGCAAGGCTTCCTATTTGCTGATTAATCTCGCATGTTAAATTTGCAAGATTCGAGAGGGACTGCACTACAATCCTTACTTCCCTGGTGGAGCCATTGCCATGCCAAAGATGCTCAATGATGGCGCAGTAGAGTATGAGGATGGGACTCCAGCCACAGAAGCTCAGGTTTGTAATCATACATATACTTATTTCTTTGATGTTTGGAAAAGCAATTCCTGGAAACATATGGATAATTTGGTTTGTGGAATTATGTTAGTAAAGAGAGGGCTTTAAAACTGCTTTATTTCTTCAAACACCTCCCCAACAGCTTCATAATCTGTTTTGTAATTCAGTAGAATACGAAAAGAAAACATACTTCTAGCATGCTCAGTGTTTCCCCTTTATGTTGTGTTGTAGATGGGGAAAGATATTGTCTCATTCTTGACTTGGGCGGCCGAACCCGAGATGGAAGAGAGGAAACTGGTAAAATACCTCTCTCTCACATGCACACACACATAGTCACAGACACAATACACATTTTTGATTCATCTATGTACTTGCTAAACGCAGATGGGGTTCAAGTGGATATTTGTACTATCATTGGCCCTGCTCCAAGCAGCATACTTCAGACGATTGAGGTGGTCTGTTCTCAAATCGCGCAAGTTGGTTCTGGATGTTGTCAACTAATTAATCCCCATCCATCCATCCATGCCAAGAAGTAAGTACAAGAACCGGATCGGTTGCGAATAATGCAATGCCTATAACATGAGAATTTTTTGTTTTGTTTTGTTCTATCTGTGGGAATTGATTCTTGTCCATCAGTTGTAGCTTTTGGTAATGGAATTTTACCCACACCAAGAGTTTCTTTTTATTTTTTAAATTGTGAGATAGAAATAATAAAGGAAAGCTTTTTCGCATTGGGAGTTCCGTGTGGGCCGAATCTGGGATCCTTTTTGCTATATATAATGTTGATGGTGCATACCCATATTATTGTCATTTATTTAAATTACAGAGCCGGGTGTAATGGAGAAAAAGGGTAGTTGGATTGTGTCGATAGAGATTCCAGGTTAGATGCTGCCTTTAATTCTAAGTTTTGAACTTCAATCGAATTGGGTTGGTCTAGTCTCAGTTTAGTTAAATGCCAAGACTTAGATTTAAGTTCTCTCGATAAAGGTTTAATTAAGTTGTAACATGTATATATATATAATATTTGAAAATATATGTATTATCAATTATGTTTGTAATTTCAAAACTAATTTCATTAAATTTGAAAAGAAAAAAACTTTAAATTCTCAAAATATTTAAAATAAAAAATTTAAAAGTTTAAAAAAAAACTAAAAAAAACTTTCAAACATTAGAGGAGAACGGATACGAACTTAACATTGTTTGTATTAGAACAGACAATTGTCTAATCGTGGATTACATAAAGAGTACCTTTCCTTTTCATATAAAAATAATAAATAGTATTTTTTTTTTGTCATCCAAAAATTAATATTGTGACATGCTGAGAATCGATCTCAGAACTTCTTACATCCAAGCAAGATGACGAAATTTATCACACAAGTTCAAATCTACACATACCAAACTTAGCTAGCTTTAACAATTCTTGAAAAAGAAAAACTCACATCGTCTTTTCGGATCGCGTTAATAGTTTCCTTCGGAAGTGATGTATGAATTTCAAAAACATTCTGTTGGTTGATCGACAACCCCGTCATGATATCCGCAACTGCATTCGCTTCATGAAAAATATGTCTGAACTTCACTATTTCGAACTGCATCAAGAGCTTCCTGCAATCCGCAATGATTGACACTAGTTTTAAATTTGACATATTTTAAGTGTATCAAAAATTCTATTATGTGTTCAAAAATTCTATTATTGACATATTATGTGTATTCAAAAATCCGCAATGATTGACACTTTTAAGTGTATCAAAAATTTGACATTAAAAGTTTTATTAACTTAGGTGATTACCTACACTTGGTGACCAAGACAACCCTAAGTTAATAAAATAGAAACACTTTTATCTTAAGTGTCCTTTTAACACACCTAGAAAGACATAAGCAAGCAATGCCCTATAAACTATATACATATACGAAAATACAAACCCTACACAATATAAACTATATACATATACGAAAATACAAACCCTACACTCTAGTTTGTGTTGTATTATTATTTTTATAGGTTTGAGATGAAATAAATAATTTTTCTGTCATTTTAATTTTTTTAATTTAAATTTGTGTGACACGTGACCTAATAAATATACATTTTTTTCTAAAATAACGGATATACCCTTACCTACACATTCTTATGTTTCTTTACCGGCCTTAAACTGTTTTCCTCCTTATCATAATTATGGATCCCCTCTTCTACACCCCTTTCACTCTCCTATAAAAACTAAACTAAAATATGAGTGTTTTGAATATGGGTATACGAATTAAAACGAACTTAAATTATCAAATTTATTGATCTTGAACTTTTTTATCATGAGAAATTCATAAAAGAGTGAATGGAGGTCTTAATGTCAGTATCACATTTGTTACATTAAAGTTATGAAAAATCATTGTTTTAGAAGTAGTTGCCCTACCTATTCAGAACTATCGTATCTCTAGTTGTCTTTTTTGCTGAATATAGTTATAATATTAAAAATTATATATGTAATATAATTATATGTGATTAAAAATATATAAATAATACAGTTAATTATGAATCTATAATATTTGTCATATCTACACCATTTATCTATACCATTTTGAATTCTACTTACAATCCTTTTTATCTCATAAACTATAATAACATTTGTGAAATTACCTCATAAATATAGGTTTAATTGACTAAATCACGTAAATTCTGTATATTTATTTGATGTCTCGATATTTGATATTCCTTTTTTGATTATTATGTCTCAATGTCGGTGCTAATTACAATTTCTATTTAAGTATTAAAAATTACAATATTTATGCTTCTATTATTTTAATATTTTCTATAAATCCAAATAAATTATTTAGTCATATTATTGATTTTACATTAACATATCATCTTCTTAAAAAAAACATTATTTTTTAAAAAAATTCACGTCATTTTTTTATGGACTATAAATAATTTTACATATTATTTTGAAACCGTGCAATAATGTGGTATCATATCATATGCGTCCATTATTTGAATATTTTGTCTAATGATATCTCTCCACGTGTTAAAATAAAACTATTTTCCTACAGATGCTTTGCCTTGGAAGAGAACACGTGTCCCTTCCATTTCATACGAGTGCTTGACACCTTCCCTTCCCTGATAGCTCCAGCACGAGCCCTGACCCAATCACAGACCAACTAATTACTTTTTCTATGGGCCCCACCACACAAACCATCATCCAATCAGGATTGCCTCAGACATACACGTGGAGCCTTCAGCACCTAGCCACCGTGCTTCCTGCTATTATCGCCTGAGCACAGACCTGAAGGAGAGAGAGAAGAAAGAAAAATCCGAGTTACAACCCAGAGAAAGATCGGGCTCATCGCCGGAGATCGGAGAATTCATCGGTCACGCTAGGTTATGGACAGCAGAGTTGGTCGGCGGCCGGGGATCCACGCCGGTGGTGCAAAGAATACTCCTTTGATCGATCCGATAATGCTCAGATTCAGGCCTATAGCCCCGAAGCCCGCCGCCGGAGATTCCGCAACCGGAACTAACCTACCGGGGAGCTTGGCGAGACCGTTATCAAGGAGAAAGGTGAAGAGAAAGTACGTTAGGGTTCAGAAGAAAAACCAGTGCAACGGAAATAACGATAATACGAACAGATCTGTCACCGCCGGCAGCGGAGGAGCGGGATCCGACTCCAGCAGTGCGGTGGAAGCTCTTCAGCTGTTCTGTCAGTGTAGAGGAAGCCTGGACAGAGATCCCCTGCACAAGCACCTCCACACAACCAAAACCCTACCTGAGACCTTTACTTGGCCAGATCCGAAGGTGGTGGAATCTCGCGTGACGGTGGAGACCGTCGGAGACGCTTGCGGCGGCGATAACCATGCCGGATCCCTGGAGCTTGACACATGTCCCTCCTTTGTGACAGACTCCTCCTTCCTCAGGGTCCTGTGGGTGAACGAGGCGTACACGAGGCTTGTGTGCGGCGGAGAGGAGTCTGCAGCCGTGGTGGCCGTGCGTCTGATATTGAAGGAGGATCTGCTCCAGTGTCGGCCGTCGTTTACGTGTCAGGTGAGGGTAGAGCACACGTGGCAGAGCCAGAGGTACTCAAAGTTGGTGCCTTGCGATGTTTGGAGGGTGGATGATTGGGGAGGGTTTGCATGGCGGCTAGACGTGAAGACTGCTCTCAGCTTAGGGTTTTCATGACCCCTCAAAACACTACATATCAACCTACATGCATATCAGGTATCCAATATTTTCATACTCCATATATCTATAAATACTGTATATATATAATTATTTACTAATTTTACGCGCTAATTAAATATATTCATCTTAAAAAACTCAATCGATAAACTCTTATCAATCACATAAAAAACGTTAGTCCTCCTTAACATAATTGACGGAAAATGGTAAATAAGGTGAGTATAGAGTTCGTGAAGTTATTTTGTTTTGTTTATTGCTTTGATGGATGGGTTATATTAATGATTCATTTTGTGTCAAGTCATGAATATCATCGTGATTCTAAGCTAATGGAAGTGACACGTACCTATAATGTTTTTGTTAGGTAATAAGAAGATTCTCAACAAGACAGAATATAATGTCATGTCTCTATAGTATTATTATATATACTACACATGTCATTATATATAACTCTATATGCTAGAGTACGGGTGAATGGATGGTGTCCATTAAGAGACGATTGAAATGAGTTTTCTGCCCTATAATCCTACTTTGAAGAACCTTATATGTATATATGTATCTATTTTACATAGAAATATGAGCGTGTGCGTGTTAATTTATTGCACACAATAATGGAAAGAACGACAATGAAGCCTTTTGTTTAGTCTAAGAAACAATACAACAAGGAAACACAGATAATTCATATGTTTTATGTATCGTCATTAGAAACATAGAGATTGTATTAGATAATGAACAGTTGAAGTGTGTCGTTTTTATTGTGTTTCTGACACGTTTCTTCAAAGGAGAAACTATTGGAACTTGGAAGCCAATTATGTATTATTAATTAAAAATAAATTATAAATAATTTATTCTATAAATTTAAAAGAAATTACAATTTCATAATTCAGTCAGCAAATATTAGCAAATTGCACAAAGAATAGAGCAAATTAACAAATAAAATACAAAGTCTTATGATTATTTAATTGTAAATTAGACTAATGGAACTTGGTATAAAGTTATTTAATATTTTTTTAACCAAAATAATAAATCAGCTAATAATTATCCAAATCTAAACACTAATTTGCTAATTCATTATATTTATAATAATAATAAGATTTAAATTTGATGTAGTTACATGAATTTTGGACATTTTGCAACGATTTACCTAAACTTTAAAATATCAAAACATGTTACTTCAACTTCGGTAAAGGTGCAACGAGCTACCTCCGTCAAAATTACCGTTAACTGTTGACATAAATTCGTCAGAAATTGGACGGAGGTAGCTCGTTGCACCTTCGTCCAAAGTTAAGGTAGTCCGTTTTTATTTTTTTAAGTTCGAATAGCTCGTTACAAAATGTACAAAGTTAGGTAACTTCTTAGTATTTATATCTAATAATAATAGAAACACTAATTCAAAATATATCTTTAATTTGTGCATATCGGATGACGTTAAAAGAAATCCTGCAGAAGATCCGCATTCCAATCGGACCCTCCACGCGTCCAGATCACAACCAGTTACTGTTACTGTACTTATGACCTCCAGACTTGCGATTCGAGCGTGGTGCACAAACTCCTCCAAACGCTTTGCTTGAATCTTCACGCATGTGCCTCACGTGCTACAAGGAGCGTGGGCTTTGTACCGCTACTGACTGTCGGGACCAATATACTTGAGTTGTACTAATGCTAGTCGACCACGTGTCCACTTTCTCGAACTCGCGGCAACAGTCCTTTAAATTTTCAAGTAACGCAACGACCGAGGGTCACCACGTGTCCCTTACTTTCGTTAAAGGAGGACACTATCTGTTCCATGATTGGTCCAAGAGTTCGACCAATCACACGCCTCCAATCTCTTCTCATACTTTGAAAGTGATTGATTTGTGGTGGGTCCCGCTAGTGGAACAATCCACCAATTAGGGCACTAGAATGTTTTGGTTTTTGCCCTAGACACGTGTCGGTTCGTCGCTCCACGACTACACCCACTATTTTCGCTATTTTTGTCCTTTCACGGTGTTTCTATTCTATACTCACTAGCTCAGAGAGAGAGAGAGTTGGTCTGGTTAGTTCAAGGGAAGTGCAGACGCCCTCTCCCGCCACCAAAGGCCGCCGTCGCCGGCGAAGGTAATCGTTCATCGTTTAAATTACGTACAAAAGATGAATCATCAAGTATAAAACTATTATAGAAATTTTTTCTTCATTTTGCGTAGCTCAACTTGTGATTAAGTAGATGCTGTACTGCAGATCTACATTCATTCCATTATCTGAACTTTCTATAGTTTCTTGAGTGGGCAGAGGTTCAATCGATGGATCGGCAAAGAAGATCGAGAAAGACGGTGCAAGATAACTCGATGATCGATCAAGTCATGATGCTGAGATTCCGGCCGATTGCACCGAAGCCGCCACCAGATTCCGGCAGTTCCCAGTTTGAGAACAAGGGTTTGTTGTTATCAGGGATCAGAACCAAGAGAAAGTACGTTAGGGTTCGAAAAACTCAAAAAAATAATTACACAATGTTATATTAAGCTTATTGTTATTTTTATGTTAAGTGTTTATTTTCGGTTCGGTATTTGTTTGTTCCTTACGGTTCGGTAGAAAAACTTATGATTGTGGGTTTAGTAATAAAAGAAAGAAAAAACCGGTGCTAGGGTTAGCAGCACCACAAATCATTTTCGTGAGTTTCTCCTTTACTCTCTAAGAAACTGCCGTCCCTAGGGTTTTCCACCGATCACAAGAGTGAAATTGAGAGAAATTGTGAATTCGATCCAACAATTGGTATCAGAGCTTTGTTGATCACGATAAGGAGAAGAGAATGGCCGATCGTGATGGAGGAAATGCTGCGAGGGATGCCGTAGCAAGGAGACCGGCGCCACCCCTACCACCGATGAGAGCTTCGACGGTACCGATCCAATACCCCATGCTCACTGAGTCAAATTATGGTATTTGGGCAGTGAAGATGAAGATCATTCTTCAAACGTTAGGGTTATGGTCGGCTATCACGGATGGAGATGTCGGTGAACGAGAACGAGGAGCAATGGCGGTAATTTCACAAGCCGTGCCGGATGATGTTATGATGGTGATTGCGGGTAAGGAACACGCAAAGGAGGCGTGGGATACAATTGAGGAGATGAGGATCGGAGAGGATCGCGTGAAGAAAGCGCGGGTTCAAGTGCTAAAAAGGCAATTGAACAAGTTAAGGATGGAGGACTCGGAGACGATTAACGAGTTCTCGATGAAGCTCACGACGTTAGTGGGTGAAATCCGATCCTTGGGTGCCACAATTGAAGATGCCGAAGTGGTTGAGAGGTTATTTGGTGCGGTTCCGGATCGATTCCTACAAATAGTCGGAACGATCGAGCAATTCGGCGATATGGAGCATATGTCGATATCGGAGGCGATAGGGCGTCTTCGCACATATGAAGAAGGCCTCAAAGGTCGGGGTTCTTCAAACGGAAGTGGAGATCAATTGCTCTTAACCCGAACTGAATGGGAGAATCGGTATGGGAAGCCGAGGAAAAACGAGGGTCAAAGTAGTAGTGGCCAAAGGGCCGAAGCACACGGAAGGGGTCGTGGGCATGGCGGCCGTAACCGCGGTCAAGGGAGAGGCCGTGGTGGGTTCGGGGCAGACCGAGGGGCAGGTTTTGACAAGTCGAAAGTAAAGTGTTATAATTGCAATGAGTACGGGCATTATGCTAAGGAGTGCCCTAAGCCGAATCGGAGAGAGGAACGGGCTAACTTAGTGGAAGCTCAAGTAGACGATGAACCGGCACTATTGATGATAGAAGAAGTTGTATTGAATGTCACACAAAGTGGAGATCAAGTCTTGCTTCAAGAGGAGAGGGTTCGACCGGAACCCTCACATGAGCGGGGTGAGTCTTGGTATCTTGATACGGGTGCTAGTAATCATATGACGGGTTGCCTTGATAAATTTGCTGAAATTGACATGAATGTTAGAGGATTGGTTCGGTTTGGTGATGGCTCGAAGGTTGAGATATGTGGTAGAGGTTCAGTTGTGATCGAGTGCCTTACGGGAGAACACCGAGTGATAACGAATGTATATTACATACCGAGCTTGAAAAGCAATATCATTAGTCTTGGCCAATTGGATGAAAATGGGTGTAAGATTGATATCGAAGATGGTGTATTATCGGTGATTGATCGGTCGAAGAGGTTATTAGTGAAGGTGAGGCGGTTAAGCAACCGATTATATGAGCTTAACATCACACCGACACTACCCGTTTGCCTTCTTGCAAAAGGAAATGATGAACTTGAAGTCAGTTTAACGAAGGTGGCTTCTCTGGAGACGATTGAGGAACTCAAGGGACTAGTACGGGAAGCAGAGAACAAAGCATCACAGGCTCTTTGTGATAACGTGTTATTGGTTGAGACAAATGTGCAGCTTAAGATCCAGGTTGATGAACTCCGAGAGATACTTACCTCGGCCAATTCTGACAAAGAAGCCACGTCTGAGCTGCATGTGGCTAACATCATTGCACATAAAGTAGATTATGCCTATGGTATCTTTGAGAAGCATGTCCCAGTTGATACTGCCTTCACTAAGGATGAGATGATTGATATCATTGGTGTGACCAAGGGTAAGGGTTATGAAGGTATGGTGACCCGATGGGGTATTACCCGTCTTCCAAGGAAGACTCACAGGGCTCTCAAGAAAGGTGTAAAAGCTGTTACCAAGAAGAAGCAGGAGAAGGTAACAAACCCCTTGTTCGAGAAGCGACCCAAGCAGTTTGGTAACGCGGGTGACACGGATTCGACCCAAGCAAGTCCCTTGCGAGACTACATGCACAAGAGGCGTGCCACTAGTGGCAAGAAGAAGGCATGGAGGAAGAAGAGAAAGTATGAATTGGGTCGTCAGCCTGCAAATACCAAACTCTCAAGCAATAAGACTGTGAGGCGAATCCGTGTAAGAGGAGGCAATGTGAAGTGGAGGGCCCTGCGTTTAGATACAGGAAACTATTCATGGGGTAGTGAAGCTGTCACCCGCAAGACCCGTCTACTCGATGTGGTTTACAATTCCTCAAACAATGAACTTGTCAGGACACAAACACTAGTCAAGTGTGCTACTGTCCAAGTCGATGCAACTCCATTTAAGCAATGGTACCTTCAACGCTATGGTGTTGATATTAGTATGAAAGAGAAGATTTCCGTTGCTAGAGAAGAGGTTAAAGAACGTCTCGGAGTAGGGAACCAAGAACATACAGAATCTTCTGCTAAAAATGAGGCCGATATGAAAGGAGGAAGCTCAGGTGCGTCTTCAGCTGAAGAGAAGTCCCAGTCAGCATCTGACCATAAATCAGAATCATGTTTTGGCAAATTTAAGACAAGTGCATTTTCTGCTTCTCCTAAGGTCTCCACAGCATTTGAGAGGCTTAAGGAAGTAAAAGTGATTGATCTAGCAAAGAAAGGGTATGATATTCTGAATGATGAGTTAAATGGTACCCAAACTAAGAGAAAGCGTATGGAACATGCTCCTCATCCAAAAGCTGGTGAAACAAGTACTAGAACTGATATTGTTGTAATGCCCTCTAAGCAGTCCCCATGGAGTAAAACGTGGGAGGCCTTAAAGGATAAGATGCGAGGGAATCCAATGTTCAAGCGTGTCAGTAAGATGAGTGAGCCAGTTGTGTTGAGCCTTAAAGAGGAAAGAGTTAAGGAATTCTCTGACGTGCAGTCCCAGATTCAGAAGATATGTGAAGTTGGGGATGATCGAGATTCAACACGTGCGCACGGAGGAGCAACGTGTCGATATCTTGACTAAGTCGCTAGTCAAGGTGAGGTTTGCGGAGATGCGAGAAAGAGCTAGAATGATCGAAGTCGGACAACAAGCTTAGGAGGAGAATGTTATATTAAGCTTATTGTTATTTTTATGTTAAGTGTTTATTTTCGGTTCGGTATTTGTTTGTTCCTTACGGTTCGGTAGAAAAACTTATGATTGTGGGTTTAGTAATAAAAGAAAGAAAAAACCGGTGCTAGGGTTAGCAGCACCACAAATCATTTTCGTGAGTTTCTCCTTTACTCTCTAAGAAACTGCCGTCCCTAGGGTTTTCCACCGATCACAAGAGTGAAATTGAGAGAAATTGTGAATTCGATCCAACACACACATCGTAATAAAAACAGCACCTCAAAGGAGGTATCGGAGGAAACGAAGATCGTAACTCTGCAATTATTACCTGAAAAGGCCGAGCAAAGCTCGCCGGAAATCGACAAACGAGGCGACGATAGTGAAAAAACCCAGTGGCCAAGACCTTGCCCTAACCCTAGCTCTCCTACCAATATTAAAAATGACCATGTTAACTGGCCCCAACCCGATTTGGTTCACCATATGGGTTCATTGTCTTCGTCAGTGGATCGAACCGACCCTGCAGATTGCATCGAGTCCCGTGTAATCGTGGAAACCATAACCACGGTCTCGAGCATCGATGCAGTGAGTCTAGGGCAAACAGATATGAAAAAGATGGCCGGATTGGGGCCGGGATTTGTAACCGACCCGTCGGGTCGGGTAGTGTGGGTGAATGAGGCTTATGAGACGATGGTCTCAAGGCAGATGAAGATCATGAGCCGTGGCGGCAGTTTGGAAAGGTGTCCGGAGATGATGGTGCAGCTGGTGGTGAAGCAGGGGCTGGTGCTGCCGTCTTGGAGTGGGTCGTTCACGAGCCAAGTGAAGATTGAGTACACTTGGCGTCACGAGAGGTGGTCTCAGACTGTTCCTTGTGATGTTTGGAGACTTGAGAATGGAGGATTTGCATGGCGGCTGGACCTTGACGCCGCCCTCAGCTTGGCCATTGACAGGAAGCACTAAAGCCAGGGACAATGGCAACAGATTTTAACGACAAGAGTTCGACTGAAATCAGGTATTTTAATTTGTCGTGTTAACTTAGACAGGTTAGGTCCAAATTCACGACACATTTTCACCAATACAAACTACCTTAGATTATTAATTTCAATAATGACTTGTTTTGATTTGGAAAATTTACTAATTGAATAATAATCAATGAAATATTGAAAGAAAAAACATTTTTATATAATTAAAATCAATGCTAACTAATTAAAAACAGCATACCCCATTCTTACTGTAGCAATCCCTTACTATATAATATATATACATAGAGAGACAACATTACTACGTACATACATATTTATAGAATTATTTTTCTAAGTAATCATAAATAGTAGGGATAAATAACAAATAGTTACCTGAACATCGAACGTTTTGCAACGAGCTATCCGAACTTTGAAAATTCAAAACGGGCTACCTCAACTTTGAAAAATGTGCAAATAACTATCTCCGTCCAATTTTTCGTTAACTGTTGTTGGAAAGTCGTTGGAAAATCGTCAGAAATTGGACAGAGGTAGCTATTTACACATTTTTCAAAATTGAGGTAACTCGTTTTGAATTTTCGGGATGCTCATTGCAAAACGTCCAAAATTCAGAATTTCATTTTGTGTCTTAATGGTTACTATTATGTGTCTCAACTTCATTTTTTTTTTCCGAACTTACACAATTTACAAAGACACAACTGTAAATAGTATGTACAGTCTACTATCCATTATAAAGTATTTGGGAGATATATATAAGAAATGTAAGTAGCTAGTTTGCCTAATTAACTAGTTGACTTAGTCGTTTTATATTGATTTGTTTACCTAAGATCATTCAACACTATATTCATACATACATACATATCTATAGAGTGGATAAATAGTCTAGATACACATGACCACCAACATACCCATATGGTTATTTGCACAAATATTTTTTTAGTGTATATGTATATATATTATCTTTGTTAGTGTTACATTCATTTTTTTTTGCTAAATATTACTATTTTATTTCAAAATGGTAATTTTACCCTCATATTCATCCTCTTATCTTCAACACAAAATCACAAATCAAACCATAAAATATATTTGAGTTAAATTCGAACCAAAAATTACATTTATGGGTTCGAATCACAACCAAATCTGCATTTTTTTTATTTAGTTTTGAACATCAAATGAAGATTGGCCAAAAAAAAACATCAAATGAAGATGAATAAAATGACATAATTATCATTTTGACATATTTAATGAAAAAATAGATATAATAGTAACAACAGTAAAAATAATATGTATAAATATTTGAATACAAATAATATCAGAGTGATGCAAATAATCATATAAACAAACATGTAAATATATTAAATCAATCTATTATATCAAGTCAAGCGCTAAGTCAAATCATACTTTTAGTAATGTCATCCACTTAGTAAGTCAAAAACTTTTGAAAATTCCATCATGGCTTTTTATACAAACTTACTATGATATGTTTTGAAATTTATAAAAACAATAGAATACTTTTAAGATGGATCTTGACTCAGACCATCTTGCCCATGAGCGGGAATATAGTATGGGGCTCAAGTGTAACATAATAACATATAGTAAAGTTCTGAAGGGTTGAATTATGATATTTTTACAAGTATTTTGCTATTTTTGCAACTTTCAAAACATTTTTCTTTTTAGTTTAGATTTTGGATAGAATATTTAATGAAATGGGTAAATTCGACTGATAATCAAACATAAAAGAACAATATTTTCGAAAACAAAGTTTAAGAAGAAAACTCGATTTTAGCCCAAATATTTAGGAGTAAATGAAGTCATATTTTATCTGATAAACATATTTAGTTAGGACATTTCAGTATCTAATACCTAATGACATTTTTTAAATGGACTCTTCTTCTCATTAATAATTTCATTTCATTTCCTCACAAACTATATAAATAACATATTTAAAACACTATGTGATAAAACATGCATATATACATATATGTTCTCTTCTTCTAATTAACTCTATCGATTTCTTTTACCATGTCACTAGCTAGCTATATGTCATAATCCCTATCTGAACATTGCATGTAGCAGGAAAATAGCAAAACTTATAATTAGAAACACTTATAATGATATATATATATATAGTTACTATACTTGTTCTTTAATGATCTTCTTTCCATTATCATTTGAGTTAGTTAAATTTGTTCACAGGATAAGTTAATTCGAGGAAGGAAGTTGGCAAAGGAGGAGATTAAATACCTGTATCATATATATATAGTCTTATTACATATGTGTGGGTTTTGTATCAGATTCTCATCAACTATATATATAAAATAAATATATATATATATATGAACTGTTCAACTCCATAGATGCCAAGCTGCTTGCTCTACAGCAAAACCCAAAGGAAGTACTACCAAAGTGTATATATAGTTTAGGTAGATAAATATTTTGTTTCTTGTATTATCATATATATATATATGAACCTATAGCCACACCAAAAACATGTGTGGGCAATTCTTGGGTGTTGAGGTTAACCAGTCTTTATAATTTTGTATGATGGGTATTTACAGAATGGAATAAAAATTCTTTGATTAGATTATTGGTCGGAACAGGGAGGAGATTGAAGAGAGGTTGTTGTTTTCTGCCAGCCAGTCCACAGTGCACAATGCGGAAGAGCGAAAGGATGGAGAAATGTCTAACCAGACCAGACCATTTTTTATTTTATTTCATTTCATTTGATTAATTTAATTAATAATTATTTAGGAATCCTGCCTGCCTAACGTGGAAGTAGAACAGTTCATTTTCTGCCGGCAATTTCAAGAGAAAATTCTGGCAGCCAATAGGACCCCATGATCATCCATATGCCCTTGAAGCCTAGGTCCTTCATGCCAATCTCCTCTATGAGATCGTTAAAACGATCAATTTGGTGGTATGATGTATCATTGGAATTCCCCATGCAAAATCATGGTTCCCTTCTACTTGTATCAAGAGCCGAGAGTCATTCCCAATTTTCCACTCGATTTGCGAAGATTGAGTCCCCGTACACCCAAGTAATCATGAAGTCGTGCCCCAACAAAGGACTCCCCATCTTGCAATCTATGAAGTTCTTGTTTTTGTTATACACCTGAATTTGTATTTCCTTTGCCCACCACTATTCCCGGTCGGTTCCACGTACACCGAGTTATCCAAGCCCACCTCCTTACGAACCCTCTCACAAAAGGCCTCGGATTGTTTCGTTTCCATAAGAAAAACGACAACTGCCCGAGACCTCTTCGTTAGGTCTTTTAAATGGTGAACCGTCAGGGGAGACCCCAACCCCTGACAGTTCCAACTGATGATGCTCATCTAGGCCGTGTGGCTATTACGGGGCAGCCACCAGAACCCGCATTGTCTCTTCCCGTTCTTAACTGATTAGTCTTTCCCCCTTGCCTTTTGAACGTCCTCCTGACTCTGTCCGATCTGCCTAGTGATGGTTGCGCCGAAGACTCCCCCTTGCTATGGGAGCCCTCAGCCCTACCCTTGGCAATGTTGGAGTGAGCATCTTTCGTTCGCTTGTTCGTACCCGGTTGATCTCCTCCTTGTCCCCCTCGTTTTGGATGAGGTCTATTTTCCTCATCAAAGTCACGTTTGACTCCACCTCCAGATAAGAGGTGTCATCATTGCAGGTGGTGACCTTGCCTAGCTGGTTTGAGAGACTCCACCTAAACAGTTGAAGGTTCGTGTCTCTAATGATGCTCGGCTGAACCCGTGGGAAGGTGTGAGCTGGTATGTTGTTCCTCCCTTGTCCTCTTAGTTTGGCTCTGAACGTCATGCATGGGAGTTGCATGCACGTCCATCGCCAGACTCAGCATTCCCCCTTGTATTATTGCGTCGGTTTCTGTCACTTTCGAAAATTCCTTTTTGTCCATGACTGGTTCAAGAGGTTGGAGGTTGTTGAGCAGGTCTGGTGGGACAAACTGACCCTCCTCCAGCTTGTCATCCTCTTCTGGTGGTTCATTGAGATCGAAGAGAGTCGCCTGTCCACCTGTTGTTTGCATTGAAGTTATTGGGCTCTGACATCTGCTCGGACTCCTGTGGTGTTGCTTCTCCCCCTCGTTTGCCACCGGTCCTCTGTTATTAACAGAGGGATTGTCCCTCCGCCATGAGTGACGATCAGCCGAGCTCCTCGACTGTGTTCCCCTTGTTGGCGAGACTCCTTCTCTGTGGTCTCTCTCATGACATCATGCCAAGATGTCCTTGCTTTAAGTCTATTCTGCTGTGCGTTATGGCTCTCTCCCCTCAGCCATAGCTTCTTGTTCGTTTGTCTCAGTCTCTCAGCGACAAGCCAAGGCCCGTATTGAGGAAAGCCATGTCTTGTCTCTGACATGACCAGCTCATTCTCACAGCTCAGCGACGTGTGCCCCAGCATTCCACAGACGAAACAGAAAAATGAGATTCGCTCAAACTTGAAACTCACCCACTTATCAATGCCCCGATTGTTCTTCCACCAGAAACCCGGTTTCATTGCTTGAGTAATGTCAACCTCAACCTGCACTCTCAGGAAAACACGGTTCTGCATAATATGGGCAGGTTCAACCCTAATACATCTGCCTACTGAGTCGCCTATCAACTTAGCATTGTCACCATTGAACATCTCCCTACTGAGGCCTTCTACTTGCATTCAAACATGCATGGCATTGAAATCTATCTCCTCATGGCAAGCAGTAGTTGGGCAATCCTTCAAAATGAAAGAGTGGTCATTTATAGACCAGGGGGATAGGTCCAGTACCTGGTTCTTGTCTCTCTCGGATTCAAAGTCGAAAGTCATTGTTGTCTCGTCCAGCTCTGTCATGCCGACCTTTCCGAATCTGGCCAAAGCCACCTTGAGAATGTTGTACACCACAGTGTTCCTAACCTTATTGTTCTTAGTATACAGACGACCCACCAATCTTGTAGCTGCTGGTTGGGGAGGGTTCGGGATGAGCGGGAGGGTCGGAGGTACTCGGGATCTTCCCTCGCCAGAGCTAGATTGTTTTGCCATAGCTTCACCGCCCAGACACTTAGTATACAGACGACCCACCAATCTTGTAGCTGCTGGTTGGGGAGGGTTCGGGATGAGCGGGAGGGTCGGAGGTACTCGGGATCTTCCCTCGCCAGAGCTAGATTGTTCTGCCATAGCTTCACCGCCCAGACACCTTCACCTTGGTCTCTCCAACCTGTCCAACAAGTAAAACGAAAAGGGTTGGGAGTTATAGTATGGCTTGTGACCAAAAAACACCGAAGAAAATAGATAAAGAGAAAAGATGTAGGCGAGGTTCAACTGCACTAGGTTTCCAGAAACTTGCTTTTCTCTTCCTTCCTTGTTCTCAGACAATCAAAAGCTACAAAGGCAATTATTCTCCACTTGATTGTCTTTGTTTGGAACAATTAATTGCAAAAGGAATATTTTTTTTTGGAATCCTCGATCAATCCGAAAGCATTGATGAAAGGGACATCCCCTTGGAGCGGCGGCAATCTTTCACATGCTAAACCTGGAGAGAGAAACGCGTGAGGCGCGTGTCATTCCTTGCATCCGTTCCTATGATCATCCATTCCATTAAGTAAAAGTTTCCCTTATGGATAGATCTAGAAATAATTATTCTTATAATTATAAAAGTTGACTGCTTTATTAAATTATACGAACTTCTTCTTGTTTATCAACACTCAACAGTACATAATGAAAGCAACTGTAATCTACCTCTGCAACTGTCTCAAATAACATTTTTTTCTTCAATTAAGGTTGTAACGTAATTGACTTATCATATTCATGATCCTTCCTTCCCTCTCTTATAATAAAAGCAGACAATTATTGAACTAGTCAATATTGGGCAAAGAAAATGCCAAGTCAACCGAAGTTATATTGTCCTTACGACCTCCCTTGTACAAGGTTTTTGTTGGGAACGAAACAATGAAAGTTCATATTAAGGATACAGGAATATACTCGAATCACACTCAATCACTATTATTTAGGTAATTAAATTAATTAATTACTTGTCTCGTTATTTATATCTTCAATTGGTGTCAGTTGCTTAGAAGAAAACCATAGTGAATCATCAGATGAGCAATGCATTAGAAAAGTTGGGACACCTTAAGATATTTTGAGAAAATAAACATTGTTAGAAAGTTACATAGAAAATGTGATTTGGGTCAAACTTAAGAAAATGTATTAACATTTCTTCTTTCATATATGTGAAGAGTGAATGTCAATAAAACTTATTTCAATAAAAATGCAGTTCCTAGTGAGGAGAAATATTGAAAATTTACGAAATTTACCGAAATTTATAGAGATACTATCACAAGAAAAACATGGTTTGCCATCGAAAATAAGATAGTATCTAGGATACTGCTTACATATAGGCCTACTATGACTGTGAATACAAATGATTTCGTCAATAATGAGTGCGAATAAAATTAAGAGTGTCAAAATGGGTAATGGGTCGACCCATCAGTTGTGTCAAGGACCCCTGACCCCAACACGACCCGTGTAATAGTATTGGTCAGTTTTGGAGTCTCAAACCTAACTCGCGGATTGGTGGGTCAGCCCACGGGTCAGATTGACCCATAAAAAATGGTTAAGGGTTGGGTCAGAATAATTCGTTCAACCTCCATGACCCACGGGTCAGTCTGACTCGTTTGACCCACTATTTCAACAAAAATCAGAAACATACTGACTCATACAACCCCACTTCTGTAAAATGCATACAAACCAACATATTTATTAAATATAGAGTTAATTACTTAATTGGTTACACAAGTTTGATCATTGTTCAGAATGGTTACACATGTTTCAAAATGTGATGAATTGGTTTTGCTATGCGGCTAATTGATTTTTCTACTGTTCATAGTCATAAATCACCGTTAGTCACTATTCTAACATATGAAATGACAATATTACCCTTAAACCATATGATTCACTCAGAACACCAGGAAGACACCATGAAGAACACTCTGAGTTGTTGTATGTCGTAACTGATGTTGGCCAAGGGCAGAAGATCTGAGTTGCTGTGACAAAGTAGAAGATCCTCAGCGGTTCTGTGCTTCAGAATCTCAAACAGAAGATTCTTGTTGAAATGCGTGAATCCAATCTCCGTCGGGAATCATATGGATTTTGAGTCTCTGGAGCATCAATCTTCAATTTCAATCGGTTCAGTGAGAATCGATTTTGTGATTTCTTCAATTTTTTCCACTGTGATTTCTTCAACTGTGATTTTTGATTCTGCTATGGAAGATGAAAAATAGTGAAGGAGAAAAATGAAGAACAGTACGAAGATGAAGAACCTTACCTCCATTGAACGACAGGTTCAGCCACTACGACTTGGATTCAAAGGACGACTTGTCGAAGCTAAGATGCGAGCTCTTGCCGGTGCACCTTACCGACTGAAAGAGTTGGTGCATGACGATCTCCGACTCAGGTCCCTCCTTCAAGATGCCGAAGAGGAGAGGAGATACCTAATTTTTCATTTGTGTTTTGGCTCGTAGAGGAGATCAAGTGAACTAGGGTTACCTTCGACTTCTTCTACGTTGACACTTGTTAATTTAATTAACTTAATTATTATTTAATTTAATATTTAAATTGAGATGGGTCACGGGTTGACCCATGGTTCAAGGTTTTTTACCCCAACCTGACCCGTGTTTTCACGCGTCAGCCATGGGTTGTGTCAAAATGACTCATGTGTCAAAACCCTGACCCAAACACGACCCGTGGGCGGGTCACCCACGGGTTGAGTCAATTTTTGACACCTCTAAATCAAATTTATTTTGATTTTTGAATAACGGGATATTGAAATCTAAAAAATTGGTCAAAACTTAAAGAGGTACCATAACATGCAAAATGTGATTTGGGGTCAGAATTAATATATAATTTTTAATGTTACGACTATTATAATTATTGAGTATGAATGTGAATAAAACTAATTTAGAATAAAACGAACTTTCGTGTGCGGAGATATTAAAAATCTTTGAAATCGATCGAAACTCAAAGAGGTATATATCGTCACATAAATAATATGATTTGGGGTCCAAAATAAGAAATGATATGAACATTACTACGATAATATATTTCGAGTATAAATGCAAATGAAACTCATTTTGATGAAAATAAAGTTATGAGTTATAAAATATTGAAAAATTTCAAAAATAAGTAGAAACTCAAAGGGTTCAATTTTTTCTTTAAAAAAAGGTATTAACATTTCTCTGATCATATATGTCAACTATGAATGCGAATATAACTTATTTCAATACAAACGTAGTTTCGAGTAACAGAATATATTGAAAAACTACTAAATCTATTGAAACTTATATAGGTACCATCATAAAAAACGGTGATTGATCATCAGAAATATTAAATCATCTTAAGGCTACTACGTACATATTGCCAAGTATGAATGTAAATAAAACTGATCTCGATGCAAATGGAGTTCCGAGTGAGAAGATATTAAATAATTTAAAAAATATGTCGAAACTCAAAGGAACACCATCATGAAAAATATGTGATTTAGGGTCAAAATTAAGAAAAAGTCTTGGCATTTTTGTGATCATGTATGTCAATAATGAATGCGAATAAAACTATTATTTCGATACAAACGTAGTTATGAGTGGGAAGATATATTGAAAATCTAGAAAATGTATCGAAACTCAAGAGGTACTATCACAGGAAAATGTGATTTTTTTAATCAGAAGTAAGTTATTATGTTAAAGCTACTACGTACATATATGTTGACTATGATTGCGAATACAACCGATTTCGTCGAGAACTAATGCGAATAAAACATATTTCTATTTCTGCGTGATAGGATATTGAGAATATAAGAAACCAGTTAAAACTCAAAAACGTGTCATCACATAAAAAGAATGATTTGGGGTCTTAAGTAAAAAACGAGTCGATTCGAACTGAATTTTTGGTACTATTTTAAACTGGTTTATTTGAAACCTAAAAAACTGGTTTGGTTTTAGAACTAGTTCGGTCAAACCGGTTCGAACCAAACCAAAATCAGATCAGTTCATCCGAATCGATTAAATTGAACAAGCCTAACATACATATATGTTGAATATGATTGTGAATACACTTGATTTCATCAAGACAAATGCGAATAAAACTTATTTTGATTTTCGAGTGATGAGATATTAAAAATTCAAGAAATCAGTTAAACTATAGAGGTGTCATCAAATAAAAAATGTAATTTGAGGAGATTAAAGAATTGAACTGAACCAGATAGCCGAATCGGACCAAAGAACCGGATTGGATGCACTTAACTTAACCCTAGCAGCAGTTTACTTCAGACACGTTAACTTCTTACAACACAGGTTGAGCACATCTGGGATCGGCAACGGGAGATTTATGGCGGCATACCTGGCTGACGATCGGTGGCGGTGGCTGACGATCGGTGGTGGTGGCTGACGATCGGTGGTCCAGATTAGAGTGAATCTGCGGAAGGCAAGGTCAACAGGACGAACAAGCAAGACGGCTCCGCAAGGCGGACGAGCATCAGATTCATACGGACGTAGGTGGTCGTCGAACAGAGCAGAGCCAACGGCAGAGACGACGGACTGATGGGCAACTGATCGTCGACGGCGGTGACTGAGCGGTAACCCTAATTTATGATTTAAGTTCAAAACCCTAATTTATAATTTCTGGCTCTGATACCATGTAAGTAATTGTAATAATTTCTGTATTTGAAGCATCTCAATTCTCTGTATGCAAAATAATAGACCCAAGATGTTGTTAGCTAGGCAATGCTTCTTCGAAGCATACCATGCACAGAAGAAAGTTTCCGAAATTGCAGCAACAACCCCGTACGTAGTGAACTAAATCTCCACAAAGCGGAAACATTGAAGATGCCATACAATTCATACTTTCTATCTCTAACATAGGTGTTGATGTTGAACTTAAAAGAGATATGCTACTCCGTTGTTATTGATGATGGAAGTAAGGATGCAACAAAAAGAATAGCATTTAATTTTGTGAGAAAATATTCAGTAGACAGGGTAGGGGTTATCCTTCTGGGAAAGAATCATGGGAAGGAAGAAGGCTTTGGCATTGCTGCCACTGTCTTTTTTATTATTTTTATGCACAATTCAAGAATGAGGAATGATGTGTCCAGTGAGGATTTTTGTGGCCCTGTATCCGTCATTTCACAATGGGAACTATTCTTTGTGTGATACTAATATTGTCTTGTTGAACTAGGCCCGTGGATTGGTGAAGAACTTAACTTTGATGGGTTATAACACAGTTGGTTCCGCTGCATAACCTACACTGGAAATTTTTGAAGAGTGGGGAACAGAAAACTTTGAGCTATAGTTATTTTCTACTTAACTATTCTTTCTCTTTTTTCTACTCATATTACCTAATATCTGTTATGTCATTAGTGTCTTTAGGTATGGTTATTCCTATGTCATTACTGAGTAATTGTTCTTGAGGAATAATACCTATGAAGAAAAAATACTGGTAGAAAGGAACCTATAACTGCTACGTATGTTGCTATCGCAAACAAATCTCACCTTCTTGCATCCATGTAGTTATCTCCAACAACGTGCTGCAAAAGACATCATTTTCTTATGAGGTAATTGCTTTTGGTTTGGTTTATTGATTATCCTTTTCAGCAATTCCCATGCCATGAATAACCGTAAAACATTGCCACTATACTCATTCATCAGTCGTGGAATATTACTTCCATAGAAGAGTTAGGAAAAATAAGTTCAGATTAGTTAGTAGTAACCTATGGACCAAGATCTGACTTTATGTTTCAACACACATCTAGTTTTACTTAGTCATTGCTACTTTACATGTCATGACTATTGATGATATGCAACAAAAAAAGTAGCATTTAATTTTGTGAGAAAATATTCAGTAGACAGTATAAGGATTATCCTTCAAGGAAAAAATTATGGTAAGGAAGAAGGCTTTGACATCGGTTGAGTCTTGCTAACTTTCTTTTACGTTGTTGCCACTGTCTTGTTTATTATTTTTCTCACAGGCTTTGTGTTTATGCGTTGTTTATACAAGGGCTGTTACGAGGAAGCTTTTCACTAATATTTGCTTGAAAAGGTAATCTTCTTACTCATCTTAGATTTGACTGTTTCTTTTTGTCACAACTTCTGAATATTGATTTGAGGATGGAACATGTTTGTTTGCTCTGGTGAAATTTCGTTATATGATTTGTACTGCAATTGGAGATGGGATTAAATGTTTTTGTGTTATATAATATTCATAGAACTTCGACTGATATTTTATTATGTTAATGCTTTTAATAAAATTAATATCATTTTTCGTTGGTAATATACTAACAAAACTTATTTCCGTCAAAGAGTTTTTTTGGGTCCGTCGGAAAAAAAATTGCATTACCGACCCAAAAAAAATCCGACTGTTTTTAGTTTGACCTTTCCGTCGTTGACTCCATTTATTTTGTTGTTACTTGTAATAATACTCAGCTGTTGAATAGCCTTTACATATTACTGCATTATTTGTTTTCCCCATTCATTTATCTATCTTATCTTAGTGCATCTTATGATTGCTTGTCTCTCTTAAGCCTACGGACTATCCATCGGTTCAAGAGGTGAGGTTACCTCTAATGATTTAGTGTATCCAAGGTAATTTCAACTTTTAGTCCATTTTGTTGTACTTTCATAGTAAGAAAGGGGGTTTATTTTTCCTGAAAGGATAGGTTTTTTCAATTATTCACAGAATTCCTATCCATAATATAATACACTGACCATTTCTATCAGTCTCTTTTGTTAAGATATGCATTTTGGAGACTAGTTTACATGGTTATTTGTGAATGTGATGAATATTTTGCAGTAGCTTCCACCAACTCACTGGTGAACGACACAACTGCAACTATCAAGACCCAGCACGGAGCTTACAAAATCAATCTGCGAATAAATCAGACCGTACTGAAAATACATCGTCCCAATATAAAAACGTCTGTACAGTAATGCGAATTAATCCGTGCCAATAGTCACACATTGCCCCGAAAATGCGATTAATCAGCCCGAGCTTCGAATTTATCAGCCCAAACATGCGTTTAAATGGCCCAGGCTATGAATTGCTGTTATGTCAAAACGATCGGCAAAGGTTATGATTAATCGGCCCGTAATGCGAAGTAAACTGCATTAGTATCAATTAATCGCCCCTTAATGGCAAATAATCGACCCATAATACCTATTCATCGGCCCGTAAAAAATTAATCTGCTGAACAGGCGATTTATTGGCTCCTTATGTCAATTAATCGGCCCGTATAACAATTAGTCGGCTCACTCGTAATTGATGGTCCTGAACTGACGATTAATCAGCCGTACAGTCAATTAATCGGCCCACAATGCATATTCATCGACACACTACATTAATCAGGGCGAATAGGCGATTAATCGGCCGAGTTAAGCAATTAATCGGCCCACTCGTAATTGATCTTCATGAACCAACGATTAATCGGCCCACAATGCCTATTCATCGGCCCACTATAAATTAATCGGACCGAACAGGCGATTAATCAGCCAAATCATGTAATTAATCGCCCCAAAATGGATAATAATCGGTTCGCTCGCAATTGATCAGCCCGAAAGAAGATTAATCGGCCCAGTGTGAAAAATAATCGGCCCAACATAGATTAATCGGCACATATGTCAATTAATCGGAACAATCTTGCCATTAATCGGCCCACTCGTAATTGATCGGTCTGACCGATAATTAATCGGCTCTATAATGCTATTAATCGGCCCACAATTCCTATTCATCGGCCCACTATGAATTAATCAGGCCAAACAGGCGATTAATCGGCCCAATTATGAAAATAATCGGCCCGAATGGACGATTAATCCGCCCAATGTGACAAATAATCGGCCCGTAATGCCTATTGATCGGCCCATATGTTAATTAATCGGTACAATCTTGCGATTACTCGGCCCGAACAGGCAATTAATCGAGGCCCACTATGAATAATCGGTTCAATCAGCCACTAATTCCTATTCATCGGCCCAATATTAATTAATCGGCACAGTATGCCAATTAATCGGCCCAATCGTAAGTGTTCGATCCGTAATGGCAATTACTCGGCCGGAACATGCGATTAATCGGCCGGAAATTTGAATTAATCGGCCCGTTATGTGAATTAATCGGTCTTCTATGCCAAATAACCGGCCAGTTAAGTGAACTAATCGGCCTGTAATGCGAATTAATAGGCCTACTATCCATAAATCGGCCAGAACTTAGAAAAAAAAATCGGCCTGTAATACTTGCGGATGAATCGAAAGGCGAATATCTCGGCTGAATAGGAAATATAACTGCCGATACAATTCATATATTATCATACCTCCATTCTGTTGAAGCTTGTTTTACACCAAAAACTCAACCGTTGTGGTATGAGTGAATTCTAATGGGGTTTATAAGGGACGCCTTATGTAATAATCATTTATCACTGACATTTTAAATAAAATTACAAGATGCTATCCACCATATGGGTGACGCTCTAAGTGCTAGAGAGGCGTTACCCTACTTAAAGCGCTGCATAGACTGCATTAAATGGAGATTAAACATCTATGATATTTATGGATAAGACCCTTGTCCCATCCGAATGACACAAATTAACTCCGGTTAAAGGTTAACCACAGTAAAAAGGTAACACTATTCATCAGGTTAAAGCAATGCTATAAATACAGACATTCATTGTTATTTATTATATTCGGTCCAAAAGCTCTCCAAAAAGCCTGGACTGACTTCAGCTTCGAGGTGGAGAAAAATGGGTCAACCCGAGACTGTTCCCGACCGCTAAGGAGAGCGACGCCTGAGTAGGGTAAGGATTTTGAAGATCCAACAAATTCGATACGGTTTGACAAGATGAATCTAAATTAGGGTAAAATATCATTTAAACTCTAAACCCTAAAATATAATTTTGCCCTTGATATTTGATAAGATTTTGTATTTTTTTTCCCCTAAAATTTAACTGGCCTAGTGAATATTTTTAACCGGCCTATTCCATTCCTACTGAGCCTTAAGGCCTCTTTAGATGGGCCTGGTGATCCATTATCACACTAATTGGGCTTGAATTTGTACTAGATTAGGCCTTCAGCTTAAGGCTTTATCTGGGCCAATTTCATTTATTCGGGCAATTAGTGAAATAATCGAACCTATACTGGAAGATATAAGCCCAAAAGCAAATAATCGGCCTAGTACTGCAAATAAATCGGCCTAGTATTGAATAATCAATTGAGCCCAGATGCAAAATAAGTAGTTTAGTATTAACCTAAAGCTCGACCCAATAACTTAAAAACAAATTGGCCCATTAATAATTTGTTAGGATATTCGGTGCCCCAATTGAATCGTTGCTCGAGTCTTTGGAATAAACAAAAACACCTTCCCATGTGACTTCACCTTAAGTCGATGTGATATGTCCCTCATGTACTGGACACTGTAACAAGAAATTACCGCAGTTGAAACAACGAAATTCGATGATGAATCGTTTAAAAACTAATGAAAATTCAGTATTTCTTTATAAAAAAATCTGTCTTTCTACAAAACTAAGGAAGATATTCAAATAATAAGAAATCATCAAATTGCATAAACAAATTGCCAAACCTTAGCCAAGGGTGTCCTATCAGTGTTTGATTTCATGCCTATAAATGTGTTTGCAAGGATCATTCACTCTTTTGGGTGGAAATTCTTCAACTCCCTCCAAACATAATGCCTCACCCTCCAATCATGCTAGATGCTAGCAAAAGCTCATTCGCTTTGTTTAATCTTAGTAAGATTTGCTAACCTTATGTTCTATTTGCAACAACGACTCTTGCACCCGCAAGGGCTTTTCCTGCTCCACCTGCACCAAACACAACAAATAGTTTCCGACTAAGGGAGAAATAGCTCTATTGCTACCTCCTTGTGCTGCAAATGCCAAGATTTTTCAATAAAAATATGATTTAAAAACCCTCTGAGGTTGACTTTGCAGTAAACGACTAAAACTAGTTACATGATGATATATGTAGCAACCCACCATAAAGTGAAGAAGAAAAAAATGCGGCTCAACTGCTTCATGGGTGCAAGGGTTTTCTTGCAAGTCAAGCTTCCTCCATGTCACACAAAAATGAAAATAATAATATGGTCAAAGTTAATTGAAACATAGACTATAAGGTTGATTAGCAACTCGGAAAGGGGGGGAAAAACTAGTGGGATATATTTCATGGACACAAGGGTTGTTGGCAAGTCAAGGTTTCATTATCAAACAGAAATGTGAAAAAGGTTAAATTAAGAACCTCGTAGTGCCTCCTCAATGGCTGCAATAGCGCCAAGGTATCCAATCAACTTTCCATCATTTGGTCTTCAGATCATGCATCTAACGGCTCCAATTGTCTGCACAAACGAAAATATCATCTCAATAACACATACAAGTGACAACTATACACAAGAATCGCAAATGGTTTCGAACCACACACAGATCAACCTCCAGTAGATTGATTGGTGAATTCGCACCACAACGTGCACCAAATCAAATGACCGAACTCGTCCTAGATTGACAATGCAAACGAGAATGTTACGCGCGCGATTGTTACGCCCAATGGATGCGTCTCCGGTGGATGCGTCATTAACCCCCAATGGATGCGTCTCCGGTGCTCTGCAATCGACCGAATGTTACGCGCACGATTGTTACGCCCAATGGATGCGTCTCCGGTGGATGCGTCTCCGGTGGATGCGTCATTAACCCCCAATGGATGCGTCTCCGGTGCTCTGCAATCGACCGAATGTTACGCGCGCGATTGTTAGGGTTTTGCTTATTTCGTAACCCGGAAGGAATCCGTTCATCCTCCTTCGAAAGTCGAATGTGACGACCAAATTTCCTCTGCACTTTTAGTTTTGGGTTGTAATATAGATGGGTTTTATTGGGCCGAAGTCACAAAAGACTTTTAGGCTGTAATTAATTGGGCCGAATTAATTTCTTCATTGGGCCGAAGTCACAAAAGGTACTCTTTTCCTTCCCATTACAATTGTAATGGGAACCAACATGGTAAGTTAGGCATACAATCTCGAATTAGTAGCTGATTAATTTAAATTTGACACTCCTACCCCTCTAACAAATGACTAATAGAACTATTTAAAAACAAAACATAGGAGCAAAGGTGGTTTGTACAAAAACGTTAGTCACATTTATTCTTGATATATATATATATATACACACACTGTAACGTTAAAATTATTTCTTAATTTAGTACCAAATAATATTTATTTTGTGATGGTACTCTGAGTTTCGACTCATTTAGTAGATTTTAATATTTCGTCACTCGGACCTCTTTTTTTTTTATACCAAAAACATTTTCTTTGCATTAATAATTGACATATGTGATTGTAGTAGCGTTAAGATCATTTCTTATTTTGCTGCTCAAATCATATTTTTCTGTGATGGTATCCCTTTGAGTTTTTGTCAATTACGTAGATTTTCAATAGGTTTGGTAAATCGTATGTACGTGCGTTTTATCGCATGTATCAATACGTCGTGTTAGACTTACCAAATATGAACACACATGATAAACTTTTCGTGTCATGTTCCTCAACACAAAAAATTTCGTACTTGTTAAAGTCGTGTTATTGTATTGCGTTAAGTTAGTTAGTAAACATACAAATGCAAAATGTATAAAAAAATATCAAAATTATGAATTCAAATATTAAATTTCACGAGTTCTTAATGTAGTATTGACAAACTCTAAAATCTTTTTTAAAAAAATGAGTTTTACAAGTTATTAAACTAGACTTAATTAGAAAAGTCCTTAAAAAAAATCAGATTTACTAGTTTAACTAAGTAAGATTGAGTCGGTTTAATCATAAATTGGCTCAAGCCGAATCAGATCGGCCAAGGTCTGGTCTACTGCCAACATTATTCAATCAAATAATTTTGTATGGATGGATGTATTTCTATCTTTCTCCATATCCATCCATATGTAACCTATAATAAGAGAAGGAGCGGTAAAGGGAGGTTCTTAGGGTTAGGGTTGGAAGGACAAAGTAAAGTAAGTGGTCTCCAATCCAAGTCACTATCATTCTATACAAAATATTTAGTTATATATATCTATATATATATACAAAAATTTAACAAAATCACAACTTACGGTGAACTTATCTATAAAAATAAAATAGAACATTAATTTTATAAAAAACAATAACATTTAAAACTTCAAATACAGTAACATGTAAAAGTAAAACGTTATTTCTATTATGATGACAAATATTTAAATTAACACATAATATCATAATTAATAAATACAATTATTCAAAAAAAAATATTTAATCTATAATCCTTATATTCTTGAACATATTATGATATCTAATGTCCCAAAATTCAGAATTTTGGGACTACAAAAGTTTTTTTTTTTTCAATTTTGTCTCATGGTAGGTTACAATTATTTTCATATATATTCGATTGATTTAATCTTCGTAAAAAATACACAATAATAATAAAGAACATGAAAGTTAAGTTGAAGAGTATGTAATAACATCATATTAGTAAATGTTTATACGGTTATTTACTATTAATTTATTCATTGATAGTAATAATAATAATAATACATAATAATAATTGACAAATTATAACCATTATTATTATTTACTATGTTGATGGCGTATATTTCCATTATTTCATTGCTCAACACGATCCCCTTATCATCATTGGATACACCAAATGTTATAATCACGTTTATCAATTTTGACACGATTAATAACCGTATACAAACACTTCTAACATGTAATACACGGTTAAGTATATTTATCTAATATTTCAATTTATTTTTTTAATCGCTTATGAATTTTAAAACTTAATTATGAAATTAAATTATAGAATTTTATATTGTATTATTTTTTGTTTTATTTCTTGTTATGTGACAAGGTTTGTCTTATGTATATATGAATTTTTTATTTGTTCAAAAAGTTAATCGTGTCTTAACATGTGTTCCGCATGTGGTCTGTTTAAGGCTTTATCTGTTTAAACACGACACACGTTTATACACGACACGATTAGACACGAAATACAGAAATTGCCATTCCTAATAATCAACCCCAGTTAAACATGAAAGACACCAAATGTTACAAAGAACACGACATCTTCATCTGACATGTTCTTTCCTGAAGAACCAAAAAAAGTCGGTCAATTTCCCCAAAAGAATCTTTAAAACTCCGAGATCGTGATGCCGAAATTGAATACGACATAACACAAAGGGGAAGAAGATGAAGATAAACTAAAAAACAGGCCATTGCTAAAACCTATCCACTATCCAGTCACAGACATGATGATGATGATGGCTATGTTTCTAAAACGAAACGACGACAAAAGAAACGAAACAACGATACGAATCCAATAACAAGGTCCTTAATTAAAAAAACGTTTCGGTCAGTCTCGGATCGAACCCGATGCTGTCCCAAGAGAGTAAAGAGTCTACTGTATCAAACCATTGCTGCAGTGAGTCCTCGGCATGGGACGATGAAGTGGTTTCAGAGATAAATGTAATGGCGGCCTCGGGGTTCGTAGAACCCGACCCGTCTTCGGCTCGATGTTCGTGGGTTTCAATGTGTTGGGGTTCCTTGATGGGCTCGTGGGTTATGGGGTCGGTTCCTTGCGACAGAAGCTTCTTCTTGATTCGAGTGTTCCAATGGTTCTTGATTTCGTTGTCGGTGCGACCAGGAAAATGGGAAGCAATCAAAGACCACCTGCGGACAACAAAAATGGTGTTATTTTTTTTTTTTTATCACTATTTTATTTTACCTACTAATAATATTACGATCTGATATATTAAAAATATTAATTTTATTTTCTTGTTATTCACCTCTTTTCTGTTGTCTTTTTTTATTCTCCCAAAGTTGCTTCAGTCTTTATGGAAAAGGAAGAAACGCGAAGAATAAGAAGATAAAAAAGACATTTTTGATATATTTGGTCTTAATATTAACACGTAAATAAGGTATTAATGGTAAATAATAATAATAATAATTTAAATTAAATTAAATAATAATATTATCATATATATAAGTTATTAATTAACATATATAATTTTAAATTAAAAAATAATATCATAATTTTTTTTTACCTTAATTATAATATCATAATGACTGAAGATTTTTTTTTTTTTTTAAATCAAACCTATTTCCAAGACGAGCATGTAGTTGAATAATCTGATCTTCTTCCCCGTCGGTGAAATCGCCTCGCCTGACGTCAGGTCTTAGGTAGTTCATCCATCTTAGTCTGCAACTTTTGCCGCACCTTAACAGACCTTCACAGTTCATCCATGAAGCAACGTTTTCAGAAAGATCAACGCTGTGAAATTTCAGTATGAAAAATTGTATCTTTTCTACATATAAAAACAATTGTTAATTTCTGACTAAATTTAACTCCAAGTTTTACTTTTACACTGAAATATTATTTTGTTTCAGAAATTTATGATAAAAATTTGCAGAGATGAAGAAAGAAGACAAGACAAACCTGCAAGTTTAGGAACAGATCTCCAACAATGGATGCCATTGTTGAGGATGAAGCTCGTGAGTTTCCTGTCTTCTTCAATAGTCCATGTCCCACGCTTCAGACCCACTTTTTCACAGCAAGGCTTCCTTCCCATGATTGCTGAAAAAACCCTAGCTAGCTTGGATGTTCTTCAATGGAAGAGAGAAATGATGGAGTCTCCATTGATGCTCTATTAAAAGTAGTAAAGAGAGAGACAGATTGACAGACATAAAGATTATAAAAAATGGCTTCCACCGTTCCACGACAATGTTTGTTATATTTTTGTAATGAACTGCATGGAAATATATATATATAAACAGACATGTCTTCCTCATTGATAAAACTTCATTAGTTCTTGTGTTTTTTTTAAGTCAATCAGCAAGATTCCTTCGGCTTTGGAAGCAAACTGCAGTTTGATTCTAAAATGTTGCTTTGGAATCTCTCTGATTTTCCAATTCCAAATGTGTTGGATCAAAAAAAGACCAAAATATGAGGTTTTTACTAGAGCATCATGAGTGGGTCGGACCGGTCTTGTAGATCGGTATGAAATTTTGGTCTTGATATTTAGAGGGCCGACACCGAGACCGACTTTGGCAAAAAAATAAAACGTCCGAGTTGGTCTTGCTGGTCTCGGCCTTGGACAATATTTTTTGGTATAAAATAAATGAATTAGCAAAAAAAAATCACCGAAGTTTTGGTTTTGAATCTGCTCGCTTCTCGTCTTCCGTTGAACTTCCCTTATGGAACCGACTCAAGGGTTGTTGAATGCTTCAAGGTCATGAATTACTAGTGTTTTAAGGGTTATGCTATGAATTTCTAGGGTTTTCTTCAAGGTCGCCCCAGTTCGGTCCTAGTCGAGCTTTTGGGAAAAAAAATCCTAAGACCGAGCCCGACATTGAAGAAAAAAACCGTATACTTGGTCTTGGTCCTAGTCAGGCTCAGTCTATTCGGGTCAGTTTTGTCGGAAATTCGGTCCAACCAGTCTTTTTTTATCACCCTTCGTTTTTACACCCAATGGGTCTTTAAATGGGCCGTTAATTGGACAGGAAAATACCACACCGGCCCAAAAAATAAATCATGGGCCTTAACATGGGCTTCAATTTTTCAAAATAAAGGGTAAAATACAACTTTATTATATAATATTTGGATATTATTTAAGTTTTTTTCTTCTTAATGTTTATTTATTAAAATTAACTTAAAATAATTTTTACTTGTTTTCATTAAATTACTATATTATTGTTTTTAATAACCGATATTATTGTTCTCTTCGACTTACAAAGGTAGGTTAAGAGGTGGCACCTCAATTAAAGGTGATTACACCATTTAATCGCATCAACCAACTGACATAGTCAGATTAAGACACACATAATCCGACCCGGTCCGTTTTTAATTTTCAAAATAATCAGATTGATTATTGGTCCATCATTACGACAGTGACAATTGTAAACTCTCAATTATTAATAGTATAAAACAAAAATATACAAAAAACAAAGTATACTTATGTCACAATTCATGTGGCCAAAAAAAAAAAAAATGTCACAATTCGAAAAGTTTGCTTTATGAAATTATGAATTTTTAATTCAGCAATTTTTTAATAACTGATTAATTAAGCTGGTTAGGTGGCAAAAGATGATTGGCCTGCATATTCTTCACCTGGTAATCGAACAATCAGTGAACCGAGAATTTCAAGCGAAGACTATAACCACCGCACAAAAAACCGGCACGAACGGTCGAAACAGCCGCTATCGAGTTGCCGTCTCTTTCCATCACGCCCATTTCCTCTCTTTCTCTCTCCTCCACTCACCACCTTTCTCTCTCTTTCCATCGATACCTTCCTTGACTCAACCTCAAGTAGATGGCAGGAACGAATTCGCGGAGACAGGATATAATTAGTTGAACCCTTCGTTTCACCAGTTTCCCATGATAATGATTCATATACTAGAAGCAGAATACGAATGAAATTCTGCAGAATTTAGCTCTCTCCGGCGGGATAAAAGATTAAACTTTGCAGCAGCGGTGGTGGCGATGAGAGATAGACGGAAAATCGACGTCGTTTCATGGAGTAGATTCTTCTGGTGCACCCTTTTTGTCGTTCTCACCTGCGTAATCTTCACCGGGTTCACCTTTTCTGCTGTTTTCCGTCTCTTCTTTCGAGGTTCGACGTTGATTTCATGTTCTTGGACGAAATTTCTGTTTTTTCCTCCCTTTTCGATTCCAGCAGAATCGGACGATGTTTTGTTGTTGTTACTGTCGGAGACAGTTTTTGTTTGTTTAAAGGATGATTTTTATTCTGATGCGCAGAAACGTTTCACCCGGTTGTGGTGTCATCATGGAGAAAGACGGCGATGGAGTCTGTTGTCTCCGGCGACTCTGCCCTGCCGTCGTCGGTTTCCGTAAGAGAAATCGTCCTCTTCCCCGACCAGACGGTTGTTTTCCTAAAATACCCTTCGTCCACAAGGTTATTAACCAAGGAGGACATGGATTGCGTCTACATCTCTGCGAAAAGTGCCAAGCCTAAACGCAGGCAGCCGCCGGTAGCCGTAGATAGCAATAAGGACTCCGATGATCAAATCGTACGGTGTCAGATTCAGCCACGTGGGTTATCCACAGCCCTCGCTGTAAAATCAGACGGTCAGATCCTCTCCGGGCCGACGAAGAGGTGGGACTGGGTCGCTTACGAGGCCCTGCTCGACCGCGACAACACCACGGTAGTCTTCGTGAAGGGGCTGAATCTACGGCCTGAAAGGCTGTCCAATCCGTCGAGGTTCGAGTGCGTGTACGGTTGGGATTTCAGGACGCCACGGTTTCTGATCCGATCCGATGTCATATCGATTGCTCAAGAAATTGTTCGGTGTCGTACCCCACTTAGTGTCCTAGCCGGGCTCAAGAGTAAGAACCACTCGGTCAAGGTCTCAGTTCGAATCAAGGGCGGAAGGACAATTTTACCCTCGATGGCTCAACCCGGTCACCAACCCGAACTTGGCCCGCACATCCCGAAGGCCCACGATATGTGTGTATGCACCATGGTGCGTAACCAAGCCCGTTTCCTCGAAGAATGGGTCATGTACCACTCAAGAATCGGGGTGGAAAGGTGGTTTATTTATGACAATAATAGCGAGGATGATATCGTTAATACAGTTGACATCTTAGACCGGGCTGGCTACAATGTAACAAGACATTTTTGGCCCTGGATCAAGACCCAGGAGGCGGGCTTTGCGCACTGCGCGCTTAGGGCCCGCCACACGTGCGAGTGGGTCGGGTTTATTGATGTGGATGAGTTCTTCCACCTACCATCCGGGCTTTACTTGAAAGACGTATTGAAAAACGAGTCTAGACCCGGAAATGTGGCAGAGTTCAGGGTTTCTTGCTATAGTTTCGGTCCGTCCGGGCTCAAAAAGATGCCCGAACAAGGTGTGATGGTAGGGTACACGTGTCGGGTTGGCGCCCCTGAGCGCCACAAGAGCATAGTGAAGCCCGAAGCCCTCAATTCGACCCTGATCAACGTGGTGCACCATTTCCATATCAAGGAAGGATATGATTTTGTGAATATGGATAGAGGGGTTTTGGTGATCAACCACTATAAGTACCAAGTTTGGGAAGTGTTCAAGGAGAAGTTCTATAGAAGGGTAGCTACTTATGTTGCTGACTGGACCGAAGATCAGAACGTCGGGTCCAAGGATCGGGCCCCGGGCTTGGGGATTCGAGCCGTGGAGCCACTTGATTGGTCGGATCGGTTCTGTGAGGTTCAAGATACCGGGCTCAAGGATCAGGTCCTGCAGGCCTTTACCGACCCGAACACGAAACTTTTGCCATGGCAAGTACAACAAAGGTGAAGGGTGTCTCTTTGTTTAGGAAGTTTACAGTTTTTATATTTCTTTCCCTTTTTACCCTTTTGAAGAAATTATACAGAAGATTAGAGTAGTTAGGGCTTTGTTAAATAACTATTACAGTTATAAATTTGAAAATATTTTGTCATTAATTATTTATTATCTGATAAATGAAAAAACTTCTAGAAGAAAATGAAAATGCTTCTAGAAGAAAATGATGCTTAGATGTCAAGTTTCTTCATAGGACAAAACTTGTACCACAAGAAACACTTGTGTCGATACAATTACTCACAAGTTCTTCGAATACTCGACTCAGAATCACGAATACCGATTGCATAACCACAACCGTACATTCGAGGAAAGAATCGTCCAGAATGATACACTAAAACATGAAAAATACATTGTCCCGAAACCCGACTCCCTCTCCGTATCCATTATATATCATACTGCTACGAACCTGATCTTCTTCTTACAAAATCAACATCAAGAATGAAAATTCAGCCAACTGGGAAATCGAGACGGACTGTCAATACGAAAATTCATGACCCCGAAACGATATATATTTCTTAACCCAGATTGCAATATCCTCGGCACAAGCCTGTGCCTGAGGGGTCTTGAGGAGCATATCAAGGGTAGCAAAATCATGGACTGCATCCTTATAGTCATACACAGGGGCATCGACATTTACCTTTCGGAGCTCTTCTGAGTAAGCAATGGCTCGGTCTCTCATCCAATCGTGTTCCGCCACCACGGTCAGTGTCGGGGGCATGAACTTTAAGGGTGGTTCACGGCCTGGGATTAACGGGTTGGCTGCTGGGTGGTCGAGGCTGAACTCTGATTTTGGTAAGAAGAGTTCCCAAAGGAGTTGGCTCGTGGTTTTATCATAGAAGTAGGAGTTCGCTAACTTGATTTCCGAGTGGGTGGGGATGCTTCCCATGAAGAATGGGTACATGAGAACCTGGGCGACAACCTTGACGGGTTCCAGTAGTTTTTTTGATTCGACAGATTTTCGGGCGACGTAGTCTGCTATGTTGGCGCCACAGCTCACACCCAACAAGACACATCTGTTGCAATACAATAACAATGATGTGGTTAGAATGAGATCGACCAATTAAATTTTGCTTTGATAACGAGTAGTGCTAGAAAGTTTGAAACTTTAGCGTAGATCTCAGCTACTTTTTCACTTTCTAACAAAGTTCTGCTCTAAGTTACATGTAGAATTTTACTCAAATGGATGACATGGATACAACTGGAATAGAAGACCAGATAAACACTCCTTGTGAATTAGTTGAGCTGTAAATATTCTCAACAATGCAACACCAAATGCAGGACTGAAGCACAAAAATATAGAAGGCCATATAGAAGGACTGCAATATCTATTGTTACCACTGTCAGAAAACAAGTTCAGTCTTTCCATATGTACTTACTTTCGATTATTCAATCAACTTCTAGAACTCACCGAAGCTGCACTAACCGGCATACACCTAAGAATTCTTATCTTTAGCTAAGAAATGCAGATATTTGAGTTTTTGCCCCTGATTAAGGAATGGATGCATGAGTTAATAGTAGATAATTTATTTTCTAGTCCTAAGCAGCTTAGTCATTTTAAAAATGTAAAAGCAGCTTAAGCTTATGATTCCAATCGACAAGGTTCCAATCAAACAAATATATGGCGAATCCAAAATTAAAGGTTAGATATCATGAGGAAGAACCTGGATGGATCTCCATGGGCAGCTAACCAAGGTTCCACCATTGAGGCTCCAAAAGTATCAACCATGTGGGATTTCTTATCTACTCCAACACCGCGCGGATTTCCCATGGATTTACTGCATTCTGCCAAATTTGCTTGCTTTGCAAGCCAATGCAGCACCTTCAATCCGTCTTCAAACGCAGCAGGGTACCGACTCTCAGGAGCAAGCCTGTAACCCACTGCCACAACAATCACATCCATCATCTTGGCCATTCTTCGACAAAACAAATCATTTCCAACTGAATCGTTTGACCCACTAACCCACCCCCCACCATGGAATTGCAGTATAACTGGCAGCTTCTTTGCATTCGAAACCAAAGGCGAGTAGCCTCGGTAGGTCCCATTGATGCCTTTTACCGACTTCAAATTCAAACTTTCAGCATCGCTGCTGTAGCTGACTGGATGATTTCCATTCGTAGCATTGTTGAGAGGGGATCCTGAGCTATTGCGGCGTGAGAAACTATTGTTACCTGGATCGGGGTTCACAGCAGGGTTATTGTAGCTATGGCGGCGAGGGTGCGGCAGATGGGGATCAGAATCGGTAACTCTGGATAGGGGCCGAACAGCTCTAGCTTTTGTTTGATTCTTCGATTCAGGGTCGGGAGGCTTGAGGGCTGATTCAGGGAGGAAGATCCGGATGGAGAGGGAGGTGAATGGGTCGATATGGATGTCCTTGGTGGCAATACCGTCGGTGAAGGACGCGTTTGCTGCGGCGACGGTTTCCTCGGGTCGGGAGCTGACACCGAAGGATTCAGGATCGTCGGAGGTTCCTGGGATCCGGTTCTGCAAGCGGTGCTTCAAGAGCAACTTGAAGATGACGCTGTAGAGTTTTACAGCGACACTGGGCATCTCTCTCTTGAAGATGACCTGACTCAGGGGAATGAATCAGATTCACATCTGATTAGGGTTTGTGAGAATGAAATCGATCTTGCAGTTGAAGATGGAAATGGAGATGGGTTGAGTTGAGAGAGAGGGATGACGATGATGCAGATGGACATTACTATCATACATGCAATGCAATATTGCAATTTTTGAAAGCTGTGATTTTCTTTTGGCTGATACATTATTTTATCTCTCATTACTATCATGCCTTTCTTATTCTTTTTCAACATTTATAATTGTTCTTAATTATAATTTGTTGGTTGGTTATGGCCAATTAATATTAATTTTTTAGTTATTGACCTAATTTTTTACTATTCCCGCTATATTAAAGCGATAATATCGACCTAGATTTTAATTTTGAAAATATGGGTTATTTATTTAAGGCATATATATATATATATTAATTTAATTAAAACTTCTAAAATGTTAATTCATAGGATTTTTTTTTAAATAATCATTTCACCACCTTTGTAATATATATTAAGAATTAAAAAATATATGTATGCATAAGCACTAATCTAAATATTACACACCTTAAAATTTGAGTTGAAAAATCTAATAATTTATATTCAATTTTAATATTACATCTTAATAATTTATATTGAATTATATATATTTATATACATGAATTTAGTTTTTATATTTTATAAAATTTCATAATTTATTTCACAATAAATCAAATTTGTATATTCTATATATAAAACACAAGCATGTATCCTTTTCTATCACATAGGAAGGGATTGTTGCCAAGTATATGTATATAATAATTAACAATAAATAATTAGCTAAGAAATTTGTTATGATTGTATCAAATGGTATTATCTTCCACTAATCAACAATTAAGAATGAGATTATGATTATGGGATGCCAACAATTCATTAATTATTGTGTATTATAAGTAACAGAGCAAGCCGAAAATGGCACCGCAAGAAACATTAATTGCAAATAGTACCCTCAATATTCTGTCTATTTTGCAGTTTACCCTCCAAAGTTCAAGTCTTTTGCATAATCATGGTATAGTTTGGAAGAAGATTGTCTCCTCCCTTATCTCTTTACTGATGTATCCTTCAAGATGCATAATTGTTGCAGTAAGTAATCAAACAAATACACAAAAGGTGGTGCCTTCGACTCGACCCCTTCCCGAATATAACGAGTATGTATTATATAATGCATAAAAATTGCAACTTTGCCCAAAAAAAAGGAAGAACAAAGCAACAAAGTCAAGCTATACTTTGATAAATGGAAGGACCAATAGTAGGTAGAAAGAGATGATTAAAACCTAATGCATCATTTTTTTTCAAAGCTTTTCCAACTGTCGTGGGACCCACGACATCTACAGGATCAAACAAGGTAGAATCATCAAGCGTCTCTGCCTTCTACACTGACATCAAAGCAAATCAACCCAGCAATCTCCTCAAAACAAAGAAGCTATATAAGAACTCATTAAACACACTGATTCAATTTAAAAACAGCAACAAATCCACAAGCACTATGAAATTGTTACTCAAGACTCAGATTTTGCACAAACAATACAAACACTTTTGTTTTTACCGTTATACAATCAGTAAAAAAGTCTAACTTGGTGAAATTTGCCATACCTTGATCAGAGTTCATGAAATTCCCATCACTCACCTGAGAAACTGGAGATGCCTTGAGTATGGTAACTTTTGAAGCTCTAAGAAGATTGATTTTAAGTGACCATATGAAATTTGCCTTGCCACTGAGAAGATAGAAGCCATTGGATCGCACCAAATATCCTGGATGTATAGTGTGATAGTGATACAATATTATGATTGACAATTTGATACAGTGTAGTAGCAAGGTGCCAAATCATAGGTAGTTCAAAAGAATCTGGCCTGGTGATTTGATACCCTGCTACGGTGGGACGCTGAGCACCAATTATTTCAGCATATCACCCAGCATGAATCTACTATGAACATTATGAACGTTTTAGCCAGTTGGGACATGAGCTGGCACTCCATTTCTGGTGCGAGGGACTAGCACAGTCTCTGTAGTTGTGGATTTCCTGGCAGCAATTTCCTCAAGTCGTTGCCATGTGGCTTCACGCTTCACCCTGATTTCCTTCTCCTGTGCTTCATCTTCTTGAAACTTTGCCATGCATTCTTCAAATAGCTCGATGTCTGTGTCAGAGAAGATCCTTCGTACATTTAGAGTCAGACTCCTCACTGCTTGGTTCCAGTGATTTTTTGCATTCCTTTCAAGAGCAGGAAATATTATAGGAAGTATAACTTTTCGGTTTTGTTTGATTAGGTTCTCAATGTGGTCATTGTTCCACAGGAATAGAGCTCTCTCAGCCACCTGAAAATGAAGGATTTAAGCATCAGAAAAAGAATATATAGGTGTAACCATGGTATCCTGTTGTGACTCCTACGTTTTCCTCAAGCAGAGTTATGTGATAGAGTCAAGTAGCTGAATGCCACTTCAACTTTACAATACAAACCATATCCATAATACTACACTATACATGTCAAAGGTTGCAAATAAGTAATTTATTTTGCAATTTTACGTATTTCTTTCAGGTATATAGAATGCTTGCACAAAAGAAATTAGGAAAATAATCCATAAGTTGCTCGGACATGTTATATCTCAACTTATGTCTCAAGCTGCACAAAAGAATGCAGGAGAATATGCATTTACAATGTTATTTCATAAAGCATATAGACAGATGGATGCATTTGCAAAATAATCAATCCACGTTGCATTCTACAAACTGGTTTTAGAATAAATATAAAAATTGCATACTGACTTCATAGCCTAATACCCGACTTGAATATTCAGAGAACTAGTAATTTAGGATAAGCGGGAAAATCATATTCCACTTTATAAGAATAAGAGTGGAATGCATCAATGAGCTACTTAATCCCAGGTGCAGCTACTTATAGTCCAGAATCAATTCTCCAGATGTTGGAACTTCCCTTTGGCTATGGGAGAATACTCTAACAAAATTGGATACAGAATCCCACATCAAAACACAGTATTCTTTCCCTTTCTTTTAAGACATTGCAATTTAATAAAAGATAGAAGCAATGAGCTTAATAAATGTAGAAGCTAGTGCATTGACCTGAAAATGTGAACTTGATAAGCAACGTCCAACTCGGCGGAACAACGGAACCATACAACGCTGGAACTCAGGACCCTGAGTTGCTTCTAAGACTTCCTCTAACTCTCCAAGAAACATCACCTCCTTTGAACTATTTGTAACAGGCCAATACTTCAGTAAACCCCTTATGACAGTATCAGCAAGTTTACAGTCTTTCTCAACAAACTGCGTGATGCAGTAAGATAACTGCTGATGATACATCGGAATGCATTTTGGTTTATGGAGCGGAATCAACGCACGAACAAGGAAAAGCTTATGCTCTTCTTTAAGAGGAAGAGCAAATCCATTGATTATGCTGCCCAAGATTTCTAACATTTCCCCAATACCATTATGTTTCTCGGTTTCAAATATAAACCGAAAGAAGACATGGTTAATGGATTTCCGAATAAATGGCCGATGCACCATAAACTTCCCATACATGCGATGAAGAACAGTCTTCAAATATTCTCTTTCTCTTGGGTCCTCTGAGTCAAGAAGATCTAGCAATCTAAGGATGAAGGAGTGATCAATGTATCTCTTGGCTAGCTTCGCATCTGTTTCAGGTGAGGCCACAAACCTGAGAAGTAACTCGTACACAATTTGCAAATGAGGCCAGGATGGATCCATTGAAGGTTCATCCTCTTCTAGATCAAATCCTTCAAGAGCTTTGTTTTCACGGGGTGGAGTCGTCAGCGTTCTAAACAAGTTAATTGCCACCATCCGCACAATTTCTTGCATAACAATCTCAGAGAACTTCCCATTAGCAGAAGTTACATAATCCACTAATTCCAGCAAGGTCTGCCTCTTTATATCCTTCTCTTTCACGTTTTTGGTCGTATCAGCAAAGTCAAAGACAACACAACACATGTTCACCTTCCTTACGAACAAATTCTGCTTCTCTGAATTCGGGACATCTTTGAAGCTAGGCAAAGCCTCATAAGCGGCAGCTGCAGAAGTACCATTTAGCCTCACAACTTGAGGAAGCCTATTTCCATAACTCAATCCACCACCAGTTGAAGAATTTACAACTGAGCTGGAACTCCGAACAGAACTCCCTGTCAAAGAAGCATTGCTTAAGGAAGTCGAGGCTGCCAACACCTCGCTACTATCTGTCGACTTTGATAGCTTCCTCCTATTGAAGAACTGTTTGATCATAGCTTAGAAAACTTGAATAGATACTCAACTGAAGACTCCAAAGCTCACCGAACCCGAAAAAAACAACGATCCCTTCTACAAAGCTAGGAACTTTCCATCACAAATGAGGTCCAAATCCCACATACTATAAGAAACACAAATCCATCCAAGCTATACAAAAACAGCACATAACAGCAAGACAAACCGATCTGATTCTCTTCAGAAATCAGTGATCAGAATATATTATCTGAGTCAGCTCTTTTTACAGCCAAATAACGTATCGAAAGTGTACCAGATGCCAAAAGCGATCCCAGATCGAATCAACCACAGTTGCTTACAATCTTTCCAAGATCAAGCTCTGCAGAAGCATTTGAGAGGATCACGTCTCGTACCTCATCGGGATACGAGGTGACAAGGGATGAAGATCTGACCTCTCCAGTCACGATTCATTGACGTCTAGAAATAATAAAACGTTTCAAAGTTCTAACCGCATACCGCTGCACAAGAATTGACCTTCTTCACTCGATTATTGAAGAAAAGGAAAGAGAGATCGAGATTGTCAATGGTAGAGGAGAGAGAAAAGAGAACGAAAAAGCAGAGCAGAGCAGAGCTGAGCTTTCATGGAGAAAGAAGTTACTAAGGCGAGAGCTTTCTGCTCACGGATTTAGTTACTGGCTACGCAACACTCAACGGCAGAAAGAAAAGAAAAAAGTTACAGCGACATACGTGGGATGAAATACACGATTGTTGAAAGTATGGATGGGCCACTGTAATTTTTGTAAATTAGAGTGCCAACCAATAAATCATTTGACTTTTCAATTTATATTATATTAATATTATTAATAATTATTATTACTAAATAAGTGGGAGTTTCACAATAAATAAAAAAATATCAAAATATTGGAGTGCTATCTATAATTCTATATTGTAAGAGGTAGGTGGAATTGTGATAAATAATAAAGTAGGTAAGTAAGAGCATATTCAAATATTATTATATCAAATTAAAGTCCTTAGGATCATTGACCGGTTCAATCACCTGCCAACCATATTGTGGGCCTAAACCAATTAAAGGCTCGTCAGTCGTCAGTCGTCAGTAGCTTTAGCTTCTTACTGAATTGCACCTGGAACTTGTTTTATATTTTATTTTTCACCCAGAAAAACAGTAGGGACTGCCTCTATTTCATACCTCTATCTTTTGGGTCATTTCATGCTTTTTAGTTTTTACAATTTATTCTCTTTAAATTTATATGTGGATAAGATTTTATAAGATAATTATAAATCTAAATGATTTTTTTATATTTTTTAATATAAACTAATTATTACACCATGTAATTCACTACTCAACATCTACTCCTCTGTCATTGGTCCATTCTTTCCTAACAATTTTTTTTTTTTTAAATAAGTATATGCACATATTGTAATTTACAAACGCACATTTGTGATAACAAAAACATATTAAGACTTTAATAAAAACACTAATATTATGTTAATATGTATCCAATAAGAAGATTTCCTCAATACTAATATTAGAATTTCGACAATAAACAATATTAGAATTTCACATAATAATCATTTAGAGAGAAATAAATAAACCCTATATAATCAACAATAAATGAACAAAAAATTATAAAATCACGATTAAATAGAAGTAAAGCAACAAATGTAGCATACAGAACTAGATCAGCTCCTTTACTGCTGAACAAAAACTTGGAACCAAAGTAACACAACAAACGGCACTCGCACGAAACTTGTACACTAAGGCACCAACACAAGGCAAGAACACAGATGGCATGGAAGGAAGACATAAGTACAAGACACAGGAAAAAGAAATTCCTGTCAAGAACACAAAGCGACCAGATTCTATGTCATGAATCATACTTTAGCTGACCGTACCACAAATCTCGAGAATTTCTCGTTGCTAACTCGACTCACCAAACCCTACCAATCTTTTTAAATCTGCAGTATGATTCTTAAAGAAGGCCAAGAGAATGCACAAATCTAGTGAACGATGAAAAGTAATTTGCAGACACGTGAAAATCACAATCTACCTGGTGGTGCTTCTTTTTTCAAGTCGGTGTCACGGTCACCTCTACTGAACACAATCACCCCAATCTCCACCATACGCATGTGGATGAGTTTAGGGGCCCACGTGATCAGCAAGAGAAAAGATCCGATCCGTGGAAGGGCCAGCGTGGCATGGACAATCAATGAAGGAGCACAGTTGAATAAAAGGCAATAAATCCTGTCTCCTTGCTGTTCATGAGGGAGAATTTTAATGTTCCATTAAAGCTGCTTCAGTTTCGGACAATGGAGCTGCAGATAGGTACGAATATATCCAGATATGATCATGTCAAAGAAACAGCTTTTATCACTGATAATACTGTAGAAGTAACAAAATCAATGCAATATGACAATTTCAGTTACGTACCTAACAAGTCTTCATAGGAATCAGCTAACAGAGAATTGTCCATTAGCAAAGGAGGTGAGAAGATCTGGCCGCCTTGAGGCTCTTCCATGTCATAGAACAACCTCTGTGCTGTAGGTGAAGCACGACTGGAACCCATGCTCAAACGGAAATCATTTACTTGATCAAAGTCGCTAAACGATTCTGTGTCATTGAGCAAATCGTGGAATTCGTCATACTTGGTTTCGGCAGAACTATCGCTAACATGGCTCTCGACTTTACTTCCAGGAGTAGGGTTTTTTTCTGCAGACGGTTGAGAAAAGCCTTTTGTTGAAAGAGGTAAAAAGAAGTGCCCAGTGCCTTCATCAGAAAGATTGTCTCTTGCGGCATCTGAATTACAGGGCTCCATTGCAAGAGCAGCTTCTCTCACTGATCTCTTTAAATTCTGAACAAAGAAATAGTCCCCATCTGCACAACATTGTATAAATATTACTCGATCAAACCTTCAAGAGACCCCAGCAGTATGAACAAGGATGCTACAATTAGAAAGAAGGGCAAACCTTGTTGACTATTATCGATCTGATTATTGGACAAAATATGAGTTGGGATCTTCTTGTCAGATGTATTTTCGGTTTGCTGAATTTCCGTCACTGAATTGTGCCTCTTTTGCAAGTTTCCACCTTTGCTAGATGAATTTGGAGTATGAGTAAACAACTGTGGAAGTTTCAGAGCAGGACTAGCTGAAACCTTGTCCAAATAGACAGCTGACATCTTTGTTGTCAGTTCACCAACATCTTCGGAACTGCTTACCTGTATGTTCCAAAGAGCGGCGGTTAAGCAAAAGAGACAAGACTTACATCTTTTATCCAAAGGGAAGTACAAAAGATGGAAGAAAAAAGTACATCCACCTATCAGCTTAAGTTTTCAGATTAACCGTAGATGATCTCACTTTTTAAACCCATTTTAAACATTTAAAATTGTAAGTCAAGTTGGTGAGGCTTGTATGGACCCATAATAAATGATCCACCATCAAGGGTGCAGGAATTTACAGCTCATTATAACCAGAGTATTAGGCTCACATTAAGATCCGCTCATGGTCCAAACCTAGGTCATGTGAAGTCTTAACCAGTTGTCAAGGCTCACATGCACGGAAAATGTCAGTTGTAAAGTTCACATTATAGACAAGAGTGGCTCCTAAAGTGTCCAATCATGAAGTGAATTACGACAAAACGGTAACATAAATAGAAACTATTTTAAGCTTTTGAATTATTATTACCGTTTTAACATAAAACGGTAATAAGTTCCTGTGCTTTTCCTTGTGTTGACTTAGTATTGTTAATATAACTTGAATGGTAATTGATATTCATAATTCATACCCTTCCAATGCTTTGAGCTTGGCTGGTAGAGGCTGATAGTCCACGGTGGTTGATAGGAGGCAAACCAGAAGAGATGCCATCCACTTTCTCAGTACAATCCACAATGGATTTTTGTATAGCTGGGGCAACTTCCTTAAGTTGATTTATTAGCACCTGTAAACCCCAGAAGAGTTATATAATAATAATAATAATAATAAAATGCACTCTAAAAATTGAGAGGAAATAGAAACACTAGAGTGGACTCCTAACAACTTCATAAAGCATTTAATGTGAAAAAATTATGCTATTGTCAAGCAATCCACGTGCGAAAAATGTTCCCTTCACCTTTTCAAGGGAAAAAATAAATAAAAATATTGACATATCTTCCAACCATGTGAGACTGGTCTTCTACTAAATCGGAGACCTAAAAAGGGCCAGTCTTTATAGAAGTGCATATTGTGCTGTCGCTACATCAAAAGCTAAATTAACCATGCAATTCTTTTATCAATAGCATCACATGAGTTATGAAATGATAAAACGATACTTATCATGACTAAGAGTGAGATGCTTCCAGTCTGCCAGAATAGAAAAATACAATCACCTGAAAACTAGCTAAGTGTTGCTGATGTTCAGCAAGAGTTGATGCTAATGATTCGGCATGACCACTTGTGCTGTCATCATGTGCACTCCGTAGGAGTTCTGGCCCCTCTCCATCATTAGCTTTTGCCTAGCAGAAAGTAACTTGACATCAGTAGTTTACGCATAAAAGATGAATAGATATGTGAGTGATCTAATTATAGGTCAATGGCCAATCTTGAGAGTGTAAGTCTGCTTTATGTTAAGTCCCGATCAGTTGTTAATATCCAACACAAATAATTCCTGGAGATGGTACGCTATTCCTTCAAAGAGCCCTTGTCTATTTACGCCTACCTATCCAATATTCCAACCTAACCTTCACAACTTTAGATGAAATACATAGGTGAATAAAAAAATAATAGGAGGTTCCTGATTTTTATTTTTATTTTTAATAAAAAGAAGAAGAAGATGGGCAGCATACCAGAAGAAGTGACTGTTTGTGAATACGTTGTAGAGCATGAGTCCATCGTCGTATGACTTCTGCCACATCAACAGTGGGATGAGCTCTTCCACTTCTATCATCCATTCTAAAAGATGTTTCTTCATTTCCTTGTGAATTGGATGAATCCACATTCCTTGGCCTTTCCATGTTGGCATTGATATGGTCTCCATCTCTCTGTCCATTATCATCCAAATGCATTGAAGTAGCATTTGACTGGGAAGATAGGATATCAGTGGCATGAGGAACATGAGAGCTTTGATCCATTGCAGCAAGCAAGGATGATCCTGAAATACGGTACCTGACCACAAACAGATTAGACAAGACATTAAGAGAGAATAGGAAAAGCCACACCAGTCACAGAGACATGAGAGTTACCTATGCTCCCGGTGAGCTATCAAGTCTTCGATGGGACCAGAAGCAAGAATTTCGTGCTGACCTGCAGCGGTAGTAAAACGGATAAACTTCTCCCGCATCTAGTTAAAATATTTAGGTGAAGAAAGAAAATTTTTCATTTTAAACAGAAATGCAATTTCAGAATAGCATGAGAGTGTAAAAGAGTTCAAGACTTCAAGATATTAATATTTGTAGCTGAAGCAAATAAATCATCCACAATCAAGAAGAAATTACGAACTACCTATAACTCAAAATATAGAGAGAACTTGAATAAATTAAGAGGCATAACAAAAGTTGACTTGCTTTTTGCTATCATGTAAATTACTATTGAGAAAGCAACTAGGAGCTGATGTTATTGCTACTCAACAAATTCTGCAACATAGAGGAATCGAGCTAGTACATACTCTTGCGGGACAATATCGATTCCCATAACCGAGTAGCCTTTGAAACTAAATGAGAATTTTGACTGGAACTGGACATAAGATCCTCCCAGAGTTCCCCTTCCAACTTCACTTTGTTCCTTAAGTCGTGAAGTTTTTCCAGCTCTTGTTGCAAATAAGCCTGATGATACGGATTTTTCAATGCATAAGCAGAGCAGTAACAGTAATATATCCACCACATCTAGCTCATTGAAACATGAAACAAGTGTTACCTCCTCAGCACATAAACCCCTAAATTCAGCAGTCATTTCATGAGCCAAATTCGACCACATAGCTTGCCTTTGTACAGCAGTTTCTGCGTTTTTCAAAAATCTACGTCTTTCTAGTGCTATTCTAGCCTGTCCAACATCAAACCCCTCATTCAAACTCATGCTTATCGTCAAGGTTATAGCTAAGATATGATGAATATATCATATATATATATATATATATATATATATAATTTTGTTAATAGCCATGTGAAGAACTGATACCTTTGTCACTGGAAGTAAGGTAGCAGCATGAGTAAACGCCACATCTGTCAAAGAAGCTGGCAGTGGGTTAGAGGCTACATCCGTGGCGAATGTCCTTCTATGAACCTCTCTTAGAGCATGCAAAGAAAGTTGCCACAAGAGTTCAACAAATCTGCAGTTAACAAAAGAATCATTGTCAATTTAAGTTCTTCCAGCAAACAAATAAAATAAAATCACTTTATTAAAGCATAAAAATTTCCTCTACAAAACAAACATCCTTGAGTCCAGAAAACTATGCAAATATAACCTTCAAATCCACAGTATGTAAATTGAAGCATTAAATCAAAACACTGTTTTCTTTTATCCAGAAACTAATGTTCTCTGATGAAAATTAAGGAGAAGAGTCAATCAATGAAGCTGCCGCTTATGAGCAAAGTTTCTGCTTCTTGATATACTAGCCCTCCTTCAAACTCCATAATCCCGATTAAAAAAAAGAAGACCTACCTTCATTGTAGAAGAAGTGTGTTACGAACCCAATTAAAGCAAGAATAAATGCAGTTCATGTTTGAGAATGTTCCCTATATTAAAAGGCATTACCTCCATGGTATCTGTGCAATCAAATTAAATTGTTAAACAGCAAAATATCATACTAAAACTACTGGATCAGACCATGATAATACCATTCTTCCTAGAAACAAAACAATACAGAGGCAAACTCAATTATCTGGCACCAGAATGATTTAAACTTAATGTAACTTCAGACCAACCTGGGTCCACAGCAAGTAGCGAGCGAAGAAACCCTTGAATTGCTCCTCGGAAGTGCACCTTGCGATTCGAGCTCACTGATAATCCCTTGAACCACCTAACAACATGACATCATGCACCAATCAAGTATCAGCAGCAGTGGCAGTATAATTCATCACAACAGCGATTTAAGATCTCAGCATTAGAAGCTCGAACCTTCCGAAAGTCCCGGGACTGCCCAGAATCGAAAATCGGCCAGACCTTGTCGAAATCCTGGAAGATCCATCAAGACATTCAACACAAACACTCAATTTTACAAACTGGTGAAAAATCAAATCAATGCACATCGAAGAGTAAATACTTTGGCGGATTGAACGGGGCCGCGGAGGGAGGAGAGGATGAAGTAGAGCAGCTGCTCGCCGAGCTTTGGGTTGGAGTGGCGGAAGAGGCCGACCCGAGGAGTGCCGTTGGATCCTCCGACGCCGATAATGGACGGATCCAGACCGAGGAGCAGACAATTGGTGTACATTGCACTTTCTAGTTCAATCTCTCTCTCCTTCTCTCTGTCCATCGTCATCAACCACACGAAGCTCCTTCCTGCTCTCTCTCTCTGCCTCTCTGAGTCGAGCTCGATGGCAGTGATCTGCGATTTCTTCTTCGTCGTCGTCTATCTCTTCTCTGCTGTTCGATTGATTTTTCGGTCAGTTATTTTATTATTATTTTCTGAAAATTCGAATTTCAACAGTTTGAGTAAATTAAAATCTCGGTCCCTGTACATTACATTATTTGTGAATGACGCAAATTATGTCTTATTATACTTAAATACCTAATAAAGCATGGAGAATTGCAAAATTGCCCTTATCGAAACAATTTGATTCCATTTACCATTTATCTTATGTACTAGTATATCATTGAAATTGAAGTCTAAGGATAGTAGAGACTCATTAATTTTACTTAGGGATAATTATAATATGGGGAAAGAAGATGTGATATTTTGTCTCATATCGAATCGAAAGAAGTTATTTGAAACATCTATAAGCAGAGATGTTTGGATTGAGATGGGCTAGTGAGAACAGTCGCTCAGACTTAAGACATTACAAATGGTACCAAAGTCAATCCAGAACTGTGATTGCCTAAAATGGTTCTGAACCAATTTTTTAACCGATTCATATAAAATCCGGTAAATCGACAAAAATCTGAAACAGTTCTCTTGAAGGGGTCAAAACGTACCTTACTTAAAATGTGGTAAATGTACGGTTTTGAATCAGTTCGACCACAAATCGATTCATGCCCATACCTAGTGATTGGTCAAGCTTAGGACTTGTACGACCGAGTCACCCACCGGGAACAAAGATTATGGAATGGGTTGCAATGAGATGATGTTGTTGGAACTTAAGGGTGCTAGACTATGATTCTGAAAGTTAATGGGGAAAATATTTTACTTTTACAAACTTTATGGCCTTTTTCATATTTCCATTGGTGATTAGGGACTAGAGGAGAAATTTGAAATAGAATAGGTAAGGATGGCAACCATTGCTAAAGTGCGACAGCGGCATTTGCCACTTGACTTGCCGGCCAAATCGGGCAAATTCTAAGGCATTTGTTTTACTTTCATTATTATTTAGTAAGAATAAAATAACCAGCTGAAGATTATTTTTTTTATAAAATAAATAGAAAAAATATGTCATAATAATAGTTGCGTTGGTTATACATTGAACAACTAGTAAAACAAATTTTGGAAAGAAAAAAAAGTAAAACAAATTACAATTTTTATAACATACTGAATTTTAAACTCATGTGAATGAGACACCACCTTAAAAAAATGTATAAAATAATAAACCGTTCATCTATATTCTATAATACATTTTTTCGGTTTAAACATAAAGTTCAAAAAATACTAATTACATTTAAAATATTTCTAATTTCTATGGATTACATTAAAAAGAATAATGTTCATTAATGAAATTAAATAAAATATCAGACAAAAGAAAAAAGAAAAAAACATTACAAATGACTCTTTTATTTTAATAACTAATTTATTACTAATAATTACTGTATTATCTCAGTATGAAACTATGAATTTATTTCAGTAGAGGAAATAATTAATTTAAGAGTAAACAAATAATCTTAAAAAATTAGAAGAGATAGTTGTAATATTTAAAAAGGACTAGATTGAATATAATAACAGTTTTAGGACTACATTTACACACTTCCAACAATTAAGGGAACAATTAGTCTCATCACCCTCAAATACCTTTGTGCCTATATAATATCATGTGCAGAAAAATTAATAATCAGTTCGTTCCTCACTATTTCCAAAGTTAAAATATCGTACATAACAAAAAACACGATGTTATATATAATAAAAACTATCATTTAAAACCAAATTTTAAAATAAATAAATAAATTAGTATTGGGACTATTTTCGATTTGTTTTTTCAACATTTTTCCGGCTTTGCCTCTAAGTATAGCGTTGTTAGCTCAAGATTTTAGAGATGAAGTGTTAAACCGCTACGTCATATTATGATAATTATATATATATATATATATATTGATTGATGTTGATATTGTAAAGTAATATGTTCCTTGCTTGACTTGAAGGCCAAGTCAACCCCAAGCTAAGTTATTAATTTTGAGAGGAGGATTCACACGATTGAGTAAAGAGAATATATTATATATATATCATAATGGTTATAGTAGACTTCGGCACGCGTTACGCGTGTACACGTCGTCATCATATGTCTTGTGTGAGGTGTTAAGAGAACATGATCAACCTAATTTATAAGATAGTACAATAATTAAACACTTGATGAAAAATATTATTTGAGTTGTAAAACTAAACTTAAATTACCTAATCTAATAAAATTAAATTATTTTTGTTTTAACTATTTTTAAGAAATTACTCGAGTATTTGGGAGTCTCTTTAGTAGTGGTTCTTGCTCCCGGATGCTCGAGCAATTTCTTAAAAATAGTTAAAACAAAATTAATTCTATTTCATTATATTAGGTAATTTAAGTTTAGTTTTATAATTACAATAATATTTTTTATCAAGTGTTTAATTCTTATACTATCTTAGAAATCAGGTTAATCAAGTCTTCCTAACACTTCACGCAAAACAAACGACGACAACGTGCGCGAGTCTAATATATATTATGTTTGTTTTTGTCCTTTTTTCATAAAAAGATAACCAAACTAGATTTTACATTGACCCGACCCGTACGTGTGTCGACGAATCCAAGCAACAGAAATATATTGGGCTTGGGCCACCATATTCATTTTAAGTTGGGCCAGCTCTCTAGATAATATTTCGTCCGACAGTAGGCGGCCCTAAAATACGTGCATGGCACGTGAAGCTAAGTGGCTTGTGAAAAGAGGGAAGTTCAGAGACTCCACACCGACCGATCGACGAGGATACCATCAATCTGACGACAGAAACAACCCTTCGGCAATTGCCCGAGTCATTCTCTCCATGACACTTGATGGTTCTTTCTCAATACCATTGAAGAGAAGAAAACTCGCACACATTGATTCCATGGAAGCTGAAGTTGCTAAGGTCTTTCTTTACCGATCTCTGCTATATATCTATCTTCTTTATTGGGTTTGCTTCAAATTGCCTAGTTTCTGCTCCGTGCTTGGATTATTGATTTGGGTCTGTGTCGTATCTTGGTTTTCTCTTGTACAAAGCAAGAACAGTTTGATTTTGAGATCGTCAGCATTATTTCCAGTCAGACTATCAATTCTTGTTTGTTTGCTGAATGCTGGATCGACCCATTCGGAAAGATTAGTTATTAAGTCGATTCACCTGAAACGATTAATTGAATCGTTTGACTGAGGGAAATTATTGGGGTTTAGTATTGGAAGATCAAACATTTCTGTGAGTGAAGACAGGAGAATTTGAGAAGGATTTCTGAAAATTGGATGTTGAATTTTACATTGCCATCTCAGGCTGAATTTGCGTTCATTCGTTGGTTAGGAAAGCAAGATTGCTCCTTATGTGTACTAAATTACCTGCTATTGTTTAAAATTTTAGTTTATAAGATGACAAGATTAGTAAAATCCCCTAATCAGTGCTTTTCAAGTTCCCATGAGATGATAACAAGCTCTGTAAATTGCCACAATTCTACTACTGAAGGCTTGCCCTTTGCCCTTTGACGGCATAGTCGGTTTGTCAATGGACATTGTTTCCGTTAAGTGATGTGCATCTTTAATACATTAGAACAACGCTAAGCTGAAATTTCATGGTAGTGCTTAATGGTAATATGAGTGATATTGTAATTTAGAAGTTCTAGCATTATTTTAGAGCATTCAAATATCATTTCACCATGTAAATGCTGAGTGATCCTTTCTGCAACGTCTCAGATCAAATTTTCTGAAGCAAAGGAGAAATTCGGGCGTGAAATCCGCATCTTTGAAACAGTCCCAGCCACATCTTCCGCACAAACTACATTACCAGAAAATGGTTCATGCAATATTTTATTTTTTCTCTTAAACCCACCCATTGATCAACTACTATCTAACTTTTTGTCAAATTTTGCACAGATGAAGCAGATGAGTTCTATCAATTCAGTGCAGAGGACTATTACCGGATTATGTCTACCAAAAAAGAAGGTAATATTCTATAACAAACTGACCTCTAGGTTTACCTTGCAGAGATATTTTGGATTTTTATCCTTAAATTATGTAGATAAGTACTTAACATGCTTGTGGACTATGAAGTTTTACTGGAAAATAAAAATGGGATTCTGAACTTTTGACAAAATTGTCCAGATAAGTACTTAAAGACCAAAAAGATTCGAGAAGCAGAAGAGGCAGCTCGGAGAGCAAGAGTGACAAAGGTGTACACTACTTTTCTCTATTCTCCCTCCCCATTTCTATGCTCTTAATAGCATTTGCAGTGCCTGTTGGTTGCTAGTTTTTGCCCTTCTGTGACATTTCTGGTTCCATTCAAACTTCTTTGATTAGACTGTGATGAGAGTTCGGTTTCCTGACAATCACACTCTGGAGGCAACTTTCCATCCATCAGAAACAATCCAAAGCTTAGTTGATCTTCTCAAGAAGGTGATTGCTCAACCCGGACTACCATTCTATCTCTGTAAGCATATCTAATCAAATTACCTATTTACGAATATTCTTGATTCTTGAATTCATGCTTTTAAGTGTTAATCGAACCAAGTTTTTCTTTGTGTGTCTTGTGTCAGATACAACTCCTCCAAAAAAGCAAATCAAGAACACTTTGGTGGATTTTTACTCAGCTGGATTCATCCCTGGCGCAATAGTTTACTTCTCATATGATCTACCTCCAGGTTAGAAGACTTTTTATATAGCTACTGTTTGTGCTTTATTCTTTGCCTATTGAATGAACATTAAAATTGGATATGCAATTTGGTATTTATCCTCCCTTGTAGCTTTTATGGTTGTCCAATGTCGAAGAACTGCATCTTTGACCCGGTATTGTATATGGCAAATTCTTGTCGGGGATAATTAGGGTTGTCGATGGTTAGGGTATGGTCAGGATATGCCAAATAACATAACCATACTATATTTTTAAATCACATATCATAACCATTATGGGTATAATTTTCAATACCATAACCATTAAAATAACCGTGGTTATTAACCATGGTTTTACCCGTATACCCATATTCATTCCACACATGTAATATAATAAAAGATCGAAAAATTTATTTTAAAAAATACATCAATCTATATTACCATCGTTGGACTTTGACGCCTTCAATCTTCAACAATTTCAAATTTTCAAGTATATAATTTATATTTAGTACATCATATAAATAGTTTATTAATAATAAATAAACATTATATTTATAGAATAGCTATGGCTATAACCATGGGTATAACTCAAATACCATAATCATAACCATTATGTCTAGAAAATTCATCACCATAACCGCACCGCACCATAATGGTACGGTTAACCATATTAAACAGTAACGGTTATAACCATGGTTATGAGTTTTTCACCACACCATTGCTGGCCCTAGGGATAATCATTTACAGTCTAGGGGCTCTTAAATGTTCGTACTTTTTTATTACAAATGCAAACTTTCACTGCCAAATCACGCCTTTGATATTGATTGGGGTTTGGATTCTTCTGTTTCAGGTCAGGATGGCCCTGCTGGCCCTTTCCTCAGTGACGACGTGATGTCTCTGAAAGGCTTGGAACTCATGCAGGAGCAGCCTGAACCGATCCAACCCGCACCAGAAGCAGTGGAGGTGGCAGCAGCTCCACCACCCGCTGCACTCGAGCAGAAACCAACTGAGAAGAAGCTCGGGAAACCCAAATGGCTCAAAATGTGACACTCAATGGTGTTGAAGAAACAAACTATACAGAAGAGGGGATCCTGCTTGATGATTGGGACATAGTTGGACAAGCTCGATGTTTGGGTATCGATCATTCATGTTGGTCTTATGATTTGTCAAACTGAACTTCTGGGTGGTGAATGATGAACAGAACTAAGGGACTTGCTGTCCTGAATCAATCTATACATTTGTACTGATGAATGGAGTTCCTCTACAATTCCTAAACTTTGAAAAGGAACTTGTGATCATATTAGTGTCAATAACTGAATTGGAAAAAAGAGTCTTTTAGCTAGTCATATATGAGGATTGATATCTTCATATCACGAAGAATTTGTTTCATTTTTATTTGGGTTAAGTATCGAGCTAAACTTAGGGTTCTGGGCAAGGTGAAATTTTGAAATTTGTTTATCGGATATGAAAAAATTTATAATTTGCTAACTAACATGTAATAGATACATGTATGTCACCATTTATTTAATATTAAATTAAATAGAATTAACAAATTATTATTTTAAATAATGTTAGTTAATATATTTTTTAAAAAAAACTAATAAATTATTCAAAATTTTAAACTTTAATTAGCTAGTCAAACACTTTTTATTTTTGTCACGTCATTTAAAATATTAGAATTTATTTTCTTTCAATTTTTATTTTTATTTTAAAATAGATTTCACGTTTAGAATGTGGAGAGTGGGTTGGTGAAGCAGTGTTGGAAACCAAACAAAACATAGAGACATGAGGTAGGTGGAGTTAATCGATCATCATTGTCGTTGAAATTCATGTCTCTCCTAAGCAGAGTATGGTTGAATTTAAAACATTTGATTACTTGGTTTATTTTGACTTTTTACTTAACTATTCACTATAAGCATAAACATTTTAAATACTATGTTAAACTTTAGAGGTAAATATAAATCACATGTATAATACATACAGGTGATATCAGAAACGATGGTCTGACCGAGAACCAGACTTTTATCCGGTTTGGTTCAACTAAAAGACCAAAATGCATATAAACAGTGTTTGAACCGAATTGGACCGATCAATTTTCGATTCTAGTTTTGTTGGAGAGGGTTTAAATTTTTTAGGTGGTTCTCTTCGGTTCGATCGAACAACTTCAACGGTTTAGAAGTTATGTTTAAAGTTTAGACCTATTGTGTTTGATTTTGAGACTATTGTCTTATGTATGTTCAAAGTTTGAGGTAATTATGTTGTGTTATATTGTGTTTGAGAGTAATGTGTATGTTTGAAACTATGTAGTTTGAGGTAATTATGTGTCTGTTTGAGACTATGTAGTTTGTAATTGTATTTTCAGATTTTTTTCCATTATGAATAGTGAACCGCACGTCGAACCGATTCCGACCGAATTGGACCGACCGTTCGTCGGTTCGAGATCCGATCTAATTCTGATAACACTAATACATACTTTATAATCGTTTTTTTTTTAAATTTAATATGAATTATATTTATTAAACAAAATGAAATTCAATTGCTAGAGAAAAGTCATGGTCCATGGGCCTTTAAAAAAAATTCCATCTAAATAAATAAATAAATACTAATAGACATCAAAATATAAAAGGTGCTTCTATTGGATTCTTGAAAACGATGTTATAACTTATAAGAAAATGAATGCGTACGAATTTTCAGAAAATATAACTAAGGCAGCTACCGTGGGCGATGACGTGGCTCCTAGAGGCGGGGACCACGGTGGCGGGATGTCGACGGAGACTAAAAGTCAAAGCTCCATAGATTTGACGACTGGAAGATCTTGTGTCGTTATAATCGTAACGTTCACGGACGACTTTTAGGATTTTGCGTTTTCGTCCTTAAAGAATACGAGTACTTCAAAAAGCTGACCAATTGGCAATTAGACAAAATCTTGGTATCTTTTTCACATATTACAATTTAGTACTATATATTTGAGTGGGGATTGAGAATATAACTTTAAAAAAAAAATTAAGTAGGAGAGTTAGTTTACACTAAGTTAATAACAATATAGGTTAAATAACAAGGAGCTACATGAACTTTGGATGCTTTGCAACGAGTTCTCCGAACTTTAAAAATTCAAAACGGGTTACCTTAACTTGGACGAAGGTGCAAATAGCTACTTCCGTCCAATTTACCATTAACTGTTGACAAAATTTCGTCGGAATTTCGTCAAAAATTCGACGGAGGTTGCTATTTGCACATTTTTCCAAGTTGAGGTAGCCCGTTTGCATTTTTAAAATTCGGGTAACTCGTTGCAAAACGTTCAAAGTTCAAGTAGCTCATTAGTATTTAACCATAGAAATATTTGTCTTTAATTATCATCCCGGGTTAATTTTAAAAGAAATTGTTGTCATTTAGTATTTTAATTAAAAATAAATTTCACGTTACACAGCTGACCAATTTGACAGGTATCCAAAAAAAATTCAGGGACTGAAATGCAAGTATATATATGGGAAGATATTTAATTTTGAAAACAAAATATCTTACATTCTTTTTTCTTCATCGTCTCGTGTCTGTTACGGCAGCTGGTAGGGCTGGTAAGCGTGGGGATTAGGAAGCTATGGAAGCCTGTCAAATGTGAAGAAGTTGGTGGACTCCGCAACCAACTTGAAAAACGAAACAAGTAGAATTCAATACTGAATTCAACAGAAAACCCAATCCAATCCATCTCCATCTCCATCTTTGTTCTTCTTTCTGCGACCATAGAAGAGACACCTCGTCAAAGATTTTCTTTTGCATTTTAATATTGTTGGAGATCACAAACGAGCAGACGCTTCCTGCAGCTAAGGTCTGTCTCATATCTCTATTTGATCCAATGTTGATTCGATTCTGATTTGTGTTCTTGGGTTTATCTGGGTTCTAATATCCATGTAATGGGTTTTCTCTCATCCATCTTTCTGATTCTAAATCGAATGAAATCAATTACAATGAATGGAGTCAGTGCTGTGTTTGTATAGCTCAAGCTCATGCTAGTTTAGTGGATTTGGACTGATCTATGCTCCATGCTCTGATAAAACTACGAAGTTGATGATTTGATTTACGATTCGTTTCTTTTTTTCGTTCAAAATGATATCTTTTGGACCCCCAGCTTCTTATGAATGATGGAATTGGTTGTATTGTGATGTATAAATGCAGATCATTTCTTGAAGAAGGAGATGACATCAGGTGTGTGGTCTATTGAGAAAAGAATTGATACTCCGAGGAGTGATTCATTTGGGAGGGATCTTGAACACTTGCCTGAAACTGGATGTCTCTCTATAATTGTGCTTGGAGCTTCTGGAGATCTTGCCAAGAAGAAGACTTTCCCTGCACTTTTCAACCTTTACTCTCAGGTTTGCTCTCCTCAGATCCGTAAATCAGTTCCATAGAGAATTTTGAGTTTTGGGTAAAGAAAAGAGAGTAGATATCCATATCTTGCATCTAATCACCCAATTGGTTGGAGATGGATGATTACTGGAGTAATGATATTGTCTTGATTTAAAGTTTCCTACTAAAATGAGTCATCCGAAACTAAAATGACAATTGAAAAAGCATTGCAGGGGTTTCTGCCAGCGGATGAAGTTCATATTTTTGGTTATGCTAGGACAAACATAACAGATGAAGAACTGAGAAATCGCCTCAGAAGGTGAGAAATTTCTCTTATTGCATGTATTTTTCTTGGTCTTAATCTGGGAAAAATTGACATTGATAATCTATGGTGGTTAACTTGTTTAATATACAGATCGTAACATGTGAATTGTTGAAAAATTATATTAAGTAACAGAGAACTTATTCACTGGCAGCTATCTAATCAGTGACAAGAATCCGTCGGTTGAGCAATCAGAAAATTTGTCAAAGTTCTTGCAACTGGTAATTTCCAAAAATTATGATACCTCTCTTTCTATTTCATCCTCGCGTTTCTAATGCAAAATATGAAATTGCAGATCAAATATGTGAGTGGTTCTTATGAATCTGAAGAAGGATTTAATAGATTGGACAAAGAAATCTCACAGCATGAGATCTCAAAGAACACTTCCGAGGGCCTGTCTAGAAGATTGTTCTATCTTGCTCTTCCACCAACTGTTTATCCATCGGTCTGCAGAATGATCAGAAAATGCTGCATGAATAAATGTCAGTAACCTTCTACTTAACCATTTTTTCCGCTCTTCTCATTTGCTTGGCCATGTGAATCTCTAAAAATTACATCTTTTCTTCACTGAAAATTACACATTTTAAATAAAAAACATTTTTTTTACTAAAAGATTCATTTTCTGTTCTAAAAGTTACATTTTTACCCTGGTATGTTTCAGCTGATCTTGGAGGATGGACTCGAATTGTTGTAGAGAAACCTTTTGGAAGAGATTTAGAGTCTGCTGAAACTCTTAGTAATCAGATTGGAGAATTGTTCGAAGAACCACAAATCTATCGTATCGATCACTACTTGGGAAAGGAATTGGTTCAAAATTTGGTAATGTAATTGCAACTAAATATCCAGTTGCCATTTCTTACACAGAGTTAGATTCATTCCAAGTTTCTAACACGGTCAATAAATACACAGCTGGTGCTTCGGTTTGCAAACCGCTTCTTCTTGCCCCTGTGGAACCGGGACAACATCAGTAATGTACAGGTATTATGTGATGGCAGTGATAATTAGGGGTTATAAAAAAAGACTGTTGGACCGAATTTCCGGCAAGACCGGCCCGAGACCGGCCGACTAAGGCCGAGATTGAGCGTTTTTTTCTTTTCTTCAAGGTCGGTTTCGGTCTCGGGCTTTTTTCCCGAAAGCCCATTTAGGACCGGCCCGGACCGAAAGCCAGTTTAGGACCGGCCCGGACCGAAGGAATGTGGATTTGGGATTTTTATAATACCATGTGGATTTGAGAGGTTTTCTATCTCTATAAAAGCTGTGTCTTGATGAATTTACAAACCACGCAGCCATGCGGTGAGCTCACAGCGAACTATTCTTTCGTCTTTTACTAAAGAATACTGTGAGCTCATAGTTTTTTTTTTGTGCAGATTCGGTCAAGAACCGAGATCGGTCCGAGTCAAGAAAGACCGACTCGGTCGGATTTTTTTGGCCGAGGTCGGTCTCGGTCCTTCAGAAGGCAAGACCGAAATCTCGGTGTCGGTCTTGCCTTCAGGACCGGACCGGCTCGCTCATGATCAACCCTAGTGATAACATCTGAAAAAGTGTAATTTGAGCCTCGATTCATCTTTTTCCCTACTGCAGATAGTTTTCAGGGAGGATTTTGGAACCGAAGGTCGTGGTGGTTATTTTGATCAATATGGGTAATGCTCTAAAATATGTGGCTTTGTAACAGAAATTTCATATGGCTACTTGTTATTATCCGTCAAATAATGTGAATTTCTATCTTTCTCTTTTCCAGGATCATCCGTGATATCATTCAAAACCACCTATTGCAGGTGATGTTTTCTTTGATCACACTGCATTTTCCACCCTTTACTTTACTTTCAATTTTAAAAAATGACGATGTGCTAGAATCTCATCCGGTTAGGAAAAATGTCTTTTTTTTTTAACCTGCAGTTTTCTTCATTGATTTGTGTACTAAAATTGAATACCTTATTTGCAGGTCCTTTGCCTGGTTGCCATGGAGAAGCCTGTTTCTCTCAAACCCGAACACATTCGAGACGAGAAAGTGAAGGTAAAGATTGGTTATACTTCTTTTTCATTTTGTAATTATTTTGGTGATGGTTTATAAATGTTTCTACGATACGAAATTAGGTTCTTGAATCAGTACTACCAATTAACGATGAAGAGGTTGTTCTTGGACAATATGAAGGCTACCGAGATGATCCCACTGTTCCCGACACCTCGAACACACCTACTTTTGCAACTATGGTTCTTCACATACACAATGAAAGATGGGAAGGTGAGTTTATTTCAAAATATATCTAAAAAAAACATCTTTTTTAAGCAGTTGAAGATAAAAATTTCTCAACAATTATCTCCAATTTAGGATCTTTCTTATTGTGGTTAGCCCGATCTTTTTCCAACAGGAGTTCCGTTCATCCTAAAGGCGGGGAAAGCTTTGAATTCGAGGAAAGCAGAAATCCGTGTTCAGTTTAAGGATGTTCCTGGTGATATATTCAAATGTAAGCTCATTTTCTTGTTTCCCAACTTCATGCATTGATGTCGTTGGTTGATTGATTGTTTTGTTTTTTTAGGTAAAAACCAAGGCAGAAATGAATTTGTGATTCGTCTCCAACCTGAAGAAGCCATGTATATGAAACTCATGGTATGTGATGAACACTTTAATTTTGTGGGTCGAGAATACTCAACCCGTACCCAACCCATTGGGTACACGGGTTAACCTGTGAGACCCATATGACCCGTTACTCGACTTTTTTTTCATGCATTTTAGATTTTGCATACTAAAACACAACATTAGGGGTGTCAATTTGTGTCGACAGGTCAACCGTTGGTCGTGTCAAAATATGCTCAACCCAAACACGGTCCGTGAATCATGATAGGTCGATTTTCAAGACCCAAACATGACTCGTGGATCCACGTGTTAACCCGTATGACACATGGATCCGTATCTTTTTAATTTGTACAATATGAAATTTGTGGGTCAATCTGTCGACCCATGTGACCCGTTGACTCATTGTCGTGCAAAATGCCCCTCTTCACCGCAGATGAAGCATTTACACTTCCTCACTCTATCTGCATGTTATAAGGTCTAAATATTCTAGGTCTGCTACTCTTGAGTTTTCATACCATGACCTACTAATTCATACAATCAAAATGACTCATGCAACCCACGTGACTCATGACTCACACGACCCGTGCGACCCATGAACTTTTATATAATTTATTATAATATATATTTGGTTATACGGGTCACCCACGGATCGATATGTACGATCCAAACTCAACCTCATTTTTCATACGGGTTGGACGGGTCGTGTCAAAATGACCCGCAAGTCCAAAATCTTCAATCCAAACACGACCCATGGACGAGTCAGCCATGGGTCGTGTCCAAAATTAACTCCCTACACAGCATAGACCTGTACCTCCCCCATCTTTTTTATGAGAATCCCAACCCAAACCCAACATTTCTGCATTTTGTTTCATCTTCTCCTTCTTTTGTTGATTTCCAGGTGAAGCAGCCTGGTCTGGAGATGTCCACCGTGCAGAGCGAACTCGATTTGTCTTACGGTCAACGATATCAAGGAGTGACGATTCCCGAAGCTTACGAGCGCCTGATTCTCGACACGTACAATCCCTTGTCCTAAACCCCAAACATATTCTCCTTCATTATCTTCAAACTTGCTGAATTTGCTTTAATTGCCAGAATAAAAGGTGACCAGCAACATTTTGTTCGAAGAGATGAACTCAAGGTACAAAATTGGATCCAAAGTTTCCACCTTTTTCAATGATCTCATACCCCTAATAGGTTTTGATTGACGTTCTTTGTTTTTGCAGGCGGCTTGGGAGATTTTTACACCGCTGCTGCACAGAATCGATAATGGTGAAATGAATCCATCCCCATACAAACCGGGAAGTCGTGGCCCTGCTGAGGCCGACGAGCTGCTTGCAAAGGCTGGTTATGTTCAGACTCATGGCTACATATGGATCCCTCCTACTCTTTGAAGAAGATGAAGGACATTATCTATCAGATTCTACATTATTGTTGAGTTATGCTGTATTAGATTAATAATAAATAATAATGCGAGATTTACTATGAACACCGCATGTAAGAATCAGGCAGAGGTAAACAAACAATGTAAGAATCTAACGTCTTCTGACACGACACGGTCTGCTTTAAAGCGTATATGAGTTTGATCTTAACGGATTTTGTATCTAAACAACTCTTATATGTTTAGACACGATTATTAATCGTGTCTAAACACATCAGGTCTGCAGATATCTGTATAAACACGATGAACTAATTGTGTTGTATATACTGTTAACAAGGTAAACTCTATTTCTCTCTTGAATGTATTTCCGTGATAATTCAGCTCAACCAGAATTACATGTACATATAATACTTTGTCTTTCTATTCTAGTGGCATACATACTCATTACACTTTACTACTAATTTCAACCTTACTATTCAACTTTTGACATTCTTGCTTTTACTTTTGCTTTTGCTGACTTTGACTGAGTCTTCTTTTAATCATGCTGACACTCCCCCTCAAGTTGAGTGGTCGGATCTCCGATACTCAGCTTGCCTAGTACTTCTCTGAAACACTTCGAGTTTACTGCTTTAGTCAGTATATCTGTCAATTGGTGTTCTGAACGAACAAATGGCAGTTTGATACTTCCAGCTTCAAGATTCTCTTTTATGAAGTGTCTGTCCACCTCAATGTGTTTAGTCTGGTCGTGTTGAACTGGATTTTCAGAAATACTTATCGCGGCTTTATTGTCACATAGTAACTCACATGGCTTGGTTGGTGGAAAACCAATCTCTGTCATTAACTTCCTTAGCCACAGTATTTCCGTTAATCCTCTAGCTATCCCACAGAATTCTGCTTCTGCACTTGAGAGAGCCACAACCTTTTGCTTCTTGCTTCTCCAGGTCACCAAATTATCACCAATAAAGGTAAAATATCCGGACGTGGATCTCCGATCAACTGGGTTGCCTGCCCAGTCGGCATCTGTATATCCTTGGATTTCCAGATGACCACTTCTTCTAAACAAAACTCCATGTCCTGAAGTTCCTTTCAGATATCTCATAATTCTCATGACTGCTTCCATATGCTCAACTTGAGGTTGATGCATAAACTGGCTTGCCACCCCAACCGCATATGCTATGTCTGGTCGAGTATGTGAGAGATATATGAGTTTGCCCACCAGTTTTTGATACCGTTCTTTGTCTGCTAGTTTCGCTCCTTCTGATAGTTGTAAGCCATGATTTACCACCATTGGAGTTTCAGCTGGTTTGCATTCTAACATCCCTGTCTCTGTTAGAAAATCCAGAGTATACTTCCTTTGAGATATAAAGATCCCCTCTCTTGATCTTAGTACCTCGATTCCAAGAAAGTATTTCAACATTCCGAGATCCTTCATCTCGAATTCTTCAAACAAGTTCTTCTTGAGCCTGTGCATTTCGTTTATATCATTCCCTGTGATAATCATGTCATCAACATAAATTATCAAACAGGTTATTAGATTTCCTGTTTTTTCAAGAATAAGGTATGGCCCGAGTTACTTTGCTTATATCCATATTTTTTCATGGCTATAGTGAATCTCCCAAACCACGCTCTAGGAGATTGTCTCAGACCATAAAGTGCCTTTTTTAGTCGACACACCTTTTCTTCTTGAATTTCATTTCGGTATCCTGGTGGAATCTCCATATACACTTCTTCTTCAAGATCTCCATGAAGAAATGCATTCTTCACATCGAACTGGTGGAGAGGCCAGTCTTTAATTGCAGCTATAGACAGCAATACTCTGATTGTACCCATCTTGGCTACAGGCGAGAATGTCTCGGAGTAGTCAATTCCGTATGTCTGAGTGTATCCTTTTGCCACCAATCTTGCTTTGTATCTATCAATGGACCCATCCTGCCTGTACTTGATAGTATACACCCACCTGCACCCTACTGGTTTCTTTCCAACCGGTAGCCTGCAAATCTCCCACGTTTTGTTCTTCTCTAGAGCCTCCATTTCAACATCCATTGCTTGTTGCCAATTCTTGGATTGTTGAGCATCATTAATCGTTCTTGGAATTTCTTCTGTGAGAATAGACATTGTAAATGCCTTTGCCTCCTTACTTAGTCTCTCCCTTACTGCATTTGCCACCGGATACCTGGATCTGCTTGATTCCCACACCGGTGTGTATCTCTTAGGAGGTCGGCCTCGATTCTCTCTTGGAGGTAATTTGTACCTTTCAGTCATCTCCTCCTCTTGTTGTACTGTTTCTTCAACCAGAACATTTTCATTTTGTGGTTCAGATGGGCTTTCCGGGCTTACCTCGGATATCTCAAATGGTGGAGTATCAGGTGTAACCCTTAGTTCGCTAGTCATGACTGGCGTTTCAGAGGTTGACCTGATAGTTCGATTTTCATGCTCAGTTGGATCATCATAGGAGGGACTTTGTTTATCATAGGAAATATGTGAACCACACACCCAATCCAGTGGATCTACAGTAAGACTCCCCCCCTGAACACTGGACTGGTGATAAAAAAACTCTGTCTCAAGGAAATCACAGTTCATGGTGGTGAACACGTGACGAGTTTTAGGATCATAACATCGATACCCTTTTTGATTAACTCCATATCCTACAAATACACATTTGACTGCACACGGATCAAATTTGGTGCGATCATTTTTTGGTATGTGAACAAATACAGAACACCCAAAAATCCGAGGAGATAAACTGAGTGTTGAGGGTACGTTGGTAATCTCAGAGAGAATATCCAACGGAGTTTTGAGGTTTAGGATTTTTGTAGGAAGACGATTAAGGAGATATGTTGTTGTGGCAACAGCTTCAGGCCAGAATGATTTTGGTACTTTGGACTCAATGAGGAGAGATCTTGTCATTTCAAGAAGAATCCGATTTTTTCTTTCGGCCACACCATTTTGTTCAGGAGTGTGAGGACAAGAGGTTTGATGAATAATTCCTTTTTCTAAAAAGAAATTTTTCATTTGTTGATTGACAAATTCCCCCCCATTATCAGACCTAAGAACTTGAATATTTTTCTGAAACTGATTTTGGATCATTTGGAAGAAGTGAGTGAATTTTTCAAACACTTCAGATTTTTGTTTTAAGAAATACACCCATGTTATCCGAGTGCAATCATCGACAAACAACACAAAATACCTAAGACCTGGACCCCCAGATATAGGTGCTGGACCCCATACATCAGAATGAACTAAGGAAAATATGGAATTCACACGAGTATTATTTGGCTTAAACGTTTGCCTATGACTTTTTGCAAGAATACAAGTCTCACAGAAAAGATTATCGTTCTTACTCAAAAACAACTTAGGAAATAAAAGTTTTAGATAACCCGAGGATGGATGACCCAATCTCCTATGCCATAACCAAGCCTCTCTTTCTGATGATCCATGAGCAAGTAACATCGAACCTTGTTGGGCCACTTCATCAACATAGTACAGACCAGCGCGTTCAGTGCCACACCCAATAATCACCCCCGTTTGGATATCCTGCAGTATGCAAAAATTCGGATTCATCACCATTGTACAATTCATTTCCTTAGTGACATGAGATACCGACAATAATTTATTCGAGAGATTTGGAACAAGTAAACAATTTAAAATTTTCAGGGTTGGAGAAATTTCAACTGTTCCCATTCCCGCCACTTGAACTTTTGCCCCATCTGCAGTATTAATATATTCAACCCGGGACTTCACAATATTTCTAAGATCACGTGCATCATATGTCATAGTATCGGTTGCTCCACAGTCAAAAATCCACTGACAATTTTTTAAACTGTATTTATCTTGGGCTGAATATGCATGTGTCTTATGTTCAGGGGCTGAACTGAAATATTTTTGGGCCATTTCGTGACTTTTCATAACTTCGGGTCCAAAATAGCTAGGGTTTGAAGTAGAGGGACTTAGATGTAAAATCCAAATCCCTTTACCTGTCGAGGAGCCGCATTCTTCTCCCAGGCAGCTCTCATTTTGAATCGGTCTCCTCCTCTGGTCTTCTCCTTGGCGATTTCCGTCGGACCGATGCCAGGCCTCGCAGCTTCGCTCGGTGGCTCCGGCGAAGCGTGGGTCTCCTTCCAGTCGGTGCGGCGAAGCGTGGGTCTCCTTCCAGTCGGTGCGACGAAGCGTGGGTCTTCACTCCGTGCTGGTAAGGGCCGAGGAGGGGTTCGGCGAGGAGTTCCTGCGACCTTCGCTGCACTTCCAGCCGAGGGTTCGTTGCCACCGTGGATGCTGGTGGCCAGAGGGTCGCTCATCGCGGCGGCGGCACGGCTCCGCTCCTTCTCGACCCACCAGTCGGGGAACCCCACCAATTGGAAACAACCCTCCTTTGTGTGACGGTTTTTTCCACAGTGAGTACATTTCAACTTACTTTTGTCGATTCGGGATGAGGATCCTCCGGTTGTGCCGGCCATATCCGACCGAATGTGTCCTTGCCGATTGTGTCCCTGCCGATTTATCTTGATTGTTGCATTTGCTGCTCCTTCGTTATATTGTTGCTCGCCTGTCACCACTAATCCGTCCCCTATGCCCGATGATGCTCCGTTGCCAATGGTTGCCACTCCAAGGATTTGGAGTCGGGCGGCCTCCTTCCTCACCGAGGCATAGGCGACTTCGACTGAGGGCAACGGGACCTCCCTTAGGATGTCCCGTTTAATTCCGTCGAACTTTGATTCGATTCCTCCCAAGAACTGGTAGAGTTTAGTCTCATTCCAGATTCTGTTGTATGCTTCAATATCCGATGAACACCTCATGGGGTTCGGCCTTCGGGCCTCTATTTCCCCCCACAATGATTGCATGTTTAGCCAGAATTCCTCCATGCTTAGGTTGCCTTGTATCATTTTTGCTGTTTTGTTGTGGAGGTCGAACACTTGTAGTGAATCATTGCCACTACCGTATGTAACCTGCAATGCTGTCCACAAATCTTTTGACGTAGGATAGTGAGCAACATTGTTAGCTAACCTTGATTCCACGTTTTGTATGATCCATGAAAACACGATTAAATCATCTTGTTTCCATTTTTGATGTTCTGGTTCGGATGGGAGCTCTGGTTCCCCGGTCAGGTGTTGTAACCGACCCCTTCCTCCTATTGCTATTTGCATGAGTCGTGCCCAAAGGTGGTAGTTTGCCCCATTGAGCTTGGTGCTGATTACGATCGTGCTTGGTAGCTCTCCATATTGTCGTTGGCTGGTATTTATTCCCTGCCTTAGTACCCTGGCTATGCGTATGGTTAGGTCATCTTCACTGAGGCCGAAACCTGGTTGGTTAGTGGTGTTGATGCTCTCATTGTCGGACATGGTTGGTGGTAAATGATGAGAAAAACAGGTTAACCCCTATGGATTAAACCATGCTCTGATACCATGTTAACAAGGTAAACTCTATTTCTCTCTTGAATGTATTTCCGTGATAATTCAGCTCAACCAGAATTACAGGTACATATAATACTTTGTCTTTCTATTCTAGTGGCATACATACTCATTACACTTTACTACTAATTTCAACCTTACTATTCAACTTTTGACATTCTTGCTCTTGCTTTTACTTTTGCTTTTGCTTTTGCTGACTTTGACTGAGTCTTCTTTTAATCATGCTGACATATACATGTGACACGTTTAGACACATTTAAGTATAATAAAATACTCATTTACTTTTTAATATTGAACTTTGAAAACTTTACTTTGTATATATAGATTTGTGTATATATCTGTTTTAAACCGCATGAGTTTGACCTTAACGGATTCCGTGTCTAAACAACTCTTATATGATTAGACACGATTAATAATCGTGTCGTGTTTGTGTTTGAAGTTTTGAGACACGTTTAAGACTTATCCGTTTAGACACGAGACATAGTTAGACATGACACGATTAATAACACGATACGATTGCCATCATCTTCAAGTTGCATTGCTGATGACTGTATGTATGTATGGCTGTCCTTCTCTGAAAGCTACACTACACAAGATGGAGACTCATGGCACTATGGCAGAGGGTAATGTCTCAAATTATTTGCTTCGACTTTGAAAATCATAATTATAATATGAATATAATAATATAAGTTAATTTTCGTGTGTTAGTATTTATATTAAACTAAGATACATACGATATAATTGGACTCATACATTTGTTTTTTAGATTTTTTCTAAAAAAACTCTTTTAATAACTTTTAAAATTTCATTTTGATATTTAATTTTTATCAATTATAATTAATGACTCATAAAGTTTGATATGTGAATTTATAAAACTTACTATAAACAATCCATTATTTATATATATATAAATTGCACATATGGAGATATAACTGATTAGATTAACACAATACGACAATACAATATGAACACGCACAATAAATTGTATATCGCGTTCGTGTTGAGAAACACGACATAGTAAATTTATTGTATGTGTTTGTGTTTAATAAATATAACACGATAAACATATTGATATACATAATAATACACATGTACACATAATTTTCCACCCATAAAAAAATTATAATGTAAAATCATGAGTTTTCCCTATAATTGGATTTGGTATAAATAAATTTATGAGAATTTAGCATTAATTTTTCAGAGGACTATTCTTAAAAATATGGTTCTTGTGAATAAAGTTATCGTCACGGAGCACTAATTTTGGAAAAATTATAAGTTCAAGGGTAAAAATATGATTAAAATTAAGATGGATGGAAGGTTCTAGTGTTCCATCTCCATGACCGTGATCCTTTACCACATCTTTTCATCACGAACCACGAGATATCAAATGACAAATAATACCAACTACCCACGCGCTGCGTGACATTCTCACTCAACGAATCAACGGCGTTACCGGCACCATCAACATGACGGCATAGCACGTGAGTTCCACCTTCCATTTCGCGCGGCAGAAAAATCCTGTCAACCAACTTGTCTGGCTTGCTTTCCAATCCATCCACTTGCCCTTCTCCTCCTCCATATATTATCCCCTTGATAAACCCTACCCATTGCACTCCACTCTTATCGTTCTCTATCACTACTCTCTTCCCGACTCTCCTCATTGCTGCTGAAATTCAGATCTAGCTTCAATCTACTGCCATGGGGAAGATCAAGATCGGCATTAACGGTGTGTTGGGTGGATTATTTTGGTTAATTCCTTCTGGATAGTGTTGGTGCTCACTCTTTCTTGCTGCAGGATTTGGAAGAATCGGCCGTCTTGTGGCCAGAGTCGCTCTTCAGAGCCCCGATGTTGAACTCGTCGCAGTTAATGACCCTTTCATCACCACCGAGTACATGGTACGTTCAATTTTGGTCCATATTCTGATGTCTTGAGTTGCTGATGACATTTCTATTGAGTTTCGGAATGATCTAGGCTGCGTTATGTTTCGATCTTCCATTTCTATGAAGTTTTTAATCGTTGATGATTAGATTACTGATATTCTTGATCGTGGAGCTATTTTTGAGCTTGCTAGACGTAGTTTGATGGTGTATCACGAATTAGAATTCGACCTGAGTTTTGCTATAGGATACCTTGGTACGTTTGATTCGTCGATCAGAAAAGTGCTGATCAGTGTCCATGTTATCTATATTCGTTGTGCAGACCTATATGTTCAAGTACGACAGTGTTCATGGTTCATGGAAGCACCATGAGCTAAAGGTCAAGGACTCGAAGACACTGCTTTTTGGAGAGAGGCCTGTCACTGTTTTTGGCATCAGGTAATTGTTTGAACTTGGCTCTTTTGGCTATTATCAACATCAACGTTTGTTGGAGTTTTGTTGAACTCACACGATTGCTCTTAGGAACCCTGAGGAGATCCCATGGGGTGAGGCCGGAGCTGACTATGTCGTTGAGTCCACTGGAGTTTTCACCGATAAGGACAAAGCTGCTGCTCACTTGAAGGTATAAACATTCCTCTGTATTATCTTCTCTGTGGTTGATTCATATCCTATGTCATAAATGATAATATGAGCACTGTTATTTGTATCATGAGGTATTCGTGCTCCGTGCTTATCATAAACTAACTAGCGTATACTTGTTTGACACAATGAGGCTTTATAAGCTATTTCCCCTACCTAAAGCCTCTGCTAGTATTAGTAAGTTAATGCATATTTTTCCAACAAATGTAAATTAATAAACAATGCAGAAAAACACTATTTTCATGATCCGTGTCTCTGAATTTCGAACTGTACGAGTTTATTGCTGAAGATTTATGGAAGTGGGTTATTGCCTTTACTAAATAAGTTACTTATTGTATTGAAATTGAGCTGCAGGGCGGTGCAAAGAAGGTCATCATTTCTGCCCCCAGCAAAGATGCCCCCATGTTTGTGGTGGGTGTCAATGAGAACGAATACAAGCCTGATCTTGACATTGTGTCTAACGCAAGTTGCACAACAAACTGCTTGGCTCCATTGGCCAAGGTATGGTTACATGATTGATGATTCATGTTTTAAACATGTATAACATATTCAGTCCCAACCAGTGTTTTAATCTGTGTGCTTTATCTCTGTCAAATGTGTTAATCACAGGTCATTAACGACAGGTTTGGTATCATTGAGGGTCTGATGACTACTGTGCACTCAATGACAGGTAAATTAACAGATAAAAATTTCCAAGTTTAGAATAGATTACTTGTTGAGTTTTGAAGACCGTCTGACTTTGTGTAAACATTTGAATGTGCAGCCACACAAAAAACTGTTGATGGACCATCAATGAAGGATTGGAGAGGTGGAAGAGCTGCTTCCTTCAACATTATTCCTAGCAGCACTGGAGCTGCAAAGGTATTTTTGCACATTATTTTTGCATTTATTAAATGAGCAGATGATTTTGGCCTTTTGGGTGAATGAACAGTAGTTTAATAATAATAGTCTTAATGATAATGCGGCAAAACTTACAGGCTGTTGGAAAGGTTTTGCCTGCACTGAATGGAAAGCTGACTGGAATGGCTTTCCGTGTCCCAACTGTTGATGTGTCAGTGGTGGATCTCACCGTCAGGCTCGAGAAGGAGGCCACTTATGACGAAATAAAGGCAGCCATCAAGTAGGATTCTCTTTTTTTAAAAGCTCCAAATTACATTTTAAACTGGGAAAATTGCTCAAAATAATCATTCATCACGGCTTTAAACAGGGAAGAATCTGAGGGCAAGCTGAAGGGCATCCTCGGTTTCACCGAGGATGAAGTCGTATCAACCGATTTCGTAGGTGACAGCAGGTAATGAATCATCATCTTATAACAACATATAATGTGATTGTAAGCTTTATACGCCCCACAGAATCGTATTCTAATGGAATGAGATGATTGCAGGTCGAGCATATTCGATGCCAAGGCTGGAATTGGTCTGACCAAGAACTTCTACAAGCTCGTGGCTTGGTATGACAACGAATGGGGTTACAGCAACCGTGTCGTTGACTTGATCCGCCACATTGCATCGGTTTCTCACTAATTGGTAAGTAGAGAAGAAGAGTAGTAGTAATTAAGTAAGGTTCAATGTGAAATAATTGAAGAGTGCTGCTGCTGATAACTGCTGCCTGCTTCTTTGTAATGTTGTTATTATTGTTAGTACAACGATGATGATCTGGGTTTGTGTTTTTCGTTGGTTGTCTGTGAAGTTGGTTTTGTTTTGAGGACATCAACATCGTACTTGTTAGTGTCAATAAAATTCATTCCCCTCACCTTTTTTAAGGGGAGGGGACCTTCTGGATTATTCTACTTTCTTCTACATTGCTTTTGCGTTTAACTTAAATTTGGAAGGTAAAAGTGAATGAGGATGGTGGTAGAAAAACGCCACAAACCATTGCGTTTTAGCGCCATTTTCACTCTTTTGAACTACCGATAGTTATAAAGGTATCATCCACGTCCATGACGATACTTCTTGACCAACTGGAAATTTAAGTAATTTTTAAATAAATAAAAAATCGAGCCCAGCCCAGCGGACTGTATAGTGCTTGTCGCAAACTTTAATTTAATATATGATAATAAACTCAAGTAAAAAATAGTTTTTTTTTTGTCACAAATAGGAATGGGCTAGTAATGGTATATAACCTTATGTCCATATCGCTACATCATGTCCGGATTTTTCGGTTCATTTGCGCACAAGTTATGTGCATGATGCATCTGAACAACCATCGCACGTACTAGTCAGCAATCTAGTATAGTTGAGAGGCTGACCCGTTAGACCCAAGTTAAATCATTTCACCAAGAACACTCGAGGGATTCAAACTAGTTATCCCGAAATCAAACCACATGGAAGTTAGTGTTCTCTCGATCACTAGACTAAAACTGTATGTGGTGAGTAAAAAATAGTTCAGATATATCGATTTCATAAATTTAAATCCGTAGTATATTTTCTATTTCTAGACAAGAAATTATCTATAATTAATGACACATTGCCACCGATATAATGGAGGGCGGGAAGTTTTAAAAGTTCGTTTTCAAACACCAAAAGGGTCCCACCATATACCGACCAAATTGCAAAAAGAACAGACACAAGCGTCCTCCAACATCATTGCCGTTAGTGTCGGCGCCAGAGATTGCAGGCCCAAACTCTTCTTCTGAATCTCAGGCCGGCCATGAATGAACCAACTTGCATGATGAAGCCCATCACCTACACTCCCATTTGCTATTTTGCTCCTCCCGTGAACCGACCATGGTAGTACACACTACATTCGATCAACGTGTTTTACTGGGGGTTCTAATTTTAGTTCGATTTTGCAGGAAAATCCGGTCCAAGCGCTTTCACATTCGGTCTCGTTCGGAGGTTCATGTCGGAATCCCTAGCGTGGGAGAGATGGTCGATGACTCGATGTTTTCTTCCAAACGGTACGTGGAAGAGGCCGAGAGATTCTCGCAGCCTGGATCTGTTGCTGAAAAGAAGGCCTTCTTCGAAGCTCATTACCAGAGAATGGATGGAAAGAAGCACAAGGCGGATTTGATTAACCAACTCAATGTTGTCGATGAGAATCCCGAAAATCCCGACAGCAAAGACAAGGAGACAGTACCAAACAAGAACAATGAGTCAAAATCGAATGCTTCGATGGAGACAAAGAAGATGGAATGCGTGGGAGAATCCTGTGCGCTTGATTTGACAAAGATTGGATCCAAAGAGGAGAAGAAGCATGGAAAAATGAAGTCGGCGCCTTATTCAGGGGTAAAGTTTTGGTTTTCGGCTTTCTTGTTCATAGAAACTTGGAATGCAAGAAAAGGTGGATTTTTTTTCTTGTTCCGACTCAATGTTAACAAAAAAACGCTTTCTTAGAAAACCCAGATACTGATTTTCTTTGTTCTTCAATTCTTGGAGAAAATTTTTAGCATTCTTTGATCATAGAAACTTGAAACACAAGAAAAGTTTTTTTTTTTTTCTTTGTGTTGGATTGGAGTTCTAATGAACGGTTCTTCATAAAACTGCCTTTTGAGCATTGCTTGATCATAGAAACTTGAACTAAAAGGCAAAAAAGGTGTAAACTTTTGTGTTTCATGGCGATTGGTTCTTCATTCTTTGGAGAAGATTGTGGGCAAATGACATTTTTTTCAGCAGGGTTCGGGGTCGAGTCAAGAAGCCTTGATAGCCAATATAAAGGCGGAGAGTTCTGAAAATGAGAATCTTCCTCAAAGGCGAAAAACAACCATCACATGGCTCATGCCGTTGTGTATATCTCCCGCAGCTGTATCATCGAAATACCGGAACTCAAATGCTAAATCCGATAAAAAGTATGAACCTACGATTTCTTTAGTCTAAAATTCCTTCTTTTCTAGCCTTCGATTCACCATTATTGATCGATACCTTCAAATGTTGTTGCTAGAACTCCAAAGAGTCCTATTGCTGCTGTTGCTGAAACCAAAAGCAACCCGAAAAGGTTCTTCTTAGCTGCACAGTAAGAACTTAACTTCCCATAAATCATGAAATCGTCGTGTTATCTCATGAGAAGAAACAAGAACCAAACTTTGATCCTTCTTTTTTCTTTGCAGATTCTCTAATTTATGGAGCAAATGTAGAAATAAGTTGCTTTGCTCTATTCCATGCAAAAAGAAGGCAAGACAGCTCTTTTACCTTTTGATGTTCTTATCTCCATTCCATGTTCTTAGTTTAAAAACTAAGCCAAAGTTTTGATTTTTAATTTTCTTAGTGGTTCTTCTTCACTTTCCTTTCCTTTTTTTTCTTCTAATTGCAGTGTTTTCTTTGTGATTGTATATGCAGGAGAAGGTAGAGAAGAAACCAAGGAAATGGTACCAATGCCTTGGCTTCAATTGCGGTTCATCTTCAATGAATCCCAAGGAGAAAGCCCTATCTGAAGATCGAAAGCAAAGGGTTTGTTGTTTTTAACTCGGAAATGTCTCGAACAATTTCAAAATAGCTGAAATTTGCAAACTTGTTTGCTTGTGTTACTAATGATAGATGGCGATCACCTGCCCGAAGCTATGCATCAAGAGGTGAGGGATAAAGTCATCATTTTGCCTCCAAATCTGAGCACTACAATCAAGAACTGATGAATCCAACTTAAAATGGGACAATGTTATCGGACTGAGACGATAATTGCTTTAAGATTAAGGGATGAGGGACATCGATATGAGTTAGGGGTAAGTAAGAAGAACAAAGCTCATCTGTCATGAATTTTGCAGCTTTGTTGTGCTCCTACTGTTATAAATTCGGTCTATTGTACAATTCATGATCGAATCGAAGCTCAATTGATCAAACATTGTGGTTGCTCCAAGTCAGAGCAAGAACCGTATTGAGAATCTTGCAGTACAAACAATTTGTTGAAGCAATTGTGGTTGCTCCAAGTCCACTGTGAATAAAATACCACACCGGTTGATATACACAAAATAGACATCATATATACAACAAGGTTACCTTCTCATATCACCATTTTGTTTTAGGATTGAACCAGAGTTGTATAATGTGATTGTTATTTGAGTGTGACTCGACCCTGATAATAAAATTTAACATTGTATCAAAGTCCGGTTCTGTTTGACGGTGTTGGGTTGTTTCCCGTTGTGGGTGCCCAATGTGGGTTTGTTGTATCCCGTTTACTTCACGTACTAGAGTCCGAGTTCGGGTCGGTCCTGGACGTGAGAGGGAATTTGTTGTGTCCCAACCTGTCTGGATTAAATGTGTCGGTGTCGTGTCTTTAAAAATACGAGTCGTCACAGTCAGGGACGAAGTCAGAAATTTAAGTCAGTGGGGGCAATAATTAGTGTAAGGGTAAATAGTTAAAGTATTTTTTTCCAGAGAGGGTAAATGTTAGAATGTAAAGGACTAAATTGAAAATATATATATTTTTTTTGGGTTAAATTGACACAAATCCAAAAGTTGAGGGGGCAATGTGACTACAGTGCGGGAGAGTGTTGAAGTCCGAAGTCCATTGTGACTACCACACTGGTTAATATACACAAAATAGACACCACATATACACTGGGTGTGGCTCAACGCCGGTAATTAAATTTAACACAAGTATGCTATCCTTTTTCATCTTGCTCCTTGTGGTTAATCAAGAAATCCTCAATATTCAAAACAGAACAACACAAGTAGAAATCCCGAAAAATGTGTTTTTTTTTTTTCTTTCCAAGAAGCAAACTCATCGCCATTCTTTGCAGCATAGAATGCATAATGGAGGCTGCCTTCGGCTATCGCAGTTGCAGCAAGCAGTGTCACAGCTGTTATTGCATCCTGCAGAAGAAGAACAACCTTAAAAAATTGATTTTTTTCTTTCTTCCCAACATGTCCAAGATTGTTCAACGTTGTCACCTGTTACAGTAACGTAATCCCTTTGTTGGTAGTTAAGGAAGCGAGGAAGACGAGTGGCTGCTTGAATGGAACCCATAAACCCGATCTGGGCAGAGAACAGAAGAGCTAGAAGACATACTACTACTGTTGCCTTCATTGTTGGTGCTTAGTTAGCTGTTTAGTAGGTGTTATATACGAAGCTCAAGAACATAATAATCGAATGAATTCGACATGATTTCCTTTGTTTAAATGTTTGGAGACAATATTCATACAATTCATCGTATCGGTGTGTCGTGTCTCAGTTAGATTCTTAGTTCTCCATAATTATGGAACAGAATAAGAACACACCAATGAAATGAATCAAACAAAAATGACATCTTTATTGATGATGATTAGAGCAACGACACATGGCTGAACAAGAAGAATCATATCATATATATATTTTTTAAATTAAATATTGAGTTAAATACTAAATAGCTACCTGAGTTTTGCACGTTTTGCAACGAGCTACCCGAACTTTGAAAATTCAAAACGGGCTACCTCAACTTTGAAGAAGGTGCAAATAGCTACCTCCATCCAATTTTCCGTCAACTGTCGTAGGAAAATCGTCAGAAATTGGACAGAGGTAGCTATTTGCACATTCTTCAAAGTTGAGGTAGCCCGTTTTGAATTTTCAAAGTTCGGGTAGCTCGTTGCAAAACGTTCAAAGTTCAGGTAGCTACTTGGTATTTAAGCCTTAAATATTTGTTGAAATATGTATATTTTATAAACTAATAAGTTTTTCATTTAATTAGTTTCGGACCAACCAATCGACAACATAAATAGTAACATAACGTGTCACAGTTCTCCGTACAAATGCATGCACAATACTCATCTAGAAGAAGAATCCGGCGAGAGCAGCTGCACCGGCAGCCGCAGAGATCTGTAACGAGCAAGCACCGCTGGACGGAGCCTTGGCGGCAGGGATGGGAGCATCGGTCAAAACAGCAACAGGACCGTCAGCAGCGACAGAGCCAGTGGCTGGTCCCTCCGTGGCGGGGGCTGGTGGGGAGGACAGGTCACCGCCTCCAACGGGAGATCCAGCGGGTGCCAAGGATGGGGCATCGGAGATAGCGGAGGGTCCAAGGGATGAAACCGGAGCACCGCCAGAGGCAGCAGCGATAGGGGCGGCAGCTGAGGTAGGGCTCTCTGCTGATGGAGCGCCGGCGGGACTCGATGCAGATGGTGCGGTGGCTGGAGCAGGAGCTGTGGCAGGAGCGCGGCCTGCTGCAGAGGCAATACCGGTGACTGCCAAGACGAAGATCAGTACCCCAGCAAGGCGAGCCATTTGGTTATTATTGTCGTCGGCGAAGAATGAGTTATTTATATATTATTGTTGTCGATTTGATGTGGAAGAGTGCAGTATTTCTCTAAGAATAGTTAGAGAAAGACTGCAGAGCTTGAGGATGAAGATGACCTTAGAACACCATTTATAGGCGTGATGGTGCGATCAATTGGAAAAATGTAAGGAGGAGAGGATTTTACGTGATGATGATTGACCGATTTTTTCTCAACAGTTTATTCATTTTTAGGTAACAAATTTTAATAATATTATATTCATTTTAAATTTTAATATATATATATATATAAATTTAAGTTTGATAATTTTGTAATAATACAATACGATTACGTATGAAACACATGTTCGTGAAAGTAAATACATAACGATAACACGAAGTAGTTTTCATGTTATGTTTGTATTTAAATATCACAACATACACACACAATAGAGTAATTATACTAATTTTATATTTTTGGGGTACGACTTTTTTGAATATGTTTTGTTTAATATTATTAAAATTGTTAATTTTATATCAATTATTTTTAAAATATGATGTCTAAATTTATGACTAAATTCATAGTTTTTGAATATGCACATATGGTTGTGACCACGACATAGTAAACATATCATGCATAATTAGTAAGTCCAACACAATAACTTATTGATACGCATAATAAGATACACGTAAATAACAGTCCATTACTTTTTTTCTTTAGATTTAAATTAAAAATTTTATTTGCTCTATTTTTTTTAAAATTTTAAACATCTTAATAAAAACATCATAACTTTTATGTAGAGTGATCTGGTTTACAAACTATTTGTTAAATGTTAAAATATATATGAAATTAAAATCTATATTGATAATTCAAAATCATATTACCGCACAAAATGAAGGTTAATAACTTGACTTAATTATTATTCAAATACTATTTGTGGATAATTCTTATTCAAGCCTTAATCCTCATTGATAGAGGCTTGGGACGTGGCTGCTATCGTCATGGCAGCAGTTGAAGGTTAAGAGCTTATCCATACTCCGCTCGCACTCAGGGCACTTAAGTCGGTCCGGGATCCGGCTAGCCTCGGTTGGGAACTCGAACCGGCAGCATGGCCGGGTTAAGTCATGGAGTCTATCATGGTGGTCCTTAAACGCAAGGTCATAGCCCTTGGATGGGACATGGTCCTTCCAGATATCGTACTCCATTAGGGTTGGAAGGATAGTGTTTTTATGGCCATGAACCACAAGGTCTGAGCCATGGGCCAGGATGGCGCACCCGTCGGCCGACTTATCGTAGCTAAGGACCTTCTTGATGCCCTGCATGGCGAGGTCGTGGTCGTCGACTTTCCCGAGCTGGATCTTTGAGAAAAACATGCTCTCGATCCGGGTCCAGAAGAACCAGACCATGGCTAGGTCGTCCCAGCAGTGGCTAAGGTTCTCCTCCTTGATAGTTGTCATGGTCTGCCTCACTAGGTCCTTCTTGCCGCTCTTGCCTACGTAGACCATCTCGAGGGGGATTCGGGCCGCTGCCGCCACCTGACGAGCCGACGTGGTGAACTTCCTGATCCAGTCGATGTCCGCGCCACCGTACACGAAGATATACTTCCCCTCCCGAATCTAACAAAAATAGGATTCCACGTAGTAAGTTTTTGATATTTGGAAACTGTTATTAGAAAGTTATGATAGTAATTGATCTCACTATTTTCACTAGCTCAACTCAGTCTGACTGAGCCCGTTGTCCCCACTTAAGTCTAGAAAAGTAATAATTCGTAGTAGTACATCTATGTTTATATGAGATTCAAAATCTATTCTTTCTAGGTGTGATAAAAAAAGACTGAATGAACTGAATTCTCAACAAGACTTGCCCGATACCGGCCCAACTAGGATCAAGACTGAGCGGATGTTTTTTTCATTCAAGGTCGGTTTCGGTCTTTTTTTCTTCTCCAAAAGCCCGACTAGGACCGGATCAGCCCGACCTTGAAGAAAACCCTAGAAATTCATGGTGCATCCCTTGAAACATTAGTAATTCATGACCTTGAAGTATTCAACAACCCTTGGATCGGTTCCATAAGGGAAGTGCGACGGAAGACGAGAAACGAGCGGGTTCAAGACCAAAACTTCGATGTTTTTTTTTTACCAAAAATTCTGGTCCAAGGCCGAGACCGACCCAAATCAAGCAAGACCGACTCGATTGTTTTTTTGCCAAAGTCGGTCTTAGTCCTCCAGCTGTCAAGACCGAAATTTCGGTCTCAGTACTGCCTCCAAGACCGACCCCGCCTGCCCATGATCAACCCTACTTCTTTCTATCTGATGTATGACAGAGTATCAGAGTATCCGTGATGTAAAATGAGATCAAGGTGCGATTTTTATGATCTTGAAATTTTCAAATGAGACGATGAAGGTTTGATTCGATACCCAATCGAGAATAACCGGATCGATGCCATCGATGAGAAGTTCGAGCCGCCAAGTCTCATCCCGCCAAAGCATCTCCTCCCTAGTGGTTGTGAAAGGGTAGGCATTGCTACGCCAAATCCACATCATATGGATGGCATTAGGGGACACAACCTTGCCTTGTGGGTCAAGCACCACAAGGATTGGCTTGTTCTTGAAGTGCCACTCCTCCTTAATGAATTGAATCACGGCCTCCTCGACTAGGTTCGGGTGGAACACCGAATACCATGGCATCGTTGCTTGTAAGCTCTCAAATCGCGTCTGTAATGCATCGACCCATTGTACGTTCTTGTCCACGACCGGGACCCAAACAACCTCGTACGGGTTCTCGTGCTTCGTCGCATGGAGCTTCGCCTCTTTGTGGATTTGCTTGAGCATCGAGAGTTCATCGGTTGAGATATCGAGCCCCGAGATTAAGAGCAACATGGTCTTCCTCCTCAGCACCTCGATGTTAACCTATTTCGGACATAAATCAGATATAGGAGCAAACTTAAACCAAATATGTCAATACTGAAATTCGGTCTTTACCGACGAAATAAAAAAATCATCAATTTGGGTCAACAAAATTCATGAATTTACCGACGAAATTTTCGTCGGGAAACATACTACTTTTGGCAACCATATAAATGATATTATTTCCGTTGGTAAAATGTTTACCGACGGATCTTCATCGACGATACCTTTACCGACGGAATTTATTTTTAGCGACGTAATTTACATATTTTACCGAGGATAGAGTTTCGTGGGTAAATACCTGATTTTAAGTAGTGATGTAGCTTAAAAGGACCGATTTGGAGATAATTGTATCAATTAGGCCTGAAGTAGTGTGTTTTAAAAGTTTAGGGTCCTCGATGTACTTCATTTCAAAATCTACTGCACGTACCCTTGTTTTCGTAGATCCATCTACCAACGGTTGGATGTCGGCCTTGCGGTAAATCAGAGCCTTTAAAACCTTCATATTGTCGATGTGAGTAGCCTCGAATATAGTCCGGAGATGATCAAAATACTCATGGTGCTTCTTTTCCTCTTACAAGGTAAAAATATGGGTTAACTCATTTGAAAATACAATTTTACCCCTATATCTAGGAGAGAAAATTGATAGTATCATCATTTTTTAAATATTATTTTAATTTATCTCTATAAATTAAATTTCTGACTTCGTCACTTACTACGTGCGTACCGATATGTTGGTAACACAGATAAATTTGCGTCTTCAAATGTTCGGTGATATTGATTAACTTGTGTTCCAATGTCGATAGCTCCCACGCCTCAGCAGTCGAAGATACGTATCTGAAACCCAATAAATGTCGTAAATCGATACGAAATCTAAATTTTTATACATGAATATTTAAGGTACATACTCGCGGTCCATGTAGGTTAGGCTCGTGATCTGTGACGTGCAGGCTATGGCGCTCCTGATGGTCCAGTAGACCACGGTTGGCACATGAGCCACGGCTGCAACTAGGGGTGGGAAGTCGGTGGTAATGTAGACCGATGGGAGGTCTCTCAGCTCTATCACTCGTCGAGTTGCCTCAAGCATTGCTTGTATGAGTTTATTCAAGGTGTCGAATCGGTGCTGGAGTAGGCCGGGGTGCTCAATGACGGCCGGTAGTTGTTTCAGAATGGCCATCGACTTAGCCAAGCGGTTCGATGAGTAGGTCTGTATGAGCAGCCAGAACTCACCGTAGTTGAAGGCAAAGGCAGCTAGGGTTAGGACTAGCTTAGCGTCCCAAGCGAAGTTCGTAAGCATCTTGAATATGAAGAGGGTGGTTGCGTGAGCATAGCCGCCGCCTAAAGCCTTGCATTCTAGCTGAATAATAATTGTAGTAATATAGTTTACTTAGGATGCAAGTAATGCATGGTACTATAGGATATATACACCACTGTCATTAAATATGAATTATTATTATTATTATTATGTACTTAAATATGTTAAAACATATTTGTATGATTGATATCATGATAATATTTAAATAATTCCAAGTTTATATTTTACATCTTAAAAAAAAGTATTTTATTTATGTCCTTTAAATTTAGGGTGAATAACCTCATTGAAAGTGATGTTCTGTGCACCCTTAAGTTATAAAAAATTATTAAATGCACCAACCGTTAACTATTCGTCCACTTTTGCCGTTAAATATGTCAAAATGATAATTTTACCCTTTTGTTCTCCATCATATTATCTTCATCAATACTAAATTCAACTCCAAAATGCATATTTAAGTTTCAATTCTACACAAAACTACATTTTGGGATTGAATTCAAACTCAAACTTTCATATTTAGAGTTCAAATCCAACCCCCAAAATGTAAATTTTGTTGAATTTGAACCCCAAAATGCAGATGTTAGTTCAAATTCAACCCAAATCTGTATTATCGGGCTGAATTCAAACCCAAAATCGCATTTTTGAGTTGAATTTTAATCCAATTATGTATTTCGGAGGTGAATTAAGTGTTGAAGATGATATGAAGATGAACATGAGGGTAAAATTGTCATTTTGAAATATTTAACGACAAAAATGGATGGATATTTAACTGTTGATGCATTTAACAACACATTCAAACATATATGTGCAAAAAACTATATAGGTAGTGTAAATAACAATATGAGTAAACATATGGGTGCATTGATTCTATTTAACCTTATATTTATGAAGCAAAATACATGTGTTCCATAGGAATCAAGCTTCTCTTTTTCTTTTTCTTTTTGGTCAAGAAGGTTCTCTTTTTCAATATGGTAAATACTTAAGACATGGAATACGTACCTCACGTGATATACGCTCGATCGTGAAGGACATGGCATCGAGAATGTTCCCTAAGCCGAAGGGGTGTGCCTTTTCATCTACGTTGTCTGAAGGTATCACCTAAATATAACGAAATATACATTAGGGTTGACAATCGTCTTATGTCTAACAATGTCTCTTGTCTAAACGGATAAGTCTTAAACGTGTCTCAAAACTTCAAACACAAACACGACACGATTATTAATCGTGTCTAAACGTATAAGAGTTGTTTAGACGCATAATCTATTAAGGTCAAACTCATATACACTTTAAAATAGATATATACACAAATCCATATATACAAAATAATGTCTTCATAGTTCAATATTAAACCGTAAGTGAGTATTTTAATATTTTATTATTATTATTATTATACTTAAATGTGTTTTAATGTGTCACATGTATACACGACACGATTAATCGTGTTTATACAGATATATGCAGATTTGAGGCGTTTAGACACGAGATCCGTTAATGTCAAACTCATATAGACTTTAAAATAAATCGTGTAGTGTTGTTTAATCACGTTTTGTCATAAATTATCAACCCTATTGTGCAAACATATAGTACAGTACACTATAGCATAAATCAGTGTACAACGAAACAAGCAACTAACTTACCGGACTGACAGTTTCGACAGTTAAGGTTGCTCGGTTGAGGATGTCGTCAACAAGTAAGAAGAGGGGGTTGACGTCAACCTCAAGACCATCTGGAGCATGAGTGTCGACTATTTGCTTAATCATCATGGAGTCATCGGACATTGATATCATGTTCCGGTTGGCGCCGACACTTGCTTTCATGAGGTTTTGATGGGCAGTGGCGGTGGGTCCAGACGATCCTTTGCCGCCGGTCAAATCCATGTCGGTTGATGACGTCGGAACGGGGACACAGCTGGACACTGAACTACAGAGATGAAAGGATGATGATGGATATGTGTTTTTTAAGTAGTGCACTGATTGGGTGATTTATAGGAGAGAGAGAGAGAGAGAGAGAGAGAGAGAGAGAGAGAGAGAGAGAGAGAGAGAGAGAGAGAGAGAGAGAGAGAGATTCTTTGCTTGGAGAGTGAAGTGATTGTGATACAAAGGTTTATATGTTTGTCTTGTGCATGTTTTTTCTTTTGTCTTTGTTACTACTAACATTTATTCCTTTTGTTTTTGTTACTCTTAGAATAATAGCTAGGAAAAATATGTTAATGAAACGTTGCTACGAATTACTATCATTATTTGATAATGTTAAATTTTATTATCGGGCCCAAACCAGACCCAAATAACAACCACAATATACAATTTGGTTTCCATCCTAAAACAAATTGCTAAAAAGATGAGTTAGCTTTATTGTATATATATTGCCTAATTGTTTGGAAACCCACTAATGTGAGACTTATACTTCAACATTCTCCTGCCACTGAAAGCTCTAAGGCACGACATCGACACTTTTAATCCAGACGAGTTGTGATTCAATAAATCATCTCTCACATCTAAATCTGACCCGAACTCTGTTACACGGAGCAAACGGGACACAACAAATCCACCTCGAATACCCATAACGGGAACTAACCTAACATCGTCAAACGGAACCGAACTCTGATACCATGATAAATTTTATCATCGGGACCGAGTCACACCTAAATAGAAACCACAATATACAATTTGAGGTGAAATGATGATGTAGCATTGTTGTATATATAATTGTTGTATATATAATGACTAATTGTTTGGAAAGCCAATTCACGTGGGACTTATACTTCAATATATAAAATAAAGATTATGACTTTTTTATTACGATTCTTTAATATAAAAAAACTATAGTAAATAAAATAAAATAAAATATACATTACGAGATGAGAGACAATCCTGCGCTATGCTTAATGAATACATAATGAGGTGCATTTAATCGTCATGGAATTTAAGTGTAGGAATGATCCAAATCGGAGGTGGCTCCTTGGCCCTGGACTGGTCTAGCATGTATCGCGGGTTCGACTCGTCTTCCCCAACCCTAAAGAACCCGATATCGATCGGTCCGTAGGGTTGATAATACTCCTCCGGCTCATCATCACTGCCCTCATCATAGTTATTACCCCACCAGAAATCATCTGCATAGTAGATACAGTTCGCCTGACATCCCGAAAAACTCGAAGCAACCACCGAAACCGAGTCGTTAAACCCGCCGATAAATATCGCCTCGTCCCCAATACTATTCATTAATCTCAAACACTTTTCCTCCTTCGTAGTATCAAATTCGTAGACTTGAAACGACTTAGTAATCCTATGATTGTCGGGATCGTACAAGTAGTGTTGTTCATTGATCTCAAAGTATCCTTCGGGTGTATCGGGAATGTGGAACCTCACGATATAGAATAAACACCCGTTCAATGATTCGACAAGGTAGATCTTAATGTTTCTAGGTGCTATTTGTCGCATGACTTCCACCAACGTGGCATGACCATTATCCTCGACTTTTACCGACGCTACGCAATGATCACCCACCACGTAAAATTTCCCGCGATGATGAATTGCGTCGTAAAAAGATTGATATTATTTTGATAACACTGATATAGACTCGAAGTTTTGAAAAAAAATTGTTTTATTAATTCAATTTTTATTATTTTGATTACAAAATAGATAAAGTAATTCAAACCGTTTTTTAATAATAGTTGAGAAAAATGTAAAGCGGTTTTGTGCCTTTATACATTTTTAATTTAACTACAATTCTAAATCAATTTTGCCCCACTATGTTTACCCAAGCTAGGCTTCTTAAATTTGCAGTATTGTATGCGAAACAGAAAATAAGTCACACATATATTGTAACTATAATCATGCAATTTCAGTGAAGAGGAAGTTAAGAACAAAAAAAAAAATGATGCAATCAATTAGGAATGCTTTCTGCACCAGTTACCAAACTGTTTGAACTTTGAATATAATTTGAAGAAGAAAAATGGAAAAAGTGTTGGATTTTTAAGTTGTATTTGCAGTATATTAAACTTATTATAATTATGTTTTATTTTAATATTTCAAAAAATGTAATTATTACTCATTTTCTATTAAAAATAGGCATTGACCAAAAATATATATTAAATAGGACCGGATCAAATAGGACCGGATTTGGAACCCGCACAGTGCTCCACTATGTGGATCAATTTTTTTTATTTTTTATTTTTAATTAAAATAAAGTTTGAGGATCGCATCAAATATCTTGTAGAAATTTGAGATTGAATTTCAAACTGATTCTACATTTTAAAAATGGCATATTTTTATTATTTTAAAATATTTAACATTTTTCTTTCAAATTAAATTAACAGAAGTCACAAATATTTTTTTTTCTTCAAATGGTCATCTTAATTTTAATTGAATATATATAAGGGGGAAATCCAACATTTTTCGCTTAAAAATAATTAGTCGACCTTTCAATTAATCATTTTGTTATCATGTTAGGTGCATCGGGCTTAGTGATGTTAACTTGTTTTTATTTTTGAGCATCTGATGTTAACTTGTTGGATATCCGTTTTCATTCATATACAATATACATATATATTGATTCTGGGCATTAGTGTGATTTCTTATTTTAACCAAGTTAATCACATTAATGATAAAAGTAAAAATGCAATAGATAGTCACCATAAACAAGTGGAAACCTCTTTATTGTAGACATAGCACGTACAACTTAATATTGTAGACATGGACTATTAATAAGTGGACCAATTCGAGTCACTAAACTTTGGTTTTTAACTATTATAACTATTATGCTCACTGTCCAGCTTGGTGGGTAAACACACATAAATTGGACAAATTTTTTATTGACTTACATAAACCCTAAACGTGAACACAAACTAGTTAATTAGTTAGCACAAATCACTATTAAGTGCCTAATAGGAACCTTAATTTTAATTATTATGTTGAGTATCCTTATGATCACGCAATTCGGCTTTGTTGAAGAATTTCCTTTCACAATTGGGAAAATTGCACTTTACTTTTGCTTCGTGGTGTTTCTTCATATGATTCTTCGCTGCTCCTTGGCTTTTAAGGTTGCCACCACATATGTTGCAAAAGCCATTGTAATCCTTGCGTCCTTGATTACCAGACTCCATTAGAAGGAATTGGGTTGGGAAAAGTCGCAGTCTTGCAGATAAGAGTGCTATAGAGAGTGCAAGTATTTGAAAGTTGGTGGAAAAATGACTGAGAAGTGTAACTATATAGAGACTGGTAACATATAACTGTAGCTTCTTCATCCATAACTTTTAATAGGTGAACTTTTCATCCCCTAACTTTTAAGGTGATCCTTCTTCGAGTTTTGTTGTGTGTAGCATAGTATTTCTAAATATTCCTTTATAAACGACGTAATAAAACATTAAAAAATTATACTAAGGAGTAGAATTATTTAAGGCAAGCTAGTCGTACAAAGTTTAATTACAAAATGAAATAAAGAATAATTATAAAAGTTAATATGCATTAAAAAGGTTAATTTAACATCTAATTATATGAAGTTTGACATAAAATTCATTTAATTTTACAATTCAAATTGTGATTGTTAATCAATATTACAAAAAAAAAAAGTTTAACTAAGAGCAGAAATTAAAATGAAAGTAAATATATTACATGCATTAAAAGAAAATGAGAGACAATCCTATGCAATGTTTTAAGTTAATGAATACATAATGAGGTGCATTTAATCTTCATGGAATTTAAGTGTAGGAATGATCCAAATCGGAGGTGGCTCCTTGGCCCTTGACTGGTCTAGCATGTATCGCGGGTTCGACTCGTCTTCCCCAACCCTAAAGAACCCGATATCGATCGGTCCGTAGGGTTGATAATACTCCTCCGGCTCATCATCACTGCCCTCATCATAGTTATTACCCCACCAGAAATCATCCGCATAGTAGATACAGTTCGCCTGACATCCCGAAAAACTCGAAGCAACCACCGAAACCGAGTCGTTAAACCCGCCGATAAATATCGCCTCGTCCCCAATACTATTCACTAATCTCAAACACTTTTCCTCCTTCGTAGTATCAAATTCGTAGACTTGAAACGACTTAGTAATCCTATGATTGTCGGGATCGTACAAGTAGTGTTGTTCATTGATCTCAAAGTATCCTTCGGGTGTATCGGGGATGTGGAACCTCACGATATAGAATAAACACCCGTTCAATGATTCGACAAGGTAGATCTTAATGTTTCTAGGTGCTATTTGTCGCATGACTTCCACCAACGTGGCATGACCATTATCCTCGACTTTTACCGACGCTACGCAATGATCACCCACCACGTAAAATTTCCCGCGATGATGAATTGCGTCGTAAAAAGATTGTGAGGGGATATGTGTCCGATCGAGCAAAATCCAGTTATTGGTTCGGTCCGGGGTGTGTTTATAGTATGAGACGCTGCCGATAAATTCGTGAAGTGCAACCACCTCGAAGCTGTCCGGAGACACGTAAGGATCGGCCGATAAAACGACTTTGAGAATCTCGTACGAGGGATCGCTGTTCTGTTCGTCTTTGATCCTTGGTTTGACGGGAGGGAGAAGGATCGTGGCAGACGTGAAAGGGTTATAGAGTGTTATAGCTAAGCTCTCTTCTGCAAAGATTAACCATCCGTAAGCCGATCCGCAACATCGTTTCTTCATCGGAATATGGAGTTGGGTTTTGAGGGTTTTCCACCCAATTACAGTGTGTAAAGCGCGGTGGCCGGATCGTTCTCGGTGGTCGTCGTCGTTGTCACCTGGGATTAAGAGCAATGGTAGTTGCTTTTTCTGAAGATTTGATCGGAATATTAATGCAGAGTAGTGTGCCCGAGCAATGGAGAACCATGATTTGCACACCAAGGAAAAGCGGGCGTAGTCGTAAATAGACTCGATTTTCTCCAAGATCAAGAAAAGAACACTGTCGTGAACCCAGAAACAGTCGCCGTCCGCCATGGTCGCCAGGTCGGATCTAGGGTTTAGAGTTCAGGTTGGTTTAGGATCGGGTCTAATGTTTATCGTTCAAGACACTACGTACGAAAGCAGTGCTATTCATCACTATGTATATATATACATATGTATAATATGTATCTACAAAAAATATAGTCTACCTATATAATATATATCGATACATAAACTATCTTTAATTTGTATTGTTATACGTAATTATTTAATTTGAATCACTATAGAGTTCGATATAGTTATATATTCTGGTATATTTTGCTGGTTAGGGTATTATTAAAGCATCAAGTAGAGTTTGTATTATAATAAAAAGGGTTAATTACCAAATAGGTACCCCAACTTTACATGGTTTGGCAAGTAGGTACCTAAACTTTTTTTTTTGCCGCAAATAGGTTGCCCAACTTTGTGAAATTAGCAAATAGGTACCCACCGTTAATTTACCGTTAAGAATAAACGGAAAATAACATGAGGAGCAAACAGGTACCTGGACTTGACATGGTTTGACAAAAAAAGTACCTGAACTTACACAAATTAGCAAGTAGATACCTGAATCGGTTCAAAAATCGGTTCGGTCGAACCACTTTATTTTTTTAAAAAATAATTAAAGTTTATATACCAAACAAATGCATGACTCAACTCTAGACGTTCTCGGTGCATTAAGGAAGCATCATGAACCCATCGCTCGGGACCATCACCATCCCAACCCCATCGATCCCTATTATCCTCGACCGGGAAAAGATCGCTCTCAACTTCGTTTACGTGGTTGTCGATGTCGTTCGAGTATTTCCTTAGTTCAGCCCCCATAAATCCTACTTAGATGCACCGAGATCGTCTGGAATCGAGTCATGCATGTGTTTGGTATATAAACCCTACCTTTAAAAAAAAAAACTGATTCGACCGAACCAGATTTTGAACTGGTTCATGTATCTACTTGCTAAACCATGTCAAGTTCATGTACCTATTTGCCAAACCATGTCAAGTTCATGTACCTGTTTGCTCCTCACGTGATATTTTCCGTTTATTATTAACGGTAAATTAAAGGTAGGTACCTATTTGCTAATTTCACAATGTTTGGCAATCTATTTGCTGCAAAAAGAAAGTTTAGGTACCTAGTTGCCAAATCATGTAAAGTTGGGGTACCTATTTGATAATTAACCCTAATAAAAATTTAGTTGGGGACATAAAAATAAATTAGTTTGTGTTGTAATATGAAACTAGTTGAAGGGTATAAAAGTAAATTAATACTAAATATGTTAAACAAATAAACATGTTACAAGTTATATACACATGACTAGATACGATCATGGTCCGATCATACCGGCACAAATGTATCGGATCCCATCAGAACTCCGAAGTTAAGCATGCTTGAGCGAGAGTAATACTAAGATGAGTAACCTACTCGGAAGTATGTTGCACAACTCTTTTGAAAATGACCAATAAAAATATATAGATACGATCGGAAGCACTTAATTAGTTGTATATATATATATATATATTTACGAATCAAAAGTGTTTAAATACACTTATTAATTGTATTTATTAATCGTACGTAAGCGGATAAAATATTATGTAAAAGATGTGATGTGTTTAGATGAAACTTATATAAATCGTTATCAAGCCGTTTAATTGTTACAAATTATTTAACGGTGGATGGTGAAAATTTGGATAGACTGTACTGTAAGTAAAAGTAAACCCAAAATAGCTGCAATGTTATTTGATAACATAAGCAGACTCATACAAATAGAAAATTACAGACACAAACAAACACGACACAACAACTTTTATTGATTTTAAAAAATTTCCAACCAGTCGCAACCGTAGAGACGACATCATCACTGATAGATGCTCGGAACATGGCTGCTATTGTCGTGGCAGCAACGGAAGGTGCCGAGCTTCTCCATGAGCCGTTCGCAATCGGGGCACTTCATTTGCTCCGGTATCCGTCCAGTAGTGGTTGAGAACTCGAATCGGCGACACTGGTGGTCGATACCTTGAAGCTTGTCATGGTGGTCCTTAAACGCAAGGTCGTAGCCCTGGGTCGGAACATGTTCCTTCCAGATCTCGTACTCGTTGAGAGTCGGGAGCATGGTGTTGCTGTAGCCGTTGACCACCAGGGTCGAGCCGCAGGCCAGGACGGCCCAACCACCGGTCTGGTCGTAGCTGATGAGCTTCTTGATGCCATGCATGACTGGATCATGGTCGTCGGCCTTACCGAGCTGAATTTTCGAGAAGAGCATGCTCTCGAGCCGGGTCCAGAAGAACCAGATCATGGTCTGGTCTTCCCAACAGTAGCTAAGGTTCTCTGATTGGATTACTTGGATGGCACGCTTCACCTTCTCTTTCTTGCTGCTTTTTCCAACATACACCATCTCTAGTGGAATTCTAGCTGCGGCAGCCACCTGACGAGCAGCGGTCGTGAACTTCCGGATCCAGTCGATTTCCTCTCCGCCGTACAGGAAAATGTACTTCCCTTCTTGAATCTAAGTTTCAAGATCGAGATCGTATTAGCACTGATTGCATAAGGAAATATCAAATAACGTGGTGATCGAGTAATCATTACCCAGTTCAAAACGGTCGGATCAATGCCATCGATGAGAAGCTCGAGCCGCCAAGATTCGTCACTCCATAGGTTCTCTTCCCTTAGGGTGGTGAAGGGAAATGCATTGCTTCCCCAAATCCACATCATGTGGATGGCATTAGGGGACACAACCTTGCCTTGTGGGTCAAGCACCACAAGGATTGGCTTGTTCTTGAAGTGCCATACCTCCCTGATGAATCGGATCACAGCCTTGTCGATCTGGTTTGGGTGGTCCACCGAGTACCACGGCATTGTCGCCTGAATGCTCTCAAACTGTTTTTGCATCAAATCGGTCGGCGATATGTTCTTATCCACAATTGGGATCCAGACCACCTCGTACGGGTTATCATGCCTAGATGTGTGCATCTTCGACTCGCTATGGATTTGTTCGAGAATCGACAACTCGTCGGTTGAGATTTCCAACCCGGAGATCAAAAGCAACACGTTCCTTCTCCTCAACACGTCGATCTTCACCTAACCAAGATCATCAAACCGAAAATACGAATCATAGGTGTTAGGATATATTAGAACATGAAAGCGTGAAGTAGATGAACAATAAAAACATCTAATTCCATTGTATTGCGTAATTTGTTATTTTGCACATAGAGAACTACGTATATATAGTATAGAGAGAATTAACTATATATATCGATAGTATCTAATTAAATCTCTATATAATTATAAATGATAAACTAAATATAAAGAAATCTAATATCTATAAGATAAAATATAATCATAACATATAATTATCTCCAATCAAGATAAAATATTATCATGAAGTTTTGGTTATTGTTGTCTCTAACAACATGAACGAACGATGATTGTGTGACGCTAAATGACGCTTTTCCTTAGCGTAATCTCTTATATGATTGAAATCTGTCGGTAAAAGCTAAGTTTTCCCTACATTTTCTGAACCGTTGCTATTGAAGTGTAGCTAAAATACAGTATTGAAGTGTATACGTACTCTTTGTTTGGTTGATCCGTCGACAAGCGGCTGATCCATATCTTCCTTCGGGCAAATCAAGGCCTTGAGAATCTTCATATTATCAATGTGGGTGGTTTGGAGGATTCCATGAAGATTCTGAAAAGTCTCCTGATTTATCCTTTCCTCTGCATGATTAGGCGCGGTTTAGGGTTTCAACAAGACAATGAAATGAAACATCCAAGAATTTTGTCTTACCAATGTGGTGATGACAGAGCGCGATCTGCTTCTGCAGATGTTCGGCAATGCTCTTGAGCTTGTGTTCCAGTGTGGACAACTCCCACGTCTCTGATGTCGGGGTTGTGTACTCCCGGCTCATGTTCGTAATCGCCGTGATCTGAGCCACGCAGATCACCGTGCTCCGGATGGTCCAATAGACCGCCGTGGGGACATGGGCTAGAGCAGTCGAAAGAGCGGGGTCATCGCGCGCGATGTAGTGCGGAGGGAGTTCCTTGAGCTCGACCACACACGTCGTGACCTCCATCATGGCTCGGATCAAGTTGTTTAGGGCATCAAATCGGGGTTTCAGTGGACCCGAATGCTGCATCATTCTAGGAAGTTGCTTCAAGGTGGCCATAGACTTCGCTAACTGGTTCGATGAGTAGATCTGCGCGAGCAACCAGAACTCGCCGTAGTTGAATGCAAACCCTGCCAACGCCAACACGAGCTTCACGTCCCACGAGACAGCAGAGACCATCTCGAATATCGCAAGGGTAGTCGCGTGCGCGTCAGCACTTCCTTTCAGAGCCTTGCAAGTCAGCTAGAGGGGGAATTAAAATGTTAAATTTATTATCCGGGCCGAAACAAACTCAAATAACAACCACATTATACACTCCTCTGCACAGTTATAACTCGATTAAGGCACCAGACCCGATCCGGACTCTAGTACGCGGAGTAAACGGGACACAACAAACTCACAACGGGTACACATAACAAGAAACAACCCAACACCGTCAAACGGAACCAGACTCGGATACCATGTTAAATTTATTATCGGGTCCGAACCACACTCAAATAACAACCACATTATACACTCATCTGGGTTGTTATAACTCGGTTAAGCACCAGGCCCGATCCGGACTCTGGTACGCAAAGTAAACGGGACACAACAAACCCACGTCGGGTACCCATAACGGGAAACAACCCAACACCGTCAAACATAACCGTTAAATTTATTATCGGGGTCGAGACACACCCGAATAGCAACCACGTTATACAACTTGGATTTCATCCTAAAATCAATTGGTGATAAAATGACATAGCTTTATTGTATATATGATGTTTTATATTTAAGAAACCACTCGTGTGGGATATTCTATCAAGTGACTTCAACATAAAACACTATATTGATGGAAAATTCTACTAAATGCATGCCAAAGACCATAGTGATTATTTTTTAAAAAATGCATTTTTTTAAATGATTGAGTGAGATAATTAAACCTCGCATGAGATACGGTCGATTGTGTGCGACAACGCGTCGAGTATCGCGATGAACCCTTCCTGAGGTGCCTTGTCATGCACGTTATTATTTTCCAACTGCATGGCAAAACACAAACGAACTAATCTTTAGAGCTAGCCATGCACGTGGGAAAATTGGAAGGAGCATGATTCTTTCGATGTCGGGAACGTAACCTTCGGCGTGGTGTCTAAGCTCAGGGTGGCCCGGTTGATGATGTCCTCGATGAGGAACAGCAGCGGTTTGACGTCGATCTCGATGGCATCAAGGGAATGGGTTTCGAGTACCTGCTTCATCATCACGTTGTCTTCAGACATGGCTAGGGTGATTCTGTCGGAATCCTTGGCCAGCTTCTGCAGGGCGGCGGTTGCCGGAGAGACTCCAGCCAGGCCAGCACTGCCCATCAAAGCCAAGGGGTTGGGCTTGGACGCGGACATGGCGTTTCTAGGGTTAGGGCTTGAGGTTTAGAGAGAGACGAAGGACGAGATAGGGGTGGTTTAGTTCGACATTTGAAGGGTCTATTTGTAGTGCAACGAGAGATAAAGGTGATGAGTGAATCTACTTCCTTGCTTAAACAATAATTTATTTATACAAGCTTTAAAGGGAAGGGTTATGAACTTTGGTCTGCTTGTTTTTGGCTTTTTCACTTCAACACTCTTGGAATAAAATAACAGTCTAATATGCGCTTCAACCCAACATCTAATATGCATTCGTCTCTTAACTATAATTTTTATTTAAAAAAAAAATATTGCCTGAGTTGAAAATTACAATAGTTAAAATGTTGAATTAGAAGTCCAACACTATAAAGTTCGTCGAGATTCAACTTACAAATTTACCATATACTTCAACTAAAGTTGGTGAGGGTTAAAACCTTTTGTTTTGATCAATCACAATCTTTCTTAATTAACTAAACATTTGAAAGTCAAAACTCAATTTCGTAATTAACTTTAAAATTATAATTTAATTATTTGCGTTCTCTATTTTTTTAAAGTGTTAATAACCAAATTGCTACCCCAATTTTGGACAGTTTACAAATCACTATCTAAACTTTGTTTTTTAAAATTTTGCTACATGTACTGTTAGACTTGGGGCAAATTGCTACATTCGTTAAGTTTTTTTATTAAAAATGTATAAAAAATGAAGTGACAACACATGATTGGTCCGTAATTTAGAAAATTAAATAATATTTTTAAAAACACCAAAAATATAGAAATAATTACTAAAAAAATATTAGAAAAAATAAGAATTTTTAATATGATTTTTGTATTGAAAAATATGAAACAAAATTTAAAAATAAACTAATTATTTATTTTTATTTTATATTTTTAATAAAAATGTTATATTTAAAACTCTAATTTTCCAGTTTTTTAGAATTGTTTTATTTTTTAGTATTTTTAAATTTTGGATCAATCATGTGCTGCCACGTCATTTTCCATCCATATTTAATGGAAAATTTAACGGAGGTAGAAATTTGCTACATGTATCCAAGGTCCATTTACCGAATGGTTTTTTCACTCAAGTCACTCACATAGGTGACTATCAATTGGAAGATGATTTACTCTTAAAAGATGTATTATTCAAACCTGATTTTCATTGCCATTTGTTATATGTTTTCAGACTCACCTTGGATATGAATTATTTTGCAAATTTTTATGCTAGATTCATGATTTTTCAGGACCTCTCCAATGGGAGGGTATTGGAGACTGCTAAAGAATCGAATGGCTTATACACTTGTTTTTCTACTAGATCTGTTAAATCTTTTCATGTTTCCAATGTATGCAATGAACTTTGGCACCAAAGATTAGGCCACATTTCTGAGTCTGTATTTTCCAAGATTCCTGTTCTGCAAAATAATGGATTGAATGATAATTCTGCTCATTTAAAATGTCGTGTTTGCCCATTAGCAAAACAAACATGTAATCCTTTTCCTGTTAGTGACAGCTCTTCTATTTGTTCTTTTGATCTGTTGCATATTGATGTATGGGTCCCTTTCATACTCAAACTCATGATTCTAAAAGATTTTTCATCACCATTGTTGATGACTTTACTCGTTGTACCTGGGTTTTCCTAATGCAATTCAAATCGGATTCTATTCTCATTTTAAGAGATTTCTTTACTTTTGTTGAAAATCAATTCTCAACCACTATTAAAATTGTTCGAACTGATAATGGCACAAAATTTTTGAACACAGATTGCTAGCAATTGTTTACTTTGAAAGATATACATCATCAAACCACATGCACCTACACACCTCAACAACATGGTGTAGTTGACAGGAAACATAGGCACCTATTAAATGTTGCTAGAGCTCTTAAACTTCAAAGTGGTGTTTCTTATAAGTATTGGGGATAATGTGTATTGAGTGCCTTCTATCTCATTAACCTTACTCCTTCATCTGTGTTGAACTTCATTTCTCCGTTTGAAAAATTGCATGTCATCTCACCCAAACTGTCTCATTTGCGTGTCTTTGGATGCCTATGTTTTGGCAAAATTCTGACTAATCTTAACAAGTTCTCTGCTAGATCTATTCCCAACATTTTTTTAGGTTATTCACTTACTCAAAAGGGCTACAAACTCCTCAACATTCAGACTGAAACTCTGTATGTAAGTACAGACGTGATTCTTCATGAAACAGGATTTCCTTTTCTTCAAAACACATATCATCCTCAGTCTCTCTTTAATGCTGCTCCTTTTTATGATGCTTTTGAGCCATCTCAAAATTTGGGTAATGATTATTCTTCTTCTCCTAACATTCATACTGACATTCATATTGATCATGTGTCTCAACCTGTTTCTCAGCCCACTGATAATGTTAGGCGAAACACTCGTATTCACAGACCTCCTATTTGGCATAGAGACTTTATTGTTTCTTCTTCATGTTCCACTCTTCATCGTATAACCAATGTTCTAACCTTTGACAATCTCAAACCCCATTACAGACATTTCATTTCTATTGTTTTAGATTCATGTGAACCTAACAGTTTCTTTGAAGCTCAAAGGCATCCCCAATGGATAGAAGCCATGCAAGAAGAAATTGCAGCTTTAGAACACAACCAAACCTGGGTCATTGTCCCTTTACCTCAAGGAAAGAAGCCCATAGGCTGCAGGTGGATCTATAAAACCAAATATCATTCTGACGGTACAATTGAAAGGCACAAGGCCAGACTTGTTGCAAAGGATTTAAGTCAGAAACAGAGAATCGATTACACAGAGACGTTCATCCCTGTGGCCAAAATGACAACTGTTCGAATGATATTAGCCTTAGTAGCTTCAAAAGATTGGGGATTATACCATATGGATGTTGTCACAACGTTTCTGCAAGTGGATTTGACCGAAAAAGTTTATATGGACATACCTCAAGGATTTGGCAATCCATGGGGAATTTAGTGTGTAGATTGCTCAAATCTTTATATGGCTTAAAGCAGGCCTCGAGACAGTGGAATCTTAAGCTGACTTCAACTTCGATTTTAGCAGGATACAATCAAAGCAAGCATGATTATTCTCTTTTCACCAAGAAGAAGGGACAAGGTATTGTGATTATGCTAATCTATGTTGATGATCTATTAATCACAGAAAATAACGTTGATATGATAGAAGAGCTAAAGCTTGTTCTGAAGGGGAGTTTTATGATGAAAGATCTCGACATATTAAGGTATTTTCTGGGAATTGAAATTGCAAGAAATGAACATGGGTTGGTTCTAAATCAATGCAAATATGCAATGGATTTGACTCTGATCTTGGCCTTACAGGATCTAAACCTTTCAGAACTCCTATGGACTATAATTCTAAATTAACCTCTGTCGAATATGACAAACTATTTAAAATTAATCAGAATGACAAGCCGATTGATGATGCTACTGAATACAGGAGATTGATAGGTAGACTGCTATATTTGACAGTAACAAGACGTGACATTGCTTTTAGTGTTCGATACTTGAGTCAGTTTCTACAGGAACCGAAGCAATCTCACTGGAATGCTGCCCTGCGTGTGGTAAAATATATCAGAAACCAACCTGGTGTTGGTTTATTCTATTCGAAAACTGATGATCTTTGTATTACAGCTTTCTGTGATTCCGACTGGGCAGGATGTTTGGAAACAAGATGATCGGTAACAGGTTATTGTATTAAGTTAGGAAAATCTTTAGTTTCATTGAAAGTTAAGAAACAAAATACGGTATCCAAATCCTCTGCTGAATCGGAATATAGAAGCATAGGGATGACTGTATCCGAAATAGTATGGATCAAAGGATTATTATCTGAACTTGATAAAATTGATAAGAGACCTGTTGTTGTATTTTGTGATAACAAAGCTGCAATTCAAATTGCTTCTAATCCCATGTACCATGAAAGAACTAAACATATCGAGATAGACTGTCATTTCGTTCGTGAGAAATTGCAGCAAGGATTAATCGAATTGAAGCATGTTGGATCAAATGAGCAATTGACATATTTGTTTACTAAGTCTTTGGGAAAAATTCAATACTTTCATATGTTGGATAATCTACAAGTGGCTTATATTTATGAACCTATTATCTGATTGAAGGGGAGTGATGAAGTGCAATCGGATACTGAAGAATAGGATGTTTATTGTTCTGTTTCTATGTAATTCTAGAAGGATCTAATTATAATTTAGAGTAAGTTTATAACGGCTAAGTTAGTTAAAGTAGTTAGATATTCTGTTTTGAAGTCGTTAATTTCAGTCTTAGTTTTCCTATATATTAGCCTATGTACATCTCTGTTTATACAATATAGAATTAGAATTTCAATTACAGAATTCTTTTAGTAACAGATGTGATAGATGTGTTTACATGAAAGTCATATAAATCGTTATCAAGCCGTTTAATTGTTACAAATTATTTAACGGTGGATGGTGAAAATTTGGATAGTCTGTGATGTAAGTAATAGTAAACCCAAATAGTTGCAATGTTTATTGATAACATAAGTAGACTCTTACAAATAGAAAATTACAGACACAAACAAACACGACACAACAACTTTTATTGATGTTAAAAAAATTCCAACCAATCGCAACCGTAGAGACGACATCATCACTGATAGATGCTCGGAACATGGCTGTTGTTGTCGTGGCAGCAAAGGAAGGTGATGAGCTTCTCCATGAGGCGTTCGCAATCGGGGCACTTCATTTGGTCCGGTATCCGACCAGCAGTGGTTGGGAACTCGAATCGACAGCACGGGTGGTCGATACCTTGAAGCTTGTCATGGTGGTCCTTAAACGCAAGGTCGTAGCCCTGGGTCGGAACATGTTCCTTCCAGATCTCGTACTCGTTGAGAGTCGGGAGCATGGTGTTGCTGTAGCCGTTGACCACCAGGGTTGAGCCGCGGGCCAGGACGGCCCAGCCACCGGTCTGGTCGTAGCTGAGGAGCTTCTTGATGCCATGCATGACTGGATCATGGTCGTCGGCCTTACCGAGCTGAATTTTCGAGAAGAGCATGCTCTCGAGTCGGGTCCAGAAGAACCAGATCATGGTCTGGTCTTCCCAACAGTAGCTAAGGTTCTCTGATTGGATTGCTTGGATGGCACGCTTCACCTTCTCTTTCTTGCTGCTTTTTCCAACATACACCATCTCTAGTGGAATTCTAGCTGCGGCAGCCACCTGACGAGCAGCAGTCGTGAACTTCCGGATCCAGTCGATGTCCTCTCCGCCGTACAGGAAAATGTACTTCCCTTCTTGAATCTAAGTTTCAAGATCGAGATCGTATTAGCACTGATTGCATAAGGAAATGTCAAATAACGTGGTGATCGAGTAATCGTTACCCAGTTCAAAACGGCCGGGTCAATGCCATCGATGAGAAGCTCGAGCCGCCAAGATTCTTCACTCCATAGGTTCTCTTCCCTTAGGGTGGTGAAGGGAAATGCATTGCTTCCCCAAATCCACATCATGTGGATGGCATTAGGGGACACAACCTTGCCTTGTGGGTCAAGCACCACAAGTATTGGCTTGTTCTTGAAGTGCCATACCTCCCTGATGAATCGGATCACAGCCTTGTCGATCCGGTTCGGGTGGTCCACCGAATACCACGGCATTGTCGCCTGAACGCTCTCAAACCGTTTTTGCATCAAATCGGTCGGCGGTATGTTCTTATCCACAATTGGGATCCAGACCACCTCGTACGGGTTATCATGCCTAGATGTGTGCATCTTCGACTCGCTATGGATTTGTTCGAGAATCGACAGCTCGTCGGTTGAGATTTCCAACCCGGAGATCAAAAGCAACACGTTCCTTCTCCTCAACACGTCGATCTTCACCTAACCAAGATCATCAAACCGAAAATACGAATCATAGGTGTTAGGATATATTAGAACATGAAAGCGTGAAGTAGATGAACAATAAAAACATCTAATTCCATTGTATTGCGTAATTTGTTATTTTGCACATAGAGAACTACGTATATATAGTATAGAGAGAATTAACTATATATATCGATAGTATCTATTTAAATCTCTATATAATTATAAATGATAAACTAAATATAAAGAAATCTAATATCTATAAGATAAAATATAATCATAACATATAATTATCTCCAAACAAGATAAAATATTATCATGTCGGTAAAAGCTAAGTTTTCCCTACATTTTCTGAACCGTTGCTATTGAAGTGTAGCTAAAATACAGTATTGAAGTGTATACGTACTCTTTGTTTGGTTGATCCGTCGACTAGCGGCTGATCCATATCTTCCTTCGGGCAAATCAAGGCCTTGAGAATCTTCATATTATCAATGTGTATGGTTTGGAGGATTCCATGAAGATTCTGAAAAGTCTCCTGATTTATCCTTTCCTCTGCATGATTAGGCGCGGATTAGGGTTTCAACAAGACAATGAAACGAAACATCCAAGAATTTTGTCTTACCAATGTGGTGATGACAGAGCGCGATCTGCTTCTGCAGATGTTCGGCAATGCTCTTGAGCTTGTGTTCCAGTGTGGACAACTCCCACGTCTCTGATGTCGGGGTTGTGTACTCCCGACTCATGTTCGTAATCGCCGTGATCTGAGCCGCGCAGGTCACCGTGCTCCGGATGGTCCAATAGACCGCCGTGGGGACATGGGCTAGGGCTGTCGAAAGAGCGGGGTCATCGCGCGCGATGTAGTGCGGAGGGAGTTCCTTGAGCTCGACCACACGCGTCGTGACCTCCATCATGGCTCGAATCAAGTTGTTTAGGGCATCAAATCGGGGTTTCAGTGGACCCGAATGTTCCATCATTCTAGGAAGTTGCTTCAAGGTGGCCATAGACTTCGCTAACTGGTTCGATGAGTAGATCTGCGCGAGCAGCCAGAACTCGCCGTAGTTGAATGCAAACCCTGCCAGCGCCAACACGAGCTTCACGTCCCACGAGAAAGCCGAGACCATCTCGAATATCGCAAGGGTAGTCGCGTGCGCGTCGGCACTTCTTTTCAAATTATTGCAAGACAGCTAGGGGGAAGGGGGATTAAAATGTTAAATTTATTATCTGAGCCGAAACACACTCAAATAACAACCACATTATACACTCCCCTGCACAGTTATAACTCGATTAAGGCACCAGATCCGATCCGGACTCTGGTACGCGGAGTAAACGGGACACAACAAACTCACAACGGGTACACATAACAAGAAACAACCCAACACCGTCAAACGGAACCAGACTCGGATACCATGTTAAATTTATTATCGGGGTCGAACCACACCCAAATAACAACCACATTATACACTCCTCTGCGTTGTTATAACTCGATTAAGCATTAGGCCCGATCCAGACTCTGCTACGCAAAGTAAACGGGACACAACAAACCCACGTCGGGTACCCATAACGGGAAACAACCTAACACCGTCAACCGGAACCGTTATATTTATTATCGGGATCGAGACACACCCAAATAACAACTACATTATACAACTTGGATTTTATCCTAAAATCAATTGGTGATAAAAAAAAATAGCATTATTGTATATATGGTGTTTTATATTTAAGAAACCACTCGTGTGGGATATTCTATCAAGTGACTTCAACATAAAACACTATATTGATGGAAAATTCTACTAAATGCATGCCAAAGACCATAGTGAATTTTTTTAAAAAAATGCATTTTTTTAAATGATTGAGTGAGATAATTAAACCTCGCATGAGATACGGTCGATTGTGTGCGACAACGCGTCGAGTATCGCGATGAACCCTTCCTGAGGTGCCTTGTCATGCACGTTATTATTTTCCAACTGCATGGCAAAACACAAACGAACTAATCTTTAGAGCTAGCCATGCACGTGGGAAAATTGGAAGGAGCATGATTCTTTCGATGTCGGGAACGTAACCTTCGGCGTGGTGTCTAAGCTCAGGGTGGCCCGGTTGATGATGTCCTCGATGAGGAACAGCAGCGGCTTGACGTCGATCTCGATGGCATCAAGGGAATGGGTTTCGAGTACCTGCTTCATCATCACGTTGTCTTCAGACATGGCTAGGGTGATTCTGTCGGAATTCTTGGCCAGCTTCTGCAGGGCGGCGGTTGCCGGAGAGACTCCAGCCAGGCCAGCACTGCCCATCAAAGCCAAGGGGTTGGGCTTGGACGCGGACATGGCGTTTCTAGGGTTAGGGCTTGAGGTTTAGAGAGAGACGAAGAACGAGATGGGGGTGGTTTGGTTCGACATTTGAAGGGTCTATTTATAGTGCAACTAGAGATAAAGGTGATGAATGAATCTACTTCCTTGCTTAAACAATAGTTTATTTATACAAGCTTTAAAGGGAAGGGTTATGAATTTTGGTCCGCTCCTTTTTGGCTTTTTCACTTCAACACTCTTGGAATAAAATAACACAGTCTAATATACGCTTTAACCCAACATCTAATATGCATTCGTCTCTTAACTAGAATTTTTATTTTTATTTAAAAACAAATTACCTGAGTGTTTTTTTTTTGCCAAGGTAAACATACTAATTCATTGCAAAGGAAATAACCGAGTTTGAGTACAAAATGTTGTCCGCAAAGATACATCTAAGTAATAGGGTTGGTGGTGAGGACACCCAATCCGGAGGACACAACCCTAGTAAAACCTGTTTCGCTATCCAATCCGCACATGAGTTAGCGGATCGGGGAGCAAACACCCATGCGATTTCACTAATCGGAGAAGATAGTGATACCGCATTTGACAAAATGGTGTCCACCCGCCACGCGAATTCCCTATGGTGAATGTGGTCGACGACAATGGAGGAGTCGGTTTCAATGATAACATTCGTCCAACCGTTGGCCAAGGCCAAGTGGACCGTCGAGAGGACCGCCTCGGCTTCGCACTCCTCCACCGATCCCGACCTTGTAACCGAAGAGCAGCCTGCACGAACCGAGCCGAAGCAGTCCCTCGCGATAACCCCCAATCCACCGATCGACGAGGTACGATCCCAGGCTGCGTCGCAGTTGATCTTGATTGCATATGGTGGAGGTCGGCTCCAAGCCGTAACGGTTGGAATGTTTCGTCCCCGTGAAACTGGCTTGATCATCTCGGAGGTTGTCGCTTGAATCTCTCTAATCAGCCTGTCAACACTTGGTTGAATGTTGTTGAAGGTGAGGCGACATCTAGCCTTCCATATAACCCAACACACGACCATGCAAGTTCTCCACGGTTCGGTATCAGTCCAACCTTGGCGTGGGCCCGTGGCTTTATGGGTGGCTTCGGCCAACCACCCTTCCACCGAGACTAGGCCTCTGGCGATCGAGTCAAGAGTGATGAAGCGGGACCATACCTGATTAGTCCAAGGGCACCCGAAGAGAAGGTGTTCTCTTGACTCCTCCATGTTACAAGTAGGGCAACAAACGTCGAGAAGGACCCCACGCCGGGCCAAAGATCCACGAGTAGGTAAGACGTTGTTTGCCAGTTTCCACATGAATGCTTTAATCTTGGGCCAAGCATCTACTTTCCAGATAGCGTTCCAAACATGAGGAAGATCCAAAGATGGGTGACGATTAAGATTAACCTGAGGTCGAGCCGGTGCATGGAGGCGGTGGTAAGCCGAACGAACTGAGATGGACCCGGTCGAGGTACGAGGTCATCGAAGTCGATCTGGTCTCTGGTCAATGGGAATGGGGACATTGAGGACGGCCTCAACATCCTCGGGATGGACCGCCTGCCGAACCGTTGCTTGGTCCCAAGTCCTCGAGTCCTGGCGGACCCACTGTGAGACCCGTAAGCTGACTGAGGTGGACTGCGGGTCCATCGGTCAGACCCTAGACGGGATGAGAAGGGGAACCCACTGGTCGTCGAAGGGACGAATAGTGAGCCCGTCCCCAAGGGTCCACATCCCATCGCGTTGTAATACTGATCGGCCCTCGAGAAAGCTAGACCATGCCCATGATGCCCTACTACCTGGGGATGCCTGCAAGAATGAGCAATTCGGAAAATACAGCCCCTTAAGAACTTTTACCCACAAAGCAGTCGGTTCTTCAAGGATCCGCGAGGCCATGTTAGCAAGAATAGCCCGGTTGAAATCTTGCATGTCACGGAATCCGTACCCTCCCGCCGATTTGGAAGTGGTCATAGTGCCCCAGTTCTTCCAATGGATTTTCCTCGAGTCCTCTCTAGATCCCCACCAAAAGCGTGTGATGAGTGCGTTTACCTCGTTGCACCAAGTTGTTGGGACTCTGAATATGTGCATGATGTAGGTAGGAATGAAATTGAGCACGGCCTTGATCATGACCTCCTTGCCCGCATGGTTGAGAAGCTTGCTTCTCCAATTCTGAATTTTGTCTCTTACCCGTTTCTTGAGATAGTTCAGAGCCTCCCGTTTGGACCTTCCTCAGACAGTAGGTAGGCCCAAGTAGAATCCCGGATCAAGAGTTTGCGGGACCCCAAATAAAGCTGCAATGTCCCGTTTGTAATCATCTTTGGCTCCCGAGTTGAAATAAAGACATGACTTGGCGAAGTTAATCTTTTGTCCCGATGATGTGTAGTAGAGAGCCAATGTGTGCTTGAGGTTTGTTGCTTTCTGGATGGGTCCCTTGAGGAAGAAGATTGAGTCGTCCGCGAAGAAGAGGTGTTGGATTTCTGGGCAACCTCTTCTTGGGCGGATTCCAGAGATGAGACCCTTGGTAACCTGATCCTCAAGCATTCTAGATAAAATGTCAGCAACCAGAATAAATAGATATGGAGACAAAGGATCACCCTGACGTAGACCCCTTGACGGGGTTATGACCTCGGAGTGCTCCCCGTTGACCATGACCCTATATGAAACCGTAGATATGCATGCTTGGATCCATTGAGTCCATTTGTCATTAAACCCTCTTTTCCTCATGACCGCGATGAGGAAGTCCCATTCAATCATGTCGTAAGCCTTCTGCATGTCGATTTTGAGCGCACACTCTGATCGACCTTTGGGACCTGTGGGTCTACCCCTTGTCTTCAAGAAGTGGAAGAGTTCATGTGCAATGATGATACTGTCATGGATCCTTCTTCCTGATATGAATGCACTTTGAAAAAGGGTTATCAGTTCAGGCAAAAAGGTTTTCAACCTATTTGCCAGAACCTTAGATATGATTTTATATCCGAAGTTGCATAAACTGATTGGTCGGAACTCCGAGGCAGACAAGGGGTTAGCAACTTTAGGAATCAAAGTTATATCTGTTTGGTTTAGGAAAGAGGGCATGATACCTGAGGTGAGGAAGGCATTGACTGAGGTGACCAAGTCTGGACCGGTTGAGATCCAGCTCTTCTGATAGAACATACCTGAGAACCCATCTGGACCTGGAGCCCTCGACCCTCCCATTTGGAAACAAGCTTTCCGAACCTCCTCCATAGTTTCCGGTATCGTAAGATGATCGTTCATGGTAGGTGTGACTTGCTCGGGAACATTGTTCAAACACTGATCAAAGGTTGGTTGTGTCGCGCTGCCCAATCTGTCCGATGTGAAAAAGGCCGAGTAGAAGTCATGCAGCTCGGCCTTGATATTGCGGTCCCCTTCCACCCACGACCCATCGGAGCCTCGCAACCGGACAATCTTGTTTCTTCTCCGCCTAGATAGTGTTGTTTGGTGAAAGAACTTTGTGTTCCTGTCCCCGTGAGGAAGCCAACGAATTCTAGATCGTTGTTTCCAAAAGATCTCCTCTCGTTTCCAAAGGGCGTGGAACCTTGATTTGAGAGCCCGTTCCTCGCCAAGTCTTACATCGTCATTCACCCTAGGTCCTAGGTGTAGTTGGTGTTTAACTTTACTGATCTCTACCAAATTGTTCCTGAATTCCCGTTTGCTCCATTGGATAAGCGAATCCCTACACCTGTCAAGTTTCGATTTGAGATCCTCCAGGCAATGAACCGATCCGCCTCGACCCTAGGTGTTTGAGATTATGTCAAGGCATTCCTCCTTCTCGAGCCACATGTTTTCAAACCGGAATTATCGTCTTCCTCTTCGCTCGACATGCTGAAGGTGAAGGCTTATAGGTGCATGGTCTGAACCGATCATTAGCTCATGTAGGCATTTTGTCGATGGGAATTTGTTGTACCACACCTGATTTGCTAGAACCCGGTCTAACCTTTCCATGATCCGATCAGCTCCCCTGCGGTTGTTAGTCCAGGTGAACGGGTGGCCCGCGAAGCCCATGTCCTCCAGAAGGAGGTCATCCTGAAGGCTTATGAATCCATCAATCTTAAACTGGTCCTTGTGTCCCCCCCCCCCCCCCCCCCCACCTTCTCCCTATGGTGGGGGATGTCATTGAAGTCTCCAAGGCATGCCCACGGTTCCACTCTGTTTCGACCCATCTGTTTGAGTGTTGCCCAATTCTGAACGCGCCTAGCATAATTAGAGTCCCCATACACCCATGTGACTCGGCATGCCCCCATTGAACCCGTGGATGTTATTGACGAATCTATGAAGTTCTTGTCGTGATGAAAAATGTTGATTGTAACTGAATTGGCCCACCAAAGGGCGAGACCACCACTAGCCCCCAAGGGTGGAACATAAAAAGCGTAGTCCATTCCTATCTCCTTTCGAACTCTTTCACAGTACGCCTCGCTCTTCTTAGTTTCCATTAAAAAAACTATAGAAGGGCGAGAGCCTTTCACCAGGTCCTTTAGGGGTCTCCCCTGACAGTTCCAACTGACGAAGATCATTGAGACCCGGTGGCTGTTTTAGAACAACCACCGGAACCCTTTGAGGTCGATCTTGACCTAGATGTTTGTCCTTGCTTGCGATTGACACTAACTGCCCCACCGGCTCCCATGGAGCCCCTTGAAAAGTCCATTCCACCCACAGATGTAGAAGGCAGCCCCCCAGCGAGTTTCCATTTTTTGGAGGCCCTTTCCTGATGCGGGTCTGTTGAGGTCTTGGCTCCCCTGAAGTTCAATTCAGATGGGGGACGAACTGGAGGTTTCTGTGCCTCAGGTGGACGCTTGCTTGCTCTGCCCCCAGCTGCCATCTCCAAGATCCGAGAGGATGGGGCGATAGGGATAGGACTTGGCTCCATGCCAAGCAGAGTAGGGTCAGGCACAAGGGTTGCATCCGGAATAACAGGCGTAGCATCCGTGATAACTTAGGGCGCAAGGTTCAGAGATAAGTCACATCCCAGGTCAAGGATCTCCCCTTCCTCTACAGCCTCGGTTGGTGAGAAGTTAAGATCAAACAGGATAGTTGTAGGCGAGCTAATGGAGGTGTTGTCCACTGCAGGTTGAAGGTCTACATCGGTTCGACGGATGGGGGCTTTTGGCAGACCCGAGTTCGATGAGATGACTTGGGGGCAAGGGGGGTCCTGGAGGTGCCCCTCAAATGGTGGTGTTGTAGGCGGTGTTGGGAAGTTGCTAGCAGCCGAAGGAGGGCCAGCAGTATGCACGAGACTGATGTGGGTTCTGCTAGTCGAGTTGTTGCTCTTAGCTTGGGTATTGCTGGTTCCGTCCTCGGCACAAGTGGTTTGGTGGTTGTGTTGCCTGTATATCCTCCTATCCTGCATGATGTCTCTCCATGACCTGTTCCCCGGGTCCCTGGAGGTGGCCGGCCGTGCACCCCCCCACCCCCCACCCCCACCCCCCCCCCACCCCCCACCCCCCACCCCACATTGACCCATTGGTTCACAGATCTTGGACGAGTAGCTGCGGACCAAAGAGAGGTTCCTGAACATCGTTCAGTCTAACTGGCTCCGTGCAAGAGTTGGAGTTGTGGCCGATCCTACCACAACTATAGCAGATATCTGAAAGACGCTCATATCGAACACTAGCCCACTTCTGTTGGCCCTCTGAGTTAACCCACTTGAAACCCGGTAATAAAGGCTCCGCCAAATCCACATCTACTTGCACCCTAAGATACGTTCTCATCTGAATTGTGCTCACCTCCTCAGTGCGAATACATCTACCTATCCTACCAGCTATGCATTCGGCATTTTGTTTATTCAACATTTCCATGCTCAATCCATGAATCTGTGCCCACACTTGCACCCTGAAAAAATCCACTGATCGACATCTTAGCTGGACAGTTCCTCAAGTACTGACCAAGGCGATAATTCCAGAATCCGTTCTCTATCCTGTGAGCTCTCAAATTCAAAGACTAAGGTGGATTGATTTACCTCAGCCATTCAAACCTTGCCAAACCGAGACCATGCCTCCTTGAGTACGTTCTTGATGACATTGTTTTTGATCGGTTTGTCCGCAATCAACATCATGAGTACCCTATCAGTCGAGCCCTGTGACAAAACAGGAGGTGCCGAAGGAACCAGGTTCAGCAGAGGAATCTCAGGTATGTTCTCTTCATCTGAGCTAGATCGGGTTGCCATTGAAGGCAGACCAATCCAGAGGAGTTCACCCCTGTCACAGACCGACCTACACACACAGAAGAAAGGCTAGGCAAGAAAGGCAAACAGATATAAATTGACAGATGCTAATCGGAATTGATCAAGGGTTGAGCAAGGGATGGCAGTGGAAAAGAGTCCACCGCTAAATCGGATGACTTCGCTGGTGATTGAGTGGCCAATTGAGAGCTCGGAGCTAGGTTTCCACTGATTAAGACCTAACGCTGAACCAGAGAAGCAGGGGACGATAGGCGCAATTAAGTTTTGGGCAGGACACCGAGCTGGGGGGAGTATTCAGAAACGGAAGCAGAAGACGAGGCAACGTTGATTGGCTGATCGCAGTTGCTCGCCTAGGTTTGCTGGAGCTCCGACAAAGGCTCCGCGACAATCGCATTTCCTTCCCAAAGAGAGAGGCGCGTCAGATTACGCGCGCGTTTCCATCAATCAAATTACCTGAGTTAACTAAAGTTGGTGAGGGTTAAAACTTTTTATTTTGATCAATCATAATCTTTCTTAATTAACTATACATTTGAAAGTTAAAACTCTATTTCGTAATTAACTTTAAAATTATAATTTAATTATTTACGTTCTCTATTTTTTTAAAGGGTTAATAACCAAATTGCTACCCCAATTTTGGACAGGTTACAAATCGTTATCCAAACTTTGCTTTTTAAAATTTTGCTACCTGTACTTTTAGACTTGGGGCAAATTGTCGTTAAGTTTTTTCGTTAAAAATGGATGAAAAATGAAGTGGCAGCACATGATTGGTCCGTAATTTAGAAAATTAAATAATGTTTTTAAAAATACCAAAAAAATAAAAAATTACTAAAAAAATTGAAAAATTAATAGAAAAAATAATAATTTTTAATATAATTTTTGCATTGAAAAGTATGAAACAAAATTTAAAAATAAACTAATCATTTATTTTTATTTTATATTTTTAATAAAAATATTATATTTAAAACTCTAATTTTCCAGTTTTTAGGATTTTTTTTATGTGCTGCGACGTCATATTCCGTCCATATTTAGTGGAAAACTTAACGGAGATAGCAATTAGCTCTATGTGTCACAGTTTAGGTAGCGTGTTTTGAAATATTAAAGTTCGGGTAGTGATTTGTAAAATGTCCAAAATTGGGGTAACAAATTAGTTATAAACCCTTTTTTAAATATATACATAGTCAAAATAAAAAAAAATATAATTCAATTATTTACCTCCTCTATTTTTAAAATGTATCCATAATCAAAATCAATTAATTTCTAATTCAAAGATCGATAATTGAATTGCGGTCCTAAGACCACTCAAATACTTGTCTAGTTTGATCTATTCATTTTCCTCAGCAGCAAGACAGCTCAAACCCTACCTACTTACTGATTGAACCAAACAAGTAGTCGTAAACACAATTGATTACCAAAAAAAACCGTTGATGGCAATATGGCATCATATAAATCGACTCCAACACGATCCATAAATCAATAGGGCATTTTGAACTCTCTCATAAGCTCGAATATATCAAAAGAAAGTCACATAGACCGATGGAAGAACACGAATTCAACAAAAATATTGTGGAAAAGGAAGGCTAACATCTACTTAATTGTTCAAAAGGAGCCACGCCTCTCTCGATCCTGAGCAACGTTAACCCGAAGTGGCCTTCCTTCCAAACTCTGCATCAAAAGATCGATCAAATCAGTAAAACGAAATCTCATTAAGAGTAAAATTACACTTCATATGTTACAGAACCTGTCCATCAAGAGCAGCAATGGCATCGTTCACTTCGGACTCATTAGACATAGTCACGAAACCAAACCCACGAGACCGACCTGTCTCTCTGTCGGAAATCACTCGAGCACTCACCACCTTCCCGTGCTCGCTAAAGACCTGCTCCAGCCTAGCATCGTCTACTTGCCAGGGAAGATTGCCAACATAGATTCTCAGAGGTGATGATGTTGCCACTGGTGCACGAGTTCGGACAGCTTGGGATCCTCTAGGAGCGGCTTTGTTTACTGTCAAGAGCCTTCCATTCAAATCCTATCCACACAAAATGATCCTCATGGTGAAAAAAATTCAACCTTTAAGGTGGTGTTTGGCTTGGTCCCCAAGATAACCTAAGAGATTTTGTTTGGATACTTCATTTATCTTCTACATTGTTGCAGAAACCAAACATAATAATCCAACTTTACCTTCTATATTATGTCAAAATTAGGGTCGGCAATGGTGCAGTGAAAAACCCATTACCTGTTACTGTTTAATATGGTTAACTGTACCATTATGGTGCGGTGCGGTTATGATGATGAATTTTCTATCCATAATGGTTATGGTATTTGAGTTATACACATGATTATTATACGATGTGGTATCGTATGGAATGGTTAGGAGTGTTGAATCGTTACTCATTAGGGTTATTTGTTGAATTTTAATGTTAAGTCACTGGTGTGAATGTTAATGTTAAATCATTTGAATATGTTAGTGTTGGAATGATGTTAGTGTTATACATTTTTATTGTTGGTAATATAGATTTATGTATTTTTTAAAATAACATTTTCGATATTTTATTATATTACATGTGTGGAATGAATATGAGGTTAATAACCACATTTATTTTAATGGTTATGGTATTGAAAATTATACTCGATGATTATGGTATGTGGTTTAAAAATATGACATGATTATGGTATTGGTCATATCCGTACCATACCCTATCCATCAACAACACTCCTTACAAGAATCTACTAGGTCAACAATTGAACATGTTAGAAATCAATCCGACACAGTTGCACAATCGAATGCAGGAGAAAGATTTTCATGTTTCGCTATTGAAGGTATGTGATTATGCAATGAGAGCAATGAAGAAATCATCTGTAAAATGCAAAATTAATCATAATCTATGGCAAAGAGGGCAATGTACTCACATAGCTACTGAACATCTCTACGGCCTTATCGGCTTCCTCGACCGTACTCATCGTCACAAACCCAAATCCTCTACTCTGATCAGTTTCACGGTTGTATATCACCTGAACAGAACAGACACATCAACCAATTCAGCTCCAGAAACGAGACAGCAGCTTGGATTATCCACAGCAGAAATTGATTGGTTTTGCAAATTCGAGCTAGACACTGGGATTAGGGTTTGACTAGAATCTACTATACTGAATTTGGAAATGAAAATGAAAATTACCTCCGAAATCTCAACAATCCCAGCCTGGTTAAAGAGCTGAGCTAACTTCTCACTGTCTACATCGTACGGAAGATTACCGACGAACAGCTTCGCCTCCTCCGGTGGCTCTGGGTACAATTCTTCACCTCCGTTCTCCGCTACAGCTTCTTCCCCGCCTTCGTCCTCCGCATCCTGTTGAGCCCAGTCCGAGGTCTGAGCCACGAACGGGACTGTGATTGGGAGGGGCGAAATTCTCTGCTTGAGACTGATCCATGAAGTGGAAATCGAGAAAGGCGCGAACTTGGTGGCTTTGGAGGGTAGTGAAAAGACTGGGTATCGGATTCTTGAAGTTGTGGCCGAGACCGTGGTGGAAAATTTGGGGGTTGGTAGGGGTTTCATGAGAGGTGGAGCAGCCACGGCCATGGTTGCGCAGAGCGGAGGGATAGTTAGAGCGACAGAGAGATTAGAATTAGATAACGGAGTGGAGATTGAAGAGGAGAGAAGACGAAGAAGAGAAGGGCCGGCGTGGTTTTGGACGTATAGAGTCTATAGACTGAACTGAATGGGCCCCTAATTGCTATACAGTACAATACTCTTTTAGTTATATGGTTTACCCCTGATGTTAGAGAGTTATACAACTTGCACCAATAACTGGACCTGGACCTAACAATTACGGGTTAGTTTGGTGGATTGGGCTAATGGACCATTATTAGGCCCATATAGAATCCCGCTTGTATCGTCATTTTTTGCTGTAGAAACGGGATAAATAGCTGTTCCCTCTTCCCTCTTTTCTTCACTTTCTTCTCCGTTCGAACTTCGAGTTCGAGGTTTCTTTCTGCAGAGCAGATGCTTCCACTGTTCTCGATTCTATCGCCATCGATCCTTCCTCAGCTCTCACTAGGTATCTATTGATTCTTCTGTTTAGATATTGTAGCGGTGTTCGTGGTAGCATTATCTCCTGATAATGACGATGACTCTTTGCTGATTAATCGTTCGTTGTGGACGACTGGAGCTCCGGTCTTAGGATCCTAGCCGATGCTTATGTTTATTTCATTCGAATCTTTGAAATGTATACGGTGTCGTTTGTCTTTGGAGATGTTTTCTTCTGTACGGTGCTTGATTCGAAGCTACAGCTGATGTTTCTCTTGGGGAAGGGATTGTTACTGTTGCGTATGTGATTGTGGATTAGCTGTGAGCAGAGATTTTCTCTTTGGTTTGCATTTTGAAATCTGAACGTTCTACGGATTTTGTGGACTGATGTTCTTTGTTTGGATGAAATGGTTTCGAAGTTACAGACCACGTTTGTCTTTAGGGAAGCGATTATCACTGTTGCATTTGTGATTTTCGAGTAGCTTTGAGCTGAGATTTCTTCTTTTGGTTGCACTGTGAAGTATGAAGTTCTACAACTTTGCCGGATTGCTGTTCTTCTCACAACATTAGATGATGTTTGTGCAGTATTTTTTCCGAATGTGCAATTTACGTCATGTTCTTGCTGAAGCTTTAGTTTAATTCGTATGGATGTTTCTAAGATCTGGTTTAATAGATAGTGGATCATAATGTGGATGACATATTGCTTAACTATTGTAGGTTAATTGTGGATCCATCTGGGTAAAGCAGCCCTAGATGTACCCCTAAAGGGTGGATTTAGCTTTGACCCTTGCAAATGGAATGTCATGCTTGGAAATAACGTTTTTACAGCGGCCAACTTACAGAAAAATAGGAATGACCATGTCAGGTGATTTTCCAGGTACCAGTTGTTTTATACTTCTAGATATTCTTTAACAATAAACTGAAAATCAAATCCTACTTGCTGTTTTAGTATGCTGTTTTGCAAATTTTACTTCTCTGTCAGGAATAGTTATGATGAATATCGCCTGTTTAGTCCTAGATCCTCTGAAGTTCGTCTTTCTTCTCCTGAAGCTAACATTTCAAAATAGCTATTATGCCACAAAAATCTTGCAGAGGTTTTTTAGTTGGAAGGTTATGTATCCATAACTTAAACTACGGTTAGGAGTGGAAGGATTATCATATGGTGATATATCACTCCTCTTTCCAATTGTCATCTCCACACCATCTCCACCTCCACCCCATTTCCACCTCCTCTTTCAAATTTATGGAAAAAATTAAGTCAGGCCTATTGATAGACCGTGATTCTATTGTCATATCCATAGACCGTGATTCTACTTCAATCAGATCCGTTCAAATTTATGGAAAAATTAAGTCAGACCTATACTCCTATCGATAGACCGTGATTCTACTTCAATCATATCGATAGACTGTGATTTTTCTTCACTCAGATCCGTTCGATAGACCGTGATTCTACTTCAATCAAATCCGTTCCCGCTACGTCGGTCTAAGTCGGTTGTCATATGAGACAGGCTTAAATCATATCTACCTTGCGCCTTAGATCACTCATGTGATATATATACATATATATATATATATCTATACATGAACCACTTACTGACATAATTATTAATTAATTATAACGAAGCAACGGACTCTTTTTACTTTTTAAGCAACGGTGGTTGAAGAAGGGAGGCCTTGGCCGTAGACACCAAGAGCATACGACCTCGTAATGTGTTTCTTCGCCAGTGTAGGATTCACCTGTAAGAAGAGGTAGTTTCCGGCAAAAAGGTCGCCGAAGTGCTCCTGACCTTCCTTTAATCTCTGCATGACACGTGTCCACGAAGCCCTGACGGATGCCATCAGCCTGGCTTTCCTCCTTCGCAGCCTCCGCAGCCCCGGCAGACGCACCCTCAGCCTCCTCCTTATCGGAACTCTCCTAAGTCTCCACCATGCTCTTGAAGATCTTGAAAGCGAAGGGATCACTCCATTTCCGAAGGGTTCGTCCACGTCGAAGGAGATGGCGGTTTCTAGGTCTCGTAGCTTCTGGTAGGGCACGGCCATGGAAGGAAGGAAGTTGCAGAGAGGGTTGGTTATATTAGCTGTCTGTGTCGTTGTCTATGGAATACATGGGGAGAACATGATGAAAGAGATGTAGTGAAGAAGAGTAGACAAGTGGATTCGGAGTTGGAGACCTCTTAGTGTATTTAATAGCCAAGAAAGAAGAAAGACGCATGGTTACGATTTTCAACGGGGACGCCACCGTCAAAAAGATTGAGCTCAAGGGGTTTAACATTTATCATCTCAATCCATTGACAAATTACGAAAATAACTTTATATTAAAAAAGTGATTACCAGTTTCTAACAAAGAATGAAGGTCGAATTTTAAAGGATAAGTTATTTATTTGATCCAAAGTATTTTTTTTTTTCAAATTTATGTTAATTATTTTTATTTAAAATATTGTTTTTTTATTCAATGTCACTCATTCAACAATATTTTTATATATCATTATTTTATGAGTTGAATTATTTAAAAAAAATCAAATTAGCGTACTTACCTTCTAACTGACAGATTGACTATTTAATAATATTTTAAATGTAGTAACTATTTAATAATATAAAAAAATTAAGTAATTAAAAGATAACATTTACTAAGTAGGTAATTAACCCAATTTCAACATTAAACCTATCCATATGCCTTTTGATAGATAGATAATTATAATAATGAATTATGGTTGTCAATTCGTGCGTGCGTGTTATCGTGCAACAGGACACGACACACACGAAAATGTAATCATGTCACATATACACGACACGAACATGACACGAAATTAGAACCACCCTTCACCATTTATATCCTGCAAGTATTAATAATTTTAAAAGTTTCTCAAAAATAGTTAAGCACACAATTGGATAATGAAAGTTTAGGAGCTGTAAAATTTTGTAAAAACAACCACGCTTTGCATTTGGATCGGAGTCTTATGTTGATCAAATAAAGAGTAAATAAGACTGTTTTATCAAATTTTAAGGAATAGTTAGATTAAAATTTTAACTAGGTGTGAAAGGAAAAGTCAGAAAAACTCGGACATAATTAGATTTAAAAATATGTAGTTCGGTTTACAGTTAGCTTTTCACATTTTTTCTCTGGACAGGTCTACAAATTTTAAAGACCGTAGCAATTGTTCATATTTATATATACTATACTAATTATTATAATTAATCAATCGATACGAAATAATACTACCAAATAATATTACCGTAGTTGTTCAATTAGTTTTTTAGTTATTCAATCTGTTTTAATAGTAGATTACGTGAATATTGTTTAATCAAATTATTTTGTTATTTAGTATGATTTTAAATGTTCATTTTTATTTTGAAAGTTTTTTTTTATTAAATCAAAACACGGATTGAAAAATTATAATATAGTTTAGTTTTTTCTTGTACAATCTTTTTATCAAAAAAATTCCTAGAAATTTGAATAAAACTATAAACATCCGAATGAAATAGTATAAAACTGATATCACCGGACCGATTTCACTCTAATTTGAACCACCCTATTGTAATAAAATAAAATAAAATAAAAGTACATGTATATTATTATAATTTTCAATAAATACCTATCCGAGTCCAGACGCATTTATGGTTGTAGCATACTAGCATTTAATAACGGCTCCCTAGAGGAATTACGAATACAATAACAAGTTGGTGGAAGTGGAAGAAAATTATGGAGGGATATAATTGCGATTTGAGCTTGAAATTAATTGCATATCGGTGTAGGTGTAGATTTGTTTTTTGACCATCGTGTAGGTGTAGATGACACGTCATTTTCCTTATTAGGTCCGGTGTATAGTTAGTTGGATCAGATTTCCTCGATAGCGAAGTCACTTAGAAGTAGCAAAACCGGTTCGATCCCAAACCAGTTCTGAACTTAACTAGAATTGTATATAGCAAATCAGTATTTTTGACTCACTAAAAGAATTGATCTATTTAACACATAAAGAAACTGTCTTGTTAGAACTGATTTGGTCCGTTTTTTAAAAAAAAAAAAAAAAGACTCATTTTCGGTTCAAATAAAAATAGATCCGGTTCGATCTAAAAATAAAACTAGAGCAATAAATAGACGCCCATGAACATTGAACTACGCAGAATACACAAAAAAAATCATATTCTTTACTATTTAATCAATTAAGTTAGACGATTTGGTTTGATTTGTTTTGGTTGGTTCAAAAATTGTATAGGTTTAATTTGGTTTGATTTGAATTTTTTGTATAAACTAGTACAAAAAAATGAGTCGATTTGAACAGAATTAAATCTATTGTTTTGAACTGGTTTACTTTAACTATAAAAACTGGTATTATTTTGGAACTAGTTAGGTCGAATCGGTTCAAACCAATCCAAATCTGGTTCAGTTCGGTCGAACCAATTTTTTTTAACAAACACTACTTAGAAGAATGGTTTTATTTATTATTATTATTACAAAATTTCTCTTGAAAATTAGGTTTGAAAAATTTTATTCTTAATGTTGTACATATTTATATTTTCCTTATTTGACCAACTTTTTTTTATTTAAATTTAATAAAATATGTTTTGAAAATTACAAATAATAAAATACTTTTAAAAATATCACAATTATTCTTTGATATATATTATAACTAGATATTCGGTATGCGTTTTGCGCAATTAGTAGTATGTTTTATTTCTTATTTTTTTTTATTTTTTTTATATTTAATATAATATTTTTTTATGGTACGTAGTATAACATATTAAAATTATTTTTAAATGAATATAGTGTAAAATAATCTAAAATAATAAGTTTACTATTATAAGGTTTTAAAAAAATTTAAAAAAATTCCAGTGAATATACATTATAATAATTTTTTAAAAAGTTCATTGTTGTAAGTTTGAATTGTTTAAAATAAAAGTATTAAAACTTAAAAATGCGTGAAATAATTAATTATATAGATAAGTTATTATAAATTATATTATGAAATACAAAAAATATATATTATATTAAGTGCATTTGTTCATAAAATTAATTAAAAATGCGTGAATCAATAATTAAAATTAATATTAATAATACGATAATAAATAATACTTTTAAGTTAAGTATTTTTATATATCTTTATGACTTAATTTTGTGCATATGTTTACAAAAGACTATTAAAATCATTAAAAAAATATTTATTTTAGTAATAATAATAATATATTATATTTTATTATATAAATAGTATTTTAATAATTCAAAAATAGGTTGGGTTATAACTTATAAATACATAAAAAATATTTTCACAAACTGTAAAAAATATGTTAATGTCTATATAATACTCTTGACTTATTTTCTATGGTTTAATACTTCTATCAATGTACATATTGGTATTTTTCTACCAATAGTAACAATCTCTAATATTTTAGTATACATATTATATTTTATCTATTTGTTAAGTGTAAATTATATTTAGTTTATAAATATATAATACTTAATTTTTTGACATTGTTAAAATTTATTGTGATATTATTGTAATGAAGTAGATGATGTTTATATGTGACTTATGTCTTATTTTAATAAGAGTATTATACTATTATGTGATATATGAAATGATCCTTAATTAATCTATATTCTAATTTGTAAAAGTAAATTTTAATATGTGCATACTTAGTATTCATAAAATATAATATTATGTATTTTATTATTATATAAATTTCACTTCATAAAATGTATTTAATGAAAAATCATAATTACTAATGTAAAATAAAGAGAAATTATATGAGTTTTGTTACTTATCTTGAGAATGAATGAAAAACTTTGAAGAATTTTAAAGTGATTTACATGGCATGCCACCTAGGAATGAGAAATTTATGATTGACTATGACCAATTAGAATAAGTTAATTTAACATTAGGAGTGAGAAAATACAATAAAAAACTTATTTGTCAACTTTGTATGTGATTTAGCCAAATTAATATATATATATATATTGAGTTCTAATTCCTTTAAGATTTGATTGAGTCTCAATTAAATTAAGATTCAATTTAATCCTAATTAAGTGTATGTAGTTTGAATCTTAACTCATCAACTTGTCGACCTGTTTTGTAACATTCAAAACATATTATATTAAATTTGAGTGAAGAACTTTTAGTTTATCTATGTTAATGATGAAAAGTTTACAAAACTAAATTTTACGAGATTAAATGTACCTAAATATTAAAAGATAATGCTCATTTTGCCCTCTTTTATATAAGGGTTAATTACCTCAACCGTTACTTATGTTTGACCCATGTGATTAAAAGGTTACTCATCTTTTTTTGTGTAGCTGAAACGTTACTTAAGTTTGAAGATGTGACTGAAAGGTTACTCCGTGAACTTTCCGTCAAATCTGACCGTCAAAGTGTCCCGTGCAAGTCACGTGACCTAATTTAAAGACGATTCTACCCCCCTTTTATGTTTATGGATTATGAAGTAGTAACGGTTAGGTAACAAAATGTCCAAACTAAAGTAACCGTTTAATAACATTTAGAAGAAGATAAAACATCATTTAACAACTTCTCCACAAACATAATTCACCACATTTGCAACCATTTCATTTTATTTCAAACGAATTTAAGTAGCATCAAACGAATTTATAATACATACAACAATTTTCTATTTTCTATATTTTCTCACTATCACTATTCCTATTTGTATCTATCAAAACAATATTTTCCTACTCGGTTGACACCTCGACTTGATCATTCTTCTCTTCTGTTTCTGGGGAAGACTCATGTTTCTCTTCAGACCATTGACACACCTTTCGTCTCCTGCATCCCAAAGTTTGGCACTGGATCTTTTCTGACGCCTTCTAGTTGCCAGAGGCACGCTAGCGTCACTGCTTTCTAGGATTCTATTAAAGGCAAATGGCGTTAACTTTCCAGCAGTTCGTAAAATTGTGGATAGCGGATACTATTCATTCAAATTAAAACATGACATGACTATGCATTGAGATGCTCTTCAAAGCTTATACAGGCTTTAGAGTTGTTATGAGTATCAAACCATTACCTGTAGCAGAGCTACGAATGACGAGACCAGGTTGTTGATACTGGAACAAGGCTTGTTAGGCAAATCTATAGTCTTAAGACTGCTCTGGCAAGATAAGATCAAATTAATTGTGCAGGATAAGTGTTGTATTATTTGAATTTATACTGTCCACATCAAGAACATAAGACTACACTAGTAATTTGATATTGTGAAAGAGTAGGTTGAACATCTGATTAGGTAGCAAAGAAAGGAGTTGCATACCTATCAATGCGGCAAAGTGTGTTGAGCTCTTGCCCACGACAATCACGAAGTGGTAGAACTACTGGTGTCTCCCACCTGGCATCGACATACTGTATGTCTGCAGGTAAGGAATAACCTTGACCCTATCAATTCAATATAAGCAGGCCTGATTACTATGATCCAGGACAACAAAGTTATCTATCCAGCACATTCAATGAACAAAATTCAGTCTCATTCAGCCTCAAGAAACTATTTAGATGAGTATAACCAAGAAACTGAGTTAAGCTGTCTTAACTAATGAAGGGAGGAATACTATTTCGGAACTATTTTTCAGGTCTAATCAAATTATAGAAACAATTCGCATTTACCACTCTGATTTTCTCATCTCTACCATGAATAATCTTGATGATTAGTTGTTGCAGCAAGCGATTGCTCAAAGTAACTCACTTGGGACTTAAAATAATCAACACAAAATCGGATCAGGCCATTCAAAAAAAATTTGGCAGGCATGGACTGGAAAAATACAGTGCAAACAATCTACAACATCCTTAATCAATCAGACAATCTAGGACCAGTGTACGTTCGAGCTCGAAACAGTTTTCTCCAGATTTGAGCTTGGGTTTATGCAATATTCAGTGGGTGTTAGAGAATCAGAATTACCCTACAAACTTGAAAAAATTCAACTTTTCACCATAAACGTTGATTGATCCAAGAAATGAAGGATAAAAAAACTCACTTTCTCTTTCGCGAGGAACGTCGACAAGCGGCCCTACGCAGGCCTTCCATAGCTCCGCAAAGAATCCGTCCCCTATCCACAAGAAATCAGAACATTAAAATCACTACACTTTGCGGGAAAATCGTAGAAACCCACTAGAAAATGAAGCAGTAATTTCACCTCCAGCTCGATTCTCCATAGTAAACAATTAGACCGCACGACAACAACTCCAGAGCAGACGAAATCCTAATAAAACGATTCTGTACGATCGAAATGCTTCATTATATAACCTGAATCCTTTCAATCACCAAGCAAATGGAACGCCAAATTGATTACATGATACTTCATTAAAGTAGCAAAACTTTGACGAGATCGGAGATTACCTGCAAATCAAGACGAAATCGGAGATTACCTGCAAATCAAGATCGAGAGCCGTAGAATCAAGACGAAATCGGAGATTACCTGCAACGGTTAGGGTAGAGCCACCGCCATTGTTCTTAAGTAGACAAGGTTAGGGTAGTTTCGGAACTTCAAATTATTAAGACATCACGTGACAATCACATGTCACTATTTAACTGGAAGAAATAACGGCAGTTGGGTGATAGTAACGGTTCAGTCACATGTGTCAACATAAGTAACGGTTGAGCTCAAGTTTGAACGGTTCAGTCACATTGTCAAACATAAGTAACGGTTGAGGTAATTAACCATTTATATAACGAAACTAACTTTCAATCATCCACCAATGTACCCGACACCCAAATAAGTCGCCTATCCAAAACGTAGAGGTGAACCAAATTTAATTATTCATAAACCTTTACGTTATTGCCCAAATAAAAAAACTTTACGTTTCTTATGAGAATTATTTTTCTCACGGAAGAAAACAACTCATCTACTTAAAAATATATTAAGGAAGAGAATAATATTGATGATATTAGTTGTTTTTATTAAATATATTAGAAAATCATGCATTTTTAAAACTCCATTCATTGCTCACATGCTGTCCGCTTCTCACTCACTTCCTGCATTCTAATTAAATAACTAAAACAGAGCAAGAAAAGTAGAAAACCGTCTAACTCCAAACCCGGCTAACCCCACCCAACCCGAGTCACTCACCATGCATCTATTGTATTCGAATTCCACCAAAAGCATTAACTGCAAACAACTCTATGTTCGATCTACTTAGCCAAACCAGTTCATGGGTCTAATCTAGTGTGAACTTCATGTCCCTAGACTTACTTAAAAGATGCTCATAACTGACATTATTATAAATCTATTCATTTTTCTTCCTTATAGTGAGTCTATACAAAAACCCAATTCATCCAAATCAATGAAGAACACCACACCTATGCATTTTACAGCAATACTCACCACTGCTTTATCTACAATCACTGCGTTCATTTACAGAAGGGCAAAGGCTTCTGAAAGAAATCTAACAAATGGTTTAGAGAGAAGGTCCAAAGAACTTGGTCTTCAATCATAAAGCTTGATTTTGGTAGTGATTTTGCTCCTACATATCGGGCACAATTCAAGATTTTGCCCACATTCACAGCATGTCTGTATCAAGAACAAAAAAGTGAACATGTCAGTCGTCAGGGATGTCAGTAAAACATCTCCTTGGCAATCAATATCAGTAGAATTGGTGGTGGAAGAGGAACACGATAAGTAGAATTGCCCTTTTGGCTTCTGCTCGAGCAAAATAAGTTCAGAAAAAATAACATGAAGATTGCATTGTTATTTATTGACAGATAATGAGACAAGACAATACCCTAGTAAGTTGAGTTTTAATGTTGCCTTGTACTGGGAAGGAATCTCCATCAATGCCGAAAGAGCAAATTCTGTTTCTTTCCCTGAAGGTGAGGTGTTCTTCAACATAATTTCTGTAAAATTTATGAACTAAAAGAAAAAAGACTTCAAAAATTAGTAACTTCTAATAAAAAAAAATGTTACCATTAAATAGAAAGCAGTATGCATTATTTACCTGGAAATTATGCATTATTTACCTTGAAATTATCGAATGCTCGAGCAGGGATATTGTCATCAAACTCCTGCATTGTGTCCCAAGGTCCGTCTCCAATCCCAACCAAAATAATTGACAGAGGCAGCTTGCTTCATATAGGAATATTAATGAAAAAACAAACTAAAAGATTAACAAATTATACAATATAGGCTTGACTATAATATTCTCACCTTGCTTCTACTATTGCTTCATATGTTTTCTGCTCTTGTGGACCTAATTGGCCTCTTTCAGTGTCGACACTTCGAGTCACCTAGATTTTAGGCGGTAATTTAATAAATGCATATATATGAGAAATACAATTCCATTAGATACATATTCAACATTGCAAATGTGCAACTAAAACTGTGACACCCGGAATTATCTCACATAAGAAAGAAAGGAGATTTGAATCTTTTATAGACATGAGACGTAAACAAGAATTCCTCTATTTTTCGGCCAAAATGGCAATGGGCTCAGTCAGCTTGACTTAGGTTAGTGAGGATAGTTGTTCAGGATCCTTCTTTAGGCCTAAGTGAGGATAAGGGTTCAGTAAAGCTAAGTTAGGTTAGTGAAGACAATCGTTCGAGCTTGAGAATTTATAAAAACTCTTCATGTATAGCAGTTATGCAAGCTATGCATGGTTTGGATAGATCCTGCAATGGAAGAAATGTCTTCTCCTTCCGTTTCCTTCGCTTCCCCTCGCTCCAAACAAAACCTTACAGCTTAAAATGCTTATTTAGCTGAGAATAGATACCTGTCCATCTGCAATTATCACCAAAACATGATACTGCCCTACACTTTGCTCCACAATGGTCATGGCCATCTCAATGATCGGGGCAAACGATGTTGGCCCTGAAACACTATCGTTTCGTGGGTATAATCCTGATCAGAGTTTTATTTCAAAAGTTGACAATGAAACAAAAACCTGCAAGCCTTATGTGAGGAACAATCTCCTTGTATCGACTCAGAACTTCTTCAAACCCGTTGCAAAATCTCCCATCAGGAAAAAAGTTGAAGACGTCTTGGTCATGAGTCGATGCTGATTTGCATGAAATCAAATATCTACTACACAATATTCAAATCTCAAATATGTTTTTAGTGACCTAATCAAATCACCTACCATCTCCAAACCCGAAACAGGGGATTAAGTTATCTTCATCAAATGCATACAAGGTTTTTCCAATAATGCATATTGCCTGCTCGTATGGATTGAGACCGTTTCTAATGTCGTGCAAACTGCGTCGACGGAATGATATTGCACCTAATAAAAGCATATCATTATCCAAATCAAATAGACGAGATGTACTATGGTGATCTAGTAAGGTAAATGTATACCGGTCCACTCGTTGCTCTTCGTGAAATTAATGCCAACAATAAGATTCGAAGATTCAAGTCCGACGCGTGCAAGTTCTTCAGTTACCTGCAAAAAATGATTAAATTGAACATTGAACAAATTTATGAGACATATGAGACATAGCCCTTAAGGACAACAAATTTATGTCATCCTCATCTCCCCTAAGGAATTATAGTTGTCTGCAATTCTTGAATATCTCCGGTTGAACTTCTGTTGGTTATCCCGGCCCTGGACCCTGCCAAACTCCTGCAGAGCAGGGTAGTAATATGGTTGTGCCACATTAGTCGGTTGAGGTTGATAGGCCGGTTGTGGTGATGAAGCCGAAGCTCGGTTCTCTTGACCATATGAAGGTTGAGGATAACCGTATTGATTGTGATTGTCCCACGAATAAGCACCTGACCGAGACGAATTGTCTTCCCAGCTATCTTGTCTTGTCAAGTTAGCCCCCATTAACTACCTTGTTCTGCAAGCAGCACTTTTTCCCCACCAAGAACAGTGAAGGCAATGAAAAACAGTAGACCTAAGAGAAGTAGAGAACAACAAGATTGAATGACGAGGAAAGATCAAATTTTATCTATGTGTGCGTCAGAGTGAACTATATATACAGCAATCTCATTCATGGAGTTTACTGGAAATAACTATTCTTGAAAGCTAAATAAATCAGACCAATACCAAAGATTCTGCTCAAGAAAACACTTTCGTGTACAGCTTCAATTATATATTTGGTAGTTGAACTTTGAGTGTTTGAACAATATGCTAGTTGAACTTTTTATTTTTAACAAATTACTAACTTTATATAAAGTTGCAGATTGTTAGTTCCATCTAATTTGTTCTTAAATTATAATAATGACATGCACGTGTGTTCATTGCAATTTTTCACAAAATCAAGTCTTAGTAAAATTCAACTAAGAAATTACAAAAAAATTAAAAGTTGAGCTAGTAATTTGCATAAAAGTAGATTAAAATAATAAACAAAATACAAGTTATTATTTAGCAGCAAATTAGATGAAGTTAGCAAATCTCAACTTTATATAAATTCAAGGTTTTGCAGTTTCGTTATACACTTAGCTCATGACTGGATTCGAGCTCTCAAGATGAGTCTTCCCAACTACTGTTACAATCGACATTAAGTTATCTCCTAGGTTACTTGTCAAAAAAAAAAAGGTTACTTGTCGGACTGATGTTCATATTTTTTTTACAATAGGAACTCCACTCCACATCAGCAGGATCAAGATCGACACGCTTTGATAATCAAATCATGATTCACTCCAGGAACTCGAAAATGCCAAGAAAACACCAAAAGTTACATTTTTTGGGAGGAAAACTGACCTAATTTGAGCTGAGAAGCAAGACCAATGACAGGTAATCGCCATTTAGTCATTTGCTGTTAAAACAGACATGGAATCTTGAATGAAGTGTCCAAGCTTGGATTTTTCGTACTTTTTTTTTCCCGATCTTTCGAAGTCGATTCTGCATGGCAGCTGCAATTTCCACCATGTCTGGATCAGAATCTGATACCCTTTTCTGCTTTTGAAAAAATGATCCCAAGTATGAGTAGTGTGGGTGTAAAAGGAGCAACCTTTTGACTTGAGATTTGCTTTACAAATTTGTCAAAAGTGGAAGAAGCAAGTCAAGTCAAGTCATTGGGTGAATAATGGATGCATCCTTTATTGTGTAGCTTCAAGTTCTTAGTTAATTGCGCTTGATCATTGCATATTTATTATGCAGACTTTTATTTTTATTTTGTTTTCCCTGGTGCAGCCATATGAAAGCAAAAACTTGACACCTAAAATAATTTTTACTTATATTAGAGTTAGCCTTTAAGGGATATAAGTGCTGACCCTTATGATGACTTGGTGAAGTGTTTGTTAATGAAGAAGTTCTGTATCATTTCATGTAAGGGGTCGGAGTCGTCCTACGGATGCAATGAAAATTTGAAAAATGTTACTTTATTTGTAATTTTATATGGTCTGGGTGTTAGACAGGAATCCGTATTTGCTTCTCTCAAAAGATTGTTTTTCTCATAGAAATCGGTTTAGTGAGTGAAAAAATGTTCAACTTTCGTTTAGTTGGTTTTTAGTGTTATTTAGATCCAATAATTTTGAAATTATATACTAACACTTATATATCTATCTTTGTAGCAATACGATGGTCCAACCGGACAAACCAACCAACGCGTATATAAACCGTTTGTATAACCTTTTCACCAATCCGTTCGGTTCTTCTGAAAACACTGGTATTTTCACAATCTTTTGTCCTCATTCATTGTCATTTTTAGACTAAGGTTAAGTGTTTCGGTTCGATCTTGACCCAAACAAGGTTCACCTAGACTAAGCAACCTAATCTGGACTGGGTCAGAATTTTTGACTAATGCGTCATTTTGATCCAACCTGTAGATGACCCGTGATAGCACAGGTCAGGTTTGGGTATAAAGGTTTGATCAACTGGTCAACCCGTGACCCGTGATATTTTTATATTATATTAAAATAACAGATGTCATTCTGACTTTTTGGGTATGCGCGGGGCGAATGAGTAAGACTGACTCGCGGGTCATAGGAGTCTAACGAGTCAGTCTTACCCAACTCATTCATTCATGACGGGTCAAGTTTGAATTTGAAAAATTAACTAGTTTTATTACATGGGTTGTGTTTGGGCCTAATACGAACCAATACCGACACGACGTGAATGGGGCGAGTCCCTAGTTGAGGCCTTAGGCCCTACAACTCATACTTCTACACTTTATTAATTAAATGTTATTAATAAATAAACAAATAATTAATTAAGTAATTGACATCCAAATATAATTCCATTTAAAGGTTTAAAGGAAAATTACCCAAAAAAAAATAAAGGTTTAAAAGGTCGCATCGAAGGAGAACCTGATTCTCCATTTCCTTTTCTCCTTCGTCACGTAAAGAAGCATCCTCGCACCGTCTGGCATTAGGGCAAATTATCGTCTTCCTCTCTCACTCCCACTCTTCGTCGATTGCAGACCTACTCGGACTGATTTACTCCATAGATGGAAACTCCCATGGACCTCCTTCGGTCCAACCTGGCTCGGGTTCGGATTCCTGAACCAACCAATCGCATTTACAAACATGAATGCTGTGTTTCCTTTGACACTCCGGTATTGCTCCAATTTTTCCTTCTTTAACTACTATTCCATTGCATGCTTTTGTAAGGTCCTTCCTTTGATCATGTTTGAGTGTCTGTTAGCTGCTGCTGTGCTAGGTTTTGTAGAAGTTGTTCTTTGGCAGCTATACCATTGCGGTTGATGGTTTTAGGTCGAAGTCGGATTTTAAGTTGCAAGACCAGATGCCTGATCATTTGGTAGTATAAGCTTAGAAATTGGAGAAATGAGGTGAAATGGCAAAGCGAAAATCTCAAAAAAAATAAATCTTCCAATAGAACATTGGAGAAATCTGCCATGGTGGGAATCTATGATTTACTTTCCCACGGCCATTTGTTCATCCTTCCGTAGCATCACTAGTTTTTTTTCCCAGGTCTTTAGACTGTAAACCGCTAATAGGTAGAGAGTATCAACCTGGGATCTTGAAAATGTGTTTCTTTTTGCTCCTTCATTTTTATCTAATTACTTTGTGAAGGTTTTAACCAACTATAAACTCTGGTGTTGATGTGTCACTGCATGGATGTACAGAGGTCAGAAGGCGGTTTGTATGTGGACATGAACACATTCCTTGCCTTTGGGAAGGAATGTGTGATATGGAACTATGAGAAGACTGGAAATCCTGTGTATTTGCATATAAAGCAGACAAAGAAATTGGTCCCTGAAGATAGACCTTTGAAGAAACCTACTCTTTTGGCAATTGGTAGTTCATTCTTACTTGTGCAATGTTGACATATTTTTGAGCTCTTGCCGGAAGTATTTTTTCAGACCCACTGCTCCGGACTTAACTATCTCCTCTGTTTTAACTTTCAAATCCTTGCATAATTTTGTCATCTCTATTATATTTAAGTATCTATTGCTTGCTGTAAAGGTATGCCATATGCCACATTGCAGCTACTGCTGAATTTTAATGTACATGGATGATACGTGATATTGTGATTCAACCTGTAGGTGTTGATGGGGGTTTCGATAACAGTGAGGTTGAATATGAAGAAAATTACAATATAGTTGTGTTACCTGAGCACGTTACTCTCCCTTTTCCTTCGGTGGAGCTTCCAGAGAAGGTGCTTCTTAACTTCAATTTTTGTTCATACATGCTGTTGTTGAGCATCACAGAACCATGTGTTCAGACTCCAGAAAATCTGTATTACTTGACAGGGTGCCTTACGTTATCTCCTGTTAAGCATTGCAGGTGAGATTAGCTGTTGATGCAATATTGATGGCAGAAGGTGCTGAACGTAAGGAACAAGTTGCATCATGGGTCGCAGATAAGAAGCAAATTAGTCTGTATGCCATGAATTTGCAGCAGTTAGACAACGGTGTAATTGTTCCCCCATCTGGTTGGAAATGTACGAAATGTGACAAAACTGAAAATCTCTGGCTCAATTTATCGGATGGAATGATTCTCTGTGGGCGGAAAAATTGGGATGGAACTGGAGGCAACAATCATGCTGTTGAACACTATAATGAGACTGGTTACCCTCTTGCTGTCAAGCTTGGGACGATAACTGCTGATCTGGAAGGAGCAGGTAAAGTCATCTCCGTTCAAGTAAAATGGTTGTTCTCCCCCCACAAGTTTCATTATGTTGTCAATGATCACATGACTTTCTGATGACATTATTTAAGCAATAATTAAATTCCTCTATTAGAGTTTACCTTGTAAAAATAGTATAGAAGTTGTTTCATGAATGCCACTTTTTTTCCGGAATGCCATGAATAACTATTATGACCTATTGTTAACAGAATAAGGTGATTCTGCATATTGACTATACAGTTTTATGTCCACAAGACTATATGCACTAATGATGGAGCTTAAGTATGCCAGCAATGCTGATTGAAGTCCTTGGTGACTGTGTAGTTCATTCAAATAACTATTATGACCTTATTGTTAACAGAATAAGGTGATTCTGCATATTGACTATACAGTTTTATGTCCACAAGACTATATGCACTAATGATGGAGCTTAAGTATGCCAGCAACGCTGATTGAAGTCCTTGGTGACTGTGTAGTGACTATTCAGATAGCTTAAATTGTTCTTGAATGCTATCCTAATAAGGTTTCCCCATCCCTATAGAAGCCACAGTCTATGTTATTTCCAAAGGATTGAATCATGGTCGGGAATCCACAAAAAGTTGTCTGATCTGATTTAGCCACTTAGGTCCACCTGTAGACATTCAAAAGAAAGTCTGTGAGAGCAGCTGTAGCATTTCGTACTGATGGTGTATCGTACATTACTTTCATCTCTTAATTTATTATGACTCAGACAGAAATGTTAGTATTGTTATTCTGGAACACTAATTAGCAGGCCGTGGCATCTTGCATAGCCTCAAATTCTTTTTGTGGATTTTTAATATGTAAACACTGAATTTTATTTTTGAATTATTAATTTTACCTTATTGTGGCAGCTCAGACGTTTACTCTTACGCGGAAGATGAGGCTGTTATGGATCCACTTCTTGCTCAACATTTGGCCTTTTTTGGCATTGATTTTTCTTCATTGCAGAAGGTCAGTTATGTACTTAACTGTAGTTATGTTCTATCTACTTTACCTGCACTACCTTCTTTTTTTGTTGTTGCTGGTATTGGATTATTGATAGTATTAATGTGTTATTACTTTTTGCCTAAAAGGTTTGTTGACCTTACTCGCTTCTTTATTGTAGACTGAAATGACAACTGCTGAGAGGGAACTTGACCAGAATACAAACTTTGACTGGAACCGAATCCAAGAAAGTGGACAGGAACTCGAGCCAGTATTTGGTCCCGGTTACACTGGACTTGTCAATCTTGGTAACAGGTAAGCAATTATCCTTCTAAGATGATTCTGACTGAATTCCATTATGCCATCTTATTTTATCCTTTTCAGTTGCTACTTGGCGGCAACGATGCAAGTTATCTTCTCAACTCAGTCCTTCTGTTCACGGTCAGATATCTGTCTTGCTTTTGATTTTCATTTGGTTCAATTAAGCATGTAATATGATTTGAAAGGAATTTTGCTGTCATTTTATGATAATAGGTACTACAAAAAACAAAATCTGAAAACAGCGCTCGAAATGGCTCCTGCTGATCCTACAGTTGATCTCAATATGCAGTTGTAAGTGAACATGAACACTCTGATGGCATTGCTCTCGTTGTTACTCATCTTACCAGCTATCTTTGGTTGTTATTGCTAATTGTAAGTAAGGTCACAAATTCTTGATCTTTTCACTCTGCCAGCCTATGAATCTCTAAAGTGCTCTTCTTAATGTTTGCGCGCATCAAGTAGAATCTTGCATGAATAAAGATCCGTCTGGTCGACAAGAGAATAGAATTCTTTAGATTTTTGTACCTCTTGCTTATTTCATATGTTTGTTGTTGTGTTATAGAACAAAGCTTGGACACGGTTTGCTGTCTGGGAAGTATTCTACTCCTGCAAAGGTATGAATAAATAAGATGCTACCTTTTGAGATCTGATCTTGATTGATGTTGCTCATGTTTATATTTCTATTTATAGGGAGATGATAATGCCAACGTGGCGGACAGTGTAAGCTCTCTAGCTAAAACATTTTGTTGCAAGATTCTCTCGCTAAAGCTATTTCATCTAATGTTGTACCTGGGCGTCTGATACACTTCAGTTTCCATTTGTGTTTCTTAACATGCTTATCTTTTGTAATTAAACATTAAAGTATATATTCTTCATTTGAATTCACTTGGCTCTTGAATACTTGATAATGGTGAAGCCTTGAAGCTAATTGTCTACAGTTAATTTTACATCCCTGCCAACGTGATCTGTCATATAATTATTGATGTAAGTGTGCTTTTATTTATCGTCAACATGTTCTTCCTCTTGTCTTTCCTAGCATCCTTATTCCTTTTTTTTTTTATCTAGGGGCTAAGTGTTTCACTTTGAAATCTACAGGATAAATAAAAAGCTTTGTAGTACTATCAAACTTTGTTGTGGTAGACCTTGTGTGTGTGTGTTTTGAGTGGTATAATAGAATATTAGTTTCATGATATTTCTCTTATTTCCAGGCCTGCAAAATTGTTTGACTATAAATTTGACTTTTTTTCCCTTCATTCCAGAAACAGGAAGGTATACCACCTCGAATGTTCAAAACAGTAATTGCTGCCAACCATCCTGAATTTTCAACAATGAGGCAACAGGTACATACCTTTTTGTCTAGCCTGTCTGTTATTTTTGACTTTTTGAGAAGGGTTTTCCAGTTTAAGAATTTATGTTATGACGAAGTTTTTCTTTCCGTATACGCCCCTTTGGTTTGAAAGAGTTGGGTGTCAGTATTTCTGCTTTCTGTCTCTTATGAATTGTGATTGCGAGAAGGATGAACTATGTGTTTTCTTCTAGTTAATGGCAATAAGGTGGCAGAACTTGTATTATAACTTCTTGAGTTGCGCTTAGTTTAGTGTTTGCCAAGAATTGAGGATCACCATTATAGTCTCGCCCAGGAGGAAGAACATCTAACATCTGTCTAGAATGACCTTGCATGCTAATATCTGCTAGATTTGTTTTTTATTTATAGTCTCATTATGAAGTTTTGGTGCTTATTGAATGCTTAGGATGCCCTGGAATTTTTTCTGCATTTCCTTGATCACGTAGAGCGAGCTAATGCTGCAAATCCAGAGCTCGATCCTTCAAGAAGTTTCAAATTTGGCATTGAGGATCGAATCTTATGTCCATCTGGAAGAGTTGCTTATAATAAGAGGCTTGACTATATTCTCTCGCTGAATATTCCTCTCCATGAGGCCTCAAACAAAGGTAGAGCGCTTACAAATTTATTACCGTAACTATTAGTATTATACTTAGTGTTCATAGGTCTACCTCTTTTTTTTATTCAGAGGAGCTAAAAGCATTTCACAAACTGAAGGAAGAAAAAGCTTCAGATGGAAAGGAAGTGTGAGTAACAATGATTTGGTCTTCAATTTCTGTCTTCTTATATTTTGTTTTGCTGAGTGAATATATATGCAAGCAGATCCAGTGATCAAATTATACGCCCAAGAGTTCCCCTGGAGGCATGCCTGGCAAACTTTTCTGCCACTGAGGAGGTTCAGGATTTCTATAGCAGCGCGTTGAAGGCCAAGACAACAGCCATCAAGTAAGCTTTAGTATATTATTATTTGAATGGCCAGATCTTGAATCAAGAGAAAAGTCTACCGAGCATGTCTTAGCACTTCTATAAGTTTTTTTAAAATGTTTCCCCCCCCTACTTTTTAGGAAAAACTAGCCAACACTGCACTGAATTGATCTGCCTAAATTTTATAGTGGATGGTTTATTTTATTTGTGAAGAAGAGCTTTCTGCTTTAACACCTTGGATATAACGGCTTAAGGTTTTCTCAGTCAAGATTGGAGATCTGTAGCCTAACTGAACTATCAAAGCTGCAAGTAGATTAACTCTTTATCTCTACTCTTTTTAATTGAAGGACTGCTGGTCTGACTTCATTTCCTGATTACTTGGTGCTTCACATGCGTAAATTTGTCATGGAAGTAGGATGGGTTCCGAAGAAGCTCGGTACGTATTTGAAGTTTCTTGTCTTTTTTCCTTCCATCACTAACTTCAACTGATGTCTTTAGCATCTGTTCTTTCAGATGTCTATATAGATGTTCCAGATGTCATAGACATCAGTCACATGCGCAGCAAGGGCCTTCAACCTGGAGAGGAGTTGCTGCCTGAGGGAGGTAAGTGAAGTTAATAAGATTTTTTTTTCTTCTTTTTTCATAGAAATTGATGATGAGACTGTTGAAGTTCTCTTTTATCTGACTATAATGGTAGAAGATGTAAAAGATAGGTTCTGGTTATTTTGGATTGTTATCTCGTCCATGCTAGACGACTGCTAAGATTAGAGCATGTTGCTGCTATGTTATGTGGTACAGATGCGGAGGATGAGGCACAATCAAATAAGGTTGTGGCTAATGAAGATATCGTTGCCCAGTTGGTGTCAATGGGGTTCAACTATCTACATTGTGAGAAAGCTGCCATACGTACATCTAATGTTGGGGTTGAAGAAGCAATGAATTGGTTACTGACACATATGGATGATGCAGGTATATTGTCGATTTTTTGTTTCTAAAGAACACAATCCTTATGTTGTGATTAAAGAACACAATAACAGCTCTCTTTTTTTATTTTATAGATATAAACGTTCCTATTTCAGAGAGTATGGCGGAGACATCTCCATTCGTTGACCAATCACAAATCGATACTTTGATTTCATTTGGTTTTCAAGAAGATGTAGCTCGGAAGGCACTAAAGGCAACTGTAAGTACAACATTTGATCTATACTGAAACAAAAAATAAAATATGTTCTTTGGTTAAGAGTATGGGGGTTGGTTTGTCGTCAGGGAGGAGATATTGAGAAAGCAACGGATTGGATATTCAGCAACCCGGGTGCTTCTACTTCATCAGATATGGATGCTGCTCCATCCAACAGCTCGACAAGTGAAGCCAATCTACCTGATGGAGAAGGGAGTAAGTTTACCTACCTTATCATCTAATCCAATCTACTACACCCCACCCCACCATGTCTGGAGTTTGATCTTTCAATGATGTGTGATTTGCAGAGTATAGACTGCTTGGATTGGTAAGTCATATGGGAACCTCTACACACTGTGGACACTACGTAGCTCACATCTGCAAAGATGGGCGGTGGCTCATCTTCAATGACAACAAGGTTGGTGTTTCAAGGAACCCACCTAAGGACATGGGCTACTTGTATTTCTTCGAGCGGTTGAACCACTGAACACAACCCACCTGAACAAATGGGCGCCACAAGGCATGTGTGGCGGCGGGAAGAACAAATAGGCGCCACAAGGGCGTGTTTGAGTGGCGACTTGGGATGGAGGAGATCCTTCTGAACTTTGTTTGGCATGTGATGGTTGATGAGCTATCCCATGACTAAATCGTGCTGCTTGAATTTCCTTTTGGGATATACATAACTGCCAAGCCTCCCAAAAAAATGCTAGATAACTGTTTCAGAATCGTAGTCCTTTTCTCCAACATATGAAAATTCAAGAGATTAAGTCGAGTGGACCCATCAGGTGTTGTTACTGTGTAGTTTATATATATATATTTTTCTCTTGCAGCTTCCAAAATGAACTACCCAGTTCTGTTGATGATTTAGCTCTATTTTTTAGAAAAGTAGATATAAGTATAACACTGCCCACTTTTTTTTCCAATCGATGAAAAATATTTCCAAGCTTGGATTTTTCTTTTAATAATCGAACATAGAAATCATAATTCTAGTTTTTAGGTTTAAATTAAATTTAGAAATATGAACAGTTACGTTCATATTTCAGTTAGTCAAATATAAATTTTTATTCATCAAGTAGGTGCTCGTTTTCTATTGATTTTTATTCGGTTTCTGTTTGTACTATGGAGTATGGACCTTTTTGGATACTTGATGCACCTTCACCAGTAGGCCCTGTGGGCCTTCTGTTCCTTCCCAAAATGCAGAAAAACTGCATAAAGTAAGCAGACCCAAAAGGACAAAGAAATAAATAAAATAATCTCCCAATAAATCACGATCATCTCGTGTAATCCACGCGACGTATCGATTTGCCCAAGCCTTTTTCGGGTTTTCCAGACCATCTGATTAAGCGCGTGTATTCACATAATCCTACTATGAAAGTTGATAGATACATCGCTTCATCAATGTTGGAAGAAAAAATTGGCCAAAAAAAAAAAAATGTTGGAAGAATTCTCTTCTTTTTTTTTCCCGCTTTTTTGGACATAAATTCCAAAAGTCATATTTTTCTAGAAGGGACAACCGTGAGTGTCGTGTCTAAACATGTCTCGTGTCTAAATGGATAAGTCTTAAATGTGTCTCAAAATTTTAAATATAAAGACAACACGATTATTAATCGTGTCTAATCGTATAAGAGTTGTTTAGACACGAGATCTATTAAGGTCAAACTCATATACGCTATAAAATAAATATATACACAAATCCATATGCACAAAGTAAAATTTTTAAAGTTTGCGTATTTTAATATATTATTTTATTATTATACTTAAATGTCTAAACGTATTACATGTATACACGACACAATTAGTTAATCGTGTTTAATCGTCTTTATACATATATCTACATATATAAGGTGTTTACACACAATTTTAAATTATGTCTAATCGTATAAGAGATGTTTAGACACGTGTTCTGTTAAAGTTAAATTTATATACGCTTAAAGCAATCGTGCCGTTTTTTTTTTTTGGCCATCCAAGAATTAATCTTGGTTACATCGAGAATCGATCTCATGACCTCTTGCTTCTAAGCAAGAGGTGATACCGTTGGACCAAGTGTCCGTTGGTTCGTGCCGTTTAATTGTATCAAAAATTGGTAGAGCTATATTTTTCTCTTTTTATATAAAGACGCTTTTATCCCTCCTCTTAAGTGAATCTGCATCTGCAGTGAGGATGTTTTGGAGAATTAAGTTTAAGCTGGGCCCGCCGGATTCCTCTCCTTACACACATTCTCATTTCTCCCCCGACACATGGCATAATTTCATTGGCAACAAAAGTTTGACCCCATACCGTTGCTTCACATGATATTGACCTCACCAGACAAATTCATTTCATGCAACTTGCAAGAAGAGAGAGAGAGAGTGTGAAACAGCTGCGTGCTGCTTCGAGCTCCGGCCAAATCTCGTCGCCCACTGAGCTCTTCTTCATCCTCCCGTACTCTCCATATATGCATTAGGGTTTACGTTTGGGTGGTAATCCGACTCGAATCGGTAATGACGAAGAGCAAGAGAGAGTTCGCGGCATCGCATTTCGCGGTGATAAAGTACATACTAATCGGGGCCATTGCAGTGGTCGGGCTCTTCTGTCTATGGTTCGGCTCGTCAGTGGCTCCCGGACTTGTCAGATCCGAGGATGGAGATAACGGTTCCGATGGAAGCGACGCGTTCTTCGGCCGGTCCCGCGATATAGATGACATACTCCAGGACCAAGAGAGCAATCCCGAAGTTCTGAAGAGCATACCTGTATGTCGCTTATTATCTTCTACTATTTGAGTAGTGAAAATTAGATTTATGCAATCTGCCTGAGCTTAAAGTCTTAATTCATATATGATCTTAGATTACATCGTTTTCTCGGTATTCATTTATTATTTAATGAAACTGATTCCTTTGTTAATAGTGTTTTTCTAGTGCAATATCCGGAGGAATTATTCGAATATGATCATTCTTGTTTAAATATTAGTGCTATTCGATATGCTATCTCTGGTTTATTTACACTGAGTGCATAATCTTTGCAGTAATTTATACTGTTATTATATTCTCCAGGTGTGTGACATTAAATTATCAGAGCTGATACCTTGTTTGGACAGAAATCTTATTTACCAAATGAAGTTGAAGGTTAATCTAACACTTATGGAACACTATGAAAGACATTGTCCACCTCCTGAACGTCGTTACAACTGTCTGATTCCTCCTCCAAATGGATACAGGGTTTGTTTTGTTATGCTTGTCTAAAGCCTTTATCCAATGCATATCATAGTTATAGTTATACAGAACTTTATTTCTAGAATATCAGATACCTATAAGGTGGCCTGCAAGTCGAGATGAAGTGTGGAAAGCAAACATTCCACATACGCATCTTGCTCAGGAGAAATCGGATCAGAATTGGATGGTTGTCAGTGGAGACAAGATAAATTTTCCTGGTGGTGGAACTCATTTCCATGACGGAGCTGACAAGTACATCATTGCTCTTGCCAAGGCATGTTGGTAATTATGTTTATCAAATAAAACATCATCCCTACAAAAAAGGGTGAAAAAATTCCTTTGAAGTGAAATTTATTGGTGTTTCAATTTGTGATACTGAATGGGTTTGGTTCCTAATTTGATAGATGCTGAAATTTCCGGGTGATAAGCTGCATAATGGTGGAAATCTCCGAAATGTCCTTGATGTGGGTTGTGGTGTTGCAAGTTTTGGTGCATATCTTCTGTCTCTTGATATCATAGCTATGTCTGTAGCTCCTAATGATGCTCACGAGAATCAAATACAATTTGCTCTTGAAAGGGGGATTCCATCGACTCTTGGGGTATTGGGAATCAAGCGTCTTCCTTATCCAAGTAGATCTTTTGAACTAGCTCATTGCTCAAGGTGTAGGATTGATTGGCTTCAAAGAGATGGTATTCTTTTATTAGAACTTGACAGAGTGCTAAGACCTGGTGGTTATTTTGCACTCTCTTCTCCTGAAGCTTATGCTAATGATCCTGAGAATAGAAGGATTAGGAATTCCATGTATAATCTTTTGAGACGAATGTGTTGGAGAGTTGTTGCAAGAAAAGACCAAACTGTTATATGGGCAAAGTCCACAGGTAATAGTTGTTACATGAAGAGGGAGAGTGGAACTCATCCTCCTTTGTGTAGCTCTGATGATGACCCTGATGCTACTTGGAATGTACTCATGAAGACATGCATATCGCCTTACTCGACAAGTAAGTCTTTTTGCTTTTTGTTAAAGAACTAAATAAACTGCTTTATCGTTTTGTGGGTCTTTTCATGAACAGAAATTCACAAAGAAAGAGGAAGTGGATTGGTTCCTTGGCCTCAGAGGCTGACTGCTCCATCTCCTCGATTGGAAGAAGTTGGAGTTAGTTCTGAGCAATTTCAGGAAGATACTGTAAGTCCCATTCCTGTAAACTATATGATTGCATTATCTCTATTTTCCACGATTTCTTATCCTGATAGTACGGTTGTGATATGATGCAGAATATCTGGCATTATAGAGTGATTGAATATTGGAAGCAGATGAGATCAGTTTTACATAAAAACTCCATCAGAAATGTAATGGACATGAACTCTGAGCTTGGTGGGTTTGCAGCTGCACTGATTGATAAAGATGTCTGGGTTATGAATGTGGCTCCAGTCCATGCGTCTGCTAAATTAAAAATCATCTTCGATCGAGGGTTAATCGGAACTGTCCACGACTGGTTAGTACTTTTACATGCTGTTTCTGTCTAACCTGCTAGTATTACAGCTTTGACACGTCGTAGTAGAATATATAGACTCAAGAACAAGACATGCTATGAAACATATTTTGTGGACAGGAACATAAATCCATGTATGAAATTTACACAATTAATCTCCTTTTGAATATTAACACTTTTAACACTCATTTTACATATTGTTCTTGCTTTGATCTCCAATCGCAAATTTTGCAAATGTTGATCAACAGGTGCGAGGCATTTTCCACATATCCGCGAACATATGATCTCCTTCATTCCTGGGCATTGCTTTCTGACATGGAGAGTCAAGGCTGTGGAGTTGAGGATTTGTTAATCGAAATGGACCGAATGTTACGTCCAGATGGATTTGTCATCATAAGAGATAAACCTTCTATCATCAACTACGTCAAGAAGTTCGTTGCAGCTTTGAAATGGGACGGTTGGGTTTCTGAAGTTGAGCCCCGAACCGATGCACTGTCATCTTCAGAGGAAAGAGTTCTAATCGCAAGAAAGAAGCTGTGGAACGATGAAGCTCAGACAATGTGAAGATCATAAAAGGTTTGCTTTCTTCTTCCCACAAGGAAGGGGTGTCGAGGTAATAACTTACTTACTAAGTGTAGTATCTTGCTACCACAACAAACACAGTGTCGAGCCACAGGCACAGATACAGATGATAAGCTAAGTTTGATGCTTTATTATGAGATTTGCTAGTTTTGTTGTAAATGCTGTTGGGACGAGGTTGTCTTTGTGAATTACTAGGAATAGAGTAAATGTTCTGAAATTGGGTCTTAGTTTTTTTATTTAAATTTTAAAAAAGGTTAATTAGTTTTGTGTTAATTAATTTTTGAGCTTTTGGATAATTTGCTAATTGAACTTTATCTTTGAACAAGTTGTTAGTTGTCTATTCATAAAGTTGCAATTTATTAACTCAGTCTAATTTGTTATTGTTATTAAATGACAATGAACACATGCATGTGTAGTAATGTGTTAGTTAATAAGTCACATTTTTTCTTAAAATTCAATTAGTATAATGCAATTTTTTGCAAAAATTAGTTAGTAAATTGTAAATTTCTTGACTAGCAATTTTCTCAAAGTAGAATAAGATATTAACTAAAATGCAAGTTTCCGTCATCAACAGTAACTTAAATGGAGTTAAAATTTTAATTTTAGATAAAATAAGTTAACAAATTATTCAGAAAAAAAAATCAATTAAAAAAATATTTAGACTCAAAATTTAACTAACAATTAAGTACTTGATCCTTAAAAAGCTTAGTGTCCCCATTGCGTTTCAACGAAAACTGTCTATTTTACTACTTTTCCATCCAAAGTTTCCAAAATTATTTCTTAAAATTGCAAAAAGAACATAATACTTTTTGATACCTAGATAATATTTCAATTAAGCTTGTAAAAGTAGGAACAATATATATAACACCTTGTTGTAAGGCTATTGACATTGAAATATGGAAGCAATGAGTTTGATTACTTATATAGGATAAACTATAATTGTGGTCAAGAACAAGTACACCCTGGCTTAAGCTTAACCTCTAACTCCTGATAGGTCAGATGCACCCAATCATCGTGTACACTAAAACTAGCCAATAATTTCTCCTAGCACCTCAAGATAGATATAGGGGAAAATTACTAAACTGGTACCCAAACTTGTGGGTGATTAGTCAGGTACCTAAACCTTTTTTTTATAGCAAAAATATTGCTGAACTTTATTAAATAAACAAATATGTATCTACCGTTAATTTCCGTTAACAATAAACGGAAAACATCACGTGAGGAGCAAACAGGTACCTGAACTTACACTAATGAGCAAGTAGGTACCTGAACCAGTTCAAAAACCAGTTCGATTTCAGTTCAGTCAAACAACTTTATTTTAAAAAAATAGAGTTTATATACCAAACACATGCATGACTCAACTCCAAACGTTCTCGGTGCATCAAAGAACACTTCGAGAACGTTTGGAGTTGAGTCATACATGTGTTTGGTATATAAACCCTACTATATTTTTTAAAAAAATAAAGTGGTTCGACCGAACTGGTTCTTAACCGATCCTATTTGCTAATTCATGTAAGTTCAGGTACCTGTTTGCTTCTCACGTGATATTTTCCGTTTATTCTTAACGGAAATTAACGGTAAATACCTATTTGCTAATTTTTATACGTTCGACTACTTAGTTGCTACAAAAAAAAAAATTAGGTACCTACTTGTTAATCACCCACAAGTTAGTTCGGGTAGAAGTTTGGTAGTTTTCCCTAGATATATAGATAACAGCAACATTCTACATACATACAGAGGGAGACAGTTCTTCACTGTCGGTACCCGTCAGGCAAAGGAACCACCTTGTGGAAGGGCACTGTCCTTTGTGGCATTTCCCCATCTTCCTCATCATCGTCGAATTCTAACATATAACTGAATCAAAACACGAATCAACAATCAGAATTATCATTAAAGATTACCAAAAATCCATCTTTTTGCTTCATGAAGTCATCATAATGATACTTACTCATCAGTCTTCCTCTAGAATCCCAGCACCAACAATCAAGAAATGGAAAAGTCATGGTAACTGGTCAGTCAATATTTTCAAAAAAATTATTGAACTGTAATGAAAAGAAGAAAAAAACTTACCTTTTTCACGACTGTGGCTTTGTAGAGAGCGGTAGTTTCCGGGTAGACAGCTAAGACATGAGTTCCGGGAGAGAATTCTGGAGCGTTAGAGGGATCGTTTTGCTTGGGGAAAGGCTTGATATGGGATATGGGTAGCTTGTATTTCCTGAAACCAGTATTAGTTAATGGTTTTAAAGGGAAGTTCTATAAGATTTGAAACTTTGAGAGAATTTCATACTAAAGTTGGAATCTTTTCTATTTCAACAAGTTTTTAACTATCTCAATCAAATCACTTATTTCTTGTAATATTTACTATTTTTACAAAGTTTTTTGATTTGGCAGTATGACATAATTGTAACAGATGTGCAATGAGTTTATAAAGAAGTTACCTTTGCCCACCACCCTCTTCATCGTCTTCCTCATCCAAAACTTCGAATCTAAACACAGAGATTCAAAACCGTTAAGAAAGATGTATCACAAAAAGAGGTCTTTCTCTCTATTCAAGATTTCTTTGTCAGAGCTGCAGAAATAGAAACTAAACACTTACTCTTTGGTTTCCCTATTGAAATGTATGACTTTCACAACAAACCATTCTTCTTGCTCGGCATCATCACTCGTAACCCTAGCTGCCACCTGTTATTCAAGATGTTCAATCCCATGAAAATGTCACTTTGAAAAAAAAAATACAATGGAAAATTTTAAAAAGTGCATCCATTTATCATGGGTTAAATACCAAGTAGCTACCTGAACTTTTGACGTTATGTAAACGAGCTACCCGAATTTTAAAAATTCAAAACGGGCTACCTCAACTTTGAAGAAGGTGCAAATAGCTACCTCCGTCCAATTTCTAACGAATTTCCGACGACAGTTAACGGAAAATTGGACGAAGGTAGCTATTTGCACCTTCTTCAAAGTTGAGGTAGGCCGTTTTGAATTTTCAAAGTTTGGGTAGCTCGTTGCAAAACGTTCAAAGTTCAGGTAGCTACTTGGTATTTAACTCATTTATCATCTGCAATAGAAGACTCGGAGTAAGTAAATCAATACCTGTTCGCCTTTCAAACTAGCACAGGCCTCGAGCTGACTTCTCATCGGATGAGAAAACCTGGGAATCTCTGTATCGTTTTTCAATCTTCTTTTCTTATCATTGCTACCATCTGCATTGCAAGTAAAATAAATCATATAAATTTTCAAATTTTACATATAGCTTATATCGGTGTGTCTTATAGATGTTCAAGGAATCCATGGCCACTTCTTGAATAGCTGCTCCCTGATGCAGATAAGATACTCAAGTAACCTAAGTTCTGAAACAGACCTAGCCTCCTCTTTGCCGGCCCGGAATGTCCAGATGGTGTAAGAGCATCAATTTGAGTGATCAATCCATTTGCAACCCTGCATCCATTCAAAAACAAAAACTTTGCAGCTTAACAATTAAAATGATTATAGCATAGGAAAAGTATGTCTATGATTATAAGGAATGGCATACGTAATTTCAATTTCGGAAAGCTCCCTAGCTTGAGCATACAGGTTCTTCAACTTCGACAATGAAGTATCACCTGGCTTCTCAACCACTTCAGGAGCTGCATTATTAGTATGGACAAGGGTTAATGAACAGAGCAAGAAGAACATGGGTCCCCTCTGAATCTAAGTGTATCTAATAATTTTGGGTTAATTACTTAATTGGTTACACACGTTTCACCATTGGGCAGAATGGTTACACATGTTTCAAAATGTGATTAATTGGTTTTGCTACGTGACTAATTGGTTACACATGTTTTTCCCAATGTGATTAATTGATTGTTCCATTAGTAAACCGTTAATTTTAACGTTAATTATTTTTTTTAACATATTATTGAATTGACTATTATGTCATTAGTTATATTGAAGAACACATAATCGTCTTGGAGAACCCCAAAATAGCATTTCTGGGTTCTGGAGAACCCGAAACAGCATTTCTGGGTTCTGGAGAACCCCGAAACAGCATTTCTGAGTTCTGGATTCTTCAATTCAATTCATTGATGAAGAACAACTTGGTTGATGAAGAACACAGCTTGATTTTAGGTCATTTTACGTATCTAAATAGTGACTTAACTGTGATTTCTAACCGGGAGCAGTAAAAAAACAATTAGTCACATTTCAAAATCAATTAATCACATTTTAAAACATGTGTAACCATTCTGCACAATATGAAACATGTGTAACCAATTAAGTAATTAACTCAATAATTTTTTTAGAGATTAGCAATTCGCTTACAAAAAAATATTTTCAGCAAGAAAACATCTGAAACGTGCTAATTTTCTGCAGAAAGTAGTGTTTTTTTTTATAGCAATTCAATAGTTACTTGGGTTTTCTTCGTTCACTGGCACAATGCCAAGTTAATCAAAGTCCAGAAACCGAAGCAAAAATCACAATGAAACCTTAACCACGCCACGAACAGATGGAGGAAGGACAGCAAAAACTCAAAGTTGAGAAATTAAAAGCCATGAATCGTACAGACAGAATGCAGAAACTTACAAGCTTGGAGCTTCTTGTGCATCTTGTTGATCTCCATAATCACATCGTCTTGCTCTTTCTTCAGCCGATCGAGCTCCCTGGAGCTGTCAAAGATCCCGGCGATCACCGCCGACGACATTTCCTCCTCCGGTGAAACCTAACCACCGCAAATTGTAATCAGGACCAGAATTTCTTTGTGCTTAGCAATTCCTGCTTTTCGCGCTACCTAAGAATTATAGATAAAGGGAGCATTTTGATGAGTACATTTATAATATTCAAGAATATACCTGAATTGAGTTAAGCAATTTGCGTAATTGAAGAATAATACAGGAGTCCAGGACCCAACTAAAAAGATTTGACACATTAAAAATGCTCAATTTTTCCATTTTTTTTTTTAAATTTATGTGTCAAATTTGTAATCCACATAGTATGTTCACTGTACATTTTTCTGTTATATATAGTGTTTTTATAATCGCGATTTTTTTTTTTTGTATTTTATTATTGTGTGTTCTTTACAATTTTCAAACATAAATGATATCTTTGATACGGGTCAGTCAAATCAATCCGTCATTACCTCATGAAAATCCAATCCAACCCATCTAATTGTAATGGATCCGTTTACTCGAACATCAATAATATAATATGTCAACGTTTTCTTATGAAAATATGTCAAATTTAAAAGTAATGTTCATTATTGCGGATTGTAGTAAACTCTTGATGCAGTTCGAAATAATGAAGTTCAGACATATATTTCGAGAAGCAAATGCGGTCGCTGATATCATGGCGGACATAACGATTAACCAGAGTCATGTTTTTGAACTTCATATCTCCACTCATAAGGAAACTACTAACGCGCTCCGTAAAAACGCTGTTTGTTTTTCATTTTCGATAATTGTTAAAGTTAGCTAATTTTAGTTTGTATTTTGAACTCGGTGCAAAGTTTATCACGGTAGAGGTTTATTCCATAATTATTAAAAAAATATAGAGTTAAATATAAAAAAACTATCTAAACTTTGGACGTTTTGCAACGAGTTACCCTAACTTTAAAAAATCAAAACGGACTACGTCAACTTGGACAGTATTCGTCTTTCGTCCAAGTTGAGGTAGACCGTTTTTAATTTTTAAAATTCAGATAGCTCGTTGCAAAACGTTAGAAGTTCAAGTAACTAATTGGTATTTAGCCAAAATATTTAACCCAAGTATATATATATATATATATATTATATTATATAGAAAAATTTGCAGGAACACGAACATCCTTCATTCCTCGTAGACTCCACCATCTCTTTCTCTGCCCCGCCAATTCTCGACAAATCCTGCTCTGTATTCTCAAGCATTTGAGATTTGACTGAGGAATTCAACAAAGCTAGAGCGGAATCTCATCATCCGACGGAATAAACTGCAGCATTCAACAATCAGAGCGAACAGGTGCCTCCCATCTGATGATTTATCTTGGATTATGAATCTTTTCCTCATCTGTATGTCTTGTTTATGTTGCTGCTCTTATGATTCGTAAAATTTACTGCTGACGGATTTTTCAAGTCTAGAATTGGGCTGTTTCCGCTATCAGATTTTGAATTGCCAGGGTGATATGATCCCTTGAGCTTGTAGTTGATCTTGCCATTGACCTCTTTAGGATGTTCAACTAATATTGGATTTCAAGTTTATGAAACCTGTCGTTTATCGGGAACTATGCTTCGGGTCTGAACATTAAACATTAAACATCTATGTTGGATTGATCAGAAAGTTTAGAGGATTATGCGGTTCAGGGAGAAAGAACTGTTCTCCTAATTATAGTAACTTCAAGTAGATTGCATTATGATTTGCGTAATGAGCAGAAATCAGATCAACCGAACCTAGATTTTGCTAAATCATTGGTATTAACAAGAGAGAATCAGTGCTCTCTTCTTCAGAGAAATTACTATGTTTTAACTCTGAAAAGGCATGTTCTAGGTGGGTGATGGAGATTCCATGAAGGACTACTGTAGTTTTGTTGATCAAAGATTTCAAAAATAAAAACCGTCGCCTGGTCTTTTTTCTTTTTGGACTGTTGGATGCGAATTGAGGATGGAACATATGGCTTCTATATTTAATGAAATATGAATTTTACTATATGTTGTGTATAATTCCGGGCATGTTCGTTTATACTTAATCCCTTTTTGAACTGTCCCATTTTCTAGAAAATCAAAAAACAGTTACTCAGACATCAATTCATCTGTTTCTCCCTTTGCTTTAAAAATAAAAATAAACATGAAATCTGATTCAGCACATGCTACATGCTTCATTTGTAGCATACAAATTAACTATCTCTCTTTTTCAGGATTAATCCTGGTCATGAAAGTTGACGTTCATTGCTTGGGCTAAAAGCGTATTAGTTTGATGAGAGATTGCAACACTTTCTGCTTGTCAATTTATACCTTTTACCTCAGCAACTGGAGACTCATTATGTTATGAGGGAAATGGGCAACCTAACCCGCAGGTATTCGATTTATTGTGGTCTCTTAGTAAAATATCCCCTTGAAATGTATTTCTTTCAAAATCTCATGAGTATTGAGTAGTCCTTTTCTATTTTTGCGGTGAATTTATCATGAATAAATATCTGATGGCATTAATTCTAAATTCCTAATTAGTAGCTCATTGTATGTGCAGAAAGCCCAACGAAACAATGAGGCTTCTTGTCACTACATTCATTGGAGTTGTCTTCGGCTTCTTTCTTGGAGTGTCCTTTCCAACACTTTCACTAACTAAGGTTTAAAGAGTTCAAATCCTTTTAGAAGTTTTTCTAAACATGTTTAGGTGAATTGACATTTGGATTTTTGGTAGTTGAATCTCCCATCAACTCTTTTTCCTTCCATCGATCTTACCTACATAGAGGACAAATACTCGGGCCTTTCAACCCAGGCGCTGTTGAATGCTTGGTATTCTCTGAGGGGAACTTTACCAAATAACAATGGTGAAAACGACATTCCTGAATTCAACAATTCACAGGTAGTATTTTTTATTTCCCAACATATCAATGTGAATCGCTTCTTATGTTGATTCCTAACTTTAAAAAGAAAATATTTAAGATTTGGGTTCCAACTAACCCTCGTGGTGCTGAAAGACTCCCTCCTGGTATCATCTCATCTGAGTCAGATTTCTTTATCCGCAGACTGTGGGGTCTACCTGAGGAGGTTAGTTTCTCATTTATTAAACTAGTGATATATTGACTTAATTTTTAATTTTTTCTTTAACTTTTGTTTTGTTGTATGCACGAACATGAATTTATATCGATGTAAATCTCATGGCAGGACTTGAAGACAATACCAAAGTATCTTGTGACATTCACTGTTGGTATTAATCAGAAGAGAAACATTGATGCAGCAGTCAAGAAGTTCTCAGAAAATTTCTCCATTATGTTGTTCCATTATGATGGTCGAGCTAGTGATTGGGAAGATCTTGAGTGGTCAAAGAGAGCTATTCATGTGAGCGCTTCCAAGCAAACCAAATGGTTAGTTTTCATGAATTTAAAAAAAAAAAAAATATCTGACTATTTTAGTATTTTGTAATTTTACTTGTATGGTTACCAAGTAAATCTGTTTCCTTTTTTCCCTTTTATTTGTTTGATTTGAAGGTGGTATGCTAAACGATTTCTGCATCCTAGCATTGTGGCACCTTATGATTATATTTTCATGTGGGATGAGGATCTTGGTGTTGAGCATTTTGATGCTGAAAAGTGAGTTTTCCCCCTTCAAATCTTCATTAAAATTACCATTGCTAGACAAAAAAAAAATCATTTTATTGATAATAAATGATAAGTTGACATGACTTCTGTGGAATCACACAACAGATACTTGGAGTTGGTGAGGAAGCATGGCTTGGAGATTTCACAGCCAGGGTTAGAGCCAAACGAAGGATTGACATGGCAGATGACGAAGAGAAGAGGAGAGAGTGAAGTTCACAAGTGAGAATCTCCTTCAGTTTTATATCTCCTTCAATTTCATATCTCCTAGTGCTTATGAATTTTTCGATATTGCTTCCAAAAATGGGAAACTCTTACCTTAGCAGCAAAGGTACTGAAGTACCACAAATAGCACTACCTTGCTATGTGAGTAATCGAAACATCAAATTTCCTAACACCGGTGAGCTAAACATGCAAAGGCCTCCAACTGCTGAACCCAAAACATTTACCTCAGTTCAATGTTACCCATTTTTTCATGTAGTATAAAATATCTCGAGGGTTTTCATGTAATGTAGAAATCTAAGTTCTAATATCCTGAATCATAAAGCTTCTTTCCCACTTTTATTTTTGCAGAGAGACAGAAGAGAAACCTGGGTATTGCACTGATCCACATTTGCCTCCATGTGCAGCGTACGTACTTGAATTTTCTTCCAAATGGGGAAAAGAAACAACTCTATAGTAGGTTTCTTGTTGGCTAAGAGAACATGTTAATGTCCCAGATTTGTTGAAATCATGGCACCTGTATTCTCTCGTAAAGCTTGGGCTTGTGTCTGGTACATGATTCAGGTAACACTTCTCTCTCTCCCTCTCCCTTGATGTGTTTTTGTAGTGAGGATATTTTTGTCGTTTGATACAGAATGACTTGATTCATGGTTGGGGACTGGATTTTTCGTTGAGAAAATGCGTGGAGGTTCATTTTCTCTCTTTCTGTTCTGTTCTGTTCGTCTCTTTTCTATTACCATAACCTTTTACTGACATAAATTTGCATTTAAACAGCCTGCTCACGAGAAAATAGGAGTTGTAGATTCTCAGTGGGTTGTCCACCAAGGTGTCCCATCTCTTGGGAGCCAGGTTAAACCAAAGCTACCAACATGATCATTTACTTGTTTGCAATAAATTTACTCCATTTGTTCACAAAATTACTGATGTTTTTACAGGGCGAGTCCAATAGGGGGAAAGCACCATGGGAGGGGGTAAGTCTAGTTTGATAAACAATTAAAAAAGTTTATCTTTTGATGGAAATTAGAAATATCTTGTTCTTAGATATAGATTGTAACGCCTCAAGCTTGATCAATACCTAAGCATGTTGTGTTCTCAAGAAAATAATGAGTCTTGTCTTTGTTTGGTAGTCGACTGCATGCTTTATAAGATCAGGGTTCGACTCGTTTGGGTACAACCCGTTTATTACATCATTGCGAAACACACATTTACACACAAAAAAAATGCTAAAAAAAGTTTAGTTTTTTCATGGTGCTGGTCTAATTCTTGTCCTTGTTTAGGTAAGAGACAGGTGTAAAAAGGAGTGGATGATGTTCCAAAACCGAGTGACGACCGCAGAGAAAGCTTACTATGCGTCTATTGGCATTGACATGGACCCGCCAAACATAACTCATTCTCATATTAAGGTTTAGCTGTTCTTTACCCTTACCAGAATCTGAGCTTAGAGCACAGCATGAATGTGTTTTGAGCTGTTTAGAGAAGAAAGCATCTCCATGGTTTGAAAAAATTCTACCTTTGTGTTTTGATCATTCTTTTCAGATGTTAGAATAGATGGTTCCACAATTTTTATTTTTTTTTCTTTTCAATTTGTAGTTCTTTGATGACATTTTGATCTTGTCTGATGATGAATCTTGCGGATCTTAATGTATCTGGTCGTGGTTCAATACATTCTTTGATTGATGGTATATTATGTAAACTATTTATTCATAATCTACTCTATTAAATAACTTATAGTCCAACCGTATATTTTATTCACCTTGCTATAAGGATGTTTTTTAATGTTTTTTTTTCATTGTATTATGTAAGATTTTTTTAAAGTGTGATTTCTATTTGCATTTTAAAAATAAATAAATATAAAAATGTTGCTACAACAGTATAAGTATTACTTACTAGGGTTAAATACCAAGGAGCTGCCTGAACTTTAGACGTTTTGCAACGAGCTACCCGAACTTTAAAAATTCAAAACGAGCTACCTCAATTTGGACGAAGGTATAAACAGATACCTCCGTCCAATTTACCGTCAACTGTTGACAGAATTTCGTCGAAAATTTGTCAGAAATTGGACGGAAGCATCTATTTGCACCTTCGTCCAAGTTGAGGTAGTCCGTTTGGAATTTTGAAAGTTCGAATAGCTCGTTGCAAAACGTCCAAAGTTTGGGTAGGTACTTAGTATTTAACCCTACTCTTTGTATTATTTACAAGTAAGCTTCACTTAATTTTTCATTAAAAAATGCATTAAATGTCATCAAAATGTTTTTTTCTTTCTTTTATTGATGTATTAATCACAATAAAATTTCAAGTGATTTGTTTAGGCAAAGTATAATAGACCAAAATATTATTCGAAATGTATAAAATAAGATATTAATGATATATTGATATGTATAGGAAAATATAATTGAAGTACAAGGTTGAAACTTGAAATGGACAATTCCAGGGGATATAATTGTATATCCTTAAAAAGGACGAAGCTACTCGCTATATTGTCACGCGCTCCCTCTCCCGCCTCTCGATCGCGCATAAATTTGAATTTTTTAATCTTGCCTTTTCGCTCTTTTGGATCTCAAAAAATTCGCGGTAATTGTGTTCAGTGGACTAGGCGACACCTTCGATGGACGATTCCGACGTGGAGTGGGAGCTCCACAACGACGATGGCTTCGTCTACAGGCGCAAGAAGCGTCGACTGCAGCATTCTGAACGGCCTCCGGAACCGCCGGCGATGGATCCCAAGACGGAGGAAAGGAACCGGCGAGAACGCAAGCAGAAAACGCTATTGAAGATTAAGGATCGGTACCAGAGGGAACTAGTTCTCTGGGAACACTTGTCGAACACGTGCCTCGCAATGCAAGAGAAGGCCGAAGAGCTTCGACGAGAGAGAGGAGCGAGACCAGCGTCTTCTGATGTTGGGTCCTCGGAAAAGGAGTCCTCGCGCGTAGGGAGACATTTTGGCACTTTGATTGATAAGCTGCTTTCGCAGGTAAATTGGGATTTTCCCTTTTCGATGGTTCGGAACTCAGTTTGGTTGTCGAGAAAAGTTTGGAAAAATGAATTTCTCTTGTTGCGCCGGAATCTTTCTTCGAGAATCGTCCATAAAACTGTTTCGTTGTTGAGCACCGTTGGAAAGTAGTGAGACCATCAAAATCAAGGTCTCTGAGCTAGAGAAGTAATTGGGGTTTCTGGTAATCCTTGAGCTTCTCAAAGTTGTATCTCTCTCCGAGCTAGTGTGATGCTGATTTTTTTGCTCTAATTAGCGATCGATGTAAAATTAAGAGGCAATTTTGCGGGACTAGTCGGTATGATAAGAAAATTGATTGAAAAGTAGATAGAATATGGATGTTCCGTTGCAAATGGGATAGAAATATTTAACTGTTCAGTTCTTGAGGATTGAGATTGCTACTTTTGGTTCAATGCTGAGGACTAAGAATGCATTTTTTCGTTTCTTTAGCTGACATTTCCACTCTTGGAAACTTCATGGCAGTTGTTTCTTTCCCCTGGCTTTATAAAATTGCATCATCTTCGAGCATCTGATTCTGTCTACTGCTGATACCATAAGTTCTAGTTTAGTTATTCGATGGTTTATTTCTCAAAAGTTGTTGATATGCTTTGTATTGGAGAAACTGTCCTAAGATTCCCTTTGTGTGGTTTGCCAAACAGGTGATGAGATGAAAAGGGTGCATTTCTGTGAACCACAATGTGCACATGTAAACTACAATCAACTCTAACAGTTACATTTAGTCACCTCTGCTGAACTTATATTGGTTTTCAGCACAATAGAAACCACTACTAGAAAGTGCATCTGTAACTGTATTTTCTTTCAATCTTTTCCGGAGTTCCACTTATCAAACAGTGATGCTACAAGACCTTGTTACCTAAGCATAACCTATCTCTGTGGTACTTGTATCTGAGGTTTAGCTAAATAGAGCTCGATAAGAAAAAGAAAAACTCTTTTTACCTTAGCATTGTGAGTTTTCATTAGCCTACTAGTTCTTGTTTATGATTTTAGAAGTTTTCGTGAACTTTTGCAGGCAGAGGTGCAGGAAGCAATCATCGAAGACGTTTCAAATCTATGTGATATAGCTGAAGCATTATGCTATTCACAAGAGGAGCAATTTAAACAGTCTTTGACTAATCTACCAATATGGGGTTCGCCTCGGGAGCTCATGGCTATGGCTGAATTATCTGATGTTGACTAACTCAAAGGTAGGTCCAAATTGGTCTTCGTAACACGGGGTCCTTCAGACTGTGAGCACCTTACCTCTGTATTCTTAAACGTAGGAGTATATCTTCCAATGCCAAATACTTAGGTTTGTTAAATTCTTGACCTAATTTGTATAATATTGATTCTGTAAAAAAATGGAATGAGAGTTTTCATCTCTCTAGTATTGAGTAAAGCTGTGTTGTTCAGAAGTTCAATTTGGAATTGATCCGCTTTGTATAGTCGAATAATTGTCCAAAGTGAGTGCATTTGTTTGTTGTTTTCATATTATGCTTACTTCGTTCATTCATAGATCTCGGCTATTGAGCCTACTACTCCAGAGATACTAGGTAGAGTTGGTATATAACATTCAATACGAATCTGACTATAATATGTGAAATGTGCTATAAACACAATTTTGGGCGATTTTGCAGGAGCTTAATAGATATATCATATATGACTATTTCTTTTGCCTTCCTTTACAATGCATTATTCATCAAAAAGATATCTCAAAATAAAGGAACATCTAGAAGAAGACACCATTATATGTTCACTCACAAAGAGTCAAAAGACTAGCTTAACAGTGAAGCGATAGAAAGTTCAACAAAACAAAGCGGTGCTTGCTCTCTAAGATAACAATGATTTTGCTTCAGCATCACTTAGACGAGAAGGAACTACTTCAATGGGTCGAATGATGAACCCAGCCTTTTGGCATGCATCTTGAAGAAGTATCTCTTGTGGTGGTCCATCAGGGCAGAATGCAACCACAGCTCCTCCACTGCCTGTGAACTTGGAAGCCGCCCCAACCCTTCTAGCCACCTCCACCATCTCAATGTTCAATGAACCGAGACATTCATCACCAAACATTTTCCTTCAAAACCAACCAAGATTCAATAATGTTTCTCAACCTTTAAACATGTAGGATATGCTATGATTCAAATCTATCAGAAAGAACATGGGTACACAACACGAGAATATCAAATTATCAATAGTCGGGAGTGTCAAATCAAATCATCTCTAGTTCTAGACCAGCTAGCAATTTCCCAATTTCTTGCTATTGCATAAGTTCCTAATCTAATGCATGATGCAGAACTCCTAGGGTATGTATGCCTTCTTACAACTTAAGTTAATGAATCAAAATTGGTTCTTGCTAAAATTTTTTTTACCTTCGAAGGTCAAAATTTTGATTCATGAGGTGGGTAAGTTTAGAATAGTCCCTCTCCAACAGTGCTGTTCTTCCTTCTAGAGCTATATCTGCTACCTCCTTTAAAGATGAGATTATAAATTCATCACCAGCAAGCCACCTTTGACGGACCGAACTGTGCACCTGCACAGACATTTCATGTACTTATTCTGACATCAAAATCATTTTTACAAAGATAAGCAAACTATTTAATTGATTTGGATCCTCCCATCTGAGAACTTAGTCCATTTCATTACTGGGATTTATTTATAGTCTTGTGAGGTTATGCCAGTTAAAATCAAGAACAAGAAACATCACATAACCCACACAAAGACGAATTGTAGAATTTCATCTGTTGATCACCCCTTGAAATGGAGTCGTGGACTAAATCCACTAGGGATTAAGTCCAAAAGATCTAAAGCCTTGTTAATGTCTTGAAAGAGGTAAACCTTCATAAACAGTTGCAATAATCCATACCTTCCCTGAGTCGCTTGGATTTTCCGCATAGATAAGATATAGAGGAGGGAGAAGGTCTGTGTCCAATTGAGTATAGATTCCATGTCCGAATCTCTCCATATATTCCTTGTTAAAATCCTAAGAACAGGGATTTTAAAAAATAAGTAAGGAGCTACATTATAAATCCAACGAATTACACTCTGTAGGATTTGTTCGAGGATACCATGTAGACCAAGCCTCCATATACTTGGGCAACTCGATCTTGGAGACCGGCAACAATTCCTAGCTCCTTCTCTGCATTAAGGACAAGATTTGGTCTCACTTCCACTTTGATCAGATGTCTAACGTTGTAGAAGTCAAAAAGGCAATTCAATGCAGCACAGACAATAGCACTGGAGCCAGAGAGACCGGTCTGAGGAAAGAAAAACAGTGAGGAGACAATGTCATAACTTGTGCTAAAAGTTAAAAAGCAAAGAAATTTATTAATAAATATTTCAACACAAATCCACTAATTTGGCAATATGCAGTTATGCACAACCAAAACTATAACCAGCAGATTAGATTTTAAGCAGATCGATACATAACAAAACGGTGAATGAAAAAAAATTTAGAAAACTCGGAAGAACATAGTTGTACTGTACTTACTTGACGGGGAATGTTAGTATCATAAGACAAAGTAAAGCATCTATCATGGAGCGTGATTCTGTTTTCTTTGCAGTAATTGTGGAAAACCCTACAAATAGCCATAAGGAGACGAACCCCTCCATAGTAACCTTCACTTTGTAGCCGATTAACCTGCAGCATGAATGAAGTTATAATTCTGATTAAATTGCATAGTTAGCTTATAGAATCTCCAGAAAGTAGTCAAGTTGCTGAAGAGACATAAACTCAAATGTATGATTGAATCACAATGTCTAGACTATAGAAGATTAAAATGCAGCAATCCACTGAAAAATGCTTCCTTCATTCCTTGCACGCAGTGACGCAGACCAATCAAAGAACAGCATCATCTTCCAGAAACTACACAAAGATCATGCAATCATCGGGAAGAAACAAACTACTGATAATGCGATTTGAAAGCTCACCAGGTGATCGAGGGAATTGAAGTGGACGAGATCGTGGATAGGGTGAGGTCTGATGATGAGATCATCGGACGGGTGCAATTGAACGGAAGCCCAGAAGTTGCCGAGGCTGAAGGATATAGTGCGGCCGAAGTAGACGTCACTCGGGTTACCGAGAAGGCCGACGCGGGCGTAGACCTTGTGCTCGATCCCGTCGCCGGAGTTCACCGCCGAAACTCCAGCTGCATCCATATCGGTCGCTACGAAGATCGGAGCAGGAATGGAATCGGAGTTCAGTTTTGATCCGCGGACTTATTTTTGGATAATGACAAATCAATTTGGCAAACATATATATATTATATATTGGCCAATTTTGGCAAAAACATAGATTTACCATTTTTATAATTTGTATAGAAAATTAACATTTGTAATTTATTATGATATTATTTGGTAAATTTCTCTTTATATATTGCTAACTTATTTATTTTGTCTTACAAATAATAATGGGTTAAATACCAAAAACTACTTGAACTTTGAACGTTTTGCAATGAGATAATCGAACTTTAAAAAATCAAAACGGACTACGGCGAATGTACAACGAGCTACCTCTGTCCAAATTACAGTCAACTGTTTCATTGCATCTTCGCCAAAATTGAGGTAACACGTTTTGATTTTTTAAAATTCGGGTAGCTCGTTGTAAAACGTGCAAAGTTGAGGTAGTTCCTTGAAATTTAACCCAATGATAATAGTCTTTAAATTTTATATTTATTTATTTATAAAAAAATTATCCATATTTGTTAAACAATCTAAAATAGAATGAATTAAGACTGCTGTACAAATCCACCCTAATTCATAATAATGTACATTATAATTCAAGCCATTGATAGTTTAAACAGCTCCTGAGAAATTACCATAGAAGAACCCGAACTCTTAGTCTTCTTCATCGGCATCATCATCTTCTTCTTCATCGGGAACCTCCGTTTCTTCTCCAATCCCCTCAAGCAACTGATCCGCGTCTTCACCGAGCTCAACCAGCCTCGCACTCAGCTTCTCCACCTTGCTCTGCTCCTGACCCAAGCACACTAACAAATCATTCAACTCCGCCTCAACTTCTTCCCGCGCCTCTTCCTTCACTGCCTCAAGGTCAAGCCCACTGCCGTCACTCCTTAAGGCCTTGATTTCTCTCTCGAGGCTGAAATTGGCCTCCTCGAGGCTGTTGTAGGCGTCGGAAAGACTCTTGAGGTCCGACTCTGTCTTCTCTGCCAGGGTTCGGTACTTGGAGACCTCGGACTCCAGCTTTGACTTCTCTGCTTTGAGATGGTCCAGTCTCTGGTGAGCTTCTTGGAGGTCTCTTTTGAGGGTGTCAATTTGGACTCTATCGGACCCGTTAGTGGACCTCTGATCAAGGCGAGAAGGACCACCATTGCCCATGGTGAGCTCCTCCGCTAGAGTGGCGTTGCGTCCGAGCAGTCCCTATCGTAAGTTTAGAAACCAAAAGAAGGTAAAACACATATTTTTATTTTTAAAAAGGTTAAATACCAAGTAGCTATCTGAAATTTGAACGTTTTGCAAGGAGCTACCCGAACTTTGAAAATTCAAAACGGACTACCTCAACTTTGATTGAAGAAGGTGCAAATAGTTACCTCCGTCAAATTTTCCGTCAATTGTCGTTGGAAAGTCGTCAGAAATTGGATGGGGTAGCTATTTGCACATTCTTCAAAGTTGAGGTAGCCCGTTTTGAATTTTCAAAGTTCGGGTAGCTCGTTGCAAAACGTCTAAAGTTCAGGTAGCTACTTGGTATTTAACCTTTTTAAAAAGAAGCAAATTTGTAAAAAAAATTACCTGCATCTCAAAGCACTGCTTCTCCACAAACAACCTAAGACGATCGATGTACTCCTTATCGGGTTCGCCACTCTTCTGCTCCAATTCTGCAGGCATCACAGAAACCTGACTCTTCGTCTGACTATACACATCCACTATCCTTTCCCTAACTTCATCCTCCAAACTCTTAAGGAAGTTCACAAACGGAGCATCAAATATTATGGCCAAAGATGGATGATCTTCGTTCTTCTGCTCAGACCCATCACCCTCATCAACATCATCAATCTCAGCCATGCTTGAAGCAGTAGACCGTGTTAATGGCTTCCGTGTCTGCTTCGACTTGATCGATAAGAAAGTATAACTCTTCTGCATCTCCTCAAACTTCAGTAAGTAAGCAGTGATCCCGATTTTCTGACTGATGAAATCAACAATCCCAAATGAGTCCTTCCCGCTCTCGTTTAATTTGTTATAGAGGACGCATTCTCCTAAGAGAATGGCGCCCATGCCTCGGGTGCACACGGTGGCAGATGTGTTTGAGACCAAGTCGAGCAAGTATGTGAGGTGGGGCTGGGAGTTGAGGAAGCATTCGACTGCACTAGAGCAGTCTGCGAGCCATATCACAAGTAGTTTCAATATGATTGGTTGGACAAAATTGTTTGCTGAGAATGAACTGATATCTTTGCTTTTTATAGAAGAAGCAAGAGCCAAGTACTTGACTGCTCGGTGCATCAGTGGCTCGGGCCCTCCCAAGGATGGTGTAGGTGCATCTAGCTCAATTCGTATTGCCTGACAAGTTTGTAATAAACAACAATCCAATTCATTGTCAGAGAATAAAAGGAAGGGTTAAACGCCAAGGAGCTACCTGAACTTTGGACGTTTTGCAACAAGCTACCCGAACATTGAAAATTCAAAACGGACTACCTCAACTTTGAAGAATGTGCAAATAGCTACCTCCATCCAATTTTCCGTCAACTGTTGACGAAAAGTCGTTGAAAAGTCATCGAAAATTCGTCAGAAATTGGACGGAGGTAGCAATTTGCACCTTTTTCAAAGTTGAGGTAGCCCGTTTTGAATTTTTAAAGTTCGGGTAGCTCGTTGCAAAACGTCCAAAGTTCAGGTAGCTCAGTGATATTTAACCCTAAAAGGAAAGTTGTTTTGTCAAGATGCTAAAGTATCTAGCACATCAAACAATAAGATATCATTCCATTTAGTATTTACAATAACAGAACTAAAAGCCAAAACCAATTGCTGTTTCCATTTAGTATTCTCAATCGATAAGTTTCACTGTTGCAATCGATTTTTTTTGGCTAAAAACTTGTTCCTTCCCTCAAAAGTCCCCTGAACTTTTTCAATAAAAGGAAGACTTGTTTCGCTTGATCTTTGCACTTTATAGATTTTCAACAAGAACTTTGCAGTTCCCCAATTTCGCTCATCCTAAAATTGTATTGTTCAATAACAGACCATCAATCGTGATTTAAGAACATTCATAATAATCAACTGATCATTCCAATTCACATTTATCGTACAAGTCAGGCAAAGAGACTGCATACCCTTTCTTTACACTGGAGATTATCCTTTAAGATGTGGGAAAGAACACTGGCAGCTCTACAACAAGTCTGTAGCGAAGAGAGTTTAACAGCTTAGATATCAGCATGAGAGTAGTTTCAGAAATTTCAAAAGTAAAAAACTCAAAGACAAACCAGTGGAAGTAAAAAAGAAAAGGAGGGTTCACCTCAAGATCACTCTCATTTTCACTCAAGGTAAGACCTCGTAACAGCATGCTGTTACATAAACCAGCAAATTCCAATATTAGCACTAGAAACAGTCTCAAGAAAAATCAATAGAAACATTGGATAAAAGCAATAGCTTATGATAAAGATATGCCTGCCAAAAGACATGTGAACATCTTCCTCAAGAGCAGAATGGATCATTGCATGGGGTTGTGGAATCAATGTGGATGCTAACATGGTTTGACCATCACGATTACCCTATTATTGATGAAGCAAACAATAACGGGAAACAGAATTAGGAAGTCACATCAATATGTAATTAAAAGTGATGAAAAAACTGAAATAGATAGGAAAATCAACCTCACAAAAGCATTTAAAGATGTAATCAGCTGCGAGAAACTCTTGCATGCTAGATGTTCGCAATATGATACGGAGAATAGAATTTAGACAAGGTTCGAGCTGTGGCTCCTCTCCCAGCACTTTACTTGCAAGGGCATCCCGATTTTTGGAATGTTCAGCGATCAGATCGCCGATGCATCGCAGTGCCTAAGAGATCAAACAAAAAGCACATAAGAACTAAGATGCACATCAGTCAAGATTGAATTTACAATGACTTTCATGTCGCAAAAATAAGTACTCAGAAGAATGATCAATCTCTAAAGCTCTTGAAGTAATGTTTATGGACTTCATATCAAACATTTCGTTTTTAATCAATATTAAAATATATTTATAAAAAAATGACTGAAAGTATATACTATAACATATGCACGAAAAGAAAACCTTTAATTCAGCATAGAATTAATTTGGAAATGAAAGAAATAAGCAGGTGTAGCAGAGGATAAAATATGAAGATTATCGGAAGAAAAACAGGGAATTATTACCGCACACCGGACAGAGACAGGGGCCCATTGGCTTTCCACTCCCAGCATTAAGAGATGATCTATCAGCTTTTTCTACAGGCCATAGAATCAATAGTAAGACACAATTGAAAGTAATATAGAGAGCATAGAGGTTATGAGTAAACCTGAACCAAGACTGTTTTGTTGGTCATCTTGTCTGAATCTTTTCCATGTTGATTGCTTGGAACTCCCGATATCAACATAGACATGGTCTCTAATGCACTTAGTAGATTGATTGTCTACTACATTGGATTTGTTTGAAAGAGCATGAAAATAACGGATAAGACATCTGTCTAATATTGAAAAAAAAAATATTCACTGACAGAATGAATAAAGAGAAAAGAGAGCATCATACCTTTTGTTTGGTAAAACTATATGTACTTGCTCTTAGCTTCAAGATGGAAACTAAGGGATCAAAGCCAATTGTCTCTCTCAACAGTATCTATGAATAAACATTTTAACTTAGTAGATGAAAACTGAATGAGGAAATGAAAATAAAAAATACCTGATTGGATGGATTTTTATGGAGTAGATTGTTCAACAGTTCCAAACAATCCTGGTATGATCATTGACACAACACTGACTCAGAAGTTATTTAAGAAGGCATCTTTCTCAATAAGCCAGAAAGCACAGAAAAGCACTACTACTAAGTTAACAAGTTCTGACACAAGCTTGAACAGTAAAAATCCATGTAAGCAAGTTCAAACACAACCATTAATAACTAATCACCTGCACAACAACACCTCCATCTGAGCCACCTTCTTCTTTTATAATGCTGAAGATTTTCTCAAATACACCTTCGAAGACTAAGATTTTTTGAATTTCCTATATCATGTAACTCTGTTAGGGTGGGACAGCTGAAAAATATCAAACAAAAGCATTAGCAGTATAGCAAAATAGGGGAAAATAGACTGACCTCCGCTTCACGTGTTAGATAAGTAAGAAGTAGCAGAGCTTCATTTCGTATGACCTAAAATGTAATAAGAGATTCTAATTAGGTAAAGCAACCACAGGTACAGCTAAAGAAATGGAATCTCACTCTACATTGGAAACAAAAATAGACATTAAAATTACAAATAAAAATGTTCTCCTTTTGAATTGTAAGGAAAGATTGAGAATTTCTTGAGTAATCTCATGCAGGCAACTCCATCCATATACATAAACATGAACGTTAACACATTAAAACTAAAACAATGTGTAATAATGTGATGGCAGAGTTGGGAAGACCAATTTTAACAATACTTTTTTGCAGACACTTTCATATTCAAGAGTTAAATGAGATGATGTGCAAAAAAATGATAGAAAGCAGTACATTTCTTTCCTCTCCTTTACAAAATAGTTGGATTCAATGGGATATATACCTCTCGGTCCATGAGCATATCCACAAGACGAGTTATGCCACGAGGAATAGCCAGGATTGCTTCCTGTAATCTGAAGGTGTATAACTCAGATAAAATGCTCCAGCAAAAGAACAGTATGCAATAGTTAGTCATGAACGCACTACTCTCCATAAAATGTACCTATTTAAAGAGTTCGTGAGAAGCGCTGTCAGTAGCTGCAAGGTGTAGTAGCGCACATAGAAATCCTCCTCTGCCTGCAAAATAGCAGATCAAAATTCAATCCTATATATTATACATGTGCCACACCCTCCCAATATCGCAAAATATCTCACCAATAAACTCAGAAGTAGAGAAATGCTTTCTGGCTCTCTTGAAAGTAAATCAGCATTCATCAGAGCAGTCTGAATCTCGTTTGGAGGCCCTTTCACGTGGTCTATAGGAGTCAAGGCACTAACAAGTGTTTCTAGAGCACCTCTGACCTGCAAAAGCATATCAGGTCATTGATCAATTTAAAGTATTTACAAGTTTCTCTATGGTACCTCTGGCATGAATAAGTAAATGAAGTGCAACTCTTATCTTTGTATCTCCTATAGTAGTTGAGAAAAGGAGAAAGGTATATTGCTCTTCGTGTTTATTAAACTGGTAAGAGAATCACTATTTTTTCCATCATCGCGAAAGATGACCAAGTTAGTTAATGAGTATGACTGATTAATGAACCATTAGCACTTCTCAAGTGACCGACCAATACTCAGTAAGGTTCCAGCTAAAGCCAATCAAACCGAATTCGCCTAGAGAGCCAAATATAAAACTTTATATGATCATGATCATCCCTAACAAATGAAAGACTTAGTAAATCAGAGCACATGCCTCAAGGTGATTATAATATGATCATCTCAAAGAGATAATTGGGAGAAAACACCAAACCCTAATCTGCAATAGTCGGAGTCGCATACCTAATATTGAAATATTGTCACTCTAAACTTACACTTGCAGGCAGGACATAAATCCAGTACATGGATTAACTGAAAAGCTCAATAACTGTTGAAGTCTAAGTACATGTTATTACCTAATAATTCTACGAGAAGCATACATCCTATGCCATACTGAATCACTGATGTCAATCTTATAATGCCATAGTGAAAATGAAACAACTGGAAAACATTGTTTGACTCAAACAGAGAATTTTAGGCCACAAGGGCGAATCTTAATAGATTGATATCACATAGGCCTCAAACGATATCATGTGAAACCTGATTTCATACCATTTCAACATCCTCCTTGTCTTCCTTCAACACTCCCAGGAGCACAGGAAAACCTACCGAGAAGTACAGGAATATTTTATGCACTTCCAAATTGACACCAAATACTCTGAACCCAATAACTCATACCCATTGCCCCAAAAGCTAGCTGTGTTGCACGGGTTTCTCCAACAACTGACTGAAGCTCAGCGATAGCATTCCTGCGATCCTCTGCCCGAACACCATTGCTTATGCGGTCCAACAGGCGTTCCACATAACTAGTAACACAGTCCAAGTATAAGAAATTCTTAGCTTGTGGTAAACCAAAAGAGACATGCCTTCTACATTACCATAAACAACGACAGATGCAACTAGCATATAATATCAAGGGAAAGAACAACAAGCCCATCAATAGCAAGCAGTTTGAGCACTATTTCTAGCTTCCAGTGCTGTGGCATTACTGCATACAATAGCTTCTCTTATGACATATCATATTAAAATAGATAACGCCATTCAGCAATGCAGACATCACGCATAAACCCATGAATCCCCAACTTCCAAACTAATAATTAATAACATATGATAGAAATTACCTGTCCTCACTCGCACCAGAATTGTCATTTCCAAAAACAAGCCCAACAACACCCTGTATCGTAGAAATGAAATTTCGTTTACTAGCTACTCGAGGGCAAGTTACTACTAGCTGCAAATGGAACTACAGTCGACTACTTCTTATTTTTCGGTATAGACTATCTAGGCCAACTGCATGTCTGGAGCAGCCAATTATTGCCATGAGACAGAAGCTTCGAAAACATTGTTCAACGATTCAAAAGTTCAGTAGCTATCCTGGAAATAATGAATCAATACCTTGTACCCAGATACCAAATCCATCTCTCCTGACCACTCGGGAGCTCAATAGTGCTGAAACGCATCATACAGATAAGAAATATCAGCATCTCACCTTCGATAAACAATGTAACTCCTTCTGAGATTATGCACAGAATAAACCCTATAATCAGATCAAACGGTACCTTCAGCAGAAATTGATTTGGGAGGGAAATGATGTAGTTGACTGCGGAAACTCGATTTTGACGATGAATGCTACTCGGTTGGAATTTCGGTTCCTGGAGATGAGATGATTGATCACGAGTCGGGAAACTGGAATAAGACAGAGAGGATCAACGCTAAATATAAGCCGGGACTATGCGCCCTCCACGCCATGTATTAGAGGGGAAAGCCCGCCTGACAACTGACTCTGACAAAGGCAAGACTTGTAGACCGGGTGTATGTAAGTGGTGAGTTCTGACGTAAACACATGCTCTCTCTGGGTGGGCTTTAAATGTTCGGCCCAATGGAAAGGAGATCTTTTTATTGGGCCAATCAATGGAAAGGAGATCGACGCCGAAATCATGCAATGGGCCAATCAATGGCATTTGATGGGCCCATTGGGCCTCATCCTTAGCCAATATAACACATGGGGAAGGCGGAAGGCATATGTATAGGGACGAAACCGGACCGGATTTTTTTTACTATTTCGGTCGGGTGTCTGTATTTTCGGCCCGACTTTTCTTCAAACAAAAAAGACCAAACAATAGACCGTATAAAGAAAAACAAAGCATCCATTTGGATTTTCAGTTTAAACCGAAAAAAAATAAGTATTCAAAATCAAGTTGAACAACAAAATAACTCGATTTAATAATGTTTACATAATTTTCTACTAAACTGATTAAACAACCAAAATAACTATTGAATAACAAAATTATTATTTGTCTGTATTCATTTATTAATTAATACTAATTAATATCATATATAATATTATATACGTATTAATGGTCAGACCGGACTTCACGATCTTTTCTAGACCGTTCGGTAAACAAAAAAATCACACCATAAATTGAACAATACATTTTCTGACCATGTTTTACGGTTCGGTTTTCACTGAATTTTCAGATAACTAGTTTTTACTTTCACCCCTAATATATATATATATATATGCACATGCGAGGAAAGGCAAGGTAGATATAATATACATTGCCTTAATTGTATATAAGACGTTAAATACGTTTTTCCTAGGTATCACCTAACTGTTTCGTCCGATTTCGGAGTTTTGTGAATATCTCATCTCTCACAACTCTGTTTTCAGTGAAATTAGTTTTATTCGCATTCTAACTCGATATATATTGAGGTAGTAATTATAATACATATTGTTGGGACCGAAATCAACTATTTTCCGTGATGGTACCCCTTTGAGTTTCGACCGATTTTGTAGTTTTTTGAATTACTCCTCATTCGGAAATCCATTTTCGATGAAATAAAATTTTGGTTTCATCTAGAGTAGATCAAATATATATTCTAAACATTATCACTCAAAATATAAGATCAAATAGTTCCTGTTATTACTTGTATATAAGACGTTAAATACGTTTTTCCTAGGTGTCACCTAACTATTTCCTCCGATTTCGTAGTTATTTCAATATCTCATCACTCACAACTCCGTTTTCAGTGAAATTAGTTTTATTCGCATTCTAACTCGATATATATTGAGGTAGTAATGTAATATAATACATATTTTTGGGACCGAAATCAACTATTTTCTGTGATGGTACCCCTTTGAGTTTCGACCGATTTTGTAGTGTTTTGAATTACTCCTCATTCGGAACTCCATTTTCGTTGAAATAAATTTTGTTTTCTTTCGTACTCGATCAAATTTATATTCTAAACATTATCACTCAAAATATAAGATCAAATGGTTCTTTTTAATGCTTGTATATAACACGTTAAATACGTTTTTCCTAGGTATCAATTAACTGTTTTGTTCGATTTTGTAGTTTTTTCAATATCGCATCATTCACAACTCAGTTTTTAGTGAAATTAGTTTTATTCGCATTCTAACTCAATATATATTGAGGTAGTAATGTTAATATAATACATATTGTTGGGACCGAAATCAACTATTTTCTGTGATGGTACGTACCCCTTTGAGTTTCGACCGATTTTGTAGTTTTTTGAATTAATCTTCATTGGGAAATCCATTTTCGATGAAATAAATTTTGTTTTATTCCGTACTCGATCAAATATATATTATAAACATTATAAATCAAAATATAATATCAAATGGTTCCTTTTAATGCTTGTATATAAGACGTTAAATACGTTTTTCCTAGGTATCACCTAACTGTTTCGTCCGATTTCGTAGTTATTTCTATATCTCATCACTCATCACTCTGTTTTCAGTGAAATTAGTTTTATACGCATTCTAACTCGATATATATTGAGGTAGTAATGTAATATAATACATATTTTTGGGACCGAAATCAGCTATTTTCTGTGATGGTACCCCTTTGAGTTTCAAGCGATTTTGTAGTTTTTTGAATTACTCCTCATTCGGAACTCCATTTTCGTTGAAATAAATTTTGTTTTCTTTCGTACTCGATCAAATATATATTCTAAACATTATCTCTCAAAATATATGATCAAATGGTTCCTTTTAATGCTAGGATAGGAGACATTAAATACGTTTTTCCTAGGTATCACCTAACTGTTTCGTCCGATTTCGGAGTTTTGTGAATATCTCATCTCTCACAACTCCGTTTTCAGAGAAATTAGTTTTATTCGCATTCTAACTCGATATATATTGAGGTAGTAATTATAATACATATTGTTGGGACCGAAATCAACTATTTTCCGTGATGGTACCCCTTTGAGTTTCGATCAATTTTGTAGTTTTTTGAATTACTCCTCATTCGGAAATCCATTTTCGATGAAATAAAATTTTGTTTCATCTAGAGTAGATCAAATATATATTCTAAACATTATCACTCAAAATATAAGATCAAATAGTTCCTGTTATTACTTGTATATAAGACGTTAAATACGTTTTTCCTAGGTGTCACCTAACTATTTCCTCCGATTTCGTAGTTATTTCAATATCTCATCACTCACAACTCCGTTTTCAGTGAAATTAGTTTTATTCGCATTCTAAATCAATATATATTGAGGTAGTAATGTAATATAATACATATTTTTGAGACCGAAATCAACTATTTTCTGTGATGGTACCCCTTTGAGTTTCGACCGATTTTGTAGTGTTTTAAATTACTCCTCATTCGGAACTCCATTTTCGTTGAAATAAATTTTGTTTTCTTTCGTACTCGATCAAATTTATATTCTAAACATTATCACTCAAAATATAAGATCAAATGGTTCTTTCAATGCTTGTATATAACACGTTAAATACGTTTTTCGTAGGTATCAATTAACTGTTTTGTTCGATTTTGTAGTTTTTTCAATATCGCATCATTCACAACTCAGTTTTTAGTGAAATTAGTTTTATTCGCATTCTAACTCAATATATATTGAGGTAGTAATGTTAATATAATACATATTGGTGGGACCGAAATCAACTATTTTCTGTGATGGTACATACCCCTTTGAGTTTCGACCGATTTTGTAGTTTTTTGAATTAATCTTCATTGGGAAATCCATTTTCGATGAAATAAATTTTGTTTTATTCCGTACTCGATCAAAAATATATTCTAAACATTATAACTCAAAATATAATATCAAATGGTTTCTGTTATCACTTGTATATAAGACTTTAAATATGTTTTTCCTAGGTATAACCTAACTGTTTCGTCCGATTTCGGAGTTTTGTCAATATCTCATCTCTCACAGCTCCGTTTTCAGTCAAATTAGTTTTATTTGCATTCAAACTCGATATATATTGACGTAGTAATGTTAATATAATACGTATTTTTGGGACCGAAATCAACTATTTTCCGTGATGGTACCCCTTTGGGTTTAGACCAATTTTGTAGTTTTTTGAATTACTCCTCGTTCGGAACTCCATTTTCGATGAAATAAAATTTTAGTTTCTTCTAGAGTAGATCAAATATATATTCTAAACATTATCACTCAAAATATAAGATTAAATGGTTCCTGTTATTACTTGTATATAAGATGTTAAATACGTTTTTCGTAGGTATAACCTAACTGTTTCGTCCGATTTCGGAGTTTTGTCAATATCACATCACTCACAATTCCATTTTCAGTGAAATTAGTTTTATTCACATTCTAACTCGATATATATTGAGGTAGTAATGTTAATATAATACATATTTTTGGGACCGAAATCAACTATTTTCCTTGATGGTACCCCTTTGATTTTGACCAATTTTGTAGTTTTTTGAATTACTCCTCATTCGGAACTCCATTTTCGATGAAATAAAATTTTGGTTTCTTCCAGAGTAGATAAAATATATATTCTAAACATTATCACTCAAAATATAAGATTAAATATTTCCTGTTATTACTTGTATATAAGATGTTAAATACGTTTTTCGTAGGTATCACCTAACTATTTCGTCCGATTTCGGAGTTTTGTCAATATCTCATCTCTCACAGCTCCGTTTTCAGTGAAATTAGTTTTATTCGCATTCTAACTCGATATATATTGAGGTAGTAATTATAATACATATTGTTGTGACCGAAATCAACTATTTTCTGTGATGGTACCCCTTTGAGTTTCGACCAATTTTGTAGTTTTTTGAATTACTCCTCATTCGGAACACCATTTTCGATGAAATAAAATTTTGGTTTCATCCAGAGTAGATCGAATATATATTCTAAACATTATCACTCAAAATATAAGATCAAATGGTTCCTGTTATTACATCTATATAAGACGTTAAATACGTTTTCTTAGGTGTCACCTAACTGTTTCGTTCGATTTCGTAGTTATTTCAATATCTCATCACTCACAACTCCGTTTTCTGTGAAATTAGTTTTATTCGCATTCTAAATCAATATATATTGAGGTAGTAATGTAATACAATACATATTTTTGGGACCGAAATCAACTATTTTCTGTGATGGTACCCCTTTGAGTTTCGATCGATTTTGTAGTGTTTTGAATTACTCCTCATTCGGAACTCCATTTTCGTTGAAATAAATTTTGTTTTCTTTCGTACTCGATCAAATATATATTCTAAACATTATCACTCAAAATATAAGATCAAATGGTTCTTTTTAATGCTTGTATATAACACGTTAAATACGTTTTTCCTAGGTATCAATTAACTCTTTTGTTCGATTTTGTAGTTTTTTCAATATCACATCATTCACAACTCAGTTTTTAGTGAAATTAGTTTTATTCGCATTCTAACTCAATATATATTGAGGTAGTAATGTTAATATAATACATATTGTTGGGACCGAAATCAACTATTTTCTGTGATGGTACGTACCCTTTTGAGTTTCGACCGATTTTGTAGTTTTTTGAATTAATCTTCATTGGGAAATCCATTTTCGATGAAATAAATTTTGTTTTATTCCGTACTCGATCAAATATATATTATAAACATTATAAATCAAAATATAATATCAAATGGTTCCTTTTAATGCTTGTATATAAGACGTTAAATACGTTTTTCCTAGGTATCACCTAACTGTTTCGTCCGATTTCGTAGTTATTTCTATATCTCATCACTCATCACTCTGTTTTCAGTGAAATTAGTTTTATACGCATTCTAACTCGATATATATTGAGGTAGTAATGTAATATAATACATATTTTTGGGACCGAAATCAGCTATTTTCTGTGATGGTACCCCTTTGAGTTTCAAGCGATTTTGTAGTTTTTTGAATTACTCCTCATTCGGAACTCCATTTTCGTTGAAATAAATTTTGTTTTCTTTCGTACTCGATCAAATATATATTCTAAACATTATCTCTCAAAATATATGATCAAATGGTTCCTTTTAATGCTAGGATAGGAGACATTAAATACGTTTTTCCTAGGTATCACCTAACTGTTTCGTCCGATTTCGGAGTTTTGTGAATATCTCATCTCTCACAACTCCGTTTTCAGAGAAATTAGTTTTATTCGCATTCTAACTCGATATATATTGAGGTAGTAATTATAATACATATTGTTGGGACCGAAATCAACTATTTTCCGTGATGGTACCCCTTTGAGTTTCGACCAATTTTGTAATTTTTTGAATTACTCCTCATTCGGAACACCATTTTTGATGAAATAAAATTTTGGTTTCTTCCAGAGTAGATCAAATATATATTCTAAATATTATCACTCAAAATATAAGATCAAATGGTTCCTGTTATTACATCTATATAAGACGTTAAATACGTTTTCCTAGGTGACACCTAACTGTTTCGTTCGATTTCGTAGTTATTTCAATATCTCATTACTCACAACTCTGTTTTCAGTGAAATTAGTTTTATTCGCATTCTTACTCAATATATATCGAGGTAGTAATGTTAGTATAATACATATTTTGGGACCGAAATCAACAATTTTCTGTGATGGTACCCCTTTGATTTTGACCAATTTTGTAGTTTTTTGAATTACTCCTCATTCAGAACTCCATTTTCGATGAAATAAAATTTTGGTTTCTTCCAGAGTAGATAAAATATATATTCTAAACATTATCACTCAAAATATAAGATTAAATATTTCCTGTTATTACTTGTATATAAGATGTTAAATACGTTTTTCGTAGGTATCACCTAACTGTTTCGTCCGATTTCGGAGTTTTGTCAATATCTCATCTCTCACAGCTCCGTTTTCAGTGAAATTAGTTTTATTCGCATTCTAACTCGATATATATTGAGGTAGTAATTATAATACATATTGTTGTGACCGAAATCAACTATTTTCTGTGATGGTACCCCTTTGAGTTTCGACCAATTTTGTAGTTTTTTGAATTACTCCTCATTCGGAACACCATTTTCGATGAAATAAAATTTTGGTTTCATCCAGAGTAGATCGAATATATATTCTAAACATTATCACTCAAAATATAAGATCAAATGGTTCCTGTTATTACATCTATATAAGACGTTAAATACGTTTTCTTAGGTGTCACCTAACTGTTTCGTTCGATTTCGTAGTTATTTCAATATCTCATCACTCACAACTCCGTTTTCAGTAAAATTAGTTTTATTCGCATTCTAAATCAATATATATTGAGGTAATAATGTAATATAATACATATTTTTGGGACCGAAATCAACTATTTTCTGTGATGGTACCCCTTTGAGTTTCAAGCGATTTTGTAGTTTTTTGAATTACTCCTCATTCGGAACTCCATTTTCGTTGAAATAAATTTTGTTTTCTTTCGTACTCGATCAAATATATATTCTAAACATTATCTCTCAAAATATATGATCAAATGGTTCCTTTTAATGCTAGGATAGGAGACATTAAATACGTTTTTCGTAGGTATCACCTAACTGTTTCGTCCGATTTCGGAGTTTTGTGAATATCTCATCTCTCACAACTCCGTTTTCAGAGAAATTAGTTTTATTCGCATTCTAACTCGATATATATTGAGGTAGTAATTATAATACATATTGTTGGGACCGAAATCAACTATTTTCCGTGATGGTACCCCTTTGAGTTTCGACCAATTTTGTAATTTTTTGAATTACTCCTCATTCGGAACACCATTTTTGATGAAATAAAATTTTGGTTTCTTCCAGAGTAGATCAAATATATATTCTAAATATTATCACTCAAAATATAAGATCAAACGGTTCCTGTTATTACATCTATATAAGACGTTAAATACGTTTTCCTAGGTGACACCTAACTGTTTCGTTCGATTTCGTAGTTATTTCAATATCTCATTACTCACAACTCTGTTTTCAGTGAAATTAGTTTTATTCGCATTCTTACTCAATATATATCGAGGTAGTAATGTTAGTATAATACATATTTTGGGACCGAAATCAACAATTTTCTGTGATGGTACCCCTTTGATTTTGACCAATTTTGTAGTTTTTTGAATTACTCCTCATTCAGAACTCCATTTTCGATGAAATAAAATTTTGGTTTCTTCCAGAGTAGATAAAATATATATTCTAAACATTATCACTCAAAATATAAGATTAAATATTTCCTGTTATTACTTGTATATAAGATGTTAAATACGTTTTTCGTAGGTATCACCTAACTGTTTCGTCCGATTTCGGAGTTTTGTCAATATCTCATCTCTCACAGCTCCGTTTTCAGTGAAATTAGTTTTATTCGCATTCTAACTCGATATATATTGAGGTAGTAATTATAATACATATTGTTGTGACCGAAATCAACTATTTTCTGTGATGGTACCCCTTTGAGTTTCGACCAATTTTGTAGTTTTTTGAATTACTCCTCATTCGGAACACCATTTTCGATGAAATAAAATTTTGGTTTCATCCAGAGTAGATCGAATATATATTCTAAACATTATCACTCAAAATATAAGATCAAATGGTTCCTGTTATTACATCTATATAAGACGTTAAATACGTTTTCTTAGGTGTCACCTAACTGTTTCGTTCGATTTCGTAGTTATTTCAATATCTCATCACTCACAACTCCGTTTTCAGTAAAATTAGTTTTATTCGCATTCTAAATCAATATATATTGAGGTAATAATGTAATATAATACATATTTTTGGGACCGAAATCAACTATTTTCTGTGATGGTACCCCTTTGAGTTTCAAGCGATTTTGTAGTTTTTTGAATTACTCCTCATTCGGAACTCCATTTTCGTTGAAATAAATTTTGTTTTCTTTCGTACTCGATCAAATATATATTCTAAACATTATCTCTCAAAATATATGATCAAATGGTTCCTTTTAATGCTAGGATAGGAGACATTAAATACGTTTTTCGTAGGTATCACCTAACTGTTTCGTCCGATTTCGGAGTTTTGTGAATATCTCATCTCTCACAACTCCGTTTTCAGAGAAATTAGTTTTATTCGCATTCTAACTCGATATATATTGAGGTAGTAATTATAATACATATTGTTGGGACCGAAATCAACTATTTTCCGTGATGGTACCCCTTTGAGTTTCGACCAATTTTGTAATTTTTTGAATTACTCCTCATTCGGAACACCATTTTTGATGAAATAAAATTTTGGTTTCTTCCAGAGTAGATCAAATATATATTCTAAATATTATCACTCAAAATATAAGATCAAACGGTTCCTGTTATTACATCTATATAAGACGTTAAATACGTTTTCCTAGGTGACACCTAACTGTTTCGTTCGATTTCGTAGTTATTTCAATATCTCATTACTCACAACTCTGTTTTCAGTGAAATTAGTTTTATTCGCATTCTTACTCAATATATATCGAGGTAGTAATGTTAGTATAATACATATTTTGGGACCGAAATCAACAATTTTCTGTGATGGTACCCCTTTGATTTTGACCAATTTTGTAGTTTTTTGAATTACTCCTCATTCAGAACTCCATTTTCGATGAAATAAAATTTTGGTTTCTTCCAGAGTAGATAAAATATATATTCTAAACATTATCACTCAAAATATAAGATTAAATATTTCCTGTTATTACTTGTATATAAGATGTTAAATACGTTTTTCGTAGGTATCACCTAACTGTTTCGTCCGATTTCGGAGTTTTGTCAATATCTCATCTCTCACAGCTCCGTTTTCAGTGAAATTAGTTTTATTCGCATTCTAACTCGATATATATTGAGGTAGTAATTATAATACATATTGTTGTGACCGAAATCAACTATTTTCTGTGATGGTACCCCTTTGAGTTTCGACCAATTTTGTAGTTTTTTGAATTACTCCTCATTCGGAACACCATTTTCGATGAAATAAAATTTTGGTTTCATCCAGAGTAGATCGAATATATATTCTAAACATTATCACTCAAAATATAAGATCAAATGGTTCCTGTTATTACATCTATATAAGACGTTAAATACGTTTTCTTAGGTGTCACCTAACTGTTTCGTTCGATTTCGTAGTTATTTCAATATCTCATCACTCACAACTCCGTTTTCAGTAAAATTAGTTTTATTCGCATTCTAAATCAATATATATTGAGGTAATAATGTAATATAATACATATTTTTGGGACCGAAATCAACTATTTTCTGTGATGGTACCCCTTTGAGTTTCGACCGATTTTGTAGTGTTTTGAATTACTCCTCATTCGGAACTCCATTTTCGTTGAAATAAATTTTGTTTTCTTTCGTACTCGATCAAATATATATTCTAAACATTATCACTCAAAATATAAGATCAAATGGTTCTTTTTAATGCTTGTATATAACACGTTAAATATGTTTTTCCTAGGTATCAATTAACTGTTTTGTTCGATTTTGTAGTTTTTTCAATATCGCATCATTCACAACTCAGTTTTTAGTGAAATTAGTTTTATTCGCATTCTAACTCAATATATATTGAGGTAGTAATGTTAATATAATACATATTGTTGGGACCGAAATCAACTATTTTCTGTGATGGTACGTACCCCTTTGAGTTTCGACCGATTTTGTAGTTTTTTGAATTAATCTTCATTGGGAAATCCATTTTCGATGAAATAAATTTTGTTTTATTCCGTACTCGATCAAATATATATTATAAACATTATAAATCAAAATATAATATCAAATGGTTCCTTTTAATGCTTGTATATAAGACGTTAAATACGTTTTTCCTAGGTATCACCTAACTGTTTCGTCCGATTTCGTAGTTATTTCTATATCTCATCACTCATCACTCTGTTTTCAGTGAAATTAGTTTTATACGCATTCTAACTCGATATATATTGAGGTAGTAATGTAATATAATACATATTTTTGGGACCGAAATCAGCTATTTTCTGTGATGGTACCCCTTTGAGTTTCAAGCGATTTTGTAGTTTTTTGAATTACTCCTCATTCGGAACTCCATTTTCGTTGAAATAAATTTTGTTTTCTTTCGTACTCGATCAAATATATATTCTAAACATTATCTCTCAAAATATATGATCAAATGGTTCCTTTTAATGCTAGGATAGGAGACATTAAATACGTTTTTCCTAGGTATCACCTAACTGTTTCGTCCGATTTCGGAGTTTTGTGAATATCTCATCTCTCACAACTCCGTTTTCAGAGAAATTAGTTTTATTCGCATTCTAACTCGATATATATTGAGGTAGTAATTATAATACATATTGTTGGGACCGAAATCAACTATTTTCTGTGATGGTACCCCTTTGAGTTTCGACCAATTTTGTAGTTTTTTGAATTACTCCTCATTCGGAACACCATTTTCGATGAAATAAAATTTTGGTTTCATCCAGAGTAGATCGAATATATATTCTAAACATTATCACTCAAAATATAAGATCAAATGGTTCCTGTTATTACATCTATATAAGACGTTAAATACGTTTTCTTAGGTGTCACCTAACTGTTTCGTTCGATTTCGTAGTTATTTCAATATCTCATCACTCACAACTCCGTTTTCAGTAAAATTAGTTTTATTCGCATTCTAAATCAATATATATTGAGGTAATAATGTAATATAATACATATTTTTGGGACCGAAATCAACTATTTTCTGTGATGGTACCCCTTTGAGTTTCGACCGATTTTGTAGTGTTTTGAATTACTCCTCATTCGGAACTCCATTTTCGTTGAAATAAATTTTGTTTTCTTTCGTACTCGATCAAATATATATTCTAAACATTATCACTCAAAATATAAGATCAAATGGTTCTTTTTAATGCTTGTATATAACACGTTAAATACGTTTTTCCTAGGTATCAATTAACTGTTTTGTTCGATTTTGTAGTTTTTTCAATATCACATCATTCACAACTCAGTTTTTAGTGAAATTAGTTTTATTCGCATTCTAACTCAATATATATTGAGGTAGTAATGTTAATATAATACATATTGTTGGGACCGAAATCAACTATTTTCTGTGATGGTACGTACCCCTTTGAGTTTCGACCGATTTTGTAGTTTTTTGAATTAATCTTCATTGGGAAATCCATTTTCGATGAAATAAATTTTGTTTTATTCCGTACTCGATCAAATATATATTATAAACATTATAAATCAAAATATAATATCAAATGGTTCCTTTTAATGCTTGTATATAAGACGTTAAATACGTTTTTCCTAGGTATCACCTAACTGTTTCGTCCGATTTCGTAGTTATTTCTATATCTCATCACTCATCACTCTGTTTTCAGTGAAATTAGTTTTATACGCATTCTAACTCGATATATATTGAGGTAGTAATGTAATATAATACATATTTTTGGGACCGAAATCAGCTATTTTCTGTGATGGTACCCCTTTGAGTTTCAAGCGATTTTGTAGTTTTTTGAATTACTCCTCATTCGGAACTCCATTTTCGATGAAATAAAATTTTGGTTTCTTCCAGAGTAGATCAAATATATATTCTAAACATTATCTCTCAAAATATATGATCAAATGGTTCCTTTTAATGCTAGGATAGGAGACATTAAATACGTTTTTCCTAGGTATCACCTAACTGTTTCGTCCGATTTCGGAGTTTTGTGAATATCTCATCTCTCACAACTCCGTTTTCAGAGAAATTAGTTTTATTCGCATTCTAACTCGATATATATTGAGGTAGTAATTATAATACATATTGTTGGGACCGAAATCAACTATTTTCCGTGATGGTACCCCTTTGAGTTTCGACCAATTTTGTAATTTTTTGAATTACTCCTCATTCGGAACACCATTTTTGATGAAATAAAATTTTGGTTTCTTCCAGAGTAGATCAAATATATATTCTAAATATTATCACTCAAAATATAAGATCAAATGGTTCCTGTTATTACATCTATATAAGACGTTAAATACGTTTTCCTAGGTGACACCTAACTGTTTCGTTCGATTTCGTAGTTATTTCAATATCTCATTACTCACAACTCTGTTTTCAGCGAAATTAGTTTTATTCGCATTATCACTCAATATATATCGAGGTAGTAATGTTAGTATAATACATATTTTGGGACCGAAATCAACAATTTTCTGTGATGGTACCCCTTTGATTTTGACCAATTTTGTAGTTTTTTGAATTACTCCTCATTCGGAACTCCATTTTCGATGAAATAAAATTTTGGTTTCTTCCAGAGTAGATAAAATATATATTCTACACATTATCACTCAAAATATAAGATTAAATATTTCCTGTTATTACTTGTATATAAGATGTTAAATACGTTTTTCGTAGGTATCACCTAACTGTTTCGTCCGATTTCGGAGTTTTGTCAATATCTCATCTCTCACAGCTCCGTTTTCAGTGAAATTAGTTTTATTCGCATTCTAACTCGATATATATTGAGGTAGTAATTATAATACATATTGTTGTGACCGAAATCAACTATTTTCTGTGATGGTACCCCTTTGAGTTTCGACCAATTTTGTAGTTTTTTGAATTACTCCTCATTCGGAACACCATTTTCGATGAAATAAAATTTTGGTTTCATCCAGAGTAGATCGAATATATATTCTAAACATTATCACTCAAAATATAAGATCAAATGGTTCCTGTTATTACATCTATATAAGACGTTAAATACGTTTTCTTAGGTGTCACCTAACTGTTTCGTTCGATTTCGTAGTTATTTCAATATCTCATCACTCACAACTCCGTTTTCAGTAAAATTAGTTTTATTCGCATTCTAAATCAATATATATTGAGGTAATAATGTAATATAATACATATTTTTGGGACCGAAATCAACTATTTTCTGTGATGGTACCCCTTTGAGTTTCAAGCGATTTTGTAGTGTTTTGAATTACTCCTCATTCGGAACTCCATTTTCGTTGAAATAAATTTTGTTTTCTTTCGTACTCGATCAAATATATATTCTAAACATTATCTCTCAAAATATATGATCAAATGGTTCCTTTTAATGCTAGGATAGGAGACATTAAATACGTTTTTCCTAGGTATCACCTAACTGTTTCGTCCGATTTCGGAGTTTTGTGAATATCTCATCTCTCACAACTCCGTTTTCAGAGAAATTAGTTTTATTCGCATTCTAACTCGATATATATTGAGGTAGTAATTATAATACATATTGTTGGGACCGAAATCAACTATTTTCCGTGATGGTACCCCTTTGAGTTTCGACCAATTTTGTAATTTTTTGAATTACTCCTCATTCGGAACACCATTTTTGATGAAATAAAATTTTGGTTTCTTCCAGAGTAGATCAAATATATATTCTAAATATTATCACTCAAAATATAAGATCAAATGGTTCCTGTTATTACATCTATATAAGACGTTAAATACGTTTTCCTAGGTGACACCTAACTGTTTCGTTCGATTTCGTAGTTATTTCAATATCTCATTACTCACAACTCTGTTTTCAGTGAAATTAGTTTTATTCGCATTCTTACTCAATATATATCGAGGTAGTAATGTTAGTATAATACATATTTTGGGACCGAAATCAACAATTTTCTGTGATGGTACCCCTTTGATTTTGACCAATTTTGTAGTTTTTTGAATTACTCCTCATTCAGAACTCCATTTTCGATGAAATAAAATTTTGGTTTCTTCCAGAGTAGATAAAATATATATTCTAAACATTATCACTCAAAATATAAGATTAAATATTTCCTGTTATTACTTGTATATAAGATGTTAAATACGTTTTTCGTAGGTATCACCTAACTGTTTCGTCCGATTTCGGAGTTTTGTCAATATCTCATCTCTCACAGCTCCGTTTTCAGTGAAATTAGTTTTATTCGCATTCTAACTCGATATATATTGAGGTAGTAATTATAATACATATTGTTGTGACCGAAATCAACTATTTTCTGTGATGGTACCCCTTTGAGTTTCGACCAATTTTGTAGTTTTTTGAATTACTCCTCATTCGGAACACCATTTTCGATGAAATAAAATTTTGGTTTCATCCAGAGTAGATCGAATATATATTCTAAACATTATCACTCAAAATATAAGATCAAATGGTTCCTGTTATTACATCTATATAAGACGTTAAATACGTTTTCTTAGGTGTCACCTAACTGTTTCGTTCGATTTCGTAGTTATTTCAATATCTCATCACTCACAACTCCGTTTTCAGTAAAATTAGTTTTATTCGCATTCTAAATCAATATATATTGAGGTAATAATGTAATATAATACATATTTTTGGGACCGAAATCAACTATTTTCTGTGATGGTACCCCTTTGAGTTTCGACCGATTTTGTAGTGTTTTGAATTACTCCTCATTCGGAACTCCATTTTCGTTGAAATAAATTTTGTTTTCTTTCGTACTCGATCAAATATATATTCTAAACATTATCACTCAAAATATAAGATCAAATGGTTCTTTTTAATGCTTGTATATAACACGTTAAATATGTTTTTCCTAGGTATCAATTAACTGTTTTGTTCGATTTTGTAGTTTTTTCAATATCGCATCATTCACAACTCAGTTTTTAGTGAAATTAGTTTTATTCGCATTCTAACTCAATATATATTGAGGTAGTAATGTTAATATAATACATATTGTTGGGACCGAAATCAACTATTTTCTGTGATGGTACGTACCCCTTTGAGTTTCGACCGATTTTGTAGTTTTTTGAATTAATCTTCATTGGGAAATCCATTTTCGATGAAATAAATTTTGTTTTATTCCGTACTCGATCAAATATATATTATAAACATTATAAATCAAAATATAATATCAAATGGTTCCTTTTAATGCTTGTATATAAGACGTTAAATACGTTTTTCCTAGGTATCACCTAACTGTTTCGTCCGATTTCGTAGTTATTTCTATATCTCATCACTCATCACTCTGTTTTCAGTGAAATTAGTTTTATACGCATTCTAACTCGATATATATTGAGGTAGTAATGTAATATAATACATATTTTTGGGACCGAAATCAGCTATTTTCTGTGATGGTACCCCTTTGAGTTTCAAGCGATTTTGTAGTTTTTTGAATTACTCCTCATTCGGAACTCCATTTTCGTTGAAATAAATTTTGTTTTCTTTCGTACTCGATCAAATATATATTCTAAACATTATCTCTCAAAATATATGATCAAATGGTTCCTTTTAATGCTAGGATAGGAGACATTAAATACGTTTTTCCTAGGTATCACCTAACTGTTTCGTCCGATTTCGGAGTTTTGTGAATATCTCATCTCTCACAACTCCGTTTTCAGAGAAATTAGTTTTATTCGCATTCTAACTCGATATATATTGAGGTAGTAATTATAATACATATTGTTGGGACCGAAATCAACTATTTTCTGTGATGGTACCCCTTTGAGTTTCGACCAATTTTGTAGTTTTTTGAATTACTCCTCATTCGGAACACCATTTTCGATGAAATAAAATTTTGGTTTCATCCAGAGTAGATCGAATATATATTCTAAACATTATCACTCAAAATATAAGATCAAATGGTTCCTGTTATTACATCTATATAAGACGTTAAATACGTTTTCTTAGGTGTCACCTAACTGTTTCGTTCGATTTCGTAGTTATTTCAATATCTCATCACTCACAACTCCGTTTTCAGTAAAATTAGTTTTATTCGCATTCTAAATCAATATATATTGAGGTAATAATGTAATATAATACATATTTTTGGGACCGAAATCAACTATTTTCTGTGATGGTACCCCTTTGAGTTTCGACCGATTTTGTAGTGTTTTGAATTACTCCTCATTCGGAACTCCATTTTCGTTGAAATAAATTTTGTTTTCTTTCGTACTCGATCAAATATATATTCTAAACATTATCACTCAAAATATAAGATCAAATGGTTCTTTTTAATGCTTGTATATAACACGTTAAATACGTTTTTCCTAGGTATCAATTAACTGTTTTGTTCGATTTTGTAGTTTTTTCAATATCACATCATTCACAACTCAGTTTTTAGTGAAATTAGTTTTATTCGCATTCTAACTCAATATATATTGAGGTAGTAATGTTAATATAATACATATTGTTGGGACCGAAATCAACTATTTTCTGTGATGGTACGTACCCCTTTGAGTTTCGACCGATTTTGTAGTTTTTTGAATTAATCTTCATTGGGAAATCCATTTTCGATGAAATAAATTTTGTTTTATTCCGTACTCGATCAAATATATATTATAAACATTATAAATCAAAATATAATATCAAATGGTTCCTTTTAATGCTTGTATATAAGACGTTAAATACGTTTTTCCTAGGTATCACCTAACTGTTTCGTCCGATTTCGTAGTTATTTCTATATCTCATCACTCATCACTCTGTTTTCAGTGAAATTAGTTTTATACGCATTCTAACTCGATATATATTGAGGTAGTAATGTAATATAATACATATTTTTGGGACCGAAATCAGCTATTTTCTGTGATGGTACCCCTTTGAGTTTCAAGCGATTTTGTAGTTTTTTGAATTACTCCTCATTCGGAACTCCATTTTCGTTGAAATAAATTTTGTTTTCTTTCGTACTCGATCAAATATATATTCTAAACATTATCTCTCAAAATATATGATCAAATGGTTCCTTTTAATGCTAGGATAGGAGACATTAAATACGTTTTTCCTAGGTATCACCTAACTGTTTCGTCCGATTTCGGAGTTTTGTGAATATCTCATCTCTCACAACTCCGTTTTCAGAGAAATTAGTTTTATTCGCATTCTAACTCGATATATATTGAGGTAGTAATTATAATACATATTGTTGGGACCGAAATCAACTATTTTCTGTGATGGTACCCCTTTGAGTTTCGACCAATTTTGTAGTTTTTTGAATTACTCCTCATTCGGAACACCATTTTCGATGAAATAAAATTTTGGTTTCATCCAGAGTAGATCGAATATATATTCTAAACATTATCACTCAAAATATAAGATCAAATGGTTCCTGTTATTACATCTATATAAGACGTTAAATACGTTTTCTTAGGTGTCACCTAACTGTTTCGTTCGATTTCGTAGTTATTTCAATATCTCATCACTCACAACTCCGTTTTCAGTAAAATTAGTTTTATTCGCATTCTAAATCAATATATATTGAGGTAATAATGTAATATAATACATATTTTTGGGACCGAAATCAACTATTTTCTGTGATGGTACCCCTTTGAGTTTCGACCGATTTTGTAGTGTTTTGAATTACTCCTCATTCGGAACTCCATTTTCGTTGAAATAAATTTTGTTTTCTTTCGTACTCGATCAAATATATATTCTAAACATTATCACTCAAAATATAAGATCAAATGGTTCTTTTTAATGCTTGTATATAACACGTTAAATACGTTTTTCCTAGGTATCAATTAACTGTTTTGTTCGATTTTGTAGTTTTTTCAATATCACATCATTCACAACTCAGTTTTTAGTGAAATTAGTTTTATTCGCATTCTAACTCAATATATATTGAGGTAGTAATGTTAATATAATACATATTGTTGGGACCGAAATCAACTATTTTCTGTGATGGTACGTACCCCTTTGAGTTTCGACCGATTTTGTAGTTTTTTGAATTAATCTTCATTGGGAAATCCATTTTCGATGAAATAAATTTTGTTTTATTCCGTACTCGATCAAATATATATTATAAACATTATAAATCAAAATATAATATCAAATGGTTCCTTTTAATGCTTGTATATAAGACGTTAAATACGTTTTTCCTAGGTATCACCTAACTGTTTCGTCCGATTTCGTAGTTATTTCTATATCTCATCACTCATCACTCTGTTTTCAGTGAAATTAGTTTTATACGCATTCTAACTCGATATATATTGAGGTAGTAATGTAATATAATACATATTTTTGGGACCGAAATCAGCTATTTTCTGTGATGGTACCCCTTTGAGTTTCAAGCGATTTTGTAGTTTTTTGAATTACTCCTCATTCGGAACTCCATTTTCGTTGAAATAAATTTTGTTTTCTTTCGTACTCGATCAAATATATATTCTAAACATTATCTCTCAAAATATATGATCAAATGGTTCCTTTTAATGCTAGGATAGGAGACATTAAATACGTTTTTCCTAGGTATCACCTAACTGTTTCGTCCGATTTCGGAGTTTTGTGAATATCTCATCTCTCACAACTCCGTTTTCAGAGAAATTAGTTTTATTCGCATTCTAACTCGATATATATTGAGGTAGTAATTATAATACATATTGTTGGGACCGAAATCAACTATTTTCTGTGATGGTACCCCTTTGAGTTTCGACCAATTTTGTAGTTTTTTGAATTACTCCTCATTCGGAACACCATTTTCGATGAAATAAAATTTTGGTTTCATCCAGAGTAGATCGAATATATATTCTAAACATTATCACTCAAAATATAAGATCAAATGGTTCCTGTTATTACATCTATATAAGACGTTAAATACGTTTTCTTAGGTGTCACCTAACTGTTTCGTTCGATTTCGTAGTTATTTCAATATCTCATCACTCACAACTCCGTTTTCAGTAAAATTAGTTTTATTCGCATTCTAAATCAATATATATTGAGGTAATAATGTAATATAATACATATTTTTGGGACCGAAATCAACTATTTTCTGTGATGGTACCCCTTTGAGTTTCGACCGATTTTGTAGTGTTTTGAATTACTCCTCATTCGGAACTCCATTTTCGTTGAAATAAATTTTGTTTTCTTTCGTACTCGATCAAATATATATTCTAAACATTATCACTCAAAATATAAGATCAAATGGTTCTTTTTAATGCTTGTATATAACACGTTAAATACGTTTTTCCTAGGTATCAATTAACTGTTTTGTTCGATTTTGTAGTTTTTTCAATATCACATCATTCACAACTCAGTTTTTAGTGAAATTAGTTTTATTCGCATTCTAACTCAATATATATTGAGGTAGTAATGTTAATATAATACATATTGTTGGGACCGAAATCAACTATTTTCTGTGATGGTACGTACCCCTTTGAGTTTCGACCGATTTTGTAGTTTTTTGAATTAATCTTCATTGGGAAATCCATTTTCGATGAAATAAATTTTGTTTTATTCCGTACTCGATCAAATATATATTATAAACATTATAAATCAAAATATAATATCAAATGGTTCCTTTTAATGCTTGTATATAAGACGTTAAATACGTTTTTCCTAGGTATCACCTAACTGTTTCGTCCGATTTCGTAGTTATTTCTATATCTCATCACTCATCACTCTGTTTTCAGTGAAATTAGTTTTATACGCATTCTAACTCGATATATATTGAGGTAGTAATGTAATATAATACATATTTTTGGGACCGAAATCAGCTATTTTCTGTGATGGTACCCCTTTGAGTTTCAAGCGATTTTGTAGTTTTTTGAATTACTCCTCATTCGGAACTCCATTTTCGTTGAAATAAATTTTGTTTTCTTTCGTACTCGATCAAATATATATTCTAAACATTATCTCTCAAAATATATGATCAAATGGTTCCTTTTAATGCTAGGATAGGAGACATTAAATACGTTTTTCCTAGGTATCACCTAACTGTTTCGTCCGATTTCGGAGTTTTGTGAATATCTCATCTCTCACAACTCCGTTTTCAGAGAAATTAGTTTTATTCGCATTCTAACTCGATATATATTGAGGTAGTAATTATAATACATATTGTTGGGACCGAAATCAACTATTTTCTGTGATGGTACCCCTTTGAGTTTCGACCAATTTTGTAGTTTTTTGAATTACTCCTCATTCGGAACACCATTTTCGATGAAATAAAATTTTGGTTTCATCCAGAGTAGATCGAATATATATTCTAAACATTATCACTCAAAATATAAGATCAAATGGTTCCTGTTATTACATCTATATAAGACGTTAAATACGTTTTCTTAGGTGTCACCTAACTGTTTCGTTCGATTTCGTAGTTATTTCAATATCTCATCACTCACAACTCCGTTTTCAGTAAAATTAGTTTTATTCGCATTCTAAATCAATATATATTGAGGTAATAATGTAATATAATACATATTTTTGGGACCGAAATCAACTATTTTCTGTGATGGTACCCCTTTGAGTTTCGACCGATTTTGTAGTGTTTTGAATTACTCCTCATTCGGAACTCCATTTTCGTTGAAATAAATTTTGTTTTCTTTCGTACTCGATCAAATATATATTCTAAACATTATCACTCAAAATATAAGATCAAATGGTTCTTTTTAATGCTTGTATATAACACGTTAAATACGTTTTTCCTAGGTATCAATTAACTGTTTTGTTCGATTTTGTAGTTTTTTCAATATCACATCATTCACAACTCAGTTTTTAGTGAAATTAGTTTTATTCGCATTCTAACTCAATATATATTGAGGTAGTAATGTTAATATAATACATATTGTTGGGACCGAAATCAACTATTTTCTGTGATGGTACGTACCCCTTTGAGTTTCGACCGATTTTGTAGTTTTTTGAATTAATCTTCATTGGGAAATCCATTTTCGATGAAATAAATTTTGTTTTATTCCGTACTCGATCAAATATATATTATAAACATTATAAATCAAAATATAATATCAAATGGTTCCTTTTAATGCTTGTATATAAGACGTTAAATACGTTTTTCCTAGGTATCACCTAACTGTTTCGTCCGATTTCGTAGTTATTTCTATATCTCATCACTCATCACTCTGTTTTCAGTGAAATTAGTTTTATACGCATTCTAACTCGATATATATTGAGGTAGTAATGTAATATAATACATATTTTTGGGACCGAAATCAGCTATTTTCTGTGATGGTACCCCTTTGAGTTTCAAGCGATTTTGTAGTTTTTTGAATTACTCCTCATTCGGAACTCCATTTTCGATGAAATAAAATTTTGGTTTCTTCCAGAGTAGATCAAATATATATTCTAAACATTATCTCTCAAAATATATGATCAAATGGTTCCTTTTAATGCTAGGATAGGAGACATTAAATACGTTTTTCCTAGGTATCACCTAACTGTTTCGTCCGATTTCGGAGTTTTGTGAATATCTCATCTCTCACAACTCCGTTTTCAGAGAAATTAGTTTTATTCGCATTCTAACTCGATATATATTGAGGTAGTAATTATAATACATATTGTTGGGACCGAAATCAACTATTTTCCGTGATGGTACCCCTTTGAGTTTCGACCAATTTTGTAATTTTTTGAATTACTCCTCATTCGGAACACCATTTTTGATGAAATAAAATTTTGGTTTCTTCCAGAGTAGATCAAATATATATTCTAAATATTATCACTCAAAATATAAGATCAAATGGTTCCTGTTATTACATCTATATAAGACGTTAAATACGTTTTCCTAGGTGACACCTAACTGTTTCGTTCGATTTCGTAGTTATTTCAATATCTCATTACTCACAACTCTGTTTTCAGCGAAATTAGTTTTATTCGCATTATCACTCAATATATATCGAGGTAGTAATGTTAGTATAATACATATTTTGGGACCGAAATCAACAATTTTCTGTGATGGTACCCCTTTGATTTTGACCAATTTTGTAGTTTTTTGAATTACTCCTCATTCGGAACTCCATTTTCGATGAAATAAAATTTTGGTTTCTTCCAGAGTAGATAAAATATATATTCTACACATTATCACTCAAAATATAAGATTAAATATTTCCTGTTATTACTTGTATATAAGATGTTAAATACGTTTTTCGTAGGTATCACCTAACTGTTTCGTCCGATTTCGGAGTTTTGTCAATATCTCATCTCTCACAGCTCCGTTTTCAGTGAAATTAGTTTTATTCGCATTCTAACTCGATATATATTGAGGTAGTAATTATAATACATATTGTTGTGACCGAAATCAACTATTTTCTGTGATGGTACCCCTTTGAGTTTCGACCAATTTTGTAGTTTTTTGAATTACTCCTCATTCGGAACACCATTTTCGATGAAATAAAATTTTGGTTTCATCCAGAGTAGATCGAATATATATTCTAAACATTATCACTCAAAATATAAGATCAAATGGTTCCTGTTATTACATCTATATAAGACGTTAAATACGTTTTCTTAGGTGTCACCTAACTGTTTCGTTCGATTTCGTAGTTATTTCAATATCTCATCACTCACAACTCCGTTTTCAGTAAAATTAGTTTTATTCGCATTCTAAATCAATATATATTGAGGTAATAATGTAATATAATACATATTTTTGGGACCGAAATCAACTATTTTCTGTGATGGTACCCCTTTGAGTTTCGACCGATTTTGTAGTGTTTTGAATTACTCCTCATTCGGAACTCCATTTTCGTTGAAATAAATTTTGTTTTCTTTCGTACTCGATCAAATATATATTCTAAACATTATCACTCAAAATATAAGATCAAATGGTTCTTTTTAATGCTTGTATATAACACGTTAAATACGTTTTTCCTAGGTATCAATTAACTGTTTTGTTCGATTTTGTAGTTTTTTCAATATCACATCATTCACAACTCAGTTTTTAGTGAAATTAGTTTTATTCGCATTCTAACTCAATATATATTGAGGTAGTAATGTTAATATAATACATATTGTTGGGACCGAAATCAACTATTTTCTGTGATGGTACGTACCCCTTTGAGTTTCGACCGATTTTGTAGTTTTTTGAATTAATCTTCATTGGGAAATCCATTTTCGATGAAATAAATTTTGTTTTATTCCGTACTCGATCAAATATATATTATAAACATTATAAATCAAAATATAATATCAAATGGTTCCTTTTAATGCTTGTATATAAGACGTTAAATACGTTTTTCCTAGGTATCACCTAACTGTTTCGTCCGATTTCGTAGTTATTTCTATATCTCATCACTCATCACTCTGTTTTCAGTGAAATTAGTTTTATACGCATTCTAACTCGATATATATTGAGGTAGTAATGTAATATAATACATATTTTTGGGACCGAAATCAGCTATTTTCTGTGATGGTACCCCTTTGAGTTTCAAGCGATTTTGTAGTTTTTTGAATTACTCCTCATTCGGAACTCCATTTTCGTTGAAATAAATTTTGTTTTCTTTCGTACTCGATCAAATATATATTCTAAACATTATCTCTCAAAATATATGATCAAATGGTTCCTTTTAATGCTAGGATAGGAGACATTAAATACGTTTTTCCTAGGTATCACCTAACTGTTTCGTCCGATTTCGGAGTTTTGTGAATATCTCATCTCTCACAACTCCGTTTTCAGAGAAATTAGTTTTATTCGCATTCTAACTCGATATATATTGAGGTAGTAATTATAATACATATTGTTGGGACCGAAATCAACTATTTTCTGTGATGGTACCCCTTTGAGTTTCGACCAATTTTGTAGTTTTTTGAATTACTCCTCATTCGGAACACCATTTTCGATGAAATAAAATTTTGGTTTCATCCAGAGTAGATCGAATATATATTCTAAACATTATCACTCAAAATATAAGATCAAATGGTTCCTGTTATTACATCTATATAAGACGTTAAATACGTTTTCTTAGGTGTCACCTAACTGTTTCGTTCGATTTCGTAGTTATTTCAATATCTCATCACTCACAACTCCGTTTTCAGTAAAATTAGTTTTATTCGCATTCTAAATCAATATATATTGAGGTAATAATGTAATATAATACATATTTTTGGGACCGAAATCAACTATTTTCTGTGATGGTACCCCTTTGAGTTTCGACCGATTTTGTAGTGTTTTGAATTACTCCTCATTCGGAACTCCATTTTCGTTGAAATAAATTTTGTTTTCTTTCGTACTCGATCAAATATATATTCTAAACATTATCACTCAAAATATAAGATCAAATGGTTCTTTTTAATGCTTGTATATAACACGTTAAATACGTTTTTCCTAGGTATCAATTAACTGTTTTGTTCGATTTTGTAGTTTTTTCAATATCAGATCATTCACAACTCAGTTTTTAGTGAAATTAGTTTTATTCGCATTCTAACTCAATATATATTGAGGTAGTAATGTTAATATAATACATATTGTTGGGACCGAAATCAACTATTTTCTGTGATGGTACGTACCCCTTTGAGTTTCGACCGATTTTGTAGTTTTTTGAATTAATCTTCATTGGGAAATCCATTTTCGATGAAATAAATTTTGTTTTATTCCGTACTCGATCAAATATATATTATAAACATTATAAATCAAAATATAATATCAAATGGTTCCTTTTAATGCTTGTATATAAGACGTTAAATACGTTTTTCCTAGGTATCACCTAACTGTTTCGTCCGATTTCGTAGTTATTTCTATATCTCATCACTCATCACTCTGTTTTCAGTGAAATTAGTTTTATACGCATTCTAACTCGATATATATTGAGGTAGTAATGTAATATAATACATATTTTTGGGACCGAAATCAGCTATTTTCTGTGATGGTACCCCTTTGAGTTTCAAGCGATTTTGTAGTTTTTTGAATTACTCCTCATTCGGAACTCCATTTTCGTTGAAATAAATTTTGTTTTCTTTCGTACTCGATCAAATATATATTCTAAACATTATCTCTCAAAATATATGATCAAATGGTTCCTTTTAATGCTAGGATAGGAGACATTAAATACGTTTTTCCTAGGTATCACCTAACTGTTTCGTCCGATTTCGGAGTTTTGTGAATATCTCATCTCTCACAACTCCGTTTTCAGAGAAATTAGTTTTATTCGCATTCTAACTCGATATATATTGAGGTAGTAATTATAATACATATTGTTGGGACCGAAATCAACTATTTTCTGTGATGGTACCCCTTTGAGTTTCGACCAATTTTGTAGTTTTTTGAATTACTCCTCATTCGGAACACCATTTTCGATGAAATAAAATTTTGGTTTCATCCAGAGTAGATCGAATATATATTCTAAACATTATCACTCAAAATATAAGATCAAATGGTTCCTGTTATTACATCTATATAAGACGTTAAATACGTTTTCTTAGGTGTCACCTAACTGTTTCGTTCGATTTCGTAGTTATTTCAATATCTCATCACTCACAACTCCGTTTTCAGTAAAATTAGTTTTATTCGCATTCTAAATCAATATATATTGAGGTAATAATGTAATATAATACATATTTTTGGGACCGAAATCAACTATTTTCTGTGATGGTACCCCTTTGAGTTTCGACCGATTTTGTAGTGTTTTGAATTACTCCTCATTCGGAACTCCATTTTCGTTGAAATAAATTTTGTTTTCTTTCGTACTCGATCAAATATATATTCTAAACATTATCACTCAAAATATAAGATCAAATGGTTCTTTTTAATGCTTGTATATAACACGTTAAATACGTTTTTCCTAGGTATCAATTAACTGTTTTGTTCGATTTTGTAGTTTTTTCAATATCACATCATTCACAACTCAGTTTTTAGTGAAATTAGTTTTATTCGCATTCTAACTCAATATATATTGAGGTAGTAATGTTAATATAATACATATTGTTGGGACCGAAATCAACTATTTTCTGTGATGGTACGTACCCCTTTGAGTTTCGACCGATTTTGTAGTTTTTTGAATTAATCTTCATTGGGAAATCCATTTTCGATGAAATAAATTTTGTTTTATTCCGTACTCGATCAAATATATATTATAAACATTATAAATCAAAATATAATATCAAATGGTTCCTTTTAATGCTTGTATATAAGACGTTAAATACGTTTTTCCTAGGTATCACCTAACTGTTTCGTCCGATTTCGTAGTTATTTCTATATCTCATCACTCATCACTCTGTTTTCAGTGAAATTAGTTTTATACGCATTCTAACTCGATATATATTGAGGTAGTAATGTAATATAATACATATTTTTGGGACCGAAATCAGCTATTTTCTGTGATGGTACCCCTTTGAGTTTCAAGCGATTTTGTAGTTTTTTGAATTACTCCTCATTCGGAACTCCATTTTCGTTGAAATAAATTTTGTTTTCTTTCGTACTCGATCAAATATATATTCTAAACATTATCTCTCAAAATATATGATCAAATGGTTCCTTTTAATGCTAGGATAGGAGACATTAAATACGTTTTTCCTAGGTATCACCTAACTGTTTCGTCCGATTTCGGAGTTTTGTGAATATCTCATCTCTCACAACTCCGTTTTCAGAGAAATTAGTTTTATTCGCATTCTAACTCGATATATATTGAGGTAGTAATTATAATACATATTGTTGGGACCGAAATCAACTATTTTCTGTGATGGTACCCCTTTGAGTTTCGACCAATTTTGTAGTTTTTTGAATTACTCCTCATTCGGAACACCATTTTCGATGAAATAAAATTTTGGTTTCATCCAGAGTAGATCGAATATATATTCTAAACATTATCACTCAAAATATAAGATCAAATGGTTCCTGTTATTACATCTATATAAGACGTTAAATACGTTTTCTTAGGTGTCACCTAACTGTTTCGTTCGATTTCGTAGTTATTTCAATATCTCATCACTCACAACTCCGTTTTCAGTAAAATTAGTTTTATTCGCATTCTAAATCAATATATATTGAGGTAATAATGTAATATAATACATATTTTTGGGACCGAAATCAACTATTTTCTGTGATGGTACCCCTTTGAGTTTCGACCGATTTTGTAGTGTTTTGAATTACTCCTCATTCGGAACTCCATTTTCGTTGAAATAAATTTTGTTTTCTTTCGTACTCGATCAAATATATATTCTAAACATTATCACTCAAAATATAAGATCAAATGGTTCTTTTTAATGCTTGTATATAACACGTTAAATACGTTTTTCCTAGGTATCAATTAACTGTTTTGTTCGATTTTGTAGTTTTTTCAATATCACATCATTCACAACTCAGTTTTTAGTGAAATTAGTTTTATTCGCATTCTAACTCAATATATATTGAGGTAGTAATGTTAATATAATACATATTGTTGGGACCGAAATCAACTATTTTCTGTGATGGTACGTACCCCTTTGAGTTTCGACCGATTTTGTAGTTTTTTGAATTAATCTTCATTGGGAAATCCATTTTCGATGAAATAAATTTTGTTTTATTCCGTACTCGATCAAATATATATTATAAACATTATAAATCAAAATATAATATCAAATGGTTCCTTTTAATGCTTGTATATAAGACGTTAAATACGTTTTTCCTAGGTATCACCTAACTGTTTCGTCCGATTTCGTAGTTATTTCTATATCTCATCACTCATCACTCTGTTTTCAGTGAAATTAGTTTTATACGCATTCTAACTCGATATATATTGAGGTAGTAATGTAATATAATACATATTTTTGGGACCGAAATCAGCTATTTTCTGTGATGGTACCCCTTTGAGTTTCAAGCGATTTTGTAGTTTTTTGAATTACTCCTCATTCGGAACTCCATTTTCGATGAAATAAAATTTTGGTTTCTTCCAGAGTAGATCAAATATATATTCTAAACATTATCTCTCAAAATATATGATCAAATGGTTCCTTTTAATGCTAGGATAGGAGACATTAAATACGTTTTTCCTAGGTATCACCTAACTGTTTCGTCCGATTTCGGAGTTTTGTGAATATCTCATCTCTCACAACTCCGTTTTCAGAGAAATTAGTTTTATTCGCATTCTAACTCGATATATATTGAGGTAGTAATTATAATACATATTGTTGGGACCGAAATCAACTATTTTCTGTGATGGTACCCCTTTGAGTTTCGACCAATTTTGTAGTTTTTTGAATTACTCCTCATTCGGAACACCATTTTCGATGAAATAAAATTTTGGTTTCATCCAGAGTAGATCGAATATATATTCTAAACATTATCACTCAAAATATAAGATCAAATGGTTCCTGTTATTACATCTATATAAGACGTTAAATACGTTTTCTTAGGTGTCACCTAACTGTTTCGTTCGATTTCGTAGTTATTTCAATATCTCATCACTCACAACTCCGTTTTCAGTAAAATTAGTTTTATTCGCATTCTAAATCAATATATATTGAGGTAATAATGTAATATAATACATATTTTTGGGACCGAAATCAACTATTTTCTGTGATGGTACCCCTTTGAGTTTCGACCGATTTTGTAGTGTTTTGAATTACTCCTCATTCGGAACTCCATTTTCGTTGAAATAAATTTTGTTTTCTTTCGTACTCGATCAAATATATATTCTAAACATTATCACTCAAAATATAAGATCAAATGGTTCTTTTTAATGCTTGTATATAACACGTTAAATACGTTTTTCCTAGGTATCAATTAACTGTTTTGTTCGATTTTGTAGTTTTTTCAATATCACATCATTCACAACTCAGTTTTTAGTGAAATTAGTTTTATTCGCATTCTAACTCAATATATATTGAGGTAGTAATGTTAATATAATACATATTGTTGGGACCGAAATCAACTATTTTCTGTGATGGTACGTACCCCTTTGAGTTTCGACCGATTTTGTAGTTTTTTGAATTAATCTTCATTGGGAAATCCATTTTCGATGAAATAAATTTTGTTTTATTCCGTACTCGATCAAATATATATTATAAACATTATAAATCAAAATATAATATCAAATGGTTCCTTTTAATGCTTGTATATAAGACGTTAAATACGTTTTTCCTAGGTATCACCTAACTGTTTCGTCCGATTTCGTAGTTATTTCTATATCTCATCACTCATCACTCTGTTTTCAGTGAAATTAGTTTTATACGCATTCTAACTCGATATATATTGAGGTAGTAATGTAATATAATACATATTTTTGGGACCGAAATCAGCTATTTTCTGTGATGGTACCCCTTTGAGTTTCAAGCGATTTTGTAGTTTTTTGAATTACTCCTCATTCGGAACTCCATTTTCGTTGAAATAAATTTTGTTTTCTTTCGTACTCGATCAAATATATATTCTAAACATTATCTCTCAAAATATATGATCAAATGGTTCCTTTTAATGCTAGGATAGGAGACATTAAATACGTTTTTCCTAGGTATCACCTAACTGTTTCGTCCGATTTCGGAGTTTTGTGAATATCTCATCTCTCACAACTCCGTTTTCAGAGAAATTAGTTTTATTCGCATTCTAACTCGATATATATTGAGGTAGTAATTATAATACATATTGTTGGGACCGAAATCAACTATTTTCCGTGATGGTACCCCTTTGAGTTTCGACCAATTTTGTAATTTTTTGAATTACTCCTCATTCGGAACACCATTTTTGATGAAATAAAATTTTGGTTTCTTCCAGAGTAGATCAAATATATATTCTAAATATTATCACTCAAAATATAAGATCAAATGGTTCCTGTTATTACATCTATATAAGACGTTAAATACGTTTTCCTAGGTGACACCTAACTGTTTCGTTCGATTTCGTAGTTATTTCAATATCTCATTACTCACAACTCTGTTTTCAGCGAAATTAGTTTTATTCGCATTATCACTCAATATATATCGAGGTAGTAATGTTAGTATAATACATATTTTGGGACCGAAATCAACAATTTTCTGTGATGGTACCCCTTTGATTTTGACCAATTTTGTAGTTTTTTGAATTACTCCTCATTCGGAACTCCATTTTCGATGAAATAAAATTTTGGTTTCTTCCAGAGTAGATAAAATATATATTCTACACATTATCACTCAAAATATAAGATTAAATATTTCCTGTTATTACTTGTATATAAGATGTTAAATACGTTTTTCGTAGGTATCACCTAACTGTTTCGTCCGATTTCGGAGTTTTGTCAATATCTCATCTCTCACAGCTCCGTTTTCAGTGAAATTAGTTTTATTCGCATTCTAACTCGATATATATTGAGGTAGTAATTATAATACATATTGTTGTGACCGAAATCAACTATTTTCTGTGATGGTACCCCTTTGAGTTTCGACCAATTTTGTAGTTTTTTGAATTACTCCTCATTCGGAACACCATTTTCGATGAAATAAAATTTTGGTTTCATCCAGAGTAGATCGAATATATATTCTAAACATTATCACTCAAAATATAAGATCAAATGGTTCCTGTTATTACATCTATATAAGACGTTAAATACGTTTTCTTAGGTGTCACCTAACTGTTTCGTTCGATTTCGTAGTTATTTCAATATCTCATCACTCACAACTCCGTTTTCAGTAAAATTAGTTTTATTCGCATTCTAAATCAATATATATTGAGGTAATAATGTAATATAATACATATTTTTGGGACCGAAATCAACTATTTTCTGTGATGGTACCCCTTTGAGTTTCGACCGATTTTGTAGTGTTTTGAATTACTCCTCATTCGGAACTCCATTTTCGTTGAAATAAATTTTGTTTTCTTTCGTACTCGATCAAATATATATTCTAAACATTATCACTCAAAATATAAGATCAAATGGTTCTTTTTAATGCTTGTATATAACACGTTAAATACGTTTTTCCTAGGTATCAATTAACTGTTTTGTTCGATTTTGTAGTTTTTTCAATATCACATCATTCACAACTCAGTTTTTAGTGAAATTAGTTTTATTCGCATTCTAACTCAATATATATTGAGGTAGTAATGTTAATATAATACATATTGTTGGGACCGAAATCAACTATTTTCTGTGATGGTACGTACCCCTTTGAGTTTCGACCGATTTTGTAGTTTTTTGAATTAATCTTCATTGGGAAATCCATTTTCGATGAAATAAATTTTGTTTTATTCCGTACTCGATCAAATATATATTATAAACATTATAAATCAAAATATAATATCAAATGGTTCCTTTTAATGCTTGTATATAAGACGTTAAATACGTTTTTCCTAGGTATCACCTAACTGTTTCGTCCGATTTCGTAGTTATTTCTATATCTCATCACTCATCACTCTGTTTTCAGTGAAATTAGTTTTATACGCATTCTAACTCGATATATATTGAGGTAGTAATGTAATATAATACATATTTTTGGGACCGAAATCAGCTATTTTCTGTGATGGTACCCCTTTGAGTTTCAAGCGATTTTGTAGTTTTTTGAATTACTCCTCATTCGGAACTCCATTTTCGTTGAAATAAATTTTGTTTTCTTTCGTACTCGATCAAATATATATTCTAAACATTATCTCTCAAAATATATGATCAAATGGTTCCTTTTAATGCTAGGATAGGAGACATTAAATACGTTTTTCCTAGGTATCACCTAACTGTTTCGTCCGATTTCGGAGTTTTGTGAATATCTCATCTCTCACAACTCCGTTTTCAGAGAAATTAGTTTTATTCGCATTCTAACTCGATATATATTGAGGTAGTAATTATAATACATATTGTTGGGACCGAAATCAACTATTTTCTGTGATGGTACCCCTTTGAGTTTCGACCAATTTTGTAGTTTTTTGAATTACTCCTCATTCGGAACACCATTTTCGATGAAATAAAATTTTGGTTTCATCCAGAGTAGATCGAATATATATTCTAAACATTATCACTCAAAATATAAGATCAAATGGTTCCTGTTATTACATCTATATAAGACGTTAAATACGTTTTCTTAGGTGTCACCTAACTGTTTCGTTCGATTTCGTAGTTATTTCAATATCTCATCACTCACAACTCCGTTTTCAGTAAAATTAGTTTTATTCGCATTCTAAATCAATATATATTGAGGTAATAATGTAATATAATACATATTTTTGGGACCGAAATCAACTATTTTCTGTGATGGTACCCCTTTGAGTTTCGACCGATTTTGTAGTGTTTTGAATTACTCCTCATTCGGAACTCCATTTTCGTTGAAATAAATTTTGTTTTCTTTCGTACTCGATCAAATATATATTCTAAACATTATCACTCAAAATATAAGATCAAATGGTTCTTTTTAATGCTTGTATATAACACGTTAAATACGTTTTTCCTAGGTATCAATTAACTGTTTTGTTCGATTTTGTAGTTTTTTCAATATCACATCATTCACAACTCAGTTTTTAGTGAAATTAGTTTTATTCGCATTCTAACTCAATATATATTGAGGTAGTAATGTTAATATAATACATATTGTTGGGACCGAAATCAACTATTTTCTGTGATGGTACGTACCCCTTTGAGTTTCGACCGATTTTGTAGTTTTTTGAATTAATCTTCATTGGGAAATCCATTTTCGATGAAATAAATTTTGTTTTATTCCGTACTCGATCAAATATATATTATAAACATTATAAATCAAAATATAATATCAAATGGTTCCTTTTAATGCTTGTATATAAGACGTTAAATACGTTTTTCCTAGGTATCACCTAACTGTTTCGTCCGATTTCGTAGTTATTTCTATATCTCATCACTCATCACTCTGTTTTCAGTGAAATTAGTTTTATACGCATTCTAACTCGATATATATTGAGGTAGTAATGTAATATAATACATATTTTTGGGACCGAAATCAGCTATTTTCTGTGATGGTACCCCTTTGAGTTTCAAGCGATTTTGTAGTTTTTTGAATTACTCCTCATTCGGAACTCCATTTTCGTTGAAATAAATTTTGTTTTCTTTCGTACTCGATCAAATATATATTCTAAACATTATCTCTCAAAATATATGATCAAATGGTTCCTTTTAATGCTAGGATAGGAGACATTAAATACGTTTTTCCTAGGTATCACCTAACTGTTTCGTCCGATTTCGGAGTTTTGTGAATATCTCATCTCTCACAACTCCGTTTTCAGAGAAATTAGTTTTATTCGCATTCTAACTCGATATATATTGAGGTAGTAATTATAATACATATTGTTGGGACCGAAATCAACTATTTTCTGTGATGGTACCCCTTTGAGTTTCGACCAATTTTGTAGTTTTTTGAATTACTCCTCATTCGGAACACCATTTTCGATGAAATAAAATTTTGGTTTCATCCAGAGTAGATCGAATATATATTCTAAACATTATCACTCAAAATATAAGATCAAATGGTTCCTGTTATTACATCTATATAAGACGTTAAATACGTTTTCTTAGGTGTCACCTAACTGTTTCGTTCGATTTCGTAGTTATTTCAATATCTCATCACTCACAACTCCGTTTTCAGTAAAATTAGTTTTATTCGCATTCTAAATCAATATATATTGAGGTAATAATGTAATATAATACATATTTTTGGGACCGAAATCAACTATTTTCTGTGATGGTACCCCTTTGAGTTTCGACCGATTTTGTAGTGTTTTGAATTACTCCTCATTCGGAACTCCATTTTCGTTGAAATAAATTTTGTTTTCTTTCGTACTCGATCAAATATATATTCTAAACATTATCACTCAAAATATAAGATCAAATGGTTCTTTTTAATGCTTGTATATAACACGTTAAATACGTTTTTCCTAGGTATCAATTAACTGTTTTGTTCGATTTTGTAGTTTTTTCAATATCACATCATTCACAACTCAGTTTTTAGTGAAATTAGTTTTATTCGCATTCTAACTCAATATATATTGAGGTAGTAATGTTAATATAATACATATTGTTGGGACCGAAATCAACTATTTTCTGTGATGGTACGTACCCCTTTGAGTTTCGACCGATTTTGTAGTTTTTTGAATTAATCTTCATTGGGAAATCCATTTTCGATGAAATAAATTTTGTTTTATTCCGTACTCGATCAAATATATATTATAAACATTATAAATCAAAATATAATATCAAATGGTTCCTTTTAATGCTTGTATATAAGACGTTAAATACGTTTTTCCTAGGTATCACCTAACTGTTTCGTCCGATTTCGTAGTTATTTCTATATCTCATCACTCATCACTCTGTTTTCAGTGAAATTAGTTTTATACGCATTCTAACTCGATATATATTGAGGTAGTAATGTAATATAATACATATTTTTGGGACCGAAATCAGCTATTTTCTGTGATGGTACCCCTTTGAGTTTCAAGCGATTTTGTAGTTTTTTGAATTACTCCTCATTCGGAACTCCATTTTCGATGAAATAAAATTTTGGTTTCTTCCAGAGTAGATCAAATATATATTCTAAACATTATCTCTCAAAATATATGATCAAATGGTTCCTTTTAATGCTAGGATAGGAGACATTAAATACGTTTTTCCTAGGTATCACCTAACTGTTTCGTCCGATTTCGGAGTTTTGTGAATATCTCATCTCTCACAACTCCGTTTTCAGAGAAATTAGTTTTATTCGCATTCTAACTCGATATATATTGAGGTAGTAATTATAATACATATTGTTGGGACCGAAATCAACTATTTTCCGTGATGGTACCCCTTTGAGTTTCGACCAATTTTGTAATTTTTTGAATTACTCCTCATTCGGAACACCATTTTTGATGAAATAAAATTTTGGTTTCTTCCAGAGTAGATCAAATATATATTCTAAATATTATCACTCAAAATATAAGATCAAATGGTTCCTGTTATTACATCTATATAAGACGTTAAATACGTTTTCCTAGGTGACACCTAACTGTTTCGTTCGATTTCGTAGTTATTTCAATATCTCATTACTCACAACTCTGTTTTCAGCGAAATTAGTTTTATTCGCATTATCACTCAATATATATCGAGGTAGTAATGTTAGTATAATACATATTTTGGGACCGAAATCAACAATTTTCTGTGATGGTACCCCTTTGATTTTGACCAATTTTGTAGTTTTTTGAATTACTCCTCATTCGGAACTCCATTTTCGATGAAATAAAATTTTGGTTTCTTCCAGAGTAGATAAAATATATATTCTACACATTATCACTCAAAATATAAGATTAAATATTTCCTGTTATTACTTGTATATAAGATGTTAAATACGTTTTTCGTAGGTATCACCTAACTGTTTCGTCCGATTTCGGAGTTTTGTCAATATCTCATCTCTCACAGCTCCGTTTTCAGTGAAATTAGTTTTATTCGCATTCTAACTCGATATATATTGAGGTAGTAATTATAATACATATTGTTGTGACCGAAATCAACTATTTTCTGTGATGGTACCCCTTTGAGTTTCGACCAATTTTGTAGTTTTTTGAATTACTCCTCATTCGGAACACCATTTTCGATGAAATAAAATTTTGGTTTCATCCAGAGTAGATCGAATATATATTCTAAACATTATCACTCAAAATATAAGATCAAATGGTTCCTGTTATTACATCTATATAAGACGTTAAATACGTTTTCTTAGGTGTCACCTAACTGTTTCGTTCGATTTCGTAGTTATTTCAATATCTCATCACTCACAACTCCGTTTTCAGTAAAATTAGTTTTATTCGCATTCTAAATCAATATATATTGAGGTAATAATGTAATATAATACATATTTTTGGGACCGAAATCAACTATTTTCTGTGATGGTACCCCTTTGAGTTTCGACCGATTTTGTAGTGTTTTGAATTACTCCTCATTCGGAACTCCATTTTCGTTGAAATAAATTTTGTTTTCTTTCGTACTCGATCAAATATATATTCTAAACATTATCACTCAAAATATAAGATCAAATGGTTCTTTTTAATGCTTGTATATAACACGTTAAATATGTTTTTCCTAGGTATCAATTAACTGTTTTGTTCGATTTTGTAGTTTTTTCAATATCGCATCATTCACAACTCAGTTTTTAGTGAAATTAGTTTTATTCGCATTCTAACTCAATATATATTGAGGTAGTAATGTTAATATAATACATATTGTTGGGACCGAAATCAACTATTTTCTGTGATGGTACGTACCCCTTTGAGTTTCGACCGATTTTGTAGTTTTTTGAATTAATCTTTATTGGGAAATCCATTTTCGATGAAATAAATTTTGTTTTATTCCGTACTCGATCAAATATATATTATAAACATTATAAATCAAAATATAATATCAAATGGTTCCTTTTAATGCTTGTATATAAGACGTTAAATACGTTTTTCCTAGGTATCACCTAACTGTTTCGTCCGATTTCGTAGTTATTTCTATATCTCATCACTCATCACTCTGTTTTCAGTGAAATTAGTTTTATACGCATTCTAACTCGATATATATTGAGGTAGTAATGTAATATAATACATATTTTTGGGACCGAAATCAGCTATTTTCTGTGATGGTACCCCTTTGAGTTTCAAGCGATTTTGTAGTTTTTTGAATTACTCCTCATTCGGAACTCCATTTTCGTTGAAATAAATTTTGTTTTCTTTCGTACTCGATCAAATATATATTCTAAACATTATCTCTCAAAATATATGATCAAATGGTTCCTTTTAATGCTAGGATAGGAGACATTAAATACGTTTTTCCTAGGTATCACCTAACTGTTTCGTCCGATTTCGGAGTTTTGTGAATATCTCATCTCTCACAACTCCGTTTTCAGAGAAATTAGTTTTATTCGCATTCTAACTCGATATATATTGAGGTAGTAATTATAATACATATTGTTGGGACCGAAATCAACTATTTTCTGTGATGGTACCCCTTTGAGTTTCGACCAATTTTGTAGTTTTTTGAATTACTCCTCATTCGGAACACCATTTTCGATGAAATAAAATTTTGGTTTCATCCAGAGTAGATCGAATATATATTCTAAACATTATCACTCAAAATATAAGATCAAATGGTTCCTGTTATTACATCTATATAAGACGTTAAATACGTTTTCTTAGGTGTCACCTAACTGTTTCGTTCGATTTCGTAGTTATTTCAATATCTCATCACTCACAACTCCGTTTTCAGTAAAATTAGTTTTATTCGCATTCTAAATCAATATATATTGAGGTAATAATGTAATATAATACATATTTTTGGGACCGAAATCAACTATTTTCTGTGATGGTACCCCTTTGAGTTTCGACCGATTTTGTAGTGTTTTGAATTACTCCTCATTCGGAACTCCATTTTCGTTGAAATAAATTTTGTTTTCTTTCGTACTCGATCAAATATATATTCTAAACATTATCACTCAAAATATAAGATCAAATGGTTCTTTTTAATGCTTGTATATAACACGTTAAATACGTTTTTCCTAGGTATCACCTAACTGTTTCGTCCGATTTCGGAGTTTTGTGAATATCTTATCTCTCACAACTCCGTTTTCAGAGAAATTAGTTTTATTCGCATTCTAACTCAATATATATTGAGGTAGTAATGTTAATATAATACATATTGTTGGGACCGAAATCAACTATTTTCTGTGATGGTACGTACCCCTTTGAGTTTCGACCGATTTTGTAGTTTTTTGAATTAATCTTCATTGGGAAATCCATTTTCGATGAAATAAATTTTGTTTTATTCCGTACTCGATCAAATATATATTATAAACATTATAAATCAAAATATAATATCAAATGGTTCCTTTTAATGCTTGTATATAAGACGTTAAATACGTTTTTCCTAGGTATCACCTAACTGTTTCGTCCGATTTCGTAGTTATTTCTATATCTCATCACTCATCACTCTGTTTTCAGTGAAATTAGTTTTATACGCATTCTAACTCGATATATATTGAGGTAGTAATGTAATATAATACATATTTTTGGGACCGAAATCAGCTATTTTCTGTGATGGTACCCCTTTGAGTTTCAAGCGATTTTGTAGTTTTTTGAATTACTCCTCATTCGGAACTCCATTTTCGTTGAAATAAATTTTTTTTTCTTTCGTACTCGATCAAATATATATTCTAAACATTATCTCTCAAAATATATGATCAAATGGTTCCTTTTAATGCTAGGATAGGAGACATTAAATACGTTTTTCCTAGGTATCACCTAACTGTTTCGTCCGATTTCGGAGTTTTGTGAATATCTCATCTCTCACAACTCCGTTTTCAGAGAAATTAGTTTTATTCGCATTCTAACTCGATATATATTGAGGTAGTAATTATAATACATATTGTTGGGACCGAAATCAACTATTTTCCGTGATGGTACCCCTTTGAGTTTCGACCAATTTTGTAATTTTTTGAATTACTCCTCATTCGGAACACCATTTTTGATGAAATAAAATTTTGGTTTCTTCCAGAGTAGATCAAATATATATTCTAAATATTATCACTCAAAATATAAGATCAAATGGTTCCTGTTATTACATCTATATAAGACGTTAAATACGTTTTCCTAGGTGACACCTAACTGTTTCGTTCGATTTCGTAGTTATTTCAATATCTCATTACTCACAACTCTGTTTTCAGCGAAATTAGTTTTATTCGCATTTCAATATATATCGAGGTAGTAATGTTAGTATAATACATATTTTGGGACCGAAATCAACAATTTTCTGTGATGGTACCCCTTTGATTTTGACCAATTTTGTAGTTTTTTGAATTACTCCTCATTCGGAACTCCATTTTCGATGAAATAAAATTTTGGTTTCTTCCAGAGTAGATAAAATATATATTCTAAACATTATCACTCAAAATATAAGATTAAATATTTCCTGTTATTACTTGTATATAAGATGTTAAATACGTTTTTCGTAGGTATCACCTAACTGTTTCGTCCGATTTCGGAGTTTTGTCAATATCTCATCTCTCACAGCTCCGTTTTCAGTGAAATTAGTTTTATTCGCATTCTAACTCGATATATATTGAGGTAGTAATTATAATACATATTGTTGTGACCGAAATCAACTATTTTCTGTGATGGTACCCCTTTGAGTTTCGACCAATTTTGTAGTTTTTTGAATTACTCCTCATTCGGAACTACATTTTCGATGAAATAAAATTTTGGTTTCTTCCAGAGTAGATCGAATATATATTCTAAACATTATCACTCAAAATATAAGATCAAATGGTTCCTGTTATTACATCTATATAAGACGTTGAATACGTTTTCCTAGGTGACACCTAACTGTTTCGTTCGATTTCGTAGTTATTTCAATATCTCATTACTCACAACTCTGTTTTCAGTGAAATTAGTTTTATTCGCATTCTCACTCAATATATATCGAGGTAGTAATGTTAGTATAATACATATTTTGGGACCGAAATCAACAATTTTCTGTGATGGTACCCCTTTGAGTTTCGACCAATTTTGTAGTTTTTTGAATTACTCCTCATTCGGAACACCATTTTCGATGAAATAAAATTTTGGTTTCTTCCAGAGTAGATCAAATATATATTCTAAATATTATCACTCAAAATATAAGATCAAATGGTTCCTTTTAATGCTTGTATATAAGACATTAAATACATTTTTCCTAGGTATCACCTGACTGTTTCGTCCGATTTCGGAGTTTTGTGAATATCTCATCTCTCACAACTCCGTTTTCAGTGAAATTAGTTTTATTCGCATTCTAACTCGATATTTATTGAGGTAGTAATTATAATACATATTGTTGGGACCGAAATCAACTATTTTCCGTGATGGTACCCCTTTGAGTTTCGACCGATTTTGTAGTTTATTGAATTACTCCTCATTCGGAACTCCATTTTCGATGAAATAAAATTTTGGTTTCATCTAGAGTAGATCAAATATATATTCTAAACATTATAACTCAAAATATAATATCAAATGGTTTCTGTTATCACTTGTATATAAGACTTTAAATATGTATTTCCTAGGTATAACCTAACTGTTTCGTCCGATTTCAGAGTTTTGTCAATATCTCATCTCTCACAGCTCCGTTTTCAGTCAAATTAGTTTTATTTGCATTCAAACTCGATATATATTGACGTAGTAATGTTAATATAATACGTATTTTTGGGACCGAAATCAACTATTTTCCGTGATGGTACCCCTTTGAGTTTCGACCAATTTTGTAGTTTTTGAATTACTCCTCATTCGGAACTCCATTTTCGATGAAATAAAATTTTTGTTTCTTCCAGAGTAGATCAAATATATATTCTAAACATTATCACTTAAAATATAAGATCAAATGGTTCCTGTTATTAGTATATAAGACGTTAAATACGTTTTTCGTAGGTATAACCTAACTGTTTCGTCCGATTTCGGAGTTTTGTCAATATCACATCACTCACAACTCCATTTTCAGTGAAATTAGTTTTATTCGCATTCTAACTCGATATATATTGAGGTAGTAATGTTACTATAATACATATTTTTGGGACCGAAATAACTATTTTCCTTGATGTTACCCCTTTGATTTTGACCAATTTTGTAGTTTTTTGAATTACTCCTCATTCGGAACTCCATTTTCGATGAAATAAAATTTTGGTTTCTTCCAGAGTAGATAAAATATATCTTCTAAACATTATCACTCAAAATATATGATTAAATATTTCCTGTTATTACTTGTATATAAGATGTTAAATACGTTTTTCGTAGGTATCACCTAACTGTTTCGTCCGATTTCGGAGTTTTGTCAATATCTCATCTCTCACAGCTCCGTTTTCAGTGAAATTAGTTTTATTTGCATTCTAACTCGATATATATTGACGTAGTAATGTTAATATAATACATATTTTTGGGACCGAAATCAACTATTTTCCGTAATGGTACCCCTTTGAGTTTCGACCAATTTTGTAGTTTTTTGAATTACTCCTCATTCGAACTCCATTTTCGATGAAATAAAATTTTGGTTTTTCCAGAGTAGATAAAATATATATTCTAAACATTATCACTCAAAATATAAGATTAAATGGTTCCTGTTATTACTTGTATATAAGATGTTAAATACGTTTTTCGTAGGTATCACCTAACTGTTTTGTCCGATTTCGGAGTTTTGTCAATATCACATCACTCACAACTCCATTTTCAGTTAAATTAGTTTTATTCGCATTCTAACTTGATATATATTGAGGTAGTAATGTTAATATAATACATATTTTTGGGACCGAAATCAAGTATTTTCCGTGATGGTACCCCTTTGATTTTGACCAATTTTGTAGTTTTTTGAATTACTCCTCATTCGGAACTCCATTTTCGATGAAATAAAATTTTGGTTTCTTCCATAGTAGATAAAATATATATTCTAAACATTATCACTCAAAATATAAGATCAAATGGTTCCTGTTATTACTTGTATATAGGACGTTAAATACGTTTTTCGTAGGTATCACCTAACTGTTTCGTCCAATTTCGGAGTTTTGTCAATAACTCATCACTCACAACTCCATTTTCAGTTAAATTAGTTTTATTCGCATTCTAACTCGATATATATTGAGGTAGTAATGTTAATGAAATACATATTTTTGGGACCGAAATCAACTATTTTCCATGATGGTACCCCTTTGAGTTTCAACCAATTTTATAGTGTTTTGAATTACTCCTCATTCGGAACTCCATTTTCGATGAAATAAAATTTTGGTTTCTTCCAGAGTAGATCAAATATATATTCTAAACATTATCACTTAAAATATAAGATCTAATGGTTCCTGTGATTAGTATATAAGACGTTAAATACGTTTTTCCTAGGTATAACCTAACTATTTCGTCCGATTTCGGAGTTTTGTCAATATCTCATCTCTCACAGCTCCGTTTTCAGTGAAATTAGTTTTATTCGCATTGTAACTCGATATATATTGACGTAGTAATGTTAATATAATACATATTTTTCGGACCGAAATCAACTATTTTCCGTGATGGTACCCCTTTGAGTTTTGACCAATTTGGTAGTTTTTTGAATTACTCCTCATTCCGAACTCTATTTTCGATGAAATAAAATTTTGGTTTCTTCCAGAGTAGATAAAATATATATTCTAAACATTATCACTCAAAATATAAGATTAAATGGTTCCTGTTATTACTTGTATATAAGATGTTAAATACGTTTTTCGTAGGTATCACCTAACTGTTTCGTCCGATTTCGGAGTTTTGTCAATATCTCATCATTCACAACTCCATTTTCAGTTAAATTAGTTTTATTCGCATTCTAACTATATATATATTGAGGTAGTAATGTTAATAAAATACATATTTTTGGGACCGAAATCAACTATTTTCCATGATGGTACCCCTTTGAGTTTCGACCAATTTTATAGTTTTTTGAATTACTCCTCATTCGGAACTCCATTTTCGATGAAATAAAATTTTGGTTTCTTCCAGAGTAGATCAAATATATATTCTAAAAATTATAACTCAAAATATAAAATCAAACGGTTCTTGTTATTATTTGTATATAAGACGTTAAATACGTTTTTCCTAGGTATCACCTAACTGTTTCGTCCGTTTTCGTAGTTATTTCAATATCTCATTGGTCACAACTCCGTTTTCTGTGAAATTAGTTTTATACGCATTCTAACTTGATATATATTGAGGTAGTAATGTAATATAATACATATTTTCGGGAACAAAATCAGCTATTTTTCGTGATGGTACCCCTTTGAGTTTCGACCGATTTTGTAGTTTTTTGAATTACTCCTCATTCGGAACTCCATTTTCGATGAAATAAATTTTGTTTTATTCCGTACTCGATCAAATATATATTCTAAACTTTATAAGTCAAAATATAATATCAAATGGTTTCTATTATCACTTGTATATAAGACGTTAAATACTTTTTCCTAGGTATAACCTAACTATTTCGTCCGATTTCGGAGTTTTGTCAATATCTCATCACTCACAGCTCCGTTTTCAGTGAAATTAGGTTTATTTGCATTCACACTCGATATATATTTACGTACTATTGTTAATTTAATACGTATTTTTGGGACCGAAATCAACTATTTTTAATACCCCTTTGAGTTTCGACCAATTTTGTAGTTTTTTGAATTACTCCTCATTCGGAACTCCATTTTCGATGAAATAAAATTTTGGTTTCTTCCAGAGTATATCAACTATATTTCCTAAACATTATCACTCAAAATATAAGATCAAATGGTTCCTCTTATTACTTGTATATAAGACGTTAAATACGTTTTTCCTAGGTGTCACCTAACTGTTTCGTCCGATTTCGTTGCAGTTACAACTCCGTTTTCAATGAAATTAGTTTTATTCGCATTCTAAATTTATATATATTGAGGTAGTAATGTTAATATTTTTGGGACCGAAATCAACTATTTTCCGTGATGGTACCCCTTTGAGTTTCGACCAATTTTGTAGTTTTTTGAATTACTCCTCATTCGGAACTCCATTTTCGATGAAATAAAATTTTGGTTTCTTCCAGAGTAGATCAAATATATATTCTAAACCTTACCACTCAAAATATAAGATCAAATGGTTCCTGTTATTACTTGTATATAAGACGTTAAATACGTTCTTCCTAGGTGTCACCTTACTGTTTCGTCTGATTTCAGAGTTTTGTCAATATCTCATCTCTCACAACTCCGTTTTCAGGGGAAATTAGTTTTATTCGCACTGTAACTCGATATATATTGATGTAGTAATGTAATATAATACATATTTTTGGGACCGAAATCAGCTATTTTCCGTGATGGTACGTACCCCTTTGAGTTTTGACCGATTTTGTAGTTTTTTGAATTACTCTTCATTCGGAACTCCATTTTCGATGAAATAAATTTTGTTTTCTTTCGTAATCGATCAAATATACATTCTAAACATTTTCACTCAAAAAATAAGATCAAATGGTTCCTTTTAATGCTTGTATATAGGATGTTAAATACGTATTTCCTAGGTGTCACCTAATTGTTTCGTCCAATTTCGTAGTTATTTCAATATCTCATCACTCACAACTCCGTTTTCAGTTAAATTAGATTTATTCGCATTCTAACTCGATATATATTGATGTATTAATGTTAATATAATACATATTTTGGGGACCGAAATCAACTATTTTCTGTGATGGTACCCCTTTGAGTTTCGACCAATTTTGTAGTTTTTGAATTAATCCTCATTCGGAACTCCATTTTCGATGAAATAAAATTTTGGTTTCTTCCAGAGTAGATCAAATATATATTCTAAACATTATCACTTAAAATATAAGATCAAATGGTTCCTGTTATTAGTATATAAGACGTTAAATACGTTTTTCCTAGGTATAACCTAACTGTTTCGTCCGAATTCGGAGTTTTGTCAATATCTCATCTCTCACAGCTCTGTTTTCAGTGAAATTAGTTTTATTTGCATTTAAACTCGATATATATTGACGTAGTAATGTTAATATAATACATATTTTTGGGACCGAAATCAACTATTTTCCGTGATGGTACCCCTTTGAGTTTTGACCAATTTTGTTGTTTTTTGAATTACTCCTCATTCGGAACTCCATTTTCAATGATATAAAATTTTGGTTTCTTCCAGAGTAGATAAAATATATATTCTAAACATTATTACTCAAAATATAAGATTAAATGGTTCCTGTTATTACTTGTATATAAGATATTAAACACGTTTTTCGTAGGTATCACCTAACTGTTTCGTCCGATTTCGGAGTTTTGTCAATATGTCATCTCTCACAGCTCTGTTTTCAGTGAAATTAGTTTTATTTGCATTCAAACTCGATATATATTGATGTAGTAATGTAATATAATACATATTTTTTGGACCGAAATCAGCTATTTTCCGTGATGGTACGTACCCATTTGAGTTTCGACCGATTTTGTAGTTTTTAGAATTACTCTTCATTCGGAACTCCTTTTTCGATGAAATAAATTTTGTTTTCTTTCGTACTCGATCAAATATACATTCTAAATATTTTCACTCAATATATAAGATCAAATGGTTCCTTTTAATGCTTGTATATAAGATGTTAAATACGTTTTTCCTAGGTGTCACCTAACTGTTTCGTCCAATTTCGTAGTTATTTCAATATCTCATCACTCACAACTCCGTTTTCAGTTAAATTAGATTTATTCGCATTCTAACTCGATATATATTGATGTATTAATGTTAATATAATACATATTTTGGGGACCGAAATCAGCTATTTTCCATGATGGTACCCCTTTGAGTTTCGACCGATTTTGTAGTTTTTTGAATTACGCTTCATTCGGAACTCCATTTTCGATGAAATAATTTTGTTTTCTTTCGTACTCGATCAAATATACATTCTAAACCTTTTCCCTCAAAATATAAGATCAAATGGTCCCTCATAGTACTTGTATATAAGAAGTTAAATACGTTTTTCCTAGGTGTCACCTAAATGTTTCGTCCACTTTCGTAGTTATTTCAATATCTTATCACTCACAACTCCGTTTTCAGTGAAATTAGTTTTATTCGCATTCTAGCTCGATATATATAGGTAGTAATGTTAATATAATAAATATTCTTGGAACCGAAATCAACTATCTTCCGTGATGGTACCCCTTTGAGTTTCGACCAATTTTGTAGTTTTTTGAATTACTCCTCATTCGGAACTCCATTTTCGATGTAATAAAATTTTGGTTTCTTCCAGAGTAGATAAAATATATATTCTAAACCTTATCACTCAAAATATAAGATCAAATGGTTCCTGTTATTACTTGTATATAAGACGTTAAATACGTTCTTCCTAGGTGTCACCTTACTGTTTCGTCCGATTTCGGAGTTTTGTCAATATCTCATCTCTCACAACTCCGTTTTCAGGGGAAATTAGTTTTATTCGCACTGTAACTCGATATATATTGATGTAGTAATGTAATATAATACATATTTTTGGGACCGAAATCAGCTATTTTCCGTGATGGTACGTACCCCTTTGAGTTTCGACCGATTTTGTAGTTTTTTGAATTACTCTTCATTCGGAACTCCATTTTCGATGAAATAAATTTTGTTTTCTTTCGTAATCGATCAAATATACATTCTAAACATTTTCACTCAAAAAATAAGATCAAATGGTTCCTTTTAATGCTTGTATATAAGATGTTAAATACGTATTTCCTAGGTGTCACCTAACTGTTTCGTCCAATTTCGTAGTTATTTCAATATCTCATCACTCACAACTCCGTTTCCAGTTAAATTAGATTTATTCGCATTCTAACTCGATACATATTGATAAATTAATGTTAATATAATACATATTTTGGGGACCGAAATCAACTATTTTCTGTGATGGTACCCCTTTGAGTTTCGACCAATTTTGTAGTTTTTGAATTACTCCTCATTCGGAACTCCATTTTCGATGAAATAAAATTTTGGTTTCTTCCAGAGTAGATCAAATATATATTCTAAACATTATCACTTAAAATATAAGATCAAATGGTTCCTGTTATCAGTATATAAGACGTTAAATACGTTTTTCCTAGGTATACCTAACTGTTTCGTCCAATTTCGGAGTTTTGTCAATATCTCATCTCTCACAGCTCTGTTTTCAGTGAAATTAGTTTTATTTGCATTCAAACTCGATATATATTGACGTAGTAATGTTAATATAATACATATTTTTGGGACCGAAATCAACTATTTTCCGTGATGGTACCCCTTTGAGTTTTGACCAATTTTGTTGTTTTTTGAATTACTCCTCATTCGGAACTCAATTTTCAATGATATAAAATTTTGGTTTCTTCCAGAGTAGATAAAATATATATTCTAAACATTATTACTCAAACTATAAGATTAAATGGTTCCTGTTATTACTTGTATATAAGATATTAAACACGTTTTTCGTAGGTATCACCTAACTGTTTCGTCCGATTTCAGAGTTTTGTCAATATCTCATCTCTCACAGCTCTGTTTTCAGTGAAATAAGTTTTATTTGCATTCAAACTCGATATATATTGACGTCGTAATGTTAATATAATACATATTTTTGGGACCGAAATCAACTATTTTCCATGATGGTACCCCTTTGAGTTTCGACCATTTTTATAGTTTTTTGAATTACTCCTCATTCGGAACTCCATTTTCAATGATATAAAATTTTGGTTTCTTCCAGAGTAGATAAAATATATATTCTAAACATTATTACTCAAATATAAGATTAAATGGTTCCTGTTATTACTTGTATATAAGATATTAAACACGTTTTTCGTAGGTATCACCTAACTGTTTCGTCCGATTTCGAAGTTTTGTCAATATCTCATCACTCACAACTCCATTTTCAGTTAAATTAGTTTTATTCGCATTCTAACTCGATATATATTGAGGTAGTAATGTTAATATAATACATATTTTTGGGACCGAAATCAACTATTTTCCGTAATGGTACCCCTTTGAGTTTCGACCAACTTTGTAGTTTTTTGAATTACTCCTCATTCGAACTCCATTTTCGATGAAATAAAATTTTGTTTTCTTTCGTACTCGATCAAATATACATTCTAAACCTTTTCCCTCAAAATATAAGATCAAATGGTCCCTCATAGTACTTGTATATAAGACGTTAAATACGTTTTTCCTAGGTGTCACCTAAATGTTTCGTCCACTTTCGTAGTTATTTCAATATCTTATCACTCACAACTCCGTTTTCAGTGAAATTAGTTTTATTCGCATTCTAGCTCGATATATATAGGTAGTAATGTTAATATAATAAATATTCTTGGGACCGAAATCAACTATCTTCCGTGATGGTACCCCTTTGAGTTTCGACCAATTTTATAGTTTTTTGAATTACTCCTCATTCGGAACTCCATTTTCGATGAAATAAAATTTTGGTTTCTTCCAGAGTAGAAAAAATATATATTCTAAACATTATCACTCAAAATATAAGATGAAATGGTTCTTGTTATTACTTGTATATAAGATGTTAAATACGTTTTTCGTTGGTATCACCTAACTGTTTCGTCCGATTTCGGAGTTTTGTTAATAACTCATCACTCACAACTCCATTTTCAGGGAAATTAGTTTTATTCGCATTTTAACTTGATATATATTGAGGTAGTAATGTTAATGAAATACATATTTTTGGGTCCGAAATCAAGTATTTTCCATGATGGTACCCCTTTGAGTTTCGACCAATTTTATAGTTTTTTGAATTACTCCTCATTCGGAACTCCATTTTCGATGAAATAAAATTTTGGTTTCTTCCAGAGTAGATAAAATATATATTCTAAACATTATCACTCAAAATATAAGATTAAATATTTCCTGTTATTACTTGTATATAAGATGTTAAATACGTTTTTCGTAGGTATCACCTAACTGTTTCGTCCGATTTCGGAGGTTTGTCAATATCTCATCTCTCACAGCTCTGTTTTCAGTGAAATTAGTTTTATTTGCATTCTAACTCGATATATATTGAGGTAGTAATGTTAATATAATACATATTTTTGGGACCGAAATCAACTATTTTCCGTGATGGTACCCCTTTGAGTTTTGACCAATTTTGTAGTTTTTTGAATTACTCCTCATTCGGAACTCCATTTTCGATGAAATAAAATTTTGGTTTCATCCAGAGTAGATAAAATATATATTCTAAACATTATCACTCAAAATATAAGATTAAATGGTTCCTGTTATTACTTGTATATAAGATGTTAAATACGTTTTTTGTAGGTATCACCTAACTGTTTCGTCCGATTTCGGAGTTTTGTCAATATCTCATCACTCATCACTCACAACTCCATTTTCAGTTAAATTAGTTTTATTCGCATTCTAACTCGATATATATTGAGGTAGTAATGTTAATAAAATACATATTTTTGGGACCGAAATCAACTATTTTCCATGATGGTACCCCTTTGAGTTTCGACCAATTTTATAGTTATTTGAATTACCTCTCATTCGGAACTCCATTTTCGATGAAATAAAATTTTGGTTTCTTCCAGAGTAGATCAAATATATATTCTAAAAATTATAACTCAAAATATAAAATCAAACGGTTCTTGTTAATATTTGTATATAAGACGTTAAATACGTTTTTCCTAGGTATCACCTAACTGTTTCGTCCGTTTTCGTAGTTATTTCAATATCTCATTGGTCACAACTCCGTTTTCAGTGAAATTAGTTTTATACGCATTCTAACTTGATATATATTGAGGTAGTAATGTAATATAATACATATTTTCGGGAACAAAATCAGCTATTTTTCGTGATGGTACCCCTTTGAGTTTCGACCGATTTTGTAGTTTTTTGAATTACTCCTCATTCGGAACTCCATTTTCGATGAAATAAATTTTGTTTTATTCCGTACTCGATCAAATATATATTCTAAACATTATAAGTCAAAATATAATATCAAATGGTTTCTATTATCACTTGTATATAAGACGTTAAATACTTTTTCCTAGGTATAACCTAACTATTTCGTCCGATTTCGGAGTTTTGTCAATATCTCATCACTCACAGCTCCGTTTTCAGTGAAATTAGTTTTATTTGCATTCACACTCGATATATATTTACGTAGTATTGTTAATTTAATACGTATTTTTGGGACCGAAATTAACTATTTTCCGTGATGGTACCCCTTTGAGTTTCGACCAATTTTGTAGTTTTTTGAATTACTCCTCATTTGGAACTCCATTTTCGATGAAATAAAATTTTGGTTTCTTCCAGAGTATATCAACTATATTTTCTAAACATTATCACTCAAAATATAAGATCAAATGGTTCCTTTTAATGCTTGTATATAAGACGTTAAATACGTTTTTCCTAGGTATCACATAATTGTTTCGTCCGATTTCGGAATTTTGTCAATATCTCATCACTCAAAACTCCGTTTTCAGTGAAATTAATTTTATTCGCATTCTAACTCGATATATATTGACGTAGTAATGTTAATATAATACATATTTTTGGGACCGAAATCAACTATTTTCCGTGATGGTACCCCTTTGAGTTTTGACCAATTTTGTTGTTTTTTGAATTACTCCTCATTCGGAACTCAATTTTCAATGATATAAAATTTTGGTTTCTTCCAGAGTAGATAAAATATATATTCTAAACATTATTACTCAAACTATAAGATTAAATGGTTCCTGTTATTACTTGTATATAAGATATTAAACACGTTTTTCGTAGGTATCACCTAACTGTTTCGTCCGATTTCAGAGTTTTGTCAATATCTCATCTCTCACAGCTCTGTTTTCAGTGAAATAAGTTTTATTTGCATTCAAACTCGATATATATTGACGTCGTAATGTTAATATAATACATATTTTTGGGACCGAAATCAACTATTTTCCATGATGGTACCCCTTTGAGTTTCGACCATTTTTATAGTTTTTTGAATTACTCCTCATTCGGAACTCCATTTTCAATGATATAAAATTTTGGTTTCTTCCAGAGTAGATAAAATATATATTCTAAACATTATTACTCAAATATAAGATTAAATGGTTCCTGTTATTACTTGTATATAAGATATTAAACACGTTTTTCGTAGGTATCACCTAACTGTTTCGTCCGATTTCGAAGTTTTGTCAATATCTCATCACTCACAACTCCATTTTCAGTTAAATTAGTTTTATTCGCATTCTAACTCGATATATATTGAGGTAGTAATGTTAATATAATACATATTTTTGGGACCGAAATCAACTATTTTCCGTAATGGTACCCCTTTGAGTTTCGACCAACTTTGTAGTTTTTTGAATTACTCCTCATTCGAACTCCATTTTCGATGAAATAAAATTTTGTTTTCTTTCGTACTCGATCAAATATACATTCTAAACCTTTTCCCTCAAAATATAAGATCAAATGGTCCCTCATAGTACTTGTATATAAGACGTTAAATACGTTTTTCCTAGGTGTCACCTAAATGTTTCGTCCACTTTCGTAGTTATTTCAATATCTTATCACTCACAACTCCGTTTTCAGTGAAATTAGTTTTATTCGCATTCTAGCTCGATATATATAGGTAGTAATGTTAATATAATAAATATTCTTGGGACCGAAATCAACTATCTTCCGTGATGGTACCCCTTTGAGTTTCGACCAATTTTATAGTTTTTTGAATTACTCCTCATTCGGAACTCCATTTTCGATGAAATAAAATTTTGGTTTCTTCCAGAGTAGAAAAAATATATATTCTAAACATTATCACTCAAAATATAAGATGAAATGGTTCTTGTTATTACTTGTATATAAGATGTTAAATACGTTTTTCGTTGGTATCACCTAACTGTTTCGTCCGATTTCGGAGTTTTGTTAATAACTCATCACTCACAACTCCATTTTCAGGGAAATTAGTTTTATTCGCATTTTAACTTGATATATATTGAGGTAGTAATGTTAATGAAATACATATTTTTGGGTCCGAAATCAAGTATTTTCCATGATGGTACCCCTTTGAGTTTCGACCAATTTTATAGTTTTTTGAATTACTCCTCATTCGGAACTCCATTTTCGATGAAATAAAATTTTGGTTTCTTCCAGAGTAGATAAAATATATATTCTAAACATTATCACTCAAAATATAAGATTAAATATTTCCTGTTATTACTTGTATATAAGATGTTAAATACGTTTTTCGTAGGTATCACCTAACTGTTTCGTCCGATTTCGGAGGTTTGTCAATATCTCATCTCTCACAGCTCTGTTTTCAGTGAAATTAGTTTTATTTGCATTCTAACTCGATATATATTGAGGTAGTAATGTTAATATAATACATATTTTTGGGACCGAAATCAACTATTTTCCGTGATGGTACCCCTTTGAGTTTTGACCAATTTTGTAGTTTTTTGAATTACTCCTCATTCGGAACTCCATTTTCGATGAAATAAAATTTTGGTTTCATCCAGAGTAGATAAAATATATATTCTAAACATTATCACTCAAAATATAAGATTAAATGGTTCCTGTTATTACTTGTATATAAGATGTTAAATACGTTTTTTGTAGGTATCACCTAACTGTTTCGTCCGATTTCGGAGTTTTGTCAATATCTCATCACTCATCACTCACAACTCCATTTTCAGTTAAATTAGTTTTATTCGCATTCTAACTCGATATATATTGAGGTAGTAATGTTAATAAAATACATATTTTTGGGACCGAAATCAACTATTTTCCATGATGGTACCCCTTTGAGTTTCGACCAATTTTATAGTTATTTGAATTACCTCTCATTCGGAACTCCATTTTCGATGAAATAAAATTTTGGTTTCTTCCAGAGTAGATCAAATATATATTCTAAAAATTATAACTCAAAATATAAAATCAAACGGTTCTTGTTAATATTTGTATATAAGACGTTAAATACGTTTTTCCTAGGTATCACCTAACTGTTTCGTCCGTTTTCGTAGTTATTTCAATATCTCATTGGTCACAACTCCGTTTTCAGTGAAATTAGTTTTATACGCATTCTAACTTGATATATATTGAGGTAGTAATGTAATATAATACATATTTTCGGGAACAAAATCAGCTATTTTTCGTGATGGTACCCCTTTGAGTTTCGACCGATTTTGTAGTTTTTTGAATTACTCCTCATTCGGAACTCCATTTTCGATGAAATAAATTTTGTTTTATTCCGTACTCGATCAAATATATATTCTAAACATTATAAGTCAAAATATAATATCAAATGGTTTCTATTATCACTTGTATATAAGACGTTAAATACTTTTTCCTAGGTATAACCTAACTATTTCGTCCGATTTCGGAGTTTTGTCAATATCTCATCACTCACAGCTCCGTTTTCAGTGAAATTAGTTTTATTTGCATTCACACTCGATATATATTTACGTAGTATTGTTAATTTAATACGTATTTTTGGGACCGAAATTAACTATTTTCCGTGATGGTACCCCTTTGAGTTTCGACCAATTTTGTAGTTTTTTGAATTACTCCTCATTTGGAACTCCATTTTCGATGAAATAAAATTTTGGTTTCTTCCAGAGTATATCAACTATATTTTCTAAACATTATCACTCAAAATATAAGATCAAATGGTTCCTTTTAATGCTTGTATATAAGACGTTAAATACGTTTTTCCTAGGTATCACATAATTGTTTCGTCCGATTTCGGAATTTTGTCAATATCTCATCACTCAAAACTCCGTTTTCAGTGAAATTAATTTTATTCGCATTCTAACTCGATATATATTGACGTAGTAATGTTAATATAATACATATTTTTGGGACCGAAATCAACTATTTTCCGTGATGGTACCCCTTTGAATTTTGACCAATTTTGTTGTTTTTTGAATTACTCCTCATTCGGAACTCAATTTTCAATGATATAAAATTTTGGTTTCTTCCAGAGTAGATAAAATATATATTCTAAACATTATTACTCAAACTATAAGATTAAATGGTTCCTGTTATTACTTGTATATAAGATATTAAACACGTTTTTCGTAGGTATCACCTAACTGTTTCGTCCGATTTCAGAGTTTTGTCAATATCTCATCTCTCACAGCTCTGTTTTCAGTGAAATAAGTTTTATTTGCATTCAAACTCGATATATATTGACGTCGTAATGTTAATATAATACATATTTTTGGGACCGAAATCAACTATTTTCCGTGATGGTACCCCTTTGAGTTTTGACCAATTTTGTTGTTTTTTGAATTACTCCTCATTCGGAACTCAATTTTCAATGATATAAAATTTTGGTTTCTTCCAGAGTAGATAAAATATATATTCTAAACATTATTACTCAAACTATAAGATTAAATGGTTCCTGTTATTACTTGTATATAAGATATTAAACACGTTTTTCGTAGGTATCACCTAACTGTTTCGTCCGATTTCAGAGTTTTGTCAATATCTCATCTCTCACAGCTCTGTTTTCAGTGAAATAAGTTTTATTTGCATTCAAACTCGATATATATTGACGTCGTAATGTTAATATAATACATATTTTTGGGACCGAAATCAACTATTTTCCATGATGGTACCCCTTTGAGTTTCGACCATTTTTATAGTTGTTTGAATTACTCCTCATTCGGAACTCCATTTTCAATGATATAAAATTTTGGTTTCTTCCAGAGTAGATAAAATATATATTCTAAACATTATTACTCAAATATAAGATTAAATGGTTCCTGTTATTACTTGTATATAAGATATTAAACACGTTTTTCGTAGGTATCACCTAACTGTTTCGTCCGATTTCGAAGTTTTGTCAATATCTCATCACTCACAACTCCATTTTCAGTTAAATTAGTTTTATTCGCATTCTAACTCGATATATATTGAGGTAGTAATGTTAATATAATACATATTTTTGGGACCGAAATCAACTATTTTCCGTAATGGTACCCCTTTGAGTTTCGACCAACTTTGTAGTTTTTTGAATTACTCCTCATTCGAACTCCATTTTCGATGAAATAAAATTTTGTTTTCTTTCGTACTCGATCAAATATACATTCTAAACCTTTTCCCTCAAAATATAAGATCAAATGGTCCCTCATAGTACTTGTATATAAGACGTTAAATACGTTTTTCCTAGGTGTCACCTAAATGTTTCGTCCACTTTCGTAGTTATTTCAATATCTTATCACTCACAACTCCGTTTTCAGTGAAATTAGTTTTATTCGCATTCTAGCTCGATATATATAGGTAGTAATGTTAATATAATAAATATTCTTGGGACCGAAATCAACTATCTTCCGTGATGGTACCCCTTTGAGTTTCGACCAATTTTATAGTTTTTTGAATTACTCCTCATTCGGAACTCCATTTTCGATGAAATAAAATTTTGGTTTCTTCCAGAGTAGAAAAAATATATATTCTAAACATTATCACTCAAAATATAAGATGAAATGGTTCTTGTTATTACTTGTATATAAGATGTTAAATACGTTTTTCGTTGGTATCACCTAACTGTTTCGTCCGATTTCGGAGTTTTGTTAATAACTCATCACTCACAACTCCATTTTCAGGGAAATTAGTTTTATTCGCATTTTAACTTGATATATATTGAGGTAGTAATGTTAATGAAATACATATTTTTGGGTCCGAAATCAAGTATTTTCCATGATGGTACCCCTTTGAGTTTCGACCAATTTTATAGTTTTTTGAATTACTCCTCATTCGGAACTCCATTTTCGATGAAATAAAATTTTGGTTTCTTCCAGAGTAGATAAAATATATATTCTAAACATTATCACTCAAAATATAAGATTAAATATTTCCTGTTATTACTTGTATATAAGATGTTAAATACGTTTTTCGTAGGTATCACCTAACTGTTTCGTCCGATTTCGGAGGTTTGTCAATATCTCATCTCTCACAGCTCTGTTTTCAGTGAAATTAGTTTTATTTGCATTCTAACTCGATATATATTGAGGTAGTAATGTTAATATAATACATATTTTTGGGACCGAAATCAACTATTTTCCGTGATGGTACCCCTTTGAGTTTTGACCAATTTTGTAGTTTTTTGAATTACTCCTCATTCGGAACTCCATTTTCGATGAAATAAAATTTTGGTTTCATCCAGAGTAGATAAAATATATATTCTAAACATTATCACTCAAAATATAAGATTAAATGGTTCCTGTTATTACTTGTATATAAGATGTTAAATACGTTTTTTGTAGGTATCACCTAACTGTTTCGTCCGATTTCGGAGTTTTGTCAATATCTCATCACTCATCACTCACAACTCCATTTTCAGTTAAATTAGTTTTATTCGCATTCTAACTCGATATATATTGAGGTAGTAATGTTAATAAAATACATATTTTTGGGACCGAAATCAACTATTTTCCATGATGGTACCCCTTTGAGTTTCGACCAATTTTATAGTTATTTGAATTACCTCTCATTCGGAACTCCATTTTCGATGAAATAAAATTTTGGTTTCTTCCAGAGTAGATCAAATATATATTCTAAAAATTATAACTCAAAATATAAAATCAAACGGTTCTTGTTAATATTTGTATATAAGACGTTAAATACGTTTTTCCTAGGTATCACCTAACTGTTTCGTCCGTTTTCGTAGTTATTTCAATATCTCATTGGTCACAACTCCGTTTTCAGTGAAATTAGTTTTATACGCATTCTAACTTGATATATATTGAGGTAGTAATGTAATATAATACATATTTTCGGGAACAAAATCAGCTATTTTTCGTGATGGTACCCCTTTGAGTTTCGACCGATTTTGTAGTTTTTTGAATTACTCCTCATTCGGAACTCCATTTTCGATGAAATAAATTTTGTTTTATTCCGTACTCGATCAAATATATATTCTAAACATTATAAGTCAAAATATAATATCAAATGGTTTCTATTATCACTTGTATATAAGACGTTAAATACTTTTTCCTAGGTATAACCTAACTATTTCGTCCGATTTCGGAGTTTTGTCAATATCTCATCACTCACAGCTCCGTTTTCAGTGAAATTAGTTTTATTTGCATTCACACTCGATATATATTTACGTAGTATTGCTAATTTAATACGTATTTTTGGGACCGAAATTAACTATTTTCCGTGATGGTACCCCTTTGAGTTTCGACCAATTTTGTAGTTTTTTGAATTACTCCTCATTTGGAACTCCATTTTCGATGAAATAAAATTTTGGTTTCTTCCAGAGTATATCAACTATATTTTCTAAACATTATCACTCAAAATATAAGATCAAATGGTTCCTCTTATTACTTGTATATAAGACGTTAAATACGTTTTTCCTAGGTGTCACCTAACTGTTTCGTCCGATTTCGTTGCACTTACAACTCCGTTTTCAATGAAATTAGTTTTATTCGCATTCTAAATTTATATATATTGAGGTAGTAATGTTAATATTTTTGGGACAGAAATCAACTATTTTCCGTGATGGTACCACTTTGAGTTTCGACCAATTTTGTAGTTTTTTGAATTACTCCTCATTCGGAACTCCATTTTCGATGAAATAAAATTTTGGTTTCTTCCAGAGTAGATCAAATATATATTCTAAACCTTATCACTCAAAATATAAGATCAAATGGTTCCTGTTATTACTTGTATATAAGACGTTAAATACGTTCTTCCTAGGTGTCACCTTACTGTTTCGTCCGATTTCAGAGTTTTGTCAATATCTCATCTCTCACAACTCCGTTTTCAGGGGAAATTAGTTTTATTCGCACTGTAACTCGATATATATTGATGTAGTAATGTAATATAATACATATTTTTGGGACCGAAATCAGCTATTTTCCGTGATGGTACGTACCCCTTTGAGTTTCGACCGATTTTGTAGTTTTTTGAATTACTCTTCATTCGGAACTCCATTTTCGATGAAATAAATTTTGTTTTCTTTCGTAATCGATCAAATATACATTCTAAACATTTTCACTCAAAAAATAAGATCAAATGGTTCCTTTTAATGCTTGTATATAAGATGTTAAATACGTATTTCCTAGGTGTCACCTAACTGTTTCGTCCAATTTCGTAGTTATTTCAATATCTCATCACTCACAACTCCATTTCCAGTTAAATTAGATTTATTCGCATTCTAACTCGATATATATTGATGTATTAATGTTAATATAATACATATTTTGGGGACCGAAATCAACTATTTTCTGTGATGGTACCCCTTTGAGTTTCGACCAATTTTGTAGTTTTTGAATTACTCCTCATTCGGAACTCCATTTTCGATGAAATAAAATTTTGGTTTCTTCCAGAGTAGATCAAATATATATTCTAAACATTATCACTTAAAATATAAGATCAAATGGTTCCTGTTATTAGTATATAAGACGTTAAATACGTTTTTCCTAGGTATAACCTAACTGTTTCGTCCGAATTCGGAGTTTTGTCAATATCTCATCTCTCACAGCTCTGTTTTCAGTGAAATTAGTGTTATTTGCATTCAAACTCGATATATATTGACGTAGTAATGTTAATATAATACATATTTTTGGGACCGAAATCAACTATTTTCCGTGATGGCACCCCTTTGAGTTTTGACCAATTTTGTTGTTTTTTGAATTACTCCTCATTCGGAACTCCATTTTCAATGATATAAAATTTTGGTTTCTTCCAGAGTAGATAAAATATATATTCTAAACATTATTACTCAAAATATAAGATTAAATGGTTCCTGTTATTACTTGTATATAAGATATTAAACACGTTTTTCGTAGGTATCACCTAACTGTTTCGTCCGATTTCGGAGTTTTGTCAATATCTCATCACTCACAACTCCATTTTCAGTGAAATTAGTTTTATTCGCATTCTAACTCGATATATATTGAGGTAGTAATGTTAATATAATACATATTTTTGGGACTGAAATCAACTATTTTCCGTAATGGTACCCCTTTGAGTTTCGACCAATTTTGTAGTTTTTGAATTACTCCTCATTCGAACTCCATTTTCGATGAAATAAAATTTTGGTTTCTTCCAGAGTAGATCAAATATATATTCTAAACATTATCACTTAAAATATAAGATCAAATGGTTCCTGTTATTAGTATATAAGACGTTAAATACGTTTTTCCTAGGTATGACCTACCTGTTTCGTCCGATTTCGGAGTTTTGTCAATATGTCATCTCTCACAGCTCTGTTTTCAGTGAAATTAGTTTTATTTGCATTCAAACTCGATATATATTGATGTAGTAATGTAATATAATACATATTTTTTGGACCGAAATCAGCTATTTTCCGTGATGGTACGTACCCATTTGAGTTTCGACCGATTTTGTAGTTTTTAGAATTACTCTTCATTCGGAACTCCTTTTTCGATGAAATAAATTTTGTTTTCTTTCGTACTCGATCAAATATACATTCTAAATATTTTCACTCAATATATAAGATCAAATGGTTCCTTTTAATGCTTGTATATAAGATGTTAAATACGTTTTTCCTAGGTGTCACCTAACTGTTTCGTCCAATTTCGTAGTTATTTCAATATCTCATCACTCACAACTCCGTTTTCAGTTAAATTAGATTTATTCGCATTATAACTCGATATATATTGATGTATTAATGTTAATATAATACATATTTTGGGGACCGAAATCAGCTATTTTCCATGATGGTACCCCTTTGAGTTTCGACCGATTTTGTAGTTTTCTGAATTACGCTTCATTCGGAACTCCATTTTCGATGAAATAATTTTGTTTTCTTTCGTACTCGATCAAATATACATTCTAAACCTTTTCCCTCAAAATATAAGATCAAATGGTCCCTCATAGTACTTGTATATAAGAAGTTAAATACGTTTTTCCTAGGTGTCACCTAAATGTTTCGTCCACTTTCGTAGTTATTTCAATATCTTATCACTCACAACTCCGTTTTCAGTGAAATTAGTTTTATTCGCATTCTAGCTCGATATATATAGGTAGTAATGTTAATATAATAAATATTCTTGGGACCGAAATCAACTATCTTCCGTGATGGTACCCCTTTGAGTTTCTACCAATTTTGTAGTTTTTTGAATTACTCCTCATTCGGAACTCCATTTTCGATGTAATAAAATTTTGGTTTCTTCCAGAGTAGATAAAATATATATTCTAAACCTTATCACTCAAAATATAAGATCAAATGGTTCCTGTTATTACTTGTATATAAGACGTTAAATACGTTCTTCCTAGGTGTCACCTTACTGTTTCGTCCGATTTCGGAGTTTTGTCAATATCTCATCTCTCACAACTCCGTTTTCAGGGGAAATTAGTTTTATTCGTACTGTAACTCGATATATATTGATGTAGTAATGTAATATAATACATATTTTTGGGACCGAAATCAGCTATTTTCCGTGATGGTACGTACCCCTTTGAGTTTCGACCGATTTTGTAGTTTTTTGAATTACTCTTCATTCGGAACTCCATTTTCGATGAAATAAATTTTGTTTTCTTTCGTAATCGATCAAATATACATTCTAAACATTTTCACTCAAAAAATAAGATCAAATGGTTCCTTTTAATGCTTGTATATAAGATGTTAAATACGTATTTCCTAGGTGTCACCTAACTGTTTCGTCCAATTTCGTAGTTATTTCAATATCTCATCACTCACAACTCCGTTTCCAGTTAAATTAGATTTATTCGCATTCTAACTCGATACATATTGATGTATTAATGTTAATATAATACATATTTTGGGGACCGAAATCAACTATTTTCTGTGATGGTACCCCTTTGAGTTTCGACCAATTTTGTAGTTTTTGAATTACTCCTCATTCGGAACTCCATTTTCGATGAAATAAAATTTTGGTTTCTTCCAGAGTAGATAAAATATATATTCTAAACATTATCACTCAAAATATAAGATTAAATATTTCCTGTTATTACTTGTATATAAGATGTTAAATACGTTTTTCGTAGGTATCACCTAACTGTTTCGTCCGATTTCGGAGTTTTGTCAATATCTCATCTCTCACAGCTCTGTTTTCAGTGAAATTAGTTTTATTTGCATTTAAACTCAATATATATTGACGTAGTAATGTTAATATAATACATATTTTTGGGACCAAAATCAACTATTTTCCGTGATGGTACCCCTTTGAGTTTTGACCAATTTTGTTGTTTTTTGAATTACTCCTCATTCGGAACTCAATTTTCAATGATATAAAATTTTGGTTTCTTCCAGAGTAGATAAAATATATATTCTAAACATTATTACTCAAACTATAAGATTAAATGGTTCCTGTTATTACTTGTATATAAGATATTAAACACGTTTTTTCGTAGGTATCACCTAACTGTTTCGTCCGATTTCAGAGGTTTGTCAATATCTCATCTCTCACAGCTCTGTTTTCAGTGAAATAAGTTTTATTTGCATTCAAACTCGATATATATTGACGTCGTAATGTTAATATAATACATATTTTTGGGACCGAAATCAACTATTTTCCATGATGGTACCCCTTTGAGTTTCGACCATTTTTATAGTTTTTTGAATTACTCCTCATTCGGAACTCCATTTTCAATGATATAAAATTTTGGTTTCTTCCAGAGTAGATAAAATATATATTCTAAACATTATTACTCAAATATAAGATTAAATGGTTCCTGTTATTACTTGTATATAAGATATTAAACACGTTTTTCGTAGGTATCACCTAACTGTTTCGTCCGATTTCGGAGTTTTGTCAATATCTCATCACTCACAACTCCATTTTCAGTTAAATTAGTTTTATTCGCATTCTAACTCGATATATATTGAGGTAGTAATGTTAATATAATACATATTTTTGGGACCGAAATCAACTATTTTCCGTAATGGTACCCCTTTGAGTTTCGACCAACTTTGTAGTTTTTTGAATTACTCCTCATTCGAACTCCATTTTCGATGAAATAAAATTTTGTTTTCTTTCGTACTCGATCAAATATACATTCTAAACCTTTTCCCTCAAAATATAAGATCAAATGGTCCCTCATAGTACTTGTATATAAGACGTTAAATACGTTTTTCCTAGGTGTCACCTAAATGTTTCGTCCACTTTCGTAGTTATTTCAATATCTTATCACTCACAACTCCGTTTTCAGTGAAATTAGTTTTATTCGCATTCTAGCTCGATATATATAGGTAGTAATGTTAATATAATAAATATTCTTGGGACCGAAATCAACTATCTTCCGTGATGGTACCCCTTTGAGTTTCGACCAATTTTATAGTTTTTTGAATTACTCCTCATTCGGAACTCCATTTTCGATGAAATAAAATTTTGGTTTCTTCCAGAGTAGAAAAAATATATATTCTAAACATTATCACTCAAAATATAAGATGAAATGGTTCTTGTTATTACTTGTATATAAGATGTTAAATACGTTTTTCGTTGGTATCACCTAACTGTTTCGTCCGATTTCGGAGTTTTGTTAATAACTCATCACTCACAACTCCATTTTCAGGGAAATTAGTTTTATTCGCATTTTAACTTGATATATATTGAGGTAGTAATGTTAATGAAATACATATTTTTGGGTCCGAAATCAAGTATTTTCCATGATGGTACCCCTTTGAGTTTCGACCAATTTTATAGTTTTTTGAATTACTCCTCATTCGGAACTCCATTTTCGATGAAATAAAATTTTGGTTTCTTCCAGAGTAGATAAAATATATATTCTAAACATTATCACTCAAAATATAAGATTAAATATTTCCTGTTATTACTTGTATATAAGATGTTAAATACGTTTTTCGTAGGTATCACCTAACTGTTTCGTCCGATTTCGGAGTTTTGTCAATATCTCATCTCTCACAGCTCTGTTTTCAGTGAAATTAGTTTTATTTGCATTCTAACTCGATATATATTGAGGTAGTAATGTTAATATAATACATATTTTTGGGACCGAAATCAACTATTTTCCGTGATGGTACCCCTTTGAGTTTCGACCATTTTTATAGTTTTTTGAATTACTCCTCATTCGGAACTCCATTTTCGATGAAATAAAATTTTGGTTTCATCCAGAGTAGATAAAATATATATTCTAAACATTATCACTCAAAATATAAGATTAAATGGTTCCTGTTATTACTTGTATATAAGATGTTAAATACGTTTTTTGTAGGTATCACCTAACTGTTTCGTCCGATTTCGGAGTTTTGTCAATATCTCATCACTCACAACTCCATTTTCAGTTAAATTAGTTTTATTCGCATTCTAACTCGATATATATTGAGGTAGTAATGTTAATAAAATACATATTTTTGGGACCGAAATCAACTATTTTCCATGATGGTACCCCTTTGAGTTTCGACCAATTTTATAGTTATTTGAATTACCTCTCATTCGGAACTCCATTTTCGATGAAATAAAATTTTGGTTTCTTCCAGAGTAGATCAAATATATATTCTAAAAATTATAACTCAAAATATAAAATCAAACGGTTCTTGTTAATATTTGTATATAAGACGTTAAATACGTTTTTCCTAGGTATCACCTAACTGTTTCGTCCGTTTTCGTAGTTATTTCAATATCTCATTGGTCACAACTCCGTTTTCAGTGAAATTAGTTTTATACGCATTCTAACTTGATATATATTGAGGTAGTAATGTAATATAATACATATTTTCGGGAACAAAATCAGCTATTTTTCGTGATGGTCCCCTTTGAGTTTCGACCGATTTTGTAGTTTTTTGAATTACTCCTCATTCGGAACTCCATTTTCGATGAAATAAATTTTGTTTTATTCCGTACTCGATCAAATATATATTCTAAACATTATAAGTCAAAATATAATATCAAATGGTTTCTATTATCACTTGTATATAAGACGTTAAATACTTTTTCCTAGGTATAACCTAACTATTTCGTCCGATTTCGGAGTTTTGTCAATATCTCATCACTCACAGCTCCGTTTTCAGTGAAATTAGTTTTATTTGCATTCACACTCGATATATATTTACGTAGTATTGTTAATTTAATACGTATTTTTGGGACCGAAATTAACTATTTTCCGTGATGGTACCCCTTTGAGTTTCGACCAATTTTGTAGTTTTTTGAATTACTCCTCATTTGGAACTCCATTTTCGATGAAATAAAATTTTGGTTTCTTCCAGAGTATATCAACTATATTTTCTAAACATTATCACTCAAAATATAAGATCAAATGGTTCCTCTTATTACTTGTATATAAGACGTTAAATACGTTTTTCCTAGGTGTCACCTAACTGTTTCGTCCGATTTCGTTGCACTTACAACTCCGTTTTCAATGAAATTAGTTTTATTCGCATTCTAAATTTATATATATTGAGGTAGTAATGTTAATATTTTTGGGACCGAAATCAACTATTTTCCGTGATGGTACCACTTTGAGTTTCGACCAATTTTGTAGTTTTTTGAATTACTCCTCATTCGGAACTCCATTTTCGATGAAATAAAATTTTGGTTTCTTCCAGAGTAGATCAAATATATATTCTAAACCTTATCACTCAAAATATAAGATCAAATGGTTCCTGTTATTACTTGTATATAAGACGTTAAATACGTTCTTCCTAGGTGTCACCTTACTGTTTCGTCCGATTTCAGAGTTTTGTCAATATCTCATCTCTCACAACTCCGTTTTCAGGGGAAATTAGTTTTATTCGCACTGTAACTCGATATATATTGATGTAGTAATGTAATATAATACATATTTTTGGGACCGAAATCAGCTATTTTCCGTGATGGTACGTACCCCTTTGAGTTTCGACCGATTTTGTAGTTTTTTGAATTACTCTTCATTCGGAACTCCATTTTCGATGAAATAAATTTTGTTTTCTTTCGTAATCGATCAAATATACATTCTAAACATTTTCACTCAAAAAATAAGATCAAATGGTTCCTTTTAATGCTTGTATATAAGATGTTAAATACGTATTTCCTAGGTGTCACCTAACTGTTTCGTCCAATTTCGTAGTTATTTCAATATCTCATCACTCACAACTCCATTTCCAGTTAAATTAGATTTATTCGCATTCCAACTCGATATATATTGATGTATTAATGTTAATATAATACATATTTTGGGGACCGAAATCAACTATTTTCTGTGATGGTACCCCTTTGAGTTTCGACCAATTTTGTAGTTTTTGAATTACTCCTCATTCGGAACTCCATTTTCGATGAAATAAAATTTTGGTTTCTTCCAGAGTAGATCAAATATATATTCTAAACATTATCACTTAAAATATAAGATCAAATGGTTCCTGTTATTAGTATATAAGACGTTAAATAAGTTTTTCCTAGGTATAACCTAACTGTTTCGTCCTATTTCGGAGTTTTGTCAATATCTCATCTCTCACAGCTCTGTTTTCAGTGAAATTAGTTTTATTTGCATTCAAACTCGATATATATTGACGTAGTAATGTTTATATAATACATATTTTTGGGACCGAAATCAACTATTTTCCGTGATGGTACCCCTTTGAGTTTTGACCAATTTTGTTGTTTTTTGAATTACTCCTCATTCAGAACTCTATTTTCAATGATATAAAATTTTGGTTTCTTCCAGAGTAGATAAAATATATATTCTAAACATTATTTCTCAAAATATAAGATTAAATGGTTCATGTTATTACTTGTATATAAGATATTAAACACGTTTTTCGTAGGTATCACCTAACTGTTTCGTCCAATTTCGGAGTTTTGTCAATATCTCATCTCTCACAACTCCGTTTTCAGTGAAATTAGTTTTATTCGCATTCTAACTCGATATATATTGAGGTAGTAATTATAATACATATTGTTGTGACCGAAATCAACTATTTTCTGTGATGGTACCCCTTTGAGTTTCGACCAATTTTGTAGTTTTTTGAATTACTCCTCATTCGGAACACCATTTTCGATGAAATAAAATTTTGGTTTCTTCCAGAGTAGATCAAATATATATTCTAAACATTATCACTTAAAATATAAGATCAAATGGTTCCTGTTATTACTTGTATATAAGACGTTAAATACGTTCTTCCTAGGTGTCACCTTACTGTTTCGTCCGATTTCAGAGTTTTGTCAATATCTCATCTCTCACAACTCCGTTTTCAGGGGAAATTAGTTTTATTCGCACTGTAACTCGATATATATTGATGTAGTAATGTAATATAATACATATTTTTGGGACCGAAATCAGCTATTTTCCGTGATGGTACGTACCCATTTGAGTTTCGACCGATTTTGTAGTTTTTTGAATTACTCTTCATTCGGAACTCCTTTTTCGATGAAATAAATTTTGTTTTCTTTCGTACTCGATCAAATATACATTCTAAATATTTTCACTCAATATATAAGATCAAATGGTTCCTTTTAATGCTTGTATATAAGATGTTAAATACGTTTTTCCTAGGTGTCACCTAACTGTTTCGTCCAATTTCGTAGTTATTTCAATATCTCATCACTCACAACTCCGTTTTCAGTTAAATTAGATTTATTCGCATTCTAACTCGATATATATTGATGTATTAATGTTAATATAATACATATTTTGGGGACCGAAATCAGCTATTTTCCATGATGGTACCCCTTTGAGTTTCGACCGATTTTGTAGTTTTTTGAATTACGCTTCATTCGGAACTCCATTTTCGATGAAATAAATTTTGTTTTCTTTCGTACTCGATCAAATATACATTCTAAACCTTTTCCCTCAAAATATAAGATCAAATGGTCCCTCATAGTACTTGTATATAAGAAGTTAAATACGTTTTTCCTAGGTGTCACCTAAATGTTTCGTCCACTTTCGTAGTTATTTCAATATCTTATCACTCACAACTCCGTTTTCAGTGAAATTAGTTTTATTCGCATTCTAGCTCGATATATATAGGTAGTAATGTTAATATAATAAATATTCTTGGGACCGAAATCAACTATCTTCCGTGATGGTACCCCTTTGAGTTTCGACCAATTTTGTAGTTTTTTGAATTACTCCTCATTCGGAACTCCATTTTCGATGAAATAAAATTTTGGTTTCTTCCAGAGTAGATAAAATATATATTCTAAACCTTATCACTCAAAATATAAGATCAAATGGTTCCTGTTATTACTTGTATATAAGACGTTAAATACGTTCTTCCTAGGTGTCACCTTACTGTTTCGTCCGATTTCGGAGTTTTGTCAATATCTCATCTCTCACAACTCCGTTTTCAGGGGAAATTAGTTTTATTCGCACTGTAACTCGATATATATTGATGTAGTAATGTAATATAATACATATTTTTGGGACCGAAATCAGCTATTTTCCGTGATGGTACGTACCCCTTTGAGTTTCGACCGAATTTGTAGTTTTTTGAATTACTCTTCATTCGGAACTCCATTTTCGATGAAATAAATTTTGTTTTCTTTCGTAATCGATCAAATATACATTCTAAACATTTTCACTCAAAAAATAAGATCAAATGGTTCCTTTTAATGCTTGTATATAAGATGTTAAATACGTATTTCCTAGGTGTCACCTAACTGTTTCGTCCAATTTCGTAGTTATTTCAATATCTCATCACTCACAACTCCGTTTCCAGTTAAATTAGATTTATTCGCATTCTAACTCGATACATATTGATGTATTAATGTTAATATAATACATATTTTGGGGACCGAAATCAACTATTTTCTGTGATGGTACCCCTTTGAGTTTCGACCAATTTTGTAGTTTTTGAATTACTCCTCATTCGGAACTCCATTTTCGATGAAATAAAATTTTGGTTTCTTCCAGAGTAGATCAAATATATATTCTAAACATTATCACTTAAAATATAAGATCAAATGGTTCCTGTTATCAGTATATAAGACGTTAAATACGTTTTTCCTAGGTATACCTAACTGTTTCGTCCAATTTCGGAGTTTTGTCAATATCTCATCTCTCACAGCTCTGTTTTCAGTGAAATTAGTTTTATTTGCATTCAAACTCGATATATATTGACGTAGTAATGTTAATATAATACATATTTTTGGGACCGAAATCAACTATTTTCCGTGATGGTACCCCTTTGAGTTTTGACCAATTTTGTTGTTTTTTGAATTACTCCTCATTCGGAACTCAATTTTCATTGATATAAAATTTTGGTTTCTTCCAGAGTAGATAAAATATATATTCTAAACATTATTACTCAAACTATAAGATTAAATGGTTCCTGTTATTACTTGTATATAAGATATTAAACACGTTTTTCGTAGGTATCACCTAACTGTTTCGTCCGATTTCAGAGTTTTGTCAATATCTCATCTCTCACAGCTCTGTTTTCAGTGAAATAAGTTTTATTTGCATTCAAACTCGATATATATTGACGTCGTAATGTTAATATAATACATATTTTTGGGACCGAAATCAACTATTTTCCATGATGGTACCCCTTTGAGTTTCGACCATTTTTATAGTTTTATGAATTACTCCTCATTCGGAACTCCATTTTCGATGAAATAAAATTTTGGTTTCTTCCAGAGTAGATCAAATATATATTCTAAAAATGATAACTCAAAATATAAAATCAAACGGTTCTTGTTATTATTTGTATATTAGACGTTAAATACGTTTTTCCTAGGTATCACCTAACTGTTTCGTCCGTTTTCATAGTTATTTCAATATCTCATTACTCACAACTCCGTTTTCAGTGAAATTAGTTTTATACGCATTCTAAATTGATATATATTGAGGTAGTAATGTAATATAATACATATTTTCGGGACCAAAATCAGCTATTTTTCGTGATGGTACCCCTTTGAGTTTCGACCGATTTTGTAGTTTTTTGAATTACTCCTCATTTGGAACTCCATTATCGTTGAAATAATTTTTTTTTTATTTCGTACTCGATCAATTATATATTCTAAACTTTATCACTCAAAATATAAGATCAAATGGTTCCTTTTAATGCTTGTATATAAGACGTTAAATACGTTTTTCCTAGGTATCACCTAACTGTTTTGTCCGATTTCGTAGTTTTTTCAGTATCGCATCACTCACAACTCCGTTTTTAATGAAATTAGTTTTATTTGCATTCTAACTCAATATATATTGAGGTAGTTATGTTAATATAATACATATTGTTGGGACCGCAATCAAATATTTTCTATGATAGTACCCCTTTGAGTTTCGACCAATTTTATAGTTATTTTTAGTTACTCCTCATTCGCAACTCCATTTTCGATGAAATAAATTTTGTTTTATTCCGTACTCGATCAAATATATATTCTAAACATTATAACTCAAAATATAATATCAAATGGTTTATGTTATCACTTGTATATAAGACGTTAAATACTTTTTCCTTGGAATAACCTAACTATTTCGTCCGATTTCGGAGTTTTGTCAATATCTCATCACTCACAGCTCCGTTTTCAGTGAAATTAGTTTTATTTGCATTCACACTCGATATATATTGACGTAGTAATGTTAATATAATACATATTTTTGGGACCGAAATCAACTATTTTTTGTGATGGTACCCCTTTGAGTTTCGACCAATTTTGTAGTTTTTTGAATTACTCCTCATTTGCAACTCCATTTTCGATGAAATAAAATTTTGGTTTCTTCCAGAGTAGATAAAATATATATTCTAAACATTATCACTCAAAATATAAGATTAAATGGTTCCTGTTATTACTTGTATATAAGATGTTAAATACGTTTTTCGTAGGTATCACTCAACTGTTTCGTCCGATTTCGGAGTTTTGTCAATATCTCATCACTCACAACTCCATTTTCAGTGAAATTAGTTTTATTCGCATTCTAAGTCGATATATATTGAGGTAGTAATGTTAATATAATACATATTTTTGGGACCGAAATCAACTATTTTCCGTAATGGTGTACCCCTTTGAGTTTCGACCAATTTTGTAGTTTTTTGAATTACTCCTCATTCGGAACTCCATTTTCGATGAAATAAAATTTTGGTTTCTTCCAGAGTAGATCAAATATATATTCTAAACATTATAACTTAGAATATAAGATCAAATGGTTCATGTTATTAGTATATAAGACGTTAAATACGTTTTTCCTACGTATAACCTAACTGTTTCGTCCGATTTCGGAGTTTTGTCAATATCTCATCTCTCACAGCTCTGTTTTCAGTGAAATTAGTTTTATTTGCATTCAAACTCGATATATATTGACGTAGTAATGTTAATATAATACATATTTTTGGGACCGAAATCAACTATTTTCCGTGATGGTACCCCTTTTAGTTTCGACCAATTTTGTAGTTTTTTGAATTACTCCTCATTCGGAACTCCATTTTTGATGAAATAAAATTATGGTTTCTTCCAGAGTATATCAACTATATTTTCTAAACATTATCACTCAAAATATAAGTTCAAATGGTTCCTCTTATTACTTGTATATAAGACGTTAAATAAGTTTTTCCTAGGTGTCACCTAACTGTTTCGTCCGATTTCGTTGCATTTACAACTCCGTTTTTAGTGAAATTAGTTTTATTCGCATTCTAAATTTATATTTATTGAGGTAGTAATGTTAATATTTTTGGTACCGAAATCAACTATTTTCCGTGATGATACCCCTTTGAGTTTCGACCAATTTTGTAGATTTTTGAATTTCTCCTCATTCGGAATTCCATTTTCGATGAAATAAAATTTTGGTTTCTTCCAGAGTAGATCAAATATATATTCTAAACATTATCACTTAAAATATAAGATCAAATGGTTCCTGTTATTAGTATATAAGACGTTAAATACGTTTTTCCTAGGTATAACCTAACTGTTTCGTCCGATTTCGGAGTTCTGTCAATATCTCATCTCTCACAGCTCCGTTTTCAGTGAAATTAATTTTATTTGCATTAAAACTCGATATATATTGACGTAGTAATGTTAATATAATACATATTTTTGGGACCGAAATCAACTATTTTCCGTGATGTTACCCCTTTGAGTTTCGACCAATTTTGTAGTTTTTTGAATTACTCCTCATTCGGAACTCCATTTTCGATGAAATAAAATTTTGGTTTCTTCCAGAGTAGATAAAATATATATTCTAAACATTATCACTCAAAATATAAGATTAAATGGTTCCTGTTATTACTTGTATATAAGATGTTAAATACGTTTTTCGTAGGTATCACCTAACTGTTTCGTCCGATTTCGGAGTTTTGTCAATATCTCATCACTCACAACTCCATTTTCAGTGAAATTAGTTTTATTCGCATTCTAACTCGATATATATTGAGGTAGTAATGTTAATATAATACATATTTTTGGGACTGAAATCAACTATTTTCCGTAATGGTACCCCTTTGAGTTTCGACCAATTTTGTAGTTTTTGAATTACTCCTCATTCGAACTCCATTTTCGATGAAATAAAATTTTGGTTTCTTCCAGAGTAGATCAAATATATATTCTAAACATTATCACTTAAAATATAAGATCAAATGGTTCCTGTTATTAGTATATAAGACGTTAAATACGTTTTTCCTAGGTATGACCTAACTGTTTCGTCCGATTTCGGAGTTTTGTCAATATCTCATCTCTCACAGCTCTGTTTTCAGTGAAATTAGTTTTATTTGCATTCAAACTCGATATATATTGATGTAGTAATGTAATATAATACATATTTTTGGGACCGAAATCAGCTATTTTCCGTGATGGTACGTACCCATTTGAGTTTCGACCGATTTTGTAGTTTTTTGAATTACTCTTCATTCGGAACTCCTTTTTCGATGAAATAAATTTTGTTTTCTTTCGTACTCGATCAAATATACATTCTAAATATTTTCACTCAATATATAAGATCAAATGGTTCCTTTTAATGCTTGTATATAAGATGTTAAATACGTTTTTCCTAGGTGTCACCTAACTGTTTCGTCCAATTTCGTAGTTATTTCAATATCTCATCACTCACAACTCCGTTTTCAGTTAAATTAGATTTATTCGCATTCTAACTCGATATATATTGATGTATTAATGTTAATATAATACATATTTTGGGGACCGAAATCAGCTATTTTCCATGATGGTACCCCTTTGAGTTTCGACCGATTTTGTAGTTTTTTGAATTACGCTTCATTCGGAACTCCATTTTCGATGAAATAAATTTTGTTTTCTTTCGTACTCGATCAAATATACATTCTAAACCTTTTCCCTCAAAATATAAGATCAAATGGTCCCTCATAGTACTTGTATATAAGAAGTTAAATACGTTTTTCCTAGGTGTCACCTAAATGTTTCGTCCACTTTCGTAGTTATTTCAATATCTTATCACTCACAACTCCGTTTTCAGTGAAATTAGTTTTATTCGCATTCTAGCTCGATATATATAGGTAGTAATGTTAATATAATAAATATTCTTGGGACCGAAATCAACTATCTTCCGTGATGGTACCCCTTTGAGTTTCGACCAATTTTGTAGTTTTTTGAATTACTCCTCATTCGGAACTCCATTTTCGATGAAATAAAATTTTGGTTTCTTCCAGAGTAGATCAAATATATATTCTAAACCTTATCACTCAAAATATAAGATCAAATGGTTCCTGTTATTACTTGTATATAAGACGTTAAATACGTTCTTCCTAGGTGTCACCTTACTGTTTCGTCCGATTTCAGAGTTTTGTCAATATCTCATCTCTCACAACTCCGTTTTCAGGGGAAATTAGTTTTATTCGCACTGTAACTCGATATATATTGATGTAGTAATGTAATATAATACATATTTTTGGGACCGAAATCAGCTATTTTCCGTGATGGTACGTACCCCTTTGAGTTTCGACCGATTTTGTAGTGTTTTGAATTACTCTTCATTCGGAACTCCATTTTCGATGAAATAAATTTTGTTTTCTTTCGTAATTGATCAAATATACATTCTAAACATTTTCACTCAAAAAATAAGATCAAATGGTTCCTTTTAATGCTTGTATATAAGATGTTAAATACGTATTTCCTAGGTGTCACCTAACTGTTTCGTCCAATTTCGTAGTTATTTCAATATCTCATCACTCACAACTCCGTTTCCAGTTAAATTAGATTTATTCGCATTCTAACTCGATATATATTGATGTATTAATGTTAATATAATACATATTTTGGGGACCGAAATCAACTATTTTCTGTGATGGTACCCCTTTGAGTTTCGACCAATTTTGTAGTTTTTGAATTACTCCTCATTCGGAACTCCATTTTCGATGAAATAAAATTTTGGTTTCTTCCAGAGTAGATCAAATATATATTCTAAACATTATCACTTAAAATATAAGATCAAATAGTTCCTGTTATTAGTATATAAGACGTTAAATACGTTTTTCCTACGTATACCTAAATGTTTCGTCCAATTTCGGAGTTTTGTCAATATCTCATCTCTCACAGCTCTGTTTTCAGTGAAATTAGTTTTATTTGCATTCAAACTCGATATATATTGACGTAGTAATGTTAATATAATACATATTTTTGGGACCGAAATCAACTATTTTCCGTGATGGTACCCCTTTGAGTTTTGACCAATTTTGTTGTTTTTTGAATTACTCCTCATTCGGAACTCCATTTTCAATGATATAAAATTTTGGTTTCTTCCAGAGTAGATAAAATATATATTCTAAACATTATTACTAAAAATATAAGATTAAATGGGTCCTGTTATTACTTGTATATAAGATATTAAACACGTTTTTCGTAGGTATCACCTAACTGTTTCGTCCGATTTCAGAGTTTTGTCAATATCTCATCTCTCACTGCTCTGTTTTCAGTGAAATAAGTTTTATTTGCATTCAAACTCGATATATATTGACGTCGTAATGTTAATATAATACATATTTTTGGGACCGAAATCAACTATTTTCCATGATGGTACCCCTTTGAGTTTCGACCATTTTTATAGTTTTTTGAATTACTCCTCATTCGGAACTCCATTTTCGATGAAATAAAATTTTGGTTTCTTCCAGAGTAGATCAAATATATATTCTAAAAATGATAACTCAAAATATAAAATCAAACGGTTCTTGTTATTATTTGTATATAAGACGTTAAATACGTTTTTCCTAGGTATCACCTAACTGTTTCGTCCGTTTTCATAGTTATTTCAATATCTCATTACTCACAACTCCGTTTTCAGTGAAACTAGTTTTATACGCATTCTAACTTGATATATATTGAGGTAGTAATGTAATATAATACATATTTTCGGGACCAAAATCAGCTATTTTTCGTGATGGTACCCCTTTGAGTTTCGACCGATTTTGTAGTTTTTTTGAATTACTCCATTTTCGTTGAAATAAATTTTTTTTATTTCGTACTCGATCAATTATATATTCTGAACTTTATCACTCAAAATATAAGATCAAATGGTTCCTTTTAATGCTTGTATATAAGACGTTAAATACGTTTTTCCTAGGTATCACCTAACTGTTTTGTCCGATTTCGTAGTTTTTTCAGTATCGCATCACTCACAACTCCGTTTTTAATGAAATTAGTTTTATTTGCATTCTAACTCAATATATATTGAGGTAGTTATGTTAATATAATACATATTGTTGGGACCGCAATCAAATATTTTCTATGATAGTACCCCTTTGAGTTTCGACCAATTTTATAGTTATTTTTAGTTACTCCTCATTCGGAACTCCATTTTCGATGAAATAAATTTTGTTTTATTCCGTACTCGATCAAATATATATTCCAAACATTATAACTCAAAATATAATATCAAATGGTTTCTGTTATCACTTGTATATAAGACGTTAAATACTTTTTCCTAGGAATAACCTAACTGTTTCGTCCGATTTCGGAGTTTTTTCAATATCTCATCTCTCACAGCTCCGTTTTCAGTGAAATTAGTTTTATTTGCATTCACACTCGATATATATTGACGTAGTAATGTTAATATAATACATATTTTTGGGACCGAAATCAACTATTTTCCGTGATGGTACCCCTTTGAGTTTCGACCAATTTTGTAGTTTTTTGAATTACTCCTCATTCGCAACTCCATTTTCGATGAAATAAAATTTTGGTTTCTTCCAGAGTAGATAAAATATATATTCTAAACATTATCACTCAAAATATAAAATTAAATGGTTCCTGTTATTACTTGTATATAAGATGTTAAATACGTTTTTCGTAGGTATCACCTAACTGTTTCGTCCGATTTCGGAGTTTTGTCAATATCTCATCACTCACAACTCCATTTTCAGTGAAATTAGTTTTATTCGCATTCTAACTCGATATATATTGAGGTAGTAATGTTAATATAATACATATTTTTGGGACCGAAATCAACTATTTTCCGTAATGGTGTACCCCTTTGAGTTTCGACCAATTTTGTAGTTTTTTGAATTACTCCTCATTCGGAACTCCATTTTCGATGAAATAAAATTTTGGTTTCTTCCAGAGTAGATCAAATATATATTCTAAATATTATCACTCAAAATATAAGATCAAATGGTTCCTCTTATTACTTGTATATAAGACGTTAAATAAGTTTTTCCTAGGTGTCACCTAACTGTTTCGTCCGATTTCGTTGCATTTACAACTCCGTTTTTAGTGAAATTAGTTTTATTCGCATTCTAAATTTATATATATTGAGGTAGTAATGTTAATATTTTTGGTACCGAAATCAACTATTTTCCGTGATGGTACCCCTTTGAGTTTCGACCAATTTTGTAGATTTTTGAATTTCTCCTCATTCGGAATTCCATTTTCGATGAAATAAAATTTTGGTTTCTTCCAGAGTAGATCAAATATATATTCTAAACATTATCACTTAAAATATAAGATCAAATGGTTCCTGTTATTAGTATATAAGACGTTAAATACGTTTTTCCTAGGTATAACCTAACTGTTTCGTCCGATTTCGGAGTTTTGTCAATATCTCATCTCTCACAGCTCCGTTTTCAGTGAAATTAGTTTTATTTGCATTAAAACTCGATATATATTGACGTAGTAATGTTAATATAATACATATTTTTGGGACCCTAATCAACTATTTTCCGTGATGGTACCCCTTTGAGTTTCGACCAATTTTGTAGTTTTTTGAATTACTCCTCATTCGGAACTCCATTTTCGATGAAATAAAATTATGGTTTCTTCCTGAGTTTATCAAATATATATTCTAAACATTATCACTCAAAATATAAGATCAAATGGTTCCTGTTATTAGTATATAAGACGTTAAATACGTTTTTCCTAGGTATAACCTAACTGTTTCGTCCGATTTCGGAGTTTTGTCAATATCTCATCTCTCACAACTCCGTTTTCAGTGAAATTAGTTTTATTCGCATTGTAACTCGATATATATTGAGGTAGTAATGTAATATCATACATATTGTTGGGACCGAAATCAGCTATTTTCCGTGATGGCCCTTTGAGTTTCAACCGATTTTGTAGTTTTTTGAATTACTCCTCATTAGGAACTCCATATTCGATGAAATAAATTTTGTTTTCTTTCGTACTCGATAAAATATACATTCTAAACCTTTTCAATCAAAATATAAGATCAAATGGTTCCTGTTATTACTTGTATATAAGAAGTTAAATACATTTTTCCTAGGTGTCACCTAACTGTTTCGTCCGATTTCGGAGTTTTGTCAATATCTCATCTCTCACAACTCCGTTTTCAGTGAAATTAGTTTTATTCGCATTGTAACTCAATGTATATTGATGTAGTAATGTAATATAATACATATTTTTGGGACCGAAATCAGCTATTTTCCTGATGGTACCCCTTTGGGTTTCGATCAATTTTGTAGTTTTTTGAATTACTCTTCATTCGGAACTCCATTTTCGATGAAATCAATTTTGTTTTTTTCGTACTCGATCAAATATACATTCTAAACATGTTCACTCAAAATATAAGATAAAATGGTTCCTTTTAATGCTTGTATATAAGACGTTAAATACGTTTTTCCTACATATTACATAACTGTTTCGTCAAATTTCGTAGTTATTTCCATATCTCATCAATCACAACTCCGTTTTCGGTTAAATTAGATTTATTCGCATTCTAACTCGATATATATTGAGGTAGTAATGTTAATATAATACATATTTTTGGGACCGAAATCTACTATTTTCCGTGATGGTACCCCTTTGAGTTTCGATCAATTTTATAGTTTTCTGAATTACTCCTCATTCGGAACTCCTTTTTTGATGAAATAAATTTTGTTTTATTCCGTACTCGATCAAATATATATTCTAAACATTATACCTCAAAATATAATATCAAATGGTTTCTGTTATAACTTTTATATAAGATGTTAAATACGTTTTTCCTATGTATCACCTAACTGTTTCGTCCGATTTCGTAGTTTTGTCAATATCTCATCACTCACAACTCCGTTTTCAGTGAAATTAGTTTTATTTGCATTGTAACTCGATATATATTGATGTAGTAATGTAATATAATACATATTTTTGGGACCGAAATCAGTTATTTTCCGTGATGGTACGTACCCCTTTGAGTTTCGACCGATTTTGTAGTTTTTTGAATTACTCTTCATTCGGAACTCCATTTTCGATGAAATAAATTTTGTTTTCTTTCGTAATCGATCAAATATACATTCTAAACATTTTCACTCAAAATATAAGATCAAATGGTTCCTTTTAATGCTTGTATATAAGATGTTAAATATGTTTTTCCTAGGTATCACCTAACTGTTTCGTCCGATTTCGTAGTTTTTTCAATATCTCATCACTCACAACTCCATTTTCAGTGAAATTAGTTTTATTCGCATTCTAACTCTATATATATTGAGGTAGTAATGTTAATATAATACATATTTTTGGGACCGAAATCAACTATTTTCTGTGATGGTACGTACCCCTTTGAGTTTCGACCAATTTTGTAGTTTTTTGAATTACTCCTCCTTCGGAACACCATTTTCGATGAAATAAATTTTGTTTTATTCCGTACTCGATCAAATATATATTATAAACATTGTAACTCAAAATATAATATCAAATGGTTTCTGTTATCACTTGTATATAAGACGTTAAATACATTTTCCTAGGAATAACCTAACTATTTCGTCCGATTTCGGAGTTTTGTCAATATCTCATCACTCACAGCTCCGTTTTCAGTGAAATTAGTTTTATTTGCATTCACACTCGATATATATTGACGTAGTAATGTTAATATAATACATATTTTTGGAACTGAAATCAACTATTTTCCGTGATGGTACCCCTTTGAGTTTCGACCAATTTTGTAGTTTTTTGAAATACTCCTCATTCGCAACTCCATTTTCGATGAAATAAAATTTTGGTTTCTTCCAGAGTAGATAAAATATATATTCTAAACATTATCACTCAAAATATAAGATTAAATGGTTCCTGTTATTACTTGTATATAAGATGTTAAATACGTTTTTCCTATGTATCACCTAACTGTTTCGTCCGATTTCGTAGTTTTGTCAATATCTCATCACTCACAACTCCGTTTTCAGTGAATTTATTTTTATTTGCATTGTAACTCGATATATATTGAGGTCGTAATGTAATATAATACATATTTTTGGGACCGAAAGCAGCTATTTTCCGTGATGGTACCCCTTTGAGTTTCGACCGATTTGGTAGTTTTTTGAATTACTCCTCATTCGGAACTTCATTTTCGATGAAATAAATTTTGTTTTCTTTCGTACTTGATCAAATATACATTCTAAACATTTTCACTCAAAATATAAGATCAAATGGTCCCTCATATTACTTGTATATAAGAAGTTAAATACGATTTTCCTAGGTGTCACCTAAATGTTTCGTCCACTTTCGTAGTTATTTCAATATCTTATCACTCACAACTCCGTTTTCAGTGAAATTAGTTTTATTCGCATTCTAGCTTGATATATATTGAGGTAGTAATGTTAATATAATAAATATTTTTGGGACCGAAATCAACTATCTTCCGTGATGGTACCCATTTGAGTTTCGACCAATTTTGTAGTTTTTTGAATTACTCCTCATTCGGAACTCCATTTTCGATGAAATAAAATTTTGGTTTCTTCCAGAGTAGATCAAATATATATTCTAAACCTTATCACTCAAAATATAAGATCAAATGGTTCCTGTTATTACTTGTATATAAAACGTTAAATACGTTTTTCCTTGGTGTCACCTAACTGTTTCGTCCGATTTCAGAGTTCTGTCAATATCTCATCTCTCAGAACTCCGTTTTCAGGGGAAATTAGTTTTATTTGCATTGTAACTCGATATATATTGATGTAGTAATGTAATATAATACATATTGTTGGGACCGAAATAAGTTATTTTCCGTGATGGTACGTACCCCTTTGAGTTTCGATCGATTTTGTAATTTTTTGAATTACTCTTCATTCGGAACTCCATTTTCGATGAAATAAATTTTGTTTTCTTTTGTAATCGATCAAATATACATTCTAAACATTTTCACTCAAAATATAAGATCAAATGGTTCCTTTTAATGCTTGTATATAAGACGTTAAATACGTTTTTCCTAGGTGTCACCTAACTGTTTTGTCCAATTTCGTAGATATTTCCATATCTCATCACTCACAACTCCGTTTTCGGTTAAATTAGATTTATTCGCATTCTAACTCGATATATATTGAGGTAGAAATGTTAATATAATACATATTTTGGGGACCGAAATCAACTATTTTCTGTGATGGTACTCCTTTGAGTTTCGACCGATTTTGTAGTTTTTTGAATTACTCTTCATTCGAAACTCCTTTTTCGATGAAATAAATTTTGTTTTCTTTCGTACTCGATCAAATATACATTCTAAACATTTTCACTCAATATATAAGATCAAATGGTTCCTTTTAATGATTGTATATAAGATTTTAAATACGTTTTTCCTAGGTGTCACCTAACTGTTTCGTCCAATTTCGTAGTTATTTCAATATCTCATCACTCACAACTTCGTTTTCAGTTAAATTAGATTTATTCGGATTCTAACTCGATATATATTGATGTATTAATGTTAATTTAATAAATATTTTGGGGACCGAAATCAGCTATTTTCCGTGATGGTACCCCTTTGAGTTTCGACCGATTTTGTAGTTTTTTGAATTTCGCCTCATTCGGAACTCCATTTTCGATGAAACAAATTTTGTTTTTTTTCGTACTCGATCAAATATACATTCTAAACCTTTTCCCTCAAAATATAAGATCAAATGGTCCCTCATATTACTTGTATATAAGAAGTTAAATACGTTTTTCCTAGGTGTCACCTTACTGTTTCGTCCGATTTCAGAGTTTTGTCAATATCACAACTCTGTTTTCAGTGAAATTAGTTTTATTCGCATTCTAACTTTATATATATTGACGTAGTAATGTTAATATAATACATATTTTTGGGACCGAAATCAACTATTTTTCGTGATGGTACCCCTTTGAGTTTTGACCAATTTTGTAGTTTTTTGAATTACTCCTCATTCGGAACTCCATTTTCGATGAAATAAAATTTTGGTTTCATCCAGAGTAGATAAAATATATATTCTAAACATTATCACTCAAAATATAAGATCAAATGGTTTCTTTTAATGCTTATATATAAGACGTTAAATACGTTTTTCCTAGGTATCACCTAACTGTTTTGTCCGATTTCGTAGTTATTTCAATATAGCATCACTCACAACTCTGTTTTCAATGAAATTAGTTTTATTCGCATTCTAACTCTATATATATTGAGGTATTTATGTTAATATAATACATATTGTTGGGACCGCAATCAAATATTTTCTATGATGGTACCCCTTTGAGTTTCGACCAATTTTATATTTATTTTTAGTTACTCCTCATTCGGAACTCCATTTTCGATGAAATAAATTTTGTTTTATTCCGTACTCGATCAAATATATATTCTAAACATTATAACTCAAAATATAATACCAAATGGTTTCTGTTATCACTTGTATATAAGACGTTAAATACGTTTTTCCTAGGTATAACCTAACTGTTTCGTCCGATTTCGGAGTTTTTTTCAATATCTCATCTCTCACAGCTCCGTTTTCAGTGAAATTAGTTTTATTTGAATTCAAACTCGATATATATTGACGTAGTAATGTTAATATAATACGTATTTGGGACCGAAATCAACTATTTTCCGTGATGGTACCCCTTTGAGTTTCGACCAATTTTGTAGTTTTTTGAATTACTCCTCATTCGGAACTCCATTTTCGATGAAATAAAATTTTGGTTTCTTCCAGAGTATATCAACTATATTTTCTCAACATTATCACTCAAAATATAAGATCAAATGGTTCCTCTTATTACTTGCATATAAGACGTTAAATACGTTTTTCCTAGGTGTCACCTAACTGTTTCGTCCGATTTCGTTGCACTTACAACTCCGTTTTCAGTGAAATTAGTTTTATTCGCATTCTAACTCGATATATATTGAGGTAGTAATGTTAATGTAATACATATTTTTGGGACCGAAATCAACTATTTTCCATGATGGCACCCCTTTGAGTTTCGACCAATTTTATAGTTTTTTGAATTACTCCTCATTCGGAACTCCATTTTCGATGAAATAAAATTTTGGTTTCTTCTAGAGTAGATAAAATATATATTCTAAACATTATCACTCAAAATATAAGATCAAATGGTTCCTTTTATTACTTGTATATAAGACGTTAAATACGTTTTTCCTAGGTATCACCTAACTGTTTCGTCCGATTTCGGAGTTTTGTCAATATCTCATCTCTCACAAATCCGTTTTCGGTGAAATTAATTTTATTCGCATTCTAACTCGATATATATTTAGGTAGTCATGTTAGTATAATACATACTTTTGGGACAGAAATCAGCTATTTTCTGTGATGGTACCCCTTTGAGTTTCGACCAATTTTGTAGTTTTTTGAATTACTCCTCATTCGGAACACCATTTTCGATGAAATAAAATTTTGTTATCTTTCGTACTCGATCAAATATATATTCTAAACATTATCACTCAAAATATAAGATCAAATGGTTCCTCTTATTACTTGCATATAAGACGTTAAATACGTTTTTCCTAGGTGTCACCTAACTGTTTCGTCCGATTTCGTTGCACTTACAACTCCGTTTTCAGTGAAATTAGTTTTATTCGCATTCTAACTCGATATATATTGAGGTAGTCATGTTAGTATAATACATACTTTTGGGACAGAAATCAGCTATTTTCTGGGATGGTACCCCTTTGAGTTTCGACCAATTTTGTAGTTTTTTGAATTACTCCTCATTCGGAACACCATTTTCGATGAAATAAAATTTTGTTATCTTTCGTACTCGATCAAATATATATTCTAAACATTATCACTCAAAATATAAGATCAAATGGTTCCTCTTATTACTTGCATATAAGACGTTAAATACGTTTTTCCTAGGTGTCACCTAACTGTTTCGTCCGATTTCGTTGCACTTACAACTCCATTTTCAGTGAAATTAGTTTTATTCGCATTCTAACTCGATATATATTGAGGTAGTAATGTTAATTTAATACATATTTTTGGGACCGAAATCAACTATTTTCCATGATGGCACCCCTTTGAGTTTCGACCAATTTTATAGTTTTTTGAATTACTCCTCATTCGGAACTCCATTTTCGATGAAATAAAATTTTGGTTTCTTCTAGAGTAGATAAAATATATATTCTAAACATTGTCACTCAAAATATAAGATCAAATGGTTCCTTTTATTACTTGTATATAAGACGTTAAATACGTTTTTCCTAGGTATCACCTAACTGTTTCGTCCGATTTCGGAGTTTTATCAATATCTCATCACTCACAGCTCCGTTTTTAGTGAAATTAGTTTTATTTGCATTCACACTCGATATATATTGACTTAGTAATGTTAATATAATACATATTTTTGGGACCGAAATCAACTATTTTCCGTGATGGTACCCCTTTGAGTTTCGACCAATTTTGTAGTTTTTTGAATTACTCCTCATTCGCAACTCCATTTTCGATGAAATAAAATTTTGGTTTCTTCCAGAGTAGATAAAATATATATTCTAAACATTATCACTCAAAATATAAGATCAAATGGTTCCTTTTAATGCTTGAATATAAGACGTTAAATACGTTTTTCCTAGGTATCACATAAATGTTTCGTCCGATTTCGTAGTTTTTTCAATATCGCATCACTCACAACTCCGTTTTCAGTGAAATTAGTTTTATTCGCATTTGAACTCTATATATATTGAGGTAGTAATGTTAATATAATACATATTTTTGAGACCGAAATCAACTATTTTCTGTGATGGTACGTACCCCTTTGAGTTTCGACCAATTTTGTAGTTTTTTGAATTACTCCTCATTCGGAACACCATTTTCGATGAAATTTTATTTTGTTTTCTTTCGTAATCGATCAAATATATATTCTAAAAATTCTAATTCAAAATATAATATCAAATGGTTTCTGTTATCAGTTGTATATACGACGTTAAATACGTTTTTCCTAGGTATCACCGAACTGTTTCGTCCGATTTCGTAGTTTTGTCAATATCTCATCACTCACAACTCCGTTTTCAGTGAAATTAGTTTTATTTGCATTCAAACTCGATATATATTGACGTAGTAATATTAATATAATACATAATTTTTGGACCGAAATCAACTATTTTCCGTGATAGTACCCCTTTGAGTTTCGACCAATTTTGTAGTTTTTTGAATTACTCCTCATTCGGAACTCCATTTTCAATGAAATAAAATTTTGGTTTCTTCCAGAGTATATCAAATATATATTCTAAACATTATCACTCAAAATATAAGATCAAATTGTTCCTTTTAATGCTTGTATATAAGACGTTAAATTCGTTTTTCCTAGGTATCACATAATTGTTTCGTCCGATTTCGTAATTTTGTCAATATCTCATCACTCACAACTCCGTTTTCAGTGAAATTAATTTTATTCGCATTCTAACTCGATATATATTGACGTAGTAATGTTAATATAATACATATTTTTGGGACCGAAATCAACTATTTTCCGTGATGGTACCCCTTTGAGTTTCGAACAATTTTGTAGTTTTTGAATTACTCCTCATTCGGAACTCCATTTTCGATGAAATAAAATTTTGGTTTCTTCCAGAGTTGATCAAGTATATATTCTAAACATTATAACTTAAACTATAAGATCAAATGGTTTCTGTTATTACTTGTATAGAAGACGTTAAATACGTTTTTCCTAGGTATAACCTAACTGTTTCGTCCGATTTCGGAGTTATTTCAATATCTCATTACTCACAACTCCGTTTTCAGTGAAATTAGTTTTATACGCATTCTAACTCGATATATATTGAGTTAGTAATGTAATATAATACATATTTTCGGGACCGAAATCACCTATTTTCCGTGATGGTACCCCTTTGAGTTTCGACCAATTTTGTAGTTTTTTGAATTACTCCTCATTCGGAATTCCATTTTCGTTGAAATAAATTTTGTTTTCTTTCGTACTCGATCAATTATATATTCTAAACATTATCACTCAAAATATAAGATCAAATGGTTTCTTTTAATGCTTGTATATAAGACATTAAATACGTTTTTCCTAGGTATTACCTAACTGTTTTGTCTGATTTGGTAGTTATTTCAATATCGCATCACTCACAACTCTGTTTTCAATGAAATTAGTTTTATTCGCATTCTAACTCTATATATATTGAGGTAGTTATGTTAATATAATACATATTGTTGGGACCGCAATCAAATATTTTCTATGATGGTACCCCTTTGAGTTTCGACCAATTTTATAGTTATTTTTAGTTACTCCTCATTCGGAACTCCATTTTCGATGAAATAAATTTTGTTTTATTCCGTACTCGATCAAATATATATTCTAAACATTATAACTCAAAATATAATACCAAATGGTTTCTGTTATCACTTGTATATAAGACGTTAAATACGTTTTTCCTAGGTATAACCTAACTGTTTCGTCCGATTTCGGAGTTTTTTCAATATCTCATCTCTCACAGCTCCGTTTTCAGTGAAATTAGTTTTATTTGAATTCAAACTCGATATATATTGACGTAGTAATGTTAATATAATACGTATTTGGGACCGAAATCAACTATTTTCCGTGATGGTACCCCTTTGAGTTTCGACCAATTTTGTAGTTTTTTGAATTACTCCTCATTCGCAACTCCATTTTCGATGAAATAAAATTTTGGTTTCTTCCAGAGTATATCAACTATATTTTCTCAACATTATCACTCAAAATATAAGATCAAGTGGTTCCTCTTATTACTTGTATATAAGACGTTAAATAAGTTTTTCCTAGGTGTCACCTAACTGTTTCGTCCGATTTCGTTGCATTTACAACTCCGTTTTTAGTGAAATTAGTTTTATTCGCATTCTAAATTTATATATATTGAGGTAGTAATGTTAATATTTTTGGTACCGAAATCAACTATTTTCCGTGATGGTACCCCTTTGAGTTTCGACCAATTTTGTAGATTTTTGAATTTCTCCTCATTCGGAATTCCATTTTCGATGAAATAAAATTTTGGTTTCTTCCAGAGTAGATCAAATATATATTCTAAACATTATCACTTAAAATATAAGATCAAATGGTTCCTGTTATTAGTATATAAGACGTTAAATACGTTTTTCCTAGGTATAACCTAACTGTTTCGTCCGATTTCGGAGTTTTGTCAATATCTCATCTCTCACAGCTCCGTTTTTAGTGAAATTAGTTTTATTTGCATTAAAACTCGATATATATTGACGTAGTAATGTTAATATAATACATATTTTTGGGACCGAAATCAACTATTTTCCGTGATGGTACCCCTTTGAGTTTCGACCAATTTTGTAGTTTTTTGAATTACTCCTCATTCGGAACTCCATTTTCGATGAAATAAAATTATGGTTTCTTCCAGAGTATATCAAATATATATTCTAAACATTATCACTCAAAATATAAGATCAAATGGTTCCTGTTATTAGTATATAAGACGTTAAATACGTTTTTCCTAGGTATAACCTAACTGTTTCGTCCGATTTCGGAGTTTTGTCAATATCTCATCTCTCACAACTCCGTTTTCAGTGAAATTAGTTTTATTCGCATTGTAACTCGATATATATTGAGGTAGTAATGTAATATAATACATATTGTTGGGACCGAAATCAGCTATTTTCCGTGATGGCCCTTTGAGTTTCAACAGATTTTGTAGTTTTTTGAATTACTCCTCATTAGGAACTCCATATTCGATGAAATAAAATTTTGTTATCTTTCGTACTCGATCAAATATATATTCTAAATATTATCACTCAAAATATAAGATCAAATGGTTCCTTTTAATGCTTGAATATAAGACGTTAAATACGTTTTTCCTAGGAATAACCTAACTATTTCGTCCGATTTCGGAGTTTTATCAATATCTCATCACTCACAGCTCCGTTTTCAGTGAAATTAGTTTTATTTGCATTCACACTCGATATATATTGACTTAGTAATGTTAATATAATACATATTTTTGGGACCGAAATCAACTATTTTCCGTGATGGTACCCCTTTGAGTTTCGACCAATTTTGTAGTTTTTTGAATTACTCCTCATTCGCAACTCCATTTTCGATGAAATAAAATTTTGGTTTCTTCCAGAGTAGATAAAATATATATTCTAAACATTATCACTCAAAATATAAGATTAAATGGTTCCTGTTATTACTTGTATATAAGATGTTAAATACGTTTTTCGTAGGTATCACCTAACTGTTTCGTCCGATTTCGGAGTTTTGTCAATATCTCATCACTCACAACTCCATTTTCAGTGAAATTAGTTTTATTCGCATTCTAACTCGATATATATTGAGGTAGTAATGTTAATATAATACATATTTTTGGGACCGAAATCAACTATTTTCCGTGATGGTACCCCTTTGAGTTTTGACCAATTTTGTAGTTTTTTGAATTACTCCTCAGTCGGAACTCCATTTTCTATGAAATAAAATTTTGTTTTCTTCCAGAGTAGATCAAATATATATTCTAAACATTATCACTTAAAATATAAGATCAAATGGTTCATGTTATTAGTATATAAGACGTTAAATACGTATTTCCTAGGTATAACATAACTGTTTCGTCTGATTTCAGAGTTTTGTCAATATCTCATCTCTCACAGCTCTGTTTTCAGTGAAATTAGTTTTATTTGCATTCAAACTCGATATATATTGACGTCGTAATGTTAATATAATACATATTTTTGGGACCGAAATCAACTATTTTCCATGATGGTACCCCTTTGAGTTTCGACCATTTTTATAGTTTATTGAATTACTCCTCATTCGGAACTCCATTTTCGATGAAATAAAATTTTGGTTTCTTCCAGAGTAGATCAAATATATATTCTAAAAATGATAACTCAAAATATAAAATCAAACGGTTCTTGTTATTATTTGTATATAAGACGTTAAATACGTTTTTCCTAGGTATCACCTAACTGTTTCGTCCGTTTTCATAGTTATTTCAATATCTCATTACTCACAACTCCGTTTTCAGTGAAATTAGTTTTATACGCATTCTAACTTGATATATATTGAGGTAGTAATGTAATATAATACATATTTTCGGGACCAAAATCAGCTATTTTTCGTGATGGTACCCCTTTGAGTTCGACCGATTTTGTAGTTTTTTGAATTACTCCTCATTCGGAACTCCATTTTCGTTGAAATAAATTTTTTTTATTTCGTACTCGATCAATTATATATTCTGAACTTTATCACTCAAAATATAAGATCAAATGGTTCCTTTTAATGCTTGTATATAAGACGTTAAATACGTTTTTCCTAGGTATCACCTAACTGTTTTGTCCGATTTCGTAGTTTTTTCAGTATCGCATCACTCACAACTCCGTTTTTAATGAAATTAGTTTTATTTGCATTCTAACTCAATATATATTGAGGTAGTTATGTTAATATAATACATATTGTTGGGACCGCAATCAAATATTTTCTATGATAGTACCCCTTTGAGTTTCGACCAATTTTATAGTTATTTTTAGTTACTCCTCATTCGGAACTCCATTTTCGATGAAATAAATTTTGTTTTATTCCGTACTCGATCAAATATATATTCTAAACATTATAACTCAAAATATAATACCAAATGGTTTCTGTTATCACTTGTATATAAGACGTTAAATACGTTTTTCCTAGGTATAACCTAACTGTTTCGTCCGATTTCGGAGTTTTTTCAATATCTCATCTCTCACAGCTCCGTTTTCAGTGAAATTAGTTTTATTTGAATTCAAACTCGATATATATTGACGTAGTAATGTTAATATAATACGTATTTGGGACCGAAATCAACTATTTTCCGTGATGGTACCCCTTTGAGTTTCGACCAATTTTGTAGTTTTTTGAATTACTCCTCATTCGGAACTCCATTTTCGATGAAATAAAATTTTGGTTTCTTCCAGAGTATATCAACTATATTTTCTCAACATTATCACTCAAAATATAAGATCAAGTGGTTCCTCTTATTACTTGTATATAAGACGTTAAATAAGTTTTTCCTAGGTGTCACCTAACTGTTTCGTCCGATTTCGTTGCATTTACAACTCCGTTTTTAGTTAAATTAGTTTTATTCGCATTCTAAATTTATATATATTGAGGTAGTAATGTTAATATTTTTGGTACCGAAATCAACTATTTTCCGTGATGGTACCCCTTTGAGTTTCGACCAATTTTGTAGATTTTTGAATTTCTCCTCATTCGGAATTCCATTTTCGATGAAATAAAATTTTGGTTTCTTCCAGAGTAGATCAAATATATATTCTAAACATTATCACTTAAAATATAAGATCAAATGGTTCCTGTTATTAGTATATAAGACGTTAAATACGTTTTTCCTAGGTATAACCTAACTGTTTCGTCCGATTTCGGAGTTTTGTCAATATCTCATCTCTCACAGCTCCGTTTTTAGTGAAATTAGTTTTATTTGCATTAAAACTCGATATATATTGACGTAGTAATGTTAATATAATACATATTTTTGGGACCGAAATCAACTATTTTCCGTGATGGTACCCCTTTGAGTTTCGACCAATTTTGTAGTTTTTTGAATTACTCCTCATTCGGAACTCCATTTTTGATGAAATAAAATTATGGTTTCTTCCAGAGTATATCAAATATATATTCTAAACATTATCACTCAAAATATAAGATCAAATGGTTCCTTTTAATGCTTGTATATAAGACGTTAAATACGTTTTTCCTAGGTATCACCTAACTGTTTTGTCCGATTTCGTAGTTTTTTCAGTATCGCATCACTCACAACTCCGTTTTTAATGAAATTAGTTTTATTTGCATTCTAACTCAATTTATATTGAGGTAGTTATGTTAATATAATACATATTGTTGGGACCGCAATCAAATATTTTCTATGATAGTACCCCTTTGAGTTTCGACCAATTTTATAGTTATTTTTAGTTACTCCTCATTCGGAACTCCATTTTCGATGAAATAAATTTTGTTTTATTCCGTACTCGATCAAATATATATTCTAAACATTGTAACTCAAAATATAATATCAAATGGTTTCTGTTATCACTTGTATATAAGACGTTAAATACATTTTCCTAGGAATAACCTAACTATTTCGTCCGATTTCGGAGTTTTGTCAATAGCTCATCACTCACAGCTCCGTTTTCAGTGAAATTAGTTTTATTTGCATTCACACACGATATATATTGACGTAGTAATGTTAATATAAACATATTTTTGGAACTGAAATCAACTATTTTCCGTGATGGTACCCCTTTGAGTTTCGACCAATTTTGTAGTTTTTTGAAATACTCCTCATTCGCAACTCCATTTTCGATGAAATAAAATTTTGGTTTCTTCCAGAGTAGATAAAATATATATTCTAAACATTATCACTCAAAATATAAGATTAAATGGTTCCTGTTATTACTTGTATATAAGATGTTAAATACGTTTTTCGTAGGTATCACCTAACTGTTTCGTCCGATTTCGGAGTTTTGTCAATATCTCATCACTCACAACTCCATTTTCAGTGAAATTAGTTTTATTCGCATTCTAACTCGATATATATTGAGGTAGTAATGTTAATATAATACATATTTTTGGGACCGAAATCAACTATTTTCCGTAATGGTGTACCCCTTTGAGTTTTGACCAATTTTGTAGTTTTTTGAATTACTCCTCATTCGGAACTCCATTTTCGATGAAATAAAATTTTGGTTTCTTCCATAGTAGATCAAATATATATTCTAAACATTATCACTCAAAATATAAGATCAAATGGTTCCTCTTATTACTTGTATATAAGACGTTAAATAAGTTTTTCCTAGGTGTCACCTAACTGTTTCGTCCGATTTCGTTGCATTTACAACTCCGTTTTTAGTGAAATTAGTTTTATTCGCATTCTAAATTTATATATATTGAGGTAGTAATGTTAATATTTTTGGTACCGAAATCAACTATTTTCCGTGATGATACCCCTTTGAGTTTCGACCAATGTTTTAGATTTTTGAATTTCTCCTCATTCGGAATTCCATTTTCGATGAAATAAAATTTTGGTTTCTTCCAGAGTAGATCAAATATATATTCTAAACATTATCACTTAAAATATAAGATCAAATGGTTCCTGTTATTAGTATATAAGACGTTAAATACGTTTTTCCTAGGTATAACCTAACTGTTTCGTCCGATTTCGGAGTTATTTCAATATCTCATTACTCACAACTCCGTTTTCAGTGAAATTAGTTTTATACGCATTCTAACTCGATATATATTGAGTTAGTAATGTAATATAATACATATTTTTGGGACCGAAATCAACTATTTTCCGTGATGGTACCCCTTTGAGTTTCGACCAATTTTGTAGTTTTTTGAATTACTCCTCATTCGGAACTCCATTTTCGATGAAATAAAATTATGGTTTCTTCCAGAGTATATCAAATATATATTCTAAACATTATCACTCAAAATATAAGATCAAATGGTTCCTGTTGTATATAAGACGTTAAATACGTTTTTCCTAGGTATAACCTAACTGTTTCGTCCGATTTCGGAGTTTTGTCAATATCTCATCTCTCACAACTCCGTTTTCAGTGAAATTAGTTTTATTCGCATTGTAACTCGATATATATTGAGGTAGTAATGTAATATAATACATATTGTTGGGACCGAAATCAGCTATTTTCCGTGATGGTACCCCTTTGGGTTTCGATCAATTTTGTAGTTTTTTGAATTACTCTTCATTCGGAACTCCATTTTCGATGAAATCAATTTTGTTTTCTTTCGTACTCGATCAAATATACATTCTAAACATTTTCACTCAAAATATAAGATAAAATGGTTCCTTTTAATGCTTGTATATAAGACGTTAAATACATTTTTCCTACGTGTTACCTAACTGTTTCGTCAATCACAACTCCGTTTTCGGTTAAATTAGATTTATTCGCATTCTAACTCGATATATATTGAGGTAGTAATGTTAATATAATACATATTTTTGGGACCGAAATCTACTATTTTCCGTGATGGTACCCCTTTGAGTTTCGATCAATTTTATAGTTTTTTGAATTACTCCTCATTCGGAACTCCTTTTTTGATGAAATAAATTGTGTTTTATTCCGTACTCGATCAAATATATATTCTAAACATTATAACTCAAAATATAATATCAAATGGTTTCTGTTATAACTTTTATATAAGATGTTAAATACGTTTTTCCTATGTATCACCTAACTGTTTCGTCCGATTTCGTAGTTTTGTCAATATCTCATCACTCACAACTCCGTTTTCAGTGAATTTATTTTTATTCGCATTGTAACTCGATATATATTGAGGTCGTAATGTAATATAATACATATTTTTGGGACCGAAAGCAGCTATTTTCCGTGATGGTACCCCTTTGAGTTTCGACCGATTTTGTAGTATTTTGAATTACTCCTCATTCGGAACTTCATTTTCGATGAAATAAATTTTGTTTTCTTTCGTACTCGATCAAATATACATTCTAAACATTTTCCCTCAAAATATAAGATCAAATGGTCCCTCATATTACTTGTATATAAGAAGTTAAATACGATTTTCCTAGGTGTCACCTAAATGTTTCGTCCACTTTCGTAGTTATTTCAATATCTTATCACTCACAACTCCGTTTTCAGTGAAATTAGTTTTATTCGCATTCTAGCTCGATATATATTGAGGTAGTAATGTTAATATAATAAATATTTTTGGGACCGAAATCAACTATCTTCCGTGATGGTACCCATTTGAGTTTCGACCAATTTTGTAGTTTTTTGAATTACTCCTCATTCGGAACTCCATTTTCGATGAAATAAAATTTTGGTTTCTTCCAGAGTAGATCAAATATATATTCTAAACCTTATCACTCAAAATATAAGATCAAATGGTTCCTGTTATTACTTGTATATAAAACGTTAAATACGTTTTTCCTTGGTGTCACCTAACTGTTTCGTCCGATTTCAGAGTTTTGTCAATATCTCATCTCTCAGAACTCCGTTTTCAGGGGAAATTAGTTTTATTCGCATTGTAACTCGATATATATTGATGTAGTTATGTAATATAATACATATTTTTGGGACCGAAATAAGTTATTTTCCGTGAAGGTACGTACCCCTTTGAGTTACTCTTCATTCGGAACTCCATTTTCGATGAAATAAATTTTGTTTTCTTTCGTAATCGATCAAATATACATTCTAAACATTTTCACTCAAAATATAAGATCAAATGGTTCCTTTTGATGCTTGTATATAAGACGTTAAATACGTTTTTCCTAGGTGTCACCTAACTGTTTTGTCCAATTTCGTAGATATTTCCATATCTCATCACTCACAACTCCGTTTTCGGTTAAATTAGATTTATTCGCATTCTAACTCGATATATATTGAGGTAGTAATGTTAATATAATACATATTTTGGGGACCGAAATCAACTATTTTCTGTGATGGTACCCCTTTGAGTTTCGACCAATTTTATAGTTTTTTGAATTACTCCTCATTCGGAACTCCATTTTTGATGAAATAAATTTTGTTTTATTACGTACTCGATCAAATATATATTCTAAACATTATAACTCAAAATATAATATAAAATGGTTTCTGTTATAACTTTTATATAAGATGTTAAATACGTTTTTCCTAGGTATCACCTAACTGTTTCGTCCGATTTCGTAGTTTTGTCAATATCTCATCACTCACAACTCCGTCTTCCGTGAATTTAGTTTTATTCGCATTGTAACTCGATATATATTGATGTAGTAATGTAATATAATACATATTTTTGGGACCGAAATCAGCTATTTTCTGTGATGGTACCCCTTTGAGTTTCGACCGATTTTGTAGTTTTTTGAATTACTCTTCATTCGAAACTCCTTTTTCGATGAAATAAATTTTGTTTTCTTTCGTAATCGATCAAATATACATTCTAAACATTTTCACTCAATATATAAGATCAAATGCTTCCTTTTAATGATTGTATATAAGATGTTAAATACGTTTTTCCTAGGTGTCACCTAACTGTTTCGTCCAATTTCGTAGTTATTTCAATATCTCATCACTCACAACTTCGATTTCAGTTAAATTAGATTTATTCGGATTCTAACTCGATATATATTGATGTATTAATGTTAATTTAATAAATATTTTGGGGACCGAAATCAGCTATTTTCCGTGATGGTACCCCTTTGAGTTTCGACCGATTTTGTAGTTTTTTGAATTACGCCTCATTCGGAACTCCATTTTCGATGAAACAAATTTTGTTTTCTTTCGTACTCAATCAAATATACATTCTAAACCTTTTCCCTCAAAATATAAGATCAAATGGTCCCTCATATTACTTGTATATAAGAAGTTAAATACGTTTTTCCTAGGTGTCACCTAAATGTTTCGTCCACTTTCGTAGTTATTTCAATATCTTATCACTCACAACTCCGTTTTCAGTAAAATTAGTTTTATTCGCATTCTAGCTCGATATATATTGAGGTAGTAATGTTAATATAATAAATATTCTTGGGACCGAAATCAACTATCTTCCGTGATGATACCCCTTTGAGTTTTGACCAATTTTGTAGTTTTTTGAATTACTCCTCATTTGCAACACCATTTTCGATGAAAAAAAAATTTGTTATCTTTCGTACTCGATCAAATATATATTCTAAACATTATCACTCAAAATATAAGATCAAATGGTTCCTTTTAATGCTTGTATATAAGACGTTAAATACGTTTTTCCTAGGTATCACATAACTGTTTCGTCCGATTTCGTAGTTTTTTCAATATCGCATCACTCACAACTCCGTTTTCAGTGAAATTAGTTTTATTCGCATTGTAACTCGATATATATTGATGTAGTAATGTAATATAATACATATTTTTGGGACCGAAATCAGTTATTTTCCGTGATGGTACGTACCCCTTTGAGTTTCGACCGATTTTGTAGTTTTTTGAATTACTCTTCATTCGGAACTCCATTTTCGATGAAATAAATTTTGTTTTATTTCGTAATCGATCAAATATACATTCTAAACATTTTCACTCAAAATATAAGATCAAATGGTTCCTTTTAATGCTTGTATATAAGACGTTAAATACGTTTTTCCTAGGTATCACATAACTGTTTCGTCCGATTTCGTAGTTTTTTCAATATCGCATCACTCACAACTCCGTTTTCAGTGAAATTAGTTTTATTCGCATTGTAACTCGATATATATTGATGTAGTAATGTAATATAATACATATTTTTGGGACCGAAATCAGTTATTTTCCGTGATGGTACGTACCCCTTTGAGTTTCGACCGATTTTGTAGTTTTTTGAATTACTCTTCATTCGGAACTCCATTTTCGATGAAATAAATTTTGTTTTCTTTCGTAATCGATCAAATATACATTCTAAACATTTTCACTCAAAATATAAGATCAAATGGTTCCTTTTAATGCTTGTATATAAGATGTTAAATACGTTTTCCTAGGTATCACCTAACTGTTTCGTCCGATTTCGTAGTTTTTTCAATATCTCATCACTCACAACTCCATTTTCAGTGAAATTATTTTTACTCGCATTCTAACTCGATATATATTGAGGTAGTAATGTTAATGAAATACATATTTTTGGGACCGAAATCAACTATATTCCGTGATGGTACCCCTTTTAGTTTCGACCAATTTTGTAGTTTTTTGAATTACTCCTCATTCGAAACGCCATTTTCGATGAAATAAAATTTTGGTTTCTTCTAGAGTAGATCAAATATATATTCTAATAATGATAACTCAAAATATAAAATCAAACGGTTCCTGTTATTATTTGTATATAAGACGTTAAATACGTTTTTCCTAGGTGTCACCTAACTGTTTCGTCCGTTTTCGTAGTTATTTCAATATCTCATTACTCACAACTCTGTTTTCAGTGAAATTAGTTTTATTCGCATTCTAACTTTATATATATTGACGTAGTAATGTTAATATAATACATATTTTTGGGACCGAAATCAGCTATTTTCCGTGATGGTACCCCTTTGAGTTTCGACCGATTTTGTAGTTTTTTGAATTACTCTTCATTCGAAACTCCTTTTTCGATGAAATAAATTTTGTTTTCTTTCGTACTCGATCAAATATACATTCTAAACATTTTCACTCAATATATAAGATCAAATGGTTCCTTTTAATGATTGTATATAAGATGTTAAATACGTTTTTCCTAGGTGTCACCTAACTGTTTCGTCCAATTTCGTAGTTATTTCAATATCTCATCACTCACAACTTCATTTTCAGTTAAATTAGATTTATTCGTATTCTAACTCGATATATATTGATGTATTAATGTTAATTTAATAAATATTTTGGGGACCGAAATCAGCTATTTTCCGTGATGGTACCCCTTTGAGTTTCGACCGATTTTGTAGTTTTTTGAATTACGCCTCATTCGGAACTCCATTTTCGATGAAACAAATTTTGTTTTCTTTCGTACTCGATCAAATATACATTCTAAACCTTTTCCCTCAAAATATAAGATCAAATGGTCCCTCATATTACTTGTATATAAGAAGTTAAATACGTTTTTCCTAGGTGTCACCTAAATGTTTCGTCCACTTTCGTAGTTATTTCAATATCTTATCACTCACAACTCCGTTTTCAGTAAAATTAGTTTTATTCGCATTCTAGCTCGATATATATTGAGGTAGTAATGTTAATATAATAAATATTCTTGGGACCGAAATCAACTATCTTCCGTGATGATACCCCTTTGAGTTTTGACCAATTTTGTAGTTTTTTGAATTACTCCTCATTTGCAACACCATTTTCGATGAAAAAAAAATTTGTTATATTTCGTACTCGATCAAATATATATTCTAAACATTATCACTCAAAATATAAGATCAAATGGTTCCTTTTAATGCTTGTATATAAGACGTTAAATACGTTTTTCCTAGGTATCACATAACTGTTTCGTCCGATTTCATAGTTTTTTCAATATCGCATCACTCACAACTCCGTTTTCAGTGAAATTAGTTTTATTCGCATTGTAACTCGATATATATTGATGTAGTAATGTAATATAATACATATTTTTGGGACCGAAATCAGTTATTTTCCGTGATGGTACGTACCCCTTTGAGTTTCGACCGATTTTGTAGTTTTTTGAATTACTCTTCATTCGGAACTCCATTTTCGATGAAATAAATTTTGTTTTCTTTCGTAATCGATCAAATATACATTCTAAACATTTTCACTCAAAATATAAGATCAAATGGTTCCTTTTAATGCTTGTATATAAGATGTTAAATACGTTTTTCCTAGGTATCACCTAACTGTTTCGTCCGATTTCGTAGTTTTTTCAATATCTCATCACTCACAACTCCATTTTCAGTGAAATTATTTTTACTCGCATTCTAACTCGATATATATTGAGGTAGTAATGTTAATGAAATACATATTTTTGGGACCGAAATCAACTATATTCCGTGATGGTACCCCTTTGAGTTTCGACCAATTTTGTAGTTTTTTGAATTACTCCTCATTCGAAACTCCATTTTCGATGAAATAAAATTTTGGTTTCTTCTAGAGTAGATCAAATATATATTCTAATAATGATAACTCAAAATATAAAATCAAACGGTTCCTGTTATTATTTGTATATAAGACGTTAAATACGTTTTTCCTAGGCGTCACCTAACTGTTTCGTCCGTTTTCGTAGTTATTTCAATATCTCATTACTCACAACTCTGTTTTCAGTGAAATTAGTTTTATTCGCATTCTAACTTTATATATATTGACGTAGTAATGTTAATATAATACATATTTTTGGAACCGAAATCAACTATTTTCCGTGATGGTACCCCTTTGAGTTTCGACCAATTTTGTAGTTTTTGAATTACTCCTCATTCGGAACTCCATTTTCGATGAAATAAAATTTTGGTTTCTTTCGTAATCGATCAAATATACATTCTAAACATTTTCACTCAAAATATAAGATCAAATGGTTCCTTTTAATGCTTGTATATAAGATGTTAAGTACGTTTTTCCTAGGTATCACCTAACTGTTTCGTCCGATTTCGTAGTTTTTTCAATATCTCATCACTCACAACTCTGTTTTCAGTGAAATTAGTTTTATTTGCATTGTAACTCGATATATATTGATGTAGTAATGTAATATAATACATATTTTTGGGACCGAAATCAGTTATTTTCCGTGATGGTACGTACCCCTTTGAGTTTCGACCGATTTTGTAGTTTTTTGAATTACTCTTCATTCGGAACTCCATTTTCGATGAAATAAATTTTGTTTTCTTTCGTAATCGATCAAATATACATTCTAAACATTTTCACTCAAAATATAAGATCAAATGGTTCCTTTTAATGCTTGTATATAAGATGTTAAATACGTTTTTCCTAGGTATCACCTAACTGTTTCGTCCGATTTCGTAGTTTTTTCAATATCTCATCACTCACAACTCCATTTTTAGTGAAATTATTTTTACTCGCATTCTAACTCGATATATATTGAGGTAGTAATGTTAATGAAATACATATTTTTGGGACCGAAATCAACTATATTCCGTGATGGTACCCCTTTGAGTTTCGACCAATTTTGTAGTTTTTTGAATTACTCCTCATTCGAAACGCCATTTTCGATGAAATAAAATTTTGGTTTCTTCTAGAGTAGATCAAATATATATTCTAATAATGATAACTCAAAATATAAAATCAAACGGTTCCTGTTATTATTTGTATATAAGACGTTAAATACGTTTTTCCTAGGTGTCACCTAACTGGTTCGTCCGTTTTCGTAGTTATTTCAATATCTCATTACTCACAACTCTGTTTTCAGTGAAATTAGTTTTATTCGCATTCTAACTTTATATATATTGACGTAGTAATGTTAATATAATACATATTTTTGGGACCGAAATCAACTATTTTCCGTGATGGTACCCCTTTGAGTTTGACCAATTTTGTAGTTTTTGAATTACTCCTCATTCGGAACTCCATTTTCGATGAAATAAAATTTTGGTTTCTTCCAGAGTAGATCAAATATATATTCTAAACATTATAACTTAAACTATAAGATCAAATGGTTTCTGTTATTATTTGTATAGAAGACGTTAAATACGTTTTTCCTAGGTATAACCTAACTGTTTCGTCCGATTTCGGAGTTATTTCAATATCTCATTACTCACAACTCCGTTTTCAGTGAAATTAGTTATATACGCATTCTAACTCGATATATATTGAGTTAGTAATGTAATATAATACATATTTTCGGGACCGAAATCACCTATTTTCCGTGATGGTACCCCTTTGAGTTTCGACCAATTTTATAGTTATTTTTAGTTACTCCTCATTCGGAACTCCATTTTCGATGAAATAAATTTTGTTTTATTCCGTACTCGATCAAATATATATTCTAAACATTATAACTCAAAATATAATATAAAATGGTTTCTGTTATAACTTTTATATAAGATGTTAAATACGTTTTTCCTAGGTATCACCTAACTGTTTCGTCCGATTTCGTAGTTTTGTCAATATGTCATCACTCACAACTCCGTTTTCCGTGAATTTAGTTTTATTCGCATTGTAATTCGATATATATTGATGTAGTAATGTAATATAATACATATTTTTGGGACCGAAATCAGCTATTTTCCGTGATGGTACCCCTTTGAGTTTCGACCGATTTTGTAGTTTTTTGAATTACTCTTCATTCGAAACTCCTTTTTCGATGAAATAAATTTTGTTTTCTTTCGTACTCGATCAAATATACATTCTAAACATTTTCACTCAATATATAAGATCAAATGGTTCCTTTTAATGATTGTATATAAGATGTTAAATACGTTTTTCCTAGGTGTCACCTAACTGTTTCGTCCAATTTCGTAGTTATTTCAATATCTCATCACTCACAACTTCGTTTTCAGTTAAATTAGATTTATTCGTATTCTAACTCGATATATATTGATGTATTAATGTTAATTTAATAAATATTTTGGGGACCGAAATCAGCTATTTTCCGTGATGGTACCCCTTTGAGTTTCGACCGATTTTGTAGTTTTTTGAATTACGCCTCATTCGGAACTCCATTTTCGATGAAACAAATTTTGTTTTCTTTCGTACTCGATCAAATATACATTCTAAACCTTTTCCCTCAAAATATAAGATCAAATGGTCCCTCATATTACTTGTATATAAGAAGTTAAATACGTTTTTCCTAGGTGTCACCTAAATGTTTCGTCCACTTTCGTAGTTATTTCAATATCTTATCACTCACAACTCCGTTTTCAGTAAAATTAGTTTTATTCGCATTCTAGCTCGATATATATTGAGGTAGTAATGTTAATATAATAAATATTCTTGGGACCGAAATCAACTATCTTCCGTGATGATACCCCTTTGAGTTTTGACCAATTTTGTAGTTTTTTGAATTACTCCTCATTTGCAACACCATTTTCGATGAAAAAAAAATTTGTTATCTTTCGTACTCGATCAAATATATATTCTAAACATTATCACTCAAAATATAAGATCAAATGGTTCCTTTTAATGCTTGTATATAAGACGTTAAATACGTTTTTCCTAGGTATCACATAACTGTTTCGTCCGATTTCGTAGTTTTTTCAATATCGCATCACTCACAACTCCGTTTTCAGTGAAATTAGTTTTATTCGCATTGTAACTCGATATATATTGATGTAGTAATGTAATATAATACATATTTTTGGGACCGAAATCAGTTATTTTCCGTGATGGTACGTACCCCTTTGAGTTTCGACCGATTTTGTAATTTTTTGAATTACTCTTCATTCGGAACTCCATTTTCGATGAAATAGATTTTGTTTTCATTCGTAATCGATCAAATATACATTCTAAACATTTTCACTCAAAATATAAGATCAAATGGTTCCTTTTAATGCTTGTATATAAGATGTTAAATACGTTTTTCCTAGGTATCACCTAACTGTTTCGTCCGATTTCGTAGTTTTTTCAATATCTCATCACTCACAACTCCGTTTTCAGTGAAATTAGTTTTATTTGCATTGTAACTCGATATATATTGATGTAGTAATGTAATATAATACATATTTTTGGGACCGAAATCAGTTATTTTCCGTGATGGTACGTACCCCTTTGAGTTTCGACCGATTTTGTAGTTTTTTGAATTACTCTTCATTCGGAACTCCATTTTCGATGAAATAGATTTTGTTTTCTTTCGTAATCGATCAAATATACATTCTAAACATTTTCACTCAAAATATAAGATCAAATGGTTCCTTTTAATGCTTGTATATAAGATGTTAAATACGTTTTTCCTAGGTATCACCTAACTGTTTCGTCCAATTTCGTAGTTTTTTCAATATCTCATCACTCACAACTCCATTTTCAGTGAAATTATTTTTACTCGCATTCTAACTCGATATATATTGAGGTAGTAATGTTAATGAAATACATATTTTTGGGACCGAAATCAACTATATTCCGTGATGGTACCCCTTTGAGTTTCGACCAATTTTGTAGTTTTTTGAATTACTCCTCATTCGGAATTCCATTTTCGTTGAAATAAATTTTGTTTTCTTTCGTACTCGATCAATTATATATTCTAAAAATTATCACTCAAAATATAAGATCAAATGGTTTCTTTTAATGCTTGTATATAAGACATTAAATACGTTTTTCCTAGGTATCACCTAACTGTTTTGTCCGATTTCGTAGTTATTTCAATATCGCATCACTCACAACTCTGTTTTCAATGAAATTAGTTTTATTCGCATTCTAACTCTATATATATTGAGGTAATATAATACATATTTTCGGGACCGAAATCACCTATTTTCCGTGATGGTACCCCTTTGAGTTTCGACCAATTTTATAGTTATTTTTAGTTACTCCTCATTCGGAACTCCATTTTCGATGAAATAAATTTTGTTTTATTCCGTACTCGATCAAATATATATTCTAAACATTATAACTCAAAATATAATACCAAATGGTTTCTATTATCACTTGTATATAAGACGTTAAATACGTTTTTCCTAGGTATAACCTAACTGTTTCGTCCGATTTCGGAGTTTTTTCAATATCTCATCTCTCACAGCTCCGTTTTCAGTGAAATTAGTTTTATTTGAATTCAAACTCGATATATATTGACGTAGTAATGTTAATATAATACGTATTTGGGACCGAAATCAACTATTTTCCGTGATGGTACCCCTTTGAGTTTCGACCAATTTTGTAGTTTTTTGAATTACTCCTCATTCGGAACTCCATTTTCGATGAAATAAAATTTTGGTTTCTTCCAGAGTATATCAACTATATTTTCTCAACATTATCACTCAAAATATAAGATCAAATGGTTCCTCTTATTACTTGCATATAAGACGTTAAATACGTTTTTCCTAGGTGTCACCTAACTGTTTCGTCCGATTTCGTTGCACTTACAACTCCGTTTTCAGTGAAATTAGTTTTATTCGCATTCTAACTCGATATATATTGAGGTAGTAATGTTAATGTAATACATATTTTTGGGACCGAAATCAACTATTTTCCATGATGGTACCCCTTTGAGTTTCGACCAATTTTATAGTTTTTTGAATTACTCCTCATTCGGAACTCCATTTTCGATGAAATAAAATTTTGGTTTCTTCTAGAGTAGATAAAATATATATTCTAAACATTATCACTCAAAATATAAGATCAAATGGTTCCTTTTATTACTTGTATATAAGACGTTAAATACGTTTTTCCTAGGTATCACCTAACTGTTTCGTCCGATTTCGGAGTTTTGTCAATATCTCATCTCTCACAAATCCGTTTTCGGTGAAATTAATTTTATTCGCATTCTAACTCGATATATATTGAGGTAGTCATGTTAGTATAATACATACTTTTGGGACAGAAATCAGCTATTTTCTGTGATGGTACCCCTTTGAGTTTCGACCAATTTTGTAGTTTTTTGAATTACTCCTCATTCGGAACTCCATTTTCAATGAAATAAAATTTTGGTTTCTTCCAGAGTATATCAAATATATATTCTAAACATTATCACTCAAAATATAAGATCAAATTGTTCCTTTTAATGCTTGTATATAAGACGTTAAATACGTTTTTCCTAGGTATCACATAATTGTTTCGTCCGATTTCGGAATTTTGTCAATATCTCATCACTCAAAACTCCGTTTTCAGTGAAATTAATTTTATTCGCATTCTAACTCGATATATATTGACGTAGTAATGTTAATATAATACACATTTTTGGGACCGAAATCAACTATTTTCCGTGATGGTACCCCCTTTGAGTTTCGACCAATTTTGTAGTTTTTGAATTACTCCTCATTCGGAACTCCATTTTCGATGAAATAAAATTTTGGTTTCTTCCAGAGTTGATCAAATATATATTCTAAACATTATAACTTAAACTATAAGATCAAATGGTTTCTGTTATTACTTGTATAGAAGACGTTAAATACGTTTTTCCTAGGTATAACCTAACTGTTTCGTCCGATTTCGGAGTTATTTCAATATCTCATTACTCACAACTCCGTTTTCAGTGAAATTAGTTTTATACGCATTCTAACTCGAAATATATTGAGTTAGTAATGTAATATAATACATATTTTCGGGACCGAAATCACCTATTTTCCGTGATGGTACCCCTTTGAGTTTCGACCAATTTTATAGTTATTTTTAGTTACTCCTCATTCGGAACTCCATTTTCGATGAAATAAATTTTGTTTTATTCCGTACTCGATCAAATATATATTCTAAACATTATAACTCAAAATATAATACCAAATGGTTTCTGTTATCACTTGTATATAAGACGTTAAATACGTTTTTCCTAGGTATAACCTAACTGTTTCGTCCGATTTCGGAGTTTTTTCAATATCTCATCTCTCACAGCTCCGTTTTCAGTGAAATTAGTTTTATTTGAATTCAAACTCGATATATATTGACGTAGTAATGTTAATATAATACGTATTTGGGACCGAAATCAACTATTTTCCGTGATGGTACCCCTTTGAGTTTCGACCAATTTTGTAGTTTTTTGAATTACTCCTCATTCGGAACTCCATTTTCGATGAAATAAAATTTTGGTTTCTTCCAGAGTATATCAACTATATTTTCTCAACATTATCACTCAAAATATAAGATCAAATGGTTCCTCTTATTACTTGCATATAAGACGTTAAATACGTTTTTCCTAGGCGTCACCTAACTGTTTCGTCCGATTTCGTTGCACTTACAACTCCGTTTTCAGTGAAATTAGTTTTATTCGCATTCTAACTCGATATATATTGAGGTAGTAATGTTAATGTAATACATATTTTTGGGACCGAAATCAACTATTTTCCATGATGGTACCCCTTTGAGTTTCGACCAATTTTATAGTTTTTTGAATTACTCCTCATTCGGAACTCCATTTTCGATGAAATAAAATTTTGGTTTCTTCTAGAGTAGATAAAATATATATTCTAAACATTATCACTCAAAATATAAGATCAAATGGTTCCTTTTATTACTTGTATATAAGACGTTAAATACGTTTTTCCTAGGTATCACCTAACTGTTTCGTCCGATTTCGGAGTTTTGTCAATATCTCATCTCTCACAAATCCGTTTTCGGTGAAATTAATTTTATTCGCATTCTAACTCGATATATATTGAGGTAGTCATGTTAGTATAATACATACTTTTGGGACAGAAATCAGCTATTTTCTGTGATGGTACCCCTTTGAGTTTCGACCAATTTTGTAGTTTTTTGAATTACTCCTCATTCGGAACACCATTTTCGATGAAATAAAATTTTGTTATCTTTCGTACTCGATCAAATATATATTCTAAACATTATCACTCAAAATATAAGATCAAATGGTTCCTTTTAATGCTTGAATATAAGACGTTAAATACGTTATTCCTAGGTATCACATAACTGTTTCGTCCGATTTCGTAGTTTTTTCAATATCGCATCACTCACAACTCCGTTTTCAGTGAAATTAGTTTTATTCGCATTCTAACTCTATATATATTGAGGTAGTAATGTTAATATAATACATATTTTTGGTACCGAAATCAACTATTTTCTGTGATGGTACGTACCCCTTTGAGTTTCGACCAATTTTGTAGTTTTTTGAATTACTCCTCATTCGGAACACCATTTTCGATGAAATAAAAAAAAAATTATTCCGTACTCGATCAAATATATATTCTAAAAATTCTAATTCAAAATATAATATCAAATGGTTTCTGTTATCACTTGTATATACGACGTTAAATACGTTTTTCCTAGGTATCACCGAACTGTTTCGTCCGATTTCGTAGTTTTGTCAATATCTCATCACTTACAACTCCGTTTTCAGTGAAATTAGTTTTATTTGCATTCAAACTCGATATACATTGACGTAGTAATATTAATATAATACATAATTTTTGGACCGAAATCAACTATTTTCCGTGATAGTACCCCTTTGAGTTTCGACCAATTTTGTAGTTATTTGAATTACTCCTCATTCGGAACTCCATTTTCAATGAAATAAAATTTTGGTTTCTTCCAGAGTATATCAAATATATATTCTAAACATTATCACTCAAAATATAAGATCAAATTGTTCCTTTTAATGCTTGTATATAAGACGTTAAATACGTTTTTCCTAGGTATCACATAATTGTTTCGTCCGATTTCGGAATTTTGTCAATATCTCATCACTCAAAACTCCGTTTTCAGTGAAATTAATTTTATTCGCATTCTAACTCGATATATATTGACGTAGTAATGTTAATATAATACATATTTTTGGGACCGAAATCAACTATTTTCCGTGATGGTACCCCCTTTGAGTTTCGACCAATTTTGTAGTTTTTGAATTACTCCTCATTCGGAACTCCATTTTCGATGAAATAAAATTTTGGTTTCTTCCAGAGTTGATCAAATATATATTCTAAACATTATAACTTAAACTATAAGATCAAATGGTTTCTGTTATTACTTGTATAGAAGACGTTAAATACGTTTTTCCTAGGTATAACCTAACTGTTTCGTCCGATTTCGGAGTTTTTTCAATATCTCATCTCTCACAGCTCCGTTTTTAGTGAAATTAGTTTTATTTGAATTCAAACTCGATATATATTGACGTAGTAATGTTAATATAATACGTATTTGGGACCGAAATCAACTATTTTCCGTGATGGTACCCCTTTGAGTTTCGACCAATTTTGTAGTTTTTTGAATTACTCCTCATTCGGAACTCCATTTTCGATGAAATAAAATTTTGGTTTCTTCCAGAGTATATCAACTATATTTTCTCAACATTATCACTCAAAATATAAGATCAAATGGTTCCTCTTATTACTTGCATATAAGACGTTAAATACGTTTTTCCTAGGTGTCACCTAACTGTTTCGTCCGATTTCGTTGCACTTACAACTCCGTTTTCAGTGAAATTAGTTTTATTCGCATTCTAACTCGATATATATTGAGGTAGTAATGTTAATGTAATACATATTTTTGGGACCGAAATCAACTATTTTCCATGATGGTACCCCTTTGAGTTTCGACCAATTTTATAGTTTTTTGAATTACTCCTCATTCGGAACTCCATTTTCGATGAAATAAAATTTTGGTTTCTTCTAGAGTAGATAAAATATATATTCTAAACATTATCACTCAAAATATAAGATCAAATGGTTCCTTTTATTACTTGTATATAAGACGTTAAATACGTTTTTCCTAGGTATCACCTAACTGTTTCGTCCGATTTCGGAGTTTTGTCAATATCTCATCTCTCACAAATCCGTTTTCGGTGAAATTAATTTTATTCGCATTCTAACTCGATATATATTGAGGTAGTCATGTTAGTATAATACATACTTTTGGGACAGAAATCAGCTATTTTCTGTGATGGTACCCCTTTGAGTTTCGACCAATTTTGTAGTTTTTTGAATTACTCCTCATTCGGAACTCCATTTTCAATGAAATAAAATTTTGGTTTCTTCCAGAGTATATCAAATATATATTCTAAACATTATCACTCAAAATATAAGATCAAATTGTTCCTTTTAATGCTTGTATATAAGACGTTAAATACGTTTTTCCTAGGTATCACATAATTGTTTCGTCCGATTTCGGAATTTTGTCAATATCTCATCACTCAAAACTCCGTTTTCAGTGAAATTAATTTTATTCGCATTCTAACTCGATATATATTGACGTAGTAATGTTAATATAATACATATTTTCGGGACCGAAATCACCTATTTTCCGTGATGGTACCCCTTTGAGTTTCGACCAATTTTATAGTTATTTTTAGTTACTCCTCATTCGGAACTCCATTTTCGATGAAATAAATTTTGTTTTATTCCGTACTCGATCAAATATATATTCTAAACATTATAACTCAAAATATAATACCAAATGGTTTCTGTTATCACTTGTATATAAGACGTTAAATACGTTTTTCCTAGGTATAACCTAACTGTTTCGTCCGATTTCGGAGTTTTTTCAATATCTCATCTCTCACAGCTCCGTTTTCAGTGAAATTAGTTTTATTTGAATTCAAACTCGATATATATTGACGTAGTAATGTTAATATAATACGTATTTGGGACCGAAATCAACTATTTTCCGTGATGGTACCCCTTTGAGTTTCGACCAATTTTGTAGTTTTTTGAATTACTCCTCATTCGGAACTCCATTTTCGATGAAATAAAATTTTGGTTTCTTCCAGAGTATATCAACTATATTTTCTCAACATTATCACTCAAAATATAAGATCAAATGGTTCCTCTTATTACTTGCATATAAGACGTTAAATACGTTTTTCCTAGGCGTCACCTAACTGTTTCGTCCGATTTCGTTGCACTTACAACTCCGTTTTCAGTGAAATTAGTTTTATTCGCATTCTAACTCGATATATATTGAGGTAGTAATGTTAATGTAATACATATTTTTGGGACCGAAATCAACTATTTTCCATGATGGTACCCCTTTGAGTTTCGACCAATTTTATAGTTTTTTGAATTACTCCTCATTCGGAACTCCATTTTCGATGAAATAAAATTTTGGTTTCTTCTAGAGTAGATAAAATATATATTCTAAACATTATCACTCAAAATATAAGATCAAATGGTTCCTTTTATTACTTGTATATAAGACGTTAAATACGTTTTTCCTAGGTATCACCTAACTGTTTCGTCCGATTTCGGAGTTTTGTCAATATCTCATCTCTCACAAATCCGTTTTCGGTGAAATTAATTTTATTCGCATTCTAACTCGATATATATTGAGGTAGTCATGTTAGTATAATACATACTTTTGGGACAGAAATCAGCTATTTTCTGTGATGGTACCCCTTTGAGTTTCGACCAATTTTGTAGTTTTTTGAATTACTCCTCATTCGGAACACCATTTTCGATGAAATAAAATTTTGTTATCTTTCGTACTCGATCAAATATATATTCTAAACATTATCACTCAAAATATAAGATCAAATGGTTCCTTTTAATGCTTGAATATAAGACGTTAAATACGTTATTCCTAGGTATCACATAACTGTTTCGTCCGATTTCGTAGTTTTTTCAATATCGCATCACTCACAACTCCGTTTTCAGTGAAATTAGTTTTATTCGCATTCTAACTCTATATATATTGAGGTAGTAATGTTAATATAATACATATTTTTGGTACCGAAATCAACTATTTTCTGTGATGGTACGTACCCCTTTGAGTTTCGACCAATTTTGTAGTTTTTTGAATTACTCCTCATTCGGAACACCATTTTCGATGAAATAAAAAAAAAATTATTCCGTACTCGATCAAATATATATTCTAAAAATTCTAATTCAAAATATAATATCAAATGGTTTCTGTTATCACTTGTATATACGACGTTAAATACGTTTTTCCTAGGTATCACCGAACTGTTTCGTCCGATTTCGTAGTTTTGTCAATATCTCATCACTTACAACTCCGTTTTCAGTGAAATTAGTTTTATTTGCATTCAAACTCGATATACATTGACGTAGTAATATTAATATAATACATAATTTTTGGACCGAAATCAACTATTTTCCGTGATAGTACCCCTTTGAGTTTCGACCAATTTTGTAGTTATTTGAATTACTCCTCATTCGGAACTCCATTTTCAATGAAATAAAATTTTGGTTTCTTCCAGAGTATATCAAATATATATTCTAAACATTATCACTCAAAATATAAGATCAAATTGTTCCTTTTAATGCTTGTATATAAGACGTTAAATACGTTTTTCCTAGGTATCACATAATTGTTTCGTCCGATTTCGGAATTTTGTCAATATCTCATCACTCAAAACTCCGTTTTCAGTGAAATTAATTTTATTCGCATTCTAACTCGATATATATTGACGTAGTAATGTTAATATAATACATATTTTTGGGACCGAAATCAACTATTTTCCGTGATGGTACCCCCTTTGAGTTTCGACCAATTTTGTAGTTTTTGAATTACTCCTCATTCGGAACTCCATTTTCGATGAAATAAAATTTTGGTTTCTTCCAGAGTTGATCAAATATATATTCTAAACATTATAACTTAAACTATAAGATCAAATGGTTTCTGTTATTACTTGTATAGAAGACGTTAAATACGTTTTTCCTAGGTATAACCTAACTGTTTCGTCCGATTTCGGAGTTTTTTCAATATCTCATCTCTCACAGCTCCGTTTTTAGTGAAATTAGTTTTATTTGAATTCAAACTCGATATATATTGACGTAGTAATGTTAATATAATACGTATTTGGGACCGAAATCAACTATTTTCCGTGATGGTACCCCTTTGAGTTTCGACCAATTTTGTAGTTTTTTGAATTACTCCTCATTCGGAACTCCATTTTCGATGAAATAAAATTTTGGTTTCTTCCAGAGTATATCAACTATATTTTCTCAACATTATCACTCAAAATATAAGATCAAATGGTTTCTGTTATTACTTGTATAGAAGACGTTAAATACGTTTTTCCTAGGTGTCACCTAACTGTTTCGTCCGATTTCGTTGCACTTACAACTCCGTTTTCAGTGAAATTAGTTTTATTCGCATTCTAACTCTATATATATTGAGGTAGTAATGTTAATGTAATACATATTTTTGGGACCGAAATCAACTATTTTCCATGATGGTACCCCTTTGAGTTTCGACCAATTTTATAGTTTTTTGAATTACTCCTCATTCGGAACTCCATTTTCGATGAAATAAAATTTTGGTTTCTTCTAGAGTAGATAAAATATATATTCTAAACATTATCACTCAAAATATAAGATCAAATGGTTCCTTTTATTACTTGTATATAAGACGTTAAATACGTTTTTCCTAGGTATCACCTAACTGTTTCGTCCGATTTCGGAGTTTTGTCAATATCTCATCTCTCACAAATCCGTTTTCGGTGAAATTAATTTTATTCGCATTCTAACTCGATATATATTGAGGTAGTCATGTTAGTATAATACATACTTTTGGGACAGAAATCAGCTATTTTCTGTGATGGTACCCCTTTGAGTTTCGACCAATTTTGTAGTTTTTTGAATTACTCCTCATTCGGAACTCCATTTTCAATGAAATAAAATTTTGGTTTCTTCCAGAGTATATCAAATATATATTCTAAACATTATCACTCAAAATATAAGATCAAATTGTTCCTTTTAATGCTTGTATATAAGACGTTAAATACGTTTTTCCTAGGTATCACATAATTGTTTCGTCCGATTTCGGAATTTTGTCAATATCTCATCACTCAAAACTCCGTTTTCAGTGAAATTAATTTTATTCGCATTCTAACTCGATATATATTGACGTAGTAATGTTAATATAATACACATTTTTGGGACCGAAATCAACTATTTTCCGTGATGGTACCCCCTTTGAGTTTCGACCAATTTTGTAGTTTTTGAATTACTCCTCATTCGGAACTCCATTTTCGATGAAATAAAATTTTGGTTTCTTCCAGAGTTGATCAAATATATATTCTAAACATTATAACTTAAACTATAAGATCAAATGGTTTCTGTTATTACTTGTATAGAAGACGTTAAATACGTTTTTCCTAGGTATAACCTAACTGTTTCGTCCGATTTCGGAGTTATTTCAATATCTCATTACTCACAACTCCGTTTTCAGTGAAATTAGTTTTATACGCATTCTAACTCGAAATATATTGAGTTAGTAATGTAATATAGTACATATTTTCGGGACCGAAATCACCTATTTTCCGTGATGGTACCCCTTTGAGTTTCGACCAATTTTATAGTTATTTTTAGTTACTCCTCATTCGGAACTCCATTTTCGATGAAATAAATTTTGTTTTATTCCGTACTCGATCAAATATATATTCTAAACATTATAACTCAAAATATAATACCAAATGGTTTCTGTTATCACTTGTATATAAGACGTTAAATACGTTTTTCCTAGGTATAACCTAACTGTTTCGTCCGATTTCGGAGTTTTTTCAATATCTCATCTCTCACAGCTCCGTTTTCAGTGAAATTAGTTTTATTTGAATTCAAACTCGATATATATTGACGTAGTAATGTTAATATAATACGTATTTGGGACCGAAATCAACTATTTTCCGTGATGGTACCCCTTTGAGTTTCGACCAATTTTGTAGTTTTTTGAATTACTCCTCATTCGGAACTCCATTTTCGATGAAATAAAATTTTGGTTTCTTCCAGAGTATATCAACTATATTTTCTCAACATTATCACTCAAAATATAAGATCAAATGGTTCCTCTTATTACTTGCATATAAGACGTTAAATACGTTTTTCCTAGGTGTCACCTAACTGTTTCGTCCGATTTCGTTGCACTTACAACTCCGTTTTCAGTGAAATTAGTTTTATTCGCATTCTAACTCGATATATATTGAGGTAGTAATGTTAATGTAATACATATTTTTGGGACCGAAATCAACTATTTTCCATGATGGTACCCCTTTGAGTTTCGACCAATTTTATAGTTTTTTGAATTACTCCTCATTCGGAACTCCATTTTCGATGAAATAAAATTTTGGTTTCTTCTAGAGTAGATAAAATATATATTCTAAACATTATCACTCAAAATATAAGATCAAATGGTTCCTTTTATTACTTGTATATAAGACGTTAAATACGTTTTTCCTAGGTATCACCTAACTGTTTCGTCCGATTTCGGAGTTTTGTCAATATCTCATCTCTCACAAATCCGTTTTCGGTGAAATTAATTTTATTCGCATTCTAACTCGATATATATTGAGGTAGTCATGTTAGTATAATACATACTTTTGGGACAGAAATCAGCTATTTTCTGTGATGGTACCCCTTTGAGTTTCGACCAATTTTGTAGTTTTTTGAATTACTCCTCATTCGGAACACCATTTTCGATGAAATAAAATTTTGTTATCTTTCGTACTCGATCAAATATATATTCTAAACATTATCACTCAAAATATAAGATCAAATGGTTCCTTTTAATGCTTGAATATAAGACGTTAAATACGTTATTCCTAGGTATCACATAACTGTTTCGTCCGATTTCGTAGTTTTTTCAATATCGCATCACTCACAACTCCGTTTTCAGTGAAATTAGTTTTATTCGCATTCTAACTCTATATATATTGAGGTAGTAATGTTAATATAATACATATTTTTGGTACCGAAATCAACTATTTTCTGTGATGGTACGTACCCCTTTGAGTTTCGACCAATTTTGTAGTTTTTTGAATTACTCCTCATTCGGAACACCATTTTCGATGAAATAAAAAAAAAATTATTCCGTACTCGATCAAATATATATTCTAAAAATTCTAATTCAAAATATAATATCAAATGGTTTCTGTTATCACTTGTATATACGACGTTAAATACGTTTTTCCTAGGTATCACCGAACTGTTTCGTCCGATTTCGTAGTTTTGTCAATATCTCATCACTTACAACTCCGTTTTCAGTGAAATTAGTTTTATTTGCATTCAAACTCGATATACATTGACGTAGTAATATTAATATAATACATAATTTTTGGACCGAAATCAACTATTTTCCGTGATAGTACCCCTTTGAGTTTCGACCAATTTTGTAGTTATTTGAATTACTCCTCATTCGGAACTCCATTTTCAATGAAATAAAATTTTGGTTTCTTCCAGAGTATATCAAATATATATTCTAAACATTATCACTCAAAATATAAGATCAAATTGTTCCTTTTAATGCTTGTATATAAGACGTTAAATACGTTTTTCCTAGGTATCACATAATTGTTTCGTCCGATTTCGGAATTTTGTCAATATCTCATCACTCAAAACTCCGTTTTCAGTGAAATTAATTTTATTCGCATTCTAACTCGATATATATTGACGTAGTAATGTTAATATAATACATATTTTTGGGACCGAAATCAACTATTTTCCGTGATGGTACCCCCTTTGAGTTTCGACCAATTTTGTAGTTTTTGAATTACTCCTCATTCGGAACTCCATTTTCGATGAAATAAAATTTTGGTTTCTTCCAGAGTTGATCAAATATATATTCTAAACATTATAACTTAAACTATAAGATCAAATGGTTTCTGTTATTACTTGTATAGAAGACGTTAAATACGTTTTTCCTAGGTATAACCTAACTGTTTCGTCCGATTTCGGAGTTATTTCAATATCTCATTACTCACAACTCCGTTTTCAGTGAAATTAGTTTTATACGCATTCTAACTCGAAATATATTGAGTTAGTAATGTAATATAATACATATTTTCGGGACCGAAATCACCTATTTTCCGTGATGGTACCCCTTTGAGTTTCGACCAATTTTATAGTTATTTTTAGTTACTCCTCATTCGGAACTCCATTTTCGATGAAATAAATTTTGTTTTATTCCGTACTCGATCAAATATATATTCTAAACATTATAACTCAAAATATAATACCAAATGGTTTCTGTTATCACTTGTATATAAGACGTTAAATACGTTTTTCCTAGGTATAACCTAACTGTTTCGTCCGATTTCGGAGTTTTTTCAATATCTCATCTCTCACAGCTCCGTTTTCAGTGAAATTAGTTTTATTTGAATTCAAACTCGATATATATTGACGTAGTAATGTTAATATAATACGTATTTGGGACCGAAATCAACTATTTTCCGTGATGGTACCCCTTTGAGTTTCGACCAATTTTGTAGTTTTTTGAATTACTCCTCATTCGGAACTCCATTTTCGATGAAATAAAATTTTGGTTTCTTCCAGAGTATATCAACTATATTTTCTCAACATTATCACTCAAAATATAAGATCAAATGGTTCCTCTTATTACTTGCATATAAGACGTTAAATACGTTTTTCCTAGGTGTCACCTAACTGTTTCGTCCGATTTCGTTGCACTTACAACTCCGTTTTCAGTGAAATTAGTTTTATTCGCATTCTAACTCGATATATATTGAGGTAGTAATGTTAATGTAATACATATTTTTGGGACCGAAATCAACTATTTTCCATGATGGTACCCCTTTGAGTTTCGACCAATTTTATAGTTTTTTGAATTACTCCTCATTCGGAACTCCATTTTCGATGAAATAAAATTTTGGTTTCTTCTAGAGTAGATAAAATATATATTCTAAACATTATCACTCAAAATATAAGATCAAATGGTTCCTTTTATTACTTGTATATAAGACGTTAAATACGTTTTTCCTAGGTATCACCTAACTGTTTCGTCCGATTTCGGAGTTTTGTCAATATCTCATCTCTCACAAATCCGTTTTCGGTGAAATTAATTTTATTCGCATTCTAACTCGATATATATTGAGGTAGTCATGTTAGTATAATACATACTTTTGGGACAGAAATCAGCTATTTTCTGTGATGGTACCCCTTTGAGTTTCGACCAATTTTGTAGTTTTTTGAATTACTCCTCATTCGGAACACCATTTTCGATGAAATAAAATTTTGTTATCTTTCGTACTCGATCAAATATATATTCTAAACATTATCACTCAAAATATAAGATCAAATGGTTCCTTTTAATGCTTGAATATAAGACGTTAAATACGTTATTCCTAGGTATCACATAACTGTTTCGTCCGATTTCGTAGTTTTTTCAATATCGCATCACTCACAACTCCGTTTTCAGTGAAATTAGTTTTATTCGCATTCTAACTCTATATATATTGAGGTAGTAATGTTAATATAATACATATTTTTGGTACCGAAATCAACTATTTTCTGTGATGGTACGTACCCCTTTGAGTTTCGACCAATTTTGTAGTTTTTTGAATTACTCCTCATTCGGAACACCATTTTCGATGAAATAAAAAAAAAATTATTCCGTACTCGATCAAATATATATTCTAAAAATTCTAATTCAAAATATAATATCAAATGGTTTCTGTTATCACTTGTATATACGACGTTAAATACGTTTTTCCTAGGTATCATCGAACTGTTTCGTCCGATTTCGTAGTTTTGTCAATATCTCATCACTTACAACTCCGTTTTCAGTGAAATTAGTTTTATTTGCATTCAAACTCGATATACATTGACGTAGTAATATTAATATAATACATAATTTTTGGACCGAAATCAACTATTTTCCGTGATAGTACCCCTTTGAGTTTCGACCAATTTTGTAGTTATTTGAATTACTCCTCATTCGGAACTCCATTTTCAATGAAATAAAATTTTGGTTTCTTCCAGAGTATATCAAATATATATTCTAAACATTATCACTCAAAATATAAGATCAAATTGTTCCTTTTAATGCTTGTATATAAGACGTTAAATACGTTTTTCCTAGGTATCACATAATTGTTTCGTCCGATTTCGGAATTTTGTCAATATCTCATCACTCAAAACTCCGTTTTCAGTGAAATTAATTTTATTCGCATTCTAACTCGATATATATTGACGTAGTAATGTTAATATAATACATATTTTTGGGACCGAAATCAACTATTTTCCGTGATGGTACCCCCTTTGAGTTTCGACCAATTTTGTAGTTTTTGAATTACTCCTCATTCGGAACTCCATTTTCGATGAAATAAAATTTTGGTTTCTTCCAGAGTTGATCAAATATATATTCTAAACATTATAACTTAAACTATAAGATCAAATGGTTTCTGTTATTACTTGTATAGAAGACGTTAAATACGTTTTTCCTAGGTATAACCTAACTGTTTCGTCCGATTTCGGAGTTATTTCAATATCTCATTACTCACAACTCCGTTTTCAGTGAAATTAGTTTTATACGCATTCTAACTCGAAATATATTGAGTTAGTAATGTAATATAATACATATTTTCGGGACCGAAATCACCTATTTTCCGTGATGGTACCCCTTTGAGTTTCGACCAATTTTATAGTTATTTTTAGTTACTCCTCATTCGGAACTCCATTTTCGATGAAATAAATTTTGTTTTATTCCGTACTCGATCAAATATATATTCTAAACATTATAACTCAAAATATAATACCAAATGGTTTCTGTTATCACTTGTATATAAGACGTTAAATACGTTTTTCCTAGGTATAACCTAACTGTTTCGTCCGATTTCGGAGTTTTTTCAATATCTCATCTCTCACAGCTCCGTTTTCAGTGAAATTAGTTTTATTTGAATTCAAACTCGATATATATTGACGTAGTAATGTTAATATAATACGTATTTGGGACCGAAATCAACTATTTTCCGTGATGGTACCCCTTTGAGTTTCGACCAATTTTGTAGTTTTTTGAATTACTCCTCATTCGGAACTCCATTTTCGATGAAATAAAATTTTGGTTTCTTCCAGAGTATATCAACTATATTTTCTCAACATTATCACTCAAAATATAAGATCAAATGGTTCCTCTTATTACTTGCATATAAGACGTTAAATACGTTTTTCCTAGGTGTCACCTAACTGTTTCGTCCGATTTCGTTGCACTTACAACTCCGTTTTCAGTGAAATTAGTTTTATTCGCATTCTAACTCGATATATATTGAGGTAGTAATGTTAATGTAATACATATTTTTGGGACCGAAATCAACTATTTTCCATGATGGTACCCCTTTGAGTTTCGACCAATTTTATAGTTTTTTGAATTACTCCTCATTCGGAACTCCATTTTCGATGAAATAAAATTTTGGTTTCTTCTAGAGTAGATAAAATATATATTCTAAACATTATCACTCAAAATATAAGATCAAATGGTTCCTTTTATTACTTGTATATAAGACGTTAAATACGTTTTTCCTAGGTATCACCTAACTGTTTCGTCCGATTTCGGAGTTTTGTCAATATCTCATCTCTCACAAATCCGTTTTCGGTGAAATTAATTTTATTCGCATTCTAACTCGATATATATTGAGGTAGTCATGTTAGTATAATACATACTTTTGGGACAGAAATCAGCTATTTTCTGTGATGGTACCCCTTTGAGTTTCGACCAATTTTGTAGTTTTTTGAATTACTCCTCATTCGGAACACCATTTTCGATGAAATAAAATTTTGTTATCTTTCGTACTCGATCAAATATATATTCTAAACATTATCACTCAAAATATAAGATCAAATGGTTCCTTTTAATGCTTGAATATAAGACGTTAAATACGTTTTTCCTAGGTATCACCGAACTGTTTCGTCCGATTTCGTAGTTTTGTCAATATCTCATCACTAACAACTCCGTTTTCAGTGAAATTAGTTTTATTTGCATTCAAACTCGATATACATTGACGTAGTAATATTAATATAATACATAATTTTTGGACCGAAATCAACTATTTTCCGTGATAGTACCCCTTTGAGTTTCGACCAATTTTGTAGTTATTTGAATTACTCCTCATTCGGAACTCCATTTTCAATGAAATAAAATTTTGGTTTCTTCCAGAGTATATCAAATATATATTCTAAACATTATCACTCAAAATATAAGATCAAATTGTTCCTTTTAATGCTTGTATATAAGACGTTAAATACGTTTTTCCTAGGTATCACATAACTGTTTCGTCCGATTTCGGAATTTTGTCAATATCTCATCACTCACAACTCCGTTTTCAGTGAAATTAATTTTATTCGCATTCTAACTCGATATATATTGACGTAGTAATGTTAATATAATACATATTTTTGGGACCGAAATCAACTATTTTCCGTGATGGTACCCCTTTGAGTTTCGACCAATTTTGTAGTTTTTGAATTACTCCTCATTCGGAACTCCATTTTCGATGAAATAAAATTTTGGTTTCTTCCAGAGTTGATCAAATATATATTCTAAACATTATAACTTAAAATATAAGATCAAATGGTTTCTGTTATTACTTGTATAGAAGACGTTAAATACGTTTTTCCTAGGTATAACCTAACTGTTTCGTCCGATTTCGGAGTTATTTCAATATCTCATTACTCACAACTCCGTTTTCAGTGAAATTAGTTTTATACGCATTCTAACTCGATATATATTGAGTTAGTAATGTAATATAATACATATTTTCGGGACCGAAATCACCTATTTTCCGTGATGGTACCCCTTTGAGTTTCGACCAATTTTGTAGTTTTTTGAATTACTCCTCATTCGGAATTCCATTTTCGTTGAAATAAATTTTGTTTTCTTTCGTACTCGATCAATTATATATTCTAAAAATTATCACTCAAAATATAAGATCAAATGGTTTCTTTTAATGCTTGTATATAAGACATTAAATACGTTTTTCCTAGGTATCACCTAACTGTTTTGTCCGATTTCGTAGTTATTTCAATATCGCATCACTCACAACTCTGTTTTCAATGAAATTAGTTTTATTCGCATTCTAACTCTATATATATTGAGGTAATATAATACATATTGTTGGGACCGCAATCAAATATTTTCTATGATGGTACCCCTTTGAGTTTCGACCAATTTTATAGTTATTTTTAGTTACTCCTCATTCGGAACTCCATTTTCGATGAAATAAATTTTGTTTTATTCCGTACTCGATCAAATATATATTCTAAACATTATAACTCAAAATATAATACAAAATGGTTTCTGTTATCACTTGTATATAAGACGTTAAATACGTTTTTCCTAGGTATAACCTAACTGTTTCATCCGATTTCGGAGTTTTTTCAATATCTCATCTCTCACAGCTCCGTTTTCAGTGAAATTAGTTTTATTTGAATTCAAACTCGATATATATTGACGTAGTAATGTTAATATAATACGTATTTGGGACCGAAATCAACTATTTTCCGTGATGGTACCCCTTTGAGTTTCGACCAATTTTGTAGTTTTTTGAATTACTCCTCATTCGGAACTCCATTTTCGATGAAATAAAATTTTGGTTTCTTCCAGAGTATATCAACTATATTTTCTCAACATTATCACTCAAAATATAAGATCAAATGGTTCCTCTTATTACTTGCATATAAGACGTTAAATACGTTTTTCCTAGGTGTCACCTAACTGTTTCGTCCGATTTCGTTGCACTTACAACTCCGTTTTCAGTGAAATTAGTTTTATTCGCATTCTAACTCGATATATATTGAGGTAGTAATGTTAATGAAATACATATTTTTGGGACCGAAATCAACTATTTTCCGTGATGGTACCCCTTTGAGTTTCGACCAATTTTGTAGTTTTTTGAATTACTCCTCATTTGGAACTCCATTTTCGATGAAATAAAATTTTGGTTTCTTCTAGAGTAGATAAAATATATATTCTAAACATTATCACTCAAAATATAAGATCAAATGGTTCCTTTTATTACTTGTATATAAGACGTTAAATACGTTTTTCCTAGGTATCACCTAACTGTTTCGTCCGATTTCGGAGTTTTGTCAATATCTCATCTCTCACAAATCCGTTTTCGGTGAAATTAATTTTATTCGCATTCTAACTCGATATATATTGAGGTAGTCATGTTAGTATAATACATACTTTTGGGACAGAAATCAGCTATTTTCTGTGATGGTACCCCTTTGAGTTTCGACCAATTTTGTAGTTTTTTGAATTACTCCTCATTCGGAACACCATTTTCGATGAAATAAAATTTTGTTATCTTTCGTACTCGATCAAATATATATTCTAAACATTATCACTCAAAATATAAGATCAAATGGTTCCTTTTAATGCTTGAATATAAGACGTTAAATACGTTATTCCTAGGTATCACATAACTGTTTCGTCCGATTTCGTAGTTTTTTCAATATCGCATCACTCACAACTCCGTTTTCAGTGAAATTAGTTTTATTCGCATTCTAACTCTATATATATTGAGGTAGTAATGTTAATATAATACATATTTTTGGTACCGAAATCAACTATTTTCTGTGATGGTACGTACCCCTTTGAGTTTCGACCAATTTTGTAGTTTTTTGAATTACTCCTCATTCGGAACACCATTTTCGATGAAATAAAAAAAAATTTATTCCGTACTCGATCAAATATATATTCTAAAAATTCTAATTCAAAATATAATATCAAATGGTTTCTGTTATCACTTGTATATACGACGTTAAATACGTTTTTCCTAGGTATCACCGAACTGTTTCGTCCGATTTCGTAGTTTTGTCAATATCTCATCACTTACAACTCCGTTTTCAGTGAAATTAGTTTTATTTGCATTCAAACTCGATATACATTGACGTAGTAATATTAATATAATACATAATTTTTGGACCGAAATCAACTATTTTCCGTGATAGTACCCCCTTTGAGTTTCGACCAATTTTGTAGTTATTTGAATTACTCCTCATTCGGAACTCCATTTTCAATGAAATAAAATTTTGGTTTCTTCCAGAGTATATCAAATATATATTCTAAACATTATCACTCAAAATATAAGATCAAATTGTTCCTTTTAATGCTTGTATATAAGACGTTAAATACGTTTTTCCTAGGTATCACATAACTGTTTCGTCCGATTTCGGAATATTGTCAATATCTCATCACTCACAACTCCGTTTTCAGTTAAATTAATTTTATTCGCATTCTAACTCGATATATATTGACGTAGTAATGTTAGTATAATACATACTTTTGGGACCGAAATCAGCTATTTTCTGTGATGGTACCCCTTTGAGTTTCGACCAATTTTGTAGTTTTTTGAATTACTCCTCATTCGGAACACCATTTTCGATGAAATAAAATTTTGTTTTCTTTCTTACTCGATCAAATATATATTCTAAACATTATCACTCAAAATATAAGATCAAATGGTTCTTTTTAATGCTTGTATATAAGACGTTAAATTCGTTTTTCCTAGGTATCACCTAACTGTTTTATCTGATTTCCTAGTTTTTGCAATATCGCATCACTCACAACTCCGTTTTCAGTGAAATTAGTTTTATTCGCATTCTAACTCTATATATATTGAGGTAGTAATGTTAATATAATACATATTTTGGGACCGAAATCAACTATTTTCTGTGATGGTACCCCTTTGAGTTTCGACCAATTTTGTAGTTTTTTGAATTACTCCTCATTCGGAACACAATTTTCGATGAAATAAAATTTGTTTTATTCTGTACTCGATCAAATATATATTCTAAAAATTCTAATTCAAAATATAATATCAAATGGTTTCTGTTATCACTTGTATATAAGACGTTAAATACGTTTTTCCTAGGTATCACCTAACTGTTTCGTCTGATTTCGTAGTTTTGTCAATATCTCATCACTCACAACTCCGTTTTCAGTTAAATTAGTTTTATTTGCATTTAAACTCGATATATATTGACGTAGTAATGTTAATATAATACATAATTTTTGGACCGAAATCAACTATTTTCCATGATGGTACCCCTTTGAGTTTCAACCAATTTTGTAGTTATTTGAATTACTCCTCATTCGGAACTCCATTTTCGATGAAATAAAATTTTGGTTTCTTCCAGAGTATATCAAATATATATTCTAAACATTATCACTCAAATATATATGCGGCGGGTCGGGTCGGGTTGAACCCGCCGGGTTGACCCGAATTGACAGCTCTACCAATACTTATCAACTACTATATATAACTTTATTTTTCACTACATATAAGATATGATATTTTCTTTTACATGTATATATGGTATTATTAATAATGGTTAAATATAATATTCATTTGGTTCCAAAAACTTATCTAGAACCGTTTTATTGAGTAGAGTTGGGATATAATTTTTTTATTAGAGTAGAGTTTAGAAGAAAAAATAAAATATAAACAATTTAAATCAGTATTGGGTACATCTGTATTAAAATCAAAATAAAATATATAAGAAAATAAAAAAAATGATATAAAAAATATTCTATTAATTATGCAAAAAAAAATACTAGTATTCTATTGTTAGTTTAATTTTTAGTTATAATATATTTCACTTTTATATTATGAAGTACATTATTACAAAAAAAAAACATTTTAGAAATAAATAATTTCAATATAATCCAACTTAGTACCCGACACTAATTAATATTCAAAAATTATGAAATAACTCTTGAAAATTCATAAAATTTACAAAGTATTCAAAATTATTCACTTACGATAACAATTTTTTATAATAGTTCATGAGGGTCAAATACGTTAGGACCAAGTCAAGTCAATGGTCTGCTCACCACGTCTCGGTCAATGACTAAATAACCAATATTAATATAACATGATTTCGAACCAAATTTATATCCTCATATGGATAAGAATTTCTGCCCTATGTTAATTTAATTACATGCCCTATCTTTGTTGCCAAAGTTAAATTTACTTCCTTTTCGAAATATTGAAATATCCATATTTATATTTGGACTTCAGAATTTTTATTTATACTTATTTCTTATATGTATGTAACAAATTGAGCATTGATTTTACTATAATATATAGACACGGACGGAGCTACGTGAGGGGGGGGGCAAATCCTCAACTTTTGGATTTGTGTCAATTTTTTCTTAAATTTTTGAATTTGTGTCAATTTAGCCCTAAAAATTCTTACATTTGCCCCATCTGAATTTTTTTTATTTTAACTATTTGCTCTTATACTAATTATTGCCCCCACTGACTTAAATTCCTGGCTTCGTCCCTGTATATAGATAAGGGATAAATATTAAGGAGTCACATGATCTTCAGACATTTTGCAACGAGCTAACCGAATTTTAAAAATTTAAAACGGGTTGCCTAAACTTGGACAAATGTGCAAATAGCTACCTCCATTCAATTTCTAACGAATTTTCGACGAAATTATGTCAACAGTTGACGATAAATTGGACGGAGTTAGCTATTTACACCTTCATCCAAGTCGAGGTAGTCTGTTTTGAATTTTTAAAATTTGGGTAGCTCTTTGCAAAACGTCAAATAGCTCTTTTGTATTTAAACTATTGATAATTTGCTTAATAATAAATAAAAATTTACTTTTTCAGATAATAAAATTTAAGGAATATTCGACTACTTTAACCTTCAACTTTTTCCTAACTACATAAAAGAAACTGCCACCTGGCACCTTTATACTGATTACACGTGCCACATTTGCCACTCGTTCCCATCATTTATTCTTTGAGGAATATATTCTTGGTATACTAAAATTTAGTTAAATAATCAATTATTAAATTATATCCATATAACTTTTTAACCAAATTATCATTATTATTAACGACAGAAAAATATCCACATTACTTTTAAAATCTATCTATATCTAAAATGTTTTTTTTTGGCGGATTATTTATTATTATTTTTTCTCTTCCTCTGGGGTATGGAGTATGGACCTCATATGTTCCTCACCTCTTCTCTTTCTCTCCAATATTTGGAGCAGACGCTATTATGTGGTGAAATATTATGTGGTGAAAGAGCGAAAAACCACCAAACGGCTATAATTGACGTCTACAGGTTCTTCTCTCTTTCGCCCAACTCACCGCCGGACACCCAGGTCAAGATACAGAGAGAGAAACACAACCATAGAAGGAAAGACATTCTCTGTTCTGTGTTGTCTTTCGATTTCGTTACGGTTTGGGGGTTTGATTTGGGTTTCGACGATCTAGCAGTAGTAACCGTCTGATTGAAGCCGCATTGTGTTTCTTTGTCTCAATCTAATCCCAGTCGATAAACGCCATGCCCGATGGAGATTATAGTTGGAAGAAGACCGACGATATCTGCGAGGATGTTTGCGGCCAGGTACCTTGTCTGTTCATCTCTCACTCTCTCCTCATTTTTACCATTTTTTGGCTTCGATTTCGTTGTGTGTTTGGCAGTTATCGTAGAAAACCGATGATGGGTTGCTGTAAAAATTGAACTTTTTCGAACCCCGGGTCAATTTCTAGATGTTCTTCGTTTGAGATGCAGAAATTGCCTCAGATCTTGTGTGGTAACTGATCTTTCTTCTAATATTGAATCAATCACAAATATACAAGCCCAGACAGATATAATCAAATCAAAGTATAATGATATCTTTAAATTCGCATGTATTAGAGCCTTATTTAGAGTCTTCCTCACATCTGTCTATCTGTAATTTTCTAGATACACATATGTGACATTGAACTAGATCACCAAATAGATTGATCAGCAAATCATTACGAACAGAATTAAATTTTGCGACATAGATTTAGAGATTATTATCTGTTTCTATGATTCCAACGCTGCAAATTCTGTGCTTGAGCATAAAAATGTCTCCTCTATTGTTCCTGTTCCAGAAAAACCTTAACATATGTCTGATTGCCCAGGCACGAGCAGCATTCAGCATGGCAAGAGTCCGATGTCTTCTTCGAGGATTCGAATTAAGGACATTGATTCTCCTCTTCGTTGTCCTTCCCCTATTCGTATTTGCAATGTATCTGCACGGCCAGAAAATCTCATACTTCTTCAGACCTCTCTGGGAATCCCCTCCAAAGCCTTTCATTGAAATCCCACATTACTACGAAGAGAACATCACAATGTCGAATCTCTGCAAACTCCATGGATGGAAGATTCGAGAATCTCCAAGACGAGTTTTTGATGCAGTCCTATTCAGCAACGAACTGGACATCCTGACGATCAGATGGAATGAGCTCTACCCTTATGTGACACAGTTTGTTCTTCTTGAATCCAACTCCACCTTCACTGGGTTGGTGAAAAAATTGCATTTTGCAAACAATCGAGATAAGTTCAAGTTTGTTGACCCAAGGTTAACTTACGGGATGATTGGAGGGAGATTCAAGAGAGGAGAGAACCCATTCGTGGAAGAAGCTTACCAGAGAGTAGCCCTCGATCAGTTACTCCGAATTGCAGGCATGGAGGACGATGATTTGTTGATCATGTCTGATGTGGACGAAATCCCGAGCGCCCACACCATCAATTTACTTCGATGGTGCGATGATATTCCTCCAATTCTTCATTTGCAGCTGAAAAATTACTTATATTCGTTTGAATTCTACCTTGATAATAAGAGCTGGAGGGCGTCAGTTCATAGATACGAGGCAGGGAAGACAAGGTATGCTCACTACAGACAGACGGATCAATTGTTGTCCGATGCCGGGTGGCACTGCAGCTTCTGCTTCCGCCACATTACTGAGTTCATCTTCAAAATGAAGGCTTACAGCCACAATGACCGTGTTCGGTTCTCGCATTACCTGGATCCCACAAGGATCCAACAAGTCATCTGCGAGGGTTCAGATTTGTTCGATATGATCCCTGAGGAATACACATTTCGGGAGATAATCAGGAAACTGGGCCCCATTCCTCGATCTCAATCCGCTGTCCACCTTCCTGCTTATCTTCTGAACAATGCTGAGGATTACAAGTTCTTGCTGCCTAGGAACTGCAAGAGAGAAGATGGCTAAAGACTAAAGTCCCTAGATTATTGGGAACTCGACCCATCCATAGAAATTTGAAAGACAGTGGCCTTCTCAGGCACCAATGTCGTCTCCATGGGGAAGGAAAGAAATTGATGGTTTGAAGGATTCAGGAGAACAATACTGTAAAGTGTGAATGTTAGTGCGAAAGTTTTTGTTTTAAAAAACTATTTCAGAAAACTGTTGATTATGCCCAGTTATTTCTTACAAAGGTTTCTTTCTGGGTTTGTAGAATTTTCCCGGTTTACTGGATTCCTGGGATCTAGACATTTTTGTATATTCTTGACTTTGCTTGTCTTAGTGTTCCTGATGAGGTTGCTCCTCACAAAGGTTGTCGATTTTCTAGGTTAAACATGTTGTATGTACTTCACCAGATGAGATTTTTGCTTATTTTGTGCTCTATGTATTCACTGATACATTCCTTCAATATTGTAGACATGAGACCAAGACATTGTCTACTGTGATTGGAAATTTGACCAATATGAATGAGTGAGTGGAGAGAGATTGGTTCTCCACTAACATTATCTTTGATTTTGGTCAACTTTACCTCTAAATGATCTGTTGTGGGACATGGTAATAGCACATTGTAAGCCACTAACATGAAGAGGTTATAGTAAAAGAACAAGATCCTGATTTATTTATGTCCTTTTGCTTGGCATACAAGTTACAATGGAGGGATACAACTCTCATTTCAACTGACATTTGTAATGAGAGGTTTCTCTATATAAGAACAAATGCCAATCTCAATTACCGGATGCAAAAGATCGGGTGGACTACCAAAGTCTAGCTTTTCTCAAGCTCAGCTAATCCACACGAGACTTGTTCACCAAGCAACGACCAAAGATTTGATTTAACCCCTCCTGGGATTCACCACCCAGTAATAAGTCATCCACACTGGGAAACTCAGTATTATCATTGGCCTGAGATTCTCCACACAACCATCTAAGATCAATCGCTGTACTATCCATGTCATCGACCGGAGAAGGTTTACAAGCTAGCAAAGATGGAGGCGAAGTGTTTGTATTAGGAGTCTTTGGTCCTGCAGCTGCATACTCCAAATCAGTCACTTGATGCTGCTTATGCTTATGATATGATATCTGTGACACATATTCCCCTTCTTTCTCTTCTTCTTCTTTGAACTTTTCTAAGACGGGTTTTGTCTTGCCTAAAGCTTACATCATAGCCTTGCAGCTGAGAAGCAGAAGACCAGGTCGGGGTTTTCACTTTCTTTGCAATAGTTATTCCATCAACCAGCCAATGTCTTCAGAAAGAGTAATTCAAAAATTCAGCAATTGAAGATTACCATACACTCTATCAAATGGGAGAAAAAAAAATGATATGGGGAATGGTAATGACTAACTTTTGTACCTCTTTACCTAAGAAACCTATTAAACAAAACAAAATTGTTGATGATCACCCGAAACTGATGTCTCCCTCTTCAACAAATAAACAAAAGTTAAAACAGTACCAGAAACACAGGGAACTTACTTTCTTCTTGTTGAAATGCAATAACACGAACATCTTATTTGAATAATGCTGTGTATGCAGAAAGGAATCACAAACTCTACATAGTTTTATTTCTTTTTTCTAAAGGGGACAAGAATGAAGTGGTAAAGGTAAAGCTAAAACCTTGAGTTCAATCTTGAACCCGAGCTCACAGAATGCATTGATGAAGGTCGGCGCCTCTAGTGTTTGGATCGAGCCTGCTTTTCACTTCGGCTATCAGAAGCCAGCCACTGTAAAGAAAAATACTTTCTCAAGTCAGAATTTTGTGATCAAGATTCAGTTTTGAACAGTTTGAATCATCAAAAACAAATATTATGAACAATCATTAAGAGACCAGTTGAGAAGGCATGAATATCAGATTTTTGAGTCACAATCTATTGGCTAGCTTCTGTCGCTTCAATCGATGAAACCTCGGATCAAATTGCCTCAGTGTGAGTGGAGAAGAAAAACGCAACAATTGTTTTTTGGTATGAAAAATCTAAACTGTGAGATTTGATTTGATTTAAGCTAAAATGACACGAAAAAGGGCAATTGAAATGAAAAGTTTATATGCGTCACTGACAATCGTATATTGGGAATATCAAGAGCATAAAGGATAGAGCAGATCCAGTTTAGAGATATTCACGAAAAACATTAAAGGAGAAAGTAACAATTTTGCATAGTCTTTACTGAAGAACATAACCAATCAAAGGGAGAAAAAAAAACTCGACCTTTTCTAGGAATCCAGTTGGCTCTGCCTTTTTATGCTTCTTCTGGAAACTGGAATCGCTATTTTTGGTCTAGGTTCGGCTTCGCTGTTGCTTTGATCTCTTGCGCTTTTTGCTACTTCCCTGCATTGTCGAGTTCCGGCAGTTGCCCCAAGGATGAATATCTGAGCTCGGCAGAAAATCAATTACTACACCAGGGTGCACATGCGCCCATGAACTAATTTTTAGTGTCTCAGTTTGACCTTCGCTATTGAACCCTAGACGTCTGCACTCCCTCCGCAGTCTCTCAGCTGCTTGACCGCTTCTAAATCGAACCTCATCAGTCTCTCAGTGTTCGATTATTTGACTGAGGAGGACGAAGGTGGGAAGATTCATCTATAACATGGCGCAGCGGAAGCTTCTGTTGAGAAGAGATGCATGCCCCAAACGATTCTCTTCAGTATCATGTTATCTCCATTCAAAATCTTCAATTGATTCTCAGTTGGCATCTCTGCTCGGAGCATCAAATCCATCTCAACTTAAGGAGGCAGTTTCTTTGTTTCACCGCGCCGTCAACGCACGCAACCTCCCGTCTCCTGCGTTATCGAGCTCTCTCGTCGTCGGTCTGGTAAAGTCCAAGAATTACGAACTCGCACTCTCTGTATACAATGAGATGGCGAGTGCCAGTATCACTCCTTACTTTGCTGCATTGAAAGGTTTGGTCGAGTGTTTTGTGAATGCTGGAAACATGAGACTAGCCCTCGGGGGATTAGGACTGATTCTTAGGCGCGGTTACCAACATAACTTGTACCTGATGAACGTAGTCTTGAACGGTTACTGTAAAAAGGGCGAGCTTTCGAAGGCGAATGAGCTTTTTCACGCTATGGAGGTGAATGACGTGATGCCTGATACTTATAGTTATACCATGATAATAAATGGACTTTGCAGGGCTAATCAACTTGAAGAGGCGGTGGAGAAGTTGGAAAATATGAAAACTGCAAGTTGCTGCCCAATTTGTTGACATACAATACTTTGATAAATGGTTTCTGTAAGCATGGCCGTGGAGAAGTTGGAGGGCTAATCAACTTGAAGAGGCGGTGGAGAAGTTGGAAAATATGAAAACTGCAAGTTGCTGCCCCAATTTGTTGACATACAATACTTTGATAAATGGTTTCTGTAAGCATGGCCGTGTGGAGAAGGCTACTGATATAATGAAGGATATGGTGAAAAGTGGAATTTCTCCTGATATATTCACTTTTAATTCTCTCGTAAATGGTCTTGCAAAAATAGGCAAGCTGAAGGAAGCACAGCTGATATTGGATACTATGGCTGAGTGTGGGATTAAACCTAATTTGGTGACATATAATACTTTGATAAACGGTCTTTGTAAGCATGGCAGAGTGGAGAAGGCTCTGGAGATAATGAAGGATATGGAGGATCAGGGCATTAATGGAAATGGTGTCACGTATAGTACTCTTATAGATGGGTTCTGTAAAATGAAAAAAATTGACAGAGTGAAAGAACTACTTGATGATATGGTGAAAAGGGGAATTCCACCTAATGCATTCACTTTTAACTCTCTCGTGAATGGTCTTGAGAAGATGGGCAAGCTGAAGGAAGTAGAGTTGGTATTGGATACTATGACTGAGCATGGTATTAAACATGATTTGGTGACATAATACTTTGATAAATGGTCTTTGTAAGCATGGCAGGGTGGAGAAGGCTCTGGAGATAATGAAGGATATGGAGGATCAGGGCATTAATGGAAATGTTGTCACGTATAATGTTCTTATAGATGGGTTCTGTAGATTGGAAAAAATTGACAGAGTGAAAGCAGTCATTGATGACATGGTGAAAATGGGAATTCCTCCTAATACAATCACTTTTAACTCTCTCGTGAATGGTCTTGCTAAGATGGGCAAACTGAAGGAAGTAGAAGTGATATTGGATACTATTAAGCGTGGGATTAAACCTGATCTTATTATGTATACAAGTTTGATGGACTGACTCTGCAAATCAGGGAATGTAAAGAAAGCTATGGAGGTGATTGTTTTGATGGTGGAGAATGTAACTTATAACATTATGATTCATGGTTTGTGCAAAGAAAGCATTGTTGATGAAGCATTTAAAATGTTCAATGTGTTGTTGCCAGATAAAGAAGAGAAACCTGATGTGGTTACATATAATGCGTTGTTGATGATGCCAGACATCTTTTTAATCTAATGAATGAGGAATGGCAAAGACTACGTGTGAAAGATGCTATGGATATCTTTAATAAGATGGCTGGAAAGTGTATTCGTGCTTATGTAGTGACTTAATATGTCATGCTTAGTGGATCTCTATGGGATGGAAGGATGCAGAGAGCAATGGAAATTTGAAAGAATTTTCATGAATTATGTCTATCTTTAAATAAGCATCCAACTCGGTTAATTCTAGATGGAAAAGTTAACATGCACTCCACGTTAGACCTAATTAAGTCTTCAAATAAAAAATACAGCTATCTTAAGAGTTCATATACTAAAGTCCAACTAGTAAGCTATTCATAACCTAAAGTTTCAGTTAGGACACTATTTCATACCCTAACTGTTCAGTTGTATCTAGAGGATTCATGTTACTAACTAATATGTCAAAGTTACTGTATCCTCTTTACATCAACGTATCAACGTCCATGGTAAATACCTGGAAGATTTTTGGGGTGGGTATAGCAAATCCCTTGCTCTATTACGATCGTTGGAATGAACTCATCGATGAAGACATGGGATGCATTTCCAATAACCACATTTTGCTGCTAAGTGTTCCAGGAGCTCCACATCTGAAGGATCGAATTTCACACCACAAGGCAGACCAAGCTATTCCTGAAATTTTTTATAAGACAGCAAGGGAAGATTGCAATGAGGACACTCACACAATTATCGTTTTTTCAAGCAAAATCTATATGTTCATAGAAGCTTTCTATATATATTAGTCTAAAGCTTATATCATAGCCTTGCAGCTGAGAAGCAGAAGACCAGGTCGGGGGTTTCACTTTCTTTGCAATAGTTATTCCATCAACCAGCCAATGTCTTCAGAAAGAGTAAGCATTGGAAGATTACCATACACTCTATCAAATGGGAGAAAAAAAAATGATATGGGGAATGGTAATGACTCATGTAACCTTTACTGCTGCTAGTACAATATCACATCACATCATAAACCCTAAACCAAAATCGAATCAGCAAGCACCTCATGAGCATAACTACACAAGGAAAAACACAAATCATTCAGTAACCCCTTTATGATTAATCATTTCCAGTTTTCATACCATGTTAATCTTGCATTTAAGTCATCAAATGTTCGTCACTCTTATCTTATTCCAGCTTTACAAATATGGAAACTTTCACGATTTTAGGAGCTTGAGCTTCACAGACTAACTTTTGTACCTCTTTACCTAATAAACCTATTAAAGAACGTAACACTTAGTCGAACTGCAAGGAAGAAGGAAAGGTTCCTCTTTTTGGCCGATAACGGAAGAATCAGAATCACGGGGATCTCATCTCAGTGATAGTGAGAAAAGAACTATGAAACCTAGCTAGCCATTACATTTCTCTTACCTCGCCATTTCTGTCAATAGCTAATCCATCCTGTAACAGTAAACATGCAGAGCTTGGTTTCGCCTGAAATCAAATCAAATTGTTGATGATCACCAGAAACTGATGTCTCCCTCTTCATCAAATAAACAAAACAGTACCAGAAACACAGGGAACTTACTTTCTTCTTGTTGAAATGCAATAACACGAACATCTTATTTGAATAATCCTGTGTATCCACAAAGGAATCAGAAACTCTACATAGTTTTATTTCTTTTTTCTAAAGGGGACAAGGATGAAGTGGTAAAGGTAAAACCTTGAGTTCAATCTTGAACCCGAGCTCACAGATAGCATTGATGAAGCTCGGCGCCTCCAGTGTTTGGATCGAGCCTGCTATTCTCAAGTCAGAATTTTGTGATCAACATTCAGTTTTGAACAGTTTTAGGAGGATACTGCTGACCTTGGCTTGAGAACCCTGTGAGCTTCCTTGAGGAAGGTCGGGTAGTTGATTCCCATGAGGGAAAGGCAAAAACCCCGATGTCTACTGATGAAGAATCAAGGCTTGTCTGTTTGAATCATCAAAAACAAATATTATGAATAATCATTAAAAGACCAGTTGAGAAGGCATGAATATCAAATTTTTGAGTCACAATCTATTAGTTAGCTTCTGTTGCTTCAATCGATGAAACCTCGGATCAAATTGCCTCAGTGTGAGTGGAGAAGAAAAACGCAACAATTTTTTTTTTTGTATGAAAAATCTAAACTGTGAGATTTGATTTGATTTAAGCTAAAATGACACAAAAAAGGCCCATTGAAATGAAAAAGTTTATATGCGCCACTGACAATCGGATATTGGGAATATCAAGAGCATAAAGGATAGAGCAGATACATTTGCCATGTCACAAGCTATAACGGCAGGGTCATTGGATACAAGATTAAAAGAGAGAACTTTGTTCTTCACACTTTTGGCTAGGCGAGCATCACCTGACATATTCACGAAAAATAGCAAATCCAGATTAGAGATATTCACGAAAAACATTAAAGGAGAAAGTAACAATTTTGCATAGTATTTACCACAACCAAAGTCAGGTACTATCATTAAAGCACTAGCCCTGAGGTATCAGAAAATCTAGCACTAGCAGAATAACCAACTTCATCCCAATCTTCTACTTTTTCGGAAGAAACAAAGCCTATACCAAGTAAAGGACTACTATATATAAGAAAGTGTATCATCACCACCGAATCATGATATTCAACCTCGATTACTTATAACCCTTGAAATTCTCCTCCTAAATCTTCATAATATGCAAATTCCCAGTAGGAAAATTGCATGTAGATTTTATATTGTACTGTGTTGATTGGAAACCTCGACATGATCTCTACTAATCCTACTTGGAGTATTTTAATTCGAAAAAACAAAACATGAGAACTCTGAGGTTGAACAGGCCTTACCATGTCAAACATTGATGGGTCTTCCTTAATATAGTTAAAGGCGTCTTTTCCCCAGGAAAAAAGCTTAAACTGTGAAGACATGGAAGATTGCCTGTTCATCTCATCTTAAAAACAAGCAATCCCTTTTGAAGATTACACCACAAGAATCCTAAATTAAGACTAAAATTCTCCCAAACAGATTTCGAATCAATGACATTGACCACTCCGTGCAGCTCAAATAGTTATCTCTCTACAGCTACGTTATCAAGGAAGGCTAATACAAGAACAAGCTCATCAGAGTATATTAAGGACGTACGTGCTAGTGTAGAGATTCTCGTTGAGCATTCTGAAATGGCCACCAGATAATTTAGCTTTCATCTACAAAATCAATCACACCAAATTCGAATAAAAATCTTCTCGTTCTATGAAATATGCGCACCTTCATGGCCTATCAACATAACCAATCAAAGGGGGGGGAAAAACTCGACCTTTTCTAGGAATCCAGTCGGCTCTGCCTTCTTTTGCTTCTTCTGGAAACTGGAATCGCTATTTTTGGTATTGGTTCGGCTTCGCTGTTGCTTTGATCTCTTGCGCTTTTTGCTACTTCCCACCATTGTTCTCCCAAGGATGCTGAGAAGGAAAGCAAGTCAGAGAAGTTGTGATTAAAGACAAGGAAGAGCTTGAAGAAGCCCGCAAGCGTGCCGCCTCTACCTCCGCTAGCAGCAACTCTTCTGTCGCCGGCGCCATGATACGGGTCAGTCTATCGGATCGGGCCTACGGCAACCATTCCATCTCGGATTTGGGCCGATTTAAATAGTTTGTAATTAGTTAGCCCACGTCTCTCCTTCAGCTGCTTGACGGCTCCGCTACCAGCAGGCAGCAACACCGCTTCTAAATCGAACCTCTCAGTCTTTGCCTGAGGAGGAGGAAGTTGGGAAGATTCATCTACAACATGGCGCAGCGGAAGCTTCTGTTGAGAAGAGATGCATGCCCCAAACGATTCTCTTCAGTATCATGTTATCTCCATTCAAAATCTTCAATTGATTCTCAGTTGGCATCTCTGCTCGGGGAATCAAATCCATCTCAACTTAAGGAGGCAGTTTCTTTGTTTCACCTCGCCGTCAACGCCCGCATCCTCCCGTCTCCTGCGATATCGAGCTCTCTCGTCGTCGGTCTGGTAAAGTCCAAGAATTACGAACTCGCACTCTCTGTATACAACGAGATGGCGAGTGCCAGTATCACTCCTTACTTTGCTGCATTGAGCGGTTTGGTCGAGTGTTTTGTGAATGCTGGAAACATGAGACTAGCCCTCGGGGGATTAGGACTGATTCTTAGGCGCGGTTACCAACATAACTTGTACCTGATGAACGTAGTCTTGAACGGTTACTGTAAAAAGGGCGATCTTTCGAAGGCGAATGAGCATTTTCACGCAATGGAGGTGAATGGCGTGGTGCCTGATACTTTTAGTTATACCATGATAATAAATGGACTTTGCAGGGCTAATCTACTTGAAGAGGCGGTGGAGAAGTTGGAAAAGATGAAAACTGCAAGTTGCTGCCCCGATTTGGTGACGTACACTACTTTGATAAATGGTTTTTTTAAGCATGGCCGTGTGGAGAAGGCTATAGAGATAATGAAAGATATGGTGAAAAGTAAAATTTCTCCTAATATATTCACTTTTACTTCTCTCGTAAATGGTCTTGCAAAAATAGGCAAGCTGAAGGAAGCACAGCTGATATTGGATACTATGGCTGAGCGTGGGATTAAACCTAATTTGGTGACATATAATACTTTGATAAACGGTCTTTGTAAGCATGGCAGAGTGGAGAAGGCTCTGAAGATAATGAAGGATATGGAGGATCATGGCATTAATGGAAACGTTGTCACATATACTGTTCTTATAGATGGGTTCTGTAGAATGGAAAAAATTGATAGAGGAAAAGAACTCCTTGATGATATGGTGAAAAGAGGAATTCCTCCTGATGCATTCACTTTTAACTCTCTCGTGAATGGTCTTGTGAAGATAGGTAAATTTAAAGAAGTAGAGTTGATATTGGATACTATGACTGGACATGGAATTAAACATGATTTGGTGATATACACTTCTTTAATAAATGGTCTTTGTAAACATGGTAGGGTGGAGAAGGCTCTGGAGATAATGAAGGATATGGATGCTCAAGGCATTAATGGAGATGTTGTCACGTATAATGCTCTTATAGATGGGTTCTGTAGATTGAAAAGTTTTGACAGAGTGAAAGAAGTCATTGATGATATGGTGAAAAAGGGAATTCCTCCTAATGCATTCACTTTTAACACTCTCGTGAATGCTCTTGCTAAGATGGGCAAGATGAAGGAAGTAGAGTTGATATTAGATACTATGGTTGAGCATGGGATTAAGCCTGATTTGGTGACATACAATTCTTTGATAAATGGTATTTGTAAGCATGGCATGGTGGAGAAGGCTCTAGAGATAATGAAGGATATGGAGGATCATGGCATTAATGGAAATGTTGTCACGTATAATACTATTATAGATGGGTTCTGTAGAATGGAAAAAATTGACAGAGTGAAAGAACTACTTGATGATATGGTGAAAAGGGGAATTCCACCGGATGCATTCACTTTTAATTCTCTCGTGAATGGTTTTGCTAAGATGGGCAAACTGAAGGAAGTAGAGCTGATATTAGATAATATGGTTGAACGTGGCATTAAACTTGATTTGGTGACATACTCTACTTTGATAAATGGTCTTTGTAAGCATAGCAGAGTGGAGAAAGCTCTGGAGATATTGAAGGATATGGAGGATCAGGGCATTAATGGAAATATTGTCACGTATAGTACTCTTATAGATGGGTTCTGTAAAATGGAAAAAATTGACAGAGTGAAAGAACTACTTGATGATATGGTGAAAAAGGGAATTCCTCCTAATGCATTCACTTTTAACTCTTTCCTGAATTGTCTTGCTAAGATGGGCAAGCTGAAGGAAGTAAAGATGATATTGAATACTATGGTTGAGCATGGGATTAAGCCTGATTTGGTGACATGCAATTCTTTGATAAATGGTCTTTGTAAGCATGGCATGGCGGAGAAGGCTCTGGAGATAATGAAGTATATGGAGGATCAAGGCAATATTGGAGATGTTGTCACATATAATACTCTTATAGATGGGTTCTGTAGAATGGAAAAAATTGACAGAGTGAAAGAACTCCTTGATGATATGGTGAAAAAGGGAATTCCTCTTAATGCAATCACTTTTAATTCTCTCGTGAATGGTTTTGCTAAGATGGGCAAACTGAAGGAAGTAGAGCTGATATTGGATAATATGGGTGAGCGTGGTATTAAACCTAATTTGGTGACATACAATTCTTTGATAAATGGTCTTTGTAAGCATGGCATGGTGGAGAAGGCTCTGGAGATAATGAAGGATATGGAGGATCAGGGCATTAATGGAGATGTTGTCACGTATAATACTCTTATAGATGGGTTCTGTAGAATGGAAAATATTGACAGAGTGAAAGAACTCCTTGATGATATGGTGAAAAAGGGAATTCCTCCTAATGCAATCACTTTTAATTCTCTCGTGAATGGTTTTGCTAAGATGGGCAAACTGAAGGAAGTAGAGCTGATATTGGATAATATGGGTGAGCGTGGTATTAAACCTAATTTGGTGACATACAATTCTTTGATAAATGGTCTTTGTAAGCATGGCATGGTGGAGAAGGCTCTGGAGATAATGAAGGATATGGAGGATCAGGGCATTAATGGAGATGTTGTCACGTATAATACTCTTATAGATGGGTTCTGTAGAATGGAAAATATTGACAGAGTGAAAGAACTCCTTGATGATATGGTGAAAAAGGGAATTCCTCCTAATGCAATCACTTTTAATTCTCTCGTGAATGGTTTTGCTAAGATGGGCAAACTGAAGGAAGTAGAGCTGATATTGGATAATATGGGTGAGCGTGGTATTAAACCTAATTTGGTGACATACAATTCTTTGATAAATGGTCTTTGTAAGCATGGCATGGTGGAGAAGGCTCTGGAGATAATGAAGGATATGGAGGATCAGGGCATTAATGGAGATGTTGTCACGTATAATACTCTTATAGATGGGTTCTGTAGAATGGAAAATATTGACAGAGTGAAAGAACTCCTTGATGATATGGTGAAAAAGGGAATTCCTCCTAATGCAATCACTTTTAATTCTCTCGTGAATGGTTTTGCTAAGATGGGCAAACTGAAGGAAGTAGAGCTGATATTGGATAATATGGGTGAGCGTGGTATTAAACCTAATTTGGTGACATACAATTCTTTGATAAATGGTCTTTGTAAGCATGGCATGGTGGAGAAGGCTCTGGAGATAATGAAGGATATGGAGGATCAGGGCATTAATGGAGATGTTGTCACGTATAATACTCTTATAGATGGGTTCTGTAGAATGGAAAATATTGACAGAGTAAAAAAACTCCTTGATGATATGGGGAAAATGGGAATTCCTCCTAATGCAATCACTTTTAACTCTCTCGTGAATGGTTTTGCTAAGATGGGTAAGTTGAAGGAAGTAGAGCTGATATTGGATAATATGGGTGAGCGTGGGATTAAACCTAATTTGGTGACATACAATTCTTTGATAAATGGTCTTTGTAAGCATGGCATGGTGGAGAAGGCTCTGGAGATAATGAAGGATATGGAGGATCAGGGCATTAATGGAAATGTTGTCACGTATAATGTTCTTATAGATGGGTTCTGTAGATTGGAAAAAATTGACAGAGTGAAAGCAGTCATTGATGACATGGTGAAAATGGGAGATTGCCTGTTCATCTCATCTTAAAAACAAGCAATCCCTTTTGAAGATTACACTACAAGAATCCTAAATTAAGACTAAAATTCTCCCAAACAGATTTCGAATCAATGACATTGACCACTCCGTGCAGCTCAAATAGTTATCTCTCTACAGCTACGTTATCAAGGAAGGCTAATACAAGAACAAGCTCATCAGAGTATATTAAGGACGTACGTGCTAGTGTAGAGATTCTCGTTGAGCATTCTGAAATGGCCACCAGATAATTTAGCTTTCATCTACAAAATCAATCACACCAAATTCGAATAAAAATCTTCTCGTTCTATGAAATATGCGCACCTTCATGGCCTATCAACATAACCAATCAAAGGGGGGGGGAAAAACTCGACCTTTTCTAGGAATCCAGTCGGCTCTGCCTTCTTTTGCTTCTTCTGGAAACTGGAATCGCTAATTTTGGTATTGGTTCGGCTTCGCTGTTGCTTTGATCTCTTGCGCTTTTTGCTACTTCCCTCCATTGTTCTCCCAAGGATGCTGAGAAGGAAAGCAAGTCAGAGAAGTTGTGATTAAAGACAAGGAAGAGCTTGAAGAAGCCCGCAATGCCGCCTCTACCTCCGCTAGCAGCAACTCTTCTGTCGCCGGCGCCATGATACGGGTCAGCCTATCGGATCGGGATTACGGCAATCATTCCATCTCGGATTTGGGCCGATTTAAATAGTTTGTAATTAGTTAGCCCACGTCTCTCCTTCAGCTGCTTGACGGAGCCTTCAACTGCTTGACGGCTCCGCTACCAGTAGGCAGCAACACCGCTTCTAAATCGAACCTCTCAGTCTCTCAGTGTTCGATTATTTTCCTCCTGGAAGTTGGGAAGATTCATCTACAACATGGCGCAGCGGAAGCTTCTGTTGAGAAGAGATGCATGCCCCAAACGATTCTCTTCAGTATCATGTTATCTCCATTCAAAATCTTCAATTGATTCTCAGCTGGCATCTCTGCTCGAGGCATCAAATCCATCTCAACTTAAGGAGGCAGTTTCTTTGTTTCACCGCGCCGTCAACGCCCGCATCCTCCCGTCTCCTGCGATATCGAGCTCTCTCGTCGTCGGTCTGGTAAAGTCCAAGAATTACGAACTCGCACTCTCTGTATACAACGAGATGGCGAGTGCCAGTATCACTCCTTACTTTGCTGCATTGAGCGGTTTGGTCGAGTGTTTTGTGAATGCTGGAAACATGAGACTAGCCCTCGGGGGATTAGGACTGATTCTTAGGCGCGGTTACCAACATAACTTGTACCTGATGAACGTAGTCTTGAACGTTTACTGTAAAAAGGGCGAGCTTTCGAAGGCGAATGAGCATTTTCACACAATGGAGGTGAATGGCGTGATGCCTGATACTTATAGTTATACCGTGATAATAAATGGACTTTGCAGGGCTAATCTACTTGAAGAGGCGGTGGAGAAGTTGGAAAACATGAAAACTGCAAGTTGCTGCCCCAATTTGGTGACATACAAGTTTTTGTAAGCATGGTCGGGTGGAGAAGGCTATAGAGATAATGAAAGATATGGTGAAAAGTGGAATTTCTCCTAATATATTCACTTTTACCTCTCTCGTAAATGGTCTTGCAAAGATGGGCAAGCTGAAGGAAGCAGAGCTGATATTGGATACTATGGGTGAGCATGGGATTAAGCCTAATTTGGTGACATACACTACTTTGATAAATGGTCTTTGTAAGCATGGCAGGGTGGAGAAGGCTATGGAGATAATGAAGAATATGGAGGATCAGGGCATGAATGGAAATGTTATCACGTATAGTACTCTTATAGATGGGTTCTGTAGAATGGAAAAAATTGACAAAGTGAAAGAACTGCTTGATGATATGATGAAAAAGGGAATTCCTCCTAATGCATTCACTTTTAACTCTTTCGTGAATTGTCTCGCTAAGATGAACAAACTGAAGGAAGTAAAGGTGATATTGGAAACTATGGCAGAGCATGGTATTAAACCTGATTTGGTGACATATAATACTTTGATAAACGGTCTTTGTAAGCACGGCAGGGTGGAGAAGGCTTTGGAGATAATGAAGGATATGGAGGATCATGACATTAATGGAGATGTTGTCACGTATAGTACTCTTATAGATGGGTTCTGTAGAATGGAAAAAATTGACAGAGTGAAAGAACTCCTTGATGATATGGTGAAAAAGGGAATTCCTCCTAATGCAATCACTTTTAACTCTCTCGTGAATGGTTTTGCTAAGATGGGCAAACTGAAGGAAGTAGAGCTGATATTAGATAATATGGTTGAACGTGGCATTAAACCTAATTTGGTGACATACACTTTTTTGATAAATGGTCTTTGTAAGCATAGCAGAGTGGAGAAAGCTCTAGAGATAATGAAGGATATGGAGGATCAGGGCATGAATGGAAATGTTATCACGTATAGTACTCTTATAGATGGGTTCTGTAGAATGGAAAAAATTGACAGAGTGAAAGAACTGCTTGATGATATGATGAAAAAGGGAATTCCTCCTAATACAATCACTTTTAACTCTCTCGTGAATGGTTTTGCTAAGATGGGTAAGCTGAAGGAAGCAGAGCTGATATTTGATACTATGGTTGAGCGTGGGATTAAACCTAATTTGGTAACATACACTACTTTGATAAATGGTTTTTGTAAGCATGGCCGGGTGGAGAAGGATATGGAGGATCATGGCATTAATGGAGATGTTGTCACGTATAGTACTCTTATAGATGGGTTCTGTAGAATGGAAAAAATTGACAGAGTGAAAGAACTCCTTGATGATATGGTGAAAAAGGGAATTCCTCCTAATGCAATCACTTTTAACTCTCTCGTGAATGGTTTTGCTAAGATGGGCAAACTGAAGGAAGTAGAGCTGATATTAGATAATATGGTTGAACGTGGCATTAAACCTAATTTGGTGACATACACTTTTTTGATAAATGGTCTTTGTAAGCATAGCAGAGTGGAGAAAGCTCTAGAGATAATGAAGGATATGGAGGATCAGGGCATGAATGGAAATGTTATCACGTATAGTACTCTTATAGATGGGTTCTGTAGAATGGAAAAAATTGACAGAGTGAAAGAACTGCTTGATGATATGATGAAAAAGGGAATTCCTCCTAATACAATCACTTTTAACTCTCTCGTGAATGGTTTTGCTAAGATGGGTAAGCTGAAGGAAGCAGAGCTGATATTTGATACTATGGTTGAGCGTGGGATTAAACCTAATTTGGTAACATACACTACTTTGATAAATGGTTTTTGTAAGCATGGCCGGGTGGAGAAGGATATGGAGGATCATGGCATTAATGGAGATGTTGTCACGTATAGTACTCTTATAGATGGGTTCTGTAGAATGGAAAAAATTGACAGAGTGAAAGAACTCCTTGATGATATGGTGAAAAAGGGAATTCCTCCTAATGCAATCACTTTTAACTCTCTCGTGAATGGTTTTGCTAAGATGGGCAAACTGAAGGAAGTAGAGCTGATATTAGATAATATGGTTGAACGTGGCATTAAACCTAATTTGGTGACATACACTTTTTTGATAAATGGTCTTTGTAAGCATAGCAGAGTGGAGAAAGCTCTAGAGATAATGAAGGATATGGAGGATCAGGGCATGAATGGAAATGTTATCACGTATAGTACTCTTATAGATGGGTTCTGTAGAATGGAAAAAATTGACAGAGTGAAAGAACTGCTTGATGATATGATGAAAAAGGGAATTCCTCCTAATACAATCACTTTTAACTCTCTCGTGAATGGTTTTGCTAAGATGGGTAAGCTGAAGGAAGCAGAGCTGATATTTGATACTATGGTTGAGCGTGGGATTAAACCTAATTTGGTAACATACACTACTTTGATAAATGGTTTTTGTAAGCATGGCCGGGTGGAGAAGGATATGGAGGATCATGGCATTAATGGAGATGTTGTCACGTATAGTACTCTTATAGATGGGTTCTGTAGAATGGAAAAAATTGACAGAGTGAAAGAACTCCTTGATGATATGGTGAAAAAGGGAATTCCTCCTAATGCAATCACTTTTAACTCTCTCGTGAATGGTTTTGCTAAGATGGGCAAACTGAAGGAAGTAGAGCTGATATTAGATAATATGGTTGAACGTGGCATTAAACCTAATTTGGTGACATACACTTTTTTGATAAATGGTCTTTGTAAGCATAGCAGAGTGGAGAAAGCTCTAGAGATAATGAAGGATATGGAGGATCAGGGCATGAATGGAAATGTTATCACGTATAGTACTCTTATAGATGGGTTCTGTAGAATGGAAAAAATTGACAGAGTGAAAGAACTGCTTGATGATATGATGAAAAAGGGAATTCCTCCTAATACAATCACTTTTAACTCTCTCGTGAATGGTTTTGCTAAGATGGGTAAGCTGAAGGAAGCAGAGCTGATATTTGATACTATGGTTGAGCGTGGGATTAAACCTAATTTGGTAACATACACTACTTTGATAAATGGTTTTTGTAAGCATGGCCGGGTGGAGAAGGATATGGAGGATCATGGCATTAATGGAGATGTTGTCACGTATAGTACTCTTATAGATGGGTTCTGTAGAATGGAAAAAATTGACAGAGTGAAAGAACTCCTTGATGATATGGTGAAAAAGGGAATTCCTCCTAATGCAATCACTTTTAACTCTCTCGTGAATGGTTTTGCTAAGATGGGCAAACTGAAGGAAGTAGAGCTGATATTAGATAATATGGTTGAACGTGGCATTAAACCTAATTTGGTGACATACACTTTTTTGATAAATGGTCTTTGTAAGCATAGCAGAGTGGAGAAAGCTCTAGAGATAATGAAGGATATGGAGGATCAGGGCATGAATGGAAATGTTATCACGTATAGTACTCTTATAGATGGGTTCTGTAGAATGGAAAAAATTGACAGAGTGAAAGAACTGCTTGATGATATGATGAAAAAGGGAATTCCTCCTAATACAATCACTTTTAACTCTCTCGTGAATGGTTTTGCTAAGATGGGTAAGCTGAAGGAAGCAGAGCTGATATTTGATACTATGGTTGAGCGTGGGATTAAACCTAATTTGGTAACATACACTACTTTGATAAATGGTTTTTGTAAGCATGGCCGGGTGGAGAAGGATATGGAGGATCATGGCATTAATGGAGATGTTGTCACGTATAGTACTCTTATAGATGGGTTCTGTAGAATGGAAAAAATTGACAGAGTGAAAGAACTCCTTGATGATATGGTGAAAAAGGGAATTCCTCCTAATGCAATCACTTTTAACTCTCTCGTGAATGGTTTTGCTAAGATGGGCAAACTGAAGGAAGTAGAGCTGATAATAGATAATATGGTTGAACGTGGCATTAAACCTAATTTGGTGACATACACTTCTTTGATAAATGGTCTTTGTAAGCATAGCAGAGTGGAGAAAGCTCTAGAGATAATGAAGGATATGGAGGATCAGGGCATGAATGGAAATGTTATCACGTATAGTACTCTTATAGATGGGTTCTGTAGAATGGAAAAAATTGACAGAGTGAAAGAACTGCTTGATGATATGATGAAAAAGGGAATTCCTCCTAATACAATCACTTTTAACTCTCTCGTGAATGGTTTTGCTAAGATGGGTAAGCTGAAGGAAGCAGAGCTGATATTTGATACTATGGTTGAGCGTGGGATTAAACCTGATTTGGTGACATACTCTACTTTGATAAATGGTCTTTGTAAGCATGGCAGGGTGGAGAAGGCTCTAGAGATAATGAAGGATATGGAGGATCAGGGCATGAATGGAAATATTGTCACGTATAGTACTCTAATAGATGGGTTCTGTAGAATGGAAAAAATTGACAGAGTGAAAGAACTCCTTGATGATATGGTGAAAAAGGGAATTCCTCCTAATGCAATCACTTTTAACTCTATCGTGAATGGTCTTGTTAAGATGGGTAAGTTGAAGGAATTAAAAGTGATATTGGATACTATGGCTGAGTATGGGATTAAACCAGATTTGGTGACTCTAGAGAGAATGAAGGATATGGAGTAATAAGACATTAATGGAGATGTTGTAGGGTTGATGAGGCCATCCATCTTTTTAATATAAAGACTACGTTGAGGCAAATGTCACAACATATAATATTTTAATGAATAGACTTTTCAAGGTTGGACGTGTGAAAGATACTATGGATGCCTTTAATATGATGGTTGGAAAGTGTATTCCTGCTTGTGTAGTGACTTAAAATGTCATGCTTGGTTGATATCAAAGGACTATCTCCAAATTCAAATACATATAGTTCTCAAACTTGCAAAAGTTTTAAGAGAATAACTTCACCATCGAATGTTATTGCATCAGCTTGCTCGGTGCACCTTTCTTTCTGCATCAGATTGTCGGAGTAGTCTAGTGTCTCCAGTCCTTCCACACGCACTTCACTACAAATCCAACCATTTTTATCTATGAGAAATACATATAGTTGAGCCTAACAAAACTCATCAATTACCACAAGATCATTAGATATAACAAACAACTATTCTTGATAAAAATAACTGTTCAAGTTTACATTTTTGTGTTTGGAAGGTGCATTTAGATTCTTGCCAATGAGTTGGTGAAACAAACCTGACATCTGAGACAGAGAGGTAATTGCTCAATGCAATTGCAAAAGTAAATGGCTTGTTATCGGTGTTCCTAGAGGGATCAAGCTCAGCTTCCCAGCACTAAGGGAAATGCGAAGCCGCAACTCAAAGCTATCAACATGCAATTAAGTATCCATTAGCATAATCTTTACAAAAACAAAACTAATTGGAATGATTTGCTAATTAGCTATGTGGGTCTTCTTCTGTGGACTTCAATATCAGACATGGGATGCATTTCCAATAACCACATTTTGCTGCTAAGTGTTCCAGGAGCTCCACAATCTGAAGGATCGAATTTCACACCACAAGGCAGACCTGGCTATTCCTGAAATTTTTTATAAGACAGCAAGGGAAGATTGCAATGAGGACACTCACACAATTATCGGTGTTTCAAGCAAAATCTATATGTTCATAGAAGCTTTCTCTATATATTAGTCTAAAGCTTACATCATAGCCTTGCAGCTGAGAAGCAGAAGACCAGGTCGGGGGTTTCACTTTGTTTGCAATAGTTATTCCATCAACCAGCCAATGTCTTCAGAAAGAGTAATTCAAAAATTCAGCATTGGAAGATTACCATACACTCTATCAAATAGCAAATCCAGTTTAGAGATATTCACGAGTCACGACCAAAGTCAGCTACTATCATTAAAGGACTAGCCCTGAGGTATCAGAAAATCTAGCACTAGCAGAATAACCAACTTCATCCCAATCTTCTACTTTTTTAGAAGAAACAAAGCCTATACCAAGTAAAGGACTACTATATATAAGAAAATGTATCATCACCACCGAATCATGATATTCAACCTCGATTACTTATGACCCTTGAAATCCTCCGCCTAAGTCTTCATTATATGCAAATTCCCAGTAGGAAAATTGCATGTAGATTTTATATTGTACTGTGTTGATTGGAAACCTCTACATGATCTCTACTAATCCTACTTGGAGTATTTTAATTCGAAAAAAAAAAAAAAAAAAAACATGAAGAACTCTGAGGTCGAACAGGCGTCTTTCCCCAGGAAAAAAAGCTTAAACTGTGAAGACATGGAAGATTGCCTGTTCATCTCATCTTAATACAAGCTCTCTACTGCTACGTTATCAAGGAAGGCTAATACAAGAACAAGCTCATCAGAGTATATTAAGGACGTACGTGCAAGTGTAGAGCTTCTCGTTGAGCAATCTGAAATGTCACAACATATAATATCTTAATGAATATGATATGATATCTTTGACACAACATACTCCCCTTCTTTCTCTTCTTCTTCGGCCCCAAGATGGTACTGATACATCACTCAATTAGAAGCTCTTTCTCTATATTAGTCTAAAGCTTACATCATAGCACTTTGTAATGTGATTGCAATTTGGGCATTCTTGAATCAACTCGGAGTCTTTGCCTTGCAGCTGAGAAGCGGAAGACCAGGTCGGGGTTTTCACTTTCTTTGCAATAGTTATTCCATCAACGAGCCAATGTCTTCAGAAAGAGTAATTCAAACATTCAGCATTGGAAGATTACCATTCACTCTATCAAATGGGAGAAAAAAAATGATATGGGAAATGGTAATGACAAACTTTTGTACCTCTTTACCTAAGAAACTTATTAAATAAAACAAAATTGTTGATGATCACCAGAAACTGATGTCTCCCTCTTCAACAAATAAACAAAACAGTACCAGAAACACAGGGAACTTACTTTCTTCTTGTTGAAATGCAATAACACGAACATCTTATTTGAATAATCCTGTGTATGCAGAAAGGAATCACAAACTCTACATAGTTTTATTTCTTCTTTCTAAAGGGGACAACGATGAAGTGGTGAAGGTAAAGCTAAAACCTTGAGTTCAATCTTGAACCCGAGCTCACAGAAAGCATTGATGAAGGTCGGCGCCTCCAGTGTTTGGATCGAGCCTGCTTTTCACTTCGGCTATCAGAAGCCAGCCACTGTAAAGAAAAATACTTTCTCAAGTCAGAATTTTGTGATCAAGATTCAGTTTTGAACAGTTTGAATCATCAAAAACAAATATTATGAACAATCATTAAGAGACCAGTTGAGAAGGCATGAATATCAGATTTTTGAGTCACAATCTATTGGCTAGCTTCTGTCGCTTCAATCGATGAAACCTCGGATCAAATTGCCTCAGTGTGAGTGGAGAAGAAAAACGCAACAATTGTTTTTTGGTATGAAAAATCTAAACTGTGAGATTTGATTTGATTTAAGCTAAAATGACACGAAAAAGGGCAATTGAATGAAAAGTTTATATGCGTCACTGACAATCGTATATTGGGAATATCAAGAGCATAAAGGATAGAGCAGATCCAGTTTAGAGATATTCACGAAAAACATTAAAGGAGAAAGTAACAATTTTGCATAGTCTTTACTGAAGAACATAACCAATCAAAGGGAGAAAAAAAAACTCGACCTTTTCTAGGAATCCAGTTGGCTCTGCCTTTTTATGCTTCTTCTGGAAACTGGAATCGCTATTTTTGGTCTAGGTTCGGCTTCGCTGTTGCTTTGATCTCTTGCGCTTTTTGCTACTTCCCTGCATTGTCGAGTTCCGGCAGTTGCCCCAAGGATGAATATCTGAGCTCGGCAGAAAATCAATTACTACACCAGGGTGCACATGCGCCCATGAACTAATTTTTAGTGTCTCAGTTTGACCTTCGCTATTGAACCCTAGACGTCTGCACTCCCTCCGCAGTCTCTCAGCTGCTTGACCGCTTCTAAATCGAACCTCATCAGTCTCTCAGTGTTCGATTATTTGACTGAGGAGGACGAAGGTGGGAAGATTCATCTATAACATGGCGCAGCGGAAGCTTCTGTTGAGAAGAGATGCATGCCCCAAACGATTCTCTTCAGTATCATGTTATCTCCATTCAAAATCTTCAATTGATTCTCAGTTGGCATCTCTGCTCGGAGCATCAAATCCATCTCAACTTAAGGAGGCAGTTTCTTTGTTTCACCGCGCCGTCAACGCACGCAACCTCCCGTCTCCTGCGTTATCGAGCTCTCTCGTCGTCGGTCTGGTAAAGTCCAAGAATTACGAACTCGCACTCTCTGTATACAATGAGATGGCGAGTGCCAGTATCACTCCTTACTTTGCTGCATTGAAAGGTTTGGTCGAGTGTTTTGTGAATGCTGGAAACATGAGACTAGCCCTCGGGGGATTAGGACTGATTATGAGACGCGGTTACCAACATAACTTGTACCTGATGAACGTAGTCTTGAACGCTTACTGTAAAAAGGGCGAGCTTTCGAAGGCGAATGAGCATTTTCACGCAATGGAGGTGAATGGCGTGGTGCCTGATACTTATAGTTATAACATGATAATAAATGGACTTTGCAGGGCTAATCTACTTGAAGAGGCGGTGGAGAAGTTGGAAAAGATGAAATCTGTAAGTTGCTGCCCGAATTTGGTGACATACACTTCTTTGATAAATGGTTTTTGTAAGCATGGCAGGGTGGAGAAGGCTACGGAGATAATGAGGGATATGATGAAAAGTGGAACTTCTCCTAATATATTCACTTTTAATTCTCTCGTAAATGGTCTTGCTAAGATGGGCAAGCTGAAGGAAGCAGAGCTAATATTGGATATTATGACTGAGCGTGGGATTAAGCCTAATTTGGTGACATACACTACTTTGATAAACAGTCTTTGTAAGCATGGCAGAGTGGAGAAGGCTTTGGAGATAATGAAGGATATGGAGGATCAGGGCATTAATGGAGATGTTGTCACGTATACTACTCTTATAGATGGGTTCTGTAAATTGGAAAAAATTGACAGAGTCAAAGCAGTCATTGATGACATGGTGAAAAAGGGAATTCCTCCTAATGCATTCACTTTTAGCTCTCTCGTGAATGCTCTTGCTAAGATGGGCAAATTTAAAGAAGTAGAGTTGATATTGGATACTATGACTGGACATGGAATTAAACCTAATTTGGTGACATATAATACTTTGATAAACGGTCTTTGTAAGCATGACAGGGTGGAGAAGGCTCTGGAGATAATGAAGGATATGGAGTATCATGGCATTAATGGAGATGTTGTCACGTATAGTACTCTTATAGATGGGTTCTGTAGAATGGAAAAAATTGACAGAGTGAAAGAACTCCTTGATGATATGGTGAAAAAGGGAATTCCTCCTAATGCAATCACTTTTAATTCTCTCGTGAATGGTTTTGCTAAGATGGGCAAACTGAAGGAAGTAGAGCTGATATTGGATAATATGGGTGAGCGTGGGATTAAACCTAATTTGGTGACATACACTTCTTTGATGAATGGTCTTTGTAAGCATGGCATGGTGGAGAAGGCTCTAGAGATAATGAAGAATATGGAGGATCATGGCATTAATGGAAATGTTGTCACGTATAATACTCTTATAGATGGGTTCTGTAAATTGGAAAAAATTGACAGAGTCAAAGCAGTCATTGATGATATGGTGAAAAAGGGAATTCCTCCTAATGCATTCACTTTTAGCTCTCTCGTGAATGCTCTTGCTAAGATGGGCAAGCTGAATGAAGTAAAGTTGATATTGGATAATATGGGTGAGCGTGGGATTAAACCTGATTTGGTGACATACAATTCTTTGATAAATGGTCTTTGTAAGCATGGCATGGTGGAGAAGGCTGTAGAAATAATGAAGAATATGGAGGATCAGGGCATGGATGGAAATGTTGTCACGTATAGTACTCTTATAGATGGGTTCTGTAGAATGGAAAAAATTGACAGAGTGAAAGAACTGCTTGATGATATGGTGAAAAAGGGAATACCTCCTAATGCAATCACTTTTAACTCTCTCGTGAATGGTTTTGCTAAAATGGGTAAGCTAAAGGAATTAAAAGTGATATTGGATACTATGGCGGTTGAGTATGGGATTAAGCCAGATTTGGTGACTTTAGAGAGAATGAAGGGTCGGAAGGAATAAGACATTAATGGAGATGTTGTAGGGTTGATGAGGTCATCCATCTTTTTAATATAAAGACTACGTTGAGGCAAATGTCACAACATAAAATATTTTAATGAATAGACTTTTCAAGGTTGGACGTGTGAAAGATACTATGGATACCTTTAATAGGATGGTTGGAAAGTGTATTCCTGCTTGTGTAGTGACTTAAAATGTCATGTTGGTGGATTTCAAAGGGCTGAAAAGATGCAGAGAGTAGTGGAAATTTGAAAGAAGTTTCATGAAGGAGGACTATCTCCAAATTCAAATACATATAGTTCTCAAACTTGCAAAAGTGGTTCATTCCTAACTTGTTCATGAAAACTCATAACAATAAAAAGAGACCTTGAACTAGATCCTCAGAATCAAGGTCCGAGCTTTCAACGACTCCGATTGAAATCTGAGATTACTTATTCATACAAACCAACATCCTATGATTCTTGCAGAACCTGCTGCAAAAATGCAGCAAAACATCAAAATTTCATGATAACAGCAATGATCATCAGTAAAGATTCCCAAAATCTAATTTTTTTTTAAACTATAAATGCTTTATACGACATAAACTCGTTCAAAGAGCAACACAGTGTTTAGAATTCAAGAATTCACATCACATCATAAACCCTAAAACAAAATCGAATCAGCAAGCACCTCATGAGCATAACTACACAAGGAAAAACAGAAATCATTCAATAACCCCTTTATGATTAATCATTTCCAGTTTTCATACCATGTTAATCTTGCATTTAAGTCATCAAATGTTCGTCACTCTTATCTTATTCCAGCTTTACAAATATGGAAACTTTCACGATTTTAGGAGCTTGAGCTTCACAGACTAACTTTTGTACCTCTTTACCTAATAAACCTATTAAAGAACGTAACACTTAGTCGAACTGCAAGGAAGAAGGAAAGGTTCCTCTTTTTGGCCGATAACGGAAGAATCAGAATCACGGGGATCTCATGTCAGTGATAGTGAGAAAAGAACTATGAAACCTAGCTAGCCATTACATTTCTCTTACCTCGCCATTTCTGTCAATAGCTAATCCATCCTGTAACAGTAAACATGCAGAGCTTGGTTTCGCCTGAAATCAAATCAAATTGTTGATGATCACCAGAAACAGATGTCTCCCTCTTCATCAAATAAACAAAACAGTACCAGAAACACAGGGAACTTACTTTCTTCTTGTTGAAATGCAATAACACGAACATCTTATTTGAATAATCCTGTGTATCCACAAAGGAATCAGAAACTCTACATAGTTTTATTTCTTTTTTCTAAAGGGGACAAGGATGAAGTGGTAAAGGTAAAACCTTGCGTTCAATCTTGAACCCGAGCTCACAGATAGCATTGATGAAGGTCGGCGCCTCCAGAGTTTGGATCGAGCCTGCTTTTCACTTCAGCTATCAGAAGCCAGCCACTGGAAAGAAAAATACTTTCTCAAGTCAGAAGTTTGTGATCAAGATTCAGTTTTTAACAGTTTTAGGAGGATACTGCTGACGTTGGCTTGAGAACCCTGTGAGCTTCCTTGAGGAAGTTCGGGTAGTTGATTCCCATGAGGGAAAGGCAAAACCCCCCGATGTCTACTGATGAAGAATCAAGGCTTGTCTGTTTGAATCATCAAAAACAAATATTATGAAGAATCATTAAGAGACCAGTTTTTTGTGTTTTTTTTGACCAAAGAATCATTAAGAGACCAGTTGAGAAGGCATGAATATCAGATTCTTGAGTCACAATCTATTAGCTAGCTTCTGTTGCTTCAATCGATGAACCTCGGATCAAATTGCCTCAGTGTGAGTGGAGAAGAAAAACGCAACAATTTTTATTTTACTTTTTTTGGTATGAAAAATCTAAACTGTGAGATTTGATTTGATTTAAAGCTAAAATGACACAAAAAGGCCCATTGAAATGAAAAGTTTATATGCATCACTGACAATCGGATATTGGGAATATCAAGAGCATAAAGGATAGAGCAGATACATTTGCCATGTCACAAGCTATAACGGCAGGGTCATTGGATACACGATCAAAAGATAGAACTTTGTTCTTCACGAAAAATAGCAAATCCAGTTTAGAGATATTCACGAGTCACGACCAAAGTCAGCTACTATCATTAAATCACTAGCCCTGAGGTATCAGAAAATCTAGCACTAGCAGAATAACCAACTTCATTCCAATCTTCTACTTTTTTGGAAGAAACAAAGCCTATACCAAGTAAAGGACTACTATATATAAGAAATTGTATAATCACCACCGAATCATGATATTCAACCTCGATTACTTATGACCCTTGAAATCCTCCGCCTAAGTATTCATTATATGCAAATTCCCAGTGGGAAAATTGCATGTAGATTTTATATTGTACTGTGTTGATTGGAAACCTCTACATGATCTCTACTAATCCTACTTGGAGTATTTTAATTCGAAAAAAAAAAAAAAAAAACATGAAGAACTCTGAGGTCGAACAGGCCTTACCATGTCAAACATTGATGGGTCTTCCTTAAAATAGTTAAAGGCGTCTTTCCCCAGGAAAAAAAGCTTAAACTGTGAAGACATGGAAGATTGCCTGTTCATCTCATCTTAATACAAGCTCTCTACTGCTACGTTATCAAGGAAGGCTAATACAAGAACAAGCTCATCAGAGTATATTAAGGACGTACGTGCAAGTGTAGAGCTTCTCGTTGAGCAATCTGAAATGTCACAACATATAATATCTTAATGAATATGATATGATATCTTTGACACAACATACTCCCCTTCTTTCTCTTCTTCTTCGGCCCCAAGATGGTACTGATACATCACTCAATTAGAAGCTCTTTCTCTATATTAGTCTAAAGCTTACATCATAGCACTTTGTAATGTGATTGCAATTTGGGCATTCTTGAATCAACTCGGAGTCTTTGCCTTGCAGCTGAGAAGCGGAAGACCAGGTCGGGGTTTTCACTTTCTTTGCAATAGTTATTCCATCAACGAGCCAATGTCTTCAGAAAGAGTAATTCAAACATTCAGCATTGGAAGATTACCATTCACTCTATCAAATGGGAGAAAAAAAATGATATGGGAAATGGTAATGACAAACTTTTGTACCTCTTTACCTAAGAAACTTATTAAATAAAACAAAATTGTTGATGATCACCAGAAACTGATGTCTCCCTCTTCAACAAATAAACAAAACAGTACCAGAAACACAGGGAACTTACTTTCTTCTTGTTGAAATGCAATAACACGAACATCTTATTTGAATAATCCTGTGTATGCAGAAAGGAATCACAAACTCTACATAGTTTTATTTCTTCTTTCTAAAGGGGACAACGATGAAGTGGTGAAGGTAAAGCTAAAACCTTGAGTTCAATCTTGAACCCGAGCTCACAGAAAGCATTGATGAAGGTCGGCGCCTCCAGTGTTTGGATCGAGCCTGCTTTTCACTTCGGCTATCAGAAGCCAGCCACTGTAAAGAAAAATACTTTCTCAAGTCAGAATTTTGTGATCAAGATTCAGTTTTGAACAGTTTGAATCATCAAAAACAAATATTATGAACAATCATTAAGAGACCAGTTGAGAAGGCATGAATATCAGATTTTTGAGTCACAATCTATTGGCTAGCTTCTGTCGCTTCAATCGATGAAACCTCGGATCAAATTGCCTCAGTGTGAGTGGAGAAGAAAAACGCAACAATTGTTTTTTGGTATGAAAAATCTAAACTGTGAGATTTGATTTGATTTAAGCTAAAATGACACGAAAAAGGGCAATTGACATGAAAAGTTTATATGCGTCACTGACAATCGTATATTGGGAATATCAAGAGCATAAAGGATAGAGCAGATCCAGTTTAGAGATATTCACGAAAAACATTAAAGGAGAAAGTAACAATTTTGCATAGTCTTTACTGAAGAACATAACCAATCAAAGGGAGAAAAAAAAACTCGACCTTTTCTAGGAATCCAGTTGGCTCTGCCTTTTTATGCTTCTTCTGGAAACTGGAATCGCTATTTTTGGTCTAGGTTCGGCTTCGCTGTTGCTTTGATCTCTTGCGCTTTTTGCTACTTCCCTGCATTGTCGAGTTCCGGCAGTTGCCCCAAGGATGAATATCTGAGCTCGGCAGAAAATCAATTACTACACCAGGGTGCACATGCGCCCATGAACTAATTTTTAGTGTCTCAGTTTGACCTTCGCTATTGAACCCTAGACGTCTGCACTCCCTCCGCAGTCTCTCAGCTGCTTGACCGCTTCTAAATCGAACCTCATCAGTCTCTCAGTGTTCGATTATTTGACTGAGGAGGACGAAGGTGGGAAGATTCATCTATAACATGGCGCAGCGGAAGCTTCTGTTGAGAAGAGATGCATGCCCCAAACGATTCTCTTCAGTATCATGTTATCTCCATTCAAAATCTTCAATTGATTCTCAGTTGGCATCTCTGCTCGGAGCATCAAATCCATCTCAACTTAAGGAGGCAGTTTCTTTGTTTCACCGCGCCGTCAACGCACGCAACCTCCCGTCTCCTGCGTTATCGAGCTCTCTCTTCGTCGGTCTGGTAAAGTCCAAGAATTACGAACTCGCACTCTCTGTATACAATGGCGAGTGCCAGTATCACTCCTTACTTTGCTGCATTGAGAGGTTTGGTCGAGTGTTTTGTGAATGCTGGAAACATGAGACTAGCCCTCGGGGGATTAGGACTGATTCTTAGGCGCGGTTACCAACATAACTCGAACCTGATGAACGTAGTCTTGAACGGTTACTGTAAAAAGGGCGAGCTTTCGAAGGCGAATGAGCTTTTTCACGCTATGGAGGTGAATGACGTGATGCCTGATACTTATAGTTATACCATGATAATAAATGGACTTTGCAGGGCTAATCAACTTGAAGAGGCGGTGGAGAAGTTGGAAAATATGAAAACTGCAAGTTGCTGCCCAATTTGTTGACATACAATACTTTGATAAATGGTTTCTGCAAGCATGGCCGTGGAGAAGTTGGAGGGCTAATCAACTTGAAGAGGCGGTGGAGAAGTTGGAAAATATGAAAACTGCAAGTTGCTGCCCCAATTTGTTGACATACAATACTTTGATAAATGGTTTCTGTAAGCATGGCCGTGTGGAGAAGGCTACTGATATAATGAAGGATATGGTGAAAAGTGGAATTTCTCCTGATATATTCACTTTTAATTCTCTCGTAAATGGTCTTGCAAAAATAGGCAAGCTGAAGGAAGCACAGCTGATATTGGATACTATGGCTGAGTGTGGGATTAAACCTAATTTGGTGACATATAATACTTTGATAAACGGTCTTTGTAAGCATGGCAGAGTGGAGAAGGCTCTGGAGATAATGAAGGATATGGAGGATCAGGGCATTAATGGAAATGGTGTCACGTATAGTACTCTTATAGATGGGTTCTGTAAAATGAAAAAAATTGACAGAGTGAAAGAACTACTTGATGATATGGTGAAAAGGGGAATTCCACCTAATGCATTCACTTTTAACTCTCTCGTGAATGGTCTTGCGAAGATGGGCAAGCTGAAGGAAGTAGAGTTGGTATTGGATACTATGACTGAGCATGGTATTAAACATGATTTGGTGACATAATACTTTGATAAATGGTCTTTGTAAGCATGGCAGGGTGGAGAAGGCTCTGGAGATAATGAAGGATATGGAGGATCAGGGCATTAATGGAAATGTTGTCACGTATAATGTTCTTATAGATGGGTTCTGTAGATTAGAAAAAATTGACAGAGTGAAAGCAGTCATTGATGACATGGTGAAAATGGGAATTCCTCCTAATACAATCACTTTTAACTCTCTCGTGAATGGTCTTGCTAAGATGGGCAAACTGAAGGAAGTAGAAGTGATATTGGATACTATTAAGCGTGGGATTAAACCTGATCTTATTATGTATACAAGTTTGATGGACTGACTCTGCAAATCAGGGAATGTAAAGAAAGCTATGGAGGTGATTGTTTTGATGGTGGAGAATGTAACTTATAACATTATGATTCATGGTTTGTGCAAAGAAAGCATTGTTGATGAAGCATTTAAAATGTTCAATGTGTTGCTGCCAGATAAAGAAGAGAAACCTGATGTGGTTACATATAATGCGTTGTTGATGATGCCAGACATCTTTTTAATCTAATGAATGATGAATGGCAAAGACTACGTGTGAAAGATGCTATGGATATCTTTAATAAGATGGCTGGAAAGTGTATTCGTGCTTATGTAGTGACTTAATATGTCATGCTTAGTGGATCTCTATGGGATGGAAGGATGCAGAGAGCAATGGAAATTTGAAAGAATTTTCATGAATTATGTCTATCTTTAAATAAGCATCCAACTCGGTTAATTCTAGATGGAAAAGTTAACATGCACTCCACGTTAGACCTAATTAAGTCTTCAAATAAAAAATACAGCTATCCTAAGAGTTCATATACTAAAGTCCAACTAGTAAGCTATTCATAACCTAAAGTTTCAGTTAGGACACTATTTCATACCCTAACTGTTCAGTTGTATCTAGAGGATTCATGTTACTAACTAATATGTCAAAGTTACTGTATCCTCTTTACATCAACGTATCAACGTCCATGGTAAATACCTGGAAGATTTTTGGGGTGGGTATAGCAAATCCCTTGCTCTATTACGATCGTTGGAATGAACTCATCGATGAAGACATGGGATGCATTTCCAATAACCACATTTTGCTGCTAAGTGTTCCAGGAGCTCCACATCTGAAGGATCGAATTTCACACCACAAGGCAGACCAAGCTATTCCTGAAATTTTTTATAAGACAGCAAGGGAAGATTGCAATGAGGACACTCACACAATTATCGTTTTTTCAAGCAAAATCTATATGTTCATAGAAGCTTTCTATATATATTAGTCTAAAGCTTATATCATAGCCTTGCAGCTGAGAAGCAGAAGACCAGGTCGGGGGTTTCACTTTCTTTGCAATAGTTATTCCATCAACCAGACAATGTCTTCAGAAAGAGTAAGCATTGGAAGATTACCATACAATCTATCAAATGGGAGAAAAAAAAATGATATGGGGAATGGTAATGACTCATGAAACCTTTACTGCTGCTAGTACAATATCACATCACATCATAAACCCTAAACCAAAATCGAATCAGCAAGCACCTCATGAGCATAACTACACAAGGAAAAACACAAATCATTCAGTAACCCCTTTATGATTAATCATTTCCAGTTTTCATACCATGTTAATCTTGCATTTAAGTCATCAAATGTTCGTCACTCTTATCTTATTCCAGCTTTACAAATATGGAAACTTTCACGATTTTAGGAGCTTGAGCTTCACAGACTAACTTTTGTACCTCTTTACCTAATAAACCTATTAAAGAACGTAACACTTAGTCGAACTGCAAGGAAGAAGGAAAGGTTCCTCTTTTTGGCCGATAACGGAAGAATCAGAATCACGGGGATCTCATCTCAGTGATAGTGAGAAAAGAACTATGAAACCTAGCTAGCCATTACATTTCTCTTACCTCGCCATTTCTGTCAATAGCTAATCCATCCTGTAACAGTAAACATGCAGAGCTTGGTTTCGCCTGAAATCAAATCAAATTGTTGATGATCACCAGAAACTGATGTCTCCCTCTTCATCAAATAAACAAAACAGTACCAGAAACACAGGGAACTTACTTTCTTCTTTTTGAAATGCAATAACACGAACATCTTATTTGAATAATCCTGTGTATCCACAAAGGAATCAGAAACTCTACATAGTTTTATTTCTTTTTTCTAAAGGGGACAAGGATGAAGTGGTAAAGGTAAAACCTTGAGTTCAATCTTGAACCCGAGCTCACAGATAGCATTGATGAAGCTCGGCGCCTCCAGTGTTTGGATCGAGCCTGCTATTCTCAAGTCAGAATTTTGTGATCAACATTCAGTTTTGAACAGTTTTAGGAGGATATTGCTGACCTTGGCTTGAGAACCCTGTGAGCTTCCTTGAGGAAGGTCGGGTAGTTGATTCCCATGAGGGAAAGGCAAAAACCCCGATGTCTACTGATGAAGAATCAAGGCTTGTCTGTTTGAATCATCAAAAACAAATATTATGAATAATCATTAAAAGACCAGTTGAGAAGGCATGAATATCAAATTTTTGAGTCACAATCTATTAGTTAGCTTCTGTTGCTTCAATCGATGAAACCTCGGATCAAATTGCCTCAGTGTGAGTGGAGAAGAAAAACGCAACAATTTTTTTTTTTGTATGAAAAATCTAAACTGTGAGATTTGATTTGATTTAAGCTAAAATGACACAAAAAAGGCCCATTGAAATGAAAAAGTTTATATGCGCCACTGACAATCGGATATTGGGAATATCAAGAGCATAAAGGATAGAGCAGATACATTTGCCATGTCACAAGCTATAACGGCAGGGTCATTGGATACAAGATTAAAAGAGAGAACTTTGTTCTTCACACTTTTGGCTAGGCGAGCATCACCTGACATATTCACGAAAAATAGCAAATCCAGTTTAGAGATATTCACGAAAAACATTAAAGGAGAAAGTAACAATTTTGCATAGTATTTACCACAACCAAAGTCAGGTACTATCATTAAAGCACTAGCCATGAGGTATCAGAAAATCTAGCACTAGCAGAATAACCAACTTCATCCCAATCTTCTACTTTTTCGGAAGAAACAAAGCCTATACCAAGTAAAGGACTACTATATATAAGAAAGTGTATCATCACCACCGAATCATGATATTCAACCTCGATTACTTATAACCCTTGAAATTCTCCTCCTAAATCTTCATAATATGCAAATTCCCAGTAGGAAAATTGCATGTAGATTTTATATTGTACTGTGTTGATTGGAAACCTCTACATGATCTCTACTAATCCTACTTGGAGTATTTTAATTCGAAAAAACAAAACATGAGAACTCTGAGGTTGAACAGGCCTTACCATGTCAAACATTGATGGGTCTTCCTTAATATAGTTAAAGGCGTCTTTTCCCCAGGAAAAAAGCTTAAACTGTGAAGACATGGAAGATTGCCTGTTCATCTCATCTTAAAAACAAGCAATCCCTTTTGAAGATTACACCACAAGAATCCTAAATTAAGACTAAAATTCTCCCAAACAGATTTCGAATCAATGACATTGACCACTCCGTGCAGCTCAAATAGTTATCTCTCTACAGCTACGTTATCAAGGAAGGCTAATACAAGAACAAGCTCATCAGAGTATATTAAGGACGTACGTGCTAGTGTAGAGATTCTCGTTGAGCATTCTGAAATGGCCAACAGATAATTTAGCTTTCATCTAGAAAATCAATCACACCAAATTCGAATAAAAATCTTCTCGTTCTATGAAATATGCGCACCTTCATGGCCTATCAACATAACCAATCAAAGGGGGGAAAAAAACTCGACCTTTTCTAGGAATCCAGTCGTCTCTGCCTTCTTTTGCTTCTTCTGGAAACTGGAATCGCTATTTTTGGTATTGGTTCGGCTTCGCTGTTGCTTTGATCTCTTGCGCTTTTTGCTACTTCCCTCCATTGTTCTCCCAAGGATGCTGAGAAGGAAAGCAAGTCAGAGAAGTTGTGATTAAAGACAAGGAAGAGCTTGAAGAAGCCCGCAATGCCGCCTCTACCTCCGCTAGCAGCACTTCTTCTGTCGCCGGCGCCATGATACGGGTCAGCCTATCGGATCGGGATTACGGCAACCATTCCATCTCGGATTTGGGCCGATTTAAATAGTTTGTAATTAGTTAGCCCACGTCTCTCCTTCAGCTGCTTGACGGCTCCGCTACCAGTAGGCAGCAACACCGCTTCTAAATCGAACCTCTCAGTCTCTCAGTGTTCGATTATTTGCCTGAGGAGGAAGTTGGGAAGATTCATCTACAACATGGCGCAGCGGAAGCTTCTGTTGAGAAGAGATGCATGCCCCAAACGATTCTCTTCAGTATCATGTTATCTCCATTCAAAATCTTCAATTGATTCTCAGTTGGCATCTCTGCTCGGGGCATCAAATCCATCTGAACTTAAGGAGGCAGTTTCTTTGTTTCACCGCGCCGTCAACTCCCGCAACCTCCCGTCTCCTGCGATATCGAGCTCTCTCGTCGTCGGTCTGGTAAAGTCCAAGAATTACGAACTCGCACTCTCTGTATACAATGAGATGGCGAGCGCCAGTATCACTCCTTACTCTGCTGCATTGAAAGGTTTGGTCGAGTGTTTTGTGAATGCTGGAAACATGAGACTAGCCCTCGGGGGATTAGGACTGATTCTTAGGCGCGGTTACCAACATAACTCGAACCTGATGAACGTAGTATTGAACGGTTACTGTAAAAAGGGCGAGCTTTCGAAGGCGAATGAGCTTTTTCACGCTATGGAGGTGAATGACGTGATGCCTGATACTTATAGTTATACCATGATAATAAATGGACTTTGCAGGGCTAATCTACTTGAAGAGGCGGTGGAGAAGTTGGAAAAGATGAAAACTGCAGGTTGCTGCCCCGATTTGGTGACATACACTACTTTGATAAATGGTTTTTGTAAGCATGGTCGGATGGAGAAGGCTACGGAGATAATGAAGGATATGGTGAAAAGTGGAATTTCTCCTAATATATTCACTTTTAATTCTCTCGTAAATGGTCTTGCTAAGATGGGCAAGCTGAAGGAAGCAGAGCTGATATTGGATACTATGGTTGAGCGTGGGATTAAACCTGATCTGGTGACATACACTACTTTGATAAATGGTTTTTGTAAGCATGGCCGGGTGGAGAAGGCTACGGAGATAATGAAGGATATGGAGATAATGGGAATTCCTCCTAATGCATTCACTTTTAACTCTCTCGTGAATGGTCTTGTGAAGATAGGCAAGTTGAAGGAAGTACAGTTGATATTGGATACAATGGTTGAGCATGGAATTAAGCCTGATTTGGTGACATACACTACTTTGATAAATGGTCTTTGTAAGCATGGCAAGGTGGAGAAGGCTTTGGAGATAATGAAGGATATGGAGTATCATGGCATTAATGGAGATGTTGTCACGTATAGTACTCTTATAGATGGGTTCTGTAGAATGGAAAAAATTGACAGAGTGAAAGAACTCCTTGATGATATGGTGAAAAAGGGAATTCCTCCTAATGCAATCACTTTTAATTCTCTCGTGAATGGTTTTGCTAAGATGGGCAAACTGAAGGAAGTAGAGCTGATATTGGATAATATGGGTGAGCGTGGGATTAAACCTAATTTGGTGACATATAATACTTTGATAAACGGTCTTTGTAAGCATGACAGGGTGGAGAAGGCTCTGGAGATAATGAAGGATATGGAGGATCAGGGCATTAATGGAGATGTTGTCACGTATACTACTCTTATAGATGGGTTCTGTAAAATGGAAAAAATTGACAGAGTGAAAGAACTACTTGATGATATGGTGAAAAAGGGAATTCCTCTTGATGCATTCACTTTTAACTCTTTCCTGAATTGTCTTGCTAAGATGGGCAAGCTGAAGGAAGTAAAGATGATATTGAATACTATGGTTGAGCATGGGATTAAGCCTGATTTGGTGACATACTCTACTTTGATAAATGGTCTTTGTAAGCATGGCATGGCGGAGAAGGCTCTGGAGGAGATAATGAAGTATATGGAGGATCAAGGCATTATTGGAGATGTTGTCACGTATAATACTCTTATAGATGGGTTCTGTAGAATGGAAAAAATTGACAGAGTGAAAGAACTCCTTGATGATATGGTGAAAAAGGGAATTCCTCCTAATGCAATCACTTTTAATTCTCTCATGAATGGTTTTGCTAAGATGGGTAAGTTGAAGGAATTAAAAGTGATATTGGATACTATGGCTGAGTATGGTATTAAACCAGATTTGGTGACTAGAGATAATGAAGGATATGGAGTAATAAGACATTAATGGAGATGTTGTAGGGTTGATGAGGTCATCCATCTTTTTAATATAAAGACTACGTTGAGGCTAATGTCACAACATATAATATTTTAATGTTTGGAAAGTGTATTCCTGCTTGTGTAGTGAATTAAAATGTCATGCTTGGTGGATTTCAAAGGGCCGGAAGTATGCCGAGAGTAGTGGAAATTTGAAAGAAGTTTCATGAACGAGGACTATCTCCAAATTCAAATACATATAGTTCTCAAATTTGCAAAAGTTCTTCATTCCTAACCTGATCATGAAAACTCATAACAATAAAATGAGACCTTGAGCTAGATCCTCAGAATCAAGGTCCGAGCTTTCAAGAACTCCGATTGAAATCTGAGACGAGATGCAATGTTCATTTGTTAAACTCATTCATACAAACCAACATCCTATGATTCTTGCAGAACCTGCTGCAAAAATGCAGCAAAACATTGAAATTTCATGATAACAGCAATGATCATCAACAAAGATTCCCAAAATCCAATTTTTTTTAAACTATAAATGCTTAATACGACATAAACTCGTTCAAAGAACATCTTCAGATCGAAGATCCACTCCTAAACAAGATAAACTTACAAACCTACTACTTGTTCCTCTCACTAGAGCCTCTCTTCTTTCTTCCATATTGACCCAGAAAACATGGTCAATACCACAGAAAAAATATGCTTCTTTTCATCTTATACAGCAGAACGTAAAAAGTACAGTACACTGCTTATGTATATATTTATTTGGTGAAAATTATTTACCCTCCATGTTAGGAAAAGGGAACCCATGAAGGACCTTTCGAGGATCGAGTTGCCCACTGAAGTAACTTGATGATACCGTGGAAAGCTCCTGGCGGCCTGTCCATTCTTCAAAAGGTTTCAGTGAGATTGGGGTTTCAATTGCAGCTGAGTCCACTCGAAGCATAGTTTTGTAATCCTCATCACCCAATTCAAGCGATTTAGTCTTTTTGTCCCAAGGATTCCACACAACTGTAACCAACCAAAAAAGTATTCTTGGAGTGTAAGTTACGATGATTACCGCAAAACAAGATCAGATCCCTAATATGTACCTGCATCGGGCATCCCATCTTTACGCAGCACGTAAGTTCTCTTCTTTTCGTGGTCTATGATAGCAATCTTGGATGGGGTGCTCAGATAAACCCTATCAATCTAAACATAGATGTCATTGAAACTTTATCAAAAATGTATCTTTTTTTCCTTTATCCAAGCGAAACTAAAAATTTAAGAGAATAACCTCGCCATCGAATGTTATTGCATCAGCTTGCTCGGTGCACCTTTCTTTCTGCATCAGATTGTCGAAGTAGTCTAGTGTCTCCAGTCCTTCCACACGCACTTCACTACAAATACCAAAAGAACATTAGATATAACAAACAACTATTCTTGATAAAATAACTGTTCAAGTTTACATTTTTGTGTTTAGAAGGTGCATTTAGATTCTTGCCAATGAGTTGGTGAAACAAACCTGACATCTGAGACAGAGAGGTAATTGCTCAATGCAATTGCAAAAGTAAATGGCTTGTTATCGGTGTTCCTAACACGAGGGATCAGGCTCAACTTCCCAGCACTAAGGGAAATGCGAAGCCGCAACTCAAAGCTATCAACATGCAATTAAGTATCCATTAGCATAATCTTTACAAAAACAAAACTAATTGGAATGATTTGCTAATTAGCTATGTGGGTAGGATTTTGAGGTTCATAAGCCTACCTACGTGGCCAGAGCTTGAGGTCCTCTTCTGTGGACTTCAATATCAGGTCTGCTGATGACTGATTCTCGATGACTTGAAGAGGTGAAGGATCAGTATCAATTGACCAGATCCTGTTCTTTGCAAATCCATGCTGCTCCAGTGAGCCATAGCTTCCAAACTGCAAATGAAACACCAAGTTGTAAAGCAATAATCAATGGAATCTATTTTTTGCGGCCTTTAAAACTGGAGTGACTCAACACCCACCTGAGGAAAGCATATTGGTATGCCCCCCTTGAGCGCTTTAGGCGGTTTCCATGAATTCTGCACCAACAACAAAAAAATGAGCAACACAGTGTTTAGAATTCAAGAACTTGTTCTTGATTATCTGCTTTTAGGTCTCTACCTTAGTATTTGTCATAAAGAGAAGTTCCTCTCGACGCTCATTCTTCCAGGAAATCACCTGCCCACCATAGAGAAGCACCTGCAAAAAAGACATTGATTTCAATTAGTTTTTTTGAATGCTGCATAATTTAGCAAACAAAACAGAATCGATATCAGAGATGTGGTGAAAGTAATTTGTAGATTGAAGTAAAAAGAAGCTTGGTATTTCTGGGTTCATCTAGGATGTGGTTGCTAACTTAGAGAGATTACAATATACCAAATTCAAAGTTCTGATTCCACTACAACAAGAATAAGAGTTCCAAAACAGCATAAACTGACAGTGATTCACAAAAAAATAAAAATAGAATAGTTCTTGATCGTTCTTCTAATACTGAATCAATCACAAATATACAAGCCCAGACAGATATAATCAAATCAAAGTATTATGAACCAGGTGTTGCTATTGTTTCAACTATCTTGACCGGAGACAATTGTGCGCCATGGGCAAGAGCTACAAGGCGAGCTCTAAGGGCTAAAGCCAAATTAAGGTTTATTGATGGATCATTGTCTGCCGAGTGCTATTCGTGGGAGATGTCTCCAAAAAGATGGCTGGCGCTAAGATTATGAATTCCTTAGACAAAAGTCTACAAGGAAGTATAGCCTATGTTGACGATGCAAAGGAGATGTGGGACGAATTGATCAACTCAAGTCTGAGATAAGTCATATTGAACAAGGAACTCTCTCAGATATGAATTACTACACCAAGCTCAGATGAGCACTCAGACGTATGAGGCTGCCCCTAAAATCACAAAGGAGAAAGAGATTTGAGAATTTGTATCAATTTTGAGTTGTTCAGGAAACCAGCTCAAAAGAAGAGGGGCACTTGCAGTTACTGTCACAAAACTGGTCACACAAAAGACCATTGTTGGGAGCTCCATGGGAAACCAGTATATTTGGATTCTAAATTTGGCAAAGGATGAATTAATGGAGGTGGGTATAGAGCACAATTTGGCAATTTGCCGCAGGAGTGAAGAAAGAAGAAGCAGCTCAAGCTCAAATACAAATTGGTAATTGGTTTGGCGACAATGACGCCTCACCATCCAACGCAAAGCAGAAAGTTGATTATCTTCTGAATACCGCTAAGGAGATTGTGGAGCATCTGACAGGTATTAAACTTATCTCCAATGGCGGAAAGCTACAAGTCCGCCATTGCAGCTATGAAACGATCATCTACTTTTAAGCAAGGAGACGATTTTGATCTATGTGATGCATGAGCAAGAGTCAAGCAGACCAAGTGATAGTAAAGCACTTGCACTTTTTGATTTGATTCATTGGAATCATCTTCATAATTCAAGTGAATTATTAGTTTTCTACAAAGATTTAACAAACCAAGCATGCACATACCTCTGCAGTTGATCCAGACGGCTCGGATAGAATAATCCTGGGCATTCCATTTGAATCATTAACCAAATTCGGTGGCATCGGAATCGATTTTGGCCTTGATCTTGCTGCTCTAATCCTTGTCAAAAATGGATTTACTTTCCCTTTCCTCCAATCCAGCTGTATAACAACAACAACAACAAAAAGAAAGTAAATTTCTTATCCACCAACTACAATAGAGAAAGAAAAAAAAAATAACTTTCTTCTCCAATACAGCTTTATCAATAAAATTGCACTGAGTTGTGTCGTTTACATTTAGCTGGGACCATCAGACCAAGCTGACAAAAATCAAGAAAATCGTAGAATCTTCAATTTTGCAGGGAAGATAGATGAAAGCATCGATTACCCACTTCATATGTTAATCCTAATACCCAACATAAACAATAAAAAAAGCATTCCACTATCCAACTTTTAGCTAAAGAGAAATTTATCAAGAAAATATTACATCCCACAAATAAGGGCATCAAGATGCTAATTTCTTGCTCACCTAATTAGCAGCCGCAGAGAATGGAGGGAGGGAGGGAGGGAGGGAGAGAGAGATGACTAAAATAGAAGAGAAGGTCTAAGATCAAGGGTGAACAGAAGAAAACAAAGAAGAGGAAATGTTTGAGACAGTAAGCTTACGTTTGATGGTTGTCGATAGTGTTATTTGGTGAAATCGGCTTCGATTTTGATTATGAAGAGCAACCCACCCACCACAATCCAACTGCAAGTTCGTCAATGGTCCGCGGATATTATTCCTATTATTATATATTATAAACAACTGGATTATTCTACGCAGAGGTGAATATGTGTCTGCATAAAGGAGGAATATTTGTCATCTCTTCTCTTGATTGCGCAAGACAGAAGAAAAACAAATAAGGATATCCAGAAAAACCCTTGAAATAAAAAATGGAGGATGATGAAGAAGATGATATAATGCAGAAATGTGGAACATTGGATGCTCTGTGTCTCCTTTTTTCAGTTATTGACAGCATCTTTTCCATAGTCCCGTGATGATTTTCCAAGAAACAATTTTTTTTGTAAAATGCAGGAATTAATCTCAGATTGTATCATTGAATGTAAAAATCATATTTTTTTTTCTTCTTCATATTGTATGTATAGGCCGACGTCTGAGGCATCTAAGCAAATTTTGTGGTAATAAAGAAAGGGAGGACATTTATGAATGGAAGCAGAAAGATATAAAAAGCACGTCTCTTTTAAATTGACGGTTTAGATTAATGCAACTGTCTAATGATATTTCTCTTCCTAACATTCTATATTGTTGCATGGAGTATACATCAGTATAAATGTCCACCGTTATATTTACTGACACCAGCTGTATTTAGGAGATGATTCTCCACCGTTAGATTCAGTAGTAGTCTTCCCCATAATAAAATATTGAAAAAATTGAATTGTCCAATTAAAATAATAGTTAATTAATAGTATTATAAAATGAGTGAAACTCGTAATCAAATTAGGTGATAAAAAAATGTCTATTGATATATAATTTAAAATAAATATTTTATTTTACGGTTAAATACCAAATAACTATATGAACTTTGGACGTTTTACAAATAGTTACCCGAACTTTGAATTTTAAAAAATGGATACATCAACTTTGACACATGGGCAAATATGAGCAAATAGTTACTTCCATTAAATTTTCTTTAAATATGGACGGAAAATGACGTAGCAACACATGATTTATCCATAATTTTAAAAATTATATTATTTTTTAAAAAAAAAAAAAAAATCTTTAAAAGAACTGGAAAATTAATAGGGAAAATAAGAGTTTTAAATATAATATTTTTATTTAAAAATATGAAATAAAAATAAAGCATTAAGTTTTTTAATTTTGTTTCATATTTTTCAATGCAAAAATTATATTAAAAACTCTTATTTTTCATATTAATTTTCCAAATTTTTCTAACTTTTTAGTATTTTAAGTAGTCAATTTTGAAAATTCAAAGTTCGTGTAGTTATTTGTAAAACGTCTAAATGGTAATTATTTTGTATTTAAACCCTTTTATTTTATGAAAATATATCATTCTTTTTTTCTAAAAAAGGCTACACCTAGAGGAATATAACTTTAATATGAGTAGTCAATTAAAGAATGTTAAAATTGTAGGGGGGGGAAATCAACTGTCGGCTGTCCATTCCATATCGTTGGTTCCCTTTTTTCTTGCACGTAGATGATGACTCAAACTTCCTTACATTATCCCAAAATATATATATATATATATATACAAAAAGCTTTACCAAACTACTTAAATTGGAAAAATAATCATCAAAATTGAATTTTAATTTCAAACATTATTATTTTAAATATATTATCTTTAAAATTATATTAAATAGGGAACAAACTATTATAACTCATATCATAAAATATGACTCGGTACCTCTTGTCCGGTTGACCAAGTGTCGTTGGTCAAATCACGTAGTTTAAGATACATATTTAATAAAAATGGAAGTATGGAAGTGAGTCTTTAATTTTGTTGGCCAAAAAAAAAGTCTTTAATTAAAAGATATTAATTTAATTAATTAAATGATTAATTACTTAATTTGTTACCTATGTTTCAATATTGTGCAAAATGGTTACACATGTTTCAAAATGTGATTAATTGATTATTCCGTTAGTAAATCGTTAATTAATTTTTTTTAACATATTATTGAATTGTGAAATGACTATTATGCCCTTAGTGGTATTGAAGAACCCATAATCGTCTTGAAGAACCAGAATCGAAGAATCGAATTTCTGGGTTCTTGAAGAACCTAGACACGCATTTATGGGTTCTTCAATTCAATTCGGTGATGAAGAACACAACTTGGTTGATGAAAATGGTAATTACGTCATTTTATGTATCTAAATAGTGACTTAACTGTGATTTATAACGGTAAACAGTTAAAAAATCAATTAATCACATATCAAAACCAATTACTCACATTTTAAAACATGTGTAACAATTCTGTACAAGTGTGAAACATGTGTAACCAATTAAGTAATTAACCATTAATTAAATACCAAATGTGATGAAAAGAGAACAAAAATGTCCTCCTCCTAGGGGTGTGCTTGAGCGGGTCGGGTCGGATTTTTAGGCAAGATCGAGCCCGGAATTTCGATTTTCACCTTTGGAGAACCGAGACTGAGACCGACTTCAGTATAAAAAGCCCGCCCGAGTCGATCTTGCTTGACTCGGACCGGTCTCGGTCCATTACCGAAATTTTCAGTCCAAATAATAATAATAATAAAAATTGTCTGAATTTTCACCAAATTTAGAATATACAAACACAATAAATCAAGTATCAAACATACAATCCAAACACACATTATAAATATAGAGCATACAATTCAAATACACATGGAGACTTTGTGAGTTGTTGTATACTACTATATATAGTATTATGTATTAGGTTTTTAGGCAACTCGGGGCGGGCCGGTCCTAAATGGGAATTTCGGGAAAAATCCTGAACCCGAGCCCGAGCCGACTTTAGAGGAAAAAACATGTCCGCTCGGTCTCAGTCCTAGTCGATTTCGGTCTTAATCGGGCCAATCTCGGACCAATCTCGGTTCAACCAGTATTTTTTGCTCACCCCTACCTCCTCCTACACTCATATGCTAACAAGTATTAGAATTTAGATCATCATCACAGTGGGACCCAACTCCTACAGCTCAAACAGTCAAAGACGTACATTTATGTCTTTGCTTTATATATTAATAAATATTAATTCTATAATTTAAAATGAAATTTGTTAATAGAATTCGATCGATCTATAATTTTAATTGATTTCTGTCTCTTCAACCTATGGTTGGAGTTGGCCAAAAAAAAAAAAAAAAAAACTATGGTTGGACTTGGACACTTCCACTCAAAAAAATCTATCTTTAATGCATTATTTTAATGCATACATCTGAAATTTATTTATTTAATAAAAACTGGATGAATTTTTAATTACTTTTTTTAACAAATTAATATTAACAATAAAAAAAAATAACACTTTAAACTTTGAAAAAATTTACAAATTCATAACTAATACAGTTTAAGGTTTACAAAAATATAAATATATATAGGAAATAGGTAATTAAACAACCTTTAACAAAAACGATATCTACTCTCCACTTCAGTCTTCTTTAATGGCATGTTCTTTTCACGGAATGAAAAAGGAATTCGGCTTACGGATTTCGTAAGAAGTTATTCTTTTCGCGGAATTACAAAAATTTGGCTTACGGATTCCGGGCGGGGTAGACTTAGACATTCCGTGTGAAAAGCTCGGAATTCCTAAGCCGGACGCGCTAGGAATGATGAATAGGAGACGAAATGACCGAAATGCCCTTACTTTAAAATTTATATTAATTCAACAATTTTATCTTAATTAATAATTAATTAAATAAGTTATTTTATTTTTTAATTATTAATTAATTATATTATAAGTTTTTATTATTCTTAATTTTAAAATTAATTAATACAAATTATATATATTATATACTATACATATACAATGAGGGGCAAATATGTCATTTTACCACATTCCATTCCCTTTCCATATACAATTCCACCAAAGAAACAACAGAATTCTTTATTCCATTCCATTTCATTTCACCAAATAAACAACTTCATATTCTTATTTCCTATTCATTATTCTCTATTCCTATTCCGTATTCCATGAAAGAAACGCCCCGTAAAAGACAGGATCCATGATTAAGGCTTACCCTGGCTTAAGTTAAGGGTTTCCATTGGCCACAACTAAAAGATGGCAGCAATCACAATCACAATCACACAACATTTATAAGACCAACCAAATTTTTTGCCTTGTTCAAATTAACCGGTTTGAATGAACTGGTATGTAACTGATTTGATTTGAATCGGTTCAGCTGAATTAGTTTCAAAACCAAACCATTGTTTTTAGGTTTCAAATAGACCAGTTCAAAACAGTACTAAAAATTCAGTTCGACTCGACTCGTTTTTTTATACTGGTTTATACTTAAAATTAAATCAAACAACTTTAAACCTATATAATTTTAGAACCGGTTTGAAACAAAATCAACAAAACCGATCTGAAATTAAACCAAACCTAGAGATGTCTTCAATAAACCAAACCTAGATATATATTGGACTCTCGTATGTTAATGTTGGACAAGATTTCAGTCGGTTGTGGAACAGATTTTCAATCGGTTCAGTATATTTTTCAATCGGTTTAATGTATTTTTCAATCAGTTTAGTGTTTTTTTCAATCGATTCAGTATTTTTCAGTTGGTTCAGTGTGTTGGACAGGATTTTCAATCGGTTTAGGTTCAATTTGAACCGAATTATTTCTAAACCAAAATTGCTATTACAAAAAACCAGACCAGAACAGTTTGAACCGGTTATGAATCAGTTTGAACCAGACAAATTCTTTTTTCCTTAAACTAGACCAATTTTGTTAGAAACAGAAAAAAAATACTAATTTTTTTCAAACCAGACCAATTCAGTTCTGATCAGGTTCGACTCTGAGCCGGTTCATGAACAAGTCTACAAATTTTAGGTTAATTGCTCATAATAATGCACATAGTAGGTACAACTTCAGATACATACTTTCATGGCATTTGCAAAACTAAGAGAAAGGCACCAACTGTAGCAAAACTACATTAACTTAAGAATCTAACATGGCAGAATCAGATCTCTCAATACAGATTGCTCTAAAATGTTGATTTACCTTCCACCTCTGCAGCTGCCACTGTAGCCACCACAAAGACCGGCAGCATCGTATCCACCATAACCAATTAACCACCACCAAGGCTGATTCCATAAGCCTTCCATATCATTGAGAAGGATCTCTGTAGGGACCACCCACACCCATCCCGGCTACATAGCCTCCCCATAGCTTGCAGCCTCCATGTCCACTGTGGGCAGCTGCTCTGCCTCCGTAGGCCACAGGTGATCTGTATCCACCATAAGCATAAGCATAAGCATATCCATATCCCCCAACGTTACCATACCCATGTCTAGAATCACCAAATCTTTTGGATGATGTGAGGAAGAAAAGGTTTAAACTTTCACTAAAACATGTTCCTTATCAGCTGATTCACCACAAAGGCATAAATTTGTGTTTTGAGAGATTTGGCTGTCAATTGAGCTCTATTATGATTAAGAATTACAGAAAATCTAGTAAATGTGCTTACCTGAGATCCAGATAGCTCAAGCCTGCTCCCTTTAGACAATATATGATCAACTGATTCCTCCGAATCAAAAGTCACAAATCATTGGCCAAAAAAAAGTCACAAATCCAAAGCCATGACATGGGTGTCCTCTATAATTGTATCAACAACATCTGCATGTTGAAGACACTGTGATGTGGGAATACCACACTGGTGGTTTCTCCAAAAATTAGGCACCATATATACAATAAGGTTACCTTCTCCTATCACCAATTGGTTTTAGGATGGAATTCGGGTTGTACAATGTGGTTGCTATTTAGGTGTGGCTCGACCCGATATTAAAATTTAACATGGTATCGGAGCACGATTCCATTTGACGGTGTTGGGTTGGGTTGTTTTCCGATGTGGGTTTGTTGTACCCCGTTAACTCCACGTACCAGAGTTCGGGTCGGACCAGGACGTGAGAGAGAATTTGTTGAGTCTCAACCCGTTTGGATTAAAATGTGTCGGTGTCGTGCTTTAATCGAGTTCTGGGGAGTGTTGAAGACACTGTTATGTGGGAATACCACACCGGTGTGTCTCCAAAAATTAGGCATCATATATACTACCTCCTTCCATACAACTCCCACACTTAAATAAAAATAAAATAAAAAAGCTTGAGCTTGATTTGTATCCCTGGAAGAGTAAACAACTAGGAGTCTAGGACAAACTACTAACTAGTTATCTCTCTTGCTAAACCTCCTACAAAAATCTTTCTGCATTTACAAGTAGACTAAATTTAGCACCCGAGAAAGGTAAACCTAATACAACCAACTCGGAAGCACTAAACTATCATCAGAACAAGCCAACATCCACAAACAAACCCTATAATCCACCTGCATACACAACATCTAACGTATGGATTCCTTTTTACTGTTACTGCTATGCAGAGCAGTGGAAAAATACTTATGGGTTAGCTTAGTTTACACTTTAAAGGCACTATTTTTCCCAAGAAATCGAACTATCTAGAGCAAGATTTGATCTATCTTTTTCTAGTCAAGGGGATGGAGATGGACTATAAATTTAGGGGGGAAATAAAGGAAAGAGAAGAGGTACCTGGAGCTCGCGCCATTGCTGGAATGAGGGTTAGATCTGTCGTCATTTTAAGATGTCCGACGGTATTCATTGAGATCCTACATTTTAAGTATCACTAGTATCAGAGTGCCACATCAGTTTAACTCACAAGTTCGAAGTAGTGACAATATCTTCAGAAGTCTGGTGGTGGTGGTGGTCGGAGGAGGAGGGTTTCACATCGTGGGCTTCTCCGTCGCAGACAGCTTCGTTCCCCAACTGTGCCATACTGAGAAACGGCGCCGAGCAGCTGAGAACGTTCAAGAAGGGAGGGCAGAACGTTATCCTAGAGAGAGCAGAGACATACGAGGTTGCTTTAGCTTACTCGCTATATGCTATTGCTTTGTTAGAGTTGTGGTGGTCATTGGATTGGATGAGGAACACGGAGAACAGACTAGGTTCCCCGCACAGAGCCGCACGAACTTGTCTGGTTTGGTTCAGTTAAAAGATCGAAATGCGTATAAACAGTGTTTCAATCGGGTTGGTCTAGACGGTTTTCGGTTCTAGTTTTTTTAGGTTCGATCGATCAACTCCTTAGGTTTATAAGTTATGTTTAAAGTTTAGACATATTTTATTTGATTTTGAGACTATTAGGTTATGTATGTTCAAAATTTGAGATAATTATATTGTGTTATATTATGTTTGCGAGTAATGTGTATGTTTGAGGCTATGTAGTTTATGTGTATTTGAGACTATGTAGTTTAAGGTAATTGTGTGTGTTTGAGACTATTTAATTTGTAATTGTATTTTAAATTTTTTTTCTTACAAAAAGTAAACCACAATTAACAACAAGTAAATCAAATCGGTTCGAGTGCCGGTCCGATTCTGATAACACCGACTTAAACAGCCCTAAGTTCGTTTGAGATTGGGCCGTGATTTGAAAGCGTTTGGGAGGCGATTAAGACTTCCAATTAATTTCAAATTAAAAATAAAGGATTGAAAATTTTAATTGAAGCTAAAATTCGTGACGTTAAATATAGACTAATATTCCTAAAATTAGTCATCTTAACGTGATTATAATTATGATGATTAATAAATATTTATTATTTTATCTCTAAAATATATATATATATAATTATGACTAAGCATTTTACTAATCAGGGTAAAACTGTCAATTTATCTGAGTGCTTCTAATTGGATAATCGTCTCCGTACGATCAAACGATGTGAAGACAAAGGAGAGAAGGGACACGACAGCCGTCACTAGCCCGCTTTTTCCGGGCAGGCATCATTTTTTTTTTGGCGCGAAACTTAGAAGACTCGAAAAAAGAAGGGAAAAAAAATTCGTCTTCTTCTTGTACGGAAATTAAGAGATGTTTTTCGAGTTCCCGCCATAAAAATCCGGGCAATACGGGCAGCAGAGGAAGATGGAGAGTGAGTAGAGGTGATAAAAAAAATTGGCTTGTCAGGAACACTGACTCAAATCTGATTCGTGTAATAATATGAGTCAATTTTTTAAACTTAAACCTGACCAGCGAGTTGATGAGTCAAGCCGAGGGTCTGAATAACCCGTCAGGAATAGTCAGACTGACATGTTCGACCTTTATGACATGCGGGTCAGTCTGACATGTTCGACCCACCAGTACATAAAAACCCATAAAGAAACTGACCCATGGGTCAAAACTACTTACCCATGGTTCATAATTATATATATTTAATATAATATACAATTTAGGACGGGTCATGGGTTGATTCATGTGTCAAGACTACTGACTCAAACCTGACCCGTGTTTTGACGAATCATCCATGGGTTGTGTCAAAATGACCCGTGTGTCAAAACGTCTGACCCCAACTCAACCCGTGGGCGGGTCACCCACGGGTTAGGTCAATTTTTGGCACCCCTAGCTAGACCGAATTCCCGACAAGAATGGTCTGACTAGGATCGAGACCGACTAGAACCGAGACCGAGCATACGGGATTTTTTCTTCAAGGTCGGGCTCAAACTCATTTTTTTTCCTCCAAAAGCATGATTAGGATCGGACCGACCCCACTAGAAATTCATGGTGTAACCCTTGAAACACTAGTAATTCATAACATTGAAGCATTCAGCGAGTCTTTGATCGGTTTCATAAGGAAAGTGCGACGGAAGATGAGAGCGAGCGATTTCAATACCAAAACTTCGGTGTTTTTTTAGGTCAATCCAGTTGATTTGTTTTTACCAAATTTCCAGTCCAAGACTAAGACCGGCCTGAATCAAGCAAGACTGACTCAGACGTGTTTTTTAATCAAAGTCGGTCTCGGTCCTCTAGCTGTCAAGATCGAAATTTTGGTCTCGGTCCTTCCTCTAAGACTTGCATGTCCCACCCTTGATCAACCCTAAGAGTAAAGGAGAAAGAAAACCACGTAGATAAGTAAAACAAAAAAAATATTAAATAATTTTTTTTGTTCAAACTCATAAATTCATTCATACTTCCAAATTGTTCTCAATTGGACAATTACAATCACTACTCAATAGTAAAACCAAAGGGAGTGGGGTCGTGACACTCAATTTTGTAATCGCACTCTCATTCTAGATTGTTTAGCAATCTAATTAGCGCATTCGTTCTCAGTACGTCTAATGGTTGACCATTTTGTTAAGTACCCAATCTAGATTGTTAATTACCCAATTTTTATCAATTAGATTCGTTAATTTTTTTTATTAAATTAACAATTGTTTACTTTTACTAATTAAAAAAAAAATGAAAATGGAATCTTCCATCATCGGATTCTTTTCAAGTCTCATCTCATTGTCCATTAATTTTTTCCCGTTGCATATCTATATTTACATTCTCATTGTTTCACACTTTCACTTGGTCAAAGGAAAAGTGAAAACGCTTCTTTTATTTGTGTAATTAGACAGTTGACCACACGGTTATAACAGTAGGATTGATTAATCACTTTAAGGAGATATGAAAGTGAAGCCACCATTGTAATGGGGAAAGTATTTTAAAGTGTTTTAATTGATTTTATCAATACTTCTTTAAAAAAAATAGAGTTAAATACCACTAAGTTATCTAAAATTTAGACGTTTTGTAATAAGCTATTTGTACTTTAAAAAATCAAAACAAGTTACCTCAATTTTGAACGAATGTGCAACGAGATACCTCCGTCCAATTTCTAACGAATTTCCGACGAACTTCTGTCAATAGTAGGGGTGAAAACTGATCGATCATGCCAGTTTTTTTTATTATTTCGGTTGGGTACCTATATTTTCTGACCAAATTTTCTTTAAAAAAAAAACAAAAGACTATAAGGATTTTGGATTTTCGAATCGGATTTTCAATTTAAACCGAAAAATAAAAAAAATACACATTCAAAACCAAAATAAGTATTCAAAATTAAATTAAATGACAAAATAACTCGATTTAACAATATTTACATTGATTAAACAACTAAAATAATTATTCAATAATAAAATAATTATTTATTTGTATTAATTGATTAACTATATTAATTAATACTAATTAATATAATATATAAAATTAAATACATATAAACAGTCGAACCAAACTCCACAGTCTTTTAGATTTGTAGACCGAACTGTCTAAAAAAACGGTCCAAACAAAAAAAACAATCATAAAACCAAACCGTACATTTTGAAACCGGTTTTTTCGAGTCGGGTCGATTCAGTTTTAAACGGATTTTCGAGCCACTCATTTTTACTTTCAACCCTAGTCAATAGTTGACGGTAATTTGGACAAAGGTAACTCGTTGCACATTCGCCAAAACTGAGGTAGCCCGTTTTGATCGGGTAGTTAGTTGCAAAACGTACCAAGTTTATGTAGCTCATTGTTATTTAACCCTAAAAAATATTTAAAAAGTAATAGTATAACATTTGATAATATAATGCACCTTATATTATATGCACGAGAGCATAGCAAAACCCTAGATTAAGCTTTAACTTTATATATATTATATGTAAATAAATAATACATTTTTCATAAAAATTAAGGTTGTAATCCCAAGAGAGAACTTTGTTTTAGTGTGCAAAGCATTACTTTAGATTAGGTAATTACCCTCTATTATTACATACTTTGTAATAAGTATATTTAATTTCCATTCATGAACATATACATACATAATATATATATATATGCTGTCTACTCCACTACAAACAGTGGGTGTGTTTGGTTTGGTATACTTTAGAGTTCCATCTTATCCTCTAACTATCACAAACTGCCAAACCAGCTACACATTTTTTTTCAAAGACACCTTGTCTTGGAGTGGACCTAATTGATAAAGTCCATTTGGATGGGATGACACTGACACTTAGAAGTTAGAACTTAGAGGGGATTTTCTTATGGCATTTACTCAAAGTTTTATGATTATTTTGTGTTACTATTTGAGGGTAAAAATAGTCTCATACATCTTAATATTTGTGTTATTATTATGACCTGTATTAAGATATTTAGAAGTGTTGTTTTGTTCATGCTTAAGTTATAAGAACTTGTTAAATATACTATAATTAATATTCCGTTTATTTTTCCTGTTAAATATTATTGTTTTTTTACAAATGATGATTTTACTCTTTTGTTCATTTTCATATCATATTCAACCCAAAATCACGAATCAAATTCAAGAAAGACATATTTGGGTATGAATTTGATTTTTTTTTTTTGCAATTTTGAGTTGATTTCGAATTAAGAACAACATTTTTGAATTACTTTCAAACTCATAATAACATTTTTGGATCAAACATTATCCTAGAAATGTTATTTTGTGTTCAAAATTAACATCAAAATGCAGTTCTGAGTTGAATTTGAACTTATTATGCATTTTATGGTTTGATTTAGTATCGAAGAGAATATGAAGATGGATAGGATGATAAAATTATCATTTTACAATATTTAACGGAAAAAATATCAAAATAGTAACAACGGTACAAATAATAATATGAGCAAATATATGAGAATGTCGAGACTATTTACCCATTTTAACCTTCTTTACATTTTTATTTTATGTAATTAGTGGGGAAAATGTGTATCAAGGAAAGAGATGTTTATGTGGATGAGATTATAGAAATTCATCCAATGAATAATCTTGGGACATGCTGATAATTAGGACATCTTAAATTCAAACAAGGTCAATATCATTAGATCAAGTCTCCCTTCATGATCAACGCTGTAATTAAAGGGAGAAAGATCTTTTAATTGAACAGTTACTTCCCTCAATCCAAGACAGAATTTTCTAATCCCTCCCAAACCCACATTGGATTCTTAACTTCATTACCTTGCTGGGTTTGTCTTTTTCGTAATCAGAAGAGCATTACGAGGAATCTGGATTGGTATGAGAGTTAAAGTTATGGTGGGTCACGAGGAGAAGTGTGGGGGACATGCAGACTAACAAGAGACAGATAGATAAAGAGTAAAAAAAATGGTACTTTTAATTTGGAAGATAGAAAATAATTAACATTTTTTAAATAATTGATTTGATATTTTAGACCATGCAGCTATGAAAGGAAAAAAAATCATTTTTTACATTCACTTTTTACTTGGGTTTGCTTAAGCTAATAACTTTGGGATGGCTAATTAAAATTGCAGTGTCATATGAATGATAGAAACATCGATACGATAATGTTTCTTTTGTCGGTGTGTTTATTAATAAATATGGAACACAACACAATCTGGGAATCAACATGTTATGCATGCAGAATTACTGAAGCAATAGTTTTTTTTACCATTTACAGATTCTAAAGGTGACAAATTTGGACGTGTAATTTGGTTAAAAGAAGATGTTCTGTTTAAGGAGTAGAGAGACATAAATAACAGAATGGGCAGGGAAAGGCTGTGTTTTCCTGATGACATAAGATTTGAGACCAAACCTTATCTAAAGATAAGATGTTTATTGTGAACTCCAAGAGAGTGAATTTCTGGTTCTCTCGACAAGATTGGCAATCTAAACATGGCAGTGGACTAAAACAGGAACTTAATCACGGGAAAGAAATTAAAAGCTTACTTTTTTAGTGCATGAAATGAAAGGATGAGGCTTTCAGTCTTCACCTTGAGTTTAGTTGGGTTAGGTGCTTCCTTCCACCAGTAAGTAACTGCAAGAAAAACAAGCACAGAGCAAGAAACAAGAGATTTGTATTGGTAACTGCAAAACATGTGGATGAAAGGACAGCAAAAACACCAGACATGTTCTGTTTTTGGAATGAGATTGTGTAATGGTCTACGCAAGAGGCAGAACATCATCATTCGAAGTTGTTGTCTTTCTTCCTCTTTTCCAAGAACTGCAAGTTCTATAACTCTACACCAAATGCACGCAAGAAAGAATCGTAATGAACACGAAACACTCAGAAAAATAGAAGCCAATTTTGAATTGCAAAGCTAGCATATTATTATATAGAGACATTTATATTGTACATGGTAGCCTCTTGAGGCACTGGGGAAGGGGATAGCTGATAACATAAGGAAAGGGAAACTGATAAAACAAATCAAAAAACCCTAATTGCTTAACTTAACTTAATCATATCTAACCAAACTACTTAATTGTCTCGAATTGGGTCTCTCTTTACGTGAAGCTTGAACACCGAGTCCAAATCAGGAGGGACGAAAAAGTCTCTAACACCAGTTAGGTGACACTTCGATTGCGGCCGACGCTTCCTCGGAGCAGGCGGGCACGGCAGTTTCTTGGGTATTCTTGATTCCTTTGATGTTGGGGTTGTGGAGCAAAATTCATCGTCATTGTCTTCTTCTCTGTCTTCCTCGTTGAGTCTTGACTTTGTGTTTATCGGCTTCAACGATGCCCGTATCGACACTCCGGCTATTACCCATCTCTTGTTTTCAGATTCTAAACAGTCATCTAGCTGCGGCTTCTCTGAGAAACCCATTGGAAGAGACAGAAAACTCCAAAATGCCTCTTTGAAGAATAGAACAGAGCACTAAGGATGCAAAAGATTGGATTTTGATTCAGGAATCGGGATTAATTAAGAAAATCGCCGAAGGGAATAGAGAATAAGGGAAAAGGGTATTTGTTCGGATGCTTGTTTGGATGCTGTTCCTCCTCTAGAGAGAGAAAGAATGAGGCTTGTCTGGAAATAAGGAGCTCACTAATGAAACAAAAGAAGTCTAATATATTGATTCAGAGTCAAGAATGGGAATGGACATGAGAAAAGGAAGAGACTCATTCCGACAAGGAGAAGGGAAAGAGAGCTGCCCGGATTGTACGGTCAGACGGAACTTTTGGCGCCAAATTCGTGTTGTTTGGCTTGCAACGGCTCTTTTTCCCGCGCTTAAGTTTCCTTCATTTTACATTATTTTATTATTGTTTCTTGGTAGCGGTGCTGCGGCCACAGCCAGAGAGCATCTCAGTAGAAAGGCCCCAATCGCCAGATGACCCGACCGAACAAATCCAACTATGGGCCGCGCTTTCTAAATTAGCCCATACTAGGCCCAACAATGATTAACTTAATATATATTAAATAATTATAAGGGTTAAATACCAATGAGCTGCTTAAACTTTTGACGTTTTGCAACGAGCTACCCGAACTTTAAAAAATCAAAACGGGCTAACTCAACTTTGGCGAAGGTGCAACGAGCTACCTCCGTCCAAATTACCGTCAAATATTGACAGAAATTCATCAGAAATTGGACGGAGGTAGTTTGTTGCACCTTCGCCAAAGTTAAGTTAGCTCGTTTTGATCTTTTAAAGTTCGGGCAGCTCGTTGCAAAACGTCCAAAGTTCTGTTAGCTCCTTAATAGTTAACCCTAATTATAAATGGGTTGAATGGAGGGGTGTGAAATTGTGTCGACTAATTAAATACGGATTGTATTTAAGGTTGTGTCAAAATATATTCAATTAGAGCGCTGACTCCAAAGCGGTTTGACTCCAGGATCACAAACTTGAATCCTACCAAGTGCAAGAATAAACTCTGATTTTGGGAAAGAATTACGACTTGGATCTAACGTGTCGGTCTCTCAATCATGAACATTACGCAGCGGAGTGATATATATATATATATTCAATTCAAAAATGATTCGTGAATTCACAAATTAATCTACATAACCTCTGAATCTATACTTATTTAATTTGTTTTGTAGAATTTTTACGTATAAACTTGTTTGACTCACGGCGAGAGGGAAATTTTTTTGATAATTTATATTTTATATAAAGAATTTACTTGTTACTAATAGAATTCAGCTCTACTTTTCTTTAAGCCTCCTTGTCTTTTAAATTTTAATACAAATATTTAAAAAGATATTATAAAATATTAGGTATCTATAAATATATATACAGAAAAAAAATACCTATTTATAAAAATATAAAATTTCATATACTGGTAAAAAAATAATGAAAGCTGAGGTGTCCAGAAACATCGTTAAACTGTTATTATTTATATATTTATTAATTTCATTTATTATCCAACGAATCAATATCAAATTGAATTTCTGATATTGTTTTTTTAATGTGAGAGATCCGCCATATGCCTCTTTGACTCTTTGTTGCGTTTATAGGCCAATGAGAGATGAGGACTGGAAGCAGTTTAGTCCAGCACGGATACTACAAAATCCACGTCTGACTTTGATTGATTGCAAAAATGGGTATGTTTTATAGACTTGTTCATTTAAACTGATTTCGCTAAACTTACTGGTTCTGGTCTGGTTCGAACTAATTCGGCCGAACTAGTATCAAAATTAAATAAGTGTTTATAAGTTTCAAGTAGACCAGTTCAAAATAGTACCAGAAATTCAGTTTGAATCGGTTCGTTTTTTTATATTGATTTATACTTAAATTTAAATCAAACCACTTTAAATAAATATAATTTTAGAACTGATTTAAAGCAAAATCAACTAAACTGGTGTGAAATTAAATCAAACCTAGAGATATTTTCAATAAACCA